>OX578150.1:19074021-20492771 GCA_951213105.1 Amaurobius ferox | reverse complement strand
TACTTAAATTCTGTTAATTAGATTTTTAAAACTTTATTGTCTTGGATTTACTTGTTATATATACGACAAACTGTTGAAATAAAAAAAAATGCCTTGCACCAAACTGCTACAATGTCAAAAAATCTCTTGCTACAAACTGCTACAATTTTGAATAATTGCCTGCTACAAACTGCTACATTTTCAAAATATTGCCTGCCACAAACTGCTACAATTTCAGAAATTTGTTGCTCCAAAAATTGCTCCAAAAGAGTTTTTTGTAATCACATCACTGACTGAATTAGCTTCAAACCAGAGTTTTGCACTCTTAGAAACGTGTATGAAAGCATTATTCTGTTGGGAAATATAGTCTCCTGAAGTAATTAGTGGGGCCTCAGGTAACAAATGTTCGCCTAACGTATCAACATATTTGTCAGAGTTCATGTTGTAGTTGATAAGACTATAAGTGTGGTTCCGTTTGCTGCAAAAACGCCCCAAATCATTACTGTGCCCCCATTGTATTGACGTTTGGAAAAAACTTCTTTGGTTTTACGCAGATTATACCAAAAATAGCAAAAATCATCTGGCCCATCAAGATTGAACTTCTTTTCATCCGAAAAGATTACATCAATCCATTTTGGACTGAGAGAAATGTTTTTTTTTTAAATTCCCGTCTTCATTCCTTATGTTCCTTTTTAAGAGGCGGATGTGACATTAACTTTCCATATCAAATATTCGGATGTTTATTCAAAACATTTCGAACTGTTCATGTGCAACATGGTAAGTCCAAATTTCTTCTAACTTCATTTGCAGTTTCTTTTTTGCTTCGCAAGCTCTTCTTACAACCATTCTTTTCTGTCGATACGTTAGAATTTCTGATCTTCCAGTTCATTTCTTCATTTCATACATTCCAGGTTCTTTTAGAAAATGATAAACTACAGTTTTAGATCTTTTAATTTTTTTTTTAAATTTCATGTCCACTCACTCCACATTCTTTAAAAGCAAGAATTTTCCCTTTTTCAAGGTCAGACAGATGAGTTCCTTTTGGCATCGTACAAAAATCGTGAAGAAATGAGGCAAGTGTGAATTTTGTTTAGAAACCCAGTCTTTATATTTGAAATGGTCATTTTCTGCTTTCAAATGTGCAAATTTTACTATAATTTTAAATGAAAAAACAGTTGTCCTTATACTTTTTTCCAAGATCATATGGGCTTAAAATTTATAAAGTAAATTTATATCTATTTATTTTTGGAAAATTTAACTAATTTACATGAAAAAAAACTTAATTTTATCAATATTTTTACTTAAGAAATTTGCATGCATTTCCATCTAAAAGATTTCTAGATTTGGCGAATTTTTGCTTGTCCTTATACTTTTTTCGTGCACTTTAGCAATCATAAAATCCTCACTAAAAAAATTTTTCCTTTTATATTTCAAGAATGTTAAATACCATAGAGCGAAATTTCTTTACAACATTTTGTTTAACTTTCATTGTCATCTTGTCCCTTTTCTCATTGTTGATTGGCCATTCTTTGAAATATCTGGTTTTAGCATAGGCATATTACTGCTAGGAATGTTGTCATCGGCAATCCCCCATTCAATACATAAGATGATAGAAAATAGCACAAAAGTAACATGTTAACAATTACTGATATGAAAGCAACAATGTATTTTTTCAATAAATTTTTATCTACTTTAACTGTAAAACAGGAAGTAATTGACTTTAATTCTTCATAAAAAAAAGTAAATCAAATTTATCTTCAGTCTCGATCATTTAAAACACAGTTATGGACTAATTTTGTAACTAGAGCAGTAATAGCAATAATAATAATAGGTACATAAATACCAGCACTGTGTTGTGTTGTTATTTATTCTTTGGTTAAATTTTACTCTAAACTATTTCTTTATTATTTAATTTTATGTTTTGTAGCAAATTTGTATCCTTGTATACATATAATCAACATTCATAACTGTTTCTATAAATTTTAGCTGATTGTGCATTTTTAATTAAAACTGGATACAGTCAACCCTCGACTATAACGAACTGTACAATCAATCCTGTGAGAGCCCAGTCTCTCCTCTTTCAACCTCCATTATTATTCTTCAATTCACCCTGAGACAATCCCAGTTTCACTTTCTCTCTGGTGTCCATAAGTTCTTCATTTGTAATGGTATTTAGTCAAGAAACTCTCATTAGCATGATTCTTAGACATACTTATTTTAAAAAGTATTTACCTTATTAATCTGTGCATGCCATGATAAGATTTCATGTCTCAGATCCATGTAGAATAACTATGCAAACAAGAGATAATGACAAATCATGCTTGCTATTCTCCAGAACGTGTTAGTATTTTTGGAACAGCTACAAGTTATTCTTTTCATATTGTCTTCATCAATACCACATTGTTTACTGAATGTAACATCGAGGTATGATGATAAAGTGTCAACACTCTCTATAAGCTCTTTTTTTCATTTAATTTCAACATTGGACTTTTTGTTTATTCTTAAAGTCTTTGTCTCTCTGTCTTATTTCAATTTATATGCATACCTAACCTTTTTGAATTTTTTTGCAAAAATATGTTTTTATTTATTTATTTTATTTTTATTATTATTATTATTATTGTTATATGTCTTGGTAACAGAAAGCATTAGTAAAATCTAAATCCTCTAAGACTGAGGTGAAATTCTATCTGAACTCTATGGAGATAAAAAGTTAAAACTGAGTTTTGGCTTCGACAAAAATTTTTTTTGCTTCCCCCCTTTCTTAGAAAGGGAGAAGCACACCTATTGACCTCAGTTAACTGCTTTGGGCACTCCCATTATCAACTCTCCTTAGGCATAGTTTGGTATGCCCATGGTAACCAAAAATAGATAAAAGGCAAGGTATTTCACAAAGAGTGGTGGAAATATCAGTTATCATGCTGTTCTGTTAAGATTAGAGGTGTGTTCTACCCGAAATCTAAAACTCAAGGCCGGCCCAACTGAAAGACGCTTATCATATGTGTCTTGGCCTTATCCAGCCTAAAATGAAATTTATCCAAATGCTTGAAAACTGTAAACTATCTGATACTAAAGTTAAAACCAGTTTTTAAAATATTTCTCTTGTAGTGAAATTTATTTTTAAAAAAAAATTATTTTATTCTATTGATGCTTTATGAGTTTTTAAATATTTACTGCATCCAGTCTAATGTGAATTTTAAAAAATAAGTCCAAGTCTGGTTTAGACTTGAGCTTATTTTTTGTTCATTTGGTTTATTTAGACTTGCTTGTCTTGTTGGCACATTTTTGCTGTGCTTTAAGTTTCTCCAACTTGTGTGTGTTAGACTTTGTTTCAGATTATTTGAATTGTTCTTCTTTCTACTTTCTGATTGGCTCTTTTTGGTAAATTATAACAATCTTCCCTTAGTTTTCTGTTTCCTAATTGGCATGTTCTGAATTAATTCTCTTCACATTCCTTTGGCTCGCCTATTTGTGGGCATTTCCTCTTTTAACTATGGGTTCTTTAATCTATTTAGCACTCATAAAGGGGAATTCAATATATCAGCAAAATAGCTGTATATTTGATTATAATTTATGTGCAATTTCCCATTCTTTGCATTATAATTTATATGCAGTTCTACATCTTAGTTTTGACTTATAATTTCTGTGTAAAGAGTATTTAAAAGAACTCTTTTCTTCTTTTCAAAAAATGTATTTTACCATGCTGTAGAATTCTTATATCATCCCACTTCAATATACACCTCTCGAATAATTTTCAGATGTTTTATATTACGTAAAAATTCTTTTAAAACTGCCTCTTTACAATTACCTATAGCTAAACTTAGTTTACATGTATTTGCTACAATGATAAAATTGATGACCATTTTGATGGATTTTCTGATAAAGAGTAATTGTTTGCATATATTATTTTAAAATTTAATTTAATGGTATGTATTTTTTAATTTAATCATGTCATTTTATTTACTGTTGATTACTGTATGTATTAGTTTTTAAAATTGAAGAAATAAAAGTGATAATGTTTTTATATAGTTGATAAAATGTAAATTGTATTAAAAAGAAAATTATAAAACAAGCTGAAAACCAATCTTTAATTATAATTATAATCAATAATTCTAAACTGTAACTCTTGCACTATGTTAAATATTCTTTTGCAATCGGAGTTGGATCCTAATTTAAGGAATAGGCAGCCTCTGATAGTATATATATATATGTATAATGGCATTAGCTGGTTTTAGAAGCAGAATGAGCCTCTTCCTTTAAGATAAGAAAATAGTGCAGTTATAGATAGACTGAATATTCAGTCAAGGAGAAACTAGGAGGTTTCAGGCAATTCAAGTATTTAAGGTCATAATCTATGTTTAGATTGAAGTTTGGATTCTATTTATAACAAAGGCTAACAAAGTAAAACTTATTTATAAATATTTTATTTCAAGTATCCATATTTACTGGCATTTATATTTTTTCCCTCTAGACTGTTCCTGAAATTTTTAATACCATTGTCTACAGTTTATTGTCTGCTGTTTTGAACCAGTTTGAACTGCAGCACTTGGGATCTCTTCAGGTATTTAATATATGGGCTTTCTTTTATAGTTGAAATTTCATGTTTAAGTAAAATTAGTTATGCATTGAAATTTGAATAATTCAAGGTCAAATGGAACAGAAAAAAATCAAATTAAATGCAACTTTGTGCTATCCAAAAATCTATTCTGTCTTATACAGTACAATCTCAGTAATCTGCTACTTCAATGCTCTAGTACATCAAATAATCTGACACCATAATGCAGGAGGTAGCAAGCAGTCTTTTTCATGCCGTGATGTTTGTTTCTATTTCCAAACAAAATGTTTGTCAGTAGTTCGTCTGACATTGCCAACATTGACAAAAACATGAGCATCTATTACTTGTCTAAACAATAATTTTTTTTTTGCACGAAATGGTAGCTTACAAAAGTACTATATGTTAAGATTAAAATACATAAATTTGTATTTATTTTGTACATGTTATACCAAGGCTCATAAACATACAGGCTGGCCCAATAGTGGTCATCTTCACTCACAGTTGAACTGATGACTGTGCGTGCGAAAAGAGGGTTACTTTCGTATTCTTTTCTTTTGATCTTAAAATTAAAACATTCTAGACAACTTTTTTGAATGATTGGTATAATTTTTTGAAAGCAGAAGCACCTATTTTACAGTTGAATTGCTTATCAAATATCAGCCATGTAACATGCACGTACCATTGAAATATCACAGGCAGACAATAACTGACTGGACCAGTTGGAATAAAAATGGCAGTTGTGTTAGCCTGTATATTTAGTAGCCTTATACCACACTAGTAAATTTTATTTCATACATATTATAACAACTTTATTAAATATTATTCCTAACTTCCAATAATTTAACAAATCTAGTAATCTGACACTAGTTTGTCTTTAATGGTGTTGGATTAGAGATTTTACTGTATACAACAAATATCACTGCACATAGTTTCATATTTTGCTTTACTTTAATTTTCAAGCTTTTGTTAAGTTTCTAAGTTCCGTTTATGAATGAATGCCTTATTTGGTCAATAAAATCAAAATATGGTAAGTCAATGTTTTCTTGGGCTTCTACAAATTTTCTTATAACTTGCATTGGTACATCACTTCTTTGAGCTTCTGTAAACTATTTAAGCATGCTCACCTCAATCTTGGAATGGTTAGACCAACATAAAACTTTTTTCTATTTATTAGAAACTCTGGCTCTGTTTATCTATTAGAAGTACTGGTCCGCTAGAAGCTTGAAGGAAAATTCAAATTACCCAAATTTCTGCAGTATATTACTCAAACATTTAATATTAATTCTGCAGTTTAAACACACAGAATATTTTGGAATTTAAATTATCCAGTTTGGAGTTAAACAAGTGTTGCTGTATTTTTACAGTACATGGTGTTTCAAAAAGGCTGATCTGACTTATAATTTTTAAACCAATAGTGCTAGACACATGCTTCCAATTGGAGAGTTGTTTTATATCATAAGAAAATTATGTTAAAGAACTTTCAAAACTGTATGACATATTAACATAAAAATGTTGAAAATAACTTTATTTATAGCTGCTTTAAGGAAAGAAAATTCGATTGCTGATTTCCCCCCCCCCCCCTTCCCCGGAAATCTGAGTCCATTAAAAAAAAATTGATAGTTCTAAGTGAAAACTTGTAGAGATATTCATGAGACAAATTTTTCGGGCCTGTATTAATTACTTAGTGGTTTGCAAGAGAAAAATGCACACTAAAGCTTTATTTTGTGGATAATCTCTAAATTCTATCTAAAATTGCTTGGTAAGAATCTGATTTTTGATGTAAGTAAGGAATTTTGTTTTATTTCCTATGCTTTAATTTTATAGGTACAGATGCCAGACTAGCTAATTATTACATTAAAGCTTACAAACATTTTTCAAGTCATTGTACATTTTACCTTAAAGGGGCAGTATAAAAAGTTAGATTGAAAATATTTTAGGCAAACTTTTCTTACTATTCAAAACTATTTTCTAATTGAAAGTATGTGTCTAGCGCTAACAGTTCAAAAACTCTAAGCCTGACTGACCTGTCTATTTTCAACACCCTGTATGGAGTGGTCTTCATTATTGTAATGTTTGGAATAACCACAATATTGTAAATGTTATCGGGAGAAGTCTGTGCCATCAGCATCACACTGCAGTGGCTATAAGAAAATTCAATCATTGGAATAAGCCAAAATTTTGCAATATTCCAGTGTGACTGATAGAGACTTCTATTCTATTTCATGCTTAGTGCTTCGCACCAAAATGTTCGAAAAGTGAAATGATAGGAAAGCATACTTTGCGATGAGATAGAGACTTCAAATTTAGTGTATAAGTAAGCCTTTGAAAAGGAAGAAAGTGTGCAGTTTCAGATTCTCAATATTTGCTACTCTAGGGGGTGGAAGCGAAATGTTCGATTCGCCGAACAAATAAGAAACGCCTGCTTTAAGATTTGATAGAGGCTTGAAATTTGGTATATGGGCTAATCATTTAATGAAAACAGATAAAACAAAAGAGTTTTTAAAACTTGTTCTTTTAAGAGGTGCTCCAGAGAAAAACATTCAAAAGGTGAAATGACGAGAAACCATGCTTCAAGATGCGATAGAAACTTAAAATTTGGTGTGCGGGTAGATAGTTCAAACAGAAGAGCATGTGCAATTTCAGTTTTCCGATATTTTTTACTTTTGGGGGTGCCGCAAACCCAAATGTTCGATTTTCCGAATAAATGAGAAACGCCTCCTTTAAAAATGTAATAGAGGTTTGATATTAGGTATATGGGGAAGTCATCTGATAAAAATCAAAAGAATAATTTTTCAAAATTTTTGGGGATGGCTACTCCACACAAAAACATTCGAAAAGTAAAATGATAGTAAAAATATGCTTCGCAATGAAATAAAAACTTCAAATTTGGTATATAGGTAGATAGTTCAAAAGAAAGAAAGTGTGCAATAGAAAATTTCCGATATTTGTAATTTTGAGAGGTTTCGCACACCAGAATGTTCAAAAAGTGAAATGATAGAAAAACATGCTTTGCGATGAGATAAGGACTTCCAATTTGGTGTATGGCGATATCGTTGGAAAGGAAGAAAGTGTGCAATTTCAGATTTCCAGTATTTGCTACTTTAGGGGGTGTCACATACCAAAATGTTGGATTTGCTTAATAAATTAGAAACACCTAATTTAAAATTTGATAGAGGCTTTAAATTTGGTATATAGACTAATCATTTGATAAACAACTCAAGACGAATGAGTTTTTCATAACTGTTCATTTAAGAGGGTGTTCCACATGAAAACGTTCAAAGGATGACATGATAAAATTGCATGCTTCAGTATCAGAGATACTTCAAATTTGGTGTGTCGGTAGATAGTTCGAAAGGAAGAAAGTGAGCAATTTCAGTTTTATAATATTTTCTTCTTTAGGGGTTCCGCACACCAAAATTTTCGATTTTAAACAAAAATGTTAAACATGAATTGTTCCAAAAATTTATGCTATTCACGTGTTGCTTATTTTGAGATGGTTGATTTTTAATGGGTATTCGGCTAGTTATATTCTGTTTATGTATTTGTTTATGATATGGATATATTCATTCATATAATTATTTTAATCTCAATCGTTTTTTGCTTTTATTTTAGCCCTTGTTATCCATTGCTGTGGCTGTGTTAAAGTATAAATCAATTGCAAGTAATTTTTGGAAAAACGTAAGTTTACATTTTACTGATACAATCTCTATACAATTCTCTTCATAGAAAAGTATTTATTAGTAGCTATTACTTTTCTTGTCGGTAATTTTGTCCTAATTTTAATTTAATTTCTCTTAAATATTGTATTTTGATTCTTGCTGTTTGTATTGTTACTTTAATGTATTTATTTATGATTAGGTATATACTGAATATTTAAGTAATATTTAGTATTTGATGTATTTTACTTAAAAATTAATTGTAATATTTAGTAGTTGATGTATTTTACTTAAAAATTAATTGTTTAGTTGAATGTTTATGTTAGTCTCAAAGATAGTTTGTGCCAAAATAAATTTAAGACCCCAAAAATATTTAGGGCTCTATGGTTCAAAAATTTTCAGATGCACCCCTTAACAGAGCTGTAATAGAATGTAAGTGCACATTCCTATACCACACACAGGAAAATATCTATACTTTCTAAAATGTAGTTAATTTAGCAAATGCTTTTTAGGACAAAATGTAATTCCCCTTTCTTAGGTGCATATGCCACAATAATTACGAAGCATGTATGTATCCCTCTTCAGCTCAATTGTTTGATTCATTTGTATAGGCTCTAATTTTTGAATACATACTTCAATCCACACCAAACTTTGTAGATTGATTTATTTATGCAAAATCTTAGTTGGTATTTACTTTTAAGATAATTGGTTGGGGAAAAATTGTCACAGATAATGTTATTGTGTCACACAGTTACCTACTAGGAAAAAGTGTGAATTTGCATTTTGTTGTTAATAAACATAAATGTTTGTGAATATCACTATTTGGCCTAACCATTTGACTCATTTGTATGGGCATTTGAATTGAACTCATAGCATTTGAATCCATGCGTCAATCAACACCAACCTTTGCAATTTAAATAATCATGTTCTGATTTATAAATACATTTTTTGATTTAATCAGAATATCACTGTTTATTTTAATTAATATTTAAAAACAATTATAAGAAGTTAAGAAAAAAGTTATAAAATATATAATAGGAACACATGCATGCTCATTCATTATGCAATACATTGCTGAGTATATACATAGTATATTCATTTTCTCATATATTAAATTTATAATTCAGAAATAATAACTTTAGACAATTTTTTATGAATTTTACAATTTTATTGTTATACACTCCAATAGTTCATAAATTTGTTTCAACATTTATCAATGTAGATATTATTCATTTATATTTAAAGGGACAAAGACATGATAAACATTAAAAAAAAATGATTTTTGTTTAGTAGCTCAAAAAATAAAATAAGTTTGCTGATTACAAAAATATATAATTTATGTACCTTTCATCTCATAAAAAGTAAAAATTTTAAGCTTCAAAATGTAAACAAATGTCACATCTATTCTAAACGCCATTCAAAGAGCATTTTCTCAAAATGTTTTTTTCCCCTGCTTTAGTACACTTTATAGTATATGTTTTATAGTATTTACATTCATGAAATTTTGCAAGAGCATAAAATGTATAATTGTGTAGCTAGTGAACCTAAACTTTTCTATTTAAAGTGCTTTGTATTTTTGAAAAGTATAAAGTTTGGAAATTAATTAATATCAATAATAAGCATATTTTTCTAAACTTGTATACATTTTGAAAAATACCATACAATTTAAGTAGAAAAATTTAGGTTCACTAGATGCACAATCATAAATTTTATGCTCTTTGAAAATATCATGAATATAGATGAAACGAAAAAATCAAATTTTTGATTGTTTATCACACTTTGGTCCCTTTAACCTGCTTTGCAGGTTTGTAGATACTCTTGTCTTGGGGATTGTATATGCAGATACTTTTTTATTTCATATTTCTCTATACCAAGTCTCTTTTGATAATATCTTGAGGTTCCAAGCTTTAAAATTTTTTTGGATACACCCCTTAAATGTGTTAAATCATTTTTTCTATATAAGATAATTAATTTTGCGATCCTTAATTTTCTCGAGGTTGCATGCATCTAAAAATTTTATTGTGATTGAGCCAAAAATTATTTGTATGCACCTTTTAAGTATATTTATCTTTTATATCAAATTAGCTTGAAGATTCTTAATTATCTTGATGATGTAAACCTCAAAATTCTTTGGCTGCATCCTTTACATATATTCAATATTTTATTAATAATAATATCAGTTTTGACATCCCAAGGAGTTTTAAGGCTTAAGCTTAAAAATTTTTAAAGCTAAAACACTTTTCAATCAAATTCACATCTTCCATAAAAACAAATATTTCTTACATTTGAAGAAAATTTATAACCTATATTGTCAGGCATTATTTCTCAAATAGTGAGGATTCATTGGCAACATTTCCAATGATAGTTATTTTGATTAAATATTACATTCCAATATTTAGCTAATATATCTCACCCATGATTTATATGATAGGATTTTTTATTTTTTTTTTTATTTCTGAAAAAGTTCAGTGTAAATGAAAGTCATGTAAATTGATAACTAAAATACTCCTAATTTTATCATTTTTAAACCATGTTAAGTTAAAATTATATCATGTAGGATAAAAACTTGTAGCATTTTTTTGACCATGCAAAATCAAAATTATGCAAGTGTAGGTTAGGTGTATTTTTGTTTCAATTGTTTTCTCATTTCTGATTTTTAAATGTGTGTTATAATATCTTCTAATTCATTGGCTCTTCTTTAAGTTTTGTTATTGCCATTATATGTATATATATATATATATATATATATATATATATACACACTTAAATTTTATGCTTTTTCTAGTGTGAAGAAGGTGGCATGAGTGAGCTTTTCAACTACTGCATAGAGATGTATTCTATAGAATTTTCATCTCTTATGAACATATGTTCATCTTTGGTCTTAGCTAGTGAGGAAAGTTGCTCAAAGGTTAGATATTTTTTAGTTAATTTAAATATTTGCATATTTTTTAGAAATCAAATTTATATGTAACAATATTGGTTGATAAGCAGTAGCTATTCAAGCATCTTCTTGACAAATTGACTGATTAAAATGCTAACTGTACATATGGCTTCATGCTTGGCTTCTTTGGCAAGTGATGAAATAGTAATAGCAGATATACTGTAACTCTGTGTTAAGACTATGTGTAAAGATTGTGGTGATTCTTTTGTGAAAGTATGTCTGTATCAGAGTCGGGCAGTAGAAAAAAAAGGACAGTCAGAGTTGGACAACAAAAATAAAAAGGAATCAGAATTGGAGTCTAAATGTCACAGAAGAAAGAAAAAAAGATTCCAGAGCTTGTAAAACTGCGAGTCAAAGGGACTCACAAAAGTATGAGTGTCACAAAACTACTCAAGTATGGATCAAACTTTCAAATTTGTAAATCATCTTTTGCTCCTTTAATATAAAAATGGTAAAAAACTGATATCTCGCTCATATATACCACTCATATTTATATTGAAAATGAAAACAAAAGTGATAAATTTGAATTTTTGTATTGATGAACAATTTTAACTTCTATTAAAGTTTGTACTATAACTATTGGCCTTTTTAAACATAGTTTGCAATAGCCAGACATCAAAAACTTATGTGGAAGAAAAGAAAAAAAAATAAATAATATGGGGGAATTTTGTAATTCATATTTTATGTGCAGTTTCTAAATAGCATGTCAATTTAGTTTTAAAAGTACTGATTGATGCAGCAATTGCAAGTAAATATCTCTGGAGTCAGCGTTGGAGTCTAAGTCAAATAATAGAAAATAGGAAAGACGGAGTCAAAGGTTTAAGGTACTAATTCCACAGTCATTAAAAACAGTTTGTTCAATGAATTACCCAATGTAAATTGAAAGTACTTGAATGGTCAATTTGTAGCATTGTGTAAAAACATCTTTACAGATCTCTACATATGAGATTATCAGTACAGTAGATTAGGCAATATACCAGCTTTTTTTTTTAAGTGGGCAAACATAAAAAAAAGGAGAGGACAAACATGAGCAAATCAAAATGCTGCTGTTGTTGTAAGTGTTAGATTGCTAAGAAATATTATTTTGAATTTGAGAATTTGCAAAAGAAATAATTCTTAGAGTAGTAAATATTCTTGGTGATTAAATTGGCAAAACTGAAAAAAATTGCATAGCAACTTCTGTGTAAATAATACCATTTTTTAAGTAAAATAAATGTCAATAGATATATTTTACAAAAAAAAAATGTTATGATATATACTGTTATATAAAATAATATACTCCATATTTCCTGTAAAAATATACACACAAAATTTATTGCAGTAAGTACAGTAAATGTTTAATATTCAGTTGATTTATATATATATATATATATATATATATATAGAAATTTTGTCAGTTCTAAAGTATGTCCCAAAAATATAAATTTTCTAATTTTTACATTTTCCCCTTTCAGGTTATTGAGAGGCTTAAACAATTACCAGTATTTACCGACTATTTTGAAACCATTGACGAAAGATATATAGTTGCAACTCAAAATCAGGGTGTGTGGCAGGTTGTAAGAGATATGAATGCTTATAGAGATAGTAAGTATATATGAGAGATTTTAATATGAGAACAATGTCAAAGTAAAAGCAAATTATACAACCTGCTTTGTTATAAGACATAAATGTTTTAATTTTGTATACATGCAGTTTTTTTTTTTTTTTAATCTTATATACAATTGTGAAAAGAAAAATCATCTGATCAACATCTCTTTTACTTGCACTTCAGTAATTTTTTTTCTATGTAAATTAAATACCTTATATTTGAATTATGTTGTCCTTTATAAATAGAACCCACTTATAGGGTGTGTTTTCAAAATGCAGATCATATTATTGCACATAGGTTTCTTATTGCATTCTCTGCAATGCCAATACCCTGTATAGGTGGGTTCTGTTGACTATGAACTTGGTCATTGCAACCTGAACTTAATCTTTAAGAAATTTAACATCAGTTGCATGGTAGGACTAAATTTGTTGGTTGTCATAGAGATTCATAAAATTGTGACACATAGCAAGAATTTTTGCTGCTATTGCAAGTATCAGCCATTTTGTGTTGATTATTACAAAAAGTGCAAAACCATTACATACGTTGTTATTTGCAATGGGACACAATCCAATGTAATTGATACATAAATTATGTAACTTATATGTTTATATGTAATTGTTATGTCTATTACTACATATTGCAACAGTCATATATATATTGCAAACAAATACAACCAGCAATATAACAGTGAAACATCTTAACTGCCCTATAACATGTTGCACATAAGCAAAAAGTGCTTACTTCCTCTTCACTTTACCATGGTTTCATGGTTTTGCTGCTAGTAGTAAGGAGAAGGAGATGAGATGGCTAATGAGTGCACAAGAAGTTTGTGCACTTTAAAATTGAGTCAAGTAATATTTTTCTCAATTGTATTATTAGTAGAAACAACAAGCACACAACTATAATAGAAGGTCTTTATTTCACTTCTTTAAGACGTACAAAACTTAAAAAGGCCAGAGCGCTTTCGAGTGTAAATACGGTCTTCATCAGTGGCTACATGGAAATAGGAATGATCATTCATATATAGACCAGAAAAGGTGACAAATTTGCATAAATACAATTATCAATAAACTTACGTTTATCTAAAGAGAATCCAAAAATACAAAACATTTTGCACAGATTCAAAAAATCGAGCATAAATCACGGAAAGAACAGTAAAAATTTACAATTTTATTACAGTAAAAATTTACAATTTTATTACTTTATTTGTATTATTAGTTTTTCCATGGAAAGATTTTATTGAAGATTCACTTTTGCCTTTTATCTTTTTACTTGGAACAGAGATTAAGTCATGAAATCGAATTAAAACAATGAAAAAAAAGTCATGAAGTTTTATTTGTAAAATCTGATAGACTTCATTATTTCACATAATTGGTCTAACCATTAACTATAAATTATTTGTTAAAATTGAAGCATCAGTATAAAAACTTTTGTTATATACAGTGGTGACCATCAACGTAAGGCAAAATACCATAATTATTATTTCAGATAAATTTCACACTGCATAGAAATCAAATTGTGAAAATCATGGAACTTAAACATGTTACAATCGTCCCCATACATTATGTTACTTTTGTCCCCTTTCAACGTTTAAAAATCAAGGGCATATTTTGTCAGTATTGTTATGTGTTTAATAAATATTACAGTAAATATATGAAAAAAAAAGAAATCAAAATAGTTTATAATGGCATAGAATGGGTAACTTCAACTTCAAAATGTGAGAACACATAAAGAAATCTATGAGAAAAATTTACTAACATGCTTCAAAAGACTATTTGATTGGCTAGTATCCTCAAATGTAAAAGTAAAACACTTAATATTTTTTTCCTATAAGAACTGCTTATAAAGCGATGTTAACAGCATATTATATTTGAATTTTTTCGAAGCTCTTGTGTGCCTGTTAAGACGTCTATTGCAATTGCCCCGTGTTACATTTGTCCTCAGTCTCCCTTATATTTAATAAGGTTCAATGGGTAAATATAAGGTATCTTTGAAAGAATTTAACATAATATTGGTATTTACTGTAGACATCTAACAATTTTGAAGCTCTATCATGACAAAATTTTGCATTGCTTTGCTATAAACAGGATTCATACGCCTTCAGTAAAACTTGAAATTCTCAGGAAATTTTAACTTTTACTCAAAATCTCCTGGAAAAATTGTAATTTTTCATGCAAAACCTTGATAAATTATATTAAAATTTGGCCATTGTTTTGAAAGGTTCTACATATTTTTAGAAAGATTCTTTTCTCTTATTGTAATTGAAACCAAAATTTTGATTTTCAAAATTTGATTTCATGGTTTTATTATCAATTTTGTTTATTTTTCATCTTTTAATTTTTATCTGTTACTAAATTTGAATTTGTGAATTATTAAATAAAATTATTATATGGGTCATTCCATATAAAATCAAAACAAAAAAGTGGCATTTTCATCCCGACCAACACCGATTTTCTTAAAACTTGACTATTTTGTTGTCCACTCATATATAATATATAAGACACTATGCAAAATTTTAGACCCCAATTCTCATTAGTTTTTCATTTATAAAAATTTGAAGTTTGGAATAAATGGTAATTTTTCATGATTCTTGACATATTCAAATCTCTGTATATTTTAACCCGATCAACAGATTGTGCTGAAATAAAGCTTATTTTGTAACTTTAGATATGGCCTTTCTTGTGATATGTCACATGATCCTGCAAATGATATTTTTCATTTCATAGTCACTTGATTTGACTTTTGACCTTTAACTGCGGAAAAAGTGCATTTTTAATTTTTTTCAAAAAAAAATATATTTTGTTGATACGCTGTGCATCTCTATTATACAGAAATTTCAAGTTGGAAAAACCATGGGCTCATAGTGAAATATAATTTTAAATAAATATATGTTATATGAGCGGCTATTCGAAAATTGCTGGAAATACATAAAAGCATAATTAATTAAATATTTCTTAAATAAACATTATTCTACTTAACTAAAAGTTATAAACATTTACTAGTGTGCATATAATTATATATATATATATTGCTCAATTTTAAGATTTGAAAGAGAATGCAAATAATTCAACTAATCAATATATGCTGGAAACCCACACTAAAGCATAACTGATTAAACAGTTTTTAAGAAATAAGCATTATTATTCTTAATTAAAAGTTATAAACATTTTCTAATGTGCATATGATTTTATAAATTTTGTTTTGCTGAATTTTAAGATTTGAAAAAGAATGCAGAAACCAATAATAATAATGCTTTTTTTTTTAGTACACTCACTAAAATTGTTATTATGTGCATAAATGGTCTTTGTCTAGGGATGTTTAAATGGGCTGTAAATTTTACTTTAAAATATAATTTATTCACTGGATGATTCGACCAAAACAGAAATTTAACTATTTCTTGGTATGTTAGGCACACACAAAACCTGCCAACAGAGAGTTCGATCTTAATGTTGGTTGGTAGACAGACAGTGCTTTATATAAAATAATGTATTTCAGTGATATTGAACCATAGTTTAGTAAATTAAAGGATAATAACAGGAATAAAATCTTTAATTTTATTTTTCAAATTTTCATAGCCCCCAATTCCACAAATGTTCTGGGGTCAATTTTTTAGTCAAGTAGAGATCTTGTGTTTCCATTGAATGAGTGGTTGGGCACCTAATAAATACGCATGTTTGGGGTGAGTAATCTTAGAACTATATGGTGATGCCAATGATATAACTAGAATTTTGATTTTGGCACATCAGAAAAAATTTCAAGGCACCCATTCACATAATGTACATTCCTTGGTCTTAGTAAGCCAAAAGTATATTCAATATACTTTCTTAAGGAAAAGGGTTCTATGTTTAATTTATATGTTTGTCTTCTATTTTATTAATTTCATAAAATAACTAAAATTAATTTCTAAAATAACAAATTGAATTCACATTGACTATTTATTTAATTTATATTTTTCAATGATGAATTTAAAGATATTTTTAATAGTTCACAAGGAAATCTCCATAAATTTATCTTAAATAATAAAAGGCAATGTCTGTGTGTCTGTCTTATACACTATACGTTCAGCGACCGCGCGTCGGAGAGCTACGAAATTTGGCAATCGGAGACCCGGGGAGGTGGGAAGGGGACACGTGAAAACCGATTTTTAAAATTTTAATTATTTTTTTTGTTATTTAATGTTTTATGCGATTTCGACCGTTTTTTGACCTTTTTGCCCTATTTCCTCCACGATCCGGACGTCGTAGAAAAAAACAAATCACACCATCGGAAAGAGCAGACAATTGCGAGTAAAAATATATCAATTTCAAATTTCAATTTCGATTTCTAATATTTTTTAAAGATTTTAAAACAAAAGTTACTTTCTGTTCAAAAAAACCAACTTTCGTTTTTAAATCCTTCCATCGTAAAAACTACTCATAATTTCGACTAATAATTTACATTTTTAGAAAGGTCAAACATCTGGCATTCTTACAAGTCCAATCTGGTCAGGAAATATTCCGTATTGCCCACAGGATCGAGATTTTAAAAGTTTCCGAATTTCAATTTCTCGGCGTTCCGCTCGGCATGCCGCTTCTTAACCAGCGTTTCTCCCCCGCAGAAGGAGGGAAGGTGGTGGGTGGGGACGTCAAGGTGGAGGTGACGTCACGGTTCTGAATGCAGCTCCTTTACTCCATATAAATTATTATATTTATATTTTAAATGATGGAACGATATGGATTTTTTAAATGTATATTTTAACTTTTGGATATTTTAAATGGATATTTTAATTTTATGGATGTTTTAAATGATGGAACAATGAAACAATGGAATGAGGATGATGGAATTAAGCATATGGTCATTTTAAATTGCAAATTAGCGTGCGGGAAGTTAGCGGTAGGCCCGGGTTCGATTCTCGCCACTGCCAAAACTGCCACCGTGTTTACGTGGAATACGATCACGTTAAATATGTGGGTCCGTAAGCTCTTCCGAGAGGTTGGTGGTAGGGGAAGGAGGATACGGCCCCTGTGGATGCCTCCCCCACTGGGTTCCCGTCTAAATTGGGTGAATATATAGAAAGTTATGGAGATTGTCTCGGAGGGAGCGGCAGCCCAGTGGTTAGCGCGCGGGAATTGCACTCAGTAGGCCCGGGTTCGATTCCCGCCACTGCCAAAACTTACGCCACGTTCACGCAGAGTACGATCACATTAAACATGTGGATTCGTGAGTCCTTCCGAGCGGTTGGTGGTAGGGGAAGGAGGGTACGGTCTAAATTGGGTGAATAAAAAGAAAGTTATGGAGATTGTCGCGGAGGGCGAAGTAGCCCAGTGGTTAGCGCGCGGGAATTACATGCGGTAGGCCCGGGTTTGATTTCCAAAATTGCCGCCGTGTTCACGCGGAGTACGATCAAACGGAATAAACATGTAGGTCTGTAAGTCCTTTCGAGAGGTTGGTGGTTGGGGAAGGAGGGTACGGTCCCCGTGGGTGCCCCTCCCACTGGGTTCCGGTCTAAATTCGGTAAATAAAAAGAAAGTTATGGAAAATGTCGCGGAGGGCGAAGTATCCCAGTCGTTAGCTCGCGGGAATTTCTCTCGGTAGGTCCGGGTTCGATTCCCGCCACTGCCAAAACTGCAGCCGCGTTCACGCAGAGTACGATCACGTTAAACATGTGGGATCGTAAGTCCTTCAGAGAGGTTGGTGGTAGGGGAAGGAGCGTACGGTCTCTGTGGATGCCTCCCCCACTGAGTTCCTGTCTGAATTGGGTGGCATTTCCTGGCCATCCAAACAGTTACCTTACACCTTTCTGGTATGGATATTTTAAATGGATATTTTAATTTATAGATATTTTAAATTGATATTTTAATTTTATGGATATTTTAAATAATGGAACGATGGAACAAGGATGATGGAATTAAGCGCTTATCATATGGTCATTATAAGATTTAAATTAGCGCGCGAGAATTGCACTCGGTAGGCCCGGGTTCGATTTCCGCCACTGACACGGAGTACGATCATGTTAAACATATGGGTCCGTATGTATTTCCGAGAGGTTGGTGGTAGGGGAAGGAGGGTACGTTCCCTGTGGATGCCTCCCCCACTGGGTTCCGGTCTAAATTGGGTGGCACATCCTGGCCGTCCAACCAGTTACCTCACACCTTTCTGGTGTGATCCTCACACCTTTCTGGTGTGAGTACGATCACACGGAATAAACATGTAGGTCTGTAAGTCCTTTCGAGAGGTTGGTGGTTGGGGAAGGAGGGTAAGGTCCCCGTGGGTGCCCCTCCCACTGGGTTCCGGTCTAAATTCGGTAAATAAAAAGAAAGTTATGGAAAATGTCTCGGAGGGCGAAGTATCCCAGTCGTTAGCTCGCGGGAATTTCTCTCGGTAGGTCCGGGTTCGATTCCCGCCACTGCCAAAACTGCAGCCGCGTTCACGCAGAGTACGATCACGTTAAACATGTGGGATCGTAAGTCCTTCAGAGAGGTTGGTGGTAGGGGAAGGAGCGTACGGTCTCTGTGGATGCCTCCCCCACTGAGTTCCTGTCTGAATTGGGTGGCATTTCCTGGCCATCCAAACAGTTACCTTACACCTTTCTGGTATGGATATTTTAAATGGATATTTTAATTTATAGATATTTTAAATTGATATTTTAATTTTATGGATATTTTAAATAATGGAACGATGGAACAAGGATGATGGAATTAAGCGCTTATCATATGGTCATTATAAGATTTAAATTAGCGCGCGAGAATTGCACTCGGTAGGCCCGGGTTCGATTTCCGCCACTGACACGGAGTATGATCATGTTAAACATATGGGTCCGTATGTATTTCCGAGAGGTTGGTGGTAGGGGAAGGAGGGTACGTTCCCTGTGGATGCCTCCCCCACTGGGTTCCGGTCTAAATTGGGTGGCACATCCTGGCCGTCCAACCAGTTACCTCACACCTTTCTGGTGTGATCCTCACACCTTTCTGGTGTGAGTACGATCACACGGAATAAACATGTAGGTCTGTAAGTCCTTTCGAGAGGTTGGTGGTTGGGGAAGGAGGGTAAGGTCCCCGTGGGTGCCCCTCCCACTGGGTTCCGGTCTAAATTCGGTAAATAAAAAGAAAGTTATGGAAAATGTCTCGGAGGGCGAAGTATCCCAGTCGTTAGCGCGCGGGAATTTCTCTCGGTAGGTCCGGGTTCGATTCCCGCCACTGCCAAAACTGCAGCCGCGTTCACGCGGAGTACGATCACGTTAAACATGTGGGATCGTAAGTCCTTCAGAGAGGTTGGTGGTAGGGGAAGGAGCGTACGGTCTCTGTGGATGCCTCCCCCACTGAGTTCCTGTCTGAATTGGGTGGCATTTCCTGGCCATCCAAACAGTTACCTTACACCTTTCTGGTATGGATATTTTAAATGGATATTTTAATTTATAGATATTTTAAATTGATATTTTAATTTTATGGATATTTTAAATAATGGAACGAGGATGATGGAATTAAGCACTTATCATATGGTCATTATAAGATTTAAATTAGCGCGCGAGAATTGCACTCGGTAGGCCCGGGTTCGATTTCCGACACTGACACGGAGTACGATCATGTTAAACATATGGGTCCGTATGTATTTCCGTGAGGTTGGTGGTAGGGGAAGGAGGGTACGTTCCCTGTGGATGCCTCCCCCACTGGGTTCCGGTCTAAATTGGGTGGCACATCCTGGCCGTCCAACCAGTTACCTCACACCTTTCTGGTAGGTCGCGCCAACGAGTTTGCCACGGTTGGAATTTGCCACAATCAGCATTTTCAAGGGTTGCGAACAGGCTGGTCGCCAAAGGCGGCTAGTTAATAATAAAATACTACTAGCTTCAGAAGAGTTTGCACCAGCATCCTGGAAGGCTAATTTTTATAACCTTTTGCTATAGTACAGTTCATAAAATGTTTTCAATCCACACAAATGGCATCCCATTTAAGATCATTATTTCAAATATTTATAAATATAGCTGTTTAAAAAATATTGAGAAAAAAATCATAATTTTGTATGAGCTGGAACTTATAGAAAACATTTCAAAATAATTATATGCAACTCTCCTTTCTCATTCCATGCCCTAAAGCAGTCACTCTGCCCCTTTTTATGATGATGGGTTACTTTCTGGCTCTTCAGAAAGATGAAGAGCATTTAGTTAGTGGTATCTAGGTAGAGCAGACCATTCTAATAGAATTCAAATACTTCAACTCTTTGACTGCTTTCAGTTTCATAAAGCTTTTGCTTTAGTTATAATATGTCAGACTCTGCTTCCCCCCCCCCCCTCCAGATATGTCACTAGATGATTAAACAAACAAAACTTTATTTCTTAAAGAGTTTTGTATTCTTTGTTGTTTTTGCTTTGTACACTTGGCTTCATTTGTTATTTTCCTTTGTCAGCATAAAATTTTTCTAAGATTGCTGGTGCATTTCACCCTCCTCAAACGTTTCTTTTCATGGGGTGCCCATCCAATAGAAACACAAGGTCTATACTAGACTAAACATTTTATGACCGCAGAACATGAGAACACAGCTGGAAGTCATGTTTGTAGGATTGATACACACTAAAAGGGGACTGTGCAAATTCTAAAAATGAAATTCCAAATTTTATTTTTATTTTACTAAACTGATGTATAATATATCACTGAAATATATTATTTTTGTATAAGAATATATTTATATTATATATATACACACACACAAAATAACAATGGTTATGAGTGTACTTAAAGAAATTAAGAGTGCAAATCAGTAAACACAGTATCAAACCGTGGGCAATATAATAATTTGTATTTAATAACAGAAAGTAAAAGGTAATGAGGAAGGGTTGGAAAAGTAAAGCACGGAAAGGCCAGGACTATATATATATATATATATAATTATATGCACATTAAGTAAATGTTTATAACTTTTAGTTAAGTATTATAATGTTTCAGAATTATTTAATCAATTATGCTTTTATAGGGTTTCCAGCAGTTTTCGAATAGCCGCACATCTATATATATAAAATTGAAAATCTGTCTATCTGTATGTCCCACCATCATAGAAAAGCGGCTGAACCAAATTTGATGAAATTTTTGGGTAGCCTGGAAATAGCCCCACTTAAAATTTAGTCCATGTTTTGAGTTTCTACTACCAGTGGCTCTTGAGATATTAGTAAAAAACGAAATTTTCATTTGTCTCATCATCACGGCAGAATGTCTAAACCGAATTTAATGAAATTTTGTGGATAGCCTTGAAATAGTCCCCCATAAATTTAGTCCAAGTTTTGAGTTTCTAAGACCAGGGGTTTGACGAGATATTGATGAAAAACGGAATTTTTCCCTAGGTGTTCTACTCTCTAACTCCGTAGTTTATCCAAACGGAAAGGATGAAAATCGTTTGTTTAAAACATCAAAGTGAAATAAAACTTTATTTCTGAGTTTGGTGGAGATTTTTTGCACAAATTAGTCACTATATGAAATCATGAATTGTTTGAAACATGAATTTAAATGGAAAATTATCTCCATGGTTTATTTTTCACAAGCTTTTACGCAACAATGAAAAGTATTAAGAAATCAAAATCGTTAATTAATTTTAACATTTTATGAGGATATATCATGTTGCTCGGCAACGCAATTAAACTAAATGTGTTTGTTAATGTTTTTATTATTATTTTTTCGATTTGAATAATAAATAAATGGATATAAAATTATATCTTATGAATGAACGGTTTGATTTTTCTTTTAATTATATTAATTGCTGACTGCGTACATCACTTTAATTTATTTTGGCAAAGAATTTTCAAGCTTATATTGTGTTTAGCTACTAAACTCATATATTGTGTTTAGCCAATAAATTCTTTTAGCCGATTGTTGAAGCAGAAAAAGAGTAGAATGGGTATATCTTCTAATACAATTGTAGTGTTCTCATTTAGTATATAGAAACGGAATCAGGATGTTTCATTCAAATCTGCAAATTCAGAGCTACGAATTTGGTGGGATATCTCTAATTTTTCAACTTTTCTTAAACTTTACCAAATTGACGGAAATGTCGACAAATTGATAAAAACGACGCAAATCAACTAAATTTATTTTGTTTTGTTAGAAGAGAGTATTGAAATGATGTTTCGTTAGCATTTATTTGTCAGACTAACCGTCCTACTTAGTAATACATTTAGCGAATTTTTAAAATGTCACCAAATTGATAAAAATGTTTTCAAATCCATAAAAATATCTTCAAATTGATAAAATTGCGCTAAATAAATGAAATTAATTGTGTTTTGTTAGGGGATAGTATTGTGATGATATTTCGTCAATTGGTCATCATGTGGGACTGTCGGTTCTACAGTCCCACTTGACGATAAATTTGGCGATTTTTTAAAATGTCGCTAAATTGACGAAAATGTTGCCAAACGTTCCATAGAGATAGTATTATTTAGACGATAGTTTTTCCACCAATTTATTTGAAGCAAATGATATCATGTCGCTTAGCAACGGATTTAAATCCAATGTGTTTATGCGGCAGACAATTTTATTAAATCTTTTCAGATTTGAATAATGAAGATATGTATATAAAATAAATTTCATTGCCATTTCATTTTTCACTGGATAATATCAATTACGGTCTTCAGGTTTAAACATTATTATTATTATTGATATTTTGCGGGATTATTGATTCAGAGATTATTAAGTTGTTACGCCATTGTTTTATTGCGGCAAAGATTGCTGACACTCACATATTGTACGATGTACGAGTAATCTTCTAGGAATGCGCGGGTATATCTTCTAACCTATGAGAATATAAATAGTACAGGTATATTGGCATATATTTTGACATATATTGGCATATATATTGGAATCAAGTATGGCCTTCTGGTATGAATATTAAGGGGATTATTGATATTTTCAATTTATTACATCGTCTGTTGTATTTTAGCAAAGATATTTGAGACTCATATTGTAATACGGGTAATCTTCTACTAATAATCGGACATATCTTCTAATCTACGACATTGTAAGTAGTACGGGTATATCTTCCCATATAATTTTAGCACTTTCATTTTGACATATACACCTGTCCTCCGATTTACACGGAAGATTGGTTCTGCACAAAACCGTGTAAATTGAAATCTTGGATTTTGCTAAGTAAAATCGTGTAAAATGAAAATAACCCCAAAATGTGCATGATTCAGTCATTTATTTAAGTAAAACAAAAGTAAGACATCTTAGAAAACTTAAAATTATACTTAGTTTATAAAACAACAAACATATGAATGTAGTAATATAACATATTTAATTTATTTTACATTAGGAACAAAGAACAAAAAAACAAAAGATCCTTAAAAATTAATTATAAGTTTAATCACTGTCATCACTTTCATGTACTATCAGTCTTTTCTTTCTGATAGGTATGATATCACTTTCATCACTTGAGCTTTCTTGATGTGATTCTGGCTCAATGGTTGACGAATTAGGCAAGATCTCGGGTTGACTAGACTTTGTCATGAAATCGGTAATTAACAATTACATAGGTTTTTTTGCTTGAAATCAGAGAGCTCGATCAACATTTGTATCATATTGTAAGAAATCAACTGGTTCAGATTGCTCTGCATCAGAATCATTGTCTTCATCATGTTTGTTTGTTTCACGAATCATGTTAATTAAATCATCTTCATTCAATTCTTCATCAGCCATTATTTCTTCAATATCTGCCTGAGCTAAATCTTCAAAACCCGGGAATTCCCCATTACGGTGATTCCCCTAAATGTATATATTTTACAATACCGGGAATCTCCTGTTGTTTTCATCAGTGTTACCAAAGGAATAAAATTCAAAAATGTCATCAAATCTTTGTATAGGCGTATACGGAGCGGAATACACATTTTTATCAATTTTTTGAAATCTGTTAATTTATAAACTGTGTAAAAGCGAAATCGTGTAAAACAAGTGCTGTGTAAATCGGGGGATAAGTGTATTGGAATAAGTGACTGCCTTCAGATTTAAAGATTATGGATTTATTGATATTTTCAATTTATACACGTAATCTAATAATACAGGTTACATCTTCTAATATTTGCGTATATTATTAGTACTGGTTCCATACAATTTTAATGCTTTTATTTTGCATATATTGATTCAATTCCATATTTTTTTGTAAATTTACTTACATAAGGGGTCCAGGATGTTTTATTTGTCAGAACTGCCCGTGAAGATAATTTTGTATAGCTAGAACAGATATTCTTAAACTTTTTTTTAGGAGCATTATATTAAATATTTTTACAAAATATTTTGATTAAAAATGTCATTTAGTATATTATAAGAATTTGCACATGATTGTGAATTTTAAATTTCTTTATATTATATACTCCATACGAAGAACAGGTATGCTGCTAATATAACATATATTTATTTAGAATTTTTTTTCTCTAGGAGCCCATGGTTTTCCCAACTTGAAATTTTTTTTATAATAATGATACATAGTGTATCAATAAAATATATTTTTTTGAAAAAAATTTAAAGATACACTCTTTTCGCAGTTTAAGGTCAAAGGTCAAATCAAGTGACCTTGGAATGAAAAATATCATTTGCAGGGTCATGTGACATATCATGGTCATACCTTAAGCTACAAAATAAGCTTTATTTCAGCACAATCTGTTGATTAGGTCAAAATATACAGATGTTTGAATATGTTAAGAATCATGAAAAATTACCAAATTTTCCAAACTTCAAATTTAAAAACTAATAAAAATTGGGGTCTAAAATTTCGCATAGTGTCTAATATATGAGTGTACAATGAAATAGCCAAGTTAAAAAAAAACTGTGTCTGTCGGGTTGGGGGTTGTGTTGATTTGACATTAAATGATCCATCTACTACAAAATGTGGTGACTTTGATTCTGAAAATTCTGCAAAAATTCTTCTGGAAAGCTAAAAAACTCAAGAAATCATTTCAAAGCTTGAATATGAACTTTGTGTAAAAAGAGATATGTGTTAGCCAAATTATATGTTTTGTATAATTTGGCTAATAATAAATATTCAGGGCAAGAAATCAGAATATTTTTTAGTCAGATCTGTATGTCATATCAGGGTCGTCATAACCTCAATATTTATCTTTCCTATATATTCTTCCTTTTTAATGTATATTATAGTTGAGCCCATATATGTTTTATTAACAAAATTTTGGTCTGGTTTTTAACATTGTAGGGCACAATTTTAAATTTGGCTGCTGAATCTTAAAAGAAAAATATTGATAAATGGAACATTCTTTGAGTTTCTTTGAAATTTTTTGAAATGGGCTTGACTATATTATTTTATGTTATGTGTATGAAATAGTTTTTCTTTTTTATTTTCAGACACTATCATTATTCCTAAAGGAACTATAGGTGAAGTAGTTAAAGATATTGGTTAGTAAAATATTAGCTTACAATTATGCTTGTTATCTGTGGTGAAGCGTGATAAAATAATTGGGGGAGACATAAAACCGGGGACCAAAATTATTAAATAAAATGCTTTTACTTTGTTTTCTACTTTTTAGTACATTTAAAAAATAATCTGATATGAGCAGCATATGACTTTCCCTATATAATGCAATGAATTTATTTCTTTCGCAGTGAAAAAATAATGTATAAGATCTATGGCACAATGTTTATAATGTTAAATTGTACATTTGGTGTTTTTTGAATGACAACATATGAAGCTGTTTTGAAATACCCAATTAACTAACATTTCATACAACACTAAATTGACAATTATCAATAATGATACTGTCAGCAATAAGGAATATAGTCCATATATTAAAATATTTTAATAATTAATTCTTCAATTTGCTATCATTTTAACTTTGCATTATTTGTTAAATTTTAAGGTAATTTTTGTGCAATCTGAGGTGAAATATTTCCATGTTGGCGATATTTTACTAAATGAGTTGCCAAATTGATCACTGAGCGTTACAGACAAATGAAGAGAAAAGCATTTCTTATATATAAATGACTGTGGTGAATTGTTAGGCATCAAAATGCAATACTATTACACAAAGTATCTTCTTGAATGCAACAAACTAGATCTCCAAGAATGATGTTAACATATTTATCACATAATATTACATGTGAAAAGTAATCATATTTCACAATAGTTAATACTTTTAAATTTTATATGATTTTTTTTATAAATTTATTTAAAAAGCGGTGCAATATTTCAAGAATGGCTCATGCTACTTTTCTAATTTGTGGCAATAGTTTTCTAAGGAAAAATTGCATAAGAAATGATTATTTACATAACATTATTGAACGTTCTGATTATTTGATATTTTTTTCGAAATTTCATTCAAAAATCTCGGGGTCTTTTGAGCATTTGATTGCGTTTAAAATCAATAAGCTTCCAGTATTCACTAATTGTAATTTTTGTACAAATTTTGTTCAAAACATTTCATTTATCCATGAGATATTGTCTCCACAGACTTTTTGGACAAAAACACACACAGATATAATTTCAAAATATGATCGATTGAAATTCAGGAATGCTTGAAACATGCTTTTCTGTTGAATACTCAAATTTGAATTTTCAACTCTATCACAATACTTTCCTAATACATTATACTATGTATATAGAGAAAGTAATAAATGTTTGTGTGAATCTTTAAAACTTGCTATTTGCTTGTATGAATTTCCACAGAAACATGTGCATTAATATGGCGACCTAAACCGGTAAGATTCAAAATCCAAAGAATTAAAATATACCACAAAGGACAATGAATGCCAAATTTAAGCTTTACTAGCTGCTCCAGTTCTCCAGTTATTCCTAAAAGGCATGTATTTTTCTATTGCAAGCCCAGAACAGACTGAACTGGTAAGGTTCAAAATCCAAAAAATTAAAATATACCACAAAAGGCAACAATTTGCCGAATTTGATATTTCTTGAGTTATTCCCCCAAAACGCATACCTACCTATTACAGGCAACGGGCTGGATCCGTAAGCTTCGAAATCCAAATAATCAAAATGTACCACAAAAGACAACAACATTCGAAGTTTCAAGTCACAATGAATAGAGAAACTTGGTTAGTTAGGACCTCAACGATTTGAAATACTACAGATGTGTGCAATGAAATCAGCAGATAGACACATCTATCTCACAACTGTTGTAGCCTGTTTTGAAGCTGCTTGCACATTTCCTTTTAGCTTCATTTTCAATTAAACATCTTTTAACAGCAGAGAAACACTTTAAGATATGTCTTTAAGAACTTTGAAAATATATGAGAAGTTTCACATTTAAAATTCATAGAAAATTCAGAAATAGAATAATTATTTTTTTATTATTATTATTAGAATGTAAAAAAATTGGAATTGTGTGACTCTTTATTTTTGGATGTTATAATATACTACTTATGAAATATCATAAACTTTTCATATTTTGATGAATTTTCAAGTTTTTTTTAAATGGAAAGGAATTATCCTACGGATTTAATTTAAAGCTTGTTAAAAATATCATTCTTCAATACTACATATGAAATATCATAAACGTTTTCATATTTTGATGAATTTTCAAGTTTTTTTTAAATGTAAAGGAATTATCCTACGGATTTAATTTAAAGCTTGTTAAAAATATCGTTCTTCAATCTTTCCGATGATGTCAAAATGGAAATGCTGTGATAATATTTTTGATTGCAAAAATCACTCAAAATAGTGCTTCAATATTTAATAATTAAAAGACTAACTCGAATTTAAAAAAATTCAATGAGGTATTTCCTTTTGGGAGTCAAAGTACTGCTGTACCAAATTTCATGGCTGTAAGTCACACTGATTTTCCACTATGTAATAGACAGCAGACAAACATCTTTCTTTATTATAGATAATATATAATTAAAATAAAAGTTACTCGATTGTAAATTATTTGGGTGGATACTGTTTGCCTTGTCTCCCCTGACGCTTTGCCATTGCTTGTTATTTGTGAATAACTCTTAACATTTTACTTAATTTTAGGAAACGGCATGTCAGTAATACATTGGAAAGTTAATGTAAATGGATGGCAAATCTGTTTACGGGAGCTTTATCTAAAGCTACAAGATATGAATCTCAGTTCAGGTATGTTTTAATTTATTTATTATATTTAATTGTAAGTAACCTCATCTCTTATGATTGTTAACAATGAGAGAATTTTAAAAACCTGATGTTCTAACATATGACTTTCTCTATATATTAACAAATTTTAATTTTATAGGAAAACAATAGCACAATATTAGGCTTTCTTAAAACTTTACCTCTTCAGAAATAAGTTTTTTGCTGTTACTACTTGAAATAAACATACAAAATTTGAGTAAATGGCTTGAATCTTTTGATAGATATCATTTTCTTGTAAAGGAGTAAAATTTCTATTATCCTGCTAATGTATGTCCTTATGCAGGCCTGTTCAGTCATACCTCAAATCTTCGACTCCGACTCCTCTTGTTGTTTTATAATATCCGACTCCGATACTGATATAAGTAGCAATTTATTTTTTAATTTTTCATACAAATACTTTTTTAATTAGTGAACATTTGATGTTTCTTTAATTTATTGCCTAAAATTATTTTGAAAACTATTAAAAAGTTAAATATTCCAAAATAAAATTATTTTTAAATAGCTTTATTTAGGAGTCGGAGTCAGTCTGTTTTTACCAATTCCGACTTTGATTCCAGTTTTACCCTACATAACTACTGACTCCAGGATTCTGACTCCACAGCCCTGTCCTTATGATAACTTCTAAATAATCACATCCTCTCATTTCCAGTTAGGACTTAAAAATTATTCACTCATTGAATAATGACGAGCTGAATTAATTTTAAGAAAGTTAAGTAACCAGTAGTTTTTCCATTTAAGTATCTATGAAAGCTAAACTTTTATAAACACATATCATTTGCTTTACAAATTAAAATCTATTTTGAATATTAAATTTCTCTTAATTATGATTTATTTTGATTTCAAATAATCATTTGTGCTTTTCTGTTTTGTAGCGTGCATTGATCAAGAAGGTGTCCAAAAAATAATAGCAGCTTGTAAGTTGGTGAACAACATTTTAGAAATGGACTGTGAAAATAGGTTCCTTCTTAGTCATATAATTAATCTGATCTTTTCCATTCTACAAAGGTATTTTATTTAATAAGTATTGCATCTTGTGTACTTTTTAAATGTTTTCATCAATATTTTATTATGAATTTGGATATTTGTGCAGATTATCAACTACTTGTGTTGTCTCACTTTCTACATTCCTTCCATTTAAATTTAAATAACTTTGGTTTAATTTTTAATAATTTATTTCTGTATTAAAAAAATACTAGCCAATGGTGTTTAGTGAGTTCCACATTCCTCGTGTTTCTCTATCTCATACCGTAGAATATTTGAGCTGTAAGCTCATTTCCTGGACAGACTAATAGTAACAAGATCTTGAATTTTTGCAGGCATGTACCTACACAGAGTGATAAATCCAATTGCCTGATAAATCCTTTTTTAACACTTTGCAACAAAGTTGAAAAGTGTTTATGACTTTGTTCATTCTGTCTGTCTGTTCGTTAGCACGATAACTGCCGTAAAAATGACTTAATCAAAATTAAATTTTAGTCTGCAGGACCTATGGGAATATAAATGAATAATATCACCCAATTAGTTTTGGATTGAACACGGGTTGAAAAAATGAAATACATTGAGCCCTATGGGACCTAATTTTTCAAACATTTTTTAAGCGGATTTAAAATTCGCAAATTACTTCGAAAATTTTAGGTAATATTCAAATTGTTCCATAAAATATATAAAAAAAATTCAGCGAAATATATTCAGTAGTTTTTTAAATAAAAATTAAAATAATAATTACACCTCTTATATGAAGCGATCACGTGACCATGATATGAAAAGATCACATGAACCACTTCAAAATGATATATGGCATCCATCTTGTCTCAAAATTGAGATTTTTTAAGTTCTTTTTAATTCATATTGAGTGTTGTATCCGTCCTAAAACCACTTTATTTTTGCTTAAATTCTGTGCATCTGCATACTGAAACAACGCAAGTACAATATATTTGAGTTTAAATGATCATCCAAATTTGATTATTTCTACAACAAAGCCTATTTTTCACTTATGTAAAATGTAAACAGCAAAATATGTAGAATGAGTTTTATTAGAATTGCTGTATTTCTTTAACACAATTTAGCGCATGGAGTCTGCATAGCTGATATGAATGAAATATTCATTGATTTTACAAAGAGAAGGACGATTTTTTTCGATGAAGTTTTAAGCATAGAGTTTAATTACTTGTAGCTCTATGATCTTAAATTTTAAATAAAATAAATTATTATAGTATTGTGATAAATGAAATGAATGGGAAAATGTTATGAATGAACTGCTGTTTTTATAGAGATATCCAGGCAGGTTATTTTTTCTATGACGTCATTTCAATGAATTTCAGTTGTTTTCGATGATGTTTTCAAATATAATAAATTATCGTAGTATTATGATAGTTTTAAAAATATTACTGAGGAATGTATCGCATTTTAGAGATGTTTAAACCAGGCAATTTATATTTCAATGCCGTCATTTTAATGAAGTTCATTTTTTTCGATGAATGTTTAAGTTTTCAAATATAATAAATTAATATAGTATTGTGATAAGTTTTAAAATATTACCGAGGAATGTATTGCATTTTAGATTTTTTAAATAAAATTGCATTGAAGTTGGAAAGTGTTTCATAATCAATGCTTTAAGCATGATTGATCTTTCTTGTTTGTTTTTTTTAATTTAGTTAATGAGTTATTTTATTTTTTTTATGCATTTTTGAGGTGAAAATTTTATTTTTTGTACCATTTTTTCGTCATTTATCTTCAGCATCTGATCTCTCATTGTTGAAAACATTTTTATTGTTGCCATTTCAAAAGAAATAATCTTTAAATGATTTAAACAAATACGAATAAATTTATTATTTAAAGCTCTATTACTGAACCTATCATTGAGACTTTTATTACCATTTGCTATTTATCATTAGATATTATATATATATATATATATATATATATATATATATATATATATATATACAGGGTGTCCCAAAAAGATTGAAACACGCTTTAAATATTTACCTGTTGGAGATAAATGGGCAATGTAAATTGCAAAAATGTTGAAAGTAAGGTAGGAAATAAGACAATGTTAATAAAATAGTTCTTCCATTAATTTTCAAAAAGTTGCACTTTTTAAATTTTTATACGACCTCCTTAGACGAATTTGGTCAATTAGAAAATTTTTATTTTTAATGCAACAACATCATTAAAAAAAACCTGCATATCTGTATCTTTAAAATTGAACGAGTTATATTTACTTGAAAATTGAACATTGTGAATGGAGACCATATATGAAATTAAAAATGTAAATTTGTGACATATCACAAAAAAGATAAAACTGGATGATAATACATTGGAGACATTTTTGCGGTTTCCATGTAGGCTCATGATGCAATCACGGATTCTTAAGTACTTTTCACATTGATACATGCCATTTTTTATTTGAAACAATTAAAATAATTAAATTTGTCCCTTTATATCAAATTTGTTCCTTTATATGAAATTTGTCCCTTTATATCAGTGGTCTTCTATCAATGTATGCATATTTTTATTATGTACCCCAACTGCGTAGTGAGTACCACTGTTTTATATGATCTCTGTCTGTGTAATGCTTTATTTAGATGCATTTGTGATAAAAAATTTTGACACATATTAACATTTTTAACCTAAACAATTTCCATCGTCAATTTGTTTATGATCCCTATTTTCACTGATGAAACTGCCTTTCACACGATATGGAAAAGTGGTATAAGTAAGATTTTTTCCTTTATCATAATTCAGTTGATTTTAAAAATACAGATATGCAGGGTTTTTTTAATGATCTTGTTGCATTAAAAATAACAATTTTCTGATTGGCCAAATTTGTCTAAGGGAGTCATATAAAAATTTAAAATGTGTAACTTTTTTAAATTAATGGAAGGACTATTTCATTATCATTAACGTAGTCTTATTTCCTACCTTACTTTCAACATTTTTGCAATTTAATCTTTTTAGGACACCCTGTATATATATATATATATATATATATATATATATATATATGTATACAATTTTCGTAATGTATCCTTTTTTCATTTTTTCATTTTTTGATGCCTGTAGTCTGAGTTTAAGCATTTATAGTAATGTACTATTGCTTAATCTGAAACAGGCATTTGTCTGGGTTAATTAGAATTAAATACTCAGACCTGAAGAGGAATTTAATTCTGATTAATCATCGAATTTGGGAAGGTTCTGTTCTTTTCTCTTATCGGCATTATGGCCGTGAATTTGCTTCTATGGTGATGTTAATATTACTTGAATTGTATTTTTATTATTTTTTATTTTTACATAATTCTTATTATTACATTTCAAATATATATATATATATATATATATGTATATATATATATATATATATATATATATATATATATATATATATATATATATATATGTATATATATATATATATATATATATATATACGCATACACACATACATACATGCAGGTTACAGGGGAAGTCCTTCCTCAGGCAAACTATGGCAGCTAGCTAAGTACTTCTTGTGCCATCGTATAGAAAGCCCCTATATCCTACACAATGAGACCAGGGAGACCCTGTGACCCCCCATGATTTAGGTGGCCCATCTTGGTACCTTTTGCAGATAGGGGAAAAATCAGTTACAAAGTTGTAAATCGGATCAAATTTAGTACAGAAATGCTTTAGTTTCATAACAAAAGATAGAAAGGGACCGGTAAATAGAAATGTACAAAACGATAGAAATGTACAAAAAGTAGCTTTACTGTGCAAAAAGTAGCTTTTGTAAACTTTTTAGTCTTAACTTATTCTGAAATAAAAAGTCCATAGTCATGGTATTAAAAAATACATTTGAAACTATGAAATCATATTTTTGACTATAAAATTAGGAACGATATTACTTAGAAGTTCTGAAGGTTTACACCTATCTGGGAATACTGTTTACTGTAAAATTTACTAAGTGCAGGGATTTATTTCTAAAAAAAGCAGCAAGTGCTGTTAATAAAGTCTGGCTATCCTTATAATTGGTAGAATCAATTCCATGAACGCTCATTCTAAACTTTTTTTATTCCCTGGTCACTTACTATCTGCTATATTTTAATATTTTTCATTAGCTTATATGCTGCATGTTATATTTAAAGATTCACTTTCCTATATAGCTGTAAAACATAAATTTTTAAATGTTGTAGATTATTCTATTAATAAAATATTCAGACTTTTTAGATTATCTGCTTTAATTTTTAATTCAAGAATGTTACTATGAGGGTCACACTGAAATTTTTAAGACAGGAGTAGACGATATGCTCTAGAAAAAAATTTTTGGTCGGATATTTAAATTTGAACTCTTATGTCTGCAGACGATAATTTGTGGCAAGAATTAGAATTTAGCTATCGTAGAATAAATTTTGAAAGAAAAGAAAATGGAGTTGACGCGAGAGCATTATTGAGCTATGATTTTCTGTGATTTTAAAGTGGGACTAAATCAAGAACAATGTCTTCAACATCTACAATTAGCATATGGTAATGATGCTCCCTCTCGTACCACTGTATTCAGATAGTTTACGGAGTTAGAAGAGGTCGAAATTCTCTCCTGGATGAAGAACACACAGGAAGACCTTTGTCAGCTGTAGTCCCAGAAAATGTGTCAGCCATTCGAAAAATGTTAATCTATGATAATCGCTGTACATACCAAATGATACAGAAGGAACTTAACATTGGATCTGCAGCTATACATAAAATTATTCATGAAGAACTACATATGAAAAAATTAGTTTGTCGTTGGGTCCCATAATTTAACAGAAAACCAAAAAGCGGAGCGTGTCAGAATCAGTGAAGAAACCCTAAAATTACTTAATGATGATGGACACTGCATTATTTCTAAAATCATAACTGGTGATGAAACGTACATACTGTTTTTTATTTTTACGTTCCAATGCATCAAGAAAGTAAAATATGGGTCTTTGAAGATGACCCCGAACCAGCAATGATGAAAAGACAATGAGCAATGAAAAAAGTAATGCATGCTATGTTCTTCAGAAGTGCGGATCTGGTCAAAGCCATAAAGCTAGAGGGACAGAAGACAGTTACAGCTAACTGGTACACACTAAGTGTCTTCCAGAAATTCTTCAAGAAGTGAATGTTTGGGGACTCATGCTTCACCATGACAATGCATCTCCTCATTCAGCAAGAATGACAGTCAAATTTCTTAAACAGAAAGACATCAAAGTGATAAACATCCATCCTATTCTCCTGATGTTGCTATGTGTGACGTTTGGCTGTATTTTAATCTAAAAAAAATTTTACGTGGGCATTTACGTTTTCATTCAAAAGATGAGATGAGGCTATAAAAGTATATTTTTCACCGATTCCATAAAATGTATGACTTGAAGCATTTAATCTTTGAAAAATTTGCCTACAAAAGTGTGTTGATGTTGGAAGGGAGTACTTTAAACACTCCTAAGAGTTTCTAAGTTTAACTTGTACCACTTAGCCGTATCTCAAAAATTTCAGTGTGACCCACTGGTGTTTGTAAAAATGGCAGCACTATTAAGGAGTGGTGGCATTAGCTTGAAACTTACAGGAGTGCATCATGGTGGGACATAATTATAAATTTTCTGGTCTTGTGTATAAATATATGGTATAAATATACACCTATATTTATACCTAATATTGGGTATAAATATAGGTGGTTCAAACGAGCTATCAGTTGTTATCAGTGAAGAATCGACGTTAAGTCGAAAGGGCGTTGTATGTTCATTATGCGTCATCACTGAAGAAGGTTGCATTATGAACTCATGACAGGCTTTGAGCAAAGAATGATTATTCAGATGAAATAGCATTAATGAACAGATGAGATTCGGATTCACAAAAGTTTAAACTTAATAATTCATTTTGAGAATAGACCCTAGTATACCTTGGAAATGTTACATATATCTTGCTCATCGGCATAAAATTATATTGAAATTCTGGCAAAACTTTCTACATTGGCAATGTAAAAATTTATGAAATTGGTACATTCATGCCATTTTAGTGACATTTTGCATCATTGACAATGAAACATATATATAAGCATAGTCCGTAAGCTAGAATTTAAGGTTTTAGAAAATTCTGCATATAAATTTTTTGTATGGAAATAAATAATTTTATTGCATTTCAAAACATTCACTTTTAGCATCAATACATTTTTTCACTCGAATAAACCAATTTTCAGAAGTTTGTACCGCAGAAACATGTGATGTATAAGTATCAACTGATTCGACTAGGCTGTTAAATTGTTAACCATGCATTTTATTTTTTTATTGATGGAAGCAAGAAAAAATCATTGAGTGCTCAATCTGATGATTTAAATTCATGTTTTATCTCTACCTTATTAACTTCAAAACGATGCAATAAAAATAATTTTATAGCATTTCTTGTTCTTTAACAGCCAATGTTTACATGAAAGTTCAAATTTTAAAAAATCATCTGCACTGAAGGCTATTATTTTTAGTATTGCCACATTCTAAAAATTGAAGAACTAACTGACCCTTGTACAATAAAGTGAAAATTTTTGTGCAAAATACATATTAAAAATGATAGTCATTTCTGTTCATATTTAATTTCAGGTAATCGTAACTTTTGTTTCAACAAAATGTATTTCTGTATTAATCCCTATTTTATTAAAATATTTATTTTTTATATCAATTGTTTTTAGTTGATAAACATTTGATTTTTTTTTTTTATTTATAGCCCAAGGCCTATTTAAAAAAAATTAAATAGTTCAAAATCAAATTATTTTTAATAATTTAATAAATTTATTTTGGAGTTGAAGTCAAAACACTTGTATTGACTCTGACTCGAATTTCACCCAAAATTGTTTCCAACTTCACAGCCCTGGCTCTGGAGCGTCACAAACAAGTGTTCTATCCTGGTACTTATTTGAAATTAATCGCTATGATCTCTGAATATGGGCAACGAAAAGGTAAAATTATGAATTTTTCTTTGCAGGTATATTCATAGTATATCTCCATCTCTCGAACTTATTGCTACGAGTATTAACATAGCTGCTTTGTTATCAAAGGAAAAAATGTCTGATATATGGCAACAACTGGTACAAATTCATCTTCTTCCCTTCATGACTAGTATGCCAAAGAATGTACATGATTTAATCAGGTATTTTTTCATTGCAACTACCTTTTCATTCATATTTTGGAGTTATAAAATTCAATGACCTTGAATGACTTAAGTGATTGAGAAGAATTAAAGTCATAAAATATGCATAGATATTTAGTAACTATTATTTATTTAATGAATTTTATTACCTGATGCTATTTATTTAATTTTATCCATATTTATTACTAGTTTTCTTTGGTAATCAGTACTACCCCTAAAAACTCTGAGATGTCTTCATTAAACCATGTGCCCGTACACATACCATACCACCCATGTAGCTGCTTATGCACATGTAATACCTTCTGCCTTTCCCTTTGAAACCAAAATCATGCTTTTAAATACTCGATTGCATGATTGTTTCATAAATTTGCCAAATTTTTAATATTAAATTTTTAGCAGTTGTTGAATTTGAATTTATTCAACAAAAGAAAAAAATATTGATATATAATAAAATGTTGTGATTCAGACTGTGAGTTTGAGGAACTTCTTTTGGGAAAACTCAGATTTCATTTCCAAGTTTAAGTATGAACCCTGAAATATTTTAATGCAGTCATTATTGTTTGTAAATGATCTAGATTATTTGTGTTTGCAATAAACTTCACCCACCTTATGTTCAAGTGCTTTATAGTTTATATCACATTCTATTTCTTCACAGTGGAATGTACATGAATGTTGGAGTTCTTGGACAGTTGATTGCTTCCCGAGAATGTGTAGCTGGAGAGTACACTATTTGCATGGCATTTTTATGCCTAATTTCAAATGTTTCTCAGGTAATTGTATAAATAAATCTATTAATTTTGTTGTATTTCATTTCAATCCTTATGTTTTCTGCAGTACTTAATTATTTTGTATTCATAGGCTTTAATATTACATTTATGTGTCCTTTGAGCGGGAGTTGGTTTAAGCAGTATTGCAACATAACTTGTAGAGTCAAAGTATTATATTGACAGTCCGAAAATTACTTTTATTTCTAATATTACTTTGTTTCTATAAATTACTTTAATTCTAGTAGTTGTGATGCAAATGTTGTTTGTTTATTTAATTATTTTTGGAAAAAATAAAAAATCATGCAAATACCAACCTTTTGCTGTGCTTCAGTCTAATTTAAACAGTGGTCGAAACTATGTTATACCTGTACTTTTCAACTTTTATTATTTAGCCATATAATGTACAATAAATTCATGTACAATATATTATACAACAAGGAATTGCATTTTGTACATTTTAATGCTAATGTAAAATATCAATAATCATGCATAACCTGATAACTCATATTATTAATTTTACTTTTGTAATGTTTATTTTATAGTACTATATTTTCAAAACTGTTTCATTCTTTTCAATAAGCTTTGTTTTCTTCCATCTAAAAGAAAAGACTTATCAGGAAATGCTCTCCCTGTGTGGTGTTGTGTCTTTCTATTCATAAATTAAATAAGAAAAGATAAACATATGCACTCACAGGGCTCACTAGTCTTTCGCCTATGTTCTAAAAGTGAATAAATTGTAAATATGGCAAAAAAATTCATGAATAATTTTCTGAAAATCTTTCGGCAGACTATTTAACCAATAGTTGCTAGTGACATTCTTTAAAATGCATGTGAATGAAATGCATGTGGCATTGTATTGAAAGTATGTTATTTGTTTGTATATTGTTTGTATTGAAAGTATGTTAACAGCGCCAAATCGGGGGGGGGGGGGGATTGCCCTGAATATTTGCTGGATTAAACAGTAAAAATGAAAAAAAAAGTGTAAAAAACTTGAAACTACACCAACAGTTGTTACACTGTCTACTAGTAAACATCACTCTATGCTGATATATGAGATTTCTCCAGACGTTTACCTGGACAATAACATTGACAAAATTTAAATTATGAAATTTGGCTAATTTACTGGCTAAATGAAATTTCTATCATAGACCCTTAATGCGGTAGAGGGAAAATTCAAGTTCACTCTTGTAATTACTGATGGTTAGTCTCTGCAGAAACAAGTCAGGAAAAATAAAAGTTCCTAAAATGTCTCTTTGTAAGTTAAAAGAACAGCAGTAGGTGTTTCTGAATTTGTTTAGAAAAGTAATTTTTTTTCCATTTATTTCTTCTGCAAGAAAAATCCATTTTGCATTGTGTGTAACCTGGTGTTTTTTTTTTTCATGCTTAAAATTAAAAATAATCAGCATATTCTGATTAATCTCCTAATGTTCACTTTGCAAATTGTTTTGATTGATTACAGGGTTTGTTGATTTTTATAAAAAGCATCATTGATTTAAATCAGGTATTATTCACAAGAAGAAAAAGAATACTGCCTTATCAAATTGTTAGTTTATTCTAATTGATTTAGGGAAATATATATTTTATCCCGTTCTTTTCTTCAAATTTTCTTGAAACTTGAAAATTTAACATTAATCTAAACTTTTGTTTTTTCACCTTTTACAAGTAAGGTATTAGATATTGAATCCTTCACAAAATACTTTAATAAAAAAAAACTTAACTATTACATGAATATTTTAAATTCAAATTCGTATATGTTTTAATAATGTGAAAAACTCTTTTACTTAATTTTCAAAAACTATTTCCAAAATTTCCAAAATAGATATAAAACTAAAGCTATAATAATAATAAAGAAAAATGTTTTTCTGTCTATCTGTGCCGTCTGTAGTGAAAAATCGAAGCATTGTACGGCCATGAAATTTTGTACACAGATATTTCATGACACAGCACAATGCACCTCAGCAATTTTTTTTTTTAATTCTCAGTAGTTTTTTAGTTATTTTATGTTTTATCACAATTTTGAACAATTTTCGCATAAATGAGTTCTTTAGTGACCAAAACTATTATCTGAGAGTTTTCATCTTAACACCATCAGAAAGATCTAAAAATTATATTTCAAATATCCATAAGATTAATGGTTGAAATTTTGTGAATTTTTGAAAAATATATACTTTTTGTGTGTTGAAGACCTATTTTCCCAAGATATCAAGTATATTCTCACAGAGTTTCCATTTTAACACCATCAATATGTAGCATTTTTTGTTTTTATTTATTTATTTTATTTTATTTTATTTTATTTTTGTTGTTATTATTATAATTAGGCATATTGCTAAAATATTCTTTGGTTTTCGAGAATTTGCTGTGTTGTTTTATTGTGATTGTATTCAAAGGTGTGCATTTTCTAGAAAATTCCAATGTCTAGAAAGTTCCAATTTTCTAGAAAGTTCCAATGCCTGGCATTTAAGGATTAAAATCTCTGATAACTACATTAGAACTCACAGCAAATTCTTGAAAACCAAAAGACTTTTAACGATACACTCACTTATAGCAAAATCATAATTGAAAAACTCTTGTGTGGTTGCATACACATCTATGCCTTGACTGTTCATTTTAAATCCAGGGCAATGCTGGGTACATTTTCTATTATTTATGAAATTATTTTAAAAGTTAAAAAACATATATATACATATATATAATTGAAATTTATTAATCTTTACATTATTATCATGCTACACTGTTGTAAAGACAGTATTCTAAAAAAAATTTAATTCAAGGTTTTGACAGGAAAACATATTTTAAGACCCCTCGAACATATTTCAAACACTTCCTGAAGTATATCTTCCTGTGTTTGCATATCTGTTAGGTAGGGACACATTAGACTCAAGAACAAATCAAGTATAGCTATGAATTTTTTATGTTTTAATACATTATATAAGAACTATAATTTAAGTCTTTTGTAATTTAGGCACTAGAAGAAGAATTATTTGAAATTCAAGATTTTATATCATTATATCCTATGGAGAATAATGATAGCAATCAACAGAGGAAAATTATAGTTTAAAATTTTGTATGTATATAAAAAGTATTAGTTTTTTGCATCAATATATATTTGTTGTATGCCATAAAACTTGTCAGTTTAACTGTTCTATTGAACATTTGTTTAATCTACTATGGAAGGCATAGCCAGCCTTCATACTCTCTGTAGGCCACAAAAATGTGACTGTTATCTGGTGTTATTGCAGCTTGTTGATACTAAAAGTTCACTATTGAAAGCTTATGTGAAAATGTTATTTTTCCCATATGAGAGCATTGCATTTTATGTACAACAGCAATGTATCCTTAAAGTGAAGCTTGTTAAAATTTAAATTTAATTAATAGAAATAAAAAAAGATAATTAGTTTTTTATTTTTGCACATACATTACATTAGTTTACCTTAATTTTATTTAAATATATTTTATAGAATGTTTCTGAGGATGATGAAAACTTTTTAGCTTGTGTCATCTTTGCATTACGAGAAATATTTTCTTCATTTCATAAATGGTATTATGTGAATCCCCGGCATAGATTGCTTTTAGGTAAGAAAAGTATTTTATTAATATTTAAAATATGAAACTATTTCTGTGTTTTTTATTAAACTTATATAGGTTTTACACAGTCCAACTAGATATCTGCATGATAGTACTTATGTGTAATGTATGCATCCACTCTAACTCAAAAACTATTCAGTGGAATTTCACAAAATTTGATAGGTAATTCTCATGTTATTTACCCGGGTGCTGATTAGATTTTCGTATAATTTGGTAAAAAGAACCTGCATTTTTTTGCAAAATGGCAATAAAAATTGTCAAAATCTGAAATAAAAGACTACATATACTTAAATATCTCAATTAAATGATTGTTTTATACATAATTTTTGATGACAAAAAAAATTGAACTAACCCCATTACTCTAGGACTAATCATTTTTTAGATATTTAGGTTTTATTTTTTTTTTATTTTTGCAGTACCACCTTTGAAAATGCATCCTGTCACCAAACGAAAATTTAAGTTGAACCACACATTTAGTTTAATTGTAAATAATTATTCATGTTCAATTAAATTCAATTAAATGAATTATAAAAGAAAGAAAGAGTAAATGAATTTGAGCCTGTAGAGAGAGAGAGTCATGTGCTGCCTACATCATATTTTTTGCTTATATTGGCCTCAATTTATGTTTTATATTAACATTCCTGTTTTACTCAAAACAAAGTGTAGTTCAACTGCATGATACAGTTAATCGCAAGGAAGTTGGAATTTTTTTTTTTTTTTTTTCGAATGAATTGCTCTCTTGTATTAACTGTTTAAATGAGGAAGAATCCCGTTCAATACGAATTGCTAAGCAAATGTTATCTAAAGATTCCAGTTGTTCCAATTTAACTTTTATTCAAGCACACTTTTCACATAGTTGCCTAATCTTTCCAAAAAAGGAACAAAGCATTAGTATTAGTGTATACTATGAAGTTATTAAATGTAGTTAGAGAATATATTCCCAAATGAAAGGGTCACATCATGAGTGAAAAATGCAAGCAAAATTGTAGCAAATAATGAAAATTTTAGCAAATGAAAAATAGAACAAACATCTCAAATACTCGGTGTTACTAAAGATGAATTCAGCTTTTATTGATATGGATCCTTACAGATGCCATAAGTTTTACATGTGCTTCTATTACCTCTATAGAAGTTGTTTCAATTCTAAAATGAATTCTAAGTGACAGAAAGCAAAGTTTAACCTTTGACATTTAAAATATGTATATATATATAGTAATTATGTGCAACCATGAAAATAAACAATCAGATAAATAATTTTGTCAAATTAGCTAAATATCTCTATATAATTTAAACACTACATGCACTTAATAAATGCATATTTTTACTGCCTATTTTGATGTTTTATTTTGCCTATATTAGTATTTTTACTGACTGGACTTTAGTTAAAACATATCTTTTTGTGTTATTCATGGACCCCACTTTAGAAACTGCTGATTTAGATTATATGTGTTTAGTATTGTTAGTATAGCGTAGTTTTATGTTGAATTTTTCCTTTTAAGTATTATATAAATTACAGTTAATTGATCTTTTTGTTCAGTTTTATATATATTATATTGTTCTCAATCTTTGAAAACAATACTTTTGTTTAATACAATATTAATTTCATTTTTCTAGGACAAAAGTGCCTCAATTTACTTCATAATATATTTTCTGTTGAACAGCATAGGATGAAAGCTCTGTAAGCTATTTGTATTATTTATTTGAACTTATTTGTATTGTGTTTTATTTTAATAATGAGAAATTTGTCCGAAGAAATGTCTAATTAAACTTTTAAGTATATATATATTTTTTTTTTTGAATTGTTTAAATTCATATATGATTGCATCTCAAACACGCAATTTATCAACATTTCTGAATTGATAAGTTAACTAAGATGGAAATAATGTATATATGTTTTAAATATAGTGTGTAAAAGGAAATTTTAACTGAGCTAAATATATAAAAATACTTATTCCTTAACATGATTTGCTATCTGCAAAGAAGGATGCAGTTGATGTTTGGTTTTGAATCAAGTATGGACTTCAGTGTTATGAATTTAGTTTTTTATTAATATTGATTTTAATGCTTGATATTTAATTTCCATATTTTATCACAGCTTCAAGTCTTCTGTTTTTAGCTGGAAACTCCTGTTTTTGTGTTTTTTCCTGATCTCCAAGGCCAAATTCTTCTGGTTTATGCTCCTCTTTAAAGAAATCCTTATTTTAAGTTATTATTCCATGCCAGAGCAATAGAATCGTTTTATTTTTATAGTGTGAGTAAAAATGGAAAAATTATTTACTGCACCAAATTATTTTTCACATAAATAGTGATCATGCAATTCAGTTTGCATCATACATTGTCGAGAGTTTATTTGTATTTTTTTCTATCCATCTCACTTCTCTAAATATTGCATATTAGATTGAGGAAGTTGTTTTTATATTTTGGTTTACTTGTTTCAGATTTTGGTTAATTTAATTATTTGTGCATAATGTGATTGCATAATTCAATCTGCATTCTCATGAATCACCGAGAGCTTACTAGTATATTTTCCCATCCATTTCCATCCTATGATTATTGCACATTAGATTGATTAACTGGCTTATTTTTTATTAAAGTTAATTTTTCTATTATTGTTGCATAAATAGTGTGATTGGGTAAATTAGTTTGTATTCTCATGTGTTGCAGAGAATTCACTAGTATCTTTTTCCATCCATCTCCACCCTGTAATTATTGTACATTAGATTGACTAAACTTGTTTATTTTCATATCCTGGTTAATTATTAAGGTTACTTTTCTAATGATTTTCACATAAATAGTGTCATTTTATTTGTATTCGCATGTAAACCTAAGAATGCACAAGTATACTTTTCCATCCATCTCCATCCTCTAAATATTGAGTTAAACTAGCTTTTGGGTTGTTGGTTAATTTAAGGAATGTTTCATATAATTTGCCAAATAGTATAAAATTTAACTCTTTTAGCAATATGGTTCTTCTTATAAGTAACAATTGGTATTCCTTTGCTGTCCTGTAAATCTAAAGGCATTTTTACAGTTTTAAAACATTCAGTTTTTGAAATGGTAAAAGTGTTTTATTATGTTAAAATTTATTTTAAAATATGTTTTTTAAATAAATGCATTAAACAATAAATTAGTAATAATTAATTAATAAACATTTTGCATATCTTAAACATTTATGTATTCTTGCACAGAAAAGTAAATTTTGCTTTGATATTCTCAGTTAGGGAAAAAATCTGTATTTACTTGAACTTCAACCTTAAAGAATAACATCTTTAAAATCTCCGGGAAAAAATCTGTATTTACTTGAACTTCAACCTTAAAGAATAACATCTTTAAAATCTGCTTCCCCTCCCCCCTTCTAAGATTAGCAGTATAAAAGTATGCATCAAATATTCAAAATAATTTTTCAATAATTGGTTATATCTTGTACAATATGTAACTTTCAAATTTGTTGGAAACTAGAGAAAAAGTTTCACTTCAAGTAGTCAGCAATAATATTTAGAAATATGCCATTGTGAACTTTGCTATCTTGCTATATAAACTATAAAGCATATGATATGCATTCATTTGCTATGGGTCACACAATCATCATAACATATAATAATAGCTTCGTGGTAGCAGCAATTTCATGAACCATATCTGAAATTTAACTGTTATATCAAACAGGGTAATTGTTGTGCATAATTAGCAAATTTTACAAGTAGTGCAATATATTAGAATTCCCAATTATAAGATAACCTATTTTTATATTTTATGCTTATAAATTATGATAGTTTGGTATTAAGCTAACATGGTGGAGTGTCTGCCTGCTATGCAGACAGATGATAGCTAATGATAGGCACTAAGATGCTCAAATCAGGCCAGTACAAAATTTATGTTTTTTTATAAATGTATTAAAAAATTGTGTAATCTATATGTTGAAGGGTTCTGCCAGCATTCTAAAATAAGTGTCATTCATTTGATAATGGTAAGTTACATATAAAATGATTTTGACTGAGTTAGTAATAACGTATTTAATTTAAAGGCAAAATAATAGTTTCTCAAAAGTCCAAAATCCTATATGGCATCTCTTGACAGTATGCTCAGTTTTCACCCTTATCTGGTAAAATTCCTGTCTAAAAAATACTTATCATTTTAAAATTGCTTTATTTTATGTATGGTATTAAATTGCAACTATAATTTGTTAAATGATGTTATATTCCAGGAGTAAAGTGCAGGAGTTATGCATACACTGTTTATTAAATTTTGAAGCTGGGCAAACTTTACTTAAGATAGTTTGTACTGGAGAAGATGTTATTCAGCAAACTATATTGAAGCAAAATAGGTCAGTTATGCTTTATTCATACATTGAAAAATGTGTTCATGTGTGAACAAACTATATTTGTATTTATAGAATGATAAAAACACTTTGCAAAAGATAGCTTCTGAAAAATTTTGTGAATTTTATTCCCAAGTTTGAGTATGAATCCTGCCTAATGGCACAACCCCAAGCACTAGGGCACCTTATAGTGAGACACATATAACATTTCAATTACATTGTCATGTTAAATAATAGGTTATGTGATTTGTTTTTCTTATTGACCTATATATTATTTTGTATTTACAAAAATGGAGTCTATCAGGCCACCTCCTTATCTTCCAAGGCAATGGCACATTGTTGTTGGTTCTTATATTACCAATCTTAACTATGCTAAATTCTAAAACAAATGTTTACTCATTATGTTGCATAATACTTGCATTCAACATATGATTGCATAACCAGGGCTGCATACAAGGAGGAGCATAAGGATGTACAGTTGAACCTGCTTTAAACAGAATTTCAGGAGACCGGAAGAATTATCCATCTTGTAAAAGTTTCTCATTCATGCAGATTATTTCAGGAAAAGCAAAGTTTAAGGTTTAGCTAGAAATGCATTTTGTCCATATGTAATTGCTTATCTATGTATCAGACTTTAAAAATTCTTAAAAATGTATTTAGATGCACCTGATTAATACTACCGTAATAGCTAATTTAATTATTTTAAATATGTATATACATTATATGCACATTTTTGCATACTGTAATCCCAGTAGTATATGTAAATAAAATAATTTTGTACCCCATGTCCTTGACTGTTAGCTTATTACCATACCTTAAAACTAAGATGAATTGACTTACCAGCAAAGTATTACTGATTACTATGATACAAAAAAATTAATTTAAAAGCAGACGAATTTCTAAAATAATTCAACCTGGTTTCTTGGACATATGTCTTACTAATGATGCGACTTTCTGTTAGAAATCATGCATTTGTTAACATTTCTAGCATTTCATAATCTCCCTGATTAACTGAAAATTCTTGAAGTTCAGAACCAGCTTTCAGAAAAGGGTCAAAATATTCTTGTATATGCTATTACATATTTCCTATATACAGAGTCAGAGAATACAGATGAACACGTGAACTTTGTTGCACTGTTACTTTCATTTTCAAAAAACTATATTATATATCTAACTCTGGTAAATCATGTTTTTTTCCCCCTTTTTTTCCATTTACAGGAACCCTGAAAATATTACCTGAATAAATTAGGTAACCAGAAAATAAATATTTTTGTGTGAGATGTGTGCGCATATACCGTGTATGACTCAGCAGATTTTTACAGAAAATTTTTAGACAAATACTTTTGTTTGCAGACAGTTTTCAATTTTATACTACTCTGCATAGCATATATGCGTAAACTGCTTTTAATTTTTCTTATGTTTCTCTTTTGTAGTGACTTTGGTAACCAGGTAGCTAACATGATACGGTTGTCCCTCTCTGTTTTAAATCGACTGCTGCTGCTTCGGAATAATATTAGTCACAAAAGTTCTAAGAGCGACGTGTCTCCTCTTGAAGCTGTTTTATTCTCTACACCTGGACATGTCAATCAACCTCAAGTTGTGTTAACAGTAGCTTATTATGCCTTCCAGCACTATAACCCTAATTTGGCTACTTTAGCAGTTCAGTTGTTAAAGCGGTTTGCTAAAGTGAGTTTGAAATATAACCATTAATGATGTTTTTAAAAGTGTAATTAAAACTCAAAACTCAATTTGTTGCTAATCGGCAAATGATAACTACATTATATTTTTTGTGCTACACACCTAAGTGAGATGTGTATATATATATATATATATATATATATCATGGTTTACAAGAAAGGGGTCATTATGTTCTAAGTGTTGCCAATTCCAAGAAATTAATTATTTTCTATCAACCTGGATTGGAGAATTAAAGGGTTGAAAAAGAAATCCTGAAAAACCATGGCTTAAACCATAAAGAAACCATAGTTTGAACCAAGGTTCAATACAATGATTTTCAAACCAGTCAACCTTGCTATCAACCCAAAAATTTTCATGCTGTTTTTCTCTGTTTTCATGTTCTAGCTTGATTAATATTACAGATTTTGTAAGATGAATTGTAATTATCATAAAGACATGTGATTTTGTTTCTTAGAATCAGTCTGAAAAGCTATACTTAACAAGGCCCTAAACTCAATTTTGAAATTTCAGACAACTGGGCCCTTTTCTTGTAAATTATCACTTGTATATATTGTTCAAAATTATATCTAAAATAAATAATTGTTTAAAATTGCACCTAATGTAGTTTAGTAAATTTATTCTTTTTTTTTTTTTACAGTTATTTCTGCATATAGATGCATTCTTATTTATATTTCATACCAAAATCTAATTTGACTAGGAATACATAAATCATCAAACTATTGAATTTTATGAAAATTGAATGACTTGATTTTGAGCTGGATTGGTTGTGGTCATTGTACAACAAAGACACAAAGAGGATACAATGGTTTATTTGTTTTCTAGGATCTTCAAAATTTGTAAATCCACCAAACACTCAAATTCATATTTTTGACACCTTGTTATAATAATTTCTGCATGCACATATTTTGTAGAAAGATAAAAGAGTAAACAAAGCTTTTCTTTTATTTGTCCTAATTGTAATTTTTGCAGTCCTTTAGCTTGATACTGGTGTTTGTCAGTATAATCCAATTCTTTAATGTCCTAACTAATCAAATTCCATTAATCATAGTAACATGTGTTTTTTGTAGTACATTTTTGTTCTTATGATTTTAAACTTTATTGGGCTAGTCTTCTTGGGATCACCATAGGAATGTATATAATATTTTAGAATAACTAAAGAACAAAAGCAAGTAAAAACTCACATTTGGTATGTTATTTCTTTTGTGGTTGGATCTTAGCTAGTAATGCTCCCTTTTTAAGTCACTTCAATGTCAAAATGTTTGAAAGAGCATCATTTTACAATGGCCTATCCAGTTTTGATGAAATTTTATTTTTAATCAGTGCTCAATATGTAGCATGACTTTTTAAAAATAATTCTAAATCAAAAATTTTTTTACTGGATTTAGCTCCATTCGGCAAAATTCATAGTTCTTGATGTAAAATTTGAGTAGGTGAGGAAGGTGTTATAAATCAAAACTCTCCCCTTCTCAACACAGTTGTATGATAGGAAAGGAGTTATAAATAATCCTATAATCCTTTTATTGCCAGGTGCATTAGTAAACAAATCTTCTGACAGTTGGGGGCATTTTTAACTTTTTAAATGAATTCGAACTGTCTCCTTCCTCCTATAAATATCTTGTGAATTGGGAATACAACTGAGAAGATATAGTTTTGCTAATAAGCATAATTAACCTAATAAACTTAGAATTTAGCATGTAATAGTCTTTGTGCTATATCAAAATTAAGACTGAATAAAATGTGATGCCTATGATCGTTTATCTGCCTATAATTGTTACTGTAGTCATGTGAAGTGCAGGGCCTGGATTGTACTTTGTTAAAAAATAGCACAAGTTTGCAAGATTTAAATTGAAATGCTTATTTGCTTCAAGTGGACTGCCTTGGGGGCTGTAAGTGGCTGCTTAGTCCACCTATCATAATTCCACATGTGAGGTTTCTGGTCAGGTCGGATTTACATCAGTTTCATAAAATTTGTGTCCCCAGATTTCCTTCGAAATCTTTCAAAGCAACAAATTGTCTATTGCAAATCCTCATATGAAGTGTCCTACTGGGCTGATATTGTACTTAGTTTTAAAAAAATTTTAGTCTTTGGATTTCTGTTAGATTGTTTCCCAGCATCATATTTACAGTCCTGGGGATCATAAACGACTGTTCCACATGTGAGGTTTCGGGGCAACCCGGATTCTTACTTAGTTTTAAAAATTTAGGTACACTGGATTACTGTTGAAATGTTTTGCAGCATTTGGATCTACTGCCTAAAGTGCCCCAAGCTACTACTTAGTCCACTTATTGTAAATCTACATACGAAAAACTACATACATAAATCTACATACTGTTTAAGCTTTTTGGTACTCTCCAATTTGCAAACCGGAGGGAATTTGCATCCTAGTATATTTTAATACTTTGAATTTTGATCCATATCGGGCGAGCCCATCCAAAACCTGCCATAGGAATGTATTCTTTTTGGTGGAATAACTCAAAGATCAGAGCAACTAGAAAATCCAAATTTTAGTATGTAGTTTTCTGTAGTATGTAGTTGTATGTTTTAATTCTTTAGATTTTGAATTTTATTCGGCTAGCTTGTCTTGGGTCCTCTGTAGGAATTTATTTGTTCTTTTTAGGAATAACTTAAGAATTGGAGTAACTAAAAAATTCAAACTTAGCATGTTGTTGTCCTTCAAATATTTCTGTTACATACATTTGAATAAATGCAATTTTCATACATTTAATTTATATACAAATAAGAAAAGAGGATACTTTAAAAACTATAATTTTTGCTTTTACTTCTTTTAAAAACATCTATATAAACTATATTTGCTTAAATTGAGAAGTTTAAGCAAGTATAATTTACTTGCATACTTTTTAATACTATAAGGACTATGTTTTTTTGCTTTTACTTCTTTTAAAAACATCTATATAAATTATACATGCTTGAACTGTGAAGTTCATAATTTTTTATACTTTGTTCTATTATTCTACAAAAATTGGTTCAGTGCTACCAACTTCCGAATTATTTGGACAAATTTACTCATAATAATTGTATTTGAACTAATATTGTTTGTTCTTATAAATCTTATTCTATTTTAGACTTTATTAACTAAAAATTTATTAAGTTTTTAAGATATCACACATTTTTCCTGTCTTGACACAGATGCAATATAACAAGTCTAAAATATTTCTTTGATATTAATGACACCAGTTCTACAATGCTATATGCTGAGTTCATAAAAAAAAAAAATTGGGGTTAAGAAGTACTTACTAAATGTTTATGAATTATTTTTTCTTAGGTAAATCTCATCCAAACAAATAGTTGAGACCAATATCACTATCCTACCTCTATGTAATCTTGAGTTATACTGATTTCATTAAATGAAATTATAACATTTGTTTTGCACCAATTGCTATGAAAAGTGGATACTTTAATTTAGCCTGGTATTTGGTTTTTTCACTGCTTTTCAGCAATGCAAATATAGGCTTTTCCTCTAGTAGGGAATTAACCATTGTTTTCACAGTTGCTTAACTATATTGAGACGCCACATACAGGTTGATATGCACCGAATTAAAAGTTGCTATAATTTTCCTTAAATGGATAAATAAACATAGAAAATTTGTACTGAAACTAATATGATTCAAGGTGGCATTTGGATCACTAATACACTTTTACCTTTCAAATTGTCATGAAATACTGCTTAAACTAACTCCTGGTTCATGAACGTTTGCATTCATTGAGCTATAATGTAAATGTGGACGCTTTTTTTTTTAATTATTATTATATTATTTTAATTCAATAAATAAAGACACAAGGATAAGAAAAAGGATAAAAAATATTTTAGTAATGAAATAAAGCTGAAATTAATGTACAATGCAGAATACAGCTGTTTGAAGAAATTACTTGTAATATTTCTATTGTGCTTAAGGGCACTTCAATCTTTTGTGTTAGTTCTATGTTGCAGATTGGTTGGGCGGCTCTTCATTCTGCTTTCGGATTGGCTCACTCAGGTGGACTCTAAATCTGCCATTTTGGATAAACACATACTGTTTCTTTCATTTGTGCCCTTTTTGACTTTCTGGTTGTTGGTTGGTCTAGCACTGATGAAGATCCTGCGTATCCTCTAAACAGCTGTATGCTAATGCTGCATTGTATATTAATTCCCATAGCAATTAGAATATTAAAAGAAAAAAATTTAGCTTAAAATCTTGATATATTGGTTTTATTTTGTTTTCTGACATAGGCTGATTTTTTTTGTATACCAAATTTGTAATTACTTTAGAATTCTATCAGTCTGTCCCCTCAAATGCAACAGAAAATGTAAAGGGGGAAGTCACTTACTAGGAATTTTCTGCTAAAAAAAAAAATAGAATTCTGTTTATACACACTATGAAATGCAGTGAAAAATCATGAAGTATGTAGGGGGCAGGAGGCCTATTTAACAATTTCAGCAAAAAGAAACAAAGTAAATTTTTATTAATAAATTTATTTTATTCAATGACAAATTTTTTTGGATGTTTGGGGGTGGGGGACTGTTTTACAGAATTTCACACTGAGAAAAAAAGGAAAGGGGTGCTTTCCCTGGAAGGGCGAATCGAAGAAATTGTATAATACAGTTCTTCTAAGATACAGTAGCTCCTCGTTATATCACGCTTGCCGGGAGACATGGCAAAATGCGCAATATATCCATATGTGTGATATATCGGGCGATATGATAAAAATTATACTTTTATGAACATATGTAATAAAAATTTAGGAGCGGAAGTACAATAATAAAAAAGACAATAATAAAACCTTCATTCGCTCCCGCCCCACTGATGACTCATGTTGTAACACTCCAGTCTTGAGAAAGCAAAAGAATGTAAACGAAAAATCAGAAGAAGAAAAACAAGAAAGATCAATCATGCTTAAAGCATTGATTATGAAACACTTTCCAACTTCAATGCAATTTTATTTAAACATATCTAAAATGCAATACATTCCTCGGTAATCTTTTAAAACTTATCACAATACTACATTAATTTATTATATTTGAAAACTTCATCGAAAACAACTGAAATTCATTCAAATGACGTCATAGAAAAAATAACACGCCTGGCTCTCTCTATAAAAGCAGCATTTCATTCATAAACATTTCCCATTCATTTCATTCATCACAGTACTAAAATAATTTATTTTATTTAAAAACTTAAGACCATGGAGCTTCAAGTAATTAAACTCTATGCTTAAAATTTCATCGAAAAAAATCGTCCTTCTCTCTGTAAAATCAATGAATATTTCATTCATATCAGCTATGCAGACTCCATAAGCTAAATTTTGCGTTAAAGAAATACAGCAATTCTTATACAACTCATTCTACATATTTTGCTGTTTACATTTTACATAGGTGAAAAATAGGCTTCGTTATAGAAATAATCAAATTTGGATGATCATTTGAACTCAAATATATTGTCATTGCGTTGTTTTAGTATGTAGATGCACAGAATTTAAGCAAAAATAAAGCGGTTTTAGGACGAATACAGCACTCAATATCAATTAAAAAAAACTTTTAAAATCACTATTTTGAGACAAGATGGATGCCATATTTTATTTTGAAGTGGATCATGTGATCTTTTCATATCACGGTCACGTGATCGCTTCATATAAGAGGTGTAATTATTATTCTAATTTTTATTTTAAAAACTACTGAATATATTTTGCTGACATTTTTTTTATATATTTTATGGAATAATTTGAATGTTACCTAAAATTTTCAAAGCAATTTGTGAATTTTAAATCCGCTTAAAAAATGTTTGAAAAATTAGGTCCCATAGGGCTCAATGTATTTCATTTTTTCAACCCGGATTCAATCCAAAACTAATTGCGTGATATTATTCATTTATATTCCCATAGGTCCTACAGACTGTCTGCATAACATACTAAAATTTCATTTTGATTAAGGCATTTTTACGGCAGTTATCTTATTAACGGACAGACAAACAGACAGACAGACAGAATGAACAAAGTTATAAACACTTTTCAACTTTGTTGTAAAGTGTTAAGAATGGGAGACATAGCAGAAGTGCGATATATCCGAATGCGCGATATCGAGGGGTTACTGTACTTAACATTTCCTGATATTATGTTACCTCTAAATGTGTCTCTGAAAAGTCTATTAATTTAATAATTTTTTTCTCTTTGCATTTATTTGTTATTTTCATAAAATTTTTCAGGAGTATCCTATGTCTTTGCTTGCTTGTTTTGGAACTGAAGCTGAGTCTATTCGTGATCACTTCTTGGCACGTTTGAAATCCCCTTTTGAAAATATTCGCTTAAAAGTGTCCATATTGGAATTTCTCACTGTGTGTGTAGCTCAGCAACCTGGCCTGATTGAAATGTTTATTAATGTTCGAGACAAAGATGACTCAAGTAATAAGGTTTGTGTAAAACTTAATATCTCTTTTCAATGGAGGCATATGCCTCTTGTCAGGAAATTTTTTATATAGTTGACAGATAAAATTGAGCAGTCAGATGTGATAATGAAGCAAGTCATTTCTATGTATACTAAAAATTTATTTGAATATAAGATAAATCAATTTAATTTTAATTGTCTTGACTCCTATTGCAATCAGTAGTTTTGCTTTCCATTATAACTATCAATGTATCTGTAAATTAAGTTCGTTCAGCCTCCATTAAGCTAGAATTTTCAGTATGTGAAGTTAGTTATTCAACTAATTATTGCATCCAATGACTGAATTATTGAGTTTTTAGATCCAAGATCTTTAATGATTTATTTATTCTTGAGTTTTACTTCGATTTTATCCTCTTAATGTCTGGTGTCCTTAGTTGGTTTTTTCTCCAGTGCAAGAGGTTTACTCTTTCGAGACTCCTAAACTTTTGCTCTTTAGAGACTATTATTTTAAAAGACCCTTAAGAACTCTTAATTTGTTAAGTGAGTCTTTAAAATCTTCTCTCTTTTAATATGGATTATCAGAGAATGAATTCTGATTTCAATTGAATTTTACTTGTTATATTCAGGGATGAATTTACTTATCCATTTGAACAATCTCGGAACACTAGTAGTTAACAACAGTCTTTGAATGCTTTAATTGTGCAGTGAAAAGCATATTTAAGAGAACCATTGTGACATAGCACAGTTCTTCCTCCTTCCTAGACTTCATCTTTCGAGTTATATATATATATATATATATATATATATATATATATATATATATATATATATATATATTTTCCCCTTCAAAATCCACTGGATCATAAAAATTTGTGATGCACTACAAAACCAGTTCTTATTGCTTGGAGGTAAGCATAAGTAAGTTGGAACAATTTAATTTAGCTTCTTAAATTGAGAGAGAAGTGAGTAAAAACCTAGTTGCATATGTTGTTGTTGAGACCCAGACCGTCCGACCTACCAGAAAGGTGTAAGGTAACCTAGGTGCATACGTGTCAAAACCAATTCATTTTAGTAGCTATATGAGTATAAATCCTGTTAAAGACATAACAGTTTTTATATACATACTGTATCAATGACTTCCTAATTGTAGGTATTCTGTAGAAAGTTTGGATCTATCTAAGATTTATAATTGTGTATTGTACAAGATGTGCAGAAACATACAAAAAGACACCTTTAAATATCTTGTGTTTTATTTGTTTTATTTTTTGTGAATTAAATGATTTGTTATTAAATAATGGTAATGAACTGGAATGGAGTACGTGAACTACAGACAGGTAAATAAATCCTTTTCAGCTAAAAATAATGCAAGTTAAATTGTGTCAATCAGAAAAAAAAAATATTAGAATATAAAATATTCAAGGCATCTCTTTCTCTCTTTTCCCTCCTTTTTTCTTCCCCCCTCCCCCTCTTTCTTGTACCTGATTGTACTTCCTAATATATGTATAATGTTTGAAATACTTAAATATATGTTTGAAAGTATAGAAAATATTTGATTTGAATATTTTATCAAACTTTCTTAATTTGTTATAGGAAGAAGATCAATGCAAAAGTTGCTTAGAATGTATTAAAGGAATTTTGAAATCTAATAAAGAGGTGTGTATTTTGTGAGAATTTGTTATACTTTTACTCTAAATTTCTTTTCATTTAATGACTAGTAAGAGATGTTATTTTTTAAATATTAAGAAATTATATAACATAACTACTGTGTAACTACAGTGGACTCTCATTAAGATGGATTTCTTGTTATGTACAAATATGGATTCCCCAGTTAAAGTCTATGGACTTCACATCTTATAAACATAATTTAATATATATTGTTCATTTGTTAAGATGGACAAAATTTATTTATGTTATCAATTAACAGAAGATGTTTTAGAAAATATTTTTGAGCAATTTGCTAAAATTAAGAATGGCATTGAGAGGATCAGCTGGTTATACCTAGAAGAAACAAATGAAGATTACATCATTTTTAAATAGTAATAATATGTACGACTATATTTTGTTTGTACACTGGATGTTAATATTATGTCATTTTTTTTCTCATTATACATATTATCAATATCATTTTTTTAAAACTTTTAATATAGCATAATTTACATAAAGTTTAGGAAAACAAACTGTCATTATTATTTTTTGTAATTACTTCATATTTATGGACTCCTGCTATAATGAACTCTCAATAATACAGTACAAACAATAAATGAATTGATTTACTTGAACCTTGCAGAATATTATTTATCCAATCTTAAGTAGCTTTTTCTTTTAAGAATTTGAAAAATAATGTTTTTAAAAGGACTAGATTTTACATTTTTTTCTCTTTTAGACATCTGATTTCTTGAATAAATGTAAATATTTTTCATAGAAAACTAAACCGATTTAAGTGTGTTAAAAAATTTTGTTTTTGTGCTAGTCATTGTATTTTATCAAATTGATAATATTTTTAGTTTTGTCAATCATTTAGAAACATTCTTTTTTTTTTTTAGCAACTATTTTACATATTTGGGTATTTTCAACTAAAATAACATTTTGGGGTATTAACATGTATCAATTTATTGTTTTCTACACAGCCATTTAAAAAATAGCTGATATTTCATGCTGTTTAATAAAGTTTCTTTTCATCTAGAAATAAATATTTAGTTTCAGTAATCCAGGATCAAGACATTTATACTGATGTGTCTCTGGGCATTTTATTTATTTATGTATTTATGTTTTTGCAACATTTTTATGTAGCTTTAATATTTCACAACAATACAAATTTTGCTTGTGTATTATTTATTTCCCATACTTAAATTATTATTTTAAAAGATTATTCTAAATTATGTCAGCAGCTGCTCTTAAACTTTTCTCGCTAGTAAGCTCATGTTTTAATTATTCTTTTCATTCTTTGTGACCCATACTGACAAAAAAAACCTCATGCAGCTTCTTTACCAAGCTTTTCTAGTCCAAACATCACATTCATGTTGTACATAAATGACTACTGACAAATACAAAAAAATATGCTGCCATATTTATCAAAGATGATATTGACAATGTAAGTTATTTTGCAATTTAGAAAAGCACAATCCATTTTTTTTCCAATTTTAGATCCATAATATAATTACAGAACATTAATTTATTATAATTACCATAGTTGTTCTATTAACCCTTTCGCGGCGGTGGCATTCCGGAACTGCCGCGGCCCAAAGGATGGAGCGCTTCGCTTCCGAACTGTTCCCAGGGGATGTCAATTTTTTTGCGCTAAGCCCGACTCTCGAAAGAAATTCACTAAAAATCATCTATTCAACACAGAAATCTACTTTTTTCAGGCATAAAAGAAATATTTATTTTCTATTTGATGTATATTTTTCATACAAATCTGAATACAAAATACTCTTTAGTTGCTACCATTCTTTTATCTAAAATAAACGAATAATTTCACTGCCTCTAAACCCCCCCCCCCCCCCGAAAAAAAAAATACTTTCTTATATTCCTATGATTCACCAATGAAATCCTAAAGCTGAAACCAAAACAAGACCCGAAACTCAATTATAAAATTGTTGATGCTGCGAGAAGTGCTCTATTTGTTTATATTACAAAACCATGTTTCACCGCTCCAAATGGAGAAATAATTCATTGGATCCTCCTTATGCCAAGGTCAATTATCTGCAAAATACATTGAAGTTGTTTCCACGGACATTTAACGCCATCTTGTAGTCAATTAAAACTTTCCATGTGAAATCACGCATACATGCCACTCGCCGTTTAGGGGAAAGTTTTCTCCGTCACGAATGCGTGCCATACGTCATTGAATGCAAGTTCGCAGCCGACACGCGGGTGTGGCGACCATTGCGAAAGGGTTAAGCAGTTATTACAAACAGTTTAAAGTTTGTATTCAGAAATTCAGAGTAAAATCAGGCTTAAATGCTTATAGTTTCACACCAAGGATTAAAAAATAGATGACACTGTTGTTCTTGATAATATAAAAACTTTGTAAATAAGCATAAATACAAATATATACTGGCCAACCAGTTTCAAAGGCACAAACCAGCCTTCTTCAGGACCGACAAGAAGCATGATCTCACCAGTGTTCCCACTAAGTCAGGAAAATAAGGGTAGAATTTCTCTCCTTCCAGAAAATTTTGCGAGAGATTTTCTGTCAGAAGGAGAGAAACTTAAAATCATTTTTTTTTACCGTGCTAATTTAGAAAGTAATAAAAAAGAAAGCATTACCTATAACTCATATTCTTCGACATTCATTTTTTTTAATTCTTAAAACTAACATTCTTTTAACATTCTTACTAACATTCTTTTTAAAAATTAATTAGGAGTCATTTAAGTATTAAGTAAGCACATTTTTGTTAATTTTATACCTTCCCCCCCCCCCCCACTTGTTAAGAAAAATACTCACATTCCTGACTTCCCCTATGTTTACAGTATGATTTTATTTGCTGACATAAAAACGTCTACATGGGTTATTTTATGTAAAATGACTCACATGCGAATTTATGATTTTTTTGCCTGTAAACTGCAAAAGTCGACTGTATTTACTTTATATTTTGATTTTTAAAATAATTTTATGATCAATTTTAATGCAGCAATAACAATTAAAAACTTTAACGATTTTTGATCGCCGAAGGCGAATATCGTCGAAAACTATTTCACTAGGTAAATAGAATTAGGTAGTAATTTTGACTTGATGTTTGAAAATGGATTCTTTTTTTTTGTATTTTTTACAAAACTTACAGAACATAAGGGTTGCATCGTCCTTTTGTTGAATCTCAAGCCAACATGTGATTTTAGCCATTTTGTTTGAAAAGTGTCGACTTTTTTCTTTTTGTTTTTAAAATAGCCCTTTATTTCATAAATAATATGTTTGTAAAATAATTTTTCTGTATAAAACTCAAAACAATTACAAACACTGTAGTCGATGCAAACCGATAGGAAAAGTGGGAAATATTTTTCAAATTAAACGAGGTATACCGAGGACCGCGTACAAATGCAGATTTTCGTGATGCTGCTGCAAAATAACCCTTCATTTTATTAATAATACGGTAGAAAAATGGTTTGGTTTTTATTCTTTGTATATTAAATGATATATTTATAAAAAAAATTCAGTCGGTGCAAATATATTGTAAAAATGGCAAAAAGATATTCTAATTCATTGGTCATCTCTCCTCAGAAACTGTGAAAGTCGTTTTCGCAATCGCGGAGAAACGGATTTTCAGATGTAAGAAAGGAATGTCTTTGATAAAAAATTTGTTGCTTTGTTCAAATTTTGCGACATTTTTGTGGCATATATGGCCAATTTCATGACATTTTCGAGATTTTTGTAACCTGTAGACATACTGTGTACGGGGAAAAGGATTTTCGTTCGCGGAGGGAAGAAAATTTCTCGAGCAAAACACGAAAAATGTGGGAATACTCGGAAAGAGCATAATTCAAATCCGTGAAAGAATACTAAAAAAAAAGAGCAAAATTTTATTTGATATAATTTGCGATCCGCGCAAGCGGGACAGATACTTCTCGCTAATTAGAAACACGTAGTACATTTAGTGTGCCCAAATTGCGATTGACTGTGATTCACACGTAGCTACGGAATCGCGGACCGCGACTGTGCACAATCAGCCCGCGATTCGCAACAACGAGGCGATTGATTGCGATTCGCGGTCACGAAGCAATCGGCCCTATCTACCGGCCGCGGGCGCCGTGGGACTGAAAGGATTTTGGAGAAATTTCTGTCGCCAGAAATGGCAACTTACTGTAATAATTTTAGTCGCCAATGGCGACCTGGCCACCGTGAAACTGCATGCATCAGATTTCTCAGTATCCTATTTGAAGGAAAAAATAATTTTAGGCCGGAACTGGAGAGAGAAATTCTCGCACAGTCTAAATTTTTACGAGAGATTTTTTATGGATTTCGCAAGAATCTCGTGGGTTCGTGCTGAAATGGGACCCCTGGATCTCACTTATGTTTGCAAACTGAGGTAGAATAGCCCACGTGGCTGACCACATTTAGTCACAGTGCATAATATCACTTTTTTTATTTCCTTTATTGTGAGTAGCTATGAAATTTTTATATGGCCTAATTACAATAACTTTGCCATAGGCCACCATGTATCATTTTTTTTTTTTTTTTTTTTTTATTGTCTTTGCTCTGAGAATTATTGTTTTCTATGGGTAAAATCATATGCTGTAAAATCATAAAATTTGAATAATTTGAGTTTTAATCAGAAAAATTACTAAAAATTATATCTTACTCTAATTTTTTTTTTATAATGTATCAGTATCTAAAATTTTATAGCAGTAGGTGCATTCAATCTTGAGTTATCGTCTCCACGCCTCACAGACATATGCACAGACATCTTTCCATCAAAATGGATTCAGAAGGTCAGAATGTGCTTATCCCATAAATTTCTCCAATTGGCAAATTGTTGTGTAAAGCAGTATTTTCTCTATATATTAGTATAAATGAGTAAAATTGAAGCTTCTGCTTTACAATTATACGGTCAAATTCATTTATTCAAAATTTAAAGGGAGAGGGGGGCAAATGAAAAAATTCACTGTAGTCATAATTTCGTAATAAATATTTAATTTAATATAGATGTCATGTAGGTAATTATTATTTTTTTATTGTTATGTCTGTACATTCATTGTAATTGAATTAGAAATTAGTGTTATCACAGATTTTATGGTTTTGAAATGTGCTTTAATAAGGCAAATTTTAATATGTTATAAATTATAATTTACAGTTTAACTTTTCAGCTATTGTGCTGTTAAATCCCAAATTGCCTGACATACTCAGTATACCAATGAGTTTTTCCTATCCATATTCCTCATTTTCCACATATGCATCTAGTTTTTCTTATTTTCCTTACTTATATTTCTCTTCAAAAGTTTAAATGTGTACTTTTTACAAAAAAATATTCAATTTTAATGTTAGATAATGAATAAACTAAGCATGTACATCTTTTTTTTTTTTACTTTATCGTGTTCCATTTTGTCTAAAGTGAGGTTAGGCGAAGTCTCAATGCATATTCACTATGTGACAGTGAAAATGAGACACCAAGAAGAAGTGGGCAGAAAGTGATGAAAATCGGCAAAGAGAGAGAGACAGCAATGAACAATAAATGATGTTTATTGCAACAAGATAAACCTATACACTGAGCGATAACACTGTCTGATCAGTAGGTTGTAGGACCACCGCGTGTGGCGATACAGGCAGCAACATTTCTGAGTATAGAGTCAATGAGCATGTGGATGGTGTCCTGAGAAATGGCTGCCCATTCCCTATCAACCATTTGCCAGAGTTCATCTTCTAAATGCGGCTGTGGCAGCACATGCAAGCGATGTCCGATCACGTCCCAAATGTGTTCAACTGGTGAAAGATCAGGGGAGACTGATGGCCAGGGAAGCACCTGGGTACCTTGCAGGGCATGTTGGCTGATGCATGCCGTGTGTGGTCGGGCGTTATCCTGCAGGTAAATGGCATTGGGCACCCCCTGAAGGAAGGGTAGTGTTATTGACCACAACACGTCATCCATGTATTGTTGGACCATCATACTGCCCTCAATACTGGCCAGAGGTGACCTACTATCATAGGTGATGGTGTCCCCAACCACATTGTTGCGCTGTGTGGCGTTCCACAGATGCGGCTGGGTTGAACCTGTCACCACTTCTGCACCAGACTCGTACACGCCGACTGTCATTGCTAAAACAGAAGCGTGACTCATCTGAGAACACGACCCTGTGCCATTTTTCCATCCACATGGCTCTATCCCAACACCATTGCAAATGAAGGCATCTGTGCTGTTGAATCAATTGCAGCCTTCTTAACGGGCACCATGATACCAGGTCACCAGCGACCAATCGGCGAATAATGGTTCTGGTCGATATGGGAGCATCAAGGGTGTCCTGCACATGCTGCAATAGGGCGACAAAGTAGCCTGCGGGGTCACCAATGCTTGCCAGCGGATGCATCAATCCACTCATGCTGACGTCGCTTTGGCTTTACCGGCACCTCTCAAATGTGCCACATTCCCTTGTTCCAACCATCTTCACCACAGCCGGTGCACCGGTGGATGCATGTAGGTGGCTGTCCGCTGAGATTTGATGTATGGACCAACCTGCCCTTCTGCGTCCGATCGCCATACCCTTCGTGAAATCGTCTGTCTGGAACTGCCTCAGTTGGTGGGAACATGGCATTCTCTGCTACTACACGTTTCCTCTGAGACAAAAAACAATTGCAAAATGATTTCCCTAGCAGACAGAGTGGCACGACTATTGCCGATTCTGCAGGTTCCTTCCCTTATATCTCACTCAATGTGTGCGGGACAGCTACACATTTCGCATCATTTACATGACTCGTTGAACTGCATTTACCCTGCAATTTGCATATTTTTCTGCCCACTCCTTGGAGTCTCATTTTCACTGTCATATAATGTATGTCGTTATTATGTGATATACTAGAGTTTCAACTCCAAATGGCAAATTCAGTAGGCCACATGAGTGTTGAAGGGTTAATAGTAGTAGTGACTAGAAATAGAGTTAAGATTTATCTGGAAAAGAAATGAAGGAAGTTTGAAACTGAATTTGTCCAAATAACCTGTCTAATGGGTTGAATATAAAAAAAGATGTCCTCATATGATTCACATGAAAGAAATAAACAAAACATTGACTGCTGTTAAATGATAATACTTATGCTCTCATCAGACCGATATGCATGAGGAAGAAGGGTTAAAATTTTGTCTTTATTAAAAAATTTGAGTAAACATATGTTGAAAATTTAAAATGTTATGTCTTTATTGAAATTTTTATTACATTTCTTTTGTATTAGAATGAAAATAATATTCCCAAAGAACTTCTTTGTGCAGCTGTAGAATTTATTCATGCACTGTGGGCCGGACACCAAGCTTTGGCAATGGAAGCATTGAAAAAAGAGTATGTTGAATCTGCATGCATAGTAGATAATTTTAAATCTTTTATTTTTGTTTGCCTATATAATATTCATGAAATTTGTTGTAAATGATGTCATTTGCTTTTAAAATACAAAATCTTAACTTGTGCTATTTTCAAGGTACTGCATATTTTTTATCTGAATTAGAAAATATAGAAGAATAAATATGTTCACTATTATCCAATTAGTGAAATGACTCCTAACCCTACATAAATGAACCCCATTTTTTGAGTTATCACCATTGAAATATTAAAAATTTTGCTTTTCTACAGAGAACACAATACTTTACAAAAGAATCAAGCAACTTCTATTAAATTTGGTATGTTTGTTTCAATTGTTGATAACAGAAGTTTAAGGGTCAATTACATAGAGCAAATATACACACTTCTCTCCTAAAAATTTACTCCACTATAAAATGTGTTCAGCAAAATCGAATAAGCGTGCCTCACAATACCAGTGAATAAAGTTGAAGATCTGGCTACTTTAGTTGCTACTTGCTGGTGATTTTCCTCTCTTATAATTTCATTTTTGGAAGGTTGTCAGAATGTGTGGCCTTATTTGAAGTGTTTTTTGCCCTATTATGTCTTCAATTAGTAATAACAAAAGTTTAGCTCGATCAGGTTCTTTAAACATTTTAATTTATGTTATTTAATCACAATATCTAAATTTATTAATATGTAAGAGAAGTTGTGTTGGATACATTAGATTATTTAGTGCTCACAATGAATAGATATAAAAATAGATATCATACTTTTAATATATTTCAAGTTTGTCCACTGTATATATAAATACCCAATGTAAGCAGCTTTAAAAAATATATATAGAAGAAAATTCTCCAAGTAATTGAAATATATTATTTTTGAACGAAAAATAAATATTTTAATTCATTGAAGATTCTAATACAAAAAAAGGTCTGGAAATACACAATTTCCTCAAAGTTTACATTTATACTAAGTATATTCATTCTTTTAAGCATTTATAAAAAATCCACTCAAGCTGCTATCTTATATAATCTGAAAATAAAATTACTTCATTAGTAACAGCATAAGACACTTGATTAAATCTATCAACCAGTTTCAAAGGCAAATTCAGCATTCATCACAATAATTGAAACAGCAGTAACTACAGAAAAGGTAGGGAAATTTCTGTCTAATCTTAGCCAGAAATTTCTCTACTTTTGCTATAATGACTATTATATCTCATTTATTCTGATGAAAAAAAGATCTTATCTTTGAAAATGGTTGATATATTTAATCAACTGTCTTATGCTGTTATGAAGTATATTTAATTTTAAATTTTTAAGAGTTATTCTGCTCTAAAGTTGCTTTATATCTGTCAGAATCAACTCTAGTTGCATACTCTAAATTAAATCACTTTTTTTTCTTTTACAGCTCTCAGTTTTGCAAGTTGATGTGCCACAACCTTCTGTATGAGAAATTTTCTGATGTTAATCCTGCCATAAATGCCTATATAATCCGAACTTTAGCCCTTGAGGTATTCTATAATGAAGCTGTGAGGTTTGTTGAAGAATTTTTTTTTTTATCATCAATGAAACTTCTTACTAATGACCACCCTTATAAAGTGATCTGCTTTATGACCACTTTTTGCTGGAACATATTTTAAATCCCATACACTTGTTTATTCTCCTCTTATTAACTCTTCAGCTGAGTAATATTATATTCTATGTGGTATAAAATAACTGTATTTTTTCAGCACATTTTATTGAAGCATTTTTGAAATTAAAATATAAAACAATTTAATACCCATTGCATACTTATATTTAAAATGGTAAATTTCTAACATTTAGAACAAATAAAAATATATTGAAATACAGTCGTCCCCACTTATTCAAGTTACAGATAATCACATACCTCTATGTGAATAAAATTTTATAAAACAAAAATGATCACCTTAGGATCAATGTTAAATTTTCTCGCTTAAACAAATTAATCTTCAAGGGCAAAGTTTCCACAGTAAAATTTATCTTTACAAGCGACCCCCCTCCCCCTTAAAGGATAGAAATGGACAATGATGAGAACAGTAGAGACAGACATCTGTAAAACATCTACTTATCTGGCAAATAAGTAGATGGTCTCTACTTATTTGCCAGAAGGAAGATAATGAAAGTAATCATGAACCAGTGTCTCTTAGCAAAGTAACTCAGTCTTTGTCATTTGTTGACATTTTGAGACTCATAGAAGTGATTACAATTTGCTTTATGTATTAGAAAAACAATTAGATAAATATTCAGCAAAGTCCATGACAAAACGATCAACTTTGACAGATTTCTTTTGGCATAAGTAATGCAGTAACTAATATGTATATGCTGGTCTAGAATTTTTCTTTCATTAAAAATTTTTTGTTATTCTTCTCAATATGTCATTTATGTGTGCAGTCGATATACTAGAACAGCATTTTTCAAAGTCTGTTCCACTGAACCCTTGGGGTTCTGCGACATAATAGTTTTATATAATTTTTTTTTTAATTAAACCACATAAAATTTGAATGTATAATTTGGACCACAATGGACTTTTTCTCATTCCAAGGTTCTACCATCAAATTGAATTTCAAAATGATTCTGCAACTAAAAAAGTATGAAAAATACTGTACTAGAATGTTTAGATAGTAACTATAGCACATATCTGTTTCACGGGATAATCAAATACCCTTCTTAATCAGAATCTATTGCTGGAACTGTCAATATTCATTTGTGTGAAGCCAACTATATATAGTGCATTTCATACATAAAATAATAATTCATCCCTGATATGTATTTTTCAATAGAATCAGATTATGTTTCCATTATATGACTGTGCTCTAATAGATATAAAACATAAGAGAAGTAACTCAATTTAACTATTTTTCGATAATAACCATAACAGCTATTAGAAACACTGGGGGGATGTTTTTATAAGATAGATATCTCAATTTATAGCATAAAGTATGTGAGTGGGATACAGATTGCAGATTGCACGAGAAAATGAAACTTTATCCCAACTTCTAGGAGTAATCACAACTATCAAGTATTTATGGAAATCTACAAAGTAATAAAGAAGTTACTCACATCAAATTTATAAAATCATGTTAAGTGGCATTGATATATACCCTAAAAAATATATCAGAAATGTTGTTTGCTGTTTTTAATACGTCAAATGATAATTACAGATCCCTTTTTTATCAATTGAAAGACATTGCATATTTTCGGAGTAAATTTTCTGTAGTTTAGAGCAATATTCCTCTAGCCATTCCTATGAGTGTCTCATGGAGTAATTTCAATCTATTTCAGACTGTTTATCCTGTATTAAAATGGAAAGCCTACTTGTTCTCGTTTTATCTGCAACCGATCCAGTTTTTCAGAAATGTTTTACTAACCTCATAATCGTTGAATTGTTGGGGGTTTAACAGCATGGATATTTCTTCCGATACTCTTCAATGATATTCTTTTAAAAATGGCTAAAGAAATATTGCTCATATAAAAATTATTTCACTCTGAGAAAGTGTGATATTCTTCAATTAGTAAAAAAAATAGGTCTGTAATTATTGTCTGTCATATTTAAAAGAACAGATATTTCTGATATATTTTTAAGGATATATTAGTGCCATGTAATTGAAAAAAATTCTATTATTTCAATTTATATGTACATTATATTATTTATATGACGACAGTTGTTTCTAGGATGTTATATATAAATTCCCTTCTTCAGGCCAAAAGATATGCACCTTTAACAACCGCTAAGAGTGAACTGGAGGACCGCTAAGAACAGTTTGTTCTTAGCGGTTATTAAGGGAACATACTGTTCTTTTGGCCTGAATAAGGGGTTTATAATACCCTGAAACAATTGTGGTCACCTAACTGACATATGCTTGCTTTCTTTAACCCTTTCGCGACTTCGGCATTCCGAAACTACCGTGGCCCAAAGGACAGAGCGCTTCGTTTCTGATATGTGCCCAAAAGACGGCTATTTTTTTGCGCTAAGCTTAACTCTCGAAAAAAATTCACTAAAAATCACCCGTTCAACACAGCATTCTACTATTTTCAGGAATAAAGGAAATTCTTATTTTCTATTTGATATATATTTTTCATACAAATTTTTTTTTATCAAAATATTAAAAATTTTAGTGTATTTAAAATGATTACTTACCTTGATTAAAATAGTTATCAGTTAATCAGAAAAAATATTGAAATGATGGTAATGAAATATTTATATAGCTAATGGAAATTATGTACATATATACACAAGAAAATAGCGTAGCTATTTTCATTAATTAATACACCTTTTGCGTATGGTATATTTCAAAGCAAGTACCCACGCACAGACCAACAGTGCAATCTTTGCATTCATAATAAGTCGTTATGCGCTTTCTTTTGCCTTTTGTAGTTTGCGAGCAAACTATACATCTTCTTCGGAGGTCTTTTTTACCTGTATCAGAGCACAATTTTGGAAAAGACGGAGTTCCAGTTAGACGGAGAGGAGAGGAAATGAGATACCTACTTCTACTGGACTGTTCAGGGGTAAAGAACATTTCAATAAGTTGCTCTATGAGATGAAGACGAAACTGCAAGATTGGGGATTTTCTCCCTTGCTTATTGTCAAAAAGACTATGAGCATTCAATATTGCAATATCTAGAAAGCCAAAAAATAATTTTCTGTACCATTTGATAGTTTTTCTATAAGCTGGATAATGCGTTAGAGACGCATCCCCAATATCCACACACCCCATATATTTGTTATATTCCAAAATACAATTTGGTTTTAAAATGTCATCGGATGTTTTCCGGTCTTTCTTTCCAGAATTTTGCATTTTGTCAGTATGAAGAGTTGTTACAATTAAGACATCCTTCTTTTTATCTTTGAATAAAATTACATTCACACCATCCTTTTGCACTGCTGCAATTTCTCCTTTGCGTAGAGGTACAGATGGAAAATTCTTTGGCATATCCTTCCAATTTTTTAAAACTGTACCACATACATACGTATTGTTAGACAACAAATACTTTGCGAATACAGGAGAGGTAAAAAATCTATCCAAATACAAAGTATATCCTTTTCCTAAAAGTTCACTTAGAAGTGTTTTCACAACACGTTCTCCATACCCACCATCAGAACTTGATAATTCCGTGTCCTTTCCAGTATACACAAGGAAATTCCATATATATCCTGATTCCGATTCTGACAATTTATATATTTTTATTCCATATCTGGACCTTTTCAAGGGGATATATTGACGAAATCCCAGCCTTCCCTTCCATGAGAACAAAGATTCATCAATGCACACATTTCTTCTAGGAGTGTATACAGATTTAAATTTTGAAACTAATGCATCTAACACGGGTTTCAATTTATCTAGTTTTGGGGCATTACTATCAGGAGTAAAATGGAGGTAACATAATATTCCTATAAATCGATCGCGACTCATAACTGAATTGAAAAACGGAGTACTGATAATTGGATTCTTAGAAAAATACATTTTAAGATTTGGTTTTCTCACAATGCTCATCAAAACTACTAGTGCGAGAAACAGACGAAATTCGTTTCCTGCCACAGGTGTAAATACATTTGGAATAGGTGGAGTCTTCGATGTGGAAGGAGAGAGGAGACTTTTCTCCCATTTTTTCTTTGCAAACTCATTAGTTGCTTTTACGATAAATTCTACTAGTTCATCATCAAAAAATATGCTAAAAAAATCAAGTTCCTTATCTAAATTAGGCGGCATGATATTGTGATTTATTCCAGGTATGTTCAAAAACTCCAAAGAATTCAGATCTTTCAAATCACATCTCCAAACATCATTCGAAAAAACAGCAACTGAAGCTGGCGGCGTTGTAATAATAGTACGCTCAGAATCTGAAGAATCAATTGCATTTTCAGATTCATCATCAGAAATAACACTGTTCCACGAATCTTCACTATCTGCTTTGCTTTCATTACTGTCTGGTTCGTTTACCATACGCTTATATTCTTCCACAGAAAGAAAACGTTTCAAACCAGCCATACTTTTATCCGAAATAACCTAATCATTTCACTGCCGCACATTCCTTTACCCCCCTCCCCCACCCCACAAAAAAAATACTCTCTTATATTCCTCTAATTCAGCAACAAAATCAATAAAAGCTAAAATCAGAACGAGACCCGGAACTCAATTATAAAATTGTTTATGCTGCGAGAAGTGAACTGTCTGTTTACTTTACAGAACCATGTCCCCCCCCCCCCCCCCCCCCCCCCCCCCCCGCTCCAAAAGGATAAATAATTCATTGGATTCTTTTTCTGCCAAGATCAAGCACCTACAAAATACATTTAAGTTGCTTCCACGGGCATTTAACGCCATCTAGTAGACAAATAAATTCAAATAAAAATGTTTCATGTAGAAACACCGATACGTGCCAGTCGTCGTTTAGGGTAAAGATCTCTCCGGCACGAGTGCATGCTATACGTCCTTGAATGCAAGTTCGCAGCCGGCACGTGGGCGTGCCAACCGTCATGAAAGGGTTAAAGAAGCTTTATAAGTCATTTTTTTACAAGCAGCAGTTTTATTTACTGTAATTGAAAATAAGCTTTTATGAGTTTTACAGATGCAAACCAGCCATTTTTTAATAGAGCAGAGCGTCACTTTAGCAAGGTTTTACTATATTTTTTTATTTGATTAAAAAATTTAAAAGTCCATGGTCACAGAATTCCAAGTAATAGCTATGACGTGGATTAATTATCTTAATGCAGCAACCACTATTAATTAACCAGTTTGCTCTTGTAAAAGCTCTTATTATACAATGCTTACTACAATAATGTATATTTCCAAATATTGCAACATACTATGAGTTGTTTTATGACTTGGAATCTGACCTGTGCAGTCTCTTGCAGTTCAAGTAATATTTAAATTTAGTACCATCTACTAAGTGGCACATCTGACTGTTATAACCACAGAAATTTGCAAAATTGCAACAAATATAAAAATTTCCTTGCTTAGAGTGCAGTTGTAGGCTATTTGGTGTTGTTAACCTTTAACAATAATGAAATTGGTCGACCAATAATGGTTTCTGCATAAAAAATATAATTCCAAGTTAGAAAGTCAATCAACTAAAAGCTCTAGCATGCTAAACCCAGGATTAAAGTTTAAAGTAAACTCGAAGCCACTACAAAGACTTAGATCAGGGATCAATATCAACTCCCAAGGGTCAGTGGAACCATTCAAGGGTTCAATAAATGGCTGAGGGGTTGAAAAGAGGTTAATAAATATCTGGGACATACTTTGCATTGTGTATATATTATATATAAATATTGTATATTTTATCTTTGCAACAATATTTTATATATGTTTAAGGAAGTAGATAATTATCATGGCTAACACACATACCCAGCATTATCGCAGGATACATTTACATTTAATTGTACTCCAAAAACTACAGTGCGGCTGAATCACTCAATCTCTTCATACTTGCACTAAGTAAACATGAAAAGAAAAGTAAGTAAATAAATAAGTTAAAGAAATAATCCTTTCTCTAGTAGAGAACTTGGGCTTGCTAGGCCACCGGGGAGAAAATGTTGTCCTCTGTAAGATATTCGTTTGTTGCTTTTATGTGTTTACATAAATCAGAAAAATAAAATAATGTTGTAATTTAAAAAGAAAATATTTTTGTTACAATGGGAACTACACAAACTTTTTGCCAAGCAATAGAATCATGTTAATCTTCTTTTTTCGATGGAGCGAAATAAGTATCAGATACCCTAAAATTGTGAATTTTAAAGTATTTATATATATATATATATATATATATGTGTGTGTGTGTGTATAAAGGAATTATCCTATGGATTTGGTTGAAACATCGTTGGAAGTAAAGATCCTCGATTTTTCTGTTAGTGTCCAGGTGTAAACTCTATGATAATATTTTCAGTCACTAAGGAACCAATTTGTGTGAAAATTACTCAAAGTCATGCTAACACATAAAGTAACTGAAAAAATAATTTGCATTTTTAAAGCATTTTGTCAAGGTTCATTTCATTGTCCTAGGTCCTAAAGTACCTGTGTATCAAATTTCATGGCCTTACGATGTGCAAATTTCTCACTACAGATAACAAACACACATACATAAATATCTTCATTATGTAGGATTGTTATTGTTATTCACAGTAGTATTAATTAAAATGCTATTTATTCAATTACTTTCATTAAAATAAATCTTTGAGGGTTGATGAGCTATAAAGTTTGAAGACTGCTGATATAGATGTATTTCAGACATCTTTTACATCAAAGAATTAAATTTGACCAGTATAAATATGAAGGCTAAAATACTTGACTCCATTTAGGTAACCAACCAACAACAAAAATGTCACTGATAACACATGTGATTTGGCTTACAAAATCACAGATTACAAAAATAAGCAACTGTACTCTAAACAAAACAAAAGTTTTATATGCTGTATTTACGAAATAGAAGCAATAAAGTTGATAGCATTGTTTGAGAAAATAATAGAACAAAGATTCTTATAAAAACAGAGGCTTCTGTAAGGAGAATGCCAATTGGTACTAAAACAGAAGTGTCTAAAATGACTTTAGTACCAATTTTATTTTTCATTGTGATAATGTCTCCAGGTACAGGTTATTAGGATCATGCTATTGCAGATAATAACAGCCATGCACTGGTTTCATGTTCTTTTACTTTCATCAGCATTGAATAGTCAATTTATTGGCTATTTCTAGGTGACAAGTGCAAAAAAGGAGTGAAATTGGTCCATAGATGTTATCTGAAATGGGAGCATGATCTCAACTTTGAGAATACTACCTACAGGGAGGCATGCGAGTATGAAATTGAGGCCTTTGCGTATTTATGTGCTTCTGATGGACCAACAAAATTTTTATTTTAAAACAGTTTTCCATTTCAAGCAAGTGTTACAGTATATAAACACCACTTGGTGCCTGTGGTGTGGTATACATTAGATCTTCTCATCAGAAATAAATTACTTTCAAGGTAGTATAGTTTTATAAAAAAATTTGGTGGGTTGTCATCACTAGGAAATGTTTCACATTGCCAAATAAAAAATTCGTATTTATAAACTTCATAAGTAATGTAATTTTAAATGAGCATGCATTTCTTATATTATTTTGTGCTGCAAAACCAGCATATTTTATTTGAATCTGTGGGAAAAATCATAAAATGTCTACATCAAGGATTTTTTTTAATGCATGACTTATAATTTAATTTTTATTGTATGTGTTAATAATTTTGTAGCCTATCTTATGTGGTTAAAAAGTGTAGAACTTTCCATGTGAATTTAGTCATATGCATTTACTAAATTATTTATCTAAATAGGATATTTTTATTTGTTCATTAAATTTTATTGCAATGTAGGTCTGGATTAAATAAGTTATATTGTTAGTATATGTGTCCTTAAATTTTATTTTATAATATTATCATTATTATTTTTTTTTTAATATTAGAAAAGGGTTGGACGAGCACGTCAAAGAGGTATTCAATGAAATTCACCAAAAGAATTTACTTCTTGGCTGGTCAAAGGTAAATTATAGGTTATTTATCCATACTTGTTTGTACGAACTTTTTAAAAGTGGCTAACGGTGTTTTATGACTTTTAGATTATTCATCTCACCAGTTCCAAGCTTATTACAGCTGATACTACTCAGATATTTGATTCTAGCTCTGTTGAATTCCATGCACCATTTGCTCTTCTCACAGCTTGGCGAGATTTCCTATTGATCATTGCTGTGGTAAAGTCTAATAAATTGTTATTGTCTTTTAGATTGTCATTGTATTTTGGATTGTGATTGTCATTTAGTAAGTGTCATTGTCTTTAGTTCAATTGTCATTGAACTTTGCCTATATTTTTTCTATTGTAATGCAAATCATGATTTAAGAGAAATTTTACTAAGCATTTTCTTCATAAAATAGCATTTCTCACATCTTGGTGATATTGATCATTGCTGTGGTAAAGTATAATAAATTGTCATTGTCTTTTAGATTGTGATTGTCATTTAGTAAGTGTCATTGTCTTTAGTTCAATTGTCATTGAACTTTGCCTATATGTTCTCTATTGTAATGCAAATCATGATTTAAGAGAAATTTTACTAAGCATTTTCTTCATAAAATAGCATGCATTATTCACATTTAAATTACTAAATTTTGCAGTTTTAACAGCAATTACAGTAGAACTTAGAAACTTTGAAATATTGAATAAAACAATCTACCAAATTTCCACTAAAATTTCTTAAGCAAATTTTGGATTATAAGTGCACCTTAAAAAAGTATCTTATATAACAATGTATTTTAAGTTTTATAATATAAATTGACTAGAATTATTTTCTTTATTCATGATACATGCATTCTATTAATAATCAAAAGAATTTTCACAGAAATATTTTTGCTATTATCCATTGCTTTCTTTTCTCACATCTGTTTTATACATTATTATTATTTATTTTTTATTTTTTAATTGGATGTCTTATATTAATTTTCAAATAATAACTACTACATCAAAAAATTGTCATATATCAAAATTTAAGTGTTAAAAGTTTATAAACAAAATTTAATTTCAGCTGTTATTTATTCCATTGCTTATTCAAAATAGAATTTTTATTTATGTGTGTATATTTTTATTTCTATCCTCAGTACAAACCACTAGAAATTTCATCTTCAACACGAAAGCAGCTCTTGAGTGATATATTGGAGCACTTTACTAATGAAGTAAGTTCCTTGCATCTGTATCCATTGAAATTTTTCAAGGTATATGTTGTTTTTAAAACTACATTTTTACATTCCATACAATACATAGTAATATATAGGGAAGTATTAGAATTGTGTAGAAAATCAGAATTTTGATGGATCTGCACGTTTCGGATACTCTAGAATATGAACCTACCATTTTTAGCCTGATGTCTATGTGTGTGTTTGCACAATATATTTATCCTCTCTAGTTTAAATGCTATTCAACAAAATTTAATAGGTAACACTTGTGGTTTCACTCTGATGCTGACTGGATTATAGTACTATTCTCGGAAAATAAAGGCAATTTCTCTCTCCCCCCCCCCCCCCCCCCCCCCCACCGTGCAAAATAGCTTGCAAAAATTGTGAAAATCTGAAATAGAAGACTAAATATGTGTTACATAAATGTTTGTTTTATACATAATTTTGGATTGCAAATCAAATAAGACCAACCCCATTACTCAAAGATGAACCATTTTCAAATTATTTAAGTTTTTTGAAAATTTTAATGAACTAATCATGTTTTTCACTATATTTAAAAATATATTCTATGTAATTTCTTAAAATTTGGTTGTTGCTGAGTAGATTTGATATAATTTGGAAAAATAAAATAGGCCTTACTTTGCAAAATGACCCAAAACTGTCAAAATCTAAAATAAAAAATAACGCGTAAATGTATTAATTAAATGCTTGTTTAACATGTAATTTTTAATGAAAAAAAATATATATAAACCCAACTACATTACTCTAAGACAAACCGTTTTCGGGATATTGTTATTTATTTTATTTATTTATTTATTTTTTTATTTATTTACTTACTTATTTTAATATTGGGGAGCTTAAAATGCTCTCCAATAAAAGATGTTTAATGAAAAAAAAGGAATGCCCAAAGATGCTTAATGAAAAAAAAGGTGTATTAAAATTGAAAATTGCATATAATTTCAAATAAGTATGTGTCATCAATTTAAGGTGAAAAAGATAATAAATTTCCCCACATTAGATTGTAATTCTGCACTTTAAGAGTTTAAAATTGAATCAAACCCTTGAGTAAGAGTCTATAGCACAAAAGGCAAGTGTTGCAAACCCAGACCGTCCGACTTACCCAAGGGCTAGAGCAGCTGTTTGGATGGCTGGTCAAAAGGCAAGTGTGAAGAAAATCGATATTAAGGGATCATTGCATATCGTGAATGAGGGATCAATTTGTGTATTTTGTTTCTAAATAATTTATTAATATTTTTAATTAATTACAGTTGTTTATCTCCTGGTATTTAATAGTACATATGTATGTGTCTTATCATACAAGCACTCGCTTGATATTTTTTTTAATTTTTTGCAGATGGCATCAAATAATTCCAAAATTCTTATTTTATTATCAGAACTTTTTCTTATGCTGAGCTATCATTGGCAAAGGTGAGATATCCTGACCTTTCTAATCTTATTTGAATTCTTACTCATTATTTTTACCCAACTAAAGGGCTCTGCCCACTGTTCGTTACTCTCATCAATTTTGGTGTGTACACATCAATATTTTAAAATGTATGTGTTACAACATATTGGCATATTACTATTAATAATATATAAAGATCTAATAATAATGATAGCCAATCATATTGAAAGTCTCCATGATAGTTGATTATTACAACTCTGATAGATATATTAGAGCTTTGAATAATAAATTTATTTATTTTTTGTTTAAATTATTTAAATATTATTTCTTTTGAACGGCAACTATAAAAGTGTCGAGGTATGTTGTTTGATAGAAAGAATGGAAATATTATAATTTTTCCAATATTTGTTATCTGTACTATTAAAATGCTTACAACCATGTGTGTATCATAGGATTTAAACTTGCATGAAAGCTTGGGATGAAAGTCATGTGCATAAAAATTTATAAAATTTAATGCCTTTTTAATTTTCAAAAAAACACCCCAAACTTATGACTTGCCTATTGCTGTGGTTTTCAAATTGTGCTCCACAGATCTCGGAAGTTCCAGAAGCAGCATTTGTTCTGTGAATATCCTATAAAAATTAACATTAATTAGGTAATTTAAATACATCAATCTGAATACAATTGATCAAAAGTCAGCAGCCGATCTGTTATGGTTGAAATTCTAAGGGAACTGAAGGTAAACTCCACTTCCATTACATACACAAATCACATTCATTATATCATAATATCATACATATAAAATAAATTTTTATAATGCATAATGTTTACAATTGCTTCAAATGCATCATTTTTATAGTACATGCTATTTACAGTTAACAAGACATATATTGTCCAGATACATCAATACATTATTACATTACTGGCCACACTATGATAACAAGAGTTTTGATGCATTATTACATAGCAAAACACTTATATGGGCCATTCCATGTAAACATCAAACTACCACTTGATTTTTCAAATTGTGTTAATATTATCATTTTTTTTTATTATTTAAGCAAAAATAACATAAATTGAAACTTTTAAAAGTATATCTGGAAACACTTTATTTAACTTGGCTCTAAAAAAAAAATGACTATCAAAAAATAAATGGATTTCATTTTAGAACACTGACATGTACCCTTCTTGAGATATTGCACAGTTTACAAATAAATTTATAAAAAAGTTACATAAAAAATGTATAAATTAGTCTAATTTCAACACTGTGTTTTTCGTTAGTAATGACCTGGTCACATAGCGAATAGACATCAGGAACCACTGTTTGGAAACCAGCTGCTAGCTGCAGCTGGTATACTGTTTAAGGCTCCTATTTTTTTTCTCAAAGTTTCAACCTAAGTATAATACTCATTGGATGATACAATGCACGTAGCTCTCTACACATAGCCCAAAATGAGCAAAAAGAAGAACATGTTGGATTATTTTGTTAAACATTTATTTAAATAATGTTTTTTCTCTTTTAATTATTTAATAATAATAATCTATATTCATAAATACAATTTAATTTAATGGCATTGTTAATTTTAGTGGATGGACCTACCCACCTTATTTACTTTACTTTGCATTTAAAAAAGCTCGTAATAGTTTAAAAGGCTTACTTTTCTCTGAAAATACCTACTTTTTGACATTGAAACTTGAGTGAGACTTTGTAGATGGCTCAGATTTATGATTTTAGATAAAGCGAAAAAGCATCTGTTCGAGTTGAGGTTCAGATTGTCAGGGTTGGTTGGTCTCAGGAACTAGATTATAAAATGCATTTAAACTCGGACTGGGTTTCAACTTGGTTGCTGCTAGACTACTTAAAAGTTTGGAATTTTTGCCTATGCTGACTTCTAATATAAACATCTTTGGTTGAAAGAGGGACCCTTAAAATGCCAGATTTAAGTTGGATTACACATTATGTTAGATGTTTTTAAGGTGCTAAACGCTAAAATAGGGTGATAAACGCTAAAATTATTATTAATTTATATATGAAAGCAGTATGATTTCATTTCTGAATTCTAACAAATATCTTGTGTTTTATTTGTTATTCTGTTGCATTTTCAGTGAGTTTGCAAAACTTGCCTGTTCTGATGATGGCAAAAGCCCTATCTACAGTACTCTAAACTATGTTGCTCAGAATGCTGACATCATTCACCCCAGGGAGCAGTTAGTGGTTGTCACTATTGCCATTTTCACAGTTAGAGTTCTCACAAAATCTGATTCAGAAAGTAAGTGAAGTGCTAAGAATTTAGGATATCTTAAAATATTTATTTATATTAAGAAAAAGTGGGCTTCTGTTATATTGCCTTATATATACACTATTACATTATTTGTATCTTCTTGTTTATTTTTAAATTAATAACTAGTCATGAGTTTTGGACATTGATTTCAAGAGAATTATAGCATGTAAACATATAAGTATGCACCTTCCATGTTTTAGCCAATTTTCCAGATACTTTTACAAAAAAGAAATACAAATATGGACCTCTTAGTATAAAAACAGGAATAGTTGTTTTCTCTATTGTTAAATTATTTTTAGAGTCAAACTCATATTTCTAAAGGATTGAATAAAGTACTCTGTTCTTTTTTATAAATCAATTTTAACAAATGGAAAGTTTGATCATCATTTGTCAAAATGAAGCTGCTGAAATTGGATCTAAAATATATTGCTGTAACTAGTAGCAAAGCTTTATAAAATAATTTGGGGAGACATAAAACAAGGGATCAAAATTAACAAATTAAAGATTTTGAGTTGTATATTTTAACAAAGTTACAAATAATGAATAATAATTGAATTACAACAAAAATAAATTAATGACATTAGTGGGAAAAACCCAGTTTTACATTTTTCTGGGAAACATATTCAAAAACATTATATATGGTTAAACACAATGCATGAAAAGCTATTTTAACTAGCATATAAAAAAATATGGAAAACAAGTAAGAAAATAAATATACCATTCAAGAACCTTTCCTTTTTCACTACTTAAAAGTTTAATTTATGATTCATGTAGAAAAATTCCAAACATATCAAGATTGTCAAACCCTTATAATTTAGTGATTCTTTAAATCAAATTTGCCATTAACTTTTAAATTACTCTCCAGAGTCCTCATACAATAACATGCATGAGATTCTTTCATGGATCTGCGAATTTCCACTTTTATGTCGTTTTTATTTTCCCAAATAATTCCACTTTTCTTGGTATTTTTCTCCCATGAGGAATTTTCTTCTTTCTGTGGACGAAAATATTTTCCTTGTGAATTCCAAAATTTCCCTTCCTTAAGCAGGGTGTCTACAGATCATGAAAGTCTGGTAAAAGTTATAAAATTGGTCACAATGTCTAAAATGCCACGAAACTAGAAACAAAATCATGAATTTTTAGCTCAGTGTTTTTTTTTATCTTGCCTCTGGAAATCTGTTTCCCTAGTGTCACAAGGAGTCAATTGGAATTGCAAGCTGCGATTCCTTCCACGTCATGAGGGAAATAACCAATAATGATCTTTCTTCTGCTTTTACAATTTATTTGCATCAGCTAAAAGTTTTCTAATTATTTCGTTTTGCAAACAAAACAACTTTTTTTTTTTCAAAAATATTATTAATGAAAAGAAGAGCTATTTTACAGCAGTATGGGAAAACAGCATTTGTATGCAATTCTCTATATATATCATTTAATTGTGAACATAATTTTCACTTATACAATCTGTTTTTCATTGACTACAATTTTTAATAACATTTGTATGTGATCCGCAGTGTATCGCATTTAATTGTGAAAATTATTTTCCACATAAGTAATCTGTTTGCATTGATAGGTTTTAGAATTATTTATACTTGCATACAAAAAAAAGTTTTTTTCAAACATATTATTAATAAAATGAAAGACTATTTTACAACAATATCGTGAAAAACCGCATTCGTACATAATCATTGGTGTATCTCGTTTAATTGTAAAAATATTTTCCACTTATGCAATCTGTTTGCATCGACTAAAGGTTTTATAATTATTATTACTTGCATACAAAAAAATTGTTTTTCAAACATATTATTAATCACATGCTACTACATATAATCACATATTGTGCATACTTTTCATATTTATATGTTGCTTTTTTAAACTTATAATGTTTTACCTCTATTTAGTAAGCAATATTAAGGAATGGATACTGCCTTGCTCTCAGCTTCTGAAAAAAGCATCTATACTAGTTCATCAACCTTTAGATCCACAGAATATTTCTGGTGTTTTAAAAGTAAGATATTTTGTCTAAACTACTAAATTCGTTTCTTTTATAAAATTTTTGTCAAGTCTTATTTTTTATTACTACAATATGTGCTGCGAAGCTATAGCAAGTATATACAAGAATCGTGTTTTAAAAATTTTAGTCTTATTATTTTACTAAATACCACAATAAATTTATCCATGCAGTACTCAATAGTCTTTGCATCATTTCTAATTTCACTTAGCTAATAAAATATATATACTGCTACATAAGTTGGTGTTTTAGACTAATTTGCATCATGATTTCCAATTTTTTTTTTTTTTTCGTGTAAGAATCATCAAAATCTACCAGAAATTTCTTTAGCTGTGATATAAACTTAACAATTTCTGAACTCAAAAAAATATTATTTAATTTGGTGAAATTTGCATTGTTGGTGATTAAAATTATCAACAATTTTGCACTAAATTGCTATTGTAAAGTGATTGATAAATATAAAAACATCCATTCCTATCCATGATTTATTTCATATTATTTTAATTTAAATAAAATAGACTTTTTGTCTCCTTATAGTATACAATCAAACCTTGATATCCTAAATCTGGCAGCAATAGAAAAATGATCAAGATAAAAGAGTTTTCAAAATATTGAAATTCAATTTTTAAATCAATAAATATATTACATATTTTACAAACATGCAGCATACTTTAACAAAAATAATCTGCCTATTTAAGTATTTCTGTGATTGAACAACTTTCTCTAAGGCAGCAATTGATGCAAATGGTTTGGAACCTATATTTTCCTAGGATTCCAGAAAGGTATGTAATTTATTAACAGCTTTCTGATGCTGCTTTTACATCTACTATAATCTCTCATCCTTTAAAGTATATGTATGTTTCAAGAGAAGCATTTATTTTTAAGAAATATGTGAATAAAATGCCACAGATCAAATCTGTGAACAAAATGTCAAAATTTTGTTTCTTTTTTTTGAATAGCCACTGTTCCGAAAACGCTATATTCATCTTCAACTACATTTAAATTGGCAATTTGCTTCTGTTCTCGCTATTGCTCTTTTTTAAAAATCCTGCTTTGATGAAACAACTTTTTATTGTAATATTTCAACAAGAGTCTGTGTTTTTTAATATATAGCAAGGATTTAAGAGAAAATGCTTCAAGATACTTATGGAAAAGACTTATTTATAGCCGAAAGTGCAAGGAAAAAATGTTATTTCAAGATATTAAGAGATTCAAGATACTGAAGTTCAGCTGTATTCTATTAATAAATATTGTAGTAAAATATGGATTTATAGTCTGATTATGTATTATTTAATTTATTTTATTTTTTTTTTTTTTTTTTTTTTTATGTATTTAGATCACAATTCTGATATAATCTTGTGAAGCATCCTTTCTCATTCATCTTAATCCTTGAATAATGCAAAGTTAGAGAAATAAAACTAGTATTTTTACTTAGTGTGTAAAAATAATTATTTTGCCAAAAAATAATAATAATTTTCTTTTAAAGCATGATTATATAATTTAGTTTATATTCTTAGCAATAGAATCCAAAAGTAATCGAGTTTTTGATGAGTCAATTAACCAGTGGAAATTTTAAATTGAAATTAAGCTGCTTGTGTTTCGTTTTGCAAATTCAATAAAGTGGCTGTACATAATAAATATCATCCACTATACTTCTAAAAAAATATATTTCTTTAGAAATAAAGTTTTCTTTAAATCTACTTTTTAATACATTATCAAATTTACATTTACAAATAATTTAATTTTTGATTACTTAAAATCATTTTAATATGTGTTACATTGCTTGAATTTCCTTTCTAGTTACCTATTGCTATTATTCATCTTCTGAATGTATTAGTAGAAGAGACCTTTGACTGGCTGCCAATTTTAAAAGCTCAATCCGTACTTCCTCTTCTTGTCAGTTTCTTTCTTAAAAGCTTAAAAGTAAGTATGCATATTGAAAAAACTTTTACACTCATTTTCTTCATTCTTACAGTATTCCCAATAAATGAAAATATTCTAACTTCTTTTCAGCTTGAAGCAGGTGTAGAACTTTCCCATTCTATTATTACCCTATTCCTGTCTCTTTCAACTGACAAACAAGTAAGTAGACATCTGCAGGTATCATTTTCCTGCTTTTTTGCAATAATTTTCTAATTAATAATAGTACTTTAGGCTCCTGAATTACACAACTCTGCAATATTTTTTTTTTAATTCAAATTAGTTTAAAAATCATTAACATTAAGGCCAAATATGGATGATTTTCTGTGATTTCGTCAAATCTATTCCATTATCAGACAATCTTTGATATGTGTTCCAGACAGTTAAAATCGCAGTGCCTGCAGAACTTAAAATGCAAAATTCTAACATTGTGAATTTAAAAGATTTTGTTCTTAATTTGTTCTGATTTAATTAATTTTTAATTTTTGTTCTTAATGTTTTTAATTTAGCATATTATTATTATGATTATTGCACTAAAATTGACATAAATTTGATCAACACTTGCTGAGATAGCATTTATTATTTTGAATTTTACTTCTCAGAAAAAGGGACTTCTTTGTTTCTCATTCAGAATTAAACATAGTGGTGTTTTGTTTTCTCAATGTGAGGTGTTCTGAAAGGTGTTCTCAAACATGAAAAATATTAGTTTGATAACTAATTCAGCTTCTAATTATGCTACATCTAAAAGTCTATGTTTCTTAGCTTTAGCTACCAAAGGCTATGCATTTGGATTGCATGTGCTCCACACACTTGTGTAGGACATATTATGCCCACATACCAAGTTACATTTTTTTAAGCTGGTGTATCATAAAAACGTTTGGTTTTCGAGAATTTGCTGTATGTTCCGGTGCAACTTTAATCAGCTGTAATCAAGACAATGCCGGGTACATTTTCTAGTTTTAAATAAACCTGTAACTGCATTATAAAGAAGATTATAATGGTTAAATGCTTATATTTGTCACCTACTTTTTGACCTTAAAACTTGATTGTGATGCTTGCATCTGATTATTTTTCTTGGTATAGAGTTGTATATTTAATCATATGCTATAAGTTATGCTTCAATGTCAATAATAAGAAATATATACTTAATATGGATTTTTATTGTTTATTTCACATTTAATTTCAAACAATTTCAATGTATAATAAAAATCATTTCTTTCACAAGATTATATTGAGAATTACGGAGTTAAACAGTGTTGATTGGAATGTCAGGGTTCTCACGGGCCTTGAGAAACCCTTGGAAAGGCCTGATTTTTTATTTTGTTTTTAAGGGCCTTTAAAAGGCCTTATTTTTTATTTAAAGACCTTAATATTTCTGGAAATAATTGCGGTGTGTGTGACAACCCCATGACTCATCTTTCAGTAGGTGGTTGAGTCTCCATGCTGTGCCATTCCTTCACCGATCGGCCAAAGGAAAGAAAATTGAGCTAGGGGACATAAATGAAAAAGGAGAAAGTTAAAGGAGAAGTGTTTATTATTTCTGTTTAAACTTTAAAATCAAAAACAATCAGAAATAGGTTTAAAAGTCCTTTAATAAAATCTCCTTTCCTCGGCATACAAAATTACACAGCCACAGCGCTTTTGAGCACCACGATGCCCTTTATTAGTGGCTGATGAAGGGCATCGTGATGCCCAAAAGCGCTTTGGCCATGTAATTTTGTATGTCAAGGAAAGGAGATTTTATTAAAGGCTTTTTAAATCTATTTTTAGTTGTCTTTGATTTTAAAGTTTAATTAGTTGACGTATATCCATACTATTTATTTCTGTTTAGTATAGAAAAATATATTTAAAAGGGTGTTTATAGAAGAATATATTTAATATTTTTTTAAAATACTTAATAATACTTTCATTTTTTCTCTCTCTGATGTATATTTGTTTATTTTTTCTTTGATTGTATTGCTAAGTTCTAAGTAGTCTTATACAAAAAAGAAATTGCCTTGAAAAGGCCTTAATTTTTTTTTCTGCTTGAGGAGTGGGAACCCTGATTAAGGATGGATTCCTTTTCTTTTTTCTACATTATACAATGTTTATTCTTGTTTTATGTTTATTTAACACTGAACCTTTATGATGTGTTATTAGAATTACATATTATTTCAATTCCTTAGGCTGCAGAAGCTTTGGTCAACACACGTTTTATGTCTGAGGTAACTTTGATTCTATCAGAAATGAACTTGAGCAGACAAACTTTTGAGAGGAGAAGGTGTACGGTAAGCATTGAAGGATATCAATTCTATTTGCTTAATCCTCTCATTGTCGGTATAGTTCTGGGTTCATACACCTTGGAAAATTAAAATTCTTCTCAAAATCTTGGAGAAAACTTGTGAAAAATGAAAATTTGCGAGAACCTGTAAAATGCCTTTGTTTTCTTCAAAGATTTCAAGTACCTTTTTAAAGATTTTTGTATGTGAATAAAGCCTATGGTTGGGGTATCTGGTCGAGGTATCTGACCAAAATCAGAGTGTTACGGAAAATGCAAACACTTTGAGAATATATCTGAACCTAATGGATAAAAATATGAACAATTTATGCTTGTTTTGTAAATATATAGGGTACCATTTCTGAATAAACAAAAATAATTTTTATATTTTGAATTTTATTTTCGGAAAAATAAATAGTTATTGTCTGAGTGGGTTTTTGCTTCATGTTGCTTATTTTTACTCGAAATATCTTCTAAACTGTAAAAAATAGATATTAACAGAAAGTGACAAAAAATTATCAATTATGGGAAATCCAATTTCTAGATAAATAATTTGATTTTACAAAGTCCTGACAAAGTTTTCGAGCAATTGCCTTGTCAAGTTGAAGAAAATTAAAAGTTTTCCATTTTAATAAATTGTAATGCTTATATCTCAAAAACTAAAAGTGCTTGCTATAAACAATAAAGGAGTTACTCATAACCCTTTGAAATCCATATAAGGATATATTACTAAATTTCAGACCTAGTTCTTAATTTTTTAAATATAATGATTATAGCTTGCATCAAATCTTGTAAAATCTATTATACAAAGTCAAACTTGTACAGACTTGCTCATGAATTAAAATGATTAAGTTGTTTCAATTATGTATTTTACTTTATTTACCATAGACCCATATTATCTGTTATAAACAAAGCAAATGATACTGAAAACAATGAATAAACTTATTAAACTTTATTGGAATTTTATTTTGCAAGACTTTATGCATGCAAAATCCTTTTACTCCATTAGACTGGAGTGTTGATTTTATTGCACTATCATACCTGAAATGAAAATGTTGATTTTTAAAATTTGATTTCATTACTGGTTTTAGAGGTTAAAGTGGCAAATGTTATTTTTTTTATGTTTACTAAATACCGTTATTTGGTTTAGAATTTTGTGAATATTCTTCTTAAAAACCCCAAGAATTTCTTTTCCAAATTTGAGCATAGGCGCCAGGCTTCCGGAAATCGCCCGTCCTCCCTCCTTGCCGGATTAACATTCGTCGAGGACAGCCAATTTTCGGAAGTTGCCATCCCCTTGGACAGCCTTGAGATTAGAGATTCCGTAAAAGAAAAAGAATAGAAAAAAAAAGTTGTCATCGTAAAATTATGTCGAAAACCCTTTCACTTGCCATGAATAAAAATTGAAATGTTGTCACCTGCAAATTGCCCTCACCCCCCATAAACTTAGCTAGTGTGCATTACTAATGCCTTTTTTCTAGGAGAGCCGTCAGGTCTGCATTGTAACCACAGGCGCTAGTTATTTTCTCTCTCCTCATCCTCCACCCAGTGAATCCAATGACCAAACGAAAATACAATAGTGCTCTCACGTTCGAAGTGACATGTTCTGTTCTCCTTTTCGAAGTCTACATATGCCGAAATTTCAGATTTTCACCCGACCAACAATACCAATGCTTAAACCTAGGCCAAGCCGAAGAAATTTATAAATGTGGATATTTATAAATGTGGATATAAATTTATAAATGTGGAAATTTATATATGCGGCTGTCAATATCAAAGAAGGGGAAGGCGAAATGTTGATTGTTGAATACAGTGCACAAAGAAATTTCTAAGCAGTGACATTAGATGCGTGTTAGACTTCTTAGCCAGCCAAATGTGTCTGGAGATGATGGTTTTCCTATTGGCTTATTGCGATTAAAATGGACATCAGTAGCACATATTTCAGCATTGGTGCTAGTGCTGAAATTCTTATGAATGCACTCACATTTTAGGCAAAGATGTTAAATTTGCAGTTTTTTCTTTTAGAAAATCAATAAGCTTCATGATTTTTCAGAAAGGGTGCTAAAACTCGCGATTTAAAGGTATAAATTCAGATTTTTCAAAACAAAAAATTGCTAAAATTCGCAATTAATATTCCATTCTGATTTTAGTGCATTTTAATAAATTATCAGAACTTTTAAATAAATGTAAAAATTTTAGAGGTTTTAAATAAAACAGCATTTTGGGGCAGTTTTAAATTCTATAAATGTTAACTCTATTATTAAATATTGCATTTAAGTGCCTTTTCTCAAAGATCATGAAATTTTGCACTCTTTCTCAAAAATCGTGAATATTAGCCATCTTTCTTAAATCACTCTTTTAATAATCATACTCAATAATTGCAACATGGAATTTCCATATGGTTTCATGCTTTTCAAGAAGGGATGTTAAACTGTGTAATATCTTTTTAAATATTACTAAACTTCATAATTTTTTAGAAAGAGTGTTAAACTTGCGAGTTCACTTAAAAGTATAAATTCGCGATTTGTATAAAACGAAAAATACTATAAATCACTGTTAATAAGGCCATTCTTTTCATTTTTAGCAATTTTATATGTTTCCAGAACGTTAGCTTTTTAAAATTAAATCGCAAATTTTAGCACTTTTAACTAATTTATGAATTTTGGCACTTTTAAATAACATTGTTAATTTTAGTTCTATTTTTAAGAAAATCTCGAATTTTTGCATCTTTTCCCAAATTTCATGCCCTTTCTCAAAAATCATGGATTTTAGTGTTCTTTCTCAAAAGAATGTTTAGTGTCTTTTCAAAACTAAATGAAGAACAAAAATCAAAACTGAAAAACAGAAGGTCATAAAAATAAACTGAAACAATTGCTGTTTTACAGAAAGATTTGGCCTCTACAAGCAACTACATAGCAGAAGACAATGAGAGGTTAATTTAGCAGTCTCCATTAAGAAAAAAATGCTTTGTTGATATGAGAATTGCTTTAACAATAATTGAAACAGATACAAACAGCATTATTTTAAAACTAACAAAAAAATTGTATAACACACAACGAGCAAAATTGCTAGCATAAAATAAGAATTCCTAGAGATATTTTTTTTCTTGCTGATGTTCCCTTTAAAGTTAATTAAAATGCTTTGGTCACATCTGTAAAGTAATTAATAAAATATATATTTCATCAAGTTTTACTGTGAAATTTTTATCCACAAAAAGTAAGTATAGTTTTATACATTGTTATTCTTTAACTCAATTGAATAATTAGTTATTCAGAAACTTTTATACTGTAAATTTTTTATATATATACTTTGAATTTAGCACTCCAATTTTTTTTATCTTTTGAAAATATTCTATTTTCACTACTATTTATAAAAAAAATTAATGCTGGGCTTTGATTAATAATCTTTTTTTTTAAACTTTAAAAACATTTCATTTGATTTTGAAATTCCCTGTTTTGGGGAAGTCTTTAATTCATTTTACGTAAAACACACCAAACATAATGTGCCATGGTCACGTTCCTAATTTTCGTATAAATGTTCCTAATTTTGAAGTTCCAGTATTGGCATGGCTGATATTGAATATGCAGAAAGTTGATGGGGTTATAGATATTTTTCTGCACTAATATACCATATTGTTGTTTTGTAAGTTCAGAATTCTAAGTTAACTTTTCTTTTAATATGAGAGGCTTCTCTTAAACTTAGATACTTCTAGAATTTTACTAGCTTATAGCTTTACCAATGATTGTATACATAAAAAAGCCAATATCTCTGTCTCATGCTTTATGATGAATTTGGCCACCTTGGCAACAACATTGATGCAACATGTAGAATGTTGCCAAGTTGTCTATAATTCAATATTTCAGAAAATGGAATTTAATTTATTTGATAATTCTTGCTGCTATATGGTAATTATTAATTTTTTTTTTTTTTAATTCCACATATAACAAATTTCATTGTTTGTGGAAAAAATACATTTGGTTAGAATGTAATATAGAATTATTGTTTTATTTCAGAGGTCTTGGGGAGTTGAGATATAACTGCATTTTGCTAGAGTGTTGTATAGTATTTAATATTGATTGGGAGAGGTGCATATTCTGCCCATGTCTGAGGATTGTAACAGTGTAAGGGCTACTGGCAGGTGAAGGAATTTTTCACAATTAATGCAAATTTATAATCTCCATGACTACAGACTACAGTGATGTTATTTCACTACTATATATATATATATATATATATATAGTAAAATTTAATTTAAATAATTATAAAATAGTATTTTTTTTTTTTAATATTTAAATGCCAAAAATGTACATAAATTAGTATAGTATATAACATCAAAGATTCTGTGAGCATCATAATGGTGAAAAGAACATATAAAACTTCTCATTTGTGAGTTATGATTTTTTAAACTTATTTATTTATATTTGATGGGAATAACATAAAATGTAAACACTGAAGAAAACTTATATTTCCGAACCTAATAGCTAAAAATATAAATAATTGATATTTGTTTTGTCAGAAATATGTTACCATTTATGACTATACAAAAATGAGTTCAATATTTTAAAGTATTTTTTTTTTTTTTAAAGAAAAAAATAAAAAGATTTTGCCCTTTCCATTCAAAATATCTTTTAAACTATAAAAGATAGATTGAATTAGTAAGTGACTAAAATGTTCAGTAGGAAATCCAGTTTCTAGATCAATATTTTGTTTTACCAAAGCTCTTACAATTTTTGAGCAATTGTCTTGTCAAGCTGATAAAACTTAAAAGCATTCCGTTTTTCAAGATTGCAGTGATTATATCTCAAAAACTGAAACTGCTAATAATTTGTAGTCCTTTGAAAACCCCATTAACCCCCAAAACCAAAGATATATAATTTAATCCAGATCAAGTTTTTATTTATTTAACTATAATGATTATAAGATCCTGTGAAATCTGCTATGTCTGATCAGTCTTGTATGGATTTGATATATTTTTGTAATTTAGATAGATTCATTTGTTTCATTTAGGTATCTTACTTTTGTTTTCATAGGCCCATCATATGGTCCTACATATGATCTGTATAACACAGATAATATAGACCTGTAGTAACTATGGAATTATTGAGACTGAAAATAATGAATAAACTTATTGAACTTTATTAGAGTTCTATTTTACAAGATACTACTCATGCAAAATCATTTCAGCTCCATCGAACTGAAGCCATTGCTGATTTTTTTTTCAAGTTGGGAATGACTGTTAAGCTAGTGAATTAGATATACTGTTTAAATGATTTTACCAGTTGTATCTTACCAATGCTAATAAATAGTTTTGTTAAATGTCTGTTAATTTTCCACATAAATTAGTATTATTGAAACATAACCCAAACTTTCTTACTTTCAGAACTAATAACATTAGCACACAGCTGATGGATACTGTGGTGGTATTGATAGCTTTAGAAGTGTATTTCTTACCCAGTACTATTTGTTTGATAATTGCTTCTTTTCACAGACCTTATCAAAGACAAAACTGTCTCAAGTTGATGTGTATTTTGCCTATATGCGTCTCATGACCATACTTCTCCGCACTCTGGGTAATTACTTCTTGCAGGATTGCTGGAACTTTATAGGCGTTCATCAAGAAATCATTCATAATGTAAGATATTTAATAGACTTTTTATATTAATGTTTTGTGAAAAATGTTCAGTTTTTAAATTTAATTAATCAGATTAATAATAAATATCACTGAAATTTAAATTCTCATATGGTGCAAAAAAAAAATATTTATTAAATTGACTACAGCAATATAGTTCCTTCACCATCAAAATATTAAGTAATTAGCATTAAAATTATTTTCAAAAATCTGAATTTTTCCCTTTAATATCTTTTGTTTATCATTAAATGCTGTCAACATTTTAAATATCTAGCTTGAAAAATGGGAACTTATCTGTTAATAGTGGATCACTATCATTGGTGTTAAGTACTCAACTTTTATCAAAAGTGGCACATCCATTAGATTATCCTCCATTAGCTTATTGTTTCTTTTCTGAAATCCTAGCTGTGTTTTTGATGCCAATATAATCAACTGTTTATTAACTATTTGTTTACTATTTAATTAATGCCATTACTGCTATTCCCTGCTGAAAAGCACACAGTAATATATACGAATTTGGTCCATGGATTCTATTTTCTGCAATCCTATTCATTGTGTGGTATGATAAATGGTAAAGCTTTTATTTATACACTAAAACCCCAATTTTATGTTTTTCCATTTTAGGACTCCTACTTAAATCTTGATAATTTTCTATTAAAAAAATATGCTTTTTCGTGTATAATGTTTTCCAATCATACAATTTTTTCTGCATTTCATATACAGGGTGTCAAGGGAAGTCATGGACCGGCAAGTAATTCAAGAAGAATTAGAGTTATCATATATTTTTCTATGCTGGTGTATAGGAAACACCAATGACGCTACACCATGAGACAACTTTTGGGAGCTGATACCCTTTCTTCAGTGGGGAATGGTGAGGGAGGGGGCTATCTCACTTCCTATTAAAGATAATGGGAAAAGTCAATTATAAAGTTGTAGTATGTTGCCAAATTAATACACAGCTATTTTTTCTCCCACTGAAAATGGAAAATAACTCTAAATAGCGATTTTAAAGAAAAAATTTATTAATCTGCATGTAGAAATAACGGAAAAAATGCAGAGTCATCTTATTACACATGTGCAAGCATGCATCATTGCTAAAAGTGAACATTTTGTATTTTGTGTATAATAAAGTCAATTTTATTCTGCCATATTGTCTAAATGCTTGACTTTGGGGAAAGGGAGTTAGATTGTATACATTTCTTTTCCCATTTTTTGTGGGGTATGGTGGGGGGCAGAAATGCTTTTTACTAATTTTCCAATACTCTATAACCTTGTATATAACTTTTTCCTATCTCTAACACAAGGTGAAATACCCCCTGCATCCTGCTAAAGAAGGGTGTCAGCCCCCGAAAGTTGTCTCATCCTGTAACGCTATTGGAGTTTTCTATTTACCTGTTTAAAAATATACAATAACTGTAATACTTATTGAATTATTTGCCTTGTCCATGACATTCCTTGACACCCTGTATACTTCTTACTTTCAAATCACATAAAGGCTTCTTAAACCTTTCCTTTCCTTTTTTCCTATATTCTTCAATACATGATTTCCTTGTAAGTTCAAGCGAAAACAGCATGTTACACAACCAGTTTAGTAAATAGCAAGAAAGAACCACCTTCGCTTGCTTTGCAGCAAGAGCAAATCAGTTTACTGCTAAAACTATATTTTATATTTATTAGAGAAAATGGCAATATCCATCAAAAAGTCTCTATTATTAAAAAAGAATAAAACTGACAGATTTCTTCTAAGAACTAAAGCAGAACTAATCAAACCATTACATAGAAATCAATTAGAAATTGCCAAATTTTATTTATTTGTTTTGTAACAAAGCACCATAAATATTGTTACTGGTTTTATATTTGCGGTTGAAAATATTTACATTACTATTAGTAAACTTGTGCAAGTTTATATTTTTAGTATGCACCCCTGTCATGTTTTCCTTCAACCTCAATTTTAGGTTTTCTGTGTCATACAATTTTTCAAGCTGGTACACAGAAAAATGCAAAATTGAATTTCATAGTATAATTTGTTTTTTGTTTTTTCCCAAAAATTATTTTAGAGATTTTAATGATTGATTTAATATTAGAATGTATTCTACATAAATTTATAATTTATTTTTTACAGCTTTTGTAAGTTAATTTAAATCTTTTTGACTTCAATTAATTAAAATTTACTGAACATAATTATTATAGTTCTCTATTATAAAATATAAAAAAGTTAAGTGGCTTAAATGAGAAAATATAGGTGTAAATTTAAAGATTTATTTTATTAAGTAAATCCTTATATGTGTACTGTTCATTACACTTGAAATGCCAAGATGATATCTAATCTCTCTCAGCAAAGATACATTGGCCGTAGCACTTTCTGGTTTATTCATCAACTGAAGTTTTTTTTTTTTTAGCTTCTGGTATGTTTTGTATTATTGTAATATAAAAAAATTATTATAACCTGCAAAAATTCTAATTAAATTTGTCAATTTATTAGTCCTAGCCTGCTTGTATCTTCAGGTGTCACTTTACATATCTTGTAACTGCTGTAAGTCTTTATTATGAGACCCTTTAATGATTCAACATCTTTGTGTTTGGTAAATCCGGATTTTGTATAACCTCAAGAAAATCAAGAAGATATGACGGAACCTCAAGAAGATATGTCGGAAGGAGAGAGAAAACTGATTTGACCCATCTTGTCGCATCTTTTATTTCTTTGAAAATAGTGACTGTACAGAGATGCCCCATTTTGTTCTATTTGGGTGAATAAATTCGAGTTTCACCATTGAATAGTAAAAACTGTGTGTATGATTATTTTTAAATCTTTATTATGAAATCTGTGAAATATTTCATATGTATAGAATTATATTTTGCATTGAAATCAAATATTTTCATTCTCATAGAATTCCATTGATGTTTGTTTTTTCAGACTTTAGTGGATATGCGGAACTCCTTACAACCAGAAAGAATCCAAGAAGCCATTCTAACTTCTGCATTTATTCTCCATCTATCTTCTTACTACCAGATGTGGCAATTGGAACATCCAAAGTCGATCCAGATGCTTTTTGTAAGTAATAGTAATCATAGCACTATATAAGAAAAGTCCTTATCACTGCCTATCTGTCCTCGGAAACAAATTTGGCATAAATATTACCAACTTGATGACTTTTTAAGTACAGTAGACTCTCTTTAATCCGCACAACTTAGGGTTTAGGACCAGAGGTTGTGTAAATTACAGAATTTTGCAAATTATAGGTCATTGCTGCATAAACTAATGTGTAAAATTGAGACATTGGTACATCCTGAGTTATTTAATTAGAAAATCACTCTACAATACATTTAAATCAAAATTAGATAATATTATAAATTTTACTGCTTGTTTTTAAAATTTTCAAACACAGATTTAATTGTTGTTTAAAGATTTTTGTTACAAGCTATGGACAGTCACTATTTCTTGTTCTGTAATAAAACTTTGTATAAAGTCAAAGTAATTATATTCCACGGCTAAGCCTTGCTCAAAAAAAACTTTTTCTCCTCAGAATTAACTTTTACAAAATTGAATACACTATTGTATATTTAATTGTTTATATCCAAAATGTATTGTGGATTATAGGCAGTTGAGGATTAACAAGTGTCGACTGTATTACCAAATTGATGATAATTCATTATCTCAGAAAATTAAATTCAATTTCTTTAATAATTTCTATTGCTATGGGGGAATCATAAATTTAATAAATTAATTCTTGATTCAGAATGGTGCGAGCTTTACTGTTCATAGGACAAGTATGTTTGATAAATTGTCAATAACTGCGCTAAATTGTGCAGAGCTCATTCTTGGTCCCTAAAGTCTCTAAAAATCCTTTTTTTTTTTTTATCTTAGATTCTTAAAAATTGGTATCAAATTTATTTTAAATAATTTATGTAACTTTTTGTTTATTATGGCATTTATTTTAGGCTATCCTACTGCATGTTTTAAGGATAAAACTATATCAATAAGTAAATATATATATGAAAGATAGTTAAAGATCTCTTGAGACAATTTAGCATTGAAAAATTCAGACTTCTGTTGCTAACTGCTAAAAAAGTTTCCATCGCACAATCATGGAACTTTTTTCTAAATGTTATTTGATGCAATGAATCGATTGATGTACAAAAATATCATTTTTACCCAGCTTGTCATGTGTTTTTATCCCAACTTGCCCCACCGACCTATTGACCATGAAACTTATGTCAAGTCTTGCATCCATCCAAGGCCACATATTTAATTCCAGATAACAAAAAAATCGGTTCTCCCAATATGCGCATTGCAGCAGGAAATCATGCTTTTTGGATCATGATTAATGCTGTCAAGAAATGCTGTATTTTGATTATAAATAAAAATTAGCAATACTCCATTGAGGGCTAAATCAAGTTTAATATTGTTTAAATAATCAACCATAGTTTCAGTAATTTTCATAGTTTAATATCGTTAAAATAATCAATGAATATCCCTTTCTATCAAAGACTACAAGTATTGTAAACCGTATTTAATACACCATCAATGACATACATAAAAAGTTTTTCAAAATGCCATAGCACTTTCAGACATGCCCATCATCAGTAGCAGTATTATGGAATTGACAGACATGAGCTTTTATACAACCTGAAATCATGCAAAGTTGCATTGGGTAAATCAAATAAGCCAATACTAGAATTATCATAAATTATAAATAAGTTTATAAAAATTTAAGCAAAAATAATTCAATTCAAAACCCATGTACATAAATAAATCAGGCCAATATATAAACATAGTGCTAATCACGAAGCACTAGATTTCCAGAAAATTATATATAGAGAGCTGAGAATGATACACTAAACGAAACTAAGGGTTTGAACAAGATCAAAGTTACAAATAGATTCTCAATAAATATATATAAAAAGGGATTCCAAAAGTAAAATATTATGGGGGGGGGGGGGGGGGTTATTGCAATTAAAAGGAAAGTTTTATCAAAATTAGGGGTAAATTTATCATTAATAACTAAAATTAAAAGACAAGATAAAAATTGAACTTAAAGAATTCATATGCATTGAAAAAAGTTTTCCCCTCCTTATCAGTTTAGTGGTAAAAGTTAAAAAAAATATTGTTCTGAGCAATGTCTTTGTTTTCCTCATAGTTTTTATGAGGTCCCTATTTTGGTTCTGTTTTTTGATCTGAAAGTACCCTTTTAAGTCCCTAAAATTGATCTGAATATGGAGTATGTTAAGTTGGCATGCAAGTGGCATATCAGCTAATGTTCACATGTATTTAAAAAATACTAATATGGACATCACATAACTTTCCCGACATACTTTAATTACTTTTCATAAATTTAGAAAACATTTATTTCCTTTCATTTATACCTACATTCAAAATCCTTACTACAATATTATACAAATAAAGACCTTATAGTAACAGTGGGCTAATCCACATTTTGTAAAAATGGAAACAGTGAACTCTAAGTAAAATATATTTATTTGTGCATTACTGCGAAAACTCTCATATTTTGCATATGCCTAAAGGGAATTTTACAAGTTGCAGATCATAAATAAGGAATATTATGAGTTATCACATGTTCGCCTAGATTGTAGGTTAGCCCATTGATGCAGTAAGGTCTAGCATCACCTATATTAAAATGTTGTACTTTTGGCAACTTAGTCTACAAAAGGATATCTTTTTAACATATTGAGCACCATGGGATCAATAGTGGGTATTTTTCTTTGTTTATTTGGAATGTATATTTATGTGCAAAATGCTACCCTCAATCAATATCACATGAAAAATGCAAAACTGAAAAAAAATGTTTCATAAATATGTAGTGCTAACAAAATATGCAGTGCTAACAAAATATGCTTGCTGCACAAGAATTATGTTAGTAGATTTGCCATATGATATTTCATAAGAAAATGCTACGCAGTTAACTATATTTGAAGCAATTTAAATTTATGAGTTTTGTTCATTTTATTCACAAAGGTGCAATAGAAAAAAAAAATGGAAGTATTTTCAAATAGTATGATTTTAATTACATTCTATCAATTTCTGATGTGCACCAATTGCAACAATTATACCAAACATCCTTCAAATCAGTCAATTTGTACAAGATATCATGTCAGCAAACAGCTCCCCCCCCCCCCTTATTTTCTAGGGCTAAGTAGGGGTAATCCCCCCCCCCCCTTGTCCACAAAGACATCACCTAAAAACTTTACTACTATAGTTCAAGGATACAAAAAATGCAAATCTGCCAAAAATTCACATTCAGACTCAAACTTTTGGATTTAAAGGTCTGCCACTGTGCTCAATCATGTTTCTTTTCTTCTGCAATACTTTTATTTAACATGCATTATTGGTAGTCATATTCTCCATTAAAGAAAGTAATACAACTTCCGATAAAAGATGTATTTTCATTAAAATATATATTTTAATAAACAACCGATATATTTTTATTGAAATGAACGTTTGGCATTGAAAATTATTTTTCCATAATATGTGTAACATGTAGCAAGTTATTGTTTAAAAACATCAGGCTGTTATAATTCTTTTGATAAATTGAAGCTTTTCACTTGCTTGATCATACTCAAAATCAATAAGATTATAGTAAGAAAGGAAATAAATTTATAAAATTTATATATTAGTATTAATGTTCCATGCCTTCATTTACATTTTATCTAATTCTAATATTTCTTTTTAGATGGATGTTTGCAATTGTATATACAGTACTGTAGCTATTCTATGCAAGCCAGGATTATTAAAATATGCTATAATGGTTCGTTCATCATATTAACATTTACTTATACTATTACTTTAACTGACCTATATATTTCTTTTTTATTCTTTTGCTGTTGTAGCATTAGTGAGAGAAAGCACCCTTATACATTTCTCAGTGTAATACTTATAATTATTAATGTGTTATTGTTCAATACCCACTTGTCCGGAAAATACCAGAATAAACCCTAGACCAATAGCCAAGATAAAGGGAGAGAAATTGCAACTTCTGTAAATCCAAAGATTCCAGACATACCATGGTAGAAGTCAGACTTGGCAATATGCCACCCAATTTAGACTGGAATTCAGTGGAAGGTGGGACACCATACTTCCTCTGACCCATCATCTCTCAAATGAACTTTTGAACCAACAAATTTATCATGCCTATACTCTGCATAGATACGAAGCTTGTTTTAAGTGACATCTAGGATCGAACACGCCAGAATAAACATTGGGCTATCCCTGCCTCTATTAATGTGTATTTTATAAATTTAAATTTAAAAATTATATTTTATATAAATTTCAAAATCTAAAGAATGAACTCATGAAAATATTTTTAAATTCATTGCAACTTTTTGAGTAATCAACAACACAATGAAAATTATTTATATTTTTCAATGTGTTCTAATTATTTGTCATTAGTTTACTTTTTAAGAAATGAAAAGTAAACTAATGACTCAGATGCAAACCTTTCCTGAATCTGCAATGTAATGCTTTTTGTTTTATCCATTATATTTCTCACTTCTGTCAGTAGAATCTTTAATATACAATAGTACATTTACGTGTATAAGCTGAGAATTTTTGCAAATTTTTTTTACTATTAAAGTAGAAAAGTCGGCTTATATCCGAGTCAAGGATCATTTTTAATAATTTCATACAAAAAAAATATCAAAAATGCAGAATAAATGGCATAAAACTTACATTTCAGTGGTTGTACATTTATTTTTTATTTTATCCATCCTGGCTCACTAACACAATCATTAATCAACATACAAACATTCTACACATTCACAAAAAATCATTAAAATCCCATTTCAGAGTTCACCAAAATGCGTAATTCCACATCAGGTATGCATGGAAATACATATTTTCTTCTCGGAATTGTTATATAAGTGCATTGGAATACACTTGCAAGTTTTCGTACTAAATTGTAAATTTTTCCCCCTTTCTTATGTTTTAAATTCTGTATATATGTAATATTTTTCATTTTTGACCAAGCCAATAATCAGTTTCTAATATTTGTATAAATAGCTGTAAAGAAGGTTCACTCTTGTGTAGTTAGGCTTAGCTTCTTGTAAGCTTCTAGCTGTCGAGTTGCTAATGTCGACTATGATGGCAATATATCACTGACACTTGTGTGTGGTTGGATGTTTCTGGAGGAGGGAGATATGATGTGAGCATTCTTTTCCCAATAATGTAAGCAATACCGGCATCACAATGTGATATCATTGGCAGCGATTGTTCAGCAGGTTTCACACATTTGGCAGTGCTTATATACTGATTTCCAATTTTGGTCAAATATTTTATAGTAGAATTATACACTCAACTTATACACAGATTGGCTTATATTCAGAAATATATGATATTTATTATTTTATATTTGTTGGAGAATTTTCTTAATCACCTTTATTCTACATCATATTGCATATAGGGAGTCTTTTTTGTAAAGTCTTAAATTGACTCAGACTTGGATTTAAAATTTTCTCCTTATATCCTTTCTATTATATAGAATATTATCCCAAATTTTATAAATTATTATCCTCTATATTTAAAAATCCTTAATTTCTATATACAGTAAAACCTCTGTGAGAAACCACCTCCTTTAGCAACTACTTTTTCTCGCAGCAGGTTTTTTCCCATAGACTCAATACTAAATTTACTTAAGAGACCATCAGGAACCTTTTTTCCTCCTGAAACGACTTCATTTTTGGAAATTGAGAAGAGAGGAAATTCACTTCTTGTTTATTTAAAAAGTTTTAAAACCTTTCTTTTTTATCCTTTTAGGATCTTAATCTGATTCTGGTGCCATCATTTTAATTCTCACAAAAAAAAAAAACCTTTGCTCTCTCATCTCAGGAAGCACCCAGGGACGTGAATAGATTAATGGAAACTTCATTATCTGTTGACGATAAAATATTTCATTTATTTTCTGCACTTCAAATTTATTTATAAAATTGCAACCTCAAAACAAGTTACTATTCATTCCTTTTTCAAAAAGTTATACATTTCATAGCTTGCAATTTAAATATCAGATTATCAAATAATATTTTTTTAATTATATAATTTGTAGACTAATGTGTCATAAATTTTACCAATTATGTGTGTAATTTATTTATTTCTTTATTTTATTTTTTTTTATTCTGGATAAAACTTGGATAATTCAAAACCAAAATTATTCTCACTTTTATTTATACAAATTGGATAATTTGAATTTGTTTTGCATTTCCCTGGAATTAAAATTACATAAGCTTTTTTTATACAGTTTCTATAAGTCTTACATTATATTGTAAAAATTAATTATAAGCTATGTATTATTTATAATGTACTACATTAATTATAATAATTTAAAATATCCATTTTTATCTCTCTACATTTAAAAAAAACATTGCTGGCACTGCTACTGTTTGGGAAATTACTCATTGCTCGAGATTCTCTGTTTCATACCACAAAAACTATAGCATACAAAAATATAAAATTTGGTACACTTGTGGGAAAAGATTTGGAGAACACACTGAAATAAACCATTTTTTGATATATATTGTAGTTTAAGAAATATTTAATGTCAAAGTCAAAGACAAAATATTTGAGCTGAGAGTTTGCGTCCTGGACAGACCAACAATAGCAATACCATGAATTTTTGCAGACAGATACCTGCATAGTTACATTTTTGCAGGACAAAGCTTTTTTTTTTTTTAATTCTGATGTAGTTAATAAGGTATTTTACTTTTTATTCACTTCTGAAGAGAAAAATGTTCTTTCGTATCAACATGTCCATTGATTTTCTCTGTCTCGTACTGCAAAAACTATAGCATGTAAAAATATGAAATTTAGTACATTTATAGAGAAATAATAGGGTAACACGATGAAATAAACCGTTTAAAGATTTAAACTTTAGTTGTGCTTGAAATAGCTCGCGAAGCAAGTTATGAGGGTTGGCGAAGCATAGTGAGCAGGGGGCAGAACCCCCTAGTTACTCAAATAAAAATAAAGTTGTGTTAACATTTAAAATATCTTTCACTCAAAATGTTACTCAAAATATATTTTGCTGTAAGGAAATGTTGCACATACCAAAATTGTAATCTTACTCTTTGAGTTTGGAGAATATCACATGTTTTCTTTTTGCAATTCTTTCCAATTTTGCATTTAAAATCATCCATAATTTCAGGAAATGATTACCTCTTGTATTTAAATAATCTGTTTGAAATTTTAATTTTTTTTTTTTATTATTATTCCTCTACTATCTTACTAATTTTCTTTTCTGGAAGAATTCAATTTGTAATTTTTTATGTTTGCTTATTCTCATTACTGTGATTATTTTGCAGAAAAAGAAGCTGCCCGATTCTAAACTGAGCCCCTTGAAAACCCTCGAAACTGAGAGCTTATTGAAGAAAGCAACCCCTGAAGAAGAAAATCAGTCTCTTAGTGATGTTACGGAGGTCCAACAAAAGTAAGTTATCAACACAATTCCTGCAGGATAAACCATTCTTCAGATATTTAATTCTTTATTCAGATATTTAATTCTTTAGAATTTTGGCATGCTCGTAATATTTTAAAACTGTAAATTTAATATAATTTTGGTGGTGTACCATACATAGCTGTTCCTGTGACATCTCTCGCATTTTTATGTCTATATTGAAATAGTTTTAAATGCTAAAATTAAATATGGCATATTTGCATTACACCAGTTTAACTCCATTGAATAGTTCAGTTCATATTAAGCTATATTAGTACATACATATATGCTTAATTTGGTGTGAATCAGAAAAAAATTGAAAGGGGGTAAAATACACAATCTTGTTCAAGGTACATCAAATTGAAAGTAAATTGTCTTTCTTTACGGAAATTTTAGAATTTTTATGTTGTACATCCGATGTATTCATCAAAATTTTCCAGTTAAATTGCAATTTTGATCTTTTTCACAGGCATAGTAAAACATTTCCTTTTAGATTCCTGGAGATATATTTCAGATTCCATACCATTGCATTTTGCCAATTTCTCCTTCTTCAGGAAAGTGCCCCACTGCAATTTGAAATTCTTAAAAATTCAGTGCCGCTTACCCACACCCTAATCATCGGAAAAAAATTTCATTATCGAATAAAATAAATTTATTGAATGTAATGAAGAGTAATTTGATGGATTTTATAATGAAAAGTGTACCTAAGTAATAGAAAAATAAGGTTACACTCTCTTAAATTGGTGTATATGATTTTTAACTTTCTAAGCGATTAAAAAAAAATTATTAAAAAAGTAATTGAAGATATTAAAAAAACAAAATCAACCTTTGCTCTTTAAGTCTTTTTTAACACTTTACAACATAGTTGAAAAGTGTTTATGACTTTGTTCATTCTGTCTGTCTGTCTGTCTGGCCGTTAGCACGATAACTGCCATAAAAATGACTTTATCAAAATGAAATTTTAGTATGTTGTTCAGATGGTCTGTGGAACCTATGGGAATGTAAATGAATAATATCACCCAATTAGTTTTGAATTGAACCCGGGTTGAAAAAATGAAATACATTGAACCCTATGGGACCTAATTTTTCAAACATTTTTAAGTGAATTTAAAATTCACAAATTGCTTCGAAAGTTTTAGGAAATATTCATATTACCCTATAAAATATATAAAAAAAATTTCAGCAAAATATATTCAGTAGTTACTTAAATAAAAATTAAAATAATAATTACACCTTTTATATGAAGAGATCACGTGCCCAACTTTAAAATAAAATATAGCATCCTTCTTGTGTCAAAATCGTAATTTTTAACGTTCTTTTTAATTCATATTTAGTGTTGTATCCATTCTAAAACAGCTTTATTTTTGATTAAATTCTGTGCATCTACATATTGAAACTATGCAATTACAATATATTTGAGTTTAAATGATCATCCAACTTTGATTATTTCTACAGCAAAGCCTAATTTTCACTTATGGAGAATGTAAATACCAAAAGATGTAGAATGAGTTGTATAAGAATTGCTGCATTTCTTTAACGCAAAGTTATGTAGCTCATGAAGTCTGCAAGTTTTCTACAGAGAAACAGACGGGCCAACGGCCCTACCGTGCTGAAAACATCGGTTCTCGTTAGATCACTGAAGTCAAGCAGCATCGGGCGCGGTTAGTACTTCAGTGAGTGACCACCTGGGAACACCGCGTGCTGTTGGCACATTTCGGGCGCGGTAGCCTGGTGGTTTGCACACTGGATTTCCACGCTGCCACCGTGTTCATGCGGAGTACGATCATGTTAAACATGTGGGTCCGCAAGTCCTTCCGAGAAGTGTGGTAGGGGAAGGAGGGTACGGTCTCTGTGGATGCCTCCCCCACTGGGTTCCGGTCAAAATTGGGTGGCACTTCCCGGCCGTCCAAACAGTTACCTTACACCTTTTCTGGTAGGTCGGATGGTCTGGGTCTCAACAACAACAACAGAGAAACAGACGATGTTTCAATGAAGTTTTAAGCATGGCGTTTAATTACTTGTACCTCCATGTTCTTAAGTTTTTAAATAAAATAAATTATTATAGTATTGTGATGAATGAAATGAATGGAAAAAAGTTTATGAATGAAATGCTGCTTTTATAGAGAGAGCCAGGCATGTTATATTTCGATGATGTCATTTGAATGAATTTCATTTGTTTTCAATGAAGTTTTCAAACATAATAAATTATTGTAGTATTATGATAATTTTTAAAATATTACCTAGGAATGTATCGCATTTTAGAGATGTTTAAACCAGGCAATTTATATTTCAATGCCATCATTTGAATGAAGTTCATTTTTTGTTAATGAAGTTTTAAGCTTTCAAATATAATAAATTAATGTAGCATTGTAATAATTTTTAAAATATTACCGAGGAATGTATCACATTTTAGAGATGTTTAAATAAAATTGCATTGAAGTTGGAAAGTGTTTCATAATCAATGCTTTATGCATGATTGATCTTTCTTGTTATACTTTTCTGTTGCATTTGAGGTGGGGGGGATTTACAGAATTCTATGGTACTACAGGAGTACATCAACACATGTTAAAACACTTTATTTCTGGAATGAACTAAATGTCAAAAACGAAATAGAAATCAAACTCTTTGATGAAACTAAATAAAGTATATAATTTTTTAAGTACATGATCTTGCTTGACAGAAATACACCCTCACAAGATCCTTTTTCCAGGCTAAAATTAATCACAATGTTGTTTTATCATTCATAATGTAGTTTACCTAACAAACTTTGGTTTCAATCAATTGAATAGTTTTGAAGAAAAACTGGAAATATTTCATAGTGCAAAATATGCATGACGCAGGCAAAATTTTAAATCAAAATTTGATCGATGTTTTTACATGCATATAAAAGGGTATACTTATACAAAACTGGAACGAATTATCCATCACTTGGGTCCTAAATAAGTGCCCACAGCATAAAGAATCATAACACCACTCCTTTCCTAAACGCTTGTTTAAAACAAAAAAATTCAAGAACTTCATTTTTCCATCAAGTCAGAAAATTAAACGATGCAATAAAACAAGGTAATACTTGCCAAAATAAAGATAATATACAACCCTTTCATCATTTTTTTCCTCCATTAAATGAATCCACTAAATAGAAAGAGTTGATTAAGTACATTCCTCCTTCAGTGACAAATACTTTCATAACTGTTTTATTTTATTTTTTTTATTTTTCAAATTAAAAGTTTTTATATTATGTTATGTTTAGTGTTAATGTGGAGTAAAAAGTTCTGAAAATTTGAAATCTGCTACTATTTTTGCTCTAAAATCACTATTTATAAATATAGCTTTCAGAACTAGGATTCTTTTACATTTGCTGGAACAGGTGTTTATTTTAATTTGGTCAAAACACAGGGTGGAGATGAAAATGGAAGGTCTAAATTGTTTGGGTTAGCAATTTTCACAGACTTGGTGAGATAGAGAACTTATTCCCCCTTATATTATTTATTTTAAAGACTTTTTCACCAGCTACACTTTTGCTCTTGAGGCTCAAACTGTCGGTGCTGATACAAAGCACAAAATCCGGTGCACAGCCCCTGGATACACAGCAAGATCTTATGAATACTTTGTGATGAAAATTGACAAGAATACATACTTGACTTGAGAACATTACACGAAATTGAAAATGCACATGGAACGTCAAAAATATGGATTAATGATATATGTTACAAGATGAAAAATTACCCCGCCACATGTGGAACAGCCCAAATAGAAAAATTTATTGAAGTACAAGATAATAAGGTTTGTACTTGCATTTTAATGACAAAAGACAATAAACACATCTGTAGACGAGTACAATTGATCATACCATTGAAAATTGATCAAAGTGAGGAAGATGTTACAGACAACGACTTAATCTCAACGTAAGAATCCTATGGTTTTCTATTTGTGGTTCGAAAACATGAAACAGAATCTGACAATGCAGAAAGTGATAAACACATGCTTAAAAAGAAATGTAATATGTGGAAGTTGCAGAATAAAGTAAGTTACAAATTCTTTTACGGTGTTTATCATTTCACAGGAAGACAGACAGGTCACAGAGCCATAATTCCATAATATTGAAGATGCAGGTTATTCATTCCATTTGGAAACCAATTCACATGAACTTTTAAAGTAATTCAAAGAGTTGGCGAAATGCTACAATGCTTTGGCAGTTTCTCAATTTATTACGAACATTTCAAATGTCTTTGGTAGAAATTTGCTATTTGGTTTTCCAAATTGATTGACGCAATCAGCTACAGATTAGAAATGAAGTACCTTGTAAATCTCTTGTGTACAGTACTGGGGAGTTTTGCATTGCACACTTCCATCATTGCAAAACACTTGCATCAACCACTTGCCTGATAAAAACTGGAATTTAAATAAATCGATATAATTTCTTAGTGCCTGAACAGCATTAAAACCATAAAGATTGAGGATATTAATAGCGTTTTTATATTTTTATTCCAATGTTCATCATTAACTTTAAACATATTTTTAACCAAATAAAATGAACGTATAATTTGGCATTTCCGTGCATGATATAAAATTAGTATGGACCCTGTAGATGAAATATTAATGTGCAATAATGTCAAGTAGAGCTCCAAAATAAATATTTATTTTTCATTTTTTATATTGAGATGTATAATTATTTTGTCTTTGTTTATAGGTTATTTGAACTGTTAGCTGTCTTATTAACTGTCCTGAAAAAATATTCGCCGGAGTTGTGTGAAACTATGTCTGGATATGTAAGCAAAATTTACTTTTTAAGATAATAATCTGTAAATATTTCACCTTATTATTTCTTTCTCAAAATGGACATTTAACTCCTAAGCTCAGTAATTTTAATTTAGAAAATATGTACCTTGAAAGTTTGTACAGTATGGCTACTGTGCCCAGCAAACATAGTAAGTATGAAATTAAATTTAAAGACCCGGAAAAAGCAATACATTATTATTTAATTGCAATGTTGATTGTAAAAAATGATGTAAAATATATGAATGAGTTTTAAAATATGCATTCAGTTCATCATTGTTTGAAAAAAAAAATATGGTACTAAAAGTAATCAAATGTATTATATTCCGTAATTGAGTAAAATAAAAAAATAGCCATTTAATATACTTCTAATATTACTTGCTGGACACACTCTAAGTAGACTAATATAAAATAAAATATCAACCATCTCAACTCTCCCACACTTAAAGATAAATATATTGATCCTTTAAAATTATAAGGAATAAAAGAGGTCTTACGAAGAGAAATTTAACAAGATGTGTGAAATTAATCTATGGGCATGGTGGTAATGGCTGTCACTAAAGTAAATTTTTAAACTATTCATAACAATAATTACTTTAATAATTACTCTAAAATTTTTAAATGCAAAGACAATTTTAAAAATAAAAGTCTTCACTTTCACTCAAAGACATAAAACATACATACAGGCCTGAGCGCTTTCGAGCAAAGGAACATTGGGCAATTTATATCCAGCCAAAATGCAATCAAAATTTGCATATCATTAATGGCCAAAAGATACAAGTACCTTTCTTTGTAACTTTTGACCATTAATAATATGCAAATTTTGATCATAGTTTTGCTGATTATAAATTGCTGAATGTCCCTTATATAAATGATGCGTGCAAAAGCTCGAAAGTATTCAAGCTTGTATATATGTTTTTACATCTTTGAAAATAAAGACTTGTTGTTTTGTATTTATTCATAGCAATGCAGGAAGGGGTGACACCTCATAAATGAATTTGAAAATAATGCAAACTGGCATGATCGATATATGTAGTGCTCTGGAAGAAATACATTTTTCACAATAACTTATTGCAGTAAAAGCATTTGATAGTTTATATTTAACATTAGGATAATAAATGGATAATAATAGGATAATAATTTTATATATTTAGTCAATAAGATATGGTATCACTTTAAAAAAAAGATGAGACATTTTTTCTCAAAATAGGTTTTATGAAATAGAATTAATTTCCTATGTTATGATGTAATGAAATCTGAGTAAAATGGAAATCTATTTAAGATGAGTGAGTAGTGAAGCATAAAGTATAAAATGGTCACATACCAATCAGTATCTCACTATAAAATATATTGTCATAGATTCTAATGTTTAATATTTTTTTCTTTTATTATTATTTTTAGTTTTACTTTTCATAAATGAAAGTTAGCACGAATCGCGATTTAAATCGATTTATCTCTTATGTCACATTTATTTATTGTACAAGTAAAGATGTAATTTTATTTAATTTATTATTAAGAAATGTTGTCACGGATTCTAAAGTTCACATTTTTTATTTAACCTTTTATTGTTTAATAAATACCCATGAATTTCACCAGTTAATTTTAATTATTGAAACTTTCAGTTAAAGAATGTTGACTGTATATAACTAAAATTATATGTTAATTTCAATGGTCAACAAAAGTAATAAAGTACCTATCCATATTTTTAATCTAGCAGATATAAAAAAATGCAATTACCCAAATAATGAAATCATAACCAAACATAACTTTCTTAATAATATTTTAGTTTTAATTTCAAATCATAACAATGTGATTTCGTACATGCATATATATCCCTACCGTTTAATGATAATGAACTAATAACTTGAATTCATAATAAAACTCTAAGTGGTAAATTTTTGCTGTGAGAGAAATTCTTACTTCAGTCATATTTTATGCTTACAAAATTCATGTTTCTTAGCTTTATAATTGAAATTTAATATTTGATTTTATAATTTTATATTTAAATATTGCAATATAATACAGGAAATTTAAGGATTCTGCAGTTTGTGCACAAGAAGGAGAGTGTGATGCAATGATTAAAACCCTGAAGCATGAAAATGCTTGAACACTGTTTAAAGCATGACATATATAAACATAATTTTTCAAAAAATGAAATCATTTTATAAATATATTTAATTATATAATGATAAAGAATATTTAAACAATTAAAGCAAACTAAAGCATTGTAAACCAAATATTTAAAAATAGAATAAATTTACACTTGCTGAGTATTATACTAAGTTTTATTTTGAATATTTGTATTAATTTTCAAATTGTTGTATCAAAAATAACTGTAATGCGAACACTCTGTTCAGCATATAATAAATAAATAAATGTATCAACTAATTTCAGAGACAAAAACAGAGCCCTTTTTTTTATCATTAGGACAAATGAGACAAAGCAATCACTCTTCGAAAGGCAGGTAAATGTTTGGCAATAAAAATGTTTCCTATGTAATTTTTTTTTTTTTTTTAACATGTACTTAAATCAAATGTAACAGGAATGCTACGTATTATGTTCTATGAAAATCGTGATATTTCCCATCTCTAAAGTGGAGCAGTTTAATGAGATCTGACTGTATTTATATCAATAATATAAAATGTTCGTCAAAATACAGCATATATTAAATTTAAGAAGTTAAACTAATTTTTTTTTAGGGCAAAAAACAGTCTTTTTCCTCGGGACAAACAAGAAGCATGATCTTACTTGAATAAGTGAGGTTATCAGCATTTATGGTAAAATAGCACACATGCTAAAGGTAGGGGGAAAAGTTGCCATCACCATGATGAGAAATCAGAGAGGTCCAAAGGGGCAGAAAGAATGGGAGGTAGGAAACTGCAAATGATAATAAAAGACTTCAAAGGAACGAAAGTATAGCAGAAAATAAAGAATGAATGGAAAAAAAAACAAGATAGTAAGAGAACGGATAGGAGAGCAAATAGATTAAATAGCTAATATAACTGAATAATGAGTAAATCTACTAAAATGGTAATGAATGAACATGAGAGGTTTAAACTATTTGCATAAAATAGAAACATGAAAAATAAATAAAACATAATTAAGAACAACAGTAAAACAATTAGAAAAAGCAGGATGAAAAATAAATAAGAAGGAACCAACCTGTTCCGGAGGTTATATGAGCTAACTTTGTCAAATATGTAGAAAGTAATTAAAAACAACAGCAAAACAATTAGAAAAACAGGATGAAAAATAAAAAAGAAGAAGCCAACTTGTTCTGGAAGTTATCTGAGCTAACTATGTCAAATAAAATTGCAAAAAATAACTACAATCCTTATAAAGGAAGACAAACAAAAAATGAAGAAAATAAAAGAAAATTAAACTAGAGATTTCCAAGCAGAATGGGAAAAAGGGGCAATAATTGCTAACAATGTATTTTGATTGCAAAACATTAGAGAAACTTTCAAGAAAGCCCAACGATTTGAAAACAAGACGGGGGGGTTTAAGTGAAGAGAAATGTATTTTATAGAGAGGTTTGAATACACACCTAAAATTTAAACGAGAAAGAATATTAACATAATAGCTAACAAATGCCTTCAAAACCAGTTGACTTCTTAAATTTAATGTATTTCTGATATATTTTGATACAGCTTTTATATTAGGGGCTTTTACTGTAACAGTTTTTGGGTGATTTTTAGTTGTATTTATATCATTTGAAATTTTTAGATTTAGAAAAATGTACTGCTGGTATTGTTCATCCTGCTATTACCAACACCTGCCTGCATGTTTAATTTCAGATTATTGATTATGGACAGTGGCATCTTCTCTTGGATCCTAAATTTGGAACCCCTTCAGTAGATCAAGATGGCCCCCTCAGCTTTGGAACCATTTTGGCTTGTGTCAACATGTGCCTTAAATTACTAGTCAATGTATGTATGCCTTTGTTCTAATATATGTATGTCAATCATTGTCAATGTATGTCCTTGTTCTGCATTAAGTTTTCAGAAAATGACAGATTTATTAATTTTTATTTTGTATTACATTTGTAGATTATATCTTTTTTTTTTTTTTTTAATACAACCAAAATTTATGTCATTTCATATGTAGGGTTCCTAGAAAAATCCTTAAGCACCCCAATAGATTTGTAAGAAAAAGCCCATAAGTGCACACATTTATTAGGTCTATCTAGGTCTATCTATAGTAAAGTGACTTTGTCCGATCAAATAAAAAGGATAATAGCGTTCTTAGTGGATAGTAAAAAAAGTTAGAATAACAAACTGAGCAACAAAGCAAGATGGATAAAAAAGTCATTTAAGTTAAAACAGATTTTGAGCTGAATTCAAATTTTCTGAAAATTCCTTGAAGCATATTAAACCTGTATTAAAAAGCAATTAAACAAATTTTAGCTTTTGTTTTTTTCTTCGTGCAATTTTAAATAGTGATAATTCAACTTTTTATTTTTAATGTTTTTAACCATAATTTTATGTGATCTTAAATCTGGGTACAATATTTTAATTTCTTACTAAAAATGTATTTTGGTTTTACAAATTATTCTCAAAAACATATTTTTTATAAAATGGATGAAAATTCAAGAAATACTTCATTTTTAGAGATGGTACTATGACACTCTACTTAATTTTTGCAGTGAAATCTGCATATGAGTATTTGTTTTCTGTCTCTTGTCATTGGGGTTTATATTTTAGGTAATGTTTTAAATAAATTGAATTTCACATCTTCTGTGTGGAGAGTGGCAACCCTGAGAAGATAATTTTTATGCAACAATGTCAATATATTTTTGTTAATTCTGTAATATTTCTAAAATGTGCAATCTGAATTTAGCAAAGTTTAAATGTATAAATTAAGATCTTGTAAAAGAAAAAATCTTAATCTACAATTAAAATACTTTGTAACATTTCTTATAAAGTTAACAAAATAACAGGTTACAAAGTTGATAAAAAGTTCCAACCAGTTTCAAAGGCAAAAAAGAACCTTCTTTATCAATGTAAAGAAACAGAACAACAGAACCGGCAAGAGGCATGCACAGGCAAAAGGCACAGACATGTTTAATTGGTGAAGTTGCTCTGTCTCTTTATCCTGGCAAAGAAAGTTCTTTTTTTGTCTTTAAATCTGGATGATACATTTTATCAACCTTTTATGCAGATGAATTTTGATAGCAGTTTGAGCAAAATTTCATATGAAAAATTCTTAGTTTTACATCTTAAACTTTTACCACTCAATAATTTAAAATTTTTCTATATACAAGAGCTGTGAATTAAAGATTCAATTATTACAACCCTTTTTAAATAAGGTATAGCTAAAAATCTCTTGAATGAAATTAACATTAAAGTTTCTAAACTTCGGTTGCTAACTAAAGAAATATCTCAGAAATTTTAAAATTAGAGATTTTAGTATAGTTTAAGGCATTTATAATCTATTATTTTGAAAAATTATGTGGGCTAAACAATCCCATTTTTACTTAAAATAATGATGGAGACATAACGATAGTGACGATCACTGTAAAAAATACATTGCAACTATGTATTTCCCTTTTTTTTTCTAAAGAATGCTAGTATTTTGTGATTCAAACACAATATATTAAAAGTAAAAGTTCTATTATTATGTTGCAATTATAACAATTTGTATTTTCTTTAGAATGAAAAGTTAAAATCTCCAAGGAAGACTCCACCAAGTCCACCACTAATAGACAGGTATGTAAAACTCTCAACTTAATCAGTTTATATGCCCTTACCTCTATTATCTGTATTTAACTCATCTTTGTATGATGTTATAATGAAGTATTCATACTAGTGATTGTATTCCTGGAATTAGAAATACTAAAAGCTATTTTAATTTATGAAATAATATTTTTTCAGTTATACAATTCTGTCAAAATTGTTATAGAGAGATATATCATCCATTAAACAGTGCAAGGCTCCACTAAAATAGTATTTATATTTTCAAAAATTAGATGAGAATATTAAAATTAGTTTTAATTCTAACCAGTTTCCCTCAATCATAGTTAAATTAAGGGGGGAAAAAAAGCCATTTTAAAATTCTGTATTTTTTCTCAAAAGTCTAGTTATAATTCATACATAAATACTATAAAAAGTTTTAGAATTTTTTAAATAGGCTAGTAATAAGGCTTGAATGATTTCTTATGGAATGGCCCAATTGCTTCCACTCTAAAAGAAATTATTCTACTTTTATCAAAATCTTTTAAGCTGAACTGAGGAAATATTTTGTCAAAACAACTCAAAACAGGAGTTCCATGTTTTGGATGGCTAATGAAATGTTTTTTATTACTAATACACTGTAAAACATTTTTTGTAGCATTTTCAAGCTCAAAGTTTTCATGTATTTTACGAATTTTCTAAAATTATTATCTAACAAAAATATTCCCTAATTTGTTTATCAAATGCTTTTTGTCACTTGAAGAAAATTTTCATGAAAACTCTTACTATAAATTTTTTTGTTAATAATATAAGTCCTGAATACTGCATTGAATATTGACATAGGTTCTGAAACTTAAGTGTTATCAGAATCGCTGAAGAACATTACATAAAACAAAACATTTAAACTTATGGTTTATATACTTTTGTAATGCCAAAAGCATACTCTTCAAAATTTAAAGAGTATGCTGTTGGTTTTGCAAATCATCATTTGCATCAAGTTGTTTGAGGTATTCCTTTTCCTGCTCATGCAGGAGAAATAAGTAGCCTCTACATAGTTTAAAACTAGAAAATATAGAAAAATCTAATTTGGCTCTAAAAATTAAGTGTATGGTGTGAGTAATCGTGAAATTGGAAAACATTAAAAATTCACTGATATAGGAAATTGTCCAGACTGTAGTAAAATAACACACAAAATAGGAAAATACATAAAATCAAGACTTAGTGTATTATTAATATTGTACTATTAAATGTGTTTATGAATTTTAAATTACTTTATATTGCTATTTTATATTTTAACCTATTCATATTCCTTCAGAAACCGTTTGATGTACATATTGGAAAACAGCATGACCATTCTGCTCTCACAGTCCAATGTAGCTTTATCACATCCAAATGTGCCTCCCCGAGACAAGCAAGTGATTAAAAGAGATCTTGCTGCCGAGCTTAATTCCATGAACATTATTGTGAACAGATATCTTCGAAAAGGTCCACCCTCCCCTGCTGGATCAGGTGTGGGTTTCACAAGATCCCTCTCCACAGAATTTCCATTCCTGAAGCTTATAAGTAATCTTGTAGATAAGCTGTTTAAATGATTTTATCTGTAAATTATTTAAATATTTTTGTATAGATTTAATAAATTTTTTAAACATAACTGTGTATCATATATAAAATCTAATGTCCTACTTGAAATTGAAAATTTGCTGGCAAGTAGCACTAAGCAAACATACTAATGCCAAATAGTTGTGGAAGTATAAATGAGCATCTTTCCCCGGGACAAAAACAGCAATGTAATTGCATTAGCAGGCATATACTGCACTGTTCTTGGGAGAAAAAGATTGTTTATGCATGTAAAACTGATCTGTTTACTAATAATTCAGTTTTCCTTTATATAGGATGACTATAACTTCTTAACATGGAAATAGAGAGGAGGGAGGGGGTAAGTTAAAAATATATTGAAAAAACCCCATTTATTACATTAACTTACATAAACAAGCTGATATTCTTAACTGCTTCACTGATTATCCCGAGTTAACTCGCATTAGTATATTTTGCAAATAAATATTATCCCGAGAAAGCTCTGGGGTATAAAAATTTTTTCAGTATGATTTGTATCGATGTGGTCTAATGTAAGTTGAAGGTAATTGAGAGATAAATGAATATTCCTGCACCGATTGGCAAGTTGCAAAGTGGTATATCGTAAATGTTTTATATTTTATTCAAATTATTTTATTTAACTAAATTTAATTTAAAAATAAAATATTTTTCAATTGTCTGACTATGATAATCTTTCTTTTTATATGATTGTGTAGTTTTAATAATGTTTCTTTACTTTCTATTACTAATTGCGTGACTTGTGCTCATTACTTCAATGTTTACCTTTTATAATACATACCAACAACTTATTAAATTCCAGAATTCCACTTACCTTTAAGTACCTAAATTAATATTAGCACAGCCAAGACAAAAGAATCACAACAAAATTTCTGCTGAACTATACTTTTATTATTAAACAAACATTTAAAACTTAAGAGCTTCAAAAACAGTTAACTTTAAATTTTTAAATTAACATTTAAACTTCAGAGCCTTAAAAAATCTCCACAAATCATTAGAACTCAAATAAATTTTAAAATAGAACAATTACTCTTAATACATTGAATAATACAAAACTCAATTAAACTCAGGTTCAGATTCCACTCTGACCTGAAAACCAGAGCTTGGTCTGCTGTGAAAGCTGTCCACCAAATTTTAATATTTCGAATAAAAATATTTGAACTCCACAAATTATTGATGTACCAAAATTATAGAACTTAAAAGACAATAAATGAAACGTATTACAGTCGGACCTCTTTATCCCGACACCCGGTTTTCAAGTCATTCCACTTTATCAAGGCAGTTATTCAAAGTCCCGATCTTCTGTATATGATTTTAATGTAAATAAACTCTGGGTTTTATGTCATTCAGTAATTTTCAACTCCGTATATCCCGATGGTTTAGGAAAATTGTCTATTTTTCATAAACCATCTTACAGCACGGTAATTACGAGGATAAAAAATTGCATAGCCAAACCACACACTTTGAAATGGCAGACCTAAACTCGATTGAACTGGTTTATATTCTGCTAAATGCTACTGCAATTTTGCAACCATTAGATCAAGGGATCATTTTGAACTTTAAGTGAATTATCGCAAACTGCTGGTTAAAGGCCATTGATGCAGGCTGTGACTTCAATCCGTCTCTTTTAGATGCTGTAAGCTATGTTCATAAAAGTTGGGCTGATGTATCTTCTAAGACAATTCAAAATTGTTTCAAACATGCTGGTTTCGCAGAAAATAATCCAAGTTCATCAGATCCTTGTTCTACAGAAGGTAATGATGAAGAGCACATCCCTCTTTCAATATTGTTTAAAGAATTGTTGGATCGTAAAATGGATGTAACGGAGTATGTCCAGGGTATATCGATTTTGATAAGGATGTCACCACATCACCAGATGCAACGATTCCTGAAATTGTAAATGAGATCAAAGAGAAACAGATAGAAATTTCTTCAGACTCAGAGAGCGAAAGTGATATGGAACTGGAACGAAACAAGCCTCCATCTAAAGCAGAAGCATTGCACTGCCTTGAAATAATCAGAAATTATCTAACATCCATTTCTGAAACAATGGATACTGATTTTAATTCATTGTATAATATTGGGAAAAATTGTAGGAAGCACATCTAGGAATAAGCAAACATTAATTCATTAATATTTCATGTCACAATAAAATATTAAGTCATCAAAAATCTGATTTTTATTCTTTTCAATTTTATTTTTTGTTTATTTTGCCAAATAAATTGTTTTATTGCTTATAAACTCAAGAATAGTTATAAATTTAAAATTGTCTTAAATTCATAAAAAATACAGCTTTTTATAAATATGGTTTTCTGCAACTCCGGTTACCGCGACACTCCGTTTATCACGGCAGTTTTTTGTGGTCCCGAAAGTGTCGGGATAACGAGATCCGACTGTATTTGCAAAAACATTCATGTTTACATTTTACTTGAGGTGCTACTTCCCAGATGGTAACACCATCTCAGAACAAAACATGAAAACAAGAACAGATTTTCACCCTATTGTTATAAACAAACTTCCAATTAATGAATAACAAATATTCAGGACTCCATCAACATTCACTTTGTTTGCTTAAGGCTTTTCACTCATTTTCTTTCTCATAATATTGAAACTTTTCTCAAAATATTAAAACAGAAAATTGACAAAACCGTGATAGGGTTGATATGCATTAACTGACTCCATGGTCACTTATAAACACTAATTTGAAGGATAGCAGCTGCTCATATTACTGGGATGAGGGCAGCTGATTGTCGGATAGGCAAACACCAAAGAGCGTAATAACACAGGCTTGCACTGAACACTTTATTCTAGGAAGCAGAAAAAAACATCGAAAAGAAAGGTGGAACATCGGACAGTATAGTCCCCACATCTTTGAACAGACCATAGAATAGGCAACTCAGTTAGGTGGACTCCTGATGACTGCAAAATTACCACAATCAGCAAGTGAGCAATGAGAATAATTTCATTGTCGATCTCCAACTCAACAAGAATTTGCAGACAAGGCTTAAAGTAGCAGCAGGCTGAAACTTTCAGATGAGCGAAAATTGGCCCCAGTGAGGTGAAAGCACGAATATAACCTGTGCTTGCAGATACAAAAAGTGATCATCCTGAGCAGTTGTTTTACTTGGACGTCCACTTACTGTCTTCATGACACTGCTTCTTCACTTTGACATTGGTTTCACGTGAGGCAAATGGCGAAACAATTGACGTCACTCAAATGATGTCATCTAAGTGACGCCATAGAATTCTGGCTACTTCCGACTGCCATTGTCTCCGTTTGAGACGCCTTATTACGTTCCATCACATGACGTCACTTAGATAATGTTATCTTCTCATTTATCAAAATTTGACTATCTTAATTTTCCTTCTGTAGTCCGTAACGTGGAGATACAGGCTCTGTACAAAGCAAGCCATTTATATACCTAATATGTTTTCTTATTAAAAAATGTTGGTATGCAAAATGTTTTCTATAGGCTAGTTTTCATATGTGTGCCCCTGCCAATTTTGTAGCTACACATTGTTTCTTTAGCTGAATATGTTAATTTTTTAGTTTGTTGCTTAACTTTTGGATATGAGTGTAGTTTTCAAAACAGTTTTTTTTTTAAATCAATTCTTTAATTAGTTCCTTCGTACACTTATACCCAAGATTTAAGAAACATGTAACCATAAAATTTGCATACATGACAGGCACACATGGAAACTAGCCCACCAAAAATATTGTGCATACCGACATTTTATAACAAGACATGTATTAGGTATAAAAACAGTCTGTTTTGTGCAGAGCCTGTATCTCTACATTACGGATTGCAGAAGGAAAATCGAAATAGCCAAATTTTAAAAAATGAGTAGATGACATCACCTGAGTGATGCCATACAATAGCAAGTAATAGGGCATTTCAAAGAGTACCAGGAACAGTTGGGAGTAGCCTGAGCCCTAAATATCAATCGTTCCATCTTTTGCTGTTTGTGGATACATTATCAAAGTGAAGTAACAGTATCGTGAAGACCAGTTAAGTGGATGTCCAAGGGTCACAACCACTCAGGATAACCATTTTCTGTATCTGCAAACATGATGCCACAGGTTAATCACTACATATCAGCTTGCTTTCTTGCAGCATCGGCAGGGAACATGGTAACTCGGCAAACTGTTTACAGATGACTACATACAGGTCATCTGTATGTAAAGCAACAAGTGGTTTGCATTCCACTAATGCTCTCGCACAGAGGGGCCCACTTAAACTGAACTCCACAAAAATAGAATGCTTTACTCTTCACTGATGAGTCACGGTTTGGTGTACGGGGTGATTCCAAATATTTATTGATCTGGTGAATGCTTGGAACTCACTATCAAGGCATTAACATCTGCGAAATGCATACATACAAAGGTTGTGGTTTGGGCAGAGATTGCTGTTGGTGCTGGCACTGATCACCACATTTTCACTCGTGGTACTTTGACAGCAGTGTGGAAAAGAGATGACATCCTAGCTCAATATGTTCACCCATTTCTTGTAGCCATGGGTCCCTGATGCCACTTTTATAAACAATAATGTGTAAGTTCCAAGGCTCGCATTGTTGACCAGTACTTAGAATCAGAAACACTGATTCGTATGGAATGACCATTGAGATCACTGGACTTGAATCCCATCGAGTATTTATGGGACATGCTTGGGAGACTGTTAAGTTCTCTTCATGACACTCCCCGGAATATGTCTGCTTCATGAATGGACACAAATACCCCAAACTGCCATAGATGATCATATTGGCATGAATCGATGCAGCCGTGCATGTGTTTCACATTCCATTTTGACAGACCTTCACCAACGAACTGTTTTTTCTACCCAAAATCCTATGTTTTTTATCCTTATTATTTAATTATATATTGATACGTTTCTTTCCATTTCCCCATGCTAGTGTCTTTTGTTCCCCATGATTTAAGACAGTTTCAGTGAATTTGAATAAATACTTTCCTTTTTATTCATTTTTTTCAATGAGGGCTCAGTTAGACTCTGTTTCATAGCATGGTCGATATTATAACTGCAAAGTTTTAGCCTTCTAGATCACTGGCGGCCTTCTGGAGAGTCTGATAAATATTTTTCACCCTCCCATTCTGTCTTCACAGACGATAAAAAAATTTGACTCTGTTAGATTATACCCAGTTGTTGGTACCAGAAGTATGCACAGATTCAGCCTTCTATATTACCTGGGGTGGGGGGGCTTTTGGAGGGTCAAAGAACTTTTCAAAACCACCAATCTTCTATGACCTTGGGAAAGGTAATTAAAAAATCTGGCTTTAATTGGTTCTTTCTCATGGATGATACTATAAATATGCAAAGATACAGCCTTCTAGGTTAACTAGATATTTATAGAGGGTCAAAAAATACTGTTTGAACAATCCCTTTTCTCCGACACAGGAAAGGGATTTTTATCTCCCCCTAGGTTCTCTCCCACTATAAATGTGAGAAGATTCAATTTTCTAGGTGATCATGGGTTTATGGAGAATTCAAGAAAACAAATTGGACAATTATTATATACACTCATGTCTAAAAATTTCAGGAAATCTATCTTAAAATGGAAGGAAACACAGTATGCAGGTGTAATAGGATTATAGAAGAAGAAAACAATGCAAAATAAGGATAATAACGACTTTTATTATCCAAAGGAAAGGGTTGAAAGAAAAAGAGTCACAATACAAGTGTCAACCTCAGTGAAACAGAATGATTAAAACAATGTGATGCTGCAGTTTAATACAGTGTGTGGGAACCTCGGGTAGCCACACATGCTGCACAACGATTTCCCATACTTTCGATGAGGGTTTGGATGAGTTGTGTGCTCAAAGAGTTCCAAGCCTCACAGAGAGCATTTTTCAATCCCGGAACGGAGCTTGGTGGGTAGCGGAGGGCTGAAAGATGTCTCCCGAGCATATCCCACACATGCTCTATTGGATTCAGATCAGGAGAGTTGGCAGGTCACTGCATGTGCTGGATATCTTCAGTTTAAAGGAAGTCATCGACCAAGGCCCCACGGTCAGGAAGTGAGTTATAATCCATGAATATGATATCAGGACCAACAGCACCTCGAAACAATCAAACGATAGGCTCAAGAACTTTGTCTCTGTATCTTTGACCAGTAACCAACCCCGTGTCAAAGATGTGGAGGTCTGTGCAGCGGTCCATCATGATACCTGCCCAGACCATGACTCCCCCAAACAGAAAACAATGTCTTTCTGTGATGTTTCCCAGGTGACAATGCATTCCATGTTCTCTCCAGCTTGTGGCATGACGAGAATCAGTTTGCAGGCTAAACTTGGACTCGTCACTGAACATGACATTGCTTCACTGTTGTCCACTCCACTGTAAATGCGCACGTTTCTACGCAGACATCAGGGGGATGCAAACTGCTGGTCATCTGGCATAGAGACTAATGTGTCTGAGTCTCCTGTAAACAGTTTGTCTTGAAACAGTGACTCCTGTGGCGGCTGAACCCAGTTGTCTGGCAGAACAGTTCCTCTGATGTCACGCAGTTATCACCAAATATTGGTCTTGCCGAGCAGTTGTTACCCTTATCCGATCTGGTATTGGTTGTTGGGTAACATCTCCAGTGGTTTGGAGCCTCTGTCACAGTCTGGAAATCACACACTGAAGCACATTCAGAATTCCAGACGCTTCGGTTTGGGAACGACCAGATTCCAGCATTCCAATAATTCATCCCTTCAAAAACATGTCCAGTTGGCACTTTTGTGACTTCTTTCGTCCTTTTTTCATTGCCATTTTCATTGTTAACAATGCTCCGCACCACAGCAATTGCAAAATTCTGCCTCAACTGGCCATGTCGCTCGAGGACATTTTATTCGAGGCCAAGTCGTTCGGCTTACACCAGTGCTTTGCGCATGTTGACTGAACTGTTTTGCATATGCACAATAATTTACCCTTGTCCCACGATTCTCCACAACTGATTGTGAACCACTGTATCCATATTAACTCCAAATTTTTTGCATTTTACGAATTATACTTAACTTTTGGACATGAGTGTAGATGTTTGATCCAACGGTCTAAAAGTGGATAATAGGAATTAACACAATGACATAAAATAACAAAACATAAAATTTATTTTTATTTACACTTTCAAAAACAGATAATGAATTTTAAAAATTAAGGAATTTATATTAAATATAATACAATGCAGCCTTGAAATATATATACAATAAAATGGAAGCATAATATATCACAGTTAAGTTCTAACTCTCTCAAATGGTAGAAATGACAATTTCACGAAAAATTGTATAAGATGCAGGATCCAAGCTTTAATGCCAGACTTTAGCTTGCTTCTTCAAATCTGGAGCATATTCATAAAGAAAAGCTTCTAAGACTTTCTAAAAAATAAAGATAACTTTACAGATTTAAAAAGATAACAGATTACATATCATTTAATAACTACTATGCATAGACTAGCATATTTTAAATATTTACATTAACATTTATATAATTAATAATGTTCCTTTAATACATAAAAATACCTCTATTAAAAATATAAAAATAAATTATTTTAAAAAATATACTAGTGACTATAATTTTTTTTTAGCTTATGGAAACATTGAAATCTAATATCATATTATATTCTACAATAAGCATCCACTCTAGTTTAAAAACTCTTCAGCTAATGAATGAAATTTGGAAGTTAGAAAAGTCATGTGTTACCTTGGTTGCTGAATAGATTTTAGTACAAATCAGAAAAGCAGAATTGACAATTCTTCCCAAATGATTCGAAAATAAATAAATAAATAAAATATATTTTTTACTATAAAATTAATAAAATCAGTCTCAATGTGCTAGAATACCGAATTATAATATACTAGATAACTGGATTTGATGAAATGAAACTGTTGACACATGTATCTCCAATTTGACATGCAATCAATAAATGGACAACACATTTTCTGGTTGGTTTATCTTGAGAAATCATCTGGTAGATTTATTGTGTGAATGTTATAATCAGCACCCTGCATAAAATATAAGATTAAAATCAGTTAGGAATATTTTTGTTGATTTGGAAAAATTTAAGAGGTGTTTTGGAAAAATATGCTTGACAGACTTGTCATGACAAATTTGTTAAGGAGAAACGCAACTGTATTGCCACTACTAGATTCTGAGGATTCTACAAATTTTCCATTTTAACACTTTCAAGCAATTATGATTATATATGTCCCAAAGCAACTTTAAAAAGTAATATTGTTAACGAAATGTCCCCAATTACCTCAAAAAAGGGGATTATCTAAAAAGAGATAGCTGCCCTTATGTAAAAACTATCTGATAAGGAAGATAGTGATGACAGTTATCCACCTTTTGATGACATTCATGATCACCCTGATTTTAATTTGGACCCTAAACCTAATGATTATTTTCCAACAGCATGCAGTTTGAAAATGGAATTGCCAAATAACAGAAATAAAGAACTATCTGAAAGTGAAAGTGAAGATGATTGTGAAAGTAATGCTGAAGATGATTTTAAAATGATAGAAATTACAGCCATGTCTCCAACTGTAATATTTTAAAAGGAGTAATATGGACGACAATGGACCAGGAATTTGAAGCATGAAAATCAATTCCTGATAAAATAGTGTGCAGATTACAGTATAATTTACAAGTTCACTAAAAATAAAATATTTCGATAACTATTCTAAGTTCAATTATCTTTATCATTCAATGCACCAAGAAAAAAAAAACAGTATGCTTAAAATTTATGTTAACGAAAAATCCCTAATACGGGTTTTTGGTAAAATTATTATTGTTCTTGGTGTTTTATGGATAATGTGCTATAATATAGTTTCAAATACAAATTGTTATTGGACAAAAAACAATCATGTGGAAATAAAGCAACCTAAAAGCAATATCTCAAGATAGATTCAAGCTTTTATTGTTTAAACTTTACTTCAATGAACCTGAGAAACCTACAAATACTAGTAAACTATATTGTAGAAGTAGTTTTTTGCTTGAACACGACTTTTCAGAAATATAGATCTAACAATTCAAGGCAGAGTATAAATGAATCCATGACTAAATTCCTAGGAAGATTTTCTCTGAAACAATACTTACATCTAAGCCAGTGAAATGAAGAATCAAAATGTTGCTTCGGTATAATGCTAATACTAGCAATACATATGGTATAAACATTCATCACAGTAAAAGAAGGTTTGACAGATGGAACTACTTTTAGTTAGCGTGTTGTACTAAAACTTGCAGACAGCATTAAATGTAATGATGTAGCTATGTGCTATAAAAGATTTTTCACTTATGTAGAAGTTTTATCTTATGCTGCAGTTGAAACCTGTAATTAAGTTAAAGAAATCGGTCCTGAAACTAAATCAAGGTGAAGCTGTATTTATGTAGAATAGAACAAGTGCAATTTTTACAATGTGAAAAGATACCAAAAAGTGTGCATATTGAGCAACTGCCATTGTGATAAAATGGTTAGTCTTTCATAAGCAAATCGATGGCACTAAAATTTATATTCTTTATCCAGACCCAACAGCATTTTGAAATTTGTTTATGAGCGGTGTTGATCCTGCGGACCAAAAAATAGCAATCTAAATGAGACAAATAAAAAATCCTCAAAATGGTGGGAAAAGATATTGAATAAACTGCCAATGTGTCTCATAAATGCCTAGGTCATTTAAAGAAGTGAGTGGTCGGGAAAACACTTTCAGAGTTTCTTGTTATTGTCCCATAAATTCTAATACCATAATGAAGAAAAAACTCTAATGTAAGAATTAATAGGAAGACCTTCAAAAAGAGCAGATATCTTCTCAATGTGGGAGGATCACAACTGATACAAGGAAAAACAAGATATGCTAAATGTTCTGACATGCTGAAGGTCCAAAAAACAAACTATATGTAAAATACGTAATGTTCCATTATGCAGAAAGTGCTTTATTCCATATCATACCTGAAAGCACCACTAAAAGAAAGAACTGTGGTATACGTTGCTCAAGTTTTCCTTATTCAAGGTAATTTCATTGTCTGTTTTATTACTTTAAAATATGTAAAAGAAATATAGATTTTTTTTTTTGTACTAGAACATTGTTTAAAAGATAATCTGTTAAAAAAATGATAAATTGCAATTGTATAAATGACTCAGGAGTCCCATTTCAGCGTGAATCCGCAAGATTCTCGCGAAATCCATAAAAAATCCCGCATAAAAATTTAGGCCGCACGAGAATTTCTCTCTCTCCAGTTCCGGCCTAAAACTATTTTTTCCTTCAAATTGGAGACCGCGAAATCCGATGCCCAAAGACCACAAAGCCTAATTTCTCGTGTTGCCTACGGAATTCTAAAAATAGCCACAGGGAGCGTTGATTGAAGTCTCGCTCGCACTTCCTTGTCACGTGGGGGAAGCTAGTGGGGGGGGGGGGTGTTGTGATAGCAAATAAACAGTAACCCTAAATACTTATATAGCAGAATATCGCTGGTATTACCGGTTAATGACCACAATGGATAAATTTTTAATTAAGAAAACTAATCCGAAAGCAACTGAAGTCGAATTTGAAGAAAATCTGATTGACGTTGAAAATGTTAATAATTTTCAGTCAAACAAAAAGAAAGTCGACACTTTTTAAACAAAATGGCTAAAATCACATGACTGGCTTGAGATTCAACAAAAGGATGACGCAACCCTTATGTTCTGCAAGTTTTGTAAAAAATACAAGAAAAAGGATCCATTTTCAAATGGTAAGTCAAAATTATTACCTAATTCTATTTGCCTAGTGAAATAGTTTTCGGCAATCAAAAATCGTTAAAGTTTAGAATTGCTATTGCTGGATGAAAATTGATCATAAAATCATTTTAAATATCAAAATATAAATACAGTCGGCCTTCGACTTTTGCAGTTTACAGAAAAAAAATCGTAAATTCGCATGTGAGTCATTTTACTTAAAATAACCTATGTAGACGTTTTTATGTCAACAAATAAAATCATAACATAAGCATGGGGGAAGTCAGGAATTTGAGTATTTTTGCTAACAAGTGGGAGGGGGAGGTATAAAATTACCCAAAATGTGCTTACTTAATCTTTAAATGACCCCTAATTAATTTTTAAAAAGAATGTTAGTAAGAATATTAAAAGAATGTTAGTTTTAAAAATTAAAAAATTTAAATGTTAAAGAATATGAGTTATAGTTAATGCTTTCTTTTTTATTACTTTCTACAACAAGCGATGACTCATCTCTTTAAGTTCCATGTTCCCATGTGCACAGCCAAAGCCGTTAAGACTGCATTGAATAAAGTTTGTTGATTTTTCACTTTGTGTTTGTTCTATGTTTGTTAGCAACTGAATGTGTTTAATTTATTATGCTTAACCACTGCTGTGTTCCAGAATGTAATTCAAACTATAAAGGGACAAATAAATATGCAAGTGTATTTCAATTACCCAAAAATGAAGAAAAATAGAAACTTTGGTGTTAAAGTGTTATGTTTGAATTTTGAACCCGGAAAACATGGTTTGCGAGAAGCATTTTCATGAAGAAATGATTGTGTGAAAAGCTGTTCGCAATTAGAGGTTACTTTAAAAAGCTAGTAGTGAATATTTTTATGAACCATTTATATTGGAACAAATGCTCTTGTGTATTAAATTGTCGAAAGGGTAAGAGTACAGTTCTAATTTAGCTGTCTTTATATATTCATTACACATACAATCTTCTTCATGCTATCAAGAATTATATGCAGTATAACGTCTCATCCAGACATCTTTGCTATTTACAAGGTCTATGTTAATGGAAGAGACCAGAATCTTTCATAAAGATATGAACATAGTAACTGCCTGTAAATATTCAACTGGATGGCTCACCAAGTTCAAAAGATGACATGGAAAGCTACAAATGTGTGGCGAAACTACATCAGCTGATCATGAAGCTGCCTAACAGTTTGTGGATCAATTTGGCCTTTTAGTGTCAGAAGATAATCTCACCACAGAAAATATTTATAATGCAGATAAAACATTTCTGCTCTGGTCGCATGTGCCCAGAAATACACTTGCGACGGCAGATGAATTCCTATTGCGAAAGGCAATATTCTAAGTACAATAGATTGTCCACTGACAAATGAGAAATTGGTTCAGATGCAAGATATTCCCTACAGAAGTTTAATCGGATGTTTAGCCTTTCTATACAGTAGGATAAGACCAGATTTATGTTATGCAGTAAATATATGCCATAAACACACCGGCGATATTATGCCAAATTCGTCACCAAAATTTTGTCAAGCATTATAGTCAAAGAAATAGATTATACTTATAGTAGATAAAAGACTAATGGCGTCCACATACAAAACTATTACTCAAGTATCTTCCCTTATAGTAGATAGACTTTCCAAGATATTGAATTTTCATCAATTAGTCTTCATTTTCATTGATTTAGTGTCATTTTAATCAATTTGGTGACATTTTCATCAATTTGGAAACTTGCCAAGTTAGCGATATTCCGCTGAATTCGTCAAGCATTGTGGATGCAGAAATAGGTTAGTCTTATAGTAGATAAACTTTCAATGGCATCAAATTAGAATACTATTACCCAGTCTTCTCTCGTGAATGGAAAGAGCTAGATCTACGAGAATAATGATAATAAATTTATCCCATAATATTACATATGAAAAGTGAACAGATTTCACAATAGTTAATACCTTTTTTTTTAATTTTGTGATTTTTTGATAAATTTACTTGAAAAATGTACAATATCTCGAGAGTGGTTCATGCTAGCATTCTAAAATTTATGTCAATCGTTTTCTAATGAAAAATTACATAAGGAATGATTATTTACGTAACTTTATTGAATGTTTGAGTTTTTTGATAAATTTTTCAAAATTTCATTTCAAAATTTAGATGGGTTCTGAACATTCAATTGCATATAAAAACAATAGGCTCCCAGTATTCACTGATTGTGATTTTTGTAACAAATTTTGTTCACATCGCATCATTCTTTCATAGGATATCGTCTCCACAGACTCACAAACACACACATGCACGCACACCTTAAAAACATCTGATTTTTGTTCAAGGATGCTGAATTCGAATTTTCGATCACCTCACAATACTTTCCTTATACATTATACTATGTATATAAGGAAAGTAATAAAAAATGTTTCCCTAAAATGTAAAACTGTCAGCCTTATCATAAAGAATATAAAAATGTTAAACATATTTTTCAAATACTGTAAGTAAATACTTACATAGAGCAATTGCTTGTTAAACACTTGGTTTTGTAAAGCATCAAATATCTTTGACATTCCTTTTTTGGCATGTTGCTGTCCAATAAGTTTACTCAGAAGATCTAAACATTAATGAAAAAAATGAAATTTTAAAATAGAAAATTTCTGAACATTTAACTACTCTTGCAGTTTTGAAAAAAGAAAATAAATTTACGTTTGAAATATCAATATACGTATATTCTATCATACATAACTCTTATGAGAAATAATTTATTAGATTTTTTTTCTTTTAAACATTTTCAACAATATTAAAAACATATCAAATTTTAAAAAGGTTTGAATTTTTTTCAATTTACAGTGAAGAAATAAGAACACGTCATAAAAACTAACTGATAATGAATGTTTATAAGCAGAAAGTACTCAGGAGTTGCTAACTGCAGTCAAAAAACAATATGAAACTCAATTAAAAGATAAGAATTAAATTAAAGATCTGAATTAAAATAAAAATTTAATTGATTATCATTGCTAAACACCATTTTGTAAGATGCTGGTATGCAAAATAATCAGCAATTTGAAAATATGCAGGTAAATCAATGACAAAGGGCTAAAACAGTATTCAATACAAAGAATTCAGATATGTTGTGTCAAATTTTGCACCACATTTCTGCAACGCAAATTGCTATTATAAACAAATTGGCTGAATCTTCTACTGTGTAAGTGTTTTCAACAAATGACACTGCTAATGCAACTCTATGACACTGCTATTTAAGGGTCATGAAAAAAAAAATGCAATTGAGGGTGCATTTATAAAGTGAACTGACTAATCACCTAGGTTATGACCAGATACATCAAGGTTGTTTATAGGTTATCTGGTTACTCACCAGAAATAAAATACAGCATAGTTATCTGTGGATATTCTGACAGTTTTAAACAGCATTTCTAGCAATGTAAGTCTTCTACACATCATATGACCACATAACCTCAATGAACATCCTTGGTCATTTGAGATATAACCGGACCATAACCAAAACGAGTTTTCAAGCAACAGTGGTTATGTACTAGTATTCAAATGCTTTGGTCATGACCTGTGGTCAGTGGTCATAAACGTAGAGACTTTTCAAATGTGTCCTAAATGATTAAAAGAAGTTGACCATATTGTGACACATACTAGTTGGACTTCATCACTTGATGATGAAATACAATAGCAAGACTTAATGGTCCACCCAGAAATTGGCATAAAGTTACTAAACACAAATGTGGGACTTATGACGTCCTAAAAACAAAGTTGCTTAAAAGATTTAATGATATAGTGACTTTTGCCGATTTTATTGTTTCACAAGTAGAAAAACAATTATATACTAATACCACATAAAAATCAATTTCTATCTGAATGTATATTATTTTTTATAAAAAAATTATTTACCTGGAATGTTATTCAGGAACATCTGTTTTGCAAGAATCCTGTTTTCGATTTTTTCTTCTCTGGTTGTGTTCCCCAAAGGTGTTGTTGCTTGTACAGTGGGCCACATAGTATCTCGAAAAAGTTGCAAATAGTAGAGCAGCATTGGTTCTGAGAGAATCCAAGAAACAGTTTCTCGCAACTGCCTAAAAAAGAAAATAATATATAAAATACTATAAGCATGTTGAGACAGTAACATACTCAGTCAAAAACTTTTATTCCAACTTCAAATTAAGATTTACATAAAATATAAAAAATTGTACTACACAAAGAGGTTCACATAACTGTAGCACAAAACAAGTTACTATTGATTGCAGTTGACAGCTTTCTATGCAAAAAAAGCAAATGTGAAACTAGTCATGCATGTAATGAGAAAACAATTCTTAGAAATCTTTTATACCAATACTCTGATCTATCACATTCTAAATCAGTGATTTATTTTGATAAATGATCTTTAAGAACAATAAAGTAAAATATATATATTGCCTTTTAACCTGCCAGATTTAAATATAAATATTAAACTGTGATGTAAATAAAATGCATAATGATTAAAAAGTACTGAAAGCCCTATGTCACTGAATTTATTTTTTCACTTCATATATTTAAAAATAATAATTAAAAGCAAATATAGCAAGGCTCAGTTTTGTTTTTATTTCCTTTTTACACTAATGCAACACTTTTACACATTTACAACAATATATTTTAAAACCAAAAAAAAGAATCTTGAAACAAATATTCAATAACATAAAACATACAATGATATTATATGATAAACTTGATTGACATAATACAACATATCAAAATTTGAAACTTATAGTCAAATTAGTTACTTAGATTTTTAAAGTAAAAAGAATATTTTACCTATTAATAGTTTGCCCATATGTAATTTGTACAAATATTATTAATGTCCTTCTCAGCCAATTAAAAACACCTTTCAGTTCAAAAATTTCTCCAATAAGTGTATAAAGAGGTTCAGCAATAGAATCTTTTTTATCTTCTCTGCTAAATAGTAAGAATTAAAAAAGATATATACACACTTCAGTAAAAAAAGCTATTTAATCACACAATCTTAAATAATAAAAGGCAATGTCTGTGTGTGTGTCTGTGTGTCTGTCTGTCTTATACACTATACGTTTCGCGACCGCGCGTCGGAGAGCTATGAAATTTGGCAATCGGAGACCCTGGGGGGTGGGAAGGGGACACGTGAAAACCGATTTTTAAAATTTTAATTATTTTTTTTGTTATTTAATGTTTTATGCGATTTCGACCGTTTTTTGACCTTTTTGCTCTTTTTTCTCCACGATCCAGACATTGTAGAAAAAAACAAATCACACCATCGGAAAGAGCAGAGAATTTCGAGTAAAAATATATCAATTTCAAATCTCAGGGACAAATTCTAATATTTTTTTATGATTTTAAAACAAAAGTCACTTTTGGCTCAAAAAAACGATTTTTGGTTTTTAAATTCTCGCATAGTAAAAAGTACTCATAATTTCGACTCATAATTTACATTTTTAGAAAGGTCAAACATCTGGCATTCTTACAAGTCCAATCTGGTCAGGAAATATTCCGTATTGCCCACAGGATCGGGATTTTAAAAGTTTCCGAATTTCAATTTCTCAGCGTTCCGCTCGGCGTGCGCTTCTTAACCGGCGTTTCTCCCCCGCAGAAGGAGGGAAGGTGGTGGGTGGGGACGTCAAGGTGGAGGTGACGTCACGGTTCTGAATAGAGCTCCTTTACTCCATATAAATTATTATATTTATATTTTAAATGATGGAACGATATGGATTTTTTAAATGTATAGTTTAACTTTTGGATTTTTTTAAATGGATATTTTAATTTTATGAATATTTTAAATGATGGAACAATGAAACAATGGAATGAGGATGACGGAATTAAGCATATGGTCATTTTAAATTGCAAATTAGCGCGCGGGAAGTTAGCGGTAGGCCCGGGTTCGATTCCCGCCACTGCCAAAACTGCCGCCGTGCGGAGGGCGCAGCAGCCCAGTGGTTAGCGCGCGGGAATTTCACTCAGTAGGCCCGGGTTTGATTCCCGCCACTGCCAAAACTTACGCTACGTTCACGCAGAGTACGATCACGTTAAACATGTGGGTTCGTGAGTCCTTCCGAGAGGTTGGTGGTAGGGGAAGGAGGGTACGGTCTAAATTGGGTGAATAAAAAGAAAGTTATGGAGATTGTCGCGGAGGGCGAAGTAGCCCAGTGGTTAGCGCGCGGGAATTGCACGCGGCAGGCCCGGGTTCGATTTCCAAAATTGCCGCCGTGTTCACGCAGAGTAAACATGTGGGTCTGTAAGTCCTTCCGAGAGGTTGGTGGTTGGGGAAGGAGGGTACGGTCCCCGTGGTTGCCTCTCCCACTGGGTTCCGGTCTAAATTCGGTGAATAAAAAGAAAGTTATGGAAAATGTCGCGGAGGGCGAAGTACCCCAGTGGTTAGCGCGCGGGAATTTCACTCGGTAGGCCCGGGTTCGATTCCCGCCACTGCCAAAACTGCAGCCATGTTCACGCGGAGTACGATCACGTTAAACATATGGGTACGTATGTTTTTCCGAGAGGTTGGTGGTAGGGGAAGGAGGGTACGTTCCCTGTGGATGCCTCCCCCACTGGGTTCCGGTCTAAATTGGGTGGCACATCCTGGCCGTCCAACCAGTTACCTTACACCTTTATGGTAGGTCGCGCCAACGAGTTTGCCACGGTTGGAATTTGCCACGATCAGCATTTTCAAGGGTTGCGAACAGGCTGGTCGCCAAAGGCGGCTAGTGTAAAATATACAAGGTGTCGTGGAAAGTCATAGTTCAGGCAGATAAATCGTGAAGTAATAGAGTCTTTGTGCATTTTTATGCAGATGTATAAGAAATTCCAATTGTGCTAACCAATGAGACACAATGCATGACACAATTAGAGGGGCTGGCCCCCTTATTTAGCACGGTACGGGGGACTATCTTGCTTCCTGTTAGAAATAGGAGAAAACTAAATTACAAAGTTGTAGCGTACTGTAAAATTAGTGCAAAATATGTTTTGCTTCTCTGTCCCAGGAAAATGGGAAATAACTCTCTAAATAAGGATTTTAAGAGAGACAATTTTATTAATCTGCATGCAACAGTATAAATATAAGGGCACTGGAAAACACATAGAGACATCTTATTACATATGTGCAAGTATGCATTGTTACTGAAAGTGAAATTTTTGTATTTTATGTATAATGAAGTCAATTTTATTCTGTTACATTGCCTAAATGTTCGATTTTGGGGAAAATAGAGTTAGATTTTATATCCTCCTTTTCAGTGTTCCTTTCCATTTTTGCAGGACAAAAATGTTTTGTACTAATTTTGAAATGCTCTACAACTTTGTAATTGATTTTTTGTCCCTATCTCTAACAGGAAGCGAGATGGTTTCCGGTACCCCACTGAAGAAGGGGGTTAGAATAACAAATATGAAATAAAAATTTTAATTATTCAGAAAAGTCTAATTCTTATGTTTCCAGTCTCAAGATGGTTTTTCATGTGTTCAACCTGCTCTTGATATGACAGAGAATTTCCTATTCTCGAAATCTAAGAGAATAGTCAACCCCAAATTCTAAATATGGAAGTAATTCAAACAAACAAAAAGATTTGAACTTTTTTTTTAAATACGATTGTGACTAAACTGGATATAAAGGACAGTCATTTTGAATAAAAGACATGAACTTTTTATTTCTATAGCATAAATTTACTTTATAAGTATACTTGACACTTTTATTTTTAAATTCTAGACACTGGTTAATTTATCATTATTTTCTAATTTTATACAACATATTTAAAAACACTTTATTTAAAAACATTTTTTTTTTCATGAAATTTAATTATAAGAGTTTACAAAGAAAATATTATAGCGAAAGGGGTTGACAAAGAAAGTATTTAATAAAAGTTGGTTACCAAGTCAAAGATTGGGTATAAAACAATAAAAAATAGTCAATAACAGTTGAACTAATCTGCATGGGAAAGTCAAGTGTTGAAAATCACATGTTTTTAATCTGTACATAGAAATAAGGGTACTTTAAAGACATGGAATCAGGAATTTCGAGCTTGTCAAAATTTGAGACATAAAAGTAATTTATAAATACAAATAATTTTAACTATTTACCTATCATTGTCATCCAGGAAAAGCAGTTCTTCATCATCAGAATCATCCAATGGGATCAATGAATTTTGAACCCTAAATGGAAAAGCTAAAGTCAACACTTTCAACTGATGAAGATACGGAAAAATTTAAGCAATATATATGTATGTAACTATATGCATGTTTAATACTACTAGTAAGACATATGGACATTTTGACCTATAAGTAATTTCTAAAAACAGTTTATTTATGGGATATGTCCCATATTAATCATTACAATAGAGTAGGTTTTGTTTTTCAGAAAGCGGCATATTGGCAAATGCTCAATTTTGATCAGATTATTCAGGTAATAATAAAAAATCACTGTCTTTTGTTTATAATAGAAAAATAATAAACATTAGAATTTGTGATAACGTTTTTTAATAATAAGTAAAATAAAATTATATCTTAACTCATGCAATAAATAAGTAACATTAGAGATCAATACATAGAAGTAAAGGGACTCTATGTATTGATAATACACTCAGTGAATCAATCGATTTTAAATCATGATTCATTCTAACTTTTGCTTATAAAAAGTAAAAATAAAAAAATAAAATAAAAAATACATTTAAACATTAGAATCTGTGTCAAGGTCTTTTATAGCAAGATACTAATTGGTGTTTGCACTATTATATATACTGTGCTTCAATACTTGCTCCTTGACATCACATGTGAGTAAGTGCTATTTTGAAAAAGTATTTTTTGGTCACTGCATCGCAAAATCAAATTTTCCCAGCACAGTAAAATATATTATTTAAAAGAGGAGCTCAAAATCTATAAAAGCTTTTCAACCAAATATTAAAGTTTGTTTTTTTTATGCGAGTTATAAGGTACCAAAAAATAAGTTTTCATTAGCATCAATGGGAAGAAAATTTTTAAAGTAGCTTTTTTTTTTTAATCGAATGTTATTTGAACATATAGTTTTTTATTCTGTTTATAGAGATGTGCTCGAATCTAAGCTGCAACTTGAAGTTTGGCAGATTTTAGGATGGATGCGCTGCTCTTTATATATAAATAATACATTCATGTTAAATAATGCTCTCTACTACTACAGCACAAACCAGTTATAACAAGCCCTAAAGAGTTCATTAAAAATATTCCTTATAGGTAAAACAAAGAATTCTCACAAGAATACTTCTAAACTTATTTCTTAATTGCTTTAAATCAGTATAAATTTCATACTGAGCAATGGGGGGGGGGAGAAAAGCTGCCCATATTAAATTTTTTATTACACAAATACTTACCTTTAGAGGAAAACTAGATCAATGTAAATAAGCACAAATAATAAAACAATATTTTACTATTTGTGCTTATTTATGTTGATCTAGTTTTCCTTATCCTTTGCACAAAGTGTATTTTACTTATTGACTTACCTTTAGAGTTAGATCTGTTTTAAAATCCATGTTTTATTGATCCCCACATGCTTAGAGAGAAATGAAACTGAATAAAAAGAGATAGTGACTAGAAACTTAAAAGAGCTCAAATTTTCAACACTTTTTACCCCAAACTGACACCAAACAAAGAATGATTGAGCAAAATTTGAGCTTTGTAAAGAAAAAAGAAATATATATAGTAATTTATCGAGCAGAAAGGGAAGCACACTAATTAATCAATAACCTTCCAGTTTTTTCTACATTGCTTTTTACTTTCTCTAGAATACAAGGTAATGTATAAGTAAAGTATCTGAATCGTGATGATAATTGCAATGAGTTTTGATGGATCTATACATTTCAAGCATGCTAAAAACCTAAAAAAAAATAAAACTATTTTTAGCACGATGCCTGTGTGTGTAACTGTCTGTGCAATGTATGCATTTATTCTAGCTCAAAAAGATAGTAAACAAAATGTCATAAAATACGTTATGTGAGCCACTTCTGGGTACTGATTAGATTTTGGTATGATTTGGAAAAATAAAGCCTGCCTTTTTCTTGCAAAATGGCCCAAAATCATCCAAATCTGAAATATAACAAAATATGCTGAAATGTATAAATTAAATGCAAATTTTATAATACTTAATTTTTAATAATAAAATGAATCAAACCAACCACATTACTTTAAGATTAACCATTCTTGAGATATTAAGTTTTTTGGAATGTTGATGAGAGGATGATGTTTACTCTGTAATTAAAAAGCTATTCAATGAATTTTTTTTTAATGCAGTAAGTCACTTGTGGGTTACCCTGGTGCTAATTAGATTTTAGTACGATTCAGTAAACAGAACATCCCCCACCCCTTTTTTTTCTATTTTCACAATAGCACACAAAAATCATCAAAATCTACAATAAAAGACTAAATATGACATATGCTTAAATGTATAAATTAAATGTTTGTCTTGTACATAATTTTGACGATGAAAAGAATTAAGACCAACCCCATAACTCTAAGACAAAAAGTTCTAGAATTATTTTAATTTCTACATTTCTGCAAAGTTGCCTTTGACAATGCATTCAATTGCCAAATGAAAACAAAAATTGAATTATATGAGAATTGTCGATTCAATGTAATTTCAAATAATTATCCTGTGCAATTAAACTTAATTTAATGAATTATGGAAGAAATAAAGAGAAAATTCCGTTTGTATTTTGGAATTGGAGTGGCAAAAATTGTAGAAATTTTAATAAGATTCTGGAACAAATAAGAAGTTTCAAGGGCTTTTAAAAACGAAATAGAATGAGTTTTTAATGACAATGCAAATCCTAATATAAGATAAAAAAGACACTTGCTAATTTTAAACAGTGGATTTCAAAAACCACTAATTACCAATTTAGTTTATAGAATTTGTGAGTCACTTGATTGTGGATCATGTTAAGCCTATCGTGCAAGTTGTTATACCACTTAATATAAATGAAAAAAAAAAATTAATTTCAGCCAGAACCATGAAATAATACTCACCCTTTAAGAAATTGCAAGAGATTAAACTTGAAAGGTTTTTTGGGCGGAACAGGTGGATGTTTCATATATTCTGGACTAGGGCTTAAAAAGTCATACAGAGCTTCACTTTTATTCAACCCATCATCTTTTGTAATTGCCTAAAAAAAAATAATACAAGAACATTTTATTTGGTGTAAAATTTCTAGCCATTCTCATACATTAATTTTCAATTTAAATCAAATAAACTTGAATAATAATAAATCATCTTGAATTTAATAGGCATCACGCAATTGAAAATATCTGCCTAAATTTTTCACAATGGTATTGTCCATATAAAATTTTTTTACATATTTCACGTATTATGTTTAAATATTAAATATATGCTTTGCTATGCAACAAGTAGCAAACAAGCATGCACATATCTTTATTAGATATTTTATGATTTTTTTTTATTGGCTTATAAGGGTATTTTTTATATTAATAAAAAACAAATGAGATTTATAATAATTTGATGAAAGAGAAAAATTTATTTATGAATTAGAACTTCATTATTCAGAACAGTTATACAATTTGTAAAATAGAACTTAACCCTTTCGGGACGGCGGCATTCCGAAGCTGCCGTGGCCCAAAGGACAGAGCGCTTCGTTTCCGAACTGTTCCCAAAAGACGGCTAATTTTTTGCGCTATAAGCCTAATTCTCGAAAAAAATTCACTAAAAATCACCCGTTCAACACAGCATTCTACTTTTTTCAGGAAGAAAGGAAATACTTATTTCCTATTTGATGTATATTTTTTATACAAATTTTCTTTTATCAAAATATTAAAAATTTTAGTGTATATATGTTTTAGGTACAGATGGATAATTCTTTGGCATGTCCTTCCGATTTTTTAAAACTGTACCACATATATGCGTATTCTTAGACAACAAATACTTTGCAAGCACAGGAGAGGTAAAAAATTTATCCAAATACAAAGTATATCCTTTTCCTAAAAGTTCACTTAGAAATGTTTTCACAATGCGTTCTCTATACCCACCATCAGAGCTTGATAATTCAGTGTCCTTTCCAGTATACACAAGGAAATTCCATTTATAGCCTGATTCCGATTCTGACGATTTATATATTTTTATTTCATATCTGGACCTTTTCGAGGGGATATATTGACGAAATCCCAGTCTTCCTTTCCATGAGAACAAAGATTCACCAATGAACACATTTCTTCTAGGAGTGTATATAGATTTAAATTTTGAAACTAATGCATCTAACACGGGTTTCAATTTATCTAGTTTTTGGGCATTACTATCAAGAGTAAAATGAAGGTAACATAATATTCCTATATATCGATCGCGACTCATATTGAAAAAAAAGTACTGAGAATTGGATTCTTAGAAAAATATATTTTAAGATTTGGTTTTCTGACAATGCTTGTCAAAATTACTAGTGGGAGAAACACACGAAATTCGTTTCCTGTCACAGGTGTAAATACATTTGAAACAGGTGGAGTCTTCGATGTGGAAGGAGAGAGGAGATTTTTCTCCCATTTTTTCTTTGCAAACTCATTAGTTGCTTTTACGATAAATTCTACTAGTTCATCATCAAAAAATATGCTAAAAAAATCAAGTTCCTTATCTAAATTAGGCGACATGATATTGTGATTTATGCTAGGTATGTTCAAAAACACCAAAGAATTCAGATCTTTCAAATCACATGTCCAAACATGATTCGAAAAAACAGCAACTGAAGCTGGTGGCGTTGTAATAATAGTACGCTCAGAATCTGAAGAATCAATTGCATTTTCAGATTCATCATCAGAAATAACACTGTTCCACGAATCTTCACTATCTGCTTTGCTTTCATTACTGTCTGGTTCGTTTACCATACGCGTATATTCTTCCACAGAAAGAAAAAGTCTCAAACCAGCCATACTTTTATCTGAAATAGCCTAAACATTTCACTGTCGCACATTCCTTTAACCCCCACCGCTCCCCCAACCTCCCCCAAAAAATACTCTCTTATATTCCTGTAATTCACCAACGAAATCATTAAAAGCTAAAATCAAAAAGAGACCCGGAACTCAATTATAAAATTGTTGATGCTGCGAGAAGTGCTCTGTTTACTTTACAGAACCATGTATCACCACTCCAAACGGAGAAATAATTCATTTGATTCTCCTTGTGCCAAGGTCAAACATCTATAAAATACATTTAAGTTGCTTCCACGGGCATTTAACGCCATCTAGTAGACAAATAAATTCAAATGAAAACTTTTCACGTAGAAACACCGATACGTGCCACTCGGCGTTTAGGGTAATGTTCTCTCCGGCACGAGTGAGTGCCGTACGTCCTTGAATGCAAGTTCGCAGCTGGCATGCGGGCGTGCCAACCGTCGCGAAAGGGTTAAAGTATCAAAATCAACAACTATTACTGGAAACAGTCATATATATATATATATATATATATATATATATATATATGAAAGAAAATTATCAAAAATCAATGGTATGGAATCGATAAAAGAAAAACAGATAAAATTCAAACACAAACGCCATACACGTGGGCAAGGTCTAAGCTTAAATCATAGATTTGTTCATTTCTTCAAAACTCTTTCTCAAGTCCAAGTGTTTTGTCGAAACAAACACAAAAATGTATGTTTCTGAAGAAATAGATAGATTATATCTATAAACTATTTCTATTTGGACAATATACATAAAGAAAAAAAAATAAAAAATAAAAAGGGTACCCGGAATCTAACTCAACAAATGCACAAACCTGTCGATCTCGGGAACCCAGAATGAAGAGACCAGTATTGCCATTCACAAAGGAAAAAGATATGATCTACCGTTGCCATTCGTAAGAAATAAATAACAGTAATAAGAAAAGACAAGTATAAGAGATAATATACAATCAAGAGGGGCAATAATAGAAAGGCTAATGTGTAAGTGGATGTAAAAATAAAATATAATTAAAAGAAGAGTATGGAGATGGCAGGCTAATATATGAAACACCATGAATAGAATTCATGAAAATCCAGCTAATCTACATTTTTTAAGTATACCATTTACAAAATAAGAGGGATATTTATATAAATTGCTGGTAATTTTTAGATTATCAATATGTATAGCATGAAATTTTTTATCAGATAATCTATAAATTCTAAAAAGCTGATTAAGTATAATATTTCTAAACAATAGAATTGAGTTGCAGGAATTAAATAGTAAGATTTTATTAATGTTAAAATTAAAAAAGTCTTTTTTATCATATAAATTAGTAACAATTCTATTAGAAGGTTCGATAATAAGATTTAAATACAAAAAATTAATATTTTTACTAATAGTAGCTTCATTAGGAATTAATTCCAAATTGTCAGGATAGAAATCTATACCTATGACACAATTTTCTGTATATACTAAGCAAATCAGATCATTAACATATCTGTATAATGTATAATCTATTGATGTATTGATGTAAAAGACAGTTCATAATGATAAAGATATAAATTAGCTAACATACTGGTACTGCAGCCACCCTGTTGTTGTTGTTGAAACCCAGACCGTCCGACCTACCAGAAAGGTGTAAGGTAACAGTTTGGACGGTCGGGAAGTGCCACCCAATTTAGACCGAAACCCAGTGGGGCAGGCATCCACAGGGACCGTACCCTCCTTCCCCTACCACCAACTGCGGAACTCCTGAGATTTGTAAGTATAATTTATTTCCTTGAAAAAGATAATTATTGAAAATAACAAAGTGAAGAAGTTTTGAAAAATTTATAAAACTGGTTTGAGTTGAAAGATTAGTAATATAAGCATTGTATAGAGCTAAAATTACATCATAAAGGTCTGAGATCTTGATATTATTAAAAAGATCTTTAAAATCAAACGTTTGAAATCCTATTAGTTTTTTAAGGGATGTTATATAATCTATTCTTTAATTCTTTACTATTATTTAGAATAAGGTAATTATTGCTAGACTGACGTAAACTATCATTTATTTGATTTAAAGAATTTAGTAGTAATTTACTCGCAGTAGTAGAGTAAGTATTATGCCCACTAGTTACTGTTCTAAATTTAATGGGATTTTTGTGAAATTTTGGAATAAGCACAATATATAGAAATTTAAGAAATTTATATTTAATATTTAAATCTCTATACATATTGATAATTTTCAATTTGATACTATTAATGGAATGTAAATCAAGTTTAAAAAGACTATTATTTTTTAAATAATCTAACAGAAACTGTATATAAAAATTTTTACAGATAATAGCATAATTATTAGAGGCTTTATCAACATAGGTGATAACAAAAGATCTTTGTAAATCATTAATGGAGGGTTTAATATTATCAATATTATATATAGATCCAGACAATTTAATACTACTAATAGCATTTTTAATAGATTCTAATAAAGTAAATTTCCACATATTAAATGCCTCTAAAGGCATAGCATATTTAGAAGCCAATTTATATATATATATTTATCAAGATCAAGATTAATTGATTTTAAAACTTTAAAAGAATTAATACAAGAGGGTAACCTGAATTTAGTGCCAAAAGACATAATGGTTGTTAACGAATTATCTTTAACTATACCCAAGTCTCCTGTAACTATGGTATTTATATATATATATATATATATATATATATCACATTTTTTTTTAATGTAGCAATACCGATTTTACATTTTTAAACTGAATAAATATTTTAATTGTAAAAGGACTCTTAAGAATTAGTCTAAAAAGAGTTTTTCTTTTTTACTTCATAAAATAATCGTACCATACACTCTCTTTCGTTCTAATAACAACTGCTTTATTGGGTGTCATTTCTTACTACCAATCTTCCTCAAAGCAAACTTTTTAACTGATCAACTTGAAAATCAATATCAACATAGATTTTGCATTATAAATAAATAAATATGCTATGTTTGGTGTAGATTGGAGCATGCATTCAAAAATTAGAATTGTCTTGTTTTAGTCATACAACTTTTTAGATTATACACTTGGTTTTATTCTTTACCTTTATCTGTATTTTAGTACCATATGTCTGGCGCAGCATATCCTCTTTGGATCTTGTGCCAAAAATCCTAAATCAACCAACCAAAAATTAGAACCCAAACAAATGAACAGTTGAGCTGAATAGTGATACTTGCATGCTTCGCTTGCTTGTAATTGACTACTGACTTCTAAATCAATTACAGGAAAATTACATGAAAAATATTGCCTGCACCAGAATATCTGCATTGCACTTTTATCATAATAATTATACTATTTTTCTAAATTAAACTTATTTTTTGATCTTATTAGAAAACAACACTATTTATGTAGATAAATCAATTCTGTGTCAAAAAACTACCTAAATCTATAGTTTTGTTATTCAAATTGTTAAGCTACAAAGTTAAGTCTCTAATTGTTAAGTTTGCTTGAGATCACCCGGTTGAAATGAAACAGAATTGAAGATTTGTTTTTCAGTGCAGCTAAAAATCCAAGAATCAAGTCATTCCATATAGCTTTGGGCTTATACACCTATTTTCTATAAAACATTTTCTTTGCAAGTTAGTTCATGCTACAAGATTTAAAGAAAATTAATGCCGATCTTTATGTTTAAGCTGCCAGTGTATACCAGAGCTGGAAGGATATATTCACATTTAGCTTTAAAGCATAGGTACAGACGGGAGTCAAATTGACTACATGTTGTTCGATGTCTGGTATTAACTCAACATAATTTGTGCTTATTTCTTACATCTTCTCCAAATTTTGTTTTTCAACCTTTTTAGGAATTAAATGATTTCTAGACTATCACAAGTTTCTAAAATAAACTTCAAATGTAATTTACAAAAGATAAAAAGAAATAAATGGAGTCTTTTTGATTTTATGTCTGTGAAAATGTAACATAAATCCACATCTGCATCAGCAGTGTATGGCAATTGGTTAACTAATTTCAATGTTAGGAATTAAGTTTAAAAAAAAAAAAAGAAGAAGAAGAAGAGCTATAGAATGTAGATACCTATGTATACCACTGTATGCAGGTAACTTTCAAAATTGTAGTTAATTTTACAGATAATTTTCAGACAAAATACAAAGCTTCTCCTGTTTTTGCTGCATATGCAGCATTAACATACTTATTTTATCACATATGTAGCCTATAACTCAGAAATAATAACTTGTTTAAGTAATTGCTTTTTTAATTATATTTTATGAATGTTATCACACATTCCAAAAATTTATGGCAAATTTGTTTCAACATATTATCTATATTGATACGTCATAGATATCATTATATTATTATATTTTTATTGAACTCAGCCTCATGGGTTTGCTATTGTCTCGGTGACTATATGCTGTTTCATTTAATTATACTCAAGTATAATATTCAAGAGTAATATTTAGACAAATAATATTACGAATAATAAAATTCATCAACCCTAGCCAACAAGGACAAAAATCAGTTAACTGACAAGAAAAGCTAACCACACTGTCCACATAATGAAAAATTCTCGAAAGGAGAAGAGACTTAAGCAAAAATCAAATAGGCCTTATTGCAAGGACAAGAATGTCTTTTGTGGAAAACTTTCAATAAGAAATGATGCCATATTTATGTTACAAGCTAGTAAAGTCTATCACACACAGGCTGACAATACTGTATGAGCTGAAGACCAAACCCTCGCTCTATAGATTGGCAATTCACCAGTATTGGGTTCGATTTCCAGATATGAACAGAAGGCCCTGATCATGCATGGATGTTCATAATGATTTGGAATCCATTTTACATTATCCCACTTACATTAAGACCATGTTTGCAAAAAAACAAGCATAAAAGAACAAAAATCCAACCTCCAGCTTGATTCTGTGTAAGTGACCAGCATTATAACTACTTATGATTAACAGGAAAACCACCATGATATGGTGAACAACTGCCATGTCATAATGAGATGTCTTAAGAGAGAATGTACCTTAAGGATCAGTTTTACAAATAAAAACAAGCCTTCCTAGAAATTATGTTATTTTATATTAAAAATTTAAACCAATCAAAAATATTACAGCTACAACATGAACATAAGTTTAAATGAACATAAGTTTAAGTCACAATTTATAAAAAGTACTTAATATTTTATATAATTTATAAAAAGTACTCACAGAAAGGAATGTTTGAAGTGAATGCCTTGCCTTTTCTAAATAATTTCTATCCAGACTTTTAAATCGTGGCTTTGTAGGCAAATCTATTTTCTTTAACCAGTAAGCAGCCTGAATAAAAAAAATTATCTTATAAAGTGAATGGTAACAAAACAAGGTGCAAAACATAAGTTAATTATATTTCCCTTTTTATTTGACTTAAGTATGGTGGATCACATGCATTTTTCTACCTTTACTACACACATAAATGTTATAAGCATACTTTTCAAATTTTAGAAGTATAGAAAAACCTGTTTGAATTAAACAGTGTGTGTGAAAATGAATTTTGTTTTTAAAATGAAATTTCATTTGGTTCCATCAGAGGCAAATTACCACTTGATAACCTGTGTTAAAAGAAATCCTGCTCAAGAGAAAATATATTTTTAGTTTCTTGAATTTCCATTTTAGACAAGTGTTACTGTAATTTATATTAATTAACACTTTCCAACATAGTTGTAAAGTGTTCATTCTGTCTGTCTGTTTGCACGATAACTGCTGTAAAAATAACTTTATCAAAATGAAATTTTAGTATGCTGTTGAGGCAGTCAGTGGGATATATGGGAATGTAAAAGAATAATATCACCCAATTAGTTTTGGATTTAACCCGGGTTAAAAAAATGAAATACATTGAACCCTATGGGACCTAATTTTTCAAATATTTTTAAACGGAGTTAAAATTCATAAATTGCTTCAAAAATTTTAGGAAATATTCAAATTATCACATAGAATGTGTAAAAAAAAATTCATCAAAGTATGTTAAATAGTTTTTTAAATAAAAATAGAAATAATAATTACATCCATATTATATGAAGAGATCACGTGATTCATTGCAAAATAAAAGTATGGCATCCATTTTTTTTTTCGCTGTGTAAAAATCATGATTTTTAAGAAATATTTATGTTTATATTTAGTGTTGCATCCGTCCTAAAACCGCTTTATTTTTGCATATTATCTCTGTATCTAAATTCTGTGTCTACACAATTACAATATTTTTATTTTAAACGATCATTAAACTTTGAATATTTCTACAATGAAGCCTAATTTTAACGTATGCAGAATGTAAACAAATCAAGAAATTGTAAGATGAGTTGTATAAGAATTGCTGAATTTTTAATGCAAAATTATTTTGCTCTGGAATCTGGGATATAAGTGATATGAATGAAATGTTCATTGATTTTATATGGAGAAGCAGACAATTTTATAGCATTGACTTTTTGATAAAGTTTAAAATTTAATAAATTATTGTAGTACTGTGATAATTTAAAAAATATCAGTGCTGAATGTATCGCATTTTAGAGATGTTTAAATAAAATTGCATTCCAGTTGGAAAGTTTTCCATAATCAATGCTTTATGCATTATTAATCTTTCTTGTTTTACACTGAAGTATATCATACAATTAATGCTACTGTATTAAGCAAATATAGTTTGTTTATAACTTTTGAGGTAATGTAATCTCAAACATCTTTTATGTCTATACTAACCATAGCGTACCCTTTAGTATATACAAGAATTTTGTACAATGTAGTATAGTTTATGATATAACAGCACCACATAAGTCAGCAATGATTATGTTATGACTAGAGCCCAGATTTACAGGAACTAAAAATCTCAAAATATGCAGGCAAAATAGGCACAAAAAAGATAAAATAGGAATTTAAAATAGGCACTAAAAAGGTTAAATAAGTCCTTAATATAGGCACTTGAAAGTTAATATAAGCAATTAAATTAAGCACTTAAATAAAAAGGGACACTGAAATAGTCCAATCACAGGTGTGGGTGGTCACAGTATTGTGTGTTACAGGTTAGTCCAATCACAGGTGTGGGCAGTTCAGACTCTATTCAGTTTCTGTTAATAAGTTGCTGTTAGCAGCTACATAACTTACTCAATTCATTTTTGTGATATGGGTGCACCCGCACAGCGGGCCCTAAATAAGTGTCTCTGGCCTGCTGCGCAGATGCAGTATGCTTTAGTCACTAAATGTCCTTTATAAATAAGAGCTTATTTAGCATGCACATACGCCAATCAGTTCACTTATGGATATCTGTGTAAACTTACGCAGCAGGCATGATATGCCCTAAATAAATGATTTTAATGTACTGTACAAGCTCTTGGCATGCCACACAGTCTTTGTTAATAAAAGACAATTGAACAGCCACATAGGCTACTCAGTCTATTTTTGCAATCCGAGTACACACAATAATAAGTGTCTTTGGCTGCTGAGTGGGCACAATGCACTTTGTCCGCTAAGTGCTCGTGTTAATAAGCACTCGCTTAGTATGCACATAATCTGCTCAGTTCACTTATGCATTCCGAGTACACCTACACAGCCAACATGATACATCCTAAATAAACATCTTTAACATACTGTGCGGGCACTTCAACCACTACACAATCTTTCTTAATAAGTGGCCATTTAGCACCTACATAGGCCACTCAGTTCACTTTTGCGCAATTCTGGTACACCCACACAGTAGGCATGATATGGTCTAAATAAGTACCTTTTGCCTGTTGCCCCACCAGCTGTAAGCACATTTTATTTATAAGACTCCTTTTAGCATACATGTAGACACTCGGTGCACTTATGCAATCTGAGTACTTCTACTCTGCTGGCCTGACACACTTTAAACAAATGTCACTGGTTCACTGAGCGGGCGCTTGGGTTTGTTTTGTGCAAGCATCTACTTGGGCAATAGGCCTGGGGTTGGTAACATCAGTAAAAGCCGCTAACAAATTGTGCAAATCTTCAATTTGGGTACAACCATGTAAATGGCGTAATATGCCCTAAATAAGTGCCTTTATTAACAAGCGGCTGCTTGCTTAGGGAGCGCACTGACCACTCAGTCAGCTTATGATATCTGTATATACCCATATGAGTATGATACACCCTAAATGAGAATGAAAATTGCATGTTTATCGGAGAAACAGAGGAAAAGTTAGATCAAAAAGCAGATGGAAAAATGGGAAGTAACTCCACCCCCCACCCCAATCAAAAATTATTTCCTTCCTCTGACAGTTGGCGTGACGCTCCTTTAATTAGAGTCGTTGACTGACAGCTCAGTCCAATGATGCAATCCGAGTACACCCGGCAGTGGGTGTGATGTTAGAACTTAAAAGAAATAATGGTGAAATGGTGTAAAATTTATTTTAACAAAATAGCAAGCAAAAGCAGAGAAAATAAACAAGTATACCTTTAAAATAGTTATACGTAATCACTAACCCTTAAAATAGGCATTTATAGGCATTAAAAAATTTGGATAGTGGACCCCTTAGAGCAGGCATGTCAAAGATACGGTCTGCAGGCCATGAGCGGCCCCCGGAGCATTTAGATACAGTCCGCGACCTCAATTAATAATACTCAAATTTCATGAATAGTTTTTCTAAACTTTGAACACATAGGTATAGATTACAGATACCTATTGAACACTCACTTATCTCTGTCACAAGCACATATTCTTTTTAAACTGAGTAAGCCTATAATAATATTATAATGCAGTATGTCTGCTTTGATAGTTTGAAGCAAGAATCTCACCCTGTGATTGTTTTCCTATGTAGTAGACTCAGTCATACCTTGGCAGCACACCAACATCCCTATAGAATATTTTAAAATAAATCTTAATATCGTTAAAGGCTTACAGATGAGCAATTTTAGTCTTTTAGTCAATTCTTGAAATCAGTACAACCCCTTTGATGCCAAACATCGATAATATGATGAAGCTGAAAAGATGGCAAGTATCTGGATCTTTGAAATAATATACTGTTTTTAACCTTTATGACTTAATGTCATTTTAATTTTGATGCATACTTTAAATTTAAATAAAATATTTTTTAATGTAAAATTAGTGTTTAATTGAATCTTAGCCCGCTGATATACTGGGTGGTTAGAATTAAAGCATCCCTGTTCAGAGCACTGTAGAGTAAAAACCAATGGTCATAAGAACTCTAAATCTGTGTAGTATGCATTTCAGAACATGGGGAAACAAATGACGCAACAAAAAAAGATTAGTTCCAAAAATAACCGATAGGAAAAGAGATAGCACTACAAACAGTCCCTAATAAAAAAATAATTCAATGAAACGGTTTCACAGTCGTGATGCATATTAATTATGAATTGTGAGTGGTATAAGAATGCAATAGATACTGACAATAATCATAAACACCCAAATATCAATTTAATTAAGGCATTTAGAACATATTACACATGGAAAGCAGAAGGGAAGAAGGCTGTAGAAAAACACGTTATTGGCAGTGTTAATGTATCCACTGTGTTGAAGAAGCAACAACTGGTACCGTGTGACAGTGTGTTCAACAGCTGCACGTAACTGATCTATTGTGATGTTGCACGTGTGTAAGATGATGCTGTCCTTCAAATCTGCATGGTTACAAATATCTTCCTGATAAACCACGCTTTTAAGGTAACCTCACAGCCAAAAGTCACAAGGGTTCAGATCCGGTAAGTGGGGTGGCAATAAAGATAGGAATGCGCGACTGATTAATCTATTTTCTGTAAAAAGCTATTGCAACAACTGCTGAACAGGATGGCCAATGTGGGGAGATGCTCCATCATGTTGGAATATGGTAGAGCTGAGGCATCCTCATTGCTGGAGATGAGGAATAATGAAGCTCTGCAATATGTCCCTATAACATTGTGCAGTAACTGAACAAGTCTTTGGTCCCTGTGGATGGATTTCTTCAAAAAAATAGGAACCAATCAGAAATGTTGCTGTAAACCCAATCCAAACGGATAGTTTTGGAAAATGTAAGGGGATCTGTTGAAACTGACGGGGATTTTCCATTGCCCAGATGCGTCTGTTTTGGATGTTTACTGCTCCACACAAAGAAAAATGTGCCTCATCATGCCACAAGATGTTCCAGGGCCAGTTGGTGTCTACCTGCATCCATGCAATGAATGTTAAAGCAAATGTTTCACGGATATCTGTATCAGAACATTGTAATGCTTGGTGATGCTAGATCTCATGCTGATAACTTTCTAAAGTTTTCCACAAACACTTTCATACTGTTGCATAGGGTAAATTCAATTATCTTGCTACAGTTCGAGCACTACTGATTCCTGTTGCATTGTGACTGATCTGCTCAACAACTGCCATTGCAACCTCTTCAGCCACTTGCATAGTCACAGATTTTCGGCCTCATTCTGGTTGAACTGTGAAGCTTCCAGTCTCCTTGAACATTGAATTATTCTCCGAATGCCACATGATGTCAGAGTACCTGCAGGCAACGATTTCAAACATCTGTATTTGCGAAAGAGCACAGCAGCATTTTTATCATCCTTGTAAAACAACTTTAATAATAAAGCACAGTCAGGCAATGAGAGTCCCATAGCAATTGTCGAATGTTTTCACAAAGCTTTGAAAGCATTTTTACAGTGAATTGTGTTTAAACAATTTGCATAAAGCGACATCTTCTTTTGTTGATGCCGTATGGAACATTTGCAAAATGCTTACCTAAATTTCATATTCAAGGTTTATGACAGTTGATGGTCGTTTATACCACTTACAATTCGTAATTAATATGCATCATGACTGCCAAGCCATTTCGCTGAATTATGTTTTTACTAGGGACTGTTAGCAGTGCCATCTCTACCCCTATTGGACATATTTGGAACTAATTTTCTTTTTTTTGTGTGTGTGTCATTCGTTTCGCCATGTTCTGAAATGCATACCATGCAGATTTACTATTCCTATGACCTCTGATTTTTTTTTTCTACAGTGCTCTGAACAGAGATACTTTAATTCTAACCATCCTGTACTTTGAAAGAAAAATTGGCAATTTTCAAGATTAAGTTTGACACCCCGGCCTTAAAGTCAGAAATGGATATATGTTTTGCAATCTTGTAATTCCATAGTCAAGAGAAAAATAGACAAAATCCAGTCTACAGTTATGACAGTATTTTGTAGCAACTTGCATATGCAATTTAATGATTAAGTTCTATAACAATAGTTTTAGGTCTTTTAAGTTCAGTAATTAATGTAAAAACTATTAAAATAATTCATGTTATCTTCTGTTTTAACGCAATAAACTTACGTCTGATAGAATCAAAGTATTTAATGTACACCCAGGAAATAAAATACATTGCACTATATTTAGGTTAATAGGATAGTTATTTCAATAAAATTTCAATCCATGGGTTCCTCCATTAGATCCAAAAGATCTAAATAACTTCATAAAAGAATAACACATCTGAAAAGAGAAATAAATAACAGCTTACTCACTGGAACTAATTTCTGATGCAAGCTATGAAATGAACTCAAGCTGCGAGTTACAATCCATCCAACCATCTGATTCGAAACAATTTCAGCATCGTTAGCAAGGTGAACTCTTATCACAAAATAAGGAACAAGTTTATCATGTTCTTTTTTTTCCTAATAGAAATATATGAAGATCATATAATATCACATATAAATATGGTCATCTTAACAATGTCAATAAACTGATCTCATTCATAAACACAAATCTAAAATAATAAAAGAAGATTCTGTCTGTTTGTGTCGGCTGTAGCAAAAAATATAAATGTCATATGGCCATAAATTTGGTACACAGGTACTTCAGGATCAGGAGAGATGCACCTCAGCAAGATTTCTTTAAATTCAAATAAATTTTTTAGTTATTTTATATTTTAATATGATTTTGAGCAATTTTCACACAAATCTGTTCCTTACAGACCAAAAACATTATCACAGAGTTTTCATCTTAACACCATCGAAAAGATTAAAGAATTCTCTTTCAAACAAACTTTAAATGGAATCCGTACTATCAATAGACAAATTTTAATGCATTTTTAAAATATATATATATATATATATAATATGAAAAAATGAAATTGAAAATGGAATAATACAATTAGAAGTTTTATGTTTACGGGGTTGTAGAGAGGTCAAGGGGGATTGCGACCCCTTTTCCTGGTTTAAGCATGCTTTTAATCCCAGGAAACACTCCCAGAAACCACTACACGCCCGAAACAACAATCAACAGTACGTCAGGGGAAAAAACGGAATCCCGAAATGAACCTTAATGAACCTCCCGGTTGACCTTAAAGTCACAAGAACATATAAAAGCATATAAAATGAAACAAGTATGATTAAAATATATATTCTAACCATGTATAAAGTTTAAAAAGGATGTTCATAAGTGCGCTACGTCGTTAGAAGTCCATAGACGAAACCCATGATAAATAACAGATGTAAAGATACTTTAAGTCACAAGAAGATCTTAAAGTCACTAGACTTGTGACTTAAAGTATCTTTACATCTGGTATTTATCATGGGTTTCGTCTATGGACTTCTAACGACGTAGCGCATCTACGAACATCCTTTTTAAACTTTATACATGGTTAGAATATATATTTTAATCATACTTGTTTCATTTTATATGCTTTTATATGTTCTTGTGACTTTAAGGTCTTCATTTCGGGATTCCGTTTTTTCCCCTGGCATACTGTTGATTGTTGTTTCGGGCGTGTAGTGGTTCCTGGGAGTGTTTCCTGGGATTAAAAGCATGCTTAAACCAGGAAAAGGGGTCGCAATCCCTCTTGACCTCTCTACAACCCCGTAAACACACAACTTCTAATTGTATTATTCCATTTTCAATTTCATTTTTTCATATTGTACTTTGAGGCTTAGATAGTGCAGCAAATGCGCCTTACTATTCCTTGGATTTTATATTATATTTCATTTAGATTGTACTTGAGGAATATATATATATATATATATATATATTGAGTACATACCTAATTTTAAAATCGTGATATAAAAAAATTGACTGACAATCCCATCTTCATAATTTACTAGATATTATTTCTTTGAAGATTACACACTGCTCCAATCCCAGCTGTCCAACTAGATACTCAAGTCCTCAGGATGAGTCGGACGGTCTGGGTCTTCTACACTGCTCCAATCGAAAAATTATCTTTTTGCTGTATTCCATTCATTAATAAAGAATTTGTATGTAAAACCACCTAAACTTTCAATAGAATTCTGTCAGCGTATAGAATTTGTGATAAAACAGATTTCTCTTCATCCTTGGATGAAACCAATATTTTTTTTCTTAAAACATGGGATATAGAGTATTCTAGGAAATGCAGGTACTTCGATGCAATGTCATCTGCCAAGACTGATGTTATCTGCTCTGGTATTTATTTCGATTGCATGCTGGTACTAGCATCAAAAATATTATCAGAGATTGCACAAATTTTCATATAGAAAACATGCTGTTGATTTTAAGCATTCCTAATTTGAATGTGCCAACACACTTATTTAGAGCGTATTGAAGGAGCTTATATAGGGTGTATCAAAAGAACGTATTTAAAGGGTATTATGACCACACAGATGATGAAAGGCATATTTGGGGCAAATCAAAGCGTATTTATGGCATATCAAAAGAGTTTATTTAGGGTGTATCAAAAGATCTTATTTAGAGCCAGACCGCTCCACTCACCCTTGGGCATGAGCAGTTGTTTGAACGGCCAGTTTATTTAGAGTGTATCAAAAAAGCTTATTTAGAATATATCAAAAGAGCTCATATAGGGTATATTAATAAGAACTTATTTAAGGTATATTGAAAAAATTTATTTAGAGTAAAAGTTCATACACCTGCACAGAAGGCAAAAGGCATATTTGGGCACAATAAGCAATCGCATTAGGGCTTAGCGTTTGATATGCTAAGTGCAGGTGTTTGATATGCCAAGTGCATGAGCACACATTTGAATTACAAAACATATGTGAGCACATTAAGTACCCGAGCAGTGGTCTAAGGTATTTATTTAAAGTGCAGCATGTGCTCACATATGTTTTGTAATTCAAATGTGTGCTCACACAGTGGGTGACGTCTTATAAAAATCTTAATGAATGAATTCAATTAATCCTTCCTTTAAATCGCAGGCAAAACTGGATACAGTTTCTATTATATAATACACACACCAATAATATGCTCAGTCAAAGCTCAACTCCATTCTATGGTGCACAACCCATATCAGATAAGCATCTAACATTACAATAGAAAATAATAGATTTCAACAAAATAAAAATATGCAGCAAACTTTTCTGCATTTAAAAAACAGATCTGATTGTACAGATATCAATTATATTGATTGCTCCAGAACATATCTTCCAAATTTTACTTAGTGCTCATCTAGTTGCCCATTAGTCTATAGATTTACAACTATCTGCTATAATCCTTAACTCTGCTCTATCTTAAAAGGTAACTGCTTAGCTAAGTATTGCCTGTTTTGATATATTTAAACATTTAAAAAAATGAAAACTTACCATGGCTTCTATAATAGATGCTTGCCATATACCTAAATATTCAATCCACAATTCCGTCTTTTCTATATGATTTTCCAAAATATTTTGTTCATGCACAAGATCTTTTATTTCTTTTTCCATCAGAGGAATAACCTACAAAATTCCACAAATCCTAAATCAAAATAATTAAAATGCATTTAAAATCTCAAACCTATTTTATCTCAAAACATATTTTAAACAGTTTTAGAATCCACTCGATTAAATCTGTGTATTTAATTTAAAAATATATGTATTGCTATATCTGCAACAGGCAATTGTCTAAGGGCGCTAAATAAAAAAAGTGTGCTTAAAATTTCCTAAATCAAACAAATTAATATACACAGTGCGTTAAAGAATTTTCAAGACTGTGTCTGTAAAATGAAATTAAAACAAAAAATTATGATTTATTTTGGTTGCTTATTCAAAATAAGCCTCTCCGGCTTCAATACACTTGTTACAGCAATTTAATAATGATTTGAATGCCTAACCAATTCCAGTTCGTTCACTTTGCGAAATGGCCTCCAATACACACATTGAAGCTGTTTGCATAGTCAAATTATCATAAAAATAATACCCTTTTAAATTTATTTTAAGATTTGGGTATAAAGATAAGTTGCAGGGTGCTAAATCAGGCGAATAAGGTGGATGATTCAACACACAGACGTTATTTTAGCCAAAAATCTATGAACGATAAGTGATGTGTGACTGGATGCATTATCATGCAACAAACACCAACTGCTTTCATCCCGATATTCTGGACGAATGCGGCAAATTCTAGCCGTCAAACGCTTCAAAACATTTAAATAATACTCACCAGCAATTGTTTATCCAGTTGTAACAAATTCTTTGTGGATAATACCCTTACTATCGAAGAATGTAATGAGCATTGTTTTGATTTTGGATGCAACTTTTCTTGTTTTTTTAGCTTGTGGTGAGTTTTCTGACTTCCATTCCGCACTTTGTCTCTTTGTTTCAAGATCATACTGAAAACACCATGTTTCATCACCTGTAATATCGATTTCAAGAAGTTTGGATCATTTTTAGTGGCTGAAATGATGTCTCTGCAATATGCACTTCTCCTTGATTTTTGTTCATTGGTTAAAGTGTGTGGAACAAATTTAGCACAGACTTTTGTTTTGGTCAAATCTTCATGCAGAATGGTTAAAATCGTTTCTTTGTTGATGTTTAAAGACTCTTCCATCATTCTTAGTGACGCACAGCGATTGTTTGCCATGAAATCACACACTTTTTCAATAATCTCAGATGTCCTAGATGAACTTGGTCTTCTGGTACGCTTATCATCTTTTAGCGTATCTCTTCCAGCCAAAAAACATTTGTACCACAGGAAAACATTTGATCTACTTAAACAAAACTCACCGTAAACTTGGGTCATCAATTGGTACATTTCCGAGGCACTTTTACCAAGTTTTGCATTAAATTTAATTACAGCTCTTTGTTCCATCTCAATAATTCAACGTGAAAAAATTTTACTTCTGTAATGAACGACAGTATCTTTCGAGTTAGTTTAGCAAATGCATCGAACTTTTGGCAGTGCAGCAGCAGACGGTCGAGGTTTATCAAGCATGCGCGATTACACTGATGGAGCCACCATATGCTGACATCTAGACCAAGTCTTAAAAATCTTTGATGCACTGTGTGTGTTTATATATATATATAATTTGAAATGAACAAAATATCACTTTTTTATACAATGAATACAACTGCTGCGTGTGAGAATGCAAATACTTATTACTTCCTTCAAGAAACAGGCTTTAAGAAAAGTATAAATTTTGATGACTACTTTTTTCAAGGAAGTAATAAAAATTTGTATACACTAGCAAATTCAAAATGTAGACATCTAATAACTGGAATTATCCATCAACCCAGCATTTTTTTTTTTTTTTTTTTTTTTTTTTTTGGCTATACCAAAATCAGATTCTTTTTATCTACTTTCAGCTGGGGAAAAAAAAAACAGAACTACACATTTTTACTCAGACATCAATGTCCCAACTGACTTCTCACAGGGGTCAAGGTTAACAAGTACCACAAGTTCAACAAATATCAATCTCCCACATTGAATATGTGACTTCAACTTCCAAGTGGTAACTATCGGTAATCTGCATTTCAAACATGTCATTTATGCTTTTATTCTTCTGACTGTAAATAAAATGTGATTCAAAACATTATGGAATGGATATCTACAGTGAGGACTCTACTAGCAATGGGGAATAATTTACAAGAAAGAATTCAGGAAAAAATTCAGTTTTCCATGTAGATGATAACCAGGAGTATCATCTACATGGAAAACTTAATACGCTGGAATTTCTGTTTTTCTACTTCTGCCACTTAATTCCCCACATAGATGAGACTATGCCCCTCTTTTTATTAACTCACTGATTAAAGTTGTGAATACTGCTCGGAAGGAAATAGGTAAAGTAAAAAAAGAGGAAAAAAGAGCAGGCAATTGTCTTTATAGAAAATCAAAGAAACGCTGTTAACATTAAAACAAAAAACAATGCGACAGGACACTTTAAAAGAAACACTAGGTTTTTGAAATAGCTAATAAAGTGTTATTTAATTGAAAAAATGTTTGGGATTTGACACATTTATTATTTTTCCTCATTGCAGTTCATCAATTGCAATATTCTAAATTTCTTAATCGCAAGACTCTGTATTTTTAATTTTTTGTTTCAGATAATACTTGATTTTATGCATGATCTATAATTCATGTATAAAAGGATTTTAGAATTGCTATTTTTGATCAATTCCAAAACACAAACTTGTCTAGGTCCCAAGAATTCCGAATTTTGTACAGTACCCTTTTTAACCAAAGCATTCAATATCAGTTCATAAAATGAAAAATCAAGAAATGCTTGCTAAAAGAGACATTTTTTTATTTAGATAAGAAACTGCTATTGTCTGATTCAATGATGGAGACATATCACACCATTGCATCTAAAGTAACACAATTTAGTTCAATTTGCCAATTCTTCTTGCATGGAACTCTGGAACTGGATGAGGTTTTAAACTCAGATTATGAACAAAAATATGATATTCCACAAAGTTATCCCATTATTTCCAACAGTTTTTATCTCATACTGCTTCTCTCACTAGGCAGAGTTACCACAGTGGGATCTGTACAAGGTGTATCATATTGAATGGAACAAAAAGAATAGCATAGTACAAATTCTGTAATTGATTTACTTAGCCAAAACAAATTAATTCTGAAACTACAATTATATAAGTTTTATCTGGCAACAGCAAAAAATCTTCCGGTTACGAAATTGCCACTAGAGGCACTGTTAATCAAAATGATGCCATCCATGCAGGAGAAAGTGTACTGTGTTTTGGAATATGCCAAAACATAATCGTTTATCGTCATTCAAAGACATTTTCGCACAAAATTTGGTAAAGAACCACCGCATCGTCACAACATCGAACGGTGGGTGAATCAGTTTGAGGACATGGGCTGCTTGTGTAAGAAAACCAACCCAGGATGACCAGGAGCCAAAACCGAAGTGGTTGAGAAAATTTGTGAAACGTTTTTAATAAGTCCCACAAAATCAACGTGTTGTGCAAGTTCTGAATAGTGCTCCAACACATTGGCATACAAACGTACGTCAGTACCTGAACGATAGTCTACCCCATCGCTGGATTGGCCGTGCTGGGTCAAACGGTATGCCATTGGTTTGTTGGCCACCGAGATCCCCAGATCTAACCCCATGTGATTATTTCCTATGGGATTTTGTTAAAGACAAAGTGTTAATGCCTCCACTGCCCCAGAACTTACAGCAACTGAAGCAGCAAATAACTGAAGTGCTCGAATCATTAACAAAGGATATTCTATCACGAGTGTGGCAGGAAATGGAATACCACATAGATATTTGCCGTATCACCGGAGGGGCACACATAGAACATCTATAGAAACTTGGATAACTATAGTTTCACTGTAAATTTGATTTATCAAATAAAGTAATTACAGGGTTAACAGGTATTCTTTCTTGTTGTCCCATTCAATATGATACACCCTGTAGTTTAGTGATTTCATTAATCTGGCATAGTTAAGTTCTCATTTGAATTCAGCACTGGGTTCATTTGCACTGAAGAAAAAAATCTAAGAATTCCTAAAATAGTTGTCTGCTTTCTGTCCTTTATTTACACATTTTATGTTGTGATTTAGTTATTTATTAAATTAGAGTTGATATATTTTAATTTGGATAATTGAGACCCTACAATAAATATATAGGTGACAGGGTTCTTGCAAATTCTTCACTATAAACTTCAGCATGTTTTAAGCACATTTTAAAGATTACAAAAAAAAAAAACAATTTATGCACCATAAAAAACTATGTTACATTAATACATTATGAAGTTTTATCAAACTCATAATGTAACATCATCACATAATATAATATTTGATTTCAATACTATATCAGAAATCTCAAAAAATGCTTATAAAAATTTTTGTCATCACCTATGAAAAATTCTTTAAATTTGAGAGAAGTTTGCAGATTTTGGATCTTGCTAATTTTTCACAAGTATATTACAGACTTGTTTAAATAAATTATAAAAACAGGAGATAGCTTTTCTAATAGGAAGATCAGGGTTATGAATATAATTGTTAACTAAAATGAAATAAATGTTACATAAAAAAGGACTGCAATTTTTCAGAGAGACCTTGCTTATAAATGCTGCAATAATTTATAATTAGACTCAGGGTATCAAGATAGAGTTAGGGCTGTAAAAGAAACAAACTGGGAAAATATGTAAGACTTTGACCCCTTTTCCATATGATTATAAGAAAATTATTCCGACAGTTTGCAATCTGATCTTCTGGATGGGAGACAATTTTTCCAACTTTTATTGTATTTTCTAAATTGTGATATATGTAAAACAATTAAGCACTTTTAAGCATTTTGATACAAATTTAAGTAGTTTTATGATTCTTAAAAATTGAAATTAGAAATTAAGCAGATTTTAAGGACTTTTAAGCACCTTATGTGAATTAGAGCTTTATTAATATATTTTAATTTTTATCCTAAGCAATTTTATACTAAGTCATGAAAGCATGCAAATTAAAAGTTAAATATGTTACAGATTTAAAAACTGACAATATATTCATCTGAACATATTTAACACAGAACAGTCTAAATTTCAGAAAATTTAACCAAATTCAAACTTTATTCAAAATGTTTTCTAAGTGACATAAATACCTTTTTATCACATTTTGGATTATTTTTAAGAGCTTTCAGTGCTTGCCTTTTAGCACTCAGCTTCTCAGTGAGAACTTTCAGCTGTGATCTGGCATAGCTAGAATGATCGAAGACAGAAACATCCGAGGTTTCAATTATTGTTTCAACCAGAAGATCTTCCCGCATTATTTCTGCCTCCTCAGTTTCATCTAAAAAAAAAAAAAATTATTTAAATATTAAGAAAATATTGATATTTACAAATTATTGTAGCTCAAAACAGTTGTTCAAATTAAAAATATATTGATCAGTGGAAAAGGAATTTTTAGTGATTTTTTTTTTTTTTTTTTTTAATTACGTCCCTCATCATTTGCTCTCTCGAGCATCAGGAGTCTTGGAGTCCAATATAAATATGAAGTATCTCCAGGGGTGGAGAGCGTCTTGAAGTCAGAAGTACGGACATCCTGGAGAGCAGAACAACTCCAGAGATGCCTGCCATTCATGTCAACACTTTCCTCACACAGAATACAGTCAGGAGAGTCAGCGAGTCCAAAACGGTGCAAGTGCGCCCGCAAATAATCATGTCCAGTCAGCAATCAGAAAGATGAAACCCCAAGAGCCCTAGGAAGGTTTCTTGGAAGACAAGATGTCAGTAGGCCTTCCCAAGATTTTCCCGTAACCCGCTCTCTTCTGGCAATTGCTCGGAAACTTTGAATTTTCTGCCTGATTTGAATTTTAACATTTCTCAAATTAGCAGGCGACACAGGTGGGTCCATAAGAGATGCCTCTTTTGCCAGTTTGTCTGCTTTTTCATTTCCCCACAAGCCACAATGGCTGGGGATCCATTGTAGAACAATCTCCTTTCCATTTGACAATAGAGTATTAATGATGTTTTTACAGTTAAATTCAATGGCTGTGGGCAGTGGAGCATGACTTGATACAGTGTGAATTGCAGCCTGGCAATCAGTGAAGAGAACAAATCTCTCTTCAGGCCTCTCCCGAATCCCCTGGAAAGCCAGATAAATTGCAAACATTTCTCTGTCGAAATTATCTGAATTTAAACTTAAAGGCTCTTTAAGTTGGAAAAGTTTGGAGAAAACACCAGTCTTTTTAGTGAATATATACAGACAACAGATTCAGCATCCTCTAGGAATAAGTGATGAAATTCGAATAAAGAAAAATTACCAAAAATTATTGCAATTTTATGTTTTTTAATCTGGTAAGTAAAACCCATAATTTTACTAGGTTAATAAACTTATTTAAAGATGATTTTCCCTTTAAATAGAGTGAGAAAACAATAACACAAATTATATGCTCGATCTTGCAGAAAATCAATAGGCTTAATGTTGCAACCAATTAAAATATCATAAAAATCACTTGATTATTTTAAGAGATATTACACTCTCTGTGCAAAGTATAATTTTTAATATCTCAAGCATGGCTTATAATAACTTCAAACAATAGTATGTATTCATTTCTGCTTAAAAATACTTACAAGAATTCACTAATTTGGCAATAGTGAGCCAATTTAAATTTTTTTATTTGTATAAAAAACATTGTGTAAAAAAACTTCATTTAAAGACTATTCTCCAGTTTTTGGTTCATTTGTTATTTCTTATATTACTGTTTTATTGTGTTATTAAGTGCTCTATGGCATGATATATTAAAGAGCCAAAAAGCACACAAAAAAATTAGTTTCACTTATATTATTAGTTAGACTTATTGACCCAGAAAATATTTAAAAGAAGTTACTTTAAAAAATAAATAAATGGTGATAATTGGTATAAAAGTAAACTTAAAAAGATAAACACTTATATGTTTGCTATTCCAAAAAAGAGTGGTAAATGTATCTGCTCTATGGAGTCAACTTGGCAATGCACAGGAAAAATTAATATTTAAAATTAAGTAATGTTTAATGTGTAATGATAAAATTCCAAAATTGTGATACTTGTCAACTAAGACAGACCAGTTTGGTGAAAAGAGTCATTTTATATATAAAGATTATTATATATAAAAACCGAAAAATTTATAATAAAAAGAATGCATATGTATTGCAGCATTAAGGAATCTGCCCTGAGCATTGTAATAAGGGTCAGTCTCACCAAAAAGGTAAACCTATGTTCAAGTTATAAAAAAACAAAACTATTGCTTTTGTAACAATGAGAAAATTTACAATGATTTACAAAGATTTTACAATGAGAAAATGTACTCGATACTGCAGAGATTTAAAGATGGGATAAATTGAATTCTTTCAAAAGATGAAGACATACCCCACCCATTTCTTAAAATCAGAGATAAAATTTACTGCTGTGTAAAATGCATATGAAAAGATGGCAATATTAAAAAAATTAAATGTTATCTTAGTGAATTATCATCAGAATGTTGTCATTTTCTAGTACAATGCTCATAATGATAACATAATACCATATTTAAAAAAAAAAAAAAAGAATGATACATTTTCAATTTGCAAACTTAGAAAATCGATAAATAAAATCTATTTTGATAGACAGTAGAAGTCTAAGATAGTCAAGACTGTTTTAGACTACTGTTTTCCATCTCTATAAATGTCTGCCATTTTAACTTTATCGTCTGTCCAAGAAAAAAAAAAAGTTCTGAAGTAGAAATTTTAGCAAATTTTCAGATGTAAATGTTCATAGCTTTCAAACTAATTTGAATTTTAAAAAAATCTTACCAAGGTGCATCGACTGGGGATCTGAAGTACCCTTGTAGAAAATTTCGCCACTGTCCAATGCTTTGACTTTATGCTACAGATGGCATGCATCAAATTAAAGCCACCGCCAATTTTATTAATATTTACATGTAAGAAAACCGTTAAAATTATATTTTTTATTTCCCATACACAGTATATAAGAAAAGGGCATATGATCAAATAGAACATTTGGCCTTCAATATAGATGTTTTTGCATGGACTTGATCACTGAATTTACACTAGAAAAGAAGTTTTGTCTATCAGCCCACATAACAATCATGCTACAAATTTATCGAAGAATAGTGCTAGTTAAGTCATTTACAGGATTATTAGTGTAATTATTGGAAGTATCATTATTTTTTAATGATTTATTTTCTATTTCTGGTCAAAACATGGAATATCTTAGAAACAATGTATATTAAATTATACAATTTGCCTTTAAATAAAAAAATTACATATAAAATGACTTATTTAAAATTTTGTAATATAATTTAATTTCTATTTTTTTTTAATTTTAAATTAAATGTTCAAAAAATTGTGGAATGAATTTTTTTCTGGTTTGATCACTTAAGAAGCAATATGCCTCTTGCGTTACCAATTTAAATAATTATAATTTATACTAAATTTTATTTAAATCTTTCCATTTGCTCAAAAATTATCTTATCTTGACCATTGGTATCATTAAAAATTTCTGATATGGGCAGCTAATCTCTTTTCTACATAATGCAAGTACTTTACTTCTTTCAATGCAAAATAATGATGAACAATGTTTTGAACATTGAAAAGTACACTGACATTTGCCACTTTTTAGATGACAACATGTAAAATAATTTTGAAGTACAGTAGCCGCTCGCTATATCGCGCTTGTCGGGAGACATGGCAAAATGCGCGATATATCCGAATGTGCGATATTATAAAAATTATGCTTTTATGAACACATGCAATAAAAATTTAGGAGCGAAAGTACAATAATAAAAAAGAATCACATAATAAAGCCAGAGAAGTTCCATTTACCTTTTAATTTCATGTCCAAATGCACATACACATTTAATTGATTATTGTACATTGTACACACTTCATTCTCTTGCGAAGAAGGTACATACATACAATCTAATGTCAACTACTTCGATTTTTCTTTCAGAACTTGCTTTCCAGAAAATATCAGTAAGAGAAAATGAATCAACTACATCTCACTCATATTATTTGAGTTGCATCTTTCAAATGCTGTGCTATGTTCAAGCATAACCACAGCTTTTTTGATGGTGACAGAAGGAGAACTCGCTTCTTCATCATCACTGTCAGCATCTTTTGGATCCACTTCTTCTCGTACATGAGGCATGATCTGCTCATCTGAAAGAGTTTCAGAAGTTGATTCATTATCATCTACATTAATCCAATCTTTCACTTCATCTTAGCACACATTTAAACTGAGCGACTTGGAGTTTTGAACTAGAAGCTCTATTGTGTCTTCTTCAATATCCTTGAGTTCAACATCATTTAAAACTTTCAGTCAGCATTTGGAAATGGTTTCTATTTAACAGTGGACCACGTCTTTTGGGAAATGTACATGGCATCTTTTAAGTTCACACTTTTCATTGCCTCAGGCAACGGTCATTCTTCAACGAACAATGCGTTGCTCAGTAACTCCAATATTTTTTTTTTTTTAACATGGTGATTATTCCTTGTTCCATTGGTTGAAGAAAACTTGTTGTGTTTAATGGCAAAAACATAGGTTTGATATTTCCATCTGATGACATAAGTTCTTCTTCACCGGGATGAGCACTGCATTAGTCAATTACGAGTACGGCCTTTTCTTCTAAACCCTTATTTCTCAGATGAAGATGGGATGGGATGAAATTATCAAAAAAAAAACCATTTTTTAAATAAAGTTTGTGTCATCTAAGCATTTCTTAAACTTTCGTATACCACTGGCAGATTCTCCTTATTCACATTCTTCAAAACTCTAGGGTTTTTGCGGTTTCCCACAAGGAACATCTTCAACTTATGGCTTACAGCTTTATTTGCTGCAAAAAGAAGTGTTACCCTATCCTTTTGCTTTTTGCATCCAGAATTAGCCGTGTTTTTTCTTAAAAACCTGTGTTCTGTTTGACAATAACTTCCAGTATAATGCAGCTTCATCAAGATTGTATATCAGAAGAAAATAAAAAATTGGGAGACATAGCAGAAGCGTAATATATCTGAATGCCCGATATATTGAGGCGCGATATAACGAGGGGCTACTGTACCAAATAAACTTACATTTGATGCAAATAAAACTTGAGAATTGGAAATATTGCTAACATCTGCTAAGCAATATACTCCATCATATTAAAATTTGTTAATTACTAACTCATCGATGCAGCATTATTTTCATAACTTTAGCATCATTTTCGTAAATTTAGCACCACATTAGAAAAACTGCCAAGTTAGCAATATTTTGCCAAATAGCTAAGGCCACCAAATGTATCACCAAATGTTACATATTTGATGATACCTAGTACTGTTTATTTTTGTGTAATTTTTTAGATACATTTATTTGGAAAATGTGCAATATCTTGAGATGTTTAAATTAGTATTCTAAAGTTTGTGTCATTCACTTTAGAATAAAAAATTACACATAAAATAATTATGAGGGGTCGGATGAGTCGGACGGTCTGGGTCTTCAATGTTCAACATAAAATAATTATTTATTTAGTATCATTGAATGCCCTGATTTTTTTTATGATTTTTTCAAAAATTCATTGGGAAAATATGCAATATCTCAAGAATGGTTCAAGTTAGTGTTAAAGTTTGTATCATTCATTTTAGAATTAAAAATTATGTAAAAATGATGATCATTTATTTCATATTATTGAATGTTCTGATTTTTTTATAGTTTTTTTTTTTTTTCAAAAATTCAATTGAAAATTTGGGAGTCTTCCAAACACTTGGTTACATTTAAAATCACTAAAGCTCCAATATTTACGGATCATAAAAATCATACTAAATTAAGTTTGAAATGTGCCATTCATTCATGAGATATCACTTTCACAGACTCACAAACATACACACATACACATAACCTCTAAACCATTCAATTTGAGTTCAGGGCAAACATGCTCATCCGTCAAAAACTCAAATTTGAGTTTTCGACCTATAACAATACTTTCCCTATACATTATATGCATGTAGGGAAAGTAAAAATAGTTAATTCAAATTTAGAGATGCTTAAAAGTGTAAATTAAAAAAATTCAAGTCATATTTTTGCACTCATTACAATACCTTTCTTTTTCATATACGTACTATATATTATAAAGAAAAATTCTAAGAGCTCATCACGGTCATGGACATGAAGATGTGATTAAATTACACTCACTGGGAAGCTCTTGCATAAAATCAATGCCTTGCTTCTCCACATCTGCCAACATCTTGTGATACACATCACTTACAATGAATGATGCATAATGGTTTTCTTCAAGAACTCTGTAGATTTCCTCCTGACCTTGAAAAAAGGCTTCTGGACCCTGTGAAAATAAACATGCCTGAATTCTTTGAATAGAATTTAAGGTCAAATTAAGTGGAGTGTGGCTCAACTCGACTTTCTCATATCAAATTTTTTGCGAATTTCACAAGAAAAAATTTGATGTACCCTCCTTTGCCCCATTCAAGGAGGCTAATAATGATGTCACGAATACAAAAAATAGATCTCATAGAAAATCAAAACTGCAGAAATCTGATAATACCCTAGCATCCAAATATGCACCCTCACCCTCTGAAAATTTGAAGATATTTCACATTTCCTAAAAGTTCAGATTATAATCCCATCCCCTCATGACAAACTTTCTCTCTCAAATAAAAGTTTTTCACAAATAAAAATCAAGAACTTTTCAAGGACTTTCGAAAACTTGAATTTTATCTTTCAAGGACATTATGCATTACTTATTTTTGTCAAATTTATGCAAAAAACAGATTTAGTTATCAAGCATATCATTACTTTTTTTAAAAAAACAGCAAAAAAATTAATTATATTAAAAAAAAGGAAATTTTGTTAAGCAATTATAGCAAAACTACTAGGATGATTGGTGCCTGAAGTAAAAATAACTAGAATTTTGAAATGTAAGAGCCAAATCAAGGACTTTCAAGGACCCATTGTAAAATTCAAGCACTTTCAAGGGCCCTTGAAAACACAAACAATTAACTGGAGTGCGGCTCAACTCAACTTTCTCATACCAGAATCTATTTTTATGCAAATTGTGATTTTTCCCCCCTTTGTTTTTAAGAAATTTTATAAAAGAAAATTTAAAAATCTGTATTGTTCCGAATGATCACAATTACAGGATGTTGCCCTTTATTTTAATGGGCTTAAGAAAAAAATTTCGATTGATACCATACTTGAAAATGTATCCCTCGGGGGGTAACATCCCCCATCTGAGGGGGCTAATGATGTGATGAATACATAAACTGCATCGCAGTTACCTTTTGCTACAATGATTGAAACTATCAAGTTTCATGATCATTGAGACATAAATAACCCCTTTTATACATGATTATGTCAAATTCTGTCCTATGCTGTCATGTTAAGAAAATATACAATTTTGAAGTTTTCGCTCGAATTTCAAACTATTCAATCTAGTTCTACATTTTTTTGGTAACAAAGCCACACATAAAATTGCGTGAAAATCCATTAATATTTGTGGCAGTTATCATGTTCACAACAAATCGACCACAGACAGACAGACAGACAGACAGACATGGACATAACTCCAAACATAATAAAAATGTGTCCAGGAGTTCCTAAAACATATTCACATCGAAATCTTGAAATCAAAAATTTTCATGAAAATAATACTTCTATACTATATTCAATAGTATGAGGAAGTAAAAATCAAGCACTTTTCAAGGATTGTGGGATCCCTGCCTATGTGATGATGTCAAAATTGGTGAAGATTATGATGGACTTTCTAATGGAGTAATTGTGTATTTTTTTTTTTTATTATTTAGTATTTTATTTTATATCTTTCAACTTAATCATACAGTTTAGTTTACTGCTAATTACAATTACAACTATCTATGAAAACAAGGAAATAAATTTCATTTTCATTTAACAGTTTATAACAGCAGTTTTTAACCAATGCACTGAAGCACCCTGGAGCCCCTTGAATGATAGTCAGGTGTGCTATGGGTGGATGTGATTATTACTTTTTGTTCTAAAAAATATTAAATATCTGAATGTTTTCGACATGTTTTGAAACAGCTTTTCAGCCATAGGTGAGAGACAGAAAAATTGCAGTTGGTCAAAAGTGCCACAGACTCATAAAATTGAAAACCACTGGTTTATAGAATAAAAATTCTTATAAAAAGAAAATGTGAATAAGACACTGAAAATTTGTATTTTATCTAAAAAATATAAGATATAAACTTTCTTCCTATGAATGTTCTAAAATTCCTGTTGTAATCTTTATGTACTTTTTATCAGAAGTTACTTTTAGAAAGATAAGGTATTATACAAATTTTATAGTAAGGTTATAGTGGTGACACATTAGCATTTCATCCCAATTGTGCAATTCTTTAGAAAGATAATGTAATCCACAGACTCTAGAAAAGTAAAAACTGTTGTATCATCCCAAGGATTAGGAGTAACTAAATGAAACAAAGCCATTACCTGCAATAGTTGCTTTTCATGCAACAGAAGTCTTTGATTATTACTTTTTTTTTTTTTTTTATGACTTTAACTATGACTATAACGACATTCAAAAAGAGTAAAAAATACCCATTACTTATCAATAAACTTGTTTTTAAAATTTATAAATTGCTAATTTTTAAATTTTACAATTTATCTTCATTTAAAATAGTTATTTAACGAGTATAAATGTATTGAGTGTATTTCCTGAGAGAGTGAGACAACTTCACCCCCAAGTCTCAAAAAACAAGTCTTTTTTAAGGAAAATATTAAAAACTTAATAGGTAGTAGAATTGAATAGTTTTATTATTACAAGCTTATAAACTTAATAAGTTTCATTATCTAATCTAACAAATTAAAAAAATTATCAGAAGTATAATATATATAAAATAAACTGTTAATGTAATGGATTTATAAAATATAAAAATTGTTAAATTACGCTTGTGTGTTTAAAAAATCATGAAAAACTTAAAAGTCGCTTATCAAAAAATGCAAAGATAACTTGTAACTATAATGTCCAGCTACTTCATTTTTACTTCCTCATATTATGTAATATAGTATTGAGAAATTATTGTTTTCAAGAAAATTTTCGAATTTAAGATTTTGATGCCAATGTATGTTTTAAGACCTCCTCAAGAGATTTTAACTATTTTTGATTATTTCTTGTGAACACGATAGTGGCTACAAATATTAATGGATTTTCAACTTTATATCCAACTTTGTTATCAAAAAATCTAGAACTAGATAAAAAAATTTTAAATTCGAAAGAAAATTTCAAAATTTATTAGAAATTTCATATTTTTTTAACATCGCAGCATAGGACAAAAATTGACATAATCATGCATAAAAGAGTTTATGGCTCGATGATCATGAGACGAGATCGATGATCATCATTGTTGTGAAAAATAGCCGCAACACAATTCTTTTCTGTTCGTGATGTCATTAGCCACCTTTGGAGGTGCAAGTCCCTCGCCAGAGGATACATTGTCAAGTATGGTAACAAATAAAAGATAATGTCAAGCACTTTAAAGTAAATGGTAATGTAACACGCTGTAATTGTGATCATTTCGACACACAATACTGATTTTTCAAAAAATTTCTTATAAAATTTAAAACGAAAAAACTTATCAAAAAATGGATTTTGGTATCAGAAAGTTGAGTTGAGCAACACTCTAGTTAATTTTTTTCATAAGCAACTTTAAAGTACTTCACTGATTACAAAGAAAGAATAACCGACTAGTAATATTCTTAAAGTAATTTACCAAACTCTGATCAACACAAAGACTGAAAACTCTTAAGTTATTGATTTAATCAATTTAAAGTAAAGATAAGTATAAAAAATCCATTCATTTAATTATACTAAAAATATTTAATTTATTATTTCTAAAAGTTTAACTTATAGAAAGCTTGTAATATTTCAAGAACAGTGCATATTAACATCTCATAAATAATCTACTGCAGTTATTAATTCAAATGAATTAAGCAAAAAATATTTTTAAAGATAGGGATAAGGGTTTATCCCCATAAAAAATAAAGGCACCAAGCAGGTTTTGTATCTTTGTACTGAACAAAGTGGTAATTAAATAATGAGATTAGTTGCTAGAATTGGGTGTTGAAGAAGCACTCTGCATTTACACAGCAAAGTGTTTTTATCTTGTATTTACTGTGTTTTTCATAGCTTATATTTTTCAGGTTACCTTATTAGCCATCATAAACTCTTCAATTCCTTTTAGAGTGTTCTTGTTTAAGCGAACACTGCTTGATTGATTATGGACATACATCTGCACTACTTCATTTCCTAATTTGTGCCAGCTATCCTAAAGGGAAAATATAATTATTAAACATGATTGATATAATTATTAAACATGATTGATATAATTATTAAACATGAATAAAAATAGCATGATTAGACATATAGCCTGATTAAGCATGGGAAAATATAATTATTATGCAAGATTAAAATACATTAAAAAATAAAACGTTAAACATTGTCAGCTAAATCTCCTTAATTAAACTGGACAAAATTTCCCACAATTTTTCACAAATAAAAATCAAGCATTTTCAAGGATCTAAATAAATTTTTTAAGAACCATATAACCAAGAACTTTCAAGAACTGGAATGTACAACAGAAAATCCTTAGCCATATGTTTGTCTAGCATTTCAGATTAGGCCATAGAATGATTGTCAATTAATGTGCAATTCTACTCAGACAATCAGAAGTGAGGTAAAGCTGTGCAACAAATTAAAATTGTGAAATGAGATAATAAAATTCAACAACTTTCAAGGACCTATTGTAAAATTCAAGCCCTTTCAAGAGCTCTTGAAAAAACCAAAATAAACCAAACTTGAAACCAAAATAAAATCCAAGCATTTTTCAGGACTGAGAATCATGAAATACAATTTTATTTGAATTATCAATAATTTGAATTAATGAGTCTGTAAAAAAACATTATTTTTCAATAACTAGAAATTTTGATGTATGGCAAATTTCAATAAATGGCATTTAAATTAAAGAAATTTTACTAATATAACAAATCTAACAGCAAATAAAATCATATTATTTGCTAAAAATAATCATCACTAAAAATGACTGCAATCTACGGGCACCTCAGCTAAATTACATTATACTGGGTTGAATAAATTCTACAATTACAAAAGAAATTTACTTTTGGATACTTTGTTTTTAACTCAATAATACTAACTGCTTTGCCCAAGGTAATTATACAATTAAATATTATTTTAATTCGTATACAATAATACGATGTAAACAAACACAAAATCATAATTTCATCTTCACAAATATTGTTTTAAATACATTCAAATGTAAATAATTTAAAGGGTAATGCTGATGGCTAAAATAATTAAATATTTATTTTCAAACTTCCTAGTCCATTATATAATTATGAAAGTCTGTTCTGTCCAGATGAAATAGCATCAGCCTAAATAGTGTAATAGACATCAGGCAGATTTGGTACACACTAACAGAGTGTAACTTTGAGCGGATTTTCATGAAAAACTTTTTTAACTCTTATATTCCATCGAATTTATATAAAAAAAATTATGAAATTTGATATGCAATCTGGTGTTTATTTGAGTCCAATTGACAATATAGTGGCTTTGGTTTTTATGAAATTTGATCTTGTAATAAAAAAGTTCAATATTGAACAGTAATCCATTAAGTTCGACTTATAGATTACTGTTCAATACTGTTCCACTCATTTTAAATCTTTAAATTCTTCAAGTGGCATCAGGTCAGAGAAAAAATAACATTTTATGGAGCAACTTTGCTTTTCAAAGTTTAAGTTGAAGAGCAATTAAATAATTTTATAAAGCAATTTAACGAAAAAGTATCTTAATGTATTTCACAGTCTTTTGTTTATTTAAGCATAAAAATTCTTACAAAAGAAGCAAATTTACTTATGACTACTCCCTCTCATTGTCACTAAAGAAAAGTTTTCTTTTACCATAAGGCTTCATATTCATACAGAGCAGTTTGTTCTTTAAGAATATATCCGTCTTGTTGAAAATTGTGAAGCTCAAGTCCTTCCAAAATTATTCTCAGAAAACAATTTAATGCAACAGAACTCATCCTATATTTAAAATCAGTTTTAACTATTATCATGGCAAAATCTTTAATTAGTTTTGCATAAATGAGTCTGAGCAGACACAAATTTAGTCATTGTTTTCAAGGAATTTTGACATATGTCACTTGGAGGCGAAACATTTGCTCTGATATGTGAAAGATTTACAAGAAAATAAGTTTCCATCTCACTACATTTTTTTTTTAAATAATGTATCACACTTTTACAATACAAATAAAAGTCCCATCCTAATCTGCACATTTTGTATCACAAACTGCAATGTGATACTAGTTATATTACACCGTGCATCACAATCTGCAATGTAATACTAGTTATTTTACACCCTGCATCAGGCCGGCCATCCAAATTGCTACTCTAAGTCCACGGACGAGTCGGATGGTCTGGGCTTTCGACACCCTGCATCAGGTTTTTAATTTCTTTACATAATTATAATTAGAAAATGAAATTTAAGAATACTAGATGAGGTTGTGAAGAAATCGTTAAGAACTGCATTACATTTGCTATGAAAGTAATATTTGACTATTGCAAAAACAAAGGGGTGGTCGTGAATATGATTGATGTCTATCTATCCCTCATATCACAGTACAGTTAATGCTGCATATGGCAAAAAGTCAACATTTATACATTCGTTAATACTGCAGATCTTCTGTAAATCTTATTCAAAATTTATGCGAAAAATTTCAATAAATATTAATTGATTTACAAGTGTTCTGGACAAAATTGTCCTTTTTCCAACAATACACTTCGTAATAAAAACAGAGTTTCCCCCAGGCACTTTTGGAAGGGCGCAGCGCCCTGCCTGCCCTTTTTTTACCAGAACAGCGCCCTCCTTGCCCTATGTACGAGAAAAGCGCCCTCCCTGCCCTTTTGTTAGCAGATCAGATCCCCTGCTTAGCCTTTTGTTAAGAGAGCAATGTCTGTCCTCAAACGAAATTTAACCAGTTCAGATAAGTCCCAGAGCCCTTTCTCTGCGTTCATTACCGTAAATTTTGATCGTGTCTCTCCCCCCCCCCCCCTTCTTGCTCCCTCCTCCTTCAAAGAAAGAAAAAGGGTGATCTAGTACCAATAAAAAGAAGATTGACAGCCTCATATCACTTCTTTCCTCCCCTAAAAGAAACAAAACGGAAACGGGAATATTAAGCACGTACATTCCTTCTTCCATCTGATGAAAACTTTCAAAACAGTTTTCTTTTTCAACTTAAATTTTTGTTAAATTATTTCATGTTTGATATGCATTTGAGTTATAAAATTCTATAAATGTAAACCCCGTACGCATATTTGCTCTAAAACAAATATTTAAAAATATAGACTTCCGGACTAGGGTTCTTTGCGCCATTTGCGAGATGTTTACGTTGATTCCGCCGATTCAGTCAAAACCCGAGAATGATAGAAAGCATGGGGGAGAAAAGTTAGATTAGCGCGGTGATTTTAGCCGGCTTGAATGAAATATGGGAGAGCTTATTTTCTTTATATTGTTTACTAATTGCGTTTAGCTACCAGTCTAGTGGCTTTTTGAAAATTCTCTTAATATGCTTTCTTGTTGCAGACTGCGTATCTCCGCTACGCGCAAAAGTCACGGTAAAAAGTACTCCTATTTGTTGTTTGTGTAATAGCTATCGACTGTGTATTTGTACATCGCTGCTCTTAGAGAGGATCGAACACCACTCAAGTGGTGGGACCCGGACTCCCCAACAATTTTTGAGGGAGGAGAAGACATGAAAAATGCACAAAAGAGAAATATGAAAAGGAACCGAGGAATTTGTATGGGCGGCCCTGATATGACTACTACGCGTTATATACAATATAATGAAAACTGTGCTCCATGCAATAATGATACGCGGACATATTTAATTCGCGTAGCTGATTTGCTCTCAATGCAGGCCATGCAATAGCTATTGACTGTGTATCTGACCACGGCCGCCCATAAGGAGGGTCGGACACAACTCAAGTCGTCAGGCCCCCAATAATTTTTTGAGGGAGGAGAAGACATGAAGAATGCACAAAAGAGGAAAACGAAATATGAAGGGTAACCCAGAAATTTGTATGAGCGGCCCTGACCCGACTACTACGCAGACGGATGTAGTACGCGTTATATATAATATGACGATAACTCAGCTCCATGCAATAACGATTCGACATATTTAATTCGTGTAGTGGATTTACAAAATTAAGCGCCCTCTTTCAACGAGTGTATGTAATCCGCATACAATAACGATATATACCTTGTGCAGACGCATGCAAATCGTGTGACATTGTGTTATGAACACGCGCACTATGCGGGCTTATGGATTAACAGATTAGCCCGTTGCACGACATCCGCATAGCAGATTTGAAACACAAAATAACCCCCCTCATATTAGCGACTAGTCTTTGACCCGCTCCGCGGACGCATGCAATAACAATAATAATCAAGCTCATTTAATAACGATACGCCGGCTTTAGGGAGGTACTAGTATGCAGTAGTTGTTCGCGTACTCGTCCGTTACGCGAGTTTACGGCTAAAGATACGGATGCTGCGCGGACACACGAACGTACGTTGCTTGCACTATTAATAACCCTGCTCCATGGAATAATGATCAACTTAGTAGCTAAACATTTGCCAATCCATTGTTCAATACTTTCTTTATACGGTGATTTTATGGAGCTTTCTAGAATTTTATTTAGTTATTTAAATCAGTTTTTTTGTTTTTTTTTGTAATCAATATATAACAACAAACAATTAATAAATATTTTTAACGTTTAAATATATCTTATCCCTTAAAATCATCAAACCTCATTGACTAATGAGAAAATACTAAAAATCAAAATTTAATATTCTACTTTTTAAATTTAATAAACTCTAAATTTATATAAATTCAATAATTGTAATTGCTAATAAACCCAATTGCTCAAGACTATAATTGCATTTGATGTAAAAATTGCATTTATTCAATGATAAATTTGTTCTCAACAAAAGAAACATTTTCATACCTTAGTGGTGGTGGCTCCAGTCCGATAAAGCCAAAATGGTTTTGAATGAATAACATTTTGTAAAATAAAACTTCAGTAAAGTTCAATGAAGCTATTCGATATTTTCAGATTCATTTATATTGTTTACAGGATTCCAATTTGCTACAAATGTCTCGCTAACTGTTTATAGCTAGTTAGTACTTTAGTTTTCACAACGATTTTATCTGGATGTTATAGACCATAGACTTCAGGTTAAAATATAAAATTATTTTATGAACTTGTTTTTCAGTATATAAATTAAACTTATCTGACCTGAAATCAACCTGACCTATAATCTATAGACTTGTCTGGCGGCACATAAATATGTACTTGAATATGTATATTTTCATTTCTTTTGTTCAAACCTAACCAATCATTACACATTTTTAGAATCTCCAAGTTCATTTAATGCCCTAATTTTTTAAACAAAATAAGATTATCTCATACTTATGCACACATATTTCACCAAGGAGTAAGTGACAGATTCAGCTGAAACAATAGTAACATTTTAAGTAAATTAAAGCTTTCCCACACATTGGAAAACCCAGGTTAAAATACTAAAATATCGAAATTATAACCACTTTACTTCACAAACAAAGAGCTCATCCAAAATCCAATTATATACACTTGTAAAGATTTCAAAGAGCTATATTCTTGCACAATTGTTTACAGGTTTAGTTTTTGAGATAGCATTACAAACTTAAAAAAGGGGAAATTTTTAATCTTCTTCAACTCGACAAAACGATTACTCGAAAACTATAAGCACTTTTTAAAAATATTAATATAGATTTAGCAACTAAGTTTCCTAATACATATTTTTATCCCTTGCTATTTATATCTGTCTTTTATGGTTTCGAAGATATTTCGAGTGAAAATAAGCAAAATGAAAAAAAAAAAAAACTTGCTCGGACAGATACTTTTGAAAAAACAAGTTCAAAATATTAAAAAATTGAAATTAATTTTATATATTCACAATCTTGACCCTATTTCCTACAAAACAAGAAAATATATTTACATTTTTGTGCATTAGACTTGGAAGTATACGCGACAAAAGTGTTTACATTTTTTTGCAAAACTCTGATTTTCGTCATAAAAATCCCAAGCATAAATGTTATTCAAACATAAAAAATATGTGACCTTTTTTATTAAGAACTGCCCTTTTTCTGGTAACAGCACCCTGCCCTTTTTTAATCCTGGGGGAAACTCTGATAAAAACAGGTACAAAAACTGAATGAAAAGGTAATGAAAATTTAATCTAAATATATGATAAATTGTCAATTACTTTTCTGGATTGTTTCATATCTTCAACAGCTTCCCAGAACCTGCAAAATATATTAATAGTGAAATATGTCAAAATAATTTACATAAAAGTTCTAAATCATATCAAACACTAAAATCACCTACAATATTGGTTACAACATCAATCTGTAAGAATTTACCATAATTTAAGCTGTATCTCAAAATCATAGACATTTAAATTTTTTCTGACTAAGTAGGAAACAAAATAAACATATTAGAGTCTGTACTTGACATGAAAGAAAAGTTATCAAAGTGATATGTGAATAAAAATAAGTGTAAAATTAAGATTGGTTGGTTGATTGGGGTAAAATGGTTTAAAATCCAAGTTGAGGGCATGCTGTGCCAAACACATGATGAACTAAATTTAAAAAGACAGTACAGTAATATAGCAATAAAATGGATAATCAGACAGATGTGATAAAGTTAAACCCATGTTTAAAATCCAGATAAAGTTAAAAACTATTAATATAACAAAAACATAATAGTGTAACTATAAAATACATAGGATAATATTAACCCTTTTGAGACGATTGGCACGCCCGCGTGTCGGCTGCGAACTTGCATTCAAGGATGGACGGCACACACTCGTGACAGAGGAAAATTTACCGTAAACGGCGAGTGGCACGCATGCGTGCTTTCACATAGAACGTTTTAATTTGTCTACTAAATGGCGTTAAATGTCCGTGGAACTAACTTCAACGTATTTTGTAGATACATGACCTTGGCATAAGGAGGATCCAATGAATTATTTCTCCATTTGGAGCGGTGAAACGTGATTTAGTAATATAAACAGACAGAGCAATTCTCGCAGCATCAACAATTTTATAATTGAGTTTCGGGTGTTTTTTTATTTCAGCTTTATGATTTTGTTGGTGAATCATAGGAATAGAAGAAAGTATTTTTTTTTGTTTGGGTTTTAGAGGCAGTGAAATTATTCGTTTATTTCGGATAAAAGAATGGGAGCAACTAACGAGTACTTTGTATTCAGATTTGTTTGAAAAATATACATCAAATAGAAAAAAAATATTTCTTTTATTCCTGAAAATAGTAGATTTCTGTGTTGAATAGGTAATTTTTAGTGAATTTATTACGAGAGTTAGGCTTAGCGCAAAAAAATCGCCGTCTCCTGGGAACAAACAGTTCAGAAGCGAAGCGCTCCGTACTTTGGGCCGCGGCAGTTCCGGAATGCCGCAATCGCGAAAGAGTTAAAGTCCTAACAATTGTTGGTATAACAATGTTGACCAAATTCAGAGCACTGTGTGCAAGTCATAGATTTTCTATGACAGTGACCTTTGTATGCCCAAATATTTGACACAGAAAGCAGCTCAGAGGATTGGGTAGATATAGCTTGACAAGGCAACTTAAATAAGCCATTTTTATTTGCTGTGGTATTATTGGTGTTGCAAAAGTCAAGATTAAATGCTTTGTTGGAAATACTTTCCTTGTGAATTATTATGCATCGAACACCACCTACCTGTTGGTCACATACCAAGGAGATCCCCAGATCTTAGTTTTTAATTGATTTCAAATCTCCTGCAGCAATTGCTAAATATTTGTGAATCAAGAATGATGAAGTTTAAAAAAAAAAAATTGCAATATTAAGATGTAAAATGAAAAATTTAGTATCATTCATTACCTGAAAATGATTCAGTACAATTTGTTGCACCATTGATAAAGTGGTATTTTGACCACTATCCATGGTTGTATAGAAAAATTCAGACCCAACGGCACCACCCACAAGGGAGTTCAAGAAGGGGATACAGATACTGCACCAGTGTTAGTTGAACCTATACATTCATGACTGATCCCCAAAAAAGCTATCATCCTTAATGAAATGCCCAGTAAATCAATGATCACAACATGACCCCTAGCCGATAGGAAGCCTAACCAACTAGCCAATTAAAACACTGGGGAACACAGTACCTCCTGTTTACCTGAAACAGGGGCCAAAGCAATGTGTTGGTTTCCAACAATTACCAGGATCCTCCCTTTCAGGGACACGGTTATCCATTTGCGATAAACAAATGGGTCATCATTTACTAGATATTATGAACAACAGAGCGACTCATAACACCTACAAGAAAGCCTCACCTCCTAAAAGAAAATAAGGATAAAAGGAAAAAGAAAAAAGGAAGAAAGAGGAAAGAAAATAAAAAGAAAAAGATTGCTTAAGGTACCTCATGATTGCAACACCCATATTCAATAAAAAGGTGACCCTTTGAGGGTGTAACATGAAGGATAAAGTTATGCTGCAAAAGTATAAAAATAACCTTAAAAAATACAAATTTCTTTAATATTATGCCAGGCAAAACATATTTATTTCACTTTAAATACCATACTACATAGACTAGGTGGTCACTATACAAGGTTTTACTATATATTGCAGGAAAATAAAACATTGGTTCATACAAAGTCTAATAATTTGCTATTTTACAATGTCAATAAATGAAAATGAACTTGCTCTTACCCCAACAATGAATGTACTTCTTCCTTTTGTAGAAACTTGGAGAAGTAGCGCCTGCAGAGACTGGACTGCATAATAACTGACATGGATAACACTTTCTGGCCAGGAATGTATGAATTATCTTTCATTAAAGAGTCATTCATAGATCGGGGTGATGTCACATAGTCTGGCCCTCCAAGAGATTTTAGACGCTTTTCACACTGAGTCTTAGCAAAGCGAAGCTAGAAAGAATACAAATGTACATCAGAGATGAGCAAGATTATGCAGTATATTGATATGAAATATTGATACATACTGTTTAATGATCATTAAACAGTATGTATCATTAAACAGTATCAATATCAATTAAGCAGTATTAAACAGTATCAATACTTTATGAATATCACTCCTCATTGTATCGATGACATATCAATCATTCCTCATTGTATTGATATTGTATTGTATCAATATCATCAATTTTCTGATCTAGATAATTAAATACTCTGAATCTTGTATTTTACAATTTTAAAACTGGAAAAAACAAAGGTTAAATTAGAAATAGATTTATATTTATAGAATACTTTATGAAAATAATATATGAAAGATAATTATGATGCAATTCAAGAGTATATTGACTATATTATTGGCTTAAGGAGACGAACAAATATAATAGAATATTGTTTATATGGGTGAATGGTGATTGAGAATGATCTGAATTAACAAAATTTCCAAATAATCAGAATTGTAATAATCACTGCACAATTAATATTAATACATTACTCTTATTTGCAGAATATCATAAAGCCATTCAGAGTAAAAAATAGCTATTTTGAATGTATTTTTTAAAAGGCAGTTATTTTCCCAATTTTCACACTGCTCAGCAATTTTAGAACAAACTACAAGTTCATCAAAAGTAGTTTTTAGAAAAAAAAATATAATTAAATTGCTTTTAACATTAAAACAAAATCATTACTTATAATTTTTTTAATATTAAAAAATATCATTGAAAATTAAATGATTACCAATTGAGAAATAAATGATTGATATGATATGTATCAAAAGTTAGAGCATCAATACATAGCAAGTACCTCATACAAGTATATCAGTGTGAAATATTAATATATCATAAGGATATGTATCGAAACATTAATATAACTATATGGATAAGCCCATCACATCAAATTGTATTAATTCTGTTATGAGGATCAAGACATGATAAACATTCAAACAATCAATTTTTTGTTTAGTAGCTCAAAAACTGTTGCTTACAAAAATTTATAATTTATAGACCTGAAACTCTACCTGAACCTATAATTTATATACCTACTCTCAAGAAAAGTAAAGATTTTTAACTTAAAATTGTAAACAAGTGCTATGTCCATTCTAAAGACTGGTCAAAGAGCATTTTCTCAAAATGTTATTTTTTCTTCTTTGGTACACTTCATGGAAATTCTATAGCATCTACAATCATGAAATTTTACTGCAAAAGCATAAAATTTATAATTGTGCATCCAGTGAGCCTAAACATTTTTATTTAAATCACTTAGTATTTTTAAAAAGAGTTTGGAAAATATCCCTATTATTGATACATAATAATTTCCAAACTTATAACACTTCTTAAAAATACCAAGCAATTTAAACAGAAAAATTTAGGCTTACTAGATGCACAACTACAAATTGTATACCATCGCAAAATTCCACAAATGTAGATACCATAGAATTTACCTAGAGTGTACTGAAGCATAAAAAAACATAATTTGATAAAATGCTCTTTGAACAGCCTTTAGAATGGACATGATATTTGTTACAATTTTTATTTTTCGCGAGACGAAAAGTATGTATATTTGTAATCAGCAGAACTTGGTTTATTTTTAAAGCTAAGTAAAAAATCGATTTTTTTTATCATTATCACATTTTGGTTCCCTTAACATGCTTCTATCATAAAGTTTTATTTATCCAAAGTTTAAAACATTTTTAGAAATGTGCACTCACTTGGTTCAAATATCGAGATAAGTTCCTCGCCTGTAATAAATCACCTTTATTGGTCTTTTGAGGGTTGAACTCCTTGTCTGTAACAAAAAATATTTATTTTTAAAATCAATAAAATATTGTACACATAGTAATACCTGTTTAAAATTACAGCTGGTGTTACTTTATAACAGAACATTGTTCATACATATAATCACAGACCATAAGTGCATACCATAAAGTTAAATATACAAGAAAATATATGTGCTAACCATGATACTATGCATTACAATAAATCTGTAAATCCCAAAATCAAATTATCTACGATTTCAACTTAGCTATGGATGCAGGTAAAACACTTCTCCCTTCTCTATCAGAAAACTATAAACAAACTAGAATGAATTACGTGGCATTGCCAGGGTACTAAATAAGTGCCCAATAATAAATAATACAAACACCAAAACCCATTTTGACCTCTCATGAAAACACGAAAAAAAAAGTCACGTGCATGATATGAAGTCAGTCTAAATGTGTTGAAGACCCAGACCGTCCGACTCGTCCAGAGGACTAAGAGCAACTATTTGGACGGCCGGGAAGGCAGTCTAAATGTGTGTCAAAACTTCAGCAAGGATTCCATAAAAATGAATACAGTCTTTAAAAGTATGCAAAGTCATGACTTAAAGCTTAGTTCAAAAGGTATCAAAGAGGTTTAAAATGCACGAAAAGACTCTAGTTCGTGGGTATTGGCTTCAATAAGTACAACTCTGGAAAAAAAGCACAATTTCCCTGTCACATGGAAAGTGGCTTTAATTGGTAGAAAAGTTCCGGTAATAACGAGATCGCTTGCCTGCTAGCAGCCTGATAACCACGGATAATAAGTTTATATGAGTAATTAATCAACAGATGGGTTTATAAAATTATTTGTTTTCTGGAGTAGTCTGTGATATTATAAGCAAGTGATGAAAAAAAATAAACAATGGATGGCAAGTAAATTTCTGTGTACCGTAATATACAAATCAAAGAGGTTTAAAACGTACGTAAGTATGTAAAACATATGTAAGTATATATATATTTGTTTTAATTCACTAAAAATCATCTAATAATCATATAGATTAAGTTCACAGTTTGTTTGAAAGAAAATTTTCCGATCCATCCAATGGTGTCAAGATAGAAATTTTGTGATAATATATAAAGTTGCAAAAAAAATTGATTTTTGTGCGAATATCAACCAAAATCATTGTAAATCGAGCTAAAACATAAAATAACTATAAAACTAATTTGCAATTTAAAATTATAACACAGGTACACCCGAGTATGTCGAGAAGTACCTATGTAACAAATTTTCTGATCATATACTTAGATTTCATACTACAGACTGCTCACACAGATAGACACACACAGATATCTTCTTTTATTAAGTAAGATAATTCTGTGTAAAATCAAAAATTTTCAAAATTTGGATTTTCTAAATTTTTTGAAAACAAAATTTTGATATTAATACCTATATGTTGATACAATGTTTGAAATGTTGTAAAAATAGATTCTAATGTTTTTAAAATTGACTTTCAATTATGTAAAATATTTCGTGTATATCTGTAGCCAAAACCTGTTTATTTGTAGCAACTACATTTTAATGGCTGCTCAAGTACCATTATGGAATTTCCATTTAGAAAATTGTTCACATGTTTTAAAAAGTTTTATTTATCTGGCTACCTGATTTGATGTTTTTCTGAAGCCATTGTGCCAGATGCATATGTTGCATTTTGCCATCTTCATACTATTGGGGTTATCTCTCTTGTATATGATGATCAGCCGAAAACACATTCCTTGCTACTTCTCCCTGTCAGCACAGCATAGTATATGTGATCCAAGCATTGGCATAAATCTACATTTTTTTTTCACAACTTGCATTACATGTACAACAGTGCTAATTGACCTATAATGGAAACTGCACAAGTTCATAATTTTCACTGGATTAAACATAAATGTTATCTACTGTAAATTTTTGCCACTACTTACAGATGATTTACAAACCAGTGTGCTTTAGCTTGTTTGAAACAATAATTTATTTTTTCTTGACATTGTTTTTGGTCTCTTTTTTAGCTATTAGTAACCTTTTAAACCTAACTCATTTTAATTGTAATACAATACTCATCTTCTATACTTTGACATTTGTATTCACTTATAATTTTTTGTGAGTGTCCATAGCTGCACATCATTGAATTCAAATTTTATTCTTCTACCCAGACCATCTGACCTATCCAAAGGTGCAAAGTATCTGTTTGCACGGCCGAAAAAGTGATATCTTACACTTTTGGCTAGGTCGGACAGTCTAAATAGAAAGTAACTCAAACTTTTTCCCAGCGCCATCAGGGAGTGTTGAAGGTCCACACCACTCGACTGACCCAAGGGTTTACCAGTAGCTGTTTGAGTGGCCAGGAAGGCCATCAGGGAATGTGCAACTATTGGTGTGATTGAATGCAATACTTATTAGTACTGTGAATTTGCATTTAATGCACACTCATCAGTTTCAGACTCTTCTTTAAAGTATTACATGGGCATCTTGTTCATGAGAAACTTAAACATGCATTTATTTAGGACAAAGAAACCGGCTCAAAAAGGGGAATGCAAAACCTCATTCTGATGTCCAGAGTACGATCAGTTCTGAGTTATTACTGACACAGTACCTGCTTTCAAATCATGATTAAGCCAATAAAAAAAACAGAGAAAAGGAGATGATTTTCGTGAAAGTGGCGAGAGAAAAGCCATGTTGAACAAACAACAGTCAGTATAAAACATCCTCCTCGGGACAAAGAAATGCAGAAAAACAATGTTAAGAAGCTGATTAGAAAGCAAGAAATACATAATTTTCAAGACAATGTACAACATGTTTCTTTCAGTCAAAAATGCAACATTTTAAAATTACAAAAATTTTAAATATACATCAGAAATTCGCATTTCTTATTTCTTATATATAAGATCACAAACAACAGAACTAGTAAAATAACTAGTTAATTGTTAATAATAAATAACCTACCAACATCCATTCCTTTCGAACGTTTCAAGTTACCAATTGTTGTGGCTTGCATGATTTCAGTCACTATATAATACCTAAACAATTATCAGAATTATTAAAGATGGTGCAAAAATAGATAACAATTGCAAAATTGTGAAGAAAACATTCATGAATTTTATATATGATGGTACAAATAACAATGGTAATTTCTAGAATAGACAAAATGACATGATGGAAGGATAATTAAGATTGCCAACCAAACAGCATGACAAAATTATCTAACTTCAAATTAGGTTTTTCAAATTTTTCAGGGGAAAACTAACAAATTAAACTAACTGAATCCAATAGCTAAATATTATAGTCTTTTGAAAATTAGTTCGGAGGCAAACAAAATGCAGAATATTTCAAACACTGTAAAATCAGTTAATATGAGTTAACATTTACTGACTTTTCCAGGTATTTGGCTTTTTAAAACTTTACTTGACTAGAGAATAACACCAATAAAAATTTACTTTTAATGTTAATTTAACTTATTTAGTTACTTTTATTTTTGCTAACTTTTAATTTAATTCATTACTTTATCTAAAAAGTAACGAACATTCAATTAAGTCAACTTTTTTTTTACTTTTCTTCCCACCATCTTCTTTTAGATCGCTGCACTATGAAGTTATTCACTTGGACTGAAAGTTAGCTACACTTGGAGTCAGATGGGCTGCTCATGTTACAGAAAGGGAGGGCATTCGTAGTATGCTGAACTCTGCTGTTATGGAAGGTAGACAGGTTCAGGTTTCTCAGACTGAACAAGATAAAAGAGACTTTTCATCTTTGAAAAAAAGCCCACACCAACAAGATTTCTATCTACTTTCTAGTATCATATTATTAATATAACACTGGGTATTAGTATATATTATTAATGTAACACTGGGATTCCTTCTTCAGCACATGCGGAAAGGCTATTCAGCATGAGGGGAAACCTCATGGACTCTAGAAGAGGACGAATCGCAAATAAACATTTTGAAAGACAATTTTTGCTAAAATTTAATAAATTTCAAGTTTTCTTCAATGTTGATTCGCTTCGTCTTAATTGGCCACACACACATACACAAAAAAAAAAAAAAAAAAACATTATTGTACTATAAAACTTCAATTTAGAATCTGAATAAAAAAGTAACATTTTAACTAAATTTAGTTACTTTTCTGAATTTTTAATTAGTTATTTTTTCTGTGTTATAATTTTTAACTCAATTAGTCACTTTTTTGGAGAATAACTTTTAATTTAATTTAGTTAATATTTGCAGTACCTTTAAAGTCTAAAAGAAGAAAAATTTCTAGCAATAACAAAATAAGACATATATACAAAAACATATACAAGAAAATGGAAAAAAATACAAAAAGATCATGATGTTTTAAAAGCGTTCTTTTTAGTTTATTAGTTTTGTTATTGATTTCAATGATTAAATGTTCAATTTCTATCTGTTTGTCTCAGGTACTCTTCCTTAGTGCATTTGACTGCATGCAGAAAGCTATATTCTTTGTTATCTCTACTTTCTGTGAGAGATCATCAGTAGGCTTAAGCTACAATAATTATTTTCAATGCTGTTACTGCATTTATTCTGCAATATTCCAAAATAATTCTGGTTAATTGTTGGAGCCATTCATTGCCAACTGAATGCTATTGAATTTAACAGTTTTCAAAAGATGGCTTGAAAGCAAAATAGATATCTTCAGCTGTTAAATTCTTGTGTAATAAGAATTCTGGTGACACAGAATATTTTTTCGTCTCTTTCCTGAACGGTGTAAAGCCATTTAAAATTCTACATAAAACTTTCACATTACACAATTCTAAAGCAAAAATTAAGTGCTTTTAAACACTTTGTAAGCATTACAAAATTTTCAAGACTTTATAAAGTGTAAAATAAAACTAATAAAAGTGCTCAGTCAAACCCGTATCTGACTTTTAGTTTAAGCTACAAATTTGTCAGGTGAAAAAAGGATAGAAGTACTTCTCTGAACCAACAATATATTGCCTGAAGAAGCTTCTGGCAATATATTGTTTGCGGTAACCTATATGATAAGAAAACCTACACAGACAATGTGCCCTTGAAAACACAGGAGAAATAAAAGGACAAGTGCCAGCTGTAGATGTTTTTCTTAATCTCTGCCCTATAAATGAAGTTAAGGGATAAGGCCATTTAACAAATTACATAGATCAAACCGAAAAAGAAAACTCCTATCGAGAGTTTCAACACACATTTTAATTATTCTCTCTATATTTGTCTGTAGTTTCTAAATTTTAAAAATGTCTCTCTGAAATTAATCATATAAGGGTTATTATTCATAATTAGAAGTTCGACCAACTAATGCTAAGCAAAATATGAAGTTATTTCAAGTGATTTTAGTTGTATGTAAACTAAATTGGATTTTTTAGATAACTCTAATTTATATTTAATCTACTTAATTCTGTTTCCTTTGACTTTAAATTATCCTAGTTTTATTGTATCATGGTGTGATCAGAATATTGATTAGTAAAGAACCAACTTATTCATGACATGATTTTGCCACATCCTTTCTTGGAATGAATCCAGATTTTGTAACAGCAGCCAATCTTTATTTAGGATGTGTTGGCCAGTCAAGCACTCCAAAAATTATCATCCCTTCATCCTCTTGGGACAGATATACTACATAATTTAGTGTTCAAAATCTAGCAGTTACAATAGCAGAAGCAGAGTTTATAGTACCATGCATTTGATAACATACACAGTATGTGTTACATGTTAGAAGTGCATCATAACCAAATCGGTCATAGAATCAGTTTGTTAGATGTTTTTTAGGGTGGACATCTAGGGTTTATCAGAGGACAACACAAATGGCAAAATCATATGATATTGAGATCTTGAGGTTCCAAATCAGCTTTCACATATCTAAAAAGGATGTGGTGCAAACATTAAAGGCTGTATTAAAGCAGATTGTAAAAGATCCCCTAACTTGTAAGGAAAGATCCATAAGTGTACATGCTAGATCTATCCATAGTAAAGTGACCAAGCCTGATCGAATAAAAGTGATTGCAGCACCCCTAGGAAAGAATTAAAAAAAGTTAGGATAACAAACTCGGCAACAAAACAAGATGGAGAAAAGAAGCCAATTATAAAATTGTAGTGCATTGTCTAATGAGTAGAAATTGACACTAAAACTATTACAGAAGATATTTATTTCACACAATATAATCTCCGGCCACTCAAACAGCTGCTGTAAGCCCTAGGCCCATTCGAGTGGTTTGGGTTTTCAACACAATATAATCTGCCATTCCCGGCCACTCAAATGGTTGCTGTAAGCCCTACTGTCCAATCGAGTGTTCTGGGTTTTCAACACAATATAATCATTGGCGAATTGCTATCATATTCAGGGATGCTAAAATAAAAAACACTTAAATGCATAGGAGTTGAATGTACAGCTTGTACAAAATGCTCTGCATTAGCAACAATACACATTTGAATTTGAGAAAAAATATTGTCGAGTACTTTAAAAAACATAGCAGATGTCATCATGTTACAGCCCCTGATGATATGACTTTTCTGAAACGTATTTACTGCTTTCCATATATGTGTTTTGTGCATTCATAACGTCGGTTCCTACTAATAACATAATCCTCCATCCTTTACAACTTTGTAATTGACATTTTCCTTCTATTCTAACTTTTTCAATAACTTATTCTATTTTCCTAAATTCAAAGCAGGGAGCACTGCAATCACATTCGAGGGTATGGCCCCTTTACTATAGATAGACCTAACATGTACACTCAATGATTATTCTTTACAAGGGTATTGGGGGTACATAAGGGCTTTCTTATGAATCCTGTATGTTAATAGCATTACCGTTTATGAGTAAAGAATTTGGTTGTGCAGGAACTAAATCTGGCCTTGATGTGTTGCTAAATATGATTTAATGATGTTATCAGCTATAAGCTTAATAAAAGAGTTAATACTTGATATGAAAGGCAAAGGAATCAGGGCCATTTGTGGTGGCCTTGCTTAGGTATACAGCTTAAAAGTAGTATAAATATATATGAATTTGAAAAAGAAGAATCTTTCAAATTACAGTATGTAGTCAGTTAACCATCGTATACTCATTTAACCATCATACAGACAGTTAACCAAATTATAAAGAATTGCAATTTTATAGTACAGGATAACAAAACAACTAGTATGAACATAGGAATTAACACCATATGAAACAAAATAAGTAGAGATTCTACTGGAAATTTTCTGTGAAGCTTTTTACTTGCACAAAATTAGAACTCCTTTCACAAAATACCAGTCTTTTTGAAAAAATCAAGGACAATTCATAGCAATTTATCAATTGTAACCTAATTTTAGTGTGATAAAATAGTTTTCTTTTCTTCTTTCAAAAATTGAAATATTTTTTAGCAATTTCAGGATACATTAAATAGCATTAAATATGATATTAACAAATGTGCAATTTTTAAAATATTATCTTTTTGTCTCAAATTAATTTAAAAATGAATTTTTAACTAATAAAAAAATATTTACCTTAGACGCTGCATCTCTTCAATGTTACTACTGTCTTGAATGATTTTAATAAAATCTTCATATGTTTCAGCATACGCATACGTGCGCCCATGCTTTTCAGCTTCGGCCTGTTGCTGCCTCAAGAACATAATCAGCTTTATGTTGATAGAATCGGGATCACACAGTTTATCAATAGCTGTATAGAACACTGCAAAGAAAAAATATATGTAGTCTAAAAACCCACTGAAATGAGACATTCCAAATACATATAAACTATGAAGTTTATTAAAAATCTGGTAATAAACAAAATATTTTCAAAGCATTCAAAATACTAAAAACATTGATAAAATGTATGGCCTTTAACATTGAAACAAGAGAGAAGAGAACTTACTATCAATTTGACTGCTCCTCATTAATTCTACTTTTTAAATCCATGATTAGAAATTTATTATTACTGAACTAAGTTAAAAATTGTGTAAAGGCATAAACACAACTTTTTTTTAACAAAACCAATCAAATTATGCCTGTCACTAATTACAGTTTTATGCCTGAGATTAGGAAATTTATATGAGGGATATCCAGAAAGTAAGTTCAGATGAACTATTAAGAAAAAACAAGAATATATTTACAAACCATTTATATAACTGTTTGATGTACACACCTTACACTATTTTTTGACATAGTTTCTGTCACTGTTGACAACTGAGGCATTTGTCATAGCAAGGTACCAGGTGTTATAATCCTTTTGTGATGAAAGGATGCTGCATGCAATGCAAATCACAGGTTAACAGTTTGTTTGGCCATGCTGTTTTCGTGAAACCGCCAGCCAGCAAGAAAGGATTTGAGATACTTGAACATATGAAAATTGCTTAGTGCTAAGTCTGAGAAGTGGGGGGATGATCGAATTATTCCCAGTCGAAGGTTATGAGATGTTACATTGCAGCCACAGTGTGCAGGCAGGATTTGTCACTCATTGCATGTTCTCCATAAATATCACAAATATGACTATGAATTTCAGATGGTTTAATGTTCCTTACATTCAACAAACGGGTTCACAACCACATTCACATGCAGCAAGCATCTCAATTTTTTTAAACATTATAAACACACACCATGATGCATATGCACTACTCGAATGTATGAAAATGGTGTCAAAGAATCAACTAACTCGCACATCATTACAAAGAATCAGTTAATGCATAGCATCACAAAAAATCTACTAATGCACACCATCACAACAGCAATGCTGTAGCATCAATATTTAGAAATGAAACTTACTTCCTGGTTATCTTCCATACATGCACTTAACACTCAATTAAGGTAGATAAGAGTCTGGAAAAGCACCTTGTAAAAGAAAATCATGTAATCAAGACTAAATGGTCCTAATTTCAGAAAATCTAATCTGGACAGCACGATTAAACAGCACATGACCCTACATAATGCAATGACTTCACTTCTTTCACAGTGGAATAACAGTGTAGAGATTCATACAACAATGTTTTGGATATTTAATTAATATCACATAAATTAAAATTGGGCAGTTTAGCAACTTATTATCCAAACAGAATGACTTATTCATACTCATGATTCATGTATCTTCATCAAATTTAATTAATATCTCATGAAATAAAAAAAGTACTAACGAATTCTTTGGAATCAAAACATAAAACTATCACAAAAGGTAACTTCTCTTGTGAATGAAGCAAACTACTTGATCCACAAGAATAATGTTAACAAATTTGTTGTATAATATTACATATGGAAGGTGAATATATTTCATAATACTTACAATTTTTTTTATATTATGTAATTTTCGCAAACATTTTATTTGAAAAATGAGCACTATTAGTATGCTGCAATTCATGCTAGCATTCTAAAATTTGTCATTCATTTTCTAATGTAAAATTAAATATGAAATGATTATTTATTTAACAGTGTTGAATGTCCTGAATTTTTAATGATTTTTCTTTCAAAAATTGTGCAATACCTCAAGAATGGTTCATGATAGCATTTTAAAATGTATGACATTCATTTTTTAATGAATTAACTGGAGTGCTGCTCAACTCAACTTTTTTATACCAGAATCAATTTTGTGATTTTTGTTTTTCAAATTTCACAACTGTACCAGGTAATATGCTGTAATTGTGATCATTTGGATCAAAGATTTTTTCAGATATGGTTAGACAGCCAGACAAACACTATCGATACACCATTAGAAAACGATCACTTATCAAAACACAATTAATTTCATTGATTTAGAGTCATGTTTATCAATTTCATGATATTTTTATCGATTTGGCGATATTTTTGTCACTTTGGCAACATTTAAGAAAACTTGGCAGATTTATAGACAGACGAATGGAAAAATGAATTATTAAGATATTAAATTAATAATTCCCATAAAGCAACTTAGATTATCAAGGAAATTAAACTTCATTATGCAAAATGAATTTTCATCAATCATGCATCATTTTTCATCAAGTTAGGGTCTTTTTATTAATTTAGATACATTTTCCTGCATTTGATGAATTTTGTTCCATTTGGCAACATTTAAAAAAAGTCACCAAATTTGTAGCCAAGTTGGACAGTTAGATTAACAGACAAACACTACTGAAACATCGTTACAGTACTATCTCCTAACAAATCACATTTATTTAATTGATTTAGCATCATTTTTATCAATTTGATGACATTTTTTATAGATTTGGTGACAATTTTATCGATTTGGCAACATTTTCATTAATTTTGCAACATCTAAAAAAGTTGCCAAGTTGGCAATATCCCACCAAATTAGTCGCCAAACACTACAGAGATGAACAGATGAAAATATGGGTTCTTAAAGTAAATGTTAAGTAGCTTGTAATATATATATATATTTTCTTTGCAAGAAATAATATGAAAAATCTATATTGTTCGTATAATTAATCACAATTATAACATGTTACCCTTCACTTTAAAAGGATTAAAAAAATCTTTCAATTGATACCATACTTGACAATGTACTCCCCGGGGGAGGGGGGTAAAATCCCCCTCCCTCAAGGGGAGCTAATGACATCACGGACACAAAAATTGTATCACGGCTTTTTTCTTTACAGGAATGATTGAAACTAATAAGTCTTGTGACTATTGAGCTATAAATAACTTTTTATGAATGATTATTGCAAATTTTGTCCTATGATGCCATATTAAAAAAATATAAAATTTCAAATAAACTTCAAACTTTTTACTTGAATTTAAATACATTCTACCTATTTCCTAAGTTTTCAATAAGCCAAATATAAAATTTCATGAAAATTCATTAATATTTGTGGCAGCTACCATGTACGCAAAAAAAAAACTATCACAGACAGACAGACAGAATTCCAAAAATAATCAAAAAGGGTTCAGGAGGTTTTAAACATATATTGGCATCAAAATCTCAAATTCAAAAGTTTTTACAAAAACAATACTTTCTCTTTATTATATTACATAGTATGAGAAAGTAAAAATGATGCCTGAAATGATTATTTATGTATCGTTATTGACAGACATTTTAATGATTTCCTTAAAAAATTCATTCGAACATTGGATGAGGTCTTCCAAACATTTGATTGCGTAAATCAAGTTCCAGTATTCACTTCAATGATTGTAATAATCATCTTAAATTACTTTTGATGCATTCCATTCATTCATGAAACATAGTATCCATAGGCTCATGGACATACACACTAGCATACAACAACAGACATTACTTTAAAAACATACAACTTGTGTTTATGGATACTTGCAACGTGTTCTTTCATCAAAAACTTAGATTCAAATTTTTGACCCTTTACAATACTTTCCCTATATAATAATTATACTATGTATATAAGGAAAGTATTAAAAGTACCATGTAAATTTACAGGCCAAACCCTATACTTTGATATGTGTTTTCTATTTTTGATCAAATATAACCAAGTTCTGGGATTCACAGTACAAAGTTTACAAAAATAATATGAATTAAAAGAATTTGTAAAAAATAAAGAAAAATTTACCATTTACAGCAAAAATTTCACTTAATAAACTTCGAAGAGGAAGGTTCCCAACATATTCTGGAGGAAGCAGAGTCATAAAAAAAAATTCACATATCATTCGTAAGTATTCCAATTCATTTTCTTTAGTAGACAGAAATGGGTATACTTTATAGGGTTGAATTTTATCTGATGGACTGCAATAAAATTGAAAATATTTCAAATAAATAAACAGTAATTAAACTTAACAAAGTCACAATATAACAATTGCACATGCTTAATGCAGCAAAATAAGAACAAGGATTAAATTTTAATCATGCTCCCATTGCAGATACAGCATCCATGGACCAGTGTTTTATTTTTAGATTCAGAAGTTAACAAAAAAACTATAGTTGATGGGCAGTTCGAGTCTAATGCAGTCTGCAAACCTCACTATTACAATGAGATCCATGAGAATTTTGCATAAAGTAGTGTTATTTCACTGCTTATTGTCTTGTCTTGCAGTTCAATCTTCCTTTTTCAGGGAGTATTGTAGTAGCTTGGACAAACTGCAATCACAGAGAATTTGTATGCACAATGGTGTCTATTTTAGACTAGTATAAATATGCGATTTTAGGCTGTAAACACTCTCGTCTCACTCTCCAACTGATTCTCTATATGCAATGCATGCATACATATCAGCACTTAATATGAAGTAAAGTTGTATTTCAGACATATATTACACTGACTTCCAAAAATTAAGCAAGAAATGCAAATTTTCATTTTTTGAAAGCTTATTTGAATTTGAGTGGCTGAAAATCATTACGGATGTAGATTGCAGTATGCAAATATCGTATGTTACAGCCAATCACGATTGACTGTCCGGATATATGTTAATTAGACAATCATTGAAGATGCCAGCAGTCTGAAGGGTTTGAGGAGGTGCATTTAAATGCTGATACGAAATGCTTATAACTTTTGTAGGATTATTTCTGATGATATTCGTGTTTCTATCGCTGAAAGAAGATGAATGACAGATAGTGAATGCCAACGTGCTGTCAGACGCATTGAAGCAGGACAGTCAATCAAAGATGTTGCTATTTTCTTTGGCGTTGATCATTCGGTAATTTCTCGATTATGGAAATAATTCCAAACAAGTCAAACAGTTCTCCAGAGACCTGTGCCCGGTCATCCAAGAGTTACCACCCCCTCTGGTGATCGGTATATTGCTATAGTAGTCAGGCAGAATCAACAAGCAACCTCCACAACTGTTACATCCATGGTTGCAGTGGCACTTGGTAAGACAATATATGCCAGTACTGTGTGCCAAAGGCTCCACGTGAAGGAACTGTATGCCCGTGTACCATATTTTTGTGTTCCACTAACCGTCCAAGCCAGAGGGGCAAGATTAAAGTTGTGTTATCAACATGTCAATTGGACTGTCTGAGATTCATGCAATGTCCTATTTGTTCACAGATGAGTCCAGATTTGCCCTGGAATCAGATAAACGTATAAGGGTCTGGAGAGAATGAGGCACACGCAATCAGGCCAAGAACATCATCAAACGTCACATATTCAGAGGTGGCAGTGTCATGGTGTGGGCTGGAATTTCAATGGGATATCGCACAAAGCTGCACATCTTTAAAGGCGGTTCTGTGATGGCTGCATGGTATCAGGATGAAGTCCTAGACCCCATTGCGAGACTCTACACAGCAGCAGTTGGTCCTGATTTCTTCCTTATGGACAATAATGCCCATCCCCATTAAGCTAACATTGTTGACAAATGCCTGGAAAGTGAAGGCATTTTTTGTATGGAGTGGTCGGCGTATTCTTCCGACCTTAATCCCATTGAAAACCTTTGGGATGTCCTTGGGTGTGCTGTTTCTGCACGTTTATCTCCTCCAGCCAGTCTCAAAGAGTTGGAAACTGCCATATTGGAGAAATGGCCATTGCTTGCATCTGCAATATTTGATCAACTCATTGAAAGCATGGAAAATCGTTGCAAAGTTTGTGTGAAGGTCCGGGGTAGTCACATGCCATATTAATGTAAGTTTTGTATAGTTTATTTGCCTTTAAACATCATTTTGAAAATGACCCAAATGTGATGTCATAATATAACTTACGAAAAGTAAATATTTCTTTCATCTTTGTACATAATTCATGTTTTCTTTAATGCATACACACATTTGCAACCTTCATGTACAATTTTGAGTTAATCAAAGCTTTACTTTTCCATTTTTGTTCATTTTACTGTCCGTGCTTAACTTTTGGAAGCCAGTGTAACATTATCTCTGCACTTAGTTTCAGAGGTTTTTGTTTTTCTAAATTATTAATGTTCAGAATTCAGAATTATCCCCCCCTCCCTTCAAAATTCTAAATTAATTTATGGTTATTGAGTACTTTGGTGATTTATCTCATATTAAAGTTAATTTATTATCCCTTAAAATTCCCCAATATTCTAAATTACACGCGCAATGTATCTACAAATGCTAAATATCTTTAAAGTCCTTTGCTAATTCGCCTGTGTCCCTGTAATTTTCATTTCCGGCTCTACGCCTTCACTTTCGAGCGACAATTAAATTCATCCGAAAGCGAAAAATAACGCTTGTTTTAAGCGTAGATTTGGTCCTTTCACGGCTTATCAGTTGGAACGATGTAGAAACCAGATGTATATGGGTGCCGAGAGGAATTTTGTAGGGTTTTCTTAAGGAAATAATGAACTTTGGCGGCAAAACGTGGTAGCTATCTTGGCGGCAATTTTGCGCCTCGCGGTTCTTGGTGAAGTATCATTTTTTATTCCCCGGGGTGTACATAGGCGCTCTATACGAGGTGCAAGTTTTCACTTGCCAAGATTGGTGGCTCTTAGGAAAAAGAAATTTTGTTGGCGAGAGAGATTCAATTCCTGGCCGGTGTTTGAGGAGGAGGTTGAAATAAATTTCAGGGCCACGGCTGGGGCTCAAGCTGAGCGCCCGGGGCCCACGGTCGCCAGAAAAATGTTTTAAAGTGGCATATAGATGTTTTATTATATTCTTGCACTATTTACATTACTGTGAACCCAATACCAGTTCGGGTTCTTCAATAGAAAGTAGTGATGATGAGCCACTCCCAAAAATATATGTGTGAGTTCGGATTACTGGGGTTGTGCATCATGCCTTCTATGGGCGCCAGTATAAAGTCAAGGGGGACCACCACGGAACAGGGTGGCTAAATTGTGTCTGTAGCCATCAATCATCACTTTAGGTCTTTGTCGGGTTCTTGCAGCTTCTGACCAGCAGTGTGTGTGTGCCACATTAGCGAGAGTAGTGCGTTACAGTGTCTGACCAACAGTGTGTGTGTGCAACATCAGCAAGAGTAGTACGTTTTAAGTGTCTGACCAGCAGAGTGTGTTTCAATCACATATTTTGTCATCCTTGTTTCACCAACTCACAAATCCATAGTACATGTTTAACAACAGTCTTCATTTAACTCCTCATTCCTGGTACTGCCATCTACAAGTTTAATCGTAAAACTTCACAGTCAAATGATAATTATTTTCATAATAAGAAATTGAGGTTGGGAATCTGTTGGTTTGGCATTTTAATCTTTTTAACTGTTGTGAATTTATTTTTGACACAGGCAGCTTCATTTTTTTTACCTTTGAGAATAATATTTTGCTACACGTACAAATTGAAATTTTGCATTTTACTATTTAGTGTTTGTTTTTATTATTTTGAATTTTGATCATTTGTAATTTTATCATTTACAATTTGTGTTTATTTTTATTATTTTGGGGGTTAACATGTAACATTTTTGTGGACAGCTCTTCCAGACAGACCAAACTCTGGACTTCAGACCAGAGACTTTGGGAATGCACACAATTGGGCATGTTCTGTGAGTACTTGGCTGCTGTAGCCTGAGCTCAATTTTGAAGAAATACAAAGTTGGCTATGTGTTAATACTAAATTTGTTGGTATTAACTACTCCGTAATAGCAAGCACATAATAAGCATGAAACCAGAGCAATAGGAGCATAATCCTAACTTTGAGAATGCCGCTATACGCAGGTTCTTTAAATATAAAGGATTAAGATATGTATATAATATGCACTGAACTGAGTGAGGGGAAATTTTATCAAAATTATCGAGCACTTCCAGTATAGCTAAAGTGTAGGTTTTGGTATCATTCGATTCATCTCAGCTTTGAAACTAAGGAAAAAATTTAAAATTTTGAAACATCAAATTACAGGTGATAGTACAGAGTGATAATCAAAACACTCAAAACTATTTTTCAAACCATTTTCACACTTGATTATCACCCTGTTACATAAAAGTTATGTCTACCTTTAAAAGAACATTAATATTTCTTTCAAATTGTTAAGACTCTACTGCATTGCAAGCAACACATTTATAATAATAACATGTAGATCTTTTATTAAAAGTTTCTTTTTAAAATATGAAACAGAATTAATGAAAAATCCTAAGAAATGTCAGATTTTTAACTTTCTCATAACTGAATTTCTTCTACCACCATTAGAGACATTGGACCCTCAGGGTTATGAGGACGACAATTAAAAGATACATATGAGAAATAGAGGGGAAAGAATCCTCTGATTTATTTTATGAAAACATCATACACATCATATACAGAGTGCACATATAAGGTATTCAATATAACTTTGAAGTTTTAATTCAATAACATTAATGCAAAAAAAAAAAAAGACTTACTTGATAACAGCAGCCTTGATATGCTGAAGATGCTCTGTTATTATGATAACAATGTCATTTGCGAATAGTTTAACATCATCTATTTTTCTGCATCTATCTCTAAATGTATACAACATTTGACGAATGGGATCTCTAGAACATAATAAAACTGTATGTAATATACACAGAAACTATGTTAATACATATTACAAAGATGAAAATATGTTTAGTTACGCAAATTTACACCTAATTTGCTTTTAAATGAGTGCAAAATAATAGATCTAATAGATGAATATCTGATATATATATATCAATTTACTGTCCCTTGAGCTAGAAAAAAACTATAACAATAAAAGAAATAATCTATCTGGTTGTTTGTTCGTGATGCTGTGTGATATCTACCACAGTTACGGCTCTGAAGTTTTTCAAGCAGTAGCATCTATACCTGAACCTGTGTCTTAAAGGTTTTTCTCCAAATTTTTAATTAAACATTTTTTAAATGAAGTTTTAAAGTCTAACATCAGCTAAACTCCAGCTACAGATACAATCTAGTAGCTACCCTCATGATCTACTACCATTTTGCTTTGCGAAGAGCATATATATTGTGTAATGGATAGTTTTGAATATATAAATTACCAACATTGTGTAATGGATAGTTTTGAATATATAAATTACCAACATTGTGTAATAGATAGTTTTGAATATATTAATTACCCCACTAAAAATTATAATTTCAATGAATGTAAGAATAAAAATTGCAAAAATTGCTCTTCTGCATCTAAAACTCAAATTACGAACCTTGATAGCCATTTGCCTTTCTGTAAAGTTTTTAATTGCATAAATCGATTATCTTGTAATATTTGTAATTCATCATATATTGGACAAACTAGTAATCCCATTCATCTACATATGAATGTTCATAGAGATCACGTCAAAAAATATATCCTCAATAATAATTTTCTTCATGCTTCTAATAAAATTGAATATAAACACTTTGCTAAGCACAGATTTGAAAATATCACAATACATATATTGGATATAAAACAAATACTGCAGATAGGATTTATTTTGAAAACTATTATATAAAATCAAATTGTACTCTTTTTCCATATGGATTAAATCAACTATATCTTAATGGTAATATTGTAAAAAATAATTTTGTAGATAATAAATACTCTATTTTTAATCACCTGTTTTTGAAACCTCCTTTAAATAATAGAAATCAGTTAAATTTAAAAGATTTAAATGGGGCAATGGAAATTCCTCAATCATTAATCATAAGGCTGAGATAATTTGTTTACATAATAAATTTAATAGCACTTTTCAGTGGAAATTAATTAAATCCTGGGTTTTTGCGGTAAAGAAAAAACATTTAAATAGAGTTCATGCAATTTTCTTAAAATTAAATCTTGCTAATGAACACTTTAATCATATTTTCTTTGATTTGCTTATTACAAGATCACAGTATTTAAATTTAAAACTTAATCAATATCATCTTAATAACATGTCAACTAATTCATATTGTGTTATTTCTTTCAAGCATCCCATTTATGATTCTATAAATTTTGATCATCTTTTTAACAAGTTCAAGCATTTAATGCCTATTGGAGATTTGAGTGTATCAAAGACTTTTAAATACAACAGGTCTATTGGTAGATCAATATTTAATTATAATGAAATTTCACAATCTCCCTCTTTAGATCAGTATTCTAAGTCAATTTTAGAAAATAAATATAATTGTACAGTAAAAGATTATGCTAAATTTCTCAATCTAGACCTGGGGCATATAGTTACAGGAGACTTAGGTATTATTAAAGACATTTCGTTAAGAACCATTATGTTTTTTGGCACAAAATTCAGATTACCCTCTTGTCATAATTCAATTAAAGTTTGAAAATTCATTAATCTTGATCTTAATAAATATATATATAAATTAGCTTCTAAATATGCTATGCCTTTAGAGGCATTTAATATCTGGAAATTTACTTTATTAGAATCTATTAAAAATGCTATAAGTAGTATTAAATTGACTAGATCCATATATAATTTTGATAATATTAAACCCTCCATTATTGATTTACAAAGATCTTTTGTTATCACCTATGTTGATAAAGCCTCTAATAATTATGCTATTATCTGTAAAAAAATTTATATACAATTTCTGTTAGATTATATAAAAAATAATAGTCTGTTTAAACTTGATTTACATTCCATTAATAATTTTAAATTGAAAATTATCAACATATATAGTGATTTAAATATTAAATATAAATTTCTTAAATATCCATATATTGTGCTTATTCCAAAATTTCATAAAAATCCCATTAAATTTAGAACTGTAAATAGTGGGCATAATACTTACTCTACTACTGCGAGTAATTTACTTCTAAATTCTTTAAATCAAATAAATGATAGTTTATGTCAGTCTAGCAATAATTACCTTATTCTAAAGTAGCCGCCTTTGGCGACCAGCCTGTTCGCTACCCTTGAAAATTCTGACCGTGGCAAACTCGCTGGTGCGACCTGCCAGAAAGGTGTATGGTAACTGTTTGGACGGCCAGGAAGTGCCACCCAATTTAGACCGGAACCCAGTGGGGGAGGCATCTACAGGGACCGTACCCTCCTTCCCTTACCACCAACCTCTCGGAAGAACTTACGGACCCACATGTTTAACGTGATCGTACTCCGCGCGAACACGGCGGTAGTTTTGATAATGGCAGGAATCTAACCCGGACCTACCGAGTGTAATTCTTGTGCATTAACCACTAGGCTACTACGTCCGCTGCGACAATCTCCATAACTTTCTTTTTATTCACCCAATTTAGACTGGAACCCAGTGGAAGAGGCATCTACAGGAACTGTACCCTCCTTCCCCTACCACCAACCTCTCGGAAGGACTTACGGACCCACATGTTTAACGTGATCGTACTCTGCGTGAACACGGCAGCAGTTTTGGCAGTGGCGCGAATCGAACCCGGGCCTACCGAGTGTAATTCCCACGCGCTAACCACTGGGATACTGCGTCCTCCGCGACAATCTCCATAACTTTCTTTTATTCACCCAATTTAGACCGGAACTCAGTGGGGGAGGCATCCACAGGGACCGTACCCTCCTTCCCCTACCACCAACCTCTCGGAAGGACTTACGGACCCACATGTTTAATGTGATCGTACTCCGTCTGAACATGATGGCAGTTTAGGCAGTGGCGGGAATCGAACCCGGGCCTACCGAGTGCAATTCCCGCACGCTAATTTAAATTTTATAATGACCACATGCTAAACTCTATTAAAATATCCATCGTTCCGTCATTTAAAATATCCATAAAATTAAAATATATCCATAAATTAAAAATGTTCCCCTACCACCAACCTCTCGGAAGGACTTACGGACCCACATGTTTAACGCGATCGTACTCCGCGTGAACACGGCGGTAGTTTTGATAATGGCAGGAATCTAACCCGGACCTACCAAGTGTAATTCTTGTGCACTAACCACTCGGCTACTGCGTCCGCCGCGACAATCTCCATAACTTTCTTTTTATTCATCCAATTTAGACTGGAACCCAGTGGAAGAGGCATCTACAGGGACTGTACCCTCCTTCCCCTACCACCAACCTCTCGGAAGGACTTACGGACCCACATGTTTAACGTGATCGTACTCTGCGTGAACACGGCAGCAGTTTTGGCAGTGGCGCGAATCGAACCCGGACCTAACTGTTGGAAAAAAAATCAATACATCGCGATTCTCGTTCCCGTGAACGGATTTTTATGCAAATTTAATATGAACGACTCTTTCCGTTCACCGGCGTGAACCGTGACGTTTTTCAACATGAGGTTTCATGCAAATCAGTTCTCAATGCGTACGCATCTGATTTGCATATCCGGGGGCGTTTCCGGAACAGTCCATTCTCGGATATATAAAGCAGAGATTTCTTGAAGCAATTATACTGACACCCAGTCTGATCCAGAACGGAGCGGAGAAGGCTTTGTAAGACATAGACACTGATGGTCTGATGCAGGCAGACAGAAATGTTTTTGACAGAAGCACTGCGGGATATCGTTTGACGACGGTTTTTAGTCGAGACGGACGCAGAGATGTCTTATCCTTTGGTTTTCCTTGCCAAGTGTGATACCTTCAATAGTGGCTGCAAATACACGCAAGTGATAAAGGTAGTATAGTTATTTACTACCCATGCTTCAAGGAATTTCTGTCTGGTTATTTACAACTGCAAACTTTTTGTACATAGTATTTTTTGGCGTTTTGTGACATGGAAACCTGGAATGTGTAACTTGCCTAGTTATGTTTTTCATGAAATAAAGTGAACGATGTTTTTCTTTGAAACTGGATCTGCATACTTTTATGATCCAGCCAACACTTATTGACTCTATGCCAGTGCGTACTTTGCTTCTTCAAATTTTAAATTTTCCAACACTACCGAGTGCAATTCCCGCGCGCTAACCACTGGGATACTGCATCCTCCGCGACAATCTCCATAACTTTCTTTTATTCACCCAATTTAGACCGGAACTCAGTGGGGGAGGCATCCACAGGGACCGTACCCTCCTTCCCATACCACCAACCTCTCGGAAGGACTTACGGACCCACATGTTTAATGCGATCGTACTCCGTCTGAACATGATGGCAGTTTAGGCAGTGGCGGGAATCGAACCCGGGCCTACCGCGTGCAATTCCTGCACGCTAATTTAAATTTTATAATAACCACATGCTAAACTCTATTAAAATATCCATCATTCCATCATTTAAAATATCCATAAAATTAAAATATATCCATAAATTAAAAATGTTCCCCTACCACCAACCTCTCGGAAGGACTTACGGAGCCACATGTTTAGCGTGATCGTACTCCGCCTAAACACGGCGGCAGTTTTGGCAGTGGCGGGAATCAAACCCGGGCCTACCGAGTGCAATTCCCGCATGCTAACCACTGGGCTACTTCGTTCTCCTCGACAATCTCCATAACTTTCTTTTTATTCACCCAATTTAGACCGGAACTCAGTGGGGGAGGCATCCACAGGGACCGTACCCTCCTTCCCCTACCACCAAACTCTCGGAAGGACTTACAGACCCACATGTTTAACGTGATCGTACTCCGCGTGAACACGGCAGCAGTTATGGCAGTGGCGGGAATCAAACCCGACCCTACCGAGTGTAATTCCCGTGCGCTAACCACTGGGCTACTGTGTCCTCCGCGACAATCTCCATAACTTTTTTATTCACCCAATTTAGACCGGAACCCAGTGGGGGAGGCATCCACAGGGACCATACCCTCCTTCCCCTACCACCAACCTCTAGGAAGGACTTATGTTTAATGTGATCGTACTCCGCCTGAACATGGTGGCAGTTTAGTCAGTGGTGGGAATCGAACCCGGGCCTACAGAGTGCAATTCCCGCACGCTAATTTAAATTTTATAATGACCACATGCTAAACTCTATTAAAATATCCATCGTTCCGTCATTTAAAATATCCATAAAATTAAAATATATCCATAAATTAAAAATGTTCCCCTACCACCAACCTCTCGGAAGGACTTACGGACCCACATGTTTAACGCGATCGTACTCCGCGTGAACACGGCGGTAGTTTTGATAATGGCAGGAATCTAACCCGGACCTACCAAGTGTAATTCTTGTGCACTAACCACTCGGCTACTGCGTCCGCCGCGACAATCTCCATAACTTTCTTTTTATTCATCCAATTTAGACTGGAACCCAGTGGAAGAGGCATCTACAGGGACTGTACCCTCCTTCCCCTACCACCAACCTCTCGGAAGGACTTACGGACCCACATGTTTAACGTGATCGTACTCTGCGTGAACACGGCAGCAGTTTTGGCAGTGGCGCGAATCGAACCCGGACCTAACTGTTGGAAAAAAAATCAATACATCGCGATTCTCGTTCCTGTGAACGGATTTTTATGCAAATTTAATATGAACGACTCTTTCCGTTCACCGGCGTGAACCGTGACGTTTTTCAACATGAGGTTTCATGCAAATCAGTTCTCAATGCGTACGCATCTGATTTGCATATCCGGGGGCGTTTCCGGAACAGTCCATTCTCGGATATATAAAGCAGAGATTTCTTGAAGCAATTATACTGACACCCAGTCTGATCCAGAACGGAGCGGAGAAGGCTTTGTAAGACATAGACACTGATGGTCTGATGCAGGCAGACAGAAATGTTTTTGACAGAAGCACTGCGGGATATCGTTTGACGACGGTTTTTAGTCGAGACGGACGCAGAGATGTCTTATCCTTTGGTTTTCCTTGCCAAGTGTGATACCTTCAATAGTGGCTGCAAATACACGCAAGTGATAAAGGTAGTATAGTTATTTACTACCCATGCTTCAAGGAATTTCTGTCTGGTTATTTACAACTGCAAACTTTTTGTACATAGTATTTTTTGGCGTTTTGTGACATGGAAACCTGGAATGTGTAACTTGCCTAGTTATGTTTTTCATGAAATAAAGTGAACGATGTTTTTCTTTGAAACTGGATCTGCATACTTTTATGATCCAGCCAACACTTATTGACTCTATGCCAGTGCGTACTTTGCTTCTTCAAATTTTAAATTTTCCAACACTACCGAGTGCAATTCCCGCGCGCTAACCACTGGGATACTGCATCCTCCGCGACAATCTCCATAACTTTCTTTTATTCACCCAATTTAGACCGGAACTCAGTGGGGGAGGCATCCACAGGGACCGTACCCTCCTTCCCATACCACCAACCTCTCGGAAGGACTTACGGACCCACATGTTTAATGCGATCGTACTCCGTCTGAACATGATGGCAGTTTAGGCAGTGGCGGGAATCGAACCCGGGCCTACCGCGTGCAATTCCTGCACGCTAATTTAAATTTTATAATAACCACATGCTAAACTCTATTAAAATATCCATCATTCCATCATTTAAAATATCCATAAAATTAAAATATATCCATAAATTAAAAATGTTCCCCTACCACCAACCTCTCGGAAGGACTTACGGAGCCACATGTTTAGCGTGATCGTACTCCGCCTAAACACGGCGGCAGTTTTGGCAGTGGCGGGAATCAAACCCGGGCCTACCGAGTGCAATTCCCGCATGCTAACCACTGGGCTACTTCGTTCTCCTCGACAATCTCCATAACTTTCTTTTTATTCACCCAATTTAGACCGGAACTCAGTGGGGGAGGCATCCACAGGGACCGTACCCTCCTTCCCCTACCACCAAACTCTCGGAAGGACTTACAGACCCACATGTTTAACGTGATCGTACTCCGCGTGAACACGGCAGCAGTTATGGCAGTGGCGGGAATCAAACCCGACCCTACCGAGTGTAATTCCCGTGCGCTAACCACTGGGCTACTGTGTCCTCCGCGACATTCTCCATAACTTTTTTATTCACCCAATTTAGACCGGAACCCAGTGGGGGAGGCATCCACAGGGACCATACCCTCCTTCCCCTACCACCAACCTCTAGGAAGGACTTATGTTTAATGTGATCGTACTCCGCCTGAACATGGTGGCAGTTTAGTCAGTGGTGGGAATCGAACCCGGGCCTACCGAGTGCAATTCCCGCACGCTAATTTAAATTTTATAATGACCACATGCTAAACTCTATTAAAATATCCATCGTTCCGTCATTTAAAATATCCATAAAATTAAAATATATCCATAAATTAAAAATGTTCCCCTACCACCAACCTCTCGGAAGGACTTACGGACCCACATGTTTAACGCGATCGTACTCCGCGTGAACACGGCGGTAGTTTTGATAATGGCAGGAATCTAACCCGGACCTACCAAGTGTAATTCTTGTGCACTAACCACTCGGCTACTGCGTCCGCCGCGACAATCTCCATAACTTTCTTTTTATTCATCCAATTTAGACTGGAACCCAGTGGAAGAGGCATCTACAGGGACTGTACCCTCCTTCCCCTACCACCAACCTCTCGGAAGGACTTACGGACCCACATGTTTAACGTGATCGTACTCTGCGTGAACACGGCAGCAGTTTTGGCAGTGGCGCGAATCGAACCCGGACCTAACTGTTGGAAAAAAAATCAATACATCGCGATTCTCGTTCCTGTGAACGGATTTTTATGCAAATTTAATATGAACGACTCTTTCCGTTCACCGGCGTGAACCGTGACGTTTTTCAACATGAGGTTTCATGCAAATCAGTTCTCAATGCGTACGCATCTGATTTGCATATCCGGGGGCGTTTCCGGAACAGTCCATTCTCGGATATATAAAGCAGAGATTTCTTGAAGCAATTATACTGACACCCAGTCTGATCCAGAACGGAGCGGAGAAGGCTTTGTAAGACATAGACACTGATGGTCTGATGCAGGCAGACAGAAATGTTTTTGACAGAAGCACTGCGGGATATCGTTTGACGACGGTTTTTAGTCGAGACGGACGCAGAGATGTCTTATCCTTTGGTTTTCCTTGCCAAGTGTGATACCTTCAATAGTGGCTGCAAATACACGCAAGTGATAAAGGTAGTATAGTTATTTACTACCCATGCTTCAAGGAATTTCTGTCTGGTTATTTACAACTGCAAACTTTTTGTACATAGTATTTTTTGGCGTTTTGTGACATGGAAACCTGGAATGTGTAACTTGCCTAGTTATGTTTTTCATGAAATAAAGTGAACGATGTTTTTCTTTGAAACTGGATCTGCATACTTTTATGATCCAGCCAACACTTATTGACTCTATGCCAGTGCGTACTTTGCTTCTTCAAATTTTAAATTTTCCAACACTACCGAGTGCAATTCCCGCGCGCTAACCACTGGGATACTGCATCCTCCGCGACAATCTCCATAACTTTCTTTTATTCACCCAATTTAGACCGGAACTCAGTGGGGGAGGCATCCACAGGGACCGTACCCTCCTTCCCATACCACCAACCTCTCGGAAGGACTTACGGACCCACATGTTTAATGCGATCGTACTCCGTCTGAACATGATGGCAGTTTAGGCAGTGGCGGGAATCGAACCCGGGCCTACCGCGTGCAATTCCTGCACGCTAATTTAAATTTTATAATAACCACATGCTAAACTCTATTAAAATATCCATCATTCCATCATTTAAAATATCCATAAAATTAAAATATATCCATAAATTAAAAATGTTCCCCTACCACCAACCTCTCGGAAGGACTTACGGAGCCACATGTTTAGCGTGATCGTACTCCGCCTAAACACGGCGGCAGTTTTGGCAGTGGCGGGAATCAAACCCGGGCCTACCGAGTGCAATTCCCGCATGCTAACCACTGGGCTACTTCGTTCTCCTCGACAATCTCCATAACTTTCTTTTTATTCACCCAATTTAGACCGGAACTCAGTGGGGGAGGTATCCACAGGGACCGTACCCTCCTTCCCCTACCACCAAACTCTCGGAAGGACTTACAGACCCACATGTTTAACGTGATCGTACTCCGCGTGAACACGGCAGCAGTTATGGCAGTGGCGGGAATCAAACCCGACCCTACCGAGTGTAATTCCCGTGCGCTAACCACTGGGCTACTGTGTCCTCCGCGACAATCTCCATAACTTTTTTATTCACCCAATTTAGACCGGAACCCAGTGGGGGAGGCATCCACAGGGACCATACCCTCCTTCCCCTACCACCAACCTCTAGGAAGGACTTATGTTTAATGTGATCGTACTCCGCCTGAACATGGTGGCAGTTTAGTCAGTGGTGGGAATCGAACCCGGGCCTACCGAGTGCAATTCCTGCGCACTAATTTAAGTTTTATAATGACCACATGCTAAGCTCTATTAAAATATTCATCGTTCCATCATTTAAAATATCCATAAAATTAAAATATATCCATAAATTAAAATATCCATAAATTAAAATATCCATTTAAAAAATCCATATCGTTCCATCAATCATCCATATTGTTCCACCAATCCATAAATATAATAATTTCAAATACATCACCACAATTCAATCCACCATTATTTAATCATTTAAATTATTTAAAATATCCATTTAAAATATCCATAAATTAAAATATCATATAAATATAATAATTTCACCCGATGTATACAATACATATGCTAAGCTCTTAATTAATTTAAAACCGGAAGCGCGGTCTCCACGAAAACGGGGAAAAAACTCAACGCCGGTGAAGAACTACTTTAGAGGATTGCCGAGAAATTTAAAATCACGACGTCTTTAAAATTGCGATCCTGCGGGCAATTTTCATTATTTCTTGACCAGATTGGACTTGTAAGAATGCCAGATCTTTGACCTTTCTAAAAATGTAAATTATTAGTCGAAATCATTAGTACTTTCTGCTATGTGAGGATTTAAAAACTAAAGTTCGTTTTTTTAAACCGAAAGTGACTTTTGTTTTAAAATCTTTAAAAAATATTAGAATTTGTCCCTGAGATTTGACATTGATATATATTTACTCACAATTGTCTGCTCTTTCCGGTGGTGTGATTTGGTTTTTTCTACGTCTGGATGGTGGAGGAAAAAGGGGAAAAAACGGTCTAAATCGCATAAAACATTAAATAACTAAAAAAATAATTTCGATAAAAAATAATACGACGAGAGTGAAATAAAAATCGGTTTTCACGTGTGCCCTAGAGAATGCCACAGCATATTTATTCTGCACTTAGCCACATGTCTAGGCAAAAGATGGTGAACATTAAGCTTCTTAGCTTTTTTAAGATTCACATTTTATTTATTATCTTGTTTACAGTTACTACAGAGGTATTTAAAGACACTGCAATTGGTTTTTGAGTTGAAGAACTTCCTTATGAGACAAGAGACTTTATTTTTGAAATAGTAGTAAATGTAAGTACCTTCTTTAGGTATTAATTCGTTGTTCTTTTTCCAGTTTAAAGTAATGCTTGATGCTCTTTTTCTCTTTATAATTAATAACATTGTTTGCCTTAAATTTAAAAATGCCAATTTCATGGTTTTCAGTGTTTTCTAATTACAGAATAAGAGTATTTCTCTTTGGAAAGAGCAAAAATGTATCCTTCAATCCAAAGTTTGTTTACATGCAATATTTTTTAAATAGACAAAAGTTAACTACAGCAAATGATAAGTTAGCTTTTGGGTCATTCCATGTCAATTCAAACAAAAAAATATGAAATGTCACCCACTCCTTTAGACTTCACCAATTTTTTTTTTCATTTTTTTTCCAAAGCTACATATAGTAAGTTGTAACACCATATGAAATTCTAGTTCATTTCATGCATTAGTTTTGTAGCAATAAATTAAAAAAAAAATGGAGAATTCACTTGGTACTACTTTGCAGATGCATGAAATGAAAAACTCGCTTTGATAAAATCCTTTCTTGCCCTACACCTAATTGTCAGAAACACATAATTTTTCTGTGGATATTCTAGAACATATGCTTATTGTCAAACAATATACATTTTGATTTATTTAAAACCTTGCTATTTTTTGCCTTCAAGTTGAAAAAGGTAAAAGGAATATTTATTTTGATTTCGAAGAAAGGAATTTTTTTCAACATGAGATGATATTCAAATTTAATAATTATTTTTGGTTATACAGTAACCTTCTTACCATAGGCTTATCATCTCCTGTTATACATAACCATCTTACCAAAGGCTTTTTTTTTTTTTAAATGGCTGTATTTCTATTAAGTCAACAGTAAAAATAATTAATCTAGGAAATAATTTATCAGTAATTGATCATATTAGTTTATATATTAAAAACATAATATTTAAAAAATTATTGATTCATATCAATTATTTAGAAGGAATGCAATTAGAAATACAAGAAAATTTTTCCCTTTTAATTTACCATATTGATAACTACCTTATTTTGATCATATATATATATATATATATATATATATATATATATATATATATATATATATATATATATATATATTTTATAACCATTTAAACCAATAACAGTAAACCATTTTCTGTTATTGGTTTAAATAGCTATAATATTAATATATAAGATATAGGATCAAAATAAGGCAGTTTAGTTATCAAGAATATTATAAATTAGACAAATACAAAGCTAAAAAATGCTAAGAGATACCATAGCCATTAGCCGTTACTTATTTAACACCATCCAGGAGACAAGTGCAACTTAAGGTTTGTCACGGCCGTAAGTAGCATTGCCAGTAAAAAAAAAAAAAAATCTAGAAACTTCAGAAAAATGAAAGATATTTAAATATTAGCAAATTCTAAATTTTTATAATATTAAAAAAAAAAAGTTCCAAAAATGTCAGCGAGTGTTTTTCATTAAAATATATGGTAATGCTTAATAAGCATGAAAATAACGTAGAAAATATTGCCTGGAAATAGAAAACAAGTGCAAGAACTTTATACAAAATAATTTCCACAATTAATGGCTCAAATTTCAAAATTGTTAGAGTTTGTTCTATGAATAAATAGAAATTGTGAATAGCTAAAACCTAAGTATTAGTTCTGCTCTTCCTATGTGCATACAGGTCCACAAAGCATTATGGTTAACCAGAAGAAAAAAGATATATTTTTGACTAAGGATTATGAAAGTCATTAATAATTATAAGGGGAAAAAACTGTGTACACAAAAATGATCATTTAAAATCACAGACTTCTTAACACTGACTTTATCCTTATGTCCTGGTATTATTTTTAAAAATCCATCATCATTGTATAATCTCTTGTAAAATTTGTTTACCTTTCTAGGCTTTAATAAAGATAAAATTCCCCCTTTTTTAATAACTTACAAGACTGGCAAGCTTGACAGTCAGTCACTTCAATAGTTTCACTGACATTCTTGCAGATCCAAGATAATGAAGCTAAGGTTAATAACTGATATTTTTTTCTTTTTACAATAGCTTGTCTTGCCTACTTTCTTTAGAATTTTGATGATTATTTCATTAAAATATTTAACTGATTGGCATATATTTCTGTTTTCTTAACAGTTTCATCGTTGAACTAAAATTTGAATCTTCTACTTGAACTTTCAAATTTCTATTGTCCTATATAAACACAAACTAATTTAATTTTTAAAGCAGAAGTAACTGAACATAATTTGTATTTTACCACAAGTAAACTTGTTCTCAGCAGCTTGCTTCTCTTTATTACATACTTCCGGTATATAACTGGGACTTTCTTCATACTCTTCAGTAATATATTTAGATGAATCACTAACATCAAGCTCATTTTCATTTATTTTCATTTTAATACTTTCTTTTCTTATCTTTTCTGGTGCATGATACAGTTTTCTTAATGGAATAAACAACTAGAATGTTCTTTTAACTTTTCTGCAAGTTGTAACGTAATCCAATTTAGTTTTCATTTCACATCATTCTTGTGGCAATTAAAAGAATCATAGCACTTTTCTGGTGAACAGAAAACTTGTTTAAAAATTTCTGTTTATGATGAAAGCACACTTACATCTTGGGGTATACTATCATATGTTCCCCACAGAAACAGCTGTTGATCATTACAAGATAATTCAAAATGTCCTTTAGATTTTTATTACATATTTCTGAAAAATATTTACTTATCATACACTGAAAACTACATGATGCCATTATTTAAAAAACAATGATAAAAATTTGCAATAATACTTTTAGCTAGCAAAAGGAGCATATCGAAAGAGGGAGAAGAGCATGTTTTAAACCATGTAAAATATAACCTGTTACAAGTTAAATAGGAAGTAGTTAATAAAAGTTACAATGTAAAATTTTAGGTCATTCTATGCATTAGTTTTTAAGCAATAAAGTTACTACTTCCTTTCTTAATTGGACTGCAGTAATGACTTTGAAAGTTAAATTGACATTATTTATTGCAGTAGGGGATGATCTCAGTTTCTGAAAGGGTATCATTTTTTTTTATTTCTGTCCTGGAATTTTCCTATACTTTGGGGAATACTCTCAATTAATAAGAAAAGAAAAAGGAATTTGTTTCTTCAAAGGAATGATAGTAACTAAAACATATCTAATTATGAAGATTTTACATGGTTTAAAACATGTTCAGTAATCAATATAGCCAGAAGAGGAATATTTAAAATATTTCTTTATATTTTAATTATTTCTATAAAACTTATAATAATCCATACCTATATATATAAAAATTGTTTATTTTTATTAAATAAATTAATAAATTCAGATAATTATAAATTTAATAAATAAGTAAATTATTTTTATTCGACTTATGAAAATGCAACAAAGTAAAAATTTTATATTTTACACAACAAAAAATATTTCTCATATTTTCCTAAAAACATCGGTCAAATTTTTTTTACAGTAAGCAGGTTACTGTATAAAGACGACCATATAAAAAAATTATCAAGAAATTTAAACATGGAGCTCATCTTTGAAAAAAATTTCTTTTGTTGAAATTAAAAATTTTTTTTTATATTTTTCAACTTTAAGGCAAAAAATAATAGAGTTTTAAATAAAATATTATCAAAATGCATGCTGTTTGACAATTAGCATATATTCTAGAATATCCACAGAAAAAAATTATGTGTTTCTGTCAATTAAGTGCAGAGCAAAAAAGGATTTTATCAAACACAAGGATTTTATTTCATGCATCTGCAATGCAGCACAAAGTGAATTCTGTATTTTTTTGAAAATTTATTGCTTAAAAACTAATGCATAGAATGACCTAAAATTTTACATTGTAATATAAGTTTGTTGTATGTAACTTTGTGTAAAACTTCAGACAAATCCGAGGGGGCTGAGAGACAGATTGAAGTGCCATGAAATGACCCTATTTTATAAAATAAGCTGTTACTAGAAATTATTTTAATTAATTTTTGTTATTTTTTGGAATAAAATCATTCTAAAATGTTTAAACAGCCTGTGTAAAAGTGAGTTATGCATAATGCTTACATCGTTTCCCAATATTAGTTTCAATTTAAATGTGGAACAAACAAACTCATATGTCATTTCTGATACATAAACATAATGAATATGGAAAAGAGAAACTTGAGCAGTATAAAAGCACAAATAACAAAATAATGCAGCATACAACTGTTTTAAGAATATGCTGGATCCCCTTCGTCAGTGCAAAAGAACCAAGAAAACTAAAGTCCTAAAGAGGAATAGGCATGAAAGCAAGATGCAGGGAGGTTATATACCCAAGACCTGGATTAAAAGAGAGCCAATCACAAAGCAGCATGAAGAAATGTCCAGTCAATCCGAAACAACAAGTAACACAAGGGTTTGTTAGTTCTCTTGCACTAACAAAGGGGATCCAGTGTATCCTTGAAACAGCTGTATGCTGCATTATTTTATTATTTGTGCTTTTATACATAGCTCAAGTTTTTCTTATTCTTCTCACAAAGTGTATTGTACTTATTGATAATGAATATGCTTTCAAATTCCAATCATTCAATTAATCCTAGCTGTCATCCATTAGAAATCTTTAAAGACATTTTTAAAAATTTATTCCAAGCAAAAGTTTCTAGAAACTATAAAGTTAAAAAAATATATTTTTTGGAACTTGAAAATTGACATTTTTTAGATGTTAAGCTAGATCTATTTGATGAAAAAAATTTCAATCAATGGGGAGTAGGGAAAGATTAAAGCATATTTTCATGAACTCAATTGGAAAAAAAAATTTGTAGGTTCCAACTTTTATTGATTTTGGCTTTAATTTGGAAATAGAAAAAAAAAATAATAACATAATAAAATTGTAGAATAAATTCATTCATATAGCTGAAATACTTTTGATCTATAAAATATAGGAATGTCTATAAACCAATGAAAAGGAACATAAATGGTAAAAGCATATAAAACGAACTTTACTAATTACAGTAAACTTTTAATATAAAATAACAACCTAGACCATTATGAAATTCACAGTTTTATGAGTTATGCACTTTGCGACCATGATCAGTTGAAATATGTAGATATAGTCTGTTACACATTATTATTATTTTCAAGATTTTACCTGGATAAAAATAATCTCCAAAAAAGTTTCAGAGTGACCCCTATCACTTTAGAATTCCATTTAAGAATATCGCTGTTAATGACAAAAGGAGACATGTATTTTAAATGCACACCCAGGGTGGCTACAGGATCGCAGATATAAAAAAATTCTCTGATATTTTCCTGATTTCCAGATAATATTTCAAACATTACCTGATATGTATCACTATCTACTTTTACTGAATATAAGTTTAACATACATAAAAAAGTTAATTAATAAAATTGAAAGAAATAATTAAAATTAATTACCTTCAGCATTGAAAAGTATAATAATCAAAGTATATTATTTATGCAAGAATTATATAAGAACAGTATTATTACAAAAATATAAATCCTTCAAGCATTAAAATTCTATATAAGCTGTAAAACACAACTATAAACTGAGCAGTGTTCTGTAAAATCCAGTCAAGAATTCATATAGTTAAATATAACTTATTGTAACAAAATTATATATAAGCAGAAACAGTATTCTTTTAATCAGCTTTTCCTGTCATATGAAATATCTTGACAACTTTCAAAAGAGATGATTTGAGATGAGAGGGATCACTGAAAAACATCGAAATTTTAAGCCTCTTTTCCTTTTATTGAGATGTCCAGTAGACTGTCTTCCATCACATGAGATGCAAATAAAAAATTCCATATATATGCATTATCACGAGTAGGAAGAAAGCTGCGATTACCAAAAAACTTCCAATTTCCCTGATTTTACAGGGTTTTTTTTTAGAAATTCTGATATTTTCAGAATGTTGTTTTCTCTGATATACCCTGATGTTTCTCTGAATTCCAGATTCTGTAGTCCCCCTGACCCTAGAATCACCCATATAATTTAAGCACTTCTCTTGACGACACACACATTTTAATATTACATATACTAATAGTAAAAAAATTTCATATAAAGTAAGAACTTAGCTGCATGCAAGTGATTACAGAACATACAGTCTTATGATTTAGGCAAAAGGTCAACAACCTATTTTTAATGTAGCCACAGATGTTGAGAATAAGAAGTGAAATTTGCCACATCATATAAAAATTTTAAAATGAGATTGCTCAATCAAACAGTATATGTGAAATAAATATTATGCTTGTGAATTGGAATGCCATAACTACCATTCAAGGACATCACAACTCCCAATATCAAATTACAACTAGCACACGTGGTCAGAAAAGTTATTTTACTGTGAGAGCTGACAAATTCAAATTCGTCAAATTTTCATGGCCAATTTGCCACATAACAATTGACAATGGGTTGTCCATTCCAAATTTACGCTTGTTCCATTCTGTGTGCATTGATACAAATATATAGATAGAATATAGTTCACCACATGTTTTGTTTCTTTTTTCCCAAAATTTCACCTGGATTATATAAATGATTTTTTATTGAGTTTATTATATTTTTATGTGAATGTTCTTGTAAAAAAATGAAAATGAAATATTATCAAAAATAAGAAAAAAGGGCAAAATATTATATTTATTTCTCTATTTAGTTGAAAGCTGTTTAATCTTTTAGCAATTTTTAATTTGTTTCTAGTATTATCTCAGTATTTTTGATAAAAAAAGGCAAAACAAAGAAACAGCAATAGGTACATACTTCAGCCCTTTGCTAAACAAACTTGGGTGCTTAACAAGCTGGTTAAACCATGAATGAACATAGTCCTTCAGGAGAAGGGAAATAAGCTCATCAATAACATCATCGACATTGCGAGAGACAAGAGGAGAGTCCTTTACTTTTCCAGGAGAAAACTTAAGGTCGGAAATTTTTTCCTGAAAAATGTAAATAATTAATATGTAAAAGATAAAATAAATTTAATGATGAGTAACTTACAAAAAATATGAAAATTATTAATTATTGAATTGTACAAGAATCGAATAGTGCTACAGACAAGAAGTGTTTCATCACATTATTTTGATAACCCTCGGTTATTCTTATAAATGACACTGAGCAAACCTAACCAATGACAGCAGTTAATGACTTCATTTAATGACGTCAACTAAACAGACTAACATTTGACTTGTATCTAAGCTTAACATAGATAAAGGATATCCAATCCAATGTATCCTCAAAACAATTACATGTTGCTTATCATTTTAACTTGTGTTTCATTATGTTTAATTTTTTTTTTCCTACACTGGTATGGTTTAACTAATTTAATAAATAAACTCAGAAACATTAAGGAAACAAACAAAATCCTATAACTGAGAAATGATAATCAAGATGCCCCCCCCCCCACACACACACACACACACGGCCAAAGAATGAGAAAATTAAAACTACTAAAAATATTTATTTCTAAAAAATGTGCTTTAAAATAAAATAATCTTTTCAAAAACAAAAGGAAATTTAAAGGAAAAAGAATCCTTTATAATTGTGCACAAAGAAAAAGAGGGTCCAAGTATTATAACTAACACTGCAACAAAAATATCCTGCAAGCAAAGTACACACGCAAGATTTTGGTATTTACCTCCTTCCTTGAAAAATAAGATGGCAGTTCTTTATGATTATCTTTCAAATCCAACATATTTAACAAATATAGTTCTAAATTTAACATTTCTCTTTTATGATTTTCATAAATTACAGTGAAACAAAGGCAAAAACTGTATAAATAATTACTAAACATTAAAGCTAATAACTTTGGTTTAGAACCAAGGCATCTACAAATATGCAATTATGTTTTTGCAAAATGGCAAAAAAGTAATTTTTGATTAAAAAATTCTCTATAATATATCATTCACACTACGAATTTAAATCCTAATTGAGACAAAACCAGCAAATAGCAGATGAATAAATATGTGGACAATCAAAAATTCCACTGTGGATTAGGTAATTATGCTACTTATCCCATAACATGTCTAAATCCAGGAAAAGATCATAATTATTGAAAATTGTATCTAGATAGCAGAACAATGTGCAAAATACTAAAGTTGCAAATAGATAATAAAATTAATTTACAATAAAGAAACTAGTTCCCCAGCTAACCTTTCGCACCCGACCATCCACTAAGTTGCTCTATGTCCTAGGATGAGTCGGATGGTCTGGGCTTTCGACACCCCTGTGTGCGGCCAACGGCCCTACAGTGCTGATAACACCGGTTCTCATTAGATCACCGAAGTCAAGCAGCATCGGGTGTGGTTAGTACTTGGGTGGGTGACCACCTGCAAACACCGCGTGCTGTTGGCACTTTTCGGGCGCGGTAGCCCGGTGATTTGCACGTTGCCACAACTGCCGCAGTGTTCATGTGGAGTACGATCACGTTAAACATGTGGGTCCGTAAATCCTTCCGAGAGGTTGGTGGTAGGGGAAGGAGAGTACGGTCCCTGTGGATGCCTCCCCCACTGGGTTCCAGTCTAAATTGGGTGGCACTTCCAGGCAGTCCAAACAGTTACCTTACACCTTTCTGGTAGGTCGAACGGTCTGGGTCTCAACAACAACAACAACACCCCTGTGTGTTTCTGAAGTATATATGCTTTCAAAGCAGGTTTCAAATTGGTCGGAATCTGATTCACTTTGATCTAGCTTAACCTTTCGACAATCACACGACATACTGAATATGCCATCAGTTTGGAGTTTAAACTGATACATGAAAGGATAAGTTGAAACCAATTAAAACTGAATGTTTTTTCGTAAGATGTAAACACTTAAACTTCACCTGGCCACACAAACAGCTACCATAAGCCTTCGGTTTGGTCGAGTAGTCTGGGTTTTCCACACTTAAACTTCAGGAGGGAACTAAAATTAATAAGAAAAGCTATATACCAATGTGGAAAACGGGGAATCTAGATAGGAAAAACCTATTGTCGTACTGAATATGCCATGCGACTGTGCATATAACAGAATATCATACAATTGTCGAACAGTTAAAACTGGTAGTACAAATGAAGTATAAAGGAGTTTTGTGTTGTGCACCATATATATAATAATTCTAACTAATTTCTGGTGCAGGACATCTTATTAGAAAACATAAGTGTTTACAATAATATCACTAAAAGCAAACTTACTTCGGTGCTTTTTATCACTTTCTCTGGAGTTTCTAATTTTATTCTCCTAGGATTAAAAGGATGGTACTCTAAACTAGCTATAAGTCCAATCATTATAGCAATCAAATAAAGTGACACTTTAAATGATATGCAACATGAATAATAGATTAACATTATAGAAGGAACTAAATAACCAAGCAGATGAGCAAACAGACAGAAGAATCCTACCAGCAAACAAACCTAAAAAATAAAATTTAATATCAGGCTACATATTCTGGAATGGGTACAATTTAACAATTTTATTTTATGTTTAGAATGTTGGCTACTATTGGGCCTATTTTTAATGTAATTCAAACAAGTATAACTTCTACAGTTTAGATAACATCAACTAAAACAGTATGTCTAGCCAAAAATTACACAGAACATTTTTTTTAATCAAATGAAGTTACGAATATACAATAAATAAGAATCAAATCAATTAAAATTACTATAATTTTCAAGACCACTTAAATTTAAGAGATAATTGTAATGTAATGCTTTCTATCCTACATATTATATTTTAATTAAAATTTCATTCCTCACTTTTCTTGGTTCAGACATCATTGCAAGTCAGATTAAAAGACAAAAATGTTCCAAATTAATAAAATCCTAAAATACTGTTGTGTAATATTGGATGAATAAAGGTAAATTCCATATCCAAGAAAAACAATTTAAGAGCACAGTAAAAATACATTTTATAAAAATATAAAAAAGTAGCTAATTAAGCATGAACATATCATGATTTTCACATAAAATGGCCAATGGTTTTAACCTATCTGTTTTAAAGAATTAAAAAAAATCCTAATACGTATGAAGTATTTCATGCAAAAATCCAGTTGATTTCTTTTATTTGAAATAACAAACTGTAGGAATTTAAGAAATATATTCCTGTTCAAAGAAATAATGGCAAAGCTTGACTTTAAAAAATCTTTACTAAATTCCTATTCTTTTGCTATATCTCTTATACTTTCTACCTTCCAATAGTTTAAGTTTAACCTTCTAGAAACCCAACTTAGACTTCCCTAGCTTTAACACTTGAATTTCAATTTTTTCTTACCATGTAAATTAAAAAATTTCCTCACCTTCTTTCTAGAATTCCAAATTTCCCTGACTGTTCCAGGTGGATAGACACCCTGCTAATACTAATACATTTTATTTTTGCTAGCCAATCTAGGCATATTACTAGCCACTTTTTACTACAATAAATTAAGAAAACCCTCCCCCCCCCCCAAACATTGGAAAAAAATGTCATTGCCAAATAAAATAAATTTATTGATTATTTATAAATAAAATTATATATATAAAATATTATATAATTTTATAATATATTTATAATAATATATTTTTTATAATATATTTATAAATACATTATTATAAAATTATAATATTGATTATTTAAAAATATACTTTGTTTCTTTTAGCTAAAAGATGCAGCTAAGCCTCCTCCTGTAGAAGGCCTAGGCCGTCCGACTCACTCGAGGGTATGAGCAGCAAAGTGAGCGGCCGGAAGCCACCTCATGTTGTTGTTGTTGAAACCCAGACTGTCCGACCTACCAGAAAGGTGTAAGGTAACTGTTTGGACGGTCGGGAAGTGCCACCCAATTTAGACCGGAACCCAGTGGAGGAGGCATCCACAGGGACCCTCCTTCCCCTACCACCAACCTCTCGGAAGGACTTTCGGACCCACATATTTAACGTGATCGTACTCCGCATGAACACGGCAGCAGTTTTGGCAGTGGCTGGAATCGAACCCGGGCCTACCGAGTGCAACTCCAGCGCGCTAACCAATGGGCTACCGTGGCCTGGAAGCCACCTCATGTTGTTGTTGTTGAGACCCAGACCGTCCGACCTACCAGAAAGGTGTAAGGTAACTTAGATTAGATAACTTAGATAATTTAGATAGATTAACTTAGATAATTTAGCCACTGCCACTTAGATTCCAGCCACTGTCAAAACAGCCACCTCATGTTGTTGTTGTTGTTGAGACCCAGACCGTCCGACCTACCAGAAAGGTGTAAGGTAACTGTTTGGACGGCCGGGAAGTGCCACCCAATTTAGACCAGAACCCAGTGGGGGAAGCATCCACAGGGACCGTACCCTCCTTCCCCTACCACCAACCTCTCGGAAGGATTTCGGACACACATGTTTAACGTGATCGTACTCCGCATGAACACGGCGGCAGTTTTGGCAGTGGCTGGAATCGAACCCGGGCCTACCGAGTGCAACTCCAGCGCGCTAACCAATGGGCTACCGCGCCCCAGCCACCTCATGTGTACATACTCCACATTTTCCCATCACATTCAAGGAGATAGATCTACAGAACTCTACTTATCTTTTAGCAGAAAATTCCCAGGAAGTACACCCCCCACCCACCCTGGGCGCGGTAGCCCATTGGTTAGCGTGCTGGAGTTGCACTCGGTAGGCCCGGGTTCGATTCCAGCCACTGCCAAAACTGCCGCCGTGTTAATGCGGAGTACGATCACGTTAAACATGTGGGTCCGTAAGTCCTTCCGAGAGGTTGGTAGTAGGGGAAGGAGGGTACGGTCCCTGTGGATGCCTCCCCCACTGGGTTCTGGTCTAAATTGGGTGGCACTTCCCGGCCGTCCAAACAGTTACCTTACACCTTTCTGGTAGGTCGGATGGTCTGGGTCTCAACAACAACAACAACACACAGGATTTTCAATTGCATTTAAGCAGATCGATAAAATTCTACGATAAGTAAAATATCTGGTAAGTTAGGATTGACAGGACTTTCTCATATGTTCATATTCTAATATTTAGCTTTACTTGTACATAATCTCTAAGATCTTAAGAAATCATTAAGGAAAGCACATAGGACAGACCAAGATGGCTGTCTTTAATCTTCAAATTAACAAGGTTTACAGAAATCGTAATAAATCTTGTATCATAATCAATGCTAAATACCAAAAAATACACCTTGGAACATATAATAGTGGGGCACCTTGGGACACATGATAGAATTATTTTTTGCTGTGACTACTGTATATAATGATTTTAATTTGCTGTAGACAATAGATTTAAGACTGTAACTCAAACAAACTCTAAATTTTTCATTTGTTAAAAGGTTAGATTTTTTTTCAGATTTTTCGCTGAAGATTCAATACATACACATTGTATAAAATTGTTTGATTAAATATTGTGTTTGTTGAGGTAATTATTTAAATTACACAATATAATCAAACATTTATCTCAGATAAGTTGACAATTAACATGCACCTGAGAACACTGAAAATGGTCTGAATATTATTTATTATGTATAAATAAAACATTTGAAATGGATTATATTTTTTACCTTGTAAGTATTTAATGTATACGAGAAAAGTGTTTGGTTAAGATAGAATTACAAAAAGAAATTAAAAAGTCCATTAACTGAAAAGTGCCTTAAGGTGACCCCATTCTCCACTACTATCCAAAATATAATGCATTATTTTTATTGGAGTGAACATCGCTATTTTGTTTTAAAATTAGGACATGCCCAAAAAAAACATCAAATTGAAATTCAGTAAACTGAAGTCAATCTGATACTAAACTATAAAAAGTATCTTTAAAATTTTTTTTTTTCAATTTTAAGTGTACACAGTAGATTCTTGTATGCAATGAGAGCCATTTAGGTTTGATACATAATGCATTCTCCCAGCTCTCAACATCTGCCATTGCTAGCCACAACCCACTCTACCTTTTGAAATAATAATAAGAAATTAATTGGAATATGTCTCAACTAGACTTTGTCATACCAGAATCCATTTTTAGTAGATTTTTTTCAAATTTTACAAGTAAATTTTGAAAAATTCGGTATCATGGATCCAAATGATTACAAATATGTGTTACCCTTCACTTTAAAGGGCTTCAAAAAATCGTTTGTTTGATACCATACTTGACAATATACCCCTCTTGGGTGGGTAACTTGCTCTCTGAAGGGAGATAATGATGTCACAAACAAATAAAATTGTATTATGGCTATTTTTCACAACAATGTTTGAAACTATAAAGTCTTGTGATCACTGAGCCATAAATAAACCCTTTTATGCATGATTACGTTAAATTTTATCCCATGCTGTAATGTTAAAAAATATAAATTTTCAAATAAATTTTGAAGTTTTCCCTCGAATTTAAAAAAAAAATGTATCTAGTTCTAGATTTTTTGATAACAGAGCCAGATATAAAGTTTCGTGGAAATCCATTAATATTTGTGGCCACTGTCATGTATACATGAAATCGATCACAGACATCAATCTAAAAATAATCAAAACGTGTTCAGGAAGTCTTAAAACATATATTGGTATCAAAAATTTTTGTGAAAACAATATTTTCTATGCTACGTATGAGAAAGTAAAAATAATAACAATAACTTCACGAGATACGACGACAATGAAATGTGTGTTCAATTGAATCTGCTTAATACAGAAATTTAGTTTAAAAAAAATAGGATGCCGTTGAATTTCCATCTAATTTGCTGTGTGGCAACTTTAAATAGCCACAAAACATAAACTGAAACCTTTAAGGTTTTCATTTAATTTTCTGCATGGTTACTATAACTAAAACATACAGTTATCTGGTTCCACTGTTTATCAGAGAGAAGCAGAACATTCTGCTGTTAATTGGAGGTATCCAATAAAACATTTACTGACAATTTGACAAAAACGTACAAAAATAGCAAAGAGACTCAAAATAGCAACAGCAACTGACCTAGGTAGCCAACAACACTTCAGATTATAACTGAAAATGGTAACAACAAATATGAATCAAAATATCAGCTATAACTGACTCAACACAAGAAACTTCCAAGTCACTTAACCCCCAATTTCATAATATTTCCAGCTGAAAAATGGCAATCGTGCTGTACAAGAATTAGTCATGTACATACTAACGTAGGGTCAGTGAAACCTGAATAAATCAACCGGGTCATTCCAGATCAATTTAACCACAAAAATGTGAAACTGTCACCCAACCCCTTAGATTTATCTCAATTTTTTTTTTTTTTTTAAAGCTACATTATATAACAGTGTAATAATACCATAGAAAATTTTATTTGATTTCATGCATTAATTTTTTAGCAACAAATTTTCAAAGAAATAAAGAATTCACTTGGTGCTGCTCTGCTGATGCATGAAATGAAAACCTTATGTTTAATAAAATCCTTTCAAGCCCTGTACCTAATTGTCAGAAACGCACAATTTTTTCTGCGGATATTCTCATGGTCATTGTCAAACAGCATGCATTTTGATAACATTTAAATTAAAACTTTGTTATTTTTTGCCTTAAAGTTAAAAATTTATCTTTTTTTAATTTCAGAAAAAGGAATTTTTTTTCAAAATGAACTCTATATTTAAATTTCCTGAAAATTATTTAAGTGATCTTTATACAGTAACCTTCTTACCACCATAAAAAAATTAGTGAGGTGATTTTTGGAAAATGTGGCATTTTTCTTTTTTTGGTAAGATGTAAAGCGGCTGTATTAAGTCAACTGTAAAAATAATTGACCTAATAAATAATTTATTGATAATTGAATTTCATACATTTTTTTTTTTTTTTTTGTATTTATAACGGCATTCCTCCCATAACATTGATAACTAAATACCATACGTTTTAAGACATGGTACATATTAAAGTGATAAGAGAGAACATTTTATTTATTTGAAAATGTCGGAAAAAATAATATTCTTGATTTCAAGAAATGTGTTATTGCATTTTAAGAAAAAAAATGTTACTTAATGTCAATATTTCCATCTGATAATTTTCAAATTACCTTAAGTTATCTTTTAATTAACATTAGTAAACTTTTATGGTTGTTAAATTCTGCTTTTTGATATAGGTAAACATAGCAATTCAAAATCAAATTCAGTCGCATTGGATAATTTCCCCATTAACTGAGTCACTAAAACTCATTCTTAGTTAACCAGAATTACTATATAATGTTCTACAAACCTGTTGTTGTTGTTGAAACCCAGACCGTCCGATCTACCAGAAAGGTGTAAGGTAACTGTTTGGACGGCCTACAAACCTGTGAAATTTATTCATAATCATAAGAATAAATAATTGAAATCTAAGAAACTTTTCTGAAATTGAAAAAAAATAAGTTCCAGAAATGGAAGTATGGCAATGGGTGTTTTTCTGTATAATATAGAATGTGAGGGAAAATGTTTAATATGCATGAAAGTAAAATAAAAATGATAGCCTGAAAATAGGAAACAAGCACTTAAACTGTATACAAAATAATTTCCACAATTACTAGTTCAGACTTCAAAATTGTTAGAATTTGTTAAAAAATAAATATAAATTATGAATAGCTAACAGCTAAGTATTAGTCCTGCACTTCCTATGTGCATACAGGTCCATGGAGCATTATAGTTAACCAGAAAAGAAAGAAGAAAAGAATATATATTTTTGACAAAGGATTATGAAAATCATTAATGATCTCAAATAAAAAACTGTGTACACAAAAATTATCATTTGAAATCACACTTTACTTATCACTAACATTTTTGTATATTGTTGTTTTTTATATTAAAACTGACTTTATCCTTCTGCCCCAGCATTATTCTTAAATACTTATCAACATTCTATAATCACTTGCAAAATTTGTATCTTTCTCTAGGCTCTGATAGATAAAATCCCTTTCTTTTAATAGTGTAGAGTATTGGTGAACTTGGCAGTTAGTTACTTCAATAGTTTTATGGGCTTCCTTGCAGATCCAAGATAATGTGCCTAAAGTTTACTGAATTTTTTCATAATAGCTTGTCTCATTTACTTTCTTTTGAACTTTGGTGGTTAACTCATTAAAATATTTAACTGATTAGCATATATTTCTGTTTTCTTAACCTTTTTATCAACGAACTAAACTTTGAATTCTATACATGAACTTACAAATTTATATTGTCCTACATAAACAAGAGCTACTTTAATTTTTAAAGCAGAAGTAGCTCAACACAGTTTGCGTGCTTCAGCACTTTGCTTCTCTTTATTACATGTTTGATGCTTCCAGTATATTCTTCAGTATTTCATACTCTTCAGTAGTAGATTTAGAAGAAATACCAGCATCAAACTTATCTTAATGTATTTTTGCTTTAATACTACTTTTCTTTTTTTTTTTAGCATGTGATACAGAATTTTTTTTCAACAGAAATAAGCTGTGTTCTTTTAACTTTCTTGAAAGTTGCAATGTAATACATTTTAGTTCGCATCACTTTTTCAGATGAATAAGATATGTTTTTAAAAATTTATGTCTATGATGAAGGTACACAATTATATCTTGGGGTATACTATCATATGTTCCCCACAAATGACGCTGCTGATCATTATAAGATAATTAAAAAATGTCCTTTAGATTTTTATTACATATTTCTGAAAAATGTTTACTTATTACACACTGAAAATTATATGAGACCATTATTTAAAAAACAATGAGATAAAAATTTGGACTAATATTTTAGCTAGCAATATCATATTACAAAGAAACTGCAGATTCTTAATGGCATTCATTAATAGCTCCAGAATATACAAAGAAGCCCTAGTGGCACTCCCTAGAGAAGAATCTTTTCCTACCTGGACTGTAGTCATAACCTAGAAAATCAAATTGACATTATTTATTGTTGCAAGGGAGGACTGTTGCAAGGGGGGATTGTTGCACAGTTTACGGGAGAGTATCAAATTTATTACTTTCCTTATATACATATAGTAAAGCATTGTGACAGGATCGAAAATTCGAATTCGAGTTTTCAACAGGAGAGCACGTTTCAATCATCGCTGATCACGAATTGAATATTTTTGAGGTGATGTCTGTGTATGTGAAAGTGTCTGTGTGTGTCAGTGAGTCTGCGGAGATATCTCACAAACAAATGGAGCGATTTGAATGACATTTGGTATAAAAATTACAATCTATGAATACTGGAAGTCTATTGTTTTTAAGCACAATCAAATGTTCAAAACCCCCCTAAATTTTCGAGTGAAATTTTGAAAAATTCATCAAAAAATCAAAACCTTTAATAAAGTTATGCAAATAGACATTTCTCACGTAATTTTTGCTTAGAAAATGATTGACATAAACTTTAGAGAGCTAGCTTGAACCGTTCTCGAGATGCACATTTTTCAAATAAATCTTTAAAAAAATCCCATAAATTAAAAAAAATATTAACTGTTGAGAAACATGTTCACTTTTCATATGTAATATCATGCGATAAATTTGATGACATCATTCTCGTGCATCTAGTTTGTTCCATTCACGAGAAAAGATACTTTGAGTAACACTTTTGTATTTGAACGGTAATCTGCTATAAGAATAACTTATTTCTCCATAACTTATAACTTATTTTTCCATAATGCTTAGCGAGATTTTGGTGACAAGTTTAGCGGAATGTCGCCAACTTGGCGACTCTTTTAAATGTTGACAAATTAACGAAAATCTCACCAAATGGATAAAATTGTAGCTAAATCAATGAAAATGACGACTAATTGATGAAATGTTAATATCTTGGAAAGAATATAAGTATCCACTATAAGAATAACCTATTTTCTTTTACTGTAAAAGTAGTAAATTCATTACATTATATAAGGAAAGTCATGTGCTGCCCACATCAGATTTTTTTCTTTGTCCTAGACTTTTCTTATAGTTTAGAAGGAATACTCTCCCATTTTTGAAGAAAGGGGAAAAAAATTTGTTTCTTTACATGGGATGATGGTAACTAAAACATATCTAATTATAAAGTTTTTATATGGTTTAAAATTATGCAATTTAGTTATCAACAGGTAACAAGAGAAATATTTAAAATATTTTTTTGTATTTTAATTCTTTCTATAAAGCTGATAACAATCAATAATAAATGAAAATCGTTAATTTTTAATAACTAAATTCAGTGAATTGCACATAAATTTATTATATAGCAAATTATTTTTACTATTGACTATTGAAAATGCAGTCATGTAAAAATTTTATATTTTACACAAAAAAAAATTTTTTTTTTCTCACATTTTCCAAATAATATCTCTTTATTTATTTATTTTTTTTATGGTAAGCAGGTTACTGTATAAAGAACATGTAGAAAAAATAACAGGAAATTTAAATATAGAACTCATCTTAAAAAAAAATTATATTTGCCAAATTTAAAAAAAAAATTTAATTTAAATAAAAGGATTTCACATTTATGGCAAAATATAACTAGATGTTAATTTTTACCTTAAATATTCTAAAATATCAGTGGATATTCCAGAATATATGTTTATTGTCAAACGGTATGTTATCAAAATGCATATATTCTAGAATATCCACAGAAAAAAAAAATTATTTTTGACAAGTGAACAAGAAAGGATTTGACCATGCACAAGTTTTTCACGAGCATCCGCAATGCAGCACAAAGTGAATTCTCCATTTCTTTGAAAATTTGTTGCTAAAAATATAATGCATAGAATTGTATGTAACTATGTATAAAATTTCAAAAAAATCCGAAGGGGTAGGTGACATGCATTGGACTAAGTGTCATGGAATGACCAAACCTGCAATGTGCTTTGGAAAATGAGTTTTGCATTCTGTGAATACCTGTATAATATTGACATACGTATAGTAACAGAATACATGCGACTGCCATAGAACAAAAACTTATAGTGAAGCACATGCTCATCAAATTTAATTACAGTGAAGTCTGAAAATATGGCAACCACTAATGTTTTAAAGAAAGAACTTGCATTCTGGCAATACTTATATAGACATGAGTAGCTACAGAGTACAAGCGACTACCATAAGATTTATAGTGAAACATGCTTATCAACACTTTTATTATAAGCTATCTGACTTATACAGGAAAAGCAAAATAAATTTATAAAATTAAATAAATATATAAAATAAATAAATTTATATATATATTTTTTTAGTTTAAATTTATAAATGAATTTAAGGAACATATGTAGTACAATTCCTTTTTCATTCTTGGCGATTTTAGGTGAGATTTTGGCAATCCCTGCAATAATTTGGAGAACATTCCATTCTGTCAATTTCTTCCGCATCTTTTGTCGCCCTTTTATCGTCTTTTGTCACCAAGGTAAAAATTGCAACATTTTATCCTTGCAATGTTTTCTGCATTTTTGTCGCCAAGGTAAAAATAGCTTTTTTGTCACCGTTTGTGCAACAGTTGATCTGTTGCAATCTGTTGTTCAAACATGGCCTACAGCCCCTAAAAAAACATCACAGAATCTGGTCCCACTTTCTGTCGGAGGTCGCACATAGCAATAGCTGTTTTTGCTACAGGTGTTCTGCGGTTTACAGAGAATAATATGAAAATCATAAAATTTTCTGATTTTTACCTTGGTAATAAAGTGGCAATTTTTACATTGGCAACAAAAGGGAAATTTTTACATTGGCAACAAAAAATGAGGAAATGTTGCCAGAATGGAATGTTACAATTTTTGCCTTGGCAAGAAAAGATGACAAACGAGCAAAAAAAGATGTAGAAAGGGTTGCCAGAGTGGAATGTTCTCCAAATCATAGCAGGGACTATCAGAATCTCACGTAAAATCGTCAAGAATGAAAAAGGGATTATACTACATCTGTACCGAATTTAAAAAAGTTATATTCTTCATAAATGATCTATTCTTAATAGAAAATGTTTGTTATTTGAAAATACTTAGAACTTATCATGGGAAAAGAAAGAATTTATCACTGGAAAATTAAACTCTGTTTAGAATAATACTACCAGTGTAATTAGCATAAGTGGACCAGTCTTGCATTTGTTGCTTACTCAGTGCAAAATAACAAATACTGCACTGGTAACAAGAAAACTTGCTATGTATTCTAATTTTGTGGCAAACCTCTGTGGTAACTGATTAGTCAATCATGCCACGCAACTGGCTTCAAATTCATAAAATTATACCTCTTGTAAAGTTCAAGAAGAAACTATGTTAAAATCGAACAAATTTTGTGCTGTCTATTATTAAATGTTTAACATTCCTTTATCGAGAAAGCAATGGAAATCTAACATTTGATACAGCAGAAGCCATCTGTCGAAATGAAAGTCCTACATATAATAGGTCTTAAAGAACAAATTGGCCCATTTAACACAAAATATAGAAAATTCACATATTCCTCACATTATATTATAATATATATTCTATAAATAAGATGGATGCATAGTATGACAGACATCTTTAGTCATCATAGAAGTCTGCATTGTTGTTTTAGAGTAAGTTCTGCTGCTGCCTATGCAGTTATCAATTATTTGGTACTGAAGAGTGTGCAACAAGAATAAAACTAGTTTACCAGCTCTGCTATATTCAGCATAATATGGGCAACAAAATTCAAGCTTTGAGAAATACAATAAAATTCATTTAATCGTAAAATGTCTGTAAACAACTTACTAGAGCAATATTTTCCATTGTAACGCAGAAAAATATAAAATAAGTTCCTTGATAACGACTAATGTTTTATCTAAACAAATATACAGAACAAATTATCTGAAAAAACGAATTCGAAACTAAGTGAAACTTCAATGAAAGCTTTTGGAAAATTTAATATACTGCACAATTATAGAAATATGGCATGATTTATGTAAAAAATATATTAAATAAATCAAATAAAGTTGCAATATAATTTCCAAACTTGAGGCAAGCTATTTATTGTTTACAAAATTTAAGACAAGATATATGTTATTTGCAAAACTGATAAAAAATATTTATCATTGGTATATTTTTATTGTATATGCAATTGATTATTATCACGTTCACATTTTAAATCTTAAATTAATATTTTAGTTTGTTTAGAAAAAAAAAATTGTTTTTTTTTTAATAAATCCCGGGAAATTCAAGATAGACCCCGCCTTTATAACACGTGATCCAAACGTCACGAGAAACTACCGTGGTTCTCACCTCTTTTGATATGGATATCTCACGTGACGCCACGTCCTTCTACCGGCGAAAATCTTTGTACAAACAAACGTTCAACTTGAATTAGGTTTATATGTAAAAGTTACGTTTTGGTGTGTAATTGTTTTCAAAAGTCGTTTCATTAAAACTATATCCAGTCGATATCATACATAATGATAATTTCTTTAAGATAAAGTAATTGAATTTCATAATGGAGATTTGTGCCACAATTAACTGCAGCAAACGATCCGCACGTGATTGTAATGTATCATTTTTTCATTCCCTCGAATAATCGAAAATAAAAGGAATAAAATCAAGGACTCGTTTGTGACATATATGACAGTAGATGTGTAATATAGAATATTTGACATGGAAGATAATATTTCTGGGAACAGAAATTTTATTCACATATGTATATCTATATCACAGCTATTTCCTAGGGAAGTTTAAAACTCATCGTGATAGACATGACATAAAACCGACATGAGATTTCAGTGACCATGAAGTTATATCAAAACTCTTTGAATTGGCAAGAGATTGATTTGTGAAAACATTTTTTTCGTTATAATAAAGTTTCCAAGTATTACCATGCTGATTTTCAAAAGCATTAAAATATAACTTTTCTGTAAGTAATCTTCATCAATCATAAGAATCTTCACCTCCAATTTCGTTGATTTTAGCTTAATATAAGCTTTTATATCCAGGATCTAGCTGCGAAAAATAAGATCTGTAATGTGGTTTCATGGCGTTCTAGCTCATCGTTGTTTCGTCATTTATGAAGCGCCTGGCAGGTTGTGCCGTATCTTCGATGTGTGCGTTGAGTATATTGAAGCTTTGACATCAGTTGGCTGGAGAGTCCATAAGGTGCAGAGAGAGTCCATAAGGACCACCCAAAGTGGGCGGAGCAACGGGATCTGTTTTTCCTGTTGGTCAAGAGAACTGGAGCACAATAGAGCTGTTTCAACCACTCTCTTAGTAACGAGCCTTAGCAACGCTTGCTGGAAGTCAAACAACTCATAGATAGGCCATTGCTATACACGTTGTACGTTGCTTCAAAAATATTAATTTAAACTTTAAGTAATAATTATGTCATCTAAATATTTTCAGGATATGGATGATCGAGCTAAAGCTCGATATTTACTAAAAATTGCATCAATAGGAAACAAAGATCCTTATTCAATGTGTAAAAATGAATTTACAGCATGTGCATCAGATTTTCTAAAACTTAGTTATTTCGATATGGTGAACTACTTAGTTTTCGGGAAAAGTGCATTTAAATGTCTGGAAGCTTTTAATCAGTTTGCTTGTGGCTGGGTGAAAGATGTATACACAGTCAAGATCTCAGGATTATGTCTCGTAATTGGAAAGGTAAGAGTACATGCTAGTTTTTATTTATTTTGATGATTTTTAGATTGATATTGTATTTTTTCATATTTTATACATTTATTTTAAAAATATAACATTTATAATAAGTCAATCATTGTATAATCAAATTATAAAACTAGAAAAGTTTAAGCTTTTTTAAAGATTTATTAAACTTAAATTGAAAAGCATACTGTGCCATATAATGTACTCACCATGAATAAAATGCTCACCAGTGGCTTATCCTGACTCCAAAAAGTGTGTGGGGGGGGGGGACTGTTTAACATTTGCTTATGCCAGGGTTATTTTAAATGAAAAATACGCATAACACATTAAAAAGTCTTGAAAAGTGTGTGTGTGGGGGGGGGGGGGTCACTGCAAACTTTCCTGTGCTTCAAAATTTCAGTATTCCAATCTTCTCTGTTGATTCTTAAAGGCCATTCTTTGCTTCTTTTAACAGACAAGTCCTTGACTTTATTCCCTTTATTTTCAATTATTCGAGGTAATGAAAAAAATGATGCAATTAATTACCGCATAAATCGCCATTATCAAATTCAATTACTTTATCTTAAAGAAATTATGATTATATATGATATCGGCTGGATATAGTTTTAATAAAACGACTTTTTAAAAAAAAATTCACACCAAAACGTATCCCGGCACTCTTCACTAAGACGTCTTTTTGACTCATTTCCTCTAATTAATACAGCAGGGAGTCTAAAAAACGATTTGCTGTCTCGATCAGAACGATTTCCGCATTTGAAAACACCACAAGCGGTAGGCATATGACAAATATAAAATTTTGTAACACTATACACGCCAGTATATCTACAATTGACTCAAACGCAAAGCATGCAATATATGACTACCAGCAACGGTTGCTAGGTGGAAGCTTGGCGATGTGACGTCAGGTGAAAAAGCTTGGCGATGTGACGTCAGGTGAAAAAGCTCTATTCCGAAAAACTATCTTGCAAGGCAGAGTTAGTTTGTTATGGGGAAAGTTTGAGGTTTTTTGATCTGCAATTAGTGTGATTATATCAAAGGTCTTTTGCATCGGGTCTACGTCGGCGTTCTAGCTGTTGCTTGTACAAAACAGTCGTCTGCTCAAATGGTTGCTACGATAACGTGACGTAGTTGAAACCTCCCTATACTACTTCCAATGGCGATTCAAATGAGAGTTCCTTTCTGGACACCGTGGGAGTAGGTCGTTTTTGCGACGAGCTCCGGTCAGCGACCCTGTGCTTTGCTTTTCCCACGTGTTTTGATTTGTGTTTTTCGTTTGTATTTTCGCTTCTTCTGCTCTTTGCGGCCTCTACTATTATTGTTATTACCTTTTGAAAAGTATGCTTCCTTTTCTATGCTATGGAGGGGATTTCTTTTGAATTGGAGTTTGCTTTCAAGGATCTACCAAAGACAGATATGTCCAGCGCCATTTCGCCTGTAGATGACTCTTCCACGTGCTCAGAGACGGTAAACATGGACTCTACTGATCTTATGAATAGTATTATTGCTAGCTCAAATTCTATCGTGGATGATTATATCCAGAAACTGGTATCCAGTGTCTGTGCTAACAATGAAAATCTCCTGGATTACCACGACCATTTAGTAAATTCGCCAAAGGAACTTCCGGATCCTAATTTTATAGACTTACTGAATGAACTAAGAGATTTATGACGCAATGGATTACTGATTGAAAAGAAGACAATAATTGAGAACCTCGTCAAGCTTTCTCTAATGATCTTCCTAGCTCAAAACAACGATCAACAACCTGGTGAGCTCCACGAGCTGAAAGCTGGATTCAAAAGTATGTGCGATCATATTCTCTTACTGATTTCTAGTCCTTCCCCTGCTAACTTGACTCATTGTATTGACAATATATCTAATATTTGACCCAATTTTAAATACTTAACTGGTGATCTTTTAAAATTCAAAGATGCTGATAAACGTGAACACGGTGATAGTGACATCCCCACCCAAAGTAACAAACGTAAATATGTTAAACATTCAAATACTGAAGATACTCAAAAAGTTGAAAATATTACTATTGAAACCAGTAACAGATTTAACTTACTTACAAATGAAAATTCAAATGATGTTGAGAATTCCAATTTGATTACAACTGATAACTCTAGTGTAAAGAATGTTGACAATTTTAATGCAATCAATGATACAGCCAAGTCAATTGATGCTGAAAAGTCTAATGTAAACAATACCAAATATACTAACCGTCTTGTTGACTATGACACTAGTAATGACCAATCCCCCTCCCAGCCCTCTAAACCTGAACCTTTCTACATAAAGATGGTAGAAAACTGGAAGGCACTCTTAAATAATGCCACCAAAGACTTAGTTTTCAAAACCCCCCTCCAGATGGCAGGCGAGTACGTCAGACTAAAACCAAAAAATGTCGAACAGTATAGAGCACTACAAAAATGCTTGCTAGCAAATAAAATCCAATTCCATAGTATGAGCATAAAATCAGAAAGGCCCAAGAAGATCCTCTTAAAAGGAATTCCCATTGATACTAATGGCCATGAAATTAAAGAGGATCTAGTATCTAAGGGATTTGACATCCAACGTGTGTCCCAACTAAGAAAATTCAAAACGAAAGAGCGACTTCCAATCTTCCTTGTGAATGTCTACAACTCCGATGACTTTGATGAAATTTATGAACTAGAGGAAGTGGTTGGCTTCATTGTCAAAATAACAGATTACGATCCCTTTCCCTGGTTTCAGTGTTATAACTGTCAATCATGGGGACATAGTTCTGACAATTGTAACCTCCCCCCCCCCCCCGCCTGTCTAAAATGTGCAGAGCCCCACCAAACCAAACAAAGTACCAAATCAAAAGACCTCCCAGCAAAATGTATAAACTGTAGAGGACCCCACCCGGCCAACTATTTAGGATGCCCAAAAGCCCCAACCAACAAGGGACCCTCCCTCAAAATCCAAACTGCAAGTACTCTCAGCAATAAAAGTCAAAACAATCAACCTGGACCCTCTTCCCATCAAAACTCTAACTCTAGTATATAAAGTGGCCTTGCTCTGTCCCACCCATACTAGGGTCAGTTCTTTCTGGACACCGTGGGAGTAGGTCGTTTTTGCGACGAGCTCCGGTCAGCGACCCAGTGCTTTACTTTTCCCACGTGTTTTGATTTGAGACTTGTGTTTGTTGGATAGTATATGCGCTTCTTCTGCTCTTTGCGGCATTTACCCAAACTTAACCACTTAACGAAACCACTTAATTGACAACCCCGCTGACATCATTCTAATACAGGAACTTAAAACAAATCGCCCAGACCGTTTAAAAATTCAAAACTTTACTCTCTACTACACACTAAGACACAGCGCCGCAGGTCAACCACTAAGCTATGGCGGAACAGCCGTTTACATCAAAAATCACATCCCACACACACATCTCCCAAGTTCAAACACACATCGTCTTGAAAACACATTGGTGGAAATCCTACTTCCTAGACAGCAAAAACTCATAATTGGTTCCATTTACAACAGAATTAACTCTCCCGATCCCCTTTATAACGATCTTGACCTCATACTTAAACCCCCATCCCCTACTATCTTAGCAGGCGACTTCAATGCACACCATCCTAGATGGAATGCACGAAGGACTAGCCGGGTAGGAAGAGAACTTAATAACTTTTGTATTGATAATAATTTAGACATTAAATTTCCTCCCCTCCCCACCAGACATAGTAATCTCACCAACCCTACCACCATTGATTTTACATTATTAAAAAATTGTCCCTTCCCAGCCTCTGTAAATGTACTTAATCTTTTTACCTCGGACCATCTACCTATCTTATTAACGCTGCAACTAAATACCCCTCTTCCCGCCCCCTCTCTCCCTACTAAAGTTAACTGGAAAAATTTTGTTAAACTTCTAAACGAGTCCCCCATCCTCTTCCCAACCATCACTTCCACCGAAGATGTTGACAGGGCGATCAAAACACTAACCCAAACATTTAGCTCAGCACTCTCCGATAGCACCTCCACCTACATTCCACAACTCTACCAAAAACTCCCATATTCTATCACTAGCCAAATTAAACTCAGAAACCGCGCTCGCCAACACTGGCAACACACAAGAAATCCTGCCCACAGAACTAGATACAATAGCCTGCCGGCACAAATAAAACTTTTAATTTCTAACTATAAACAAGCCAAATGGAAGCAATATGTTGAATCTCTCTCCCCTACTGATCATTCACTTTGGTCTTAAAACTTCTTAAAACGTATTCGTAAAAGCACAAAAATATTCCCTTACTCACTCACAATAATACCACTGCTTACACAGAACAAGACAAAGCTAATCTACTCGCTGATGTATATGAAAAACAATTCACACCACACGAAGATATTTTCTGCCCAAATTTCATGGAGGAAGCTGAGGATACCGTGAAGCAGTTCCTTAGTGTTCCAAATACTTCCCCCCTTCCCCACGTTTTCCCCACTGACATAGTTAACTGCATCAACACTCTCAAAAACAAGAAAAGTCCCGGCCCTGACAATATTTTAAACAAAGCTCTTAAATCTTGCACTATTAATTTAATCTTTTACATCACTGTTTTAATCAATTCCATTTTCGATCTCAATTACATCCCCCGCGACTGGAAGCACGCCGCCATTGTTCCAATCCTTAAACCAAATGAAAATTTAAACTCCCCAAAAAGTTATCGCCATATTAGTCTGCTGTCCTCTCTTGGCAAACTGGTTGAACATTTCATCGCCATCCAAATCAACACTTTCCTTGCTAATAACAAAATTCTCATCCCTAAGCAATTTGGTTTTAGACAGCTTCACTCTACAACACACCAACTGCTCCGCGTGGTGGAGTACATCTCTGATGAACTCCAAAACCGATCAGCAGTTGGAGGTATACTTATTGACGTCGCTAAGGCCTTCGATAGGGTGTGGTTCATCGGACTCATATACAAACTCATTCAGCTTCGTATGCCACACTCTCTTACCCATATTTTATACTTCTACCTCAGCGATAGAACGTTTCATGTCCGTCTGAACCAGACACACTCACAAACCAAACATATCTTGTCTGGAGTACCTCAGGGCAGTAAACTTGGTCCCATTCTTTTTAACATTTACATAAACGACATTCCTAGAACCAACAACACTATACTTTGTTTGTATGCGGACGACACTGCCATTCTTGCCACACACCACAACACCAACTACTTACACCGATACTTACAACATCACATGGACACTCTCGAACCCTGGTTAGAGAAATACCGCATCAAAATAAACCCTAATAAATGTCTAACTGTTTTTTTCTCACATCAACGTTTTCCGCCCCAACCAATCATAATTAACCATCAGCCAGTTTGCTTTGAGAGGACATGTAAATATCTCGGTGTCACTCTTGACAGCAGACTAACATGGAAACCCCACATTGCAAAACTCAAAGATAAAATAAACTTTGTAAAAGCAGAACTGAGCTCCCTCCTGTACTCGAATGAAGTCAGCATTGAAAACAAAATCCTACTTTACAAATCAGTTATCCGCCCCATCATTCTCTATGCCTCCCCAATTTGTGGCTACGCTGCGAAATCTAATATAAAAAAAGTCCAAATCATGCAGAACAAAATCCTACGTTCTATCAGAAAAGCCCCAAGATACTTGGAAAACTTTGTAATACATCGCGATTTTAAAATTAAAACTATTAAGCAAGAGATGCGAAAACTCTCTAACAATTTCTTTGATAACTTCGCTAGGATCCCCAACGAACTGATCTATAATATGACCGACTACGACTTCCGTGAATTTCCAAAAAGACCCAGAGCTATCCTAAATCCCGATTTAGACGTCCCATGCTGATTCCTGACTGAATCTCTTCTGCATCCCAGTAGGGGATATTCGCCTGTTTCCCCACCCTCCTTATCTTCAAACACTATGATCACATAAGATCACTGTTTACAGCATTCTTTATTTACTACTAACTTGTTTCTTCATCATTATTGGCCCCTATTGAAGGACTAGGTTCAGTGGAAGACTGTGACCCACATATATATTACCTGACTAGGGATACGGAGCTCTGCTCCAGGCGCCCTGTTATCGACAAATTATTGGCTGGCTGCTATTCAAATGAACTATACGTGGCGATAATACTTGACTATAAATAAAGAATGTGTGCATACTTAGCATGAATACCTTCTTAAATGATTTTTCATCCTGCTCAGAGTAGCTAATTTTCAATTATACTTATATTTACATAATTTTCATAGTTATCAAAATCTCTCCAAACGGTTTGCATGGAATGTTTGTCAATTGCGATCTGTGTTGACCTACAGTACATTGATGATGTACTGTAGCTCTAGAATTTTAGGATCAAATATTTTAGCGATTGGATATATGTGTTATATTCTAATTATGTAATAAATCCCTTTATATATATACAATATTTATCTAGCAACATTTAAAAATTGTTATAGATTTTTTTTACAATATGTTATTTGTTTTATTGGTCTTGTATATCCCTAATACATATCAAGCTGTTTGTAGTCCAGTTCCTGTATTAGAATGATGTCAGGGGGGTTGTCAGTTAAGTGGTTTCTTAGGTCGTCGATTTTATTGCATAAGCCGTTAGCATTCCAGCAATGGATTTTTAATTTGGATGAGTGTCTATTCATGATTAGTAGGATTTGTCTGAGCACCGAAGATAGATTCAATAGCACGGATAAATACAAATGTTTGTTGAGGGGACCCTCAACTTTTCCATATCGGTGATAGCTATTGTGATTTTATTTATTATGTCCTGAATATTGAATTTTGAGAATATTTTTTGAATTGCAGTAATTCTGCATGGCTGGCTGTTTGTTTTCCCTTGTATTCCAAGATTTGTTTCCTTTACTTTTATGTTATCAATGCATCATACATACGTTCACAATTGTATTTTCTTTTAACGTATATTTTTAATAGGGTATTATATTTCGTTTGATGTCATAGAAAGGCTAAATGAGCACTAAGTTTTGTTATTTATAAGCACTCACAAACTTTCTACATAGTCACTAGAAACACGTCAATTTAGTAAAAACTTCTGTCCTATCCGCTCTGCATATATTGATACGGGGTGTCCAAATTCCTACTTACTACGGCTCCGCTTCCGTCCCGCCCATACTGGGGACGGTACTGTAACGTTGCCCCCAAACGTCACTTCGCTTACCGTACATCCTATTTTCTTTCTTGTCTCAATATATCCTATAATACTATTATGGGTATTATGATGGATATAACATTTTAACGAAGTATCAATTGAGTAAATGTTATATTTTAATATGTATAACAAAGCAGATTTCCTTTCAAGAATAATCTAACATCATTTCAAGATTGTTTTATATCAAATTTAAGTATTATTTACAAAAATATCAAATTCTTATCAATCGTGTATAAAAGTACACACTAAAAGAATGTTATCTTACACTTTTCTGGTAGGTCGGACTGTCTGAGTCTTAACAACAAAACTAAAAGACTGTATATTTTGTTAAACCTCGGAATGGCTAGATGAACACAATGAAGTTTTTGCTGTTTATAAAATATCAGCAAGCTTTCCAGTGCTTTTCTGGCCAAGAATTTGTAAAGATATCTATGTGCAAAAATTATATTGCATGTGTAACTGATCAGTTATTTGCCAATCTTTATAACAATTCATACAAGCATCTTTTTACACAAACCACCCCATGCCTGGTAATAAATAGTTACACAATGCAGGCATACACACATGTAGAAATATATTTTAACTAATTTTGTATGTACTTTTGGACAAACATTCATTCAACATGCTTTCTTTTGTATAAGTAATTTTGTTGCGATATCCAGTTTCTGTCATCATTTATGTTAAACTAGCCGCCTTTGGCGACCAGCCTGTTCGTTACCCTTGAAAATCCTGATCGTGGCAAACTCACTGGCGCAACCTACCAGAAAGGTGTAAGATAACTATTTGGACAGTCAGGAAGTGCCACCCAATTTAGACCGGAACCCAGTGGGGGAGGCATCAACAGGGACCGTACTCTCCTTCCCCTAAAACCAGCCTCTCGGAAGGACTTACTGACCCACATATTTAACGTGATCGTACACCGCGTGAACAAGTTTTGGTAGTGGCGGGAATCGAACCTGGGTCTACCGAGTGCAATTCCCGCGCGCTAACCACTGGGCTACCGCGCCCTCCGCGACAATCTCCATAATTTTCTTTTTATTCACCCAATTTAGACTGGAACCCAGTGGGGGAGGCATCCACAGGGACCGTACCCTCCTTCCTCTACCACCAAACTCTCGGAAGGACTTACAGACCCACATGTTTAATGTAATCGCACTCCGCGTGAACACGGCAGCAGTTTTGGCACTGGCTGGAAATGATCCCGGGCCTACGGAGTGCAATTCCCGTGCTCTAACCACTGAGCTACTGCGTCCTCCGCGACAATCTCCATAATTTTCTTTTTATTCACCCAAATTTAGACCGGAACCCAGTGGGGGAGGCATCAACAGGGACCGTACTCTCCTTCCCCTAACACCAACCTCTCGGAAGGACTTACTGACCCACATGTTTAATGTGATCGTACTCCGCGTGAACAAGTTTTGGTAGTGGCGGGAATCGAACCTGGGTCTACCGAGTGCAATTTCCGCGCGCTAACCACTGGGCTACCGCGCCCTCCGCGACAATCTCTATAATTTTCTTTTTATTCACCCAATTTAGACCGGAACCCAGTGGGGGAGGCATCCACAGGGACCGTACCCTCCTTCCCCTACCACCAAACTCTCGGAAGGACTTACAGACCCACATGTTTAATGTAATCGCACTCCGCGTGAACACGGCACCAGTTTTGGCACTGGCTGGAAATGATCCCGGGCCTACGGAGTGCAATTCCCGTGCTCTAACCACTGAGCTACTGCGTCCTCCGCGACAATCTCCATAATTTTTTTTTATTCACCCAAATTTAGACCGGAACCCAGTGGGGGAGGCATCCACAGGGACCGTACCCTTCTTCCCCTACCACCAACCAGGGCTTGCTGACCCACATGTTTAACTTTATCGTACTCCGCCTGAGCACGACGGCAGTTTAGGCAGTGGCGGGAATCGAACCCGGGCCTATCGCTAACTTCCCGTGCGCTAATTTACAATTTAAAATGACCATATGTTAAGCTCTTAATTCCATCATCCTCGTTCCATTGTTCCATCATTTAAAATATCCATCGTTCCATCATTTAAAATATTCATGAAATTAAAATATTCACAAATTAAAGTATCCATTTAAAAAATGCATATCGTTCCATCATTTAAAATATAAATATAATAATTTCTACAATGCAAATGCTAAGCTCTTAATTAATTTAAAACCGGAAGCGCGGGAAACGGAAAGCAAACACTAATTCGGTTTTTTATTGTCCCACCCATCGCTATGCATATTCAGAATCGTGACGTCACCTCCATCTAGACACAAACCGGCGCCATTGAAACGCGCGCTTAGGGGAAACGGGCGATGGGAAATGGGAACTTCTTTCGCCCGCCGGTGAATTTTAAAATCATGACTTCTTTAAAATTCCGATCCAGCGGCCAATTTTAAATATTTCTTGACCAGATTGAGCTTGTAAGAAAGGCAGATGTTTGAGCTTTCTAAAAATGTAAATTATTGGTAGAAATTATGAGTATTTTTTACTATGCGTGAATTTAAAAACCAAAAATCGTTTTTTTTTAGTTAAAAGTGTCTTTCGTTTTAAAATCTTTACAAAATATTAGAAATCGAAATTGAGATTTGAAATTGATATATTATTACTCGCAATTGTCTGCTCTTTCCGGTGGTGCGATTTGTTTTTTTTCTACGGCGTCTGGGTCGTGGAGAAAAAAGGGCAAAAAATGGTCGAAATCGCATAAAACATTAAATAACAAAAATAATAATTAAAATTTTAAAAACGGTTTTCACGTGTCACCTTCCCACCCCCCAGGTCTCCGATTGCGAATTTCGTAGCTCTCTGATGCACGGTCGCGAAACGTATAGTGTATAAGACAGACACACAAACATTGCTTTTTATTATTTAAGACAAGGCTTGGTCCAGCTTTGAAACAATCAGTGAGTTGCGCATTATTTTTATTCTATAACTTTTGCATGTCAAGGGTGTGTTTGAAAAGTTAACTGAATGGTCCCCCCCCCAAAAAAAAACAGCATAGTTAATCCGCACGATTCTTGACAGCATTTCAAGCAAAATACGTGTTCTGTGTATCATATGACTACATAACATTGATTGTTGTTGTTGAAACCCAGACCGTCCGACCTACCAGAAAGGTGTAAGGTAACTGTTTGGACGGTCGGGAAGTGCCACCCAATTTAGACGGGAACTCAGTGGGGGAGGCATCCACAGGGACCGTACCCTCCTTCCCCTACCACCAACCTCTCGGAAGGACACATAACATTGATTGTGAAAATCCTTGGTCATTCTGGTTATAACTGCACTGTGACCGAAACAAGTCTTCAAATGGCAGTGGTTATGAAAAAGTTTTCGAACTCTCTGGTTATGACTGGTGGTCACATGTCATAATTATAGAAACTCTTCAACTGTTTCCCAAATATTATCAGTTTTAGTTAGATTTTGTCCAGTGGTATACAGTCCATAGAAGCATTGCTTACCTAACATATCAGTTTCAAAAAAATAAAATATTTTTACTATAATATTTCAGCAGAATTTGTGAAACGGAGATGATACATCATAGGTGACCAAGCTCAAATTAATCTTAATTAATAATACCAAAGACACACTTTTTTGTAATATCTTAAAAAGTTTTCTTCAAATATGAGAAATAAGAACTCTTTATTTCCACGAAAATGTCATTAATGCGTTTGCAAAAAAGTAGAAGATTGGAATTTATGTACAAATAGATTCAACTGTACAGTCCACCCTCCCATAATGCGATTAACACTAGAATGACTGATATTTTGAACTACCTGGAAAGACAGGCAGCGGCCAATTTCACCGTCATAGAAAAAGTACAACATACCTTTAATTTGAAACCAAAATATTATAGTTACAGCATTTAGGATGTTTCTTCGACACATTTTTTGCAATGAAAATAAGAAAGGTCATAAAATTTCAATGAGCTAGGATTAGTCGTTTTGAAGAAATCGTTTCTCAAAGTAGTTATGCGGTCAAAATGGCCGCTTCCGTCGTTCTAGTCTTAATTCATACCGCTTTATGTTATGAAACTTAGATTAGTGCACATCAGATTAATTCGTACCATGTTACATGTTATATGAAAACCGCATACCCCATTATAAAAAACTCAGAACAATTCATACTGTGTTATACGAAAACCGCATGAACGGAAATAACTTTTCAAACACACCCTTGACATGTGCAAAAGTTATACAATAAAAGCAATGCGCAACTCATTGATTATTTCAAAGCTGGACCAACTCTTGTTTAACATAAATGATTGCAGAAACTGAATATCGCAACAAAATTGTTTACTTCTACAAAAGAAAGCTTTTTGAATGAATGTTTGGCCAAAAGTATATACAAATTTAGTTAAAATATATTTCTACATGTGTGTATGCCTACATTCTGTAACTATTTAGTACCAGGCATGGTGTGGTTTGTGTAAAAAGATGCTAGTATGAATTGTTATGAAGATTGGCAAATAATTGATCAGTTACACTTGCAATATAATTTTACATATAGATATCTTTACAAATTCTTGGCCAGAAAACACTGGATAGCTTGCTGTTATTTTATAAACAGCAAAAACTTCATTGTGTTCATCTAGCCTTTCCGAGGTTTAACAAAAGATGCAGTCTTTTAGCGTGTACATACACGATTGATAAGAATTTGATATTTTTGTAAATAATACTTGAATTTGATATAAAACAATTTTGAAATGATGTTAGATTATTATTAAAAGGAAATCTGCGTTGTTATACATATTAAAATATAACACTTACTTGATTGATACTTCATTAAAATATTACATCATGCATAATAACCATAATACTTAGCATCATAGCGTAAAGAAAAAAAATAGGATGTAGGGGAAGCGAAGTGACGTTTGGGTTCTACGTCACAATGGTCCGCCCCTAGTATGGGTCCAGCCAGCCAGTAATATGTCGATACCAGGGCGCCTGGAGCAGAGCTCCGTATCCCCTAGTCAGGTAACATATATGTGGGTCACAGTCTTCCACTGAACCTAGTCCTTTAATAGGGGCCAATAATGTTAATGAAACAAGTTAGTAGTAAACAAAGAATGCTGTAAACAGAGGTCTTATTGTAGAGTTTTGTAGATAAGGAGGGTGGGGGAACAGGCGAATATCCCCTACTGGGATGCAGAAGAGATTCAGTCAAGAATCAGCATGGGACGTCTAAATCGGGATTTAGGATAGCTCTGAATCGGGATTTTGTTCTGAATGCTTTGGACTTTTTTACATTAGATTTCGCAGCGTTGCCCCAAATTGGGGAGGCATAGAGAATGATGGGGCGGATAACTGATTTGTAAAGTAGGATTTTGTTTTCAATGCTGACATCATTCGAGTACAGGAGGGAGCTCAGTTCTGCTTTTACAAAGTTTATTTTATCTTGAATGAGAGTTTTGCAATATGGGGTTTCCATGTTAGTCTGCTGTCAAGAGTGACACCGAGATATTTACATGTCCTCTCAAAGCAAACTGGCTGATTGTTAATTATGACTGGTTGGGGCGGAAAACATTGATGTGAGAAAAATACAGTTTGACATTTATTAGGGTTTATTTTGATGCGGTATTTCTCTAACCATGGTTCGAGAGTGTCGATGTGATGATGCAGGTATCAGTGTAGGAAGATGGTGTTGTGGTATGTGGCAAGAATGGCAGTGTCGTCCGCATACAAACAAAGTATAGTGTTGTTGGTTCTAGGGATGTCGTTTATGTAAATGTTAAAAAGAATGGGACCAAGTTTACTGCCCTGAGAGACTCCCTCCCCGGGGCGGGCCACCCAAGATGGTGGTTTCGGATGTTAGCTCTGCAGCCTTGATCCTCCAAACTGGGGGTAAATTAATCCGGGGGTAATCAACCTCGCTGCTAATGACTCAAGGATGCAATCGCGGAATTGACGAGGCAGTTACCGGACTCTTCCAGGTGGCTGGATCACGGGACTATGGCTATTCATGCCCTGAGCCCAGGTCTGGCCGGTGACCGGAGTCGGGCCCGGTAGGGGCCTTCGGCCCCTGCCCGGTGAATGATTCCGCCGAGTTTCGCGACCGAGGTTGCGGCTTTGCTGGAAAAGAGATGTAGTGGTTGCCGCCTCATGTCCCACTTATAGCTAAAAACCTTTATAGGTTAGCTGGGCTTGCAGGTATGAGTTTCTGCCCTGAGGGATTCCAGACAGGATATGTTTGGTGTGTGAGTGTGTCTGGTTCAGACGGACTTGAAAGGTTCTGTTGCTGAGGTAGGAGTATAAAATATGGGTCAGAGAGTGTGGCATACGAAGCTGAATGAGTTTGTATATGAGTCCGATGAACCACACCCTATCGAAGGCCATAGCGACGTCAATAAGTATTTCTCCAACTGCTGACCGGTTTTGGAGTCCATCAGAGATGTACTCCACCACGCGGAGCAGTTGGTGTGCTGTAGAGTGAAGCTGTCTAAAACCAAATTGCTCTGGGAGGAGAATGTTGTTATTAGCAAGGAAAGTGTTGATTTGGATGGCGATGAAATGTTCAGCCAGTTTGCCAAGAGGGGACAGCAGGCTTATGGGGCAATAACTTTTTGGGGAGTTTAAAATTTCTTTTGGTTTAAGGATTGGAACAGTGGCGGCGTGCTTCCAGTCGCAGGGGAAGTAATTGAGATCGAAAATGGAATTGATTAAAACAGTGATGTAAAAGATTAAATTAATAGTGCAGGGTTTAAGAGCTTTGTTTGAAATATTGTCAGGGCTGGGGCTTTTCTTGTTTTTGAAAGTTTTGATGTAGTTAACTATGTCAATGGAGAAAATGTAGGGAAGGGGGGAAGTATTTGGAACACTAAGAAACTGCTTCACGGTATCCTGGGCTTCCTCCATGAAATTTGGGCAGAAAATATCTTCGTGTGGTGTGAATTGTTTTTCATATACATCACAGCGAGTAGATTAGCTTTGTCTTGTTCTGTGTAAGCAGAGGTATTATTGTGAGTGAGTAAGGGAATATTTTTGTACTTTTTACGAATACGTTTTAAGAAGTCCCAAAGTGAATGATCAGTAGGGGAGAGAGATTCGACGTATTGCTTCCATTTGGCTTGTTTATAGTTAGAAATTAAAAGTTTTATTTGTGCCGTCAGGTGATTGTATCTAGTTCTGTGGGCAGGATTTCTTGTGTGTTGCCAGTGTTGGCGAGCGCGGTTTCTGAGTTTAATTTGGCTAGTGATAGAATATGGGAGTTTTTGGTAGAGTTGTGGAATGTAGGTGGAGGTGATGTCAGAGAGTGCTGAGCTAAATGTTTGGGTTAGTGTTTTGATCGCCCTGTCAACACCTTCGTTGGAAGTGATGGTTGGGAAGAGGAAGGGGGACTCGTTTAGAAGTTTAACAAATTTTTGCAGTTAACTTTAGTAGGCAGAGAGGGGGCGGGAAGAGGGGTATTTAGTTGCAGCGTTAATAAGATTGGTAGATGGTCCGAGGTAAAAAGTTTAAGTACATTTACAGAGGCTGGGAAGGGACAATTTTTTAATAATGCAAATTCAATGGTGGTAGGGTTGGTGTGATTACTTTATCTGGTGGGGAGGGGAAGAAATTTAATGTCTAAATTATTATCAATACAAAAGTTGTTAAGTTCTCTTCCTACCAGGCTAGTCCTGCGTGCATTCCATCTAGGATGGTGCGCATTGAAGTCGCCTGCTAAGATAGTAGGGGATGGGTTTAAGTATGAGGTCAAGATCGTTATTAAGGGGGTCGGGAGAGTTAATTCTGCTGTAGATGGAACCAGTTATGAGTTTTTTCTGCCTAGGAAGTGTGATTTCCACCATTGTGTTTTCAAGACGATGTGTGTTTGAACTTGGGAGATGTGTGTGTGGGATGTGATTTTTCATGTAAACGGCTGTTCCGCCATAGCTTAGTGGCTGACCTGCGGCGCTGTGTCTTAGTGTGCAGTAGAGAGTAAAGTTTTGAATTTTTAAACGGTTTGGGCGATTTGTTTTAAGTTCCTGTATTAGAATGATGTCAGCGGGGTTGTCAATTAAGTGGTTTCGTTAAGTGGTTAAGTTTGGGTAAAGGCCGCAAAGAACAGAAGAAGCGCATATACTATCGAACAAACACAAGTCTCAAATCAAAACACGTGGGAAAAGAAAGCACTGGGTCGCTGACCGGAGCTCGTCGCAAAAACGACCTACTCCCACGGTGTCCAGAAAGGAACTGACCCTAGTATGGGTGGGACAGAGCAAGGCCACTTTAGATAGCCCTGGACGGTTTGTTTTAAATAGCCTTTGACGGAGGCGTAGAAAGTTTTTTTTTTTAAATTGCCAGGCACTTTGACCTTCGTCATTCGCCTTTATTACAGCGGCCAGAGTGTGAACCATTTAGCCGTCCAAGGCGTAGAAAGTAGTAATCTGGACACTCCGTTTCAATATATGCCCTTCAGTCGTGCCTCGTATGGGCGGTACGAGATGGAGCCGTACTGAGTAGTAATTTGGACACCCCGTCTCAATATATGAGTCTCCCGTCCCATCCAAACTTTTTATTTAGCCCCGTATCAATATATGTGCCTGCTGCCCCGCCCATATTTACTGCTAGAACCTTGTTTTAACATCATATCCCTTGTTTTTACATCATATCCTTCATGAGGCTCGCAGCAGGCAAGAAAGCACTTCTATTGTCTTTCTCGACCTTCAGAAGGCGTTTGATAAGGTATGGATTAACGGACTGTTATTTAAGCTTATCAAACGCTCCTTCCCTCCTAATCTGATTAAAATTCTCCACTCGTACCTAACGGAGCGTAGCTTCGTGGTGCGAGTCTCTAACCTTCTCTCCTCTCCCAGGAATATTCTCAGCGGGGTCCCGCAAGGTTCCCTTGTCGGACCCAAACTGTTCCACCTTTACATTAACGATATTCCACGTTCCCCCGGTGTCTCCCTTGGCCTATACGCCGATGACACGGCCCTGATCACACATCACAAACAGACACAAGTCGTGCACGACACTCTGCAAGGCTATCTGAACGAGCTGACGCAATGGTTAACCAAGTGGAGGATCAAGGTCAACGTGACCAAGTGTGCCGCCGTCACCTTCCCCCCGCCCCGGCACACCCCTTCCACTAACTTAATACTTAACAACGAGCCAATTCCCTGGCAATCTAGATACAAGTACCTTGGAGTGTACTTGGATTCCAAATTATCCTGGAAACCTCATATTGCTGATATCTGCAGAAAAGTGAGGATTTCCCTTGCCCTTCTTCGTCCCCTTTTGGCTAGGAATAGCCGCCTGTCTGCTAAAAATAAGTTACTGCTGTACAAGTCCTATATACGTCCAATTATGACGTACTGAGCCCCTATCTGGGGCACCGCAGCGGAGGTTGACCTCAGGAAGCTTCAAGTACTTCAAAATAATATACTTCGTTCTATTGCTAATCTTCCAACCTACGTCAAGTTAGAAGTTCTGCATAAAGACCTCCAAATTAGGCCCTTTTTGAATCATGTCAAGAAATTATCTATTAAATTTCACAGAGGTCTGAGAAGCGTAAATAACCCTACGCTGGACAGTATCCCACATTACCATCCTTGCAATACGAAGGCGCGCAAGCGCCCGAGGTCATTGCCGGGGCGTCCCGTGCGTGATATTTACCTCCGCCCTAAAAAGCGGAGCTGTCTAGTATAGTTTTATCTGCTCTCTTTTCCGGTCAGACTTTTAACCATTTCTGTAACCCTCCCTAGCTTTTGGGAACTCGTGTAGTGTTGGCATGTTCTTCCACCTTTTCTCTACTAGGCTTCGTTCATGTTCAAGGTCTCTGCGCCCCTCTTTCCTCTTCTCCTTCTTTCTCTCTGCTGGGAACCCACTTGGGCCCAGCTCACTCCTTTTCTGAAGACTTGAGGGAAGGGCGGGACTGCGGTCCCCCCCTCCGAGCACACTTTTAGTCTATCTATTTTTCTGCACTGTCACTCTTATGCTATCTTTCCTTTTAGTCTGAAGTTTAAAGGGGAGGAAATTTCCTCTCCTGGGTACTTCACTGATCTCTCCGACCTTGAACCCCGCCCCATCATTCTCTATGCCTCCCCAATTTGTGGCTACGCTGCGAAATCTAATGTAAAAAAGTCCAAAGCATTCAGAACAAAATCCTACGTTCTATCAGAAAAGCCCCAAGATACTTGAAAAACTTTGTAATACATCGCGATTTCAAAATTAAAACTATTAAGCAAGAGATGCGAAAACTCTCTAACAATTTCTTTGATAACCTCGCTAGGATCCCCAACGAATTGATCTATAATATGACCGACTACGACTTCCGTGAATTTCCAAAAAGACCCAGAGCTATCCTAAATCCCGATTTAGACGTCCCATGCTGATTCTTGACTGAATCTCTTCTACATCCCAGTAGGGGATATTCGCCTGTTTCCCCACCCTCCTTATCTTCAAAACTCTACAATAAGATCACTGTTTACAGCATTCTTTGTTTACTACTATCTTGTTTCTTCATCATTATTGGCCCCTATTGAAGGACTAGGTTCAGTGGAAGACTGTGACCCACATATATGTTACCTGACTAGGGATATGGAGCTCTGCTCCAGGCGCCCTGCTATCGACAAATTACTGGCTGGCTGGTTGAACCTTGAACTCTTGTAGTACAATGCTTCTCGTGGAGACTTTACGTCCATGGTGCTTCTTTTCTCCCGCTCTACCCGGCTACTTTGACTTTCACTTTGGGTAAAGTGATCATTTGTTTGTATATTTTAGCATCGTGATTTAAACATTTTGTGATTTTTCAAATTAAAAATATTAACAATTCAAAATGAGTGAATTTGAAAATCTTATTGAGAAGTTAACGTTAACTTCGGAAGACGATCATGAAGAAAAAGGGGTTAGCTTTGCTGGAAAAGGCCTGAAGTTAGATACTGAAGAAGATGCGGCACAAATTGTTACTTCGATAAAATCTTGTGCAGGAATGACAACTCTGAGCTTAGAGGGAAATACGATTGGAATAGCTGCCGCAAAAGCTATAGGTAAGGCTCTAGAATGTCAACCCAATTTCAAGAGAGCATTGTGGAAAGATATGTTTACCCAGCGTACAGTGGATGAAATTCCCCAGGCATTATCTTTCCTGAGTAATTCAGTGATGTTGTCCAATGCTAGGTTAGTTGAACTTGATTTAAGCGATAATGCGTTTGGTCCCCGAGGATTGATTGGCATCGTTAAGCTTTTGGAGTCTCAATCCTGTTACACCTTACAAGAATTGCATCTGAACAATAATGGCTTGGGTATTTCAGGGGCTAAAATGCTGGCTGAAGCTATGTGCAATTGCGTTAAAAATAGTCGCAAGGATGGAACCCCTTTAGCCCTGAAAGTCTTTGTATGCGGTCGTAATCGTTTGGAAAATGAAGGAGCCACAGCAGTTGCAAAGTTTTTTAAGTTATTAGGAACTCTTGAATCTGTTGCAATGCCACAAAATGGTATATATGCCCCAGGTATTGCTAAACTTGCTGATGCATTCGCATCAAACCCAAGTTTAAAAGTTGTTAATCTTGAAGATAATAGCCTTACTGAAGAAGGTGCTAAGCACATTGCAAACTGTTTGCCATCAATGAAGCAGATAAATATGTTAAATTTCGGCGACTGCCTCATTCGGACTAAGGGGGCAATTGCTTTAGCCGAAGCCCTTGAAAATAGTTGTCCAGAATTGCATGAATTATATCTTGGATTCAATGAAATTAACAAAGAAGGTGGAAAAGCTATTGTTGATGCTATGGAAAATAAGAAAATGTTGGACATGTTAGTTTTGAATGGGAACCTATTTGGAGAAGAGGGTTGTGAAATAATTAATAAGAGAATGGAGGAGTTTGGCTTATCGGACAGTCTGGGAACATTGAGCGAGGATGAAGGTAAGTTTACACGTCAATTATTTTACTTCTAGAAGCTATATGCATTGGCATTGTTTTGTATAATTATTAGACAAGTTCTTTGATCTTATGGTTTTCATTTAGGATATACATATCATATCATAATCCATCAAAATTTATAATTGCATATTTTATGCATCAAAATACATATTTACTTCTTGAAATCAGGGCCATGGAGTTAGTGTGACAAATTGCTATACTTCCTTCTTTTCTATTTTGGGTCATTCTGAAAGGTCTGGGATTTTAATTAACATTAAAAATACAAATCTAATTGTTCTTTGGGTTGATTCTTAGAATAGACCCCTCACTCATTTTTCAAAGTACTATCCAGCGCCAAGTTGGTGCGATTCTTCGGGTTACAATTTCATTCCATATACTTCGTCAATCTGGTAGCCCATGACTTCTGGTGACCAACGGACATCGAATCTGCGCACGACTTTTGGGGAATCTGCATTTTAATAGGCAGGTAGTATTTCAATAGTTTTCTGTGTATTTCATCAGACCTTTTTCAATCGAACTCTTGTTTTTACAGATATTTTTCGATCGTTTTTGCAAAGATTTGTTTCTACATACTTTTTGGAATAAATATTCAAAACATTCTTCGTAATTTATATACATTAACATTTTACGCAAATTTTCATTAGATATGCAGATTTTTATAGATTTAATTGGATTGGTGTGTGAAACGTGTTCCGGTGTTGAATGTAAGTGTATGTTCAAGAAAACGTGTTCCGGTGTGGATGTAATTAAAAATATGGATATATCAGTCAATATTTTTGGATTGCAGTGTGAAACGTGTTTCGTTACATAAAGGTTAGTTCTTTTATTTATTTGTCCCGTGTTTTGAAATTGTCTTTTGTATTTTCCCGTGTTTTTAAAATGGTTTTCCTAAGTATTGATTTTTCAAGTTCTGTTTTTTCTTAATTTTAGTTAAAGTACGATCTTTTCTCTAAGTATCGTTTTTTCTTAAATTTAGTTAAAGTACCATTTTTTCTTAAATTTAGTTAAAGTACAATCTTTTTTTCTAAGTATCGTTTTTTTCTTAAATTTAGTTAAAGTACAATCTTTTTTCTAAGTATCGTTTTTTCTTAGATTTTGTTAAAGCATTGTCTTTTTTTTTTAATTTTCGATTTATAAGTTTTGATATTGATTTAAATTCAAAAAATATTTTAAGTATCGAGTGTTTCAATAATATATGGTTTCTAAAATTTTATTATTCTGCCATTATGCAATATTTTAAAAATGCACAAAAATCATATTTTATAATCTTTTTATGAGTATTATTCACTTTTATTTATATTCAATTGCAATATCATTTAACAAAATTCCAGTTCATAAAACTGTAGAATAAGATGTCATTTTGGTTGGAGGAGCCTATTTTAAAACACGGGAATATACGTCACTTCAGTTGGGAGGAGTTAATTTCAAAACACGGAGAAACGTGCCAATTTGGTGCAATTTTGTACTTAGAAAAAAGAGTGGGGGTCTATTCTAAGAATTTACCGTTCTTTTTTTTTTATGTTCTTGTCTCCTAAGACACTAAAGGTTTTCATACTTCTGTTTCGTGAACCAACTTTTTCTAATTCTTGTATTCCTGCTAATTCTTCCCACTTGGCTTCCTAACCTTGGTTATGAAGACGCCTATTCATTTGATTTCATATATAAAATATTTTCCTCCATTCATTCTAAATTTATTTATTCTAAAACTAATCGCGCCCCTTCCTCTGATATTTTGTTGTATAAATCAAGAGTCATTTCATGTCAAATCAACACAGTGATCCGGACTGATCCCCTCACATTTTGATGAATTTTGGCACAATTACAGGTTTCATGGAGATATAAAAAACGTCAATTTTTAGTGGCCTCACTTTATTGGTTTAAATGTTATTAATTAATAAAGTTTACATTTTTTATGAAAAATTGCCACATATGGCTGTTTTAAAATAGCTGTAAAACAGCAACTGGTTGAGATATGGACCTGAACTTGGGCTCATTTTAAAGCCCTTTTCCAGGGCTTTCATATGATACATGACATAACAGGGTTTATAAGAAAAACAATTTTTATAAATAATTTTAAAATTTGAATTTCTTAAAAAGTGACAATTTTAAAATTTTGAAAAAATTCTCAAAATAAGTTTATACCATCATCTAACTGCAGTCAAAATCTTGTTTTGGGATCTCTATGGGATCCTGAGTATAGGAGGTATAATGTACGTATGATTAGAGGAAAACTGCCAAATCTACCATATTATAGAATTGTATACAAATAAATATAATTATTAATGTAATATAAATTATAATAATATTTATAGTTATGCAATCATATGCAATTACATAGTAATATGTAATTAAATTATATATAATTATAATTATGTTTATAATTATAATGCTTATAATTATTATGCGTTGTGAGAAATCGCTCTCGCTTGTCGGTAAGTCGCCGCTCTCCAAAATAGGATCCTTTTTAAATTTAGAAAACGAACATTAAGAATGCGGAGGAAAGGCAAGGATGAAAATGCGAATAACAGACAGGGATGAAAATGTTCCACAGATCAGTGTTTTTACTGGAAAGTTCTGCATCCCCCAGCAACTCCTCTTTTCCAGAAAATTCCTTAAGTGACCTTTTTTCATGAAAATTTCTTAAGTGGCTGCATCCTGGACATATGTAAGTGTCATACCATTCTTCACTAGTTATGGACAATTCATGGCTAGGGACTTTTTTAATGAAATTTCATTTTTCTTGAGTGTATAGGGTAGAGTATACTAGATCCATAATACTTTCTAATTTTGCTGTATTCTTTATATATATATATATATTTTTTTTTTCTTTGCATTTTACTCCGGGACTTTGATTTTCAGTAAAAAATATTCCTATGTCTTCAATGAAGCAGTAATTGCTTTGGCCTCACCCTTCAAACTCGATGTGCCGCACAGGATTTACGCCTTTGTGCACAATTAATAAACATTTGTTGGAAAAGATAGAAAACAAAAGCATCATCAGTGCATTTGCGAGATGGATATTCGGTCAACTAAAATTTTGTTACCAAATATAGAAAAAGTACATTTTTTAATGATTCACAAAATTAATGCAAATTAATTTTTGCCGAAATGCGAAGAAAAATATTATAGCTAAAATTCGTCACTTAAGGCCTTCTAATGACCTCTTTAAGTACTTAACCTAAGCAATAAACTTGTCATTTTCTCTGGAAAACGCATTTGTTCATCTCCAGGAAAATAGATAATCAGTGTAATCTTTAATGTTTTAAAGGGCTTTGATGGAATTCCAGCATTAAAGACATTTTTTAATGAAATCTTATTACTTGAATGAAAATGGCTATTTTGGACCAAAAATTGGTCCTAGCAAAAAATTTGATTGCAGAATATTTATGGGTTTTAAAGTTTCATTTATTAGTTAGTAATTTTCTTAGGCATAATTTCACTTGAAAGTGGTACAAGGGAGTTGTATTTGCTAGAAAAATAAAAGGTCTCAAAATGCTTTTAGTGTCCAATTTTTCACTCATTAACACAGATGGAGTCGCAACAATGGTGGGAAAGAAAATGAAATTTAGGGCTATAATAGGTGTGAAAGGAACATTTAATTTCAATCTATTGTTTTGATAACAGACTGAATTTGACTAAGTTCAATTAAAGGTACAAAATATCTTTCAAAAGTTGACAGTGTACTAAAACAACTTTATAAGCTCTATGAGAATTCCTCTAAAAGGTTAAAACAGCTTAAAAAAGTGGCAGAAGCTTTGGAAAAAACCAAAAATTTTGGGTTGCAAGTTGCAAGTAAAGTTAATGCTCTGACTGCTTTGATTAAAAATTACACTAATCATGTTTTACATTTAGAAGAAATATCAAATGGTTCTGGGGAAGAGGCTGCAAATGTTAAGGGTTTATTAAAGGCAGATTTGGCAAGTTTCTTGCAAAGTGGAAAAAACCGGTTGGAAGAAATAAATTTCTTCCACTAGTGAAAAAAACGGAAGAAACCGTTTGCAACTTTGTAAGATACAATAAATGCATTTTTCTTATAGATAACCTTAAATAAATTTAATTAAACCTATAAAAATTTAATTAATTATATATGCTAAATTAATAATTATATCAGTATTTTAGCCAAGATCAGATCACACACCTGACTAAAGTTCCGGCCACTCAATTTGCTGCTCATGCTTTTGGGCGAGTCGAGTGGTCTGGGTTTTTGACCTGACTAAAGCTTTTTATTGAATACCTGAAGAAAAGAAATTTTATCCAAAATACACAAAACCCATTAAAAGTTATCAATTTCAATTTAACCAGCATAATTTTTTATTATTTAAACTTCTTTAATTGGTAGTAAATAGTATGGGTCACTTACCTACTGCAGGATGAAACTTATTTTACAGATTATTTAAATACAAGACGGTGCTTTTAATTTACATCCATTTAATTAAAAGAACTAATTGGCTAAGTCCATATCAATTCAGACAGGCAAAGAAAAAATCTTACCTTCATAGTCTCAGATGTTTTTGAATTTAACATATGTTAAAATTCAGGAAAAAGTAAGAAACCCATATTTTTTTCGTTTTGTTCAAAAAAATTCCTAGCCCGAGATACAGGTTGCCAAAGATGGCACCTTGGGCGCTATTTCTCCCTTACGATTTTCGGCAAAATTTTAAAACACTCCATCTCTGAAACGGTTCAAGATATTTTGTTGTGGTTTTTTATTTGAAAGATAATATTTTTCTGATTAAAATGATATTCTCCGTTTGGAAATATGTGTCCAAGTTTTCTAGCTGTAGCTTTCTGAATTTTTTTTTGAAAAATCAAAAATAATTTTTTTTTCAGAGATGCCAATCCCAAAAATTTTGATTTTTTGACTGTTGATCAGTACCATAGAGTACTACATTCCCTGAGAAGAACTTCCACTTTTGAGTTTAACAGATTTTATGAACAATTGAAAATTTTGCCATACATTAAATCAGTTTCCGTTACCACATACTCGTCACATATTGGTCTCATGAAATCAAAATTTAGTCTTATTTGACATGGCATTTTAATTCTTAATAAAGATAAGTAACAGACACAGCTTTCAAAACATATTAAAGCTTCCAAAATATATGTGTAAGGTTCATTTTTTTCTAAAGATGGAATTTCTACGTTGAAGAGTTTGGTCAGTTTTCTTTTGGTGTACTTACCCACAGCTTCAGTAATTTCACTGCACTTTCTTGATGCATACAGCTTATGACTTGACTTCACTGACCATGGTTTCCTAACAGGACTAACACCAACCTCTACAGCTGACTGATTCAGGGAATCTAATTCTTCTGCAGATACAAAATCTGCATCATCCACACCATGGGAGAGTTCTTCTTGTTCAGTTAGTGTCATTTTTGATATTCTGTCAAAGCATTTAGAACACAGAAAGTCATCACTAGAAATATCTTGACTTTGAAATAGAGTCTTGAAATGAACACTCATTCCCAACCTGAAGAAAGTCTGTTTCTTTTTACTAGTCTTATATATCACTCTTTTATGGATATGCAAATAGCCAGCACACTTCACTCTCCTGTGGCCCCAGTCAGAAGGCATCTCAAACTCAGCCCTTTCCACAAAATACCATACAACTCAATCAGCAGAATCCTCACAAAAGTTTACTTAAGTGCTGTTGAACCAAAAATTTTGTGAACTGCTCTTTTTGTTTGCCTGTTGAAAATTAAACTGAATTCACGTGTCCTCCCTTTTATATGATAGGTCAAACACACAGAATTATCTGGATGGTTCCAGATTGTTCTAGAAGTTTCTGTTACTGGATTTAACGGGAAGGTTCTATTCTGGAATTAACTGGAGGCTTCCAGATTGTTCTAGAATGTTTTGTTACATTCTGGAATCATCTGGATGGTTCCAGAAGGTTCTGGAATTATCTGGAAGCTTCCACATTATTCCAGAAGACCTTTAATGATTTGGAAGGTTCTATGTAAAGAAAATCCAGAATAAAAACATTTCACCAGTTCCAACTTTGTTTAATTTATCATTTTTATTCCATCACTTTGAGCACATTGGTCCGAAAATGGATTTCTTAAAAAACAAAATTATGAAAAATTCCAGAACCAAAGTGGCATGTTCTCCTTTTCAGAAAGGTGTTTCTGAGAAAAAAAAATGCATAAAGAAATTAGCCACGGAAGCTAAAACATAAACATTGTTTATAAAACCTGTTAAACTCAAAAGTGGAAGTTCTGCTTTTCAGGGAATGTAGTACTCTATGGTACTGATCAACAGTCAAAAAATCAAAATTTTTAGAATTGGCGTTTTTGAAAAAAAAATTTATTTTTGATTTTTCAAAAAAAAAATTCAGAAGGCTACAGTAAGAGAACTTGGACACATATTTTCAAATGGAGGATATCATTTTAATCAGAAAAATATTATCTTTCAAATAAAAAGAAGTGCAACAAAATATCCTGAACCGTTCCAGAGATAGAGCATTTTAAAATGTTGCTAAAAATAGCAAGTGAGAAATGGCACCATCTTTGGCAGCCTGTATCTCAGGCCAGGAATTTTTTTGACCAATACAAAAAAATACGGGTTTCTTACCTTTTCCTGAATTTTAACATGTGTTAAATTCAAAAACATCTGAGACTATGACGGTAATCCCCTGCCTGAATTGATATGGACTATACCTAATATACAATAATTACTGTATTAAAAAATGTCATCAGAATCCTGATTTTCCTTACTACAATGCAACATGGCATAACAAAGCAAAAGTTTTTTAGCAGTAGGATGCTGCAATCAATTTCTCAACTTAGAATAGATGAATGCAAAGAATGAAAAAATTCTTTCACTTCCGACAATCAGGACGCGGTAGCCCATTGGTTAGCGTGCTGGAGTTGCACTCGGAAGGCCCGGGTTCGATTCCAGCCACTGCCAAAACTGCCACCGTGTTCATGCGGAGTACGATCACATTAAACATGTGGGTCCGAAAGTCCTCCGAGAGGTTGGTGGTAGGGGAAGGAGAGTACGGTCCCTGTGGATGCCTCCCCCACTGGGTTCCGGTCTAAATTGGGTGGCACTTCCCGACCGTCCAATCAGTTACCTTACACCTTTCTGGTAGGTCGGACGGTCTGGGTTTCAACAACAACAACTTCCGACAATCAATCCAATTTCGACATACCTGTATAGTTCATTGGGTATGGCTCAGGTGTGTTATAATCAGAGACACAATCAATGGGTGCCTATGACCCACTTCATTTTTTCTAGCCTCATGGCTCATGGGGCCAGACTTATAGGAGAGAATTAAACATTGCAGGTGCGCAAGGTAAGGTGCAAATGAAAGGGCGGAGAGGGAGAAATAAAATTGTCAGTACTAGCTTATACAAAGGATTGCATTCTAAAAAAAAATATTAATGAACAAATATTTTGTCTAAAAATCATGTAACTATTATCACTTATACTTCATCAGCATATGATGATAATATGAAATTGCAAAAAGTTTTAGAACATTAGTCCTTTAAGTTTAAAATCAGCATTGAGATATGTATGCTAGTATAAATAATTATAATTTTTTTTTTATTTAATGTGTTTCAGAATAGTCTAAATTTAAAATTATGCATTTTTATATGAAAAATAAAGAATTGGTAGGTAATTTTTTTACAGAAATATCAGAAACAGTGTAAAAACACCCCCTACCCCACCCCTAAAGTTGCAAAAACCATCACCTGTAAATACCTGAAGTTTGTTATTAAAAAATAATTTATTTTTTCAAAAATAATATTTTTAATATTAATTAAGTTATGCACTTTAGATTTGATATAATATTATGCTTTGAGTTTAATTCTTTTATATAATTAATATATTTTAATTTTGAGCATTTGTTTTGTTTTCTGTTGGTTTCTTCCATTTCTTCTAGTTAGTTTTTTCCATTTCTTCCAGTTTCTTCTAGTTTTTTCCAGTTTCTTCCACTGTCCTGGAAGAAACCAGTTTCTTCCGGAAGAAACCCAACCCTGATTAAAGAATTTAAAATCGTTTCCTTTTATGAAGTTTGTGCACTTTCTGTTGGATTTTTTAAGAATATTTAATTCATTATTCCTTCTGTTTAAAAAATCTGCTAACTTCTACCTTCAATTAATTTGTTAAGAAAGTCCAGTTTAATCTAGAGGCTTTAAAGAGCACATGTGTAATGTGGTAAGATGGAAAATTTAGTGGTGTCCAATGCAGCTTTAGATGGGAAATTTGAAGAGATACATCGTACAAAATTTGATACAAATGCTTTTGAAAATGACAAGCAAAATATGCTGGAAGATGGCATCCAGTTTTTGAACTAGAGATTCTTAGACAATTCAACAAAGATTACTGATACTATTGGGATGCTATGATGTCAATACGGGAACAAGTATTAACACATTTTAATGGCCAGATCAGATGGTACAGAGTTATTTAATTATGGAGAAAGTAAAATGAGTAATAAAGATAAAACAGAAGAGTTTCTTAGTGATCTTTTAACAGAGTGAGTGGTTTGAGCTAAAAACAGTTGGAAAATCTTTTATATTGAAAAATTATTAAAAAACACTAAAGCCATGAAAGATAGATAGATTTCCAAATTTAATTTCTCTTATTAGGATAGTAGCTGTCATACCAGTTTCCACAGCTTCATGTGAGGGAGGATTTTCTCACATAAACCTGATAAAAAATAAATTAATAAACAGAATGGAAGTAGACAATTTACAAAATTTATTGATGATAAATTTAAATGAATCTGATCTAAAGAATTTTAATCCTAATAAAGCTGTGAATGGACATAAACAAAGTGTGTATACATTTTACATTTACCCACTTCTAGAGATGTGGGTTGGAAAATTTTCCCACTCTTTTTTTTAATTTAATTTGAAAGTGGAATGTAAGACTCTTTCCAAACTTTTTTTCTGAAAAGCAAATAGCTTTATATGAAGTTTTGATCATTGAGTTTTCTAAATTTGAAAATAAAAATGAAGGGGGGGGGGGCAAATATGTGTATATGCACTTTATTTTAGAGAGAATGGATGACAACCAAATGGGTACAAAAGACTTAAAAGTTTTAAGAAGCCTATTCTTTCAATATTAAGTTCTCCAAAATTTATAGAAATATTAAAAAAATGGAATGTTTCAACAAGTTCTGCTAAGGGAAAATGCTTTAATAGCAGTAAATATAATCTATAATCTTGCAAATTGTCTTCTTTCTTATGATACTCACTCGTTCAATTACAAGTAAGTATTTTTTAAACAATTTTTAATATTATGTAAAATAATTTATTTTTAAAAGTGCTTAATTACAAGCATTTTTTAAAAATTTATTTTTGTTGTATAATATGTATATATATTTTATAATTTATTTTTATACATATAATAAACTAGTAATTTATATTTTAATTTTTTTATTTTTTAAGAAGATGGTAGAATGTTTCCCTTGAAAAGTCACTGAAGATGCTATTCCAGCTGAAATGTGATATAGGGAATAATTTCAAAATTTTCCGGAAAATCATCTCAATCCACTTAATATGATTTTGTTAGTACTAATAAATTTTTTTAAAAATACATCTCACTATTTTTTCTGGTTCCTAAAATTTTTAGAGATTTTCAATCCCTTACTTATATATATTATTTTATGGAAATCTAGTTCTTCGCCACTAGTATTATATTTATGTATTGGCCTGATTTATTTATGTACATGGGTTTTAAATTGAATTATTTTTACTTGAATTTTTATGTACTTATTTGTAATTTATGATAATTTTAGTATCAGTTTATCGGATTTACCATATGCAAATTTTGTATTCACGATTTTGGGTTGTAAAGCTCATGTCTGACTTAAACATAAGTTTATAAGGCTGAATACCTGATACTTGTCAATTTTGTGTTCCTGCAGTGATACTTTTTGTAAGGCTAAAAGAACTTGGCTGTAAGTTTGTTTTTAATGATATGCAGTTTAATTAAAATAATTAAATGTATTTTTGTGGCAGATTTTTTTTAAATCTCCCTAAATATTTCAAATTCTTTCTACCCCCCCCCCCCCTTCCCCTCCCTCTAACCAGTGGCTAAACTAAAGGGGGATTTTCCTCGATTAATAGAACACTGACAAGAGTCCTGCAAGTTATGTTAAAGCATCTAAGTTTATATTGATTTAATCTGTTTGTTTAACATGAATATTTCTTTTCTACATAAGGCGATGAAGATGAGGAAGATGATGAGGATGATGATGAGGATGATGATTATGAAAATGTGGAGGATGAAGATAGTGATTCTGCTAATGAAGATCACAATAAATCAGTTGAAATATCAAATCGGTTAAATGAGAAGGCTCACCAAAGTCCCATGCTGATAGCAAGTCCAAATGATTTTTTTGCCAAACCCACAACTGCTGCTTTGATATCGCTTCAGACAGCTAAAGTAAATTTATTATCAGTACTCTCTAATGAACCATCTGTGTGTGATTATCTAGATCTGTTTATGAAAATTTGTTCTGTTGTAAAACCTGGAGATGATCTTGCAAAATCTGCTGCTTGTAATTTTGCTGATGACATTCTGTCGAGAGCAATTAAGTTGTGTTCAGGTAACATATCTGAATTTAACAACTTCTTTTTGATGTCTCTTCGAATGATAAAATCAGAAGATATAAAGTATGTTGGAAAATCTGATGTCAGTGGAGCGCTGCTTGTTCTGCAGCATGTTGTGAAGCAGTCATACTTTCATTCTTCAACAAAAGATATGTTGAAATTTTTTCTTTCCAGACCATTGAATTATGCCACTGCTTGTGAGAAGACAAAACATTATCTGATGCAAATTTTATACCAAGTATAAAGTTGATCTGATATTAATACTTATTGAAATCATGAAAGTTTTATATTAATAAGATTTTCAATTTTGACATTCTATATTTGTAAATTAGTTTGTATAATAAACTGTGTGTGAATTCTTCCTATGAGACTAAAATATTTACACTGAGACAGGGTACAAGTAAAATACTATAAAATCAAATTTGCCTTAAGATAAAAGTCCTTATTTGATCATTTTATTGCAATTATTGTTGATATAGCAATTATATGTGGAAATAAAAATATATAAAATACATATTTGTAGGGCTGAACAAATTTGAGGTGCTGGGTTGCCATGGCATCTAAAACATTAGTGGTGGTGACTGGAAATTTAGCCGATTGGAAAAAGAAAATTGTCAATTAACAAAAACTTAACCCTTGAACTGAGTGACAAGAAAGAATTTTATGTAAGGGAAAATGCTAAAATTATTTTGCTTCTCTTATAAATTTAAATTTGAAACAATCAGTGCTTATTAAGTATTAATTTAGAAAGATTAAAAATTTATTATTTTTTAAGTGTTAGTGTTAACTTCTATGTGTTATACTAATTGTAACTATCATAAGCTCTTTCTAACAAATGTCGTCAAAATGCGAAATCGTGCAAATTAAAAGCTGGCTCCTTGATTAAAGAGAAATTTGTTCAGCCCTGCTTATTTGTGTTACAAAGACAATAATTAGCATTTTAAAATACGCTAAGCTTTGTTTTTTAAAATTATTGAGTTGCTATGTATGAAAAGCAAGCCATTTGATAATAAATTTGCTTTTTAAATCAAGAACCGTTTAAGAATTTTAAATTAGTTTTGAAATGTAATACACACAAGTTTCCAAAAGACAGGCTGAAAGTTAGTTTCAGTTCAACTAACTGAGAATATTTTTATCTTATCATAACAGTAAAATGCTAAGAAAAATTTTGGGTAATTCCAGTGAGTATTAAGTCTGACTGGATACCATGTTGCTCTAAGCCTTAAGATGAGCACCCAGCCAGAGTTGCAGAATGAGTATTAAACTTTGTTTAAAATAGTACATTATTAACATGACCTTATTTTTACCAAGATAGACTCATAATTTATGAATTATAAAATGATGCTGTAATTTATATTTGTTGTTTGTACAGTAATCTTTTGTTATTGCAGTTAATATTGCACTAATTGAATATTGGATTCCATACAAAATATCATAATGCATCTGAAAATGTTCACCAATATTTTAATTATATGTGATTTTATCATATAATGACATATACTTGTAAAGGATAATGAAAACACAACATTTATATTAACCACAGGTTTATTAAACATATATAATTATGTTTTTCATGAAAATATAGAAATTTAATCCTACAAAAAGTATCTAAACAATATAGTTTGAACAGTCTTTTCTTACTTTCTTATTTTTTTTTATAAACTAGTAAGTGCGTTATTTAAAAATAAATACTTGTCATTGATTCTTTGATGCCAAAGTCTCTGCCGATGTTCACTTTACTTTCATTATGTTCATCTCTTTTTTATATAAAGTACCCCTCCCCCCCCTTTTTTTATTATGATATCTTCCACTTGTTCCTTTTTTTTTTATCAATAATTAATAATAAAAAATATAAATAAATTTAAATTGTGAGTAACAATACTGCACTCACTAGAGTGCACTGAGCTTTCAGGCTGAGTTTCATTGACAGGGGAAGAGGCTGGGATATTTTTGTTTAGCAATTAAAAGTATGCAATAATTAAATTTTAGGGCATGCTATTAAAGTTTTGGTAGCAATTTATTATTCTCAAATTATCAACTGTGATAATTTGAGAACAACATTAATTGGTACTGTGATAATATAAGGATTACTGTATATAGAATTTGAAGACAATGTTTCTCTAAAACAGGAATCTCAATATTGGGTAGATTTTGCCTGAAACTTTATTTTATATAGCCTATCGGATGTTGTAAAATTTTACAAACCATAGTGCAAAAGTTAAAATATGTATTTTTAATTTGTGACATGCCAGATGTCTCAAACTGTTGTACATGGTACAAACATGGTACAAATGCAAAAAAATAAATATAATTTAAACAAATTACTTAAGTTGTTGAAAACTATATTAACAAAACAGCATAAACAAAAATAAGTAAAGGTGCCTTCACACTCACAATTGATGGTTGAATGCAACGGTCTAGGCAAAGGCACATCTTTGCAGCTGTGGTAGACCCCTTCACACAGGCGGTTGAAGGCGAAGAAATTTTCTCTGCCCCGAGTCTGCCATTTTTAAAAGCCATCTATTATAACGATATTTTATATCTATGATTTAAATAAATTAAGTAATTATTGCATTAATATAATCTTTTTGGTCTCTTCTGATCCGGTATTAATAAGCAGCTCTCAAGTTTACAGTATCGACTTGTTTCAGAATTTCAGCTTTTTGAGAATTTAGATAGGAACGTATATCCAGCATTTGCAAGCTTGTTTTAGAGATATATGTATATTTCACCTGTTTTTAAATAAGCTAACAAAACTGATCCCATTATAAAACACATAAAGGGTCTTAATCAAAACTGCTTTAGTATCTTTACTACAATGTAGCAATTTTCTTGTTTTAATGAATCATCTTCTCTTTCTCTTATCGTTAAATAAAGGTTCTAGAAAATAAAATCTCTGTATGTATTGTCTACATGTATTTTATTCAGGCATTTCTTCATTGCATCCAGCTACTATGATAATTCGAACCTTTAACTGATTTAACTTAATGTTGAATTGATAATAACAATGAGTTCTTCAACACATAGTTATAAAAAGTTTTCTTTGTTTATATAAACAATAAATAACTTTTCTTTGTATATATAAACAAAGAGGGATGTCAACAAAGTTTTTCTTTGTTTATATCATGTATGACAGATTTAAACAACTGAAAACTAAGGATAATCTATTAAAAGGAAATCTAAAATTCCTTTGCAGGAGAGTTAGTTGCGTACTGAGACTTAAAAAACAGGGTAAATATCTCGCAATTTTGCTTTAAAATTGATAAGAATTATATGTGGGATTAAAGTTATTAAACATGCTATTTTAGCTACGGTCATCCTCCTTTGTATTTTCTATATGGTCATTTAGGGACCATACATATATAGGTCAAAGTAGAACAATACATAATGTCACAATATTGATATTTGAACCCTAAAAAGCATAGTTCCAAATACATGCTATTGGGAACCAGCGAATCGCGATGTAGTGTGTAAATGAGACTTATTCATAGCGGGAATAAGAAGTGAAAAGCAGTATTTTGTGTGATCTTCACAATTCAATTACACAATACGCAGTAAAAGTGCAGAAAATGTTCGATTGCAGTAGATTGTCTGTTTCATTATGAGTTTTTCCCCCATAATTCGAAGGGTATATTTTGTCCGCTGTTTAGGTACAGATTTGATATAAAGGGGGATTTGAAATTTTTATACGTGTTTCACGCATGTGCCATCCACTGTCAGGAACATTGAACACTACTTTAAAATATATTCGATTTATTCCTCAAAATAATATTCTGTAATAGAACTAAAAGTTTTACTGCATATAATTTGTTAGTTTGCTCAAGATGTAGAACGCTGGCTTAGTCAATTAAAAATTTAATATATAATTGAAAATCATTTATCTTGAATAAAAAAAATATAAAGTTTTACATGAAAATATAAATTTATTTTAAAACATAATTATTTAATAAATCTAAATGTGGACAAAATTATTTTTAAATTTAAATATTTACTTTAATGCTTTTAAAATTACAAGTGAAAATAACAAAAAATATAATCCAGGCATATAAAATAAATTTAAAAATGTTAATGAAGTTGAATTTGTGTAAGATCCGATATTTGTAAACATTCTTGAATTTAAATGCATTTATTATTATTTTTTGTTTCGTTATAGTTTTCAGCATTGGCTGTATTACTTTTATAAACAAATTTTGCATCCCAAAATAGAGTAACTATTTTTTCTACAAATCTTTTTCTGAATTATCCTACAGATGTTCCTTTATCTGTACAAGCTTTATTAGTCTGAAATCATTTATAAACTAAATTCAAATAAAAACCTATTATGCAAAATATTGATTCAACACGTGAAGAAAGAGAAATTGGATTCAGAAGCAAGCACATAAAGATAGCATACAAATTATGACGTTATCTATGATGCTTTCTATTGACTTTTGCAATCTAGTTAACCATGCGGTATGCATTCAGTTTGATTTCATTTTGAATTTGATGTTGCGGGCTGCTTTCAAGCTGAATAAAACTTCCCCTATTTTTTCATTATATTGCACTTGCCTGAATTAAAACTCTGGCTGTCTACCATTGTGTGCAGTGCCATAAATATGAAGGTACCTTCACTATCAACTGCTTTCATAGGCAAGAATGTCTAACTTCATTAGGATAAATGAAGGCAGCCAATCTTACACTTATTTCAATGAAGATGGTTCTTTGTTGCTTTAAATACTAGTTGATTGTTTTCTGTTTGTTTATGCTGTTTTACATGTTTATTTTACAGTTATGCATATTTTTAAGTTTTTAAATATTCACATTTACTTTAACAAATATTTTCCCCAATAAAAAATATCTCTATTCTAAAGTATTAGTGATTTAAGATAGTAAATACAATAAATTCATGACAACACATAGAATATAGTATGAGGATAATTGTTTGAAATTTTATGAATAATGAGAGATTGCCAATATTTAAAGTTTGGAGAAGTTATTTGCAAAAATGCTCCTGTATTCATCTCATTGTAAGTCAATATTGAAAAAGTCTAAGGTTATTTTGTGCATATGATTTCTAATATAACCCCCCCCCCCCCCCCCAAATTTTACATTTTTTTAGTGGCTCTGATGATAAAGCAGAGTTCCCCCACTCTGCTTTATCATGTTCAATTTTTTTTTATTGAGAATTGCTATTTAGAGTAATATCTTGCTGAATATAATTCTTTTCCCATAAATCTATTTGGGGGTAGAGCTAATTTCAAAGTTTGTATCTGAGGGGAAAATAGCATATGTTGTGAATTGTTAATAATCTTTAATACTGCTGTTATAGATGCCATTTATTCTAATATTCTTGGAAGACTTCTGGTTTCTAAGATTTTCATGATTATTCCATAATTTAGGGATATTTTAAAAATAAAATTAATACTGTTTTTAAAATGTCTATATTTTTGGTGATATATCCAAATTTGTCTTGTTTGAATTTTATTGATCAATAAAAGTTATAAGGCTTTTGTGTAGTTGTTTCGAGTTGAATATTAATTTTTATATAATCAATAGGTGTCCGAAATATCTTGTAACTGTTTATTTTATCTCTACACTCTACACCAGAGCTTCTCAACCTTTGTGAGATTGCGGTCTGGTAAATTATTCTAAGACGAGAGCCCAGTAAATTATTTTTTTTTATAAGACGAGGGCCTGGTCTCAACAAACTTACTCATATATACCTTTCTAATTTTTTTAAGTTCATACATTAAACTAACATAAGTATTAATAATTAATTAGGGCATAATTATAAAGCATATTAGTACATTTATGTATACGGTGTGGCATGTTGACAAATATAAAATTACATTTAAATAAGTTATCAATCACTTAACTAATGAAATTGTCTTGCATATTGTAATTTCCCCAGAGTAACACCATTAAATTAATTTGTGTTGATTTTTATTGATATCTCCCATTCTTATCATCAATAATTTATATTATTATTCAGTATAAAATGGATTATTGTATTATTAAATTGATTTTACTAATGTGGTTTGAAAAAAATCTGTATTGAGAGAGAAAAATATTTATCAATTGTAGTTTACGATAGAGTCAGCTGAGCAGTCTTATCCATATTAAAATTGAAATGTGGCTTGGTCACTGACATTTGCTACATAGATGTTATGTAGGCATTCTGGTTCTGAGTTTTTTTACTCATTTGCAAATATTATTCTCCTTAAAATATTTCTTCTATGAAATATTTTTTCATACAAAATGCTTAGAAAACTAAAACGACAAATTCCAAGATCATCTTTAGTGACCCGGTATATTTGATGCCAGGGTTCGGTGGTTGAGAAATGCTGCTCTATACTGCTGCATGTAGTACTAAAAAATTAACAAGATTGATTTGTTTGTTTAAAATTATAAAATTAGCACTAAAAATCTAAATCTTTGTCATATCAGAACTGTTATAAATTAATTTACCTTGTTATCTTAATAATTTGTGAGTTACATGTTTGCTGTAATTAGAAAATTTAATAGAGGTTGTCTCGTGTAAAAGAAAAAGGCCCATCAAATATTTTGTATTTTAATTTGTTTTTAAAATCTCTCTTAATGACTGATTCTGTCTGGAACATATTTCAATTTTCATGGATATGTTAATTTTACCCCATTACACATATCCCTCTGAATGAGCAGAAAGTCGAAAATAGGCAACCACTACTCGTCAATTAAATAATGCAGTTTGGTGATTAAATGAAACAACTGGACAGCACTCCTCCCCTCCCATTTTGTTTTAATCCAAAAACTGCCCAGAAATTTACTAACTGTGCATTTCCTCCCTCCCCAATTCTCATATGTATATCTTCTAATATAATAGAGATGTGTGTGTAGGCTGTAGTGAGAAATCTAAGTGTCATACGACTATGAAATTTAGTACACATTGCTTCAGGACCCAAATAGGGGCACCTCGGTGTTATTTTTTAAAATTTAAAATTAGTTTTTTTATTTATTTTATGTTTTAGCATAATTTTAACACAAATGAAATCCTTAGCAACTGAAAATATTATTTCAGGTTTTTCATCTTAACACCATCAGAAAGATAGATAAATTCTCTTTAAAACAAACTTTGCATGGAATCCATACAAGTAAAAGTCCAACTTTTGTGAATAAAAAAAAATATATATATTTTACATGTGCTGAAAACGGAATCTATTTGCATGTCTGCAGTCTGTAGCTGGAAATCTAAGCACTGTACGGCCATGAAATTTGGTACACTGGTACTCCAGGATTGAATATGTGCATTTTGGCATTATTTTTTGAAATTTCAAATTAGTTTTTCAGTTATTTTATGTTTTACAAATTACAATGATTTGGAGTGATATTCATACATATTGGATCTTTAACGACTGAAAATATCATCACAGTTTTCATCTTGACACCATTGTCCATTACGTAAACACAAAGAAAATGAATCTCCTCATTCTAATTTAATGGTTCTAAATGTTTTTCTTTGTGTTTTCAGAGCAAAAATTATGCAAACACAGTTTTAGAATATAAGAAGTTGCGACACATAGTACCTAGGGCAAAGATCAACTCTATAGACCTTTTCCTTAGGTACTTCTAAAAGTCTATGATTGATTGTAAGTATAGATACTAAGTACTCTCAAAGAAAAAAAGAACTTTGAGAACTTGAAGGTTCTTATAATTTTCTTTGTGCTCTCACAATGGAATTGCTTTTGAAAATAAATTATTTTATATTTTAAAATAAATTTTTTTATAGCACGTTGGCGTCAAATGTTCAATGATCAAGTTAGATGGTCCACATTACATGACTGTTAAATGTAAATTGATATACTTTTTAATAGAACAAACAAAAAAGGAAATACTTTTATGACAACCTATACATGGGTTGGTCTGTTTTTTATGCCAAATGCAATTTTTATTTGAAGAATGTAATATTCAATTGTTAAGTTTTAATAATAATAAATAACTTTTAATAAGAAGAAAGCATGTTAAACAATTTTGTGAAAAATTATAATCTGTGAATACTGGAACCCTATTGTTTTTAAACATAATCAAATGATCGGAAGACCTCCAAGTTTTTTTGAATGAAATTTTGAAAGAAATCAAAACCTTTAATCAAGTTACAAAAATAATCATTTCTTATGTAATGTTTCATTAGAAAACGATTAACATAAACTTTAGAATGCTAGTATAAACCGTTCTCAAGATATTGCACATTTTAAATTTATCAAAAACTCAGGACACATCATATTTCACAAAAATATTAACTATTGTGAAATATGTTCACTTTTCAAATGTAATATTATGCAATAAATTTGTCGTCATTCTCATGGATCTTGCTCATTCTATTCACGAGAGAAGGTACTTTGAGTAATGGTTTTGTATTTGGACACCAATAGTTATATCTTTTTCTACAAGAATAACCTATTTCTCCATCTATAACGTTTAGCAAAATTTTGGAGACAAATTTTGCAGAATATATTATTGCCAAATTGATAAAAATGATGCTAAAACAATGAAAATGTTGACCAATTGATTAAAATTTAATATCTTAGAAAGAACATAGGAATTGACTATAAGAATAACTAATTTCTCAGTCCGTAATGCTTGGCATAAAATTTGGTGGAATGTCGCCAACTTAGTGACGTTTTTAAATGTTGCCAAATTGATAAAATTCATGCTAAATGGGAGGCAAATATTGAATTACGTCATATGACGGACCCATCTTCTAGTATATAAGAAATGCTCTTCTCTCCATTTGTCTGTATCACTTGGCGATACATTTGGCAAATAATTTACTGTTTTACCCCAGATTGATGAAAATATCATCATAATTGCAAAAATGACTAAGTTAATGAAAACGAGGCCTAATTGATGAATTATTAAAATATTTTAATATATGGACTATGTTGTTTATTAAAGATGCTATCAATATTGATAACTGTCAATTTACAGTTGCATGAAATATAAATTAATTGGGTACTTCGAAATAGTTTTACATGTTATCCGAAAAAGCATCAAAAATGTACACTGTGAGAACACAGAAAGAGGTAAATTGATTGCATTATATAATTAAAGTCATGTGCTGCCCATATATGAGATTTTTTGTATTCTCTGTTGAAAAGTGTTAGGTTCAATGGCTGATTACTGCACTATGAGCACGAATTTAAGTTTTATGAACATGCGCAAAGCTTGAATCAATATTATGTTTACTGGTTAGTTCGGTAACTATACAGGGTGTTTAAAAATGATTGTACGACTAAATAACTTTTGAACAATTAGTTATAGACCCATGCTTCCAATTTAACAAATGCTTTAAATAATACAGACTTTCAGAATGCAACAGTTTTGGTATATGACATGTCTTAATAAAAAAAGAGAAAATTTAACTTTTTATAGGAGTCTCCTACAAAAGAAGTTCCAATTAGCAATTAGTTCCTTATTCTTTTAAAGATCTTAAAAATCGTCAAAGTTATAGGACTTGACCATATTGACCCAATCAAAAGAAATAGCAAAAACAAATTTTAGGGATTGTACAAAAATTGAATTTTGTTAGATAAAATTCCCATTCGAGAAGTTACATACATACTTATTTTTAGCAAAAGTTTTATATAGTCCCCAATTATGTATCGAAAACTTTAATAAATTATATCTCAGGAAATTTTAATTGTTTGACAATGGAACTTTTTTACCTGATTAATTTGACCATGAAAAATATTTTTGTAATTGAAAAATTTTTCTAGGGGGCCCATATAAAAAGTTATTTATTTTGTACTTTTTATTAAAACATGTCGTAATCAAAATTTGCTTATGATGATAGTCTACCCTAATTAAAGCCTTTCTTAAATTAGAACCATAGGACTCCAACCAATCGTTGACAATATATTTAGTCAAGCAATCTTTTTGTAATACACTGTATAGTTTTCGTCTCATATAGTGGGACTTTGATTTAAAATAATTTTTGCAATAGGAACATTCTACTGGATACATCATATAAAATCCTGGTAATTATGTATATGCCATTGTAGTAAGTTTGACAGAAAAATTAGCTGTCAAAATGATTCGACAATATATATTTGTTTATAAGGCTTGCACTAGTCACTAATGTCAATAAATCTGAAAATTGGTGATAAATTATTTTTGAAGAAAGTGTTTGGTAAACAATAATTCAGCTACTGTTGCAATTGGTCACCAATCAATTTTGAAATTTTTTCAATGCTTGCTAAAATTTCTGTAATTTGTTTTCAAATATTGGCTAATTAGTTTAGAATTGGATTTAAAAAATGCATAAAATGATAAACTCCATGTTTCAAGTCTTTAAATAAAAATTTCATATAATAAAAATATGAATATGTGTGGGATATTTTAGTTAAAATGTAAGCTATACATTTATATTCTTAAATAAAAAGAATGGTGGGATGGTAAAATGTTACGTCAAAGTCTTTAAAAATTAGGCTGATTTTCAAATTTGACTAAACTGCTAGCTAATAATCTGAAATTCCTAGTGTGAGCCTTGTTTTAATTTTAAATATATTTCAACAGATACCATTTATTGCAGTTTTTTGGTTTTATTACTTACATAGCTGAAATAAAGATAATTTCATGTGCTCTAATTTTTTAGTTAAACATATTCAGCCCAGTTTGACCAGACTTAACTAGGCCAACATCAGCCTGAAAGCTGGGCCACACTTCAGCCGATGGAGCATGTCCAAGCTACTAAATTTGAATTTATTTCACTAAATAAAGTTATTATATACTACAAAATGTTGTGATTCAGACTATGGAGTGAACATTCTTCTGAAAAATTAAGGGAATTGCATTGCCAAGTTTGAGTAAGAACCCTGCATGTATAGTAGGATGTAGTTTAAAAATTTAATAAATAATATTGAAAAATGCTTATTGAAAAGTAACTTTAATGTTAGAAAATGCTTAGAAATCTGTACTATTGAATTGTAAATTGATCTGCATTATTATACCAGAATCAACTTCAAGGATGAAATATTCGTGAACAATTTGCAGAAAATAGATATGTTGACATATTTTAATAAGATTACAACTTCATTGTAAAATAATAATAAAAAAAAAATCTAATGCTATGTAACCAGGAAGATAACATTTATTTTTCTCTGATGATAATAAAATATTTGTTTTCCTCTGAATAATCCACAATGAGATTTTATTGCATTTGTGTATGCTGCTCTAAAAAATTGAATCGTTTCACAGATCTCATATCTACATTTAGTATAAAGGTTAACTCTCAGCCCTCACTATGGAGATAACTTATCTTAATTCTTCATACAAAAATTTTGCAACTTCATATTTTTAACACATCTGAATATAAAATATTTTGGTCTGGACTGGACTGACATTCAATGATCAAGCCGGGTTCAGGTTTTACTTTTGTAAATTTCTATGGGTTTCAGCACTTATGCTGTGGGTTCAGGCTGGGTAAAGTCAAATTCCAGTCTATGCAGACCTCTAACACATGCACTAATGACCATATGTGCATGTCTTTTACTGCTATTTTCACTATAAGCTGATAGAAGCACAGAGTATAGATTCAAACTTTTATACAGTACAAAATGCGGGCCAACGGCCGTACCGTGCTGAAAACACCGGTTCTCGTTAGATCACCGAAGTGAAGCAGCATCGGGCGCGGTTAGTACTTGGTGGGTGACCACCTCGGAACGCCGCGTGCTGTTGGCCATCTCGGGTGCGGTATCCCCGTGGTTTGCACGCTAGATTTGCACGCTGCCACAAATGCCGCCGTGTTCATGCGGCGTACGATCACGTTAAACATGTGGGTCCGTAAGTCCTTCCGAGAGGTTGGTGGTAGGGGAAGGAGGGTACGGTCCCTGTGGATGCCTCCCCCACTGGGTTCCGGTCTAAATTGGGTGGCACTTCCCGGCCGTCCATACAGTTATCTTACACCTTTCTGGTAGGTCGAACGGTCTGGGTCTCAACAACAACAGTACAAAATGCCAAATGTTTTATCTACAAGTGTGTGCACCGTGGGATACAATTTACCCTTGCTAATACAAACCATGGATTTAAAACAAGAAATTGGATAGAAAATGTGCTGTTCAATATCATTGTTGCTTTTGGCTATCAAAATACGAAGAAAATGAAAATCCTAAACTCAAAAATTAAATAAATTTGAACTGAGAATTTGATATCTAGAGCTCTAATATTGTCACAAGCTTTAAACCTGTACATACTCTGGGCAGTATGTGTTTAACTAGATGCATATAGATTATAGATTGGAAATATGAAAGACTGAGGGTCAGATTACATTGCATATTGTTCTAGTCATTTTAATTTTCCACCCACATTTTGCAAAATGATTAGCGGTCACTAAATGTGATACCTCAACATTTAATAAAAGTTCTGCATGTCAAAAACCATTTCAAATTGAAGCATAAAAATGGCGTACATTTTATAGTTTTGTTAACTTGGAAATTGAGGTATGTAAAACAATATTTCATCTCCAATCACTGTATGTTGTTTTAATTTCAAAGTTTTTAGATATTTTATGCTAAAAATTAATTATCTATAGCATTACTTTTTAATGGTTTGATTTGAATGGCAAAGAAACAATTTCAATATGTGAAACATAACTTGGTTACCATAGTTGGTTACCAACACAATGGAAACAAAACCTATAAATAAATTGATAAAATGTAATAAAAAAAATCCGCTGTAACTGTAAATTAAAATATCTGAAGAACAGCCGATTGTACACCAATAAAGTCAATAAAAAAAAATTAGGATATGTTTTTCTATGAAAGATGGTATAAAAACAAATTGTATATGCCTAGCCATTTTCGAGTTATAGCTGAAACAATGTTAGAACAAAAAATTTCGTAATTTATATAAATTTATTAGACAAGATTTTAGTCTTTTTTTTCATTACTTGTAGGTTAAGTACGAAGTGTATGCAAGGTTTTAAGTTTCTACTTTCAGAAGTTTGGGTCGTGTATTTCATCCCTTAATCAGTCAGTCTCATTCAACTGTTATTTTATATATACAATTTATAAGAAATTGGTATAAAAGGATTTTATACATTTAAGCAATTTTATTGTGAAGTTATGATGGTAAACAAGCTTTAGGTCAAAATTATAAGATTTAAGGAAGTATTCAATATATTATATTGCAATAGAAGAGTATATAAACTTTAATAAAACATAAGTACTTAAATGGAAATATAACATATATTACCTACATCAAAAACAACAAAAGAGATAAAACACAGTCCAAGAATGACATACGGATAGAAATAAGTCCTGGCCATTCATTCAACTGTTCTAAACCTTCAGGTAAGTTGAACGGTCTGGGCTTTTTATATAGAAATAAGTGTTGCTGAATCACACTAATTACACCCTTCAAGAAAAACTAGACAAGATATAGACACAAAAATGAGAAGAAAATAAGGAATTTAGAATAAAGAAAGGATAGAATATTATATCATGAAACTCTTCAGGGGTCATTTCCAGTATAATACTCTAGACCAATATTGTTTCATTATACTAAGCCATTCAAGTAGTAGAAACAAACAAAGTGTAATGATCCGACATAGAGATAACAACCAATAAAGTAAAGTTTATAAAAAAATGGACATAGATTGGATCATAATAAAATGCATCATTGCATTTCGTAAGAAACATCAAATTCAACAATTAGTAGAAACACTTACCTAAATCAAACATAAAGTAAAAATGTGAAAAAATGTCAATTACGGCCTTCTGATTTAAAGATTACGGGGATTATTAATATTTTCAATTTATTAAGTTATCTGTTTTATTTTGACAACTATTTTGAAACTCATTGCAATACGGGTAATCTTCTAACACATGAGCATATCTTCTAATCTATCATAATAAAAGTAGTACGGGTATATCTTCCTATACAATTTTATCGCTTTCATTTTGGCATATATTGGAATCAATTACAGCCTCCAGGTTTAAAGATTGCAGTATTATTGTTATTTTCAACTTATTATGTCATGTTTTATTTTTGCAAAGCTTTTAGAAACTCATACGTTGTAGTATGTGTAATCGTCTACTAATACACGGGTATATCTTATAACATTCGCTAATATAAGTAGTATGGCCAAATACAGTTTTAGGGCTTTTATTTTGCATCTATTGATTCAATTTCATATTTTTTGTAAATTTGTTTACAAATGGGACCAGGATATTTTATTCTTAAACATTTTTTTAGGAGCATTAAATTAAATATTTTAATAGAATATTTTGATTAACAATGTCATTTAGTATACTATAGGAATTTACATATGATTGTGAATTTTAAGTTTCTTTACATTATCATACCTGCCAACCTGGCAAAATTGGAATGTGTAAAATTTTGCGTGAATGACATTTATAATGATTTTTTTTAAACTTCACGCGCAAACGACATTTCTAATGAATTTAACTATGTACAAGTACCTGCATTAAAAAAATTCTGCATTAAATATCAGGCATAGTACTGGTAGAATATGAAAATTCTGGACACCAATTTTATAAAATTTAAGGACAATAAATTATAAAACAAAAAATATATAAAGGTTTTATCCGGTGAGAATTACTTTATAATGAAAAAAAAATATTTATGTTTGGTAAAACACAGGTTTTCACTAAAGAGAGTAACAAATATTGATCCTTAATAAGAAAACAAACAAACAAAAAAAATATATATATATAGCACTGAATTATATTCCTGCTTAAATGGTTTCCTTTTTATTTGCCAAAATACCACTTTTTGGAAATACCACTTTTAATACTACTTTTTGGAAAATATCCCTTCAAAGAGTTCCTACCCATTTTTTAAATAGAAACATTTATATTATGCAAATATAATTAGAAAATTAATCTTAATAATTAGCCATAATATGAAAATAAGCTAGTTTAGTCGATCTAATATGCAACATTTAAATGATGGAGATGGATGGAAAAAGATACTAACGTACTCTCGGTAATTCACGCAAAGTAACTGAATTACGCAATAGAACTGTTTATGCGAAAATAATTAAGAAATTAACCGTAATAATTAATTAAAATATGAAAATAAACTAGTTTAGTCAATCAAAAATGCAATATTTATTTAGAGGATTGAGATGGATGGAAAAATATAATATTGTACTCTTGGCGATTCATGAAAAAAAACTGAATTGCGCAATCGCAGTGTTTATGCGAAATTAATCAACAAAATAACATGTTAGCGATTTATGCTGAATTAGACAACCTTTCAAGAAGTATATTTATTACTTTCATAGTTTAAGGGATCGAGATCTTAATTTACATTACACGCGGCCGTAAATCTGTTAATTTTATTGGCATTACCCTGCATTTTATTATGGATTTGCTACGATCCAGGGAATGGTAGATATCAGTGCTAAAAAAGCGGAAAATCGGTGTTTCCGAGGAATTATACTATGTCTGGTTAATTGATAAATTTCAAACAAAACAAGCCGGCGAATTTCGCCGGAAATTGATTTCCTAGTAATGTTAAAAAATTCAAATAAATGCGGAAATGCGTAAAATATAGCAATATATGCGTAAAAGCGTAAAGAGCAGTTAAAATGCGTAAATTTTACGCATAATGCGTAAAAGTTGGCAGGTATGCATTATATACGCCGTACAAAGAATGGGTATACTATTAGTATAATGATAAAAGTTGGCAAGATGGTAATCGGGAGTTAGATCATTAAAAAAATATATAATTAAATATATAAATTTTAATTAGTTAAATTAAAAGGATAAAAATTAAAATCAAAGGAATTTGATGGGAAAAGCTGTATTAAGAATATCATCATCAATGTAATAATAGGAAGTGTAATAAGATCATTTAAATTTCTGATTCATACTGGTGTAGATGAAGATTTGCAAGAGCCGAACTAGCAGAACCACTCTGTGTTTGCAAATATAATTTATTTCCCAGTAATTATTAAAGATAACACACTTTAGAAGATAGTTTATATATAAATAATCAAAACCTAATTTTTGATTATCATAAAATTATTTAATTAAATCCCATATAACTTTATATAGATTATGGATGTCAATGTTATTGAATAGGTCCTGAAAATCAAAAGATTGAAATCTCAAAATATTAATAGTGCCTAAATTTTGAATAATATTTTAGTTATTACTAATTATATGACATGAAGAACCAATAATCTGAGAGGCTAAAGTGATTTACTAGCAACTGTAGCAATATATATATACATATACATAAAAAGCAAATTTAAAATTATTCAATGAGTGAAAAGAATATAGATGCTAAATGCTAAGTATGTAATACATGTTAGAATAACAAAATATTACCTTCAGTAATATAACTACTGTACAGTAAAATTACACCTATTTATTGCACTAAGTGCAGCATAAAAATAAGATGAAATAAATAATGTAACTAAAAAAAATTTTAAATGGAACTTGAGACATTGTATATTACCTGCTACTAATTGAAAGACTCGTAATGAGTACTAGATTAAGAATTCATTGAAATGCAAGTGAATGAAGTGTAAATAGTTGGGATAGACAAAATAACAATTCATAAGAAGTAATACTAATTAAAAATACAATAACAAATTGATAGAAGACAATGAAATTGTAAAATTTTCAGGAGGTGTATCAAAAACATGTGCTTTTTAGAAATAGTTCATTTCAGTAAACAATCTTGCTGCAATGAATAAAAAGGTTATTTTATATCCCAATTAACTATATTAAAGAACCCATGAATAATAATGGAGAGAAATAAAGAGATTTTTTCAAAAATGGAAAATAATTTAAGCCTATTACTTACATGTGCAAATGTAAGTACATTTGCACCATCATGGGCATGCACAGTCTACGAAGGGAAACTCCACACTTTATTACAGGAAATGCATTTACAGTTTTTATGCATTTGCTTGATAAATTACAAAAAATAAAATAATGCAGTAATTCAACAAATTTCTTTTTTGTTTCAATGCACAGATACACAAATTTTTGTCACACTATAGAATTGTGCTAATTTTTTTTTTTTGATATGGTGAAATAAATATCAAATAACCAAAAAAATGCAAATTCTGAAGTATTTTAAAATAAATAAATATGAAGGAATTGTCCTACAGATTTGGTTCAAACATTGTTGAGTTGGAAAGAACATTCTTCAATCTTCCTGATAGCGTCAAGATGAAAACTTTGTGATAATAATTTCAGTCACCAAGGAACCAATTTGTGTGAAAATCACTCAAAATTATGCTAAAACATAAAGAAATTAAAAACTAATTTAAATTAAAAAAAAATCTCGCCAAGGCATATTGTCCTGGGTTCTGAAGTACATCTGTAATAAATTTCGCCACTGTCTGATGCTTAGATTTCCTGCTACAGACGACACACACAAAAAATGTTTTATTTATCAAGTAAGAATGACACATGCAAAATTTCAAATAATTTATTTTATAAATATCAACATTTATGTACATGGAATTCAATTTCAATAAAAATTTGTTAGCAGAACTTTGGAAGATATTAACATGTTTTTTTATTTTAATAAAAAAATTTACAGCACGCACTTATATTATGTACCACTTTGTGATACATGATTTAAGTGCTGCTGGTGCTAAGTTCTGCTATAAACAAAACTGTACAAAATACACATTGTAAATTTACATCAGTGGTCCTAATCATCTCAAAAAGACCAAACTTTGATAAACATTTTTTTTTTTTTTTTTTTTTTTTTTTGCAAATTTTTACTTCTTAAGGACATTTTGATAATTTTAAACATTAGAAATACAATTTAAAATTTGCTAAAGATAATTGCATATTTTATTGACAACAATTAAAGTAAAACTGCTGTAGGTTGCCCACCATGTAAGTTATAACATGCTCAGATTTTTCAAAATCCTTCTCAGAATGTACAACGAAATTAAATATAAATTTCAGTAGCAGAAATTTAGTGATTGAAAGACAGTTGATCAACAATTTTTTATTTTAAAATTATTTTCATCAAAACATCTCGAATATAATTAGTTAATATAATTAATTGCATGAGTGTATAAAGACTGAATCAATGATAAATTACTTTTAATGAGTTGGCTTGTCATTAAGATTTTTAGAAGCAACTTTTCAGGGCACTGGAAAGATCTGAGATATTTCCCTGAAAACCTGAACGACTGATATAGTTTATATTATGATTCTATTAGAAATTTTTAGGTTATCAAAGTTGAGCCTTAATTATCAAATTTGATTAAAGCATGAAAATAATTTCTCATAACATTATATACACTAAAGATGTTTTAGTCATCACCTAACAAACCAGTTAAAGGGTCATCAAATGCATTCACTTGTTGCGTCTCAACTTTTTTCATTGATGAAGAGTTACTTGGCTTTGAGGAACTTGAAGTTTTATTACTAACAGGATTTGCCATATTTCCAAATATATCATCATCTAAAATGTAATAAAGTATTAGTGCACTTCAAAAAATATATATAAATGAATGAATATAGTACAGATCCTGTTGTGTTAACAATTCTTTCCCTAAAAACAGGATATAAACTGAAATAAAATTTCATATAAGAAACCATTGCAATGTATTAGATTGGCAATAGCAGGGAAATTTTCAACAAATATACTGAAAATCTGATGTGGACAATGCATGAATCAAATGTTTTTTTGTTAGAATGCGAAGATATACATGTAACTTTTTTGCCAAACTATAGAATTGTGTTGAAAGAAGTATCAGATAACCTAAAAATTGCAAATTTCGATGTACTAAAATAAATAAATATGAAGGAATTGCCTTAGGGATTCAACTCAAATATTGTTGGAAAGGATGCTCTTCGATCTTTCTGATGGTGTCAAGATGAAACTGTGATAATATTTTCAGTCACTAAGGAACTGATTTGTGTGAAAGTCATGCTAAAACATAAAATAACTAAAAAGCTAATTCAAATGATAAAAAAAAAATATTGTTAAGGTGTACCTTCCTAGGTGCTGAGATACCAGTGCACCAAATTTCATGGCCGTATGACACTTAGATTTTATGCTACAGATAGCACATAGACAGATATATTATTTTATTATGTAAGATGGAAAGTGAACCTATTTGATAATACTCACTACTTTTTAATTTTATGTAATTTTTTTAAAAACATACAATATCTCGAGAATGATTCATGGTAGTATTCTTAAGTTTGTGTCATTTGTTTTCTAATGAAAAATTACATATGAAATGATTTTTATTTATCCTTATTAAACGTCTGGATTTTTTTAAAATTTCATTCAAAAACCGAGTCTTACGAACATTCAACTGTGTTTCAAATCAATAGGGTTCCAGTATTCACTGATTGTAATAATCATAACCAAATTATTTTTAAAATATTTCATTCATTCATTAGTTCCGGTCTAAAATTATTTTTTCCTTCAAATTAGATATCGAGAAATCCGATGACTAGAGATGCAGATTCGCGGTGGCCATGTCGCCATTTTTGGCGACCGAAATTTCTCCAGAATCCTTTCAGTCCTCGGCGCCCCGCCGCTGGTAGATCGAGCCGATTGCTTCGCGACCGCAAATCGTTGTTGCGAATCGTGGGCCGATTGCCGTGCGGTCGCGGACCGCGATTCCGTAGCCTCGTGTGAATCGCAGTCAATCGCGATTTGGGCACACTAAAAGTACTATGTGTTTCTAATTAGCGAGATATTTTATAGAAAACTATAAGTGTCTCCCCTGCTTACGTGGGTCGCAAATTCGATCAAATAAAATTTTTCTTTTTTCTTTTTTTATAAGATTTTTTCACGGATTTGAATTATGTTCTTTTCGAGTACTTTCCGCATTTTTCGTGTGTTGTTCGAGAAATTTTCTTCTTTCCTCGGACGAAAATCCTTTTCCCCCTACACAGTATGTCTACAGGTTACAAAAATCCCGAAAATGTCGTGAAATTGGCCATATATGCCCCAAAAATATCGCAAAATTTGAACAAAGCCACGAATTTTTTATCAAAGACATTCCCTTCTTACATCTGAAAATCTGTTTCTCCAACGATTGCGTAAACAACGCTCGCATACGGCGATCCCCACAGTTTCTGAGGGGACCAGATATTCATGACCAATGAATATCTTTTTGCCATTTTTACAGAAAGAAAGATATTCATGACCAATGAATATCTTTTTGCCATTTTTACAATATATTTGTATCGACTGATTTTTTTTTTATAATACTTTCGTTTAATATACAAAGAATGAAAACCAAACCATTTCTCTACCGTATTATTAATAAAATGAAGGGTTATTTTGCAGCAGCATCATGAAAATCTGCATTTGTACGCAATCCTCGGCATACCTCGTTTAATTTGAAAAATATTTCCCACTTTTCCGATCTGTTTGCATCGACTACAGTGTTTGTAATTGTTTCACGTTTTATACAGAAAAATTATTTTGCAAACGTATTATCTATGAAATAAAGAGCTATTTTGAAAACAAAAAGAAAAAAGTCGACACTTTTCAAACAAAATGGCTAAAATCACATCATTGGCTTGAGACTGAACAAAAAGACGATGCAACCCCATGTTCTGCAAGTTTTGTAAAAAATACAAAAAAAAAAAGAATCCAATTTCAAACATCAAGTCAAAATTATTACCTAATTATATTTGCCTAGTGAAAAAATTTTCGTCGATATTCGCCCTCGGCGATCAAAAATCGTTAAAATTTTTAATTGCTATTGCTGCATGAAAATTGATCATAAAATGATTTTAAAAATCAAAATATAAAGTAAATACAGTCGGCCCTCGGCTTTTGCAGTTTACAGACAAAAAAATCATAAATTCGCATATGAGTCATTTTACTTAAAATTACCCATGTAGACGTCAGCATGGGGGAAGTCAGGAATTTGAGTATTATTGCTAACAAGTGTGGGGTAGGAGGTATAAAATTACCAAAAATGTGCTTACTTAATACTTAAACGACTCCTAATTATTTTTTAAAAAGAATGTTAAGAGAATGTTAGTTTTAAGAATTAAAAAATTTAAATGTCGAAGAATATGAGTTATAGTTAATGCTTTCTTTTTTATTACTTTCTAAATTAGCATGGTAAAATAAAAAAAGAAATTTTAAGTTTCTCTCCGTATGACAGAAAATCTCTCTCAAAATTTTCTGGAAGGAGAGAAATTCTCCCCCTTTTTTCCTGACTTAGTGGGAACCCTGATACATACACAGATATCAACTCAAAAACATTTGATTTTGAGTTCTGAGATATTTAAAATGTGCTCTTTCATCAAAAACTCAAAATTTTCAATCCCATTACAATACTTTCCCTATACATTATACTATGTATGTAGGGAAAATAATATAATTTCAACCTCATATCATGACTTGTGAATTAAATAAAAAAAAATTATAAACAAATTATAAGATTTATGATTTTTATTATTTAGCATAAATATTTATCAGGATTTGAATTATTCCTGGATCAATATTCAAATATTATAAAAATTTGATCGACTTCAATGGCACATATGAAGTAAAATGATTTTAGATTTCATGACAAAGTCTAAAGGGGTACATGAATAACACAAAAAGTATATGTTACAACTAAAAATTTTTTTGTTAAATCAAGTTATTACCATGTTTGAATCATGTTATTAAAAAGTCTTTCAAATTAATACAAAATCAATCAGTTAAGCTTCAACTTTATTTAAAAATGATTTTTGGCATATTCATCTAGGGTATCCATTTGCTGATAGACCTTAATTAACCCTGTCTTGCACCACAAGAAGAATTTTTGGCAGATTTTTTATGTGATAAATTGTTAAAATAAGGTTATCACAGTTACTATTAGCTGAGTTTTGGTTAAATGCTGCAAATTATTAACCTGATATCACAAGTAAAGTGTTGATGAGCTTAACTCCATTTCCTACTACCTACTTGTATGAAACAGCTATGGTTTACAAAGTTAGTTCAAATAAATCAATAAATTGATAAATAAATTGATTGTGATATTGATTTATTCAAACCCAGCATATTTATTTGAACTCTAAGTTGAGGAAGACTTGAGAATGGAATTATGATTAATTGAATCAAACATTGCTACTCTAATTTTTAAAAAGCTGCATCATTAAACTGTGCTGAATGTAATGTAATGTTGTCAGTTTAAAGTTTTTTAATATTCATAGTTAGAAACATTTTATGAAAATTTCCTGAACTGATAATTTTTAATTTCTGATTTTAAATGTTGTTCCTTACTACACACTAAATATTTATTTTATTATTTTTTTTATTTATATTTACTATTTTAAAGGTATAATATGGACTATTTCAATTTATGATGTCAAGGGGTTTACAACTTTTTTTTTTAATTACTAAAGCGTCTTTGTGTTTAAAAGTTCGAGAATCACTGTATTATACTATGTAGTGAAAAGTAATAAAGTACATGAAAAAAAAAACATTGTCCATTTACAACCTACATATGAAACATTAATTAGCATTTTACCTTCATCTTCATATACTTGGCTAGGAAACATCTCATACTTTTCTTTCTGTATATCTGCAAATATGTCGGTGTTATCATCAAATAAGTCAGAATCTGTAGTTTCTGGCTTTGTCTTTGGTATGTCAGTTATTACTGTGCGGAACAAATCATCGTCATCATCATCATCATCCTGTTTTAAAAAAAAATATCATTGAATGAATGCGAAAAGTTATATTATTTAATAATAAATTAACATCATTATCCAATAGTTCAAATGTACAAAATGAAAAATAAAACTGCAAACTAAAAACAGGCAAATTAGACCAGCAAGAATTATTAAAAAAATTAACAATTTGTAGACCAAGATTTTGCATTATGCAGGGTTGATATGAAAAAACCCATCTGCGTATTTTTGGTTAAAACCAGATAAAAAGATATTATTTAAACCCCTATAAAATATATTTACTAAGTATATGATCATCTGTATTGTATAGCAAATGATCATACATGCATCCATCTGCATTATATATTTTATAACCTTTTTTTTGGAAGGGGGGGGGGGATACTTTTTATTAAAGCTTAATAAAAATAAACAGAGATAATTGAATTAAATTAAAAAAATCATTTATGGATCAGAACTTGATTATTCAAACTGCATTGAAAAGTTAGCACCCATATACTTGAGCCAAATGGTTCATTTAAATAGTGATACATAAATGTCAAAATAAAATCCTTCAATTATCAACATTCTCTGTGGTATTTTTTTCCCAATTGATTATCTTGAAAATCAATACTAACCAAGATTTTGTATATACATTGATCTGTGGTGAATAATGATTTGATGTCGACTGAAGAATGTGTTCAAAAATTAAAAGCCTGTACAAATAGTTCAGCTGGAGAATTATACCAGAATTATACTAAAATTATACCAGAATAGATGAATTTAAGTTAAGAGTTTTCTTCTCAAATTTGCATATGTTAAACATATTTAAAGCAATAGAAATTTCAATTTTTACCCCATTTGTTATACATACAATAATGTAATTAGAATCACTTTTATGTATAATATTCCACAGATTCCCAAATTGATACAATAGTCATGGAAGGAGATGACAATCGTGAAGGTTTGGATGAACGGTTCAATATTGGGTCATTCCATGCTATTTCAACAAATTTTTTTTAAATTGGTTGCTGCACCATTTTTAATATTTTTTTATATTTTGTACATGTATTTATACATGTTTAGAGAGTTCAAAACCATTTTTAGAAAAGAAAAATTTCTTACAGTGTGGCAGAGAGGTCCCCCAGACGGCACTTTAAATATGTCAATTTCCGTGATTATAAGCATTTGTGCAAAATGGTATAACTTTCAATTGAGTAAATTAAAAGATTTAAAAAACCTTTTACTCAGAATTAAGTACTGATAATTTTGGTTCAACTTTGTTTCATCATTTGATATATTTTTGAAAATTTAATGGTAGTTAAAATTTACTATTGAAATTTGCATTTTCTCATTTTCCAAGCCTATTTTTCACTAAGAAAGGGACAATACACACAAACCAAATTTATTTTGCAAGCACTATAGTAACAGTAGATTTTACCTGAGGGGAGAAAACTGGAGTGTTTTGAACCCTTCTAAAATTTTTTCACTGGTGAAAGTGGGCGTTTTAAAAAAATTGATTTTTCAAAAGCTTTATCTCCAGTGGGGTTCATAGTAAAAATCTGAAATTTATATTACTGAGGCTTCTATTAGGTAGCAACACCATAATAAAATTTGATCACTTTGTTTTGCATAGTAACAAAAATATTTGAGTTCAAAGTTGTGAACAAAATCTGTTGGTTTTTTTGTTTTGAAGGACAATTATAACCTTTTTTATAGCTAATGAAACATGAATATATTTTCTTTTTTATTTGTTGTAATAAAAACCAAATGAAAGTGTTATAATATATATGAAAAAAAAAACATACTACACAATTCATAACTGCTAAAGCAGCCGAGTTCATGTATTGTCTCAACTTGTACATTCTTGTTTAGTGTAAGAGTGTACAAGTTGAAACAAGATATAACCTGTTTGATCCAGAAAAAACTTGCTGTCACAGGCAAGTGTGAGTTCTGCATTTGCATTGTGTGTTAGTTGACTTTTGATTAGTATAGTGTGCATTGTGCCGAATTAAATTAATTCACCAAATGAAACCATAATTAAATGTCCCTCCCCCCCCCGAAAGGGAATTGGAGCTTGGAAATTCCAGACCGTGCACACCTGTTACCCTTTGAATGTGAAGCACGGCAGGTGTCACCAGAACAATAGATGTCGCAAGCCCCGCACCACCAAGTCTACCAGTTGACAGTTGAAGAGAAAACGCCAAGTTGACATGGACCGCCCTGAGTGATCGCGTGAACGTCAGCTTCCAGATGTGGGGGAGTTTCCCCTACACTTAGTGGAACGAGTCTCCGGACAAATGAGACTCGAGGAAAATAACAACGGATATTAAGATCCAATAAAAAAAATAAAGAGACAATTGTCCTCTGGTGGCACTTTTTCTGAGGGTGAACAGAGTGGAGTTTTTCGAGGGCAGACAGCATCCGAACTTCGAGATGAGGGCCCGTCTTTTTGAGAAAAAGGATGTTCTTCTCGGGCGTAGGCCCTGAACCTTGCATTTGAGAGCAGAAGCCTTCTGCAAAAGTTCCTAAGTACAGGAACGGAAGAGAGATCGAGGGTCCTGTAGGGCTCGATCTATGTAGACTACGCCAGTCTGGAAATTAGACTACCCGGGTCTTAGCATTCACAGTGACAGGACGTCACTGCATCGTGGACTTAAGTCAGCTTCATCCGGAGGCTTCGCGAGATAGTTGATCCTAAATCTCACCAGAGAACCGCCTCTCATAGACTTTTCTCGGGAAATTAGGTTGGACATTTTCTTCGAACCCGTCAGAGTGACCACAGCGGACTATTCGCCCTACTTCAGAATTGAGTACATTTGTGACCTAGCTTGTGTAATCCCAAATTTCTCTAAATCATTAAAGAATTGAATTCAAGAGAGAATTTATTTGGCTGTGACTGGAAACCCACGCTACCCATGATGCCACAGCATGCATGATAAAGTGAAGGTAAAAATGATGTGTTCTGCTGGAGTTAAAGTTAATGAGGATTGTCATAAAACTACTTATGAGCCAATTTCACTAACACTAAAGTATTTTAGTGAATTCAGCAATGAAGAAAAAACTATTTTGGACTTAAGATTAGAAGATTTTGAAAATATTTGCCAGTATCACAAGAGGAAATATCTTGTTAATATAATCACTTATATGGAAAGAATACTTTTAGATACTGAACTGATACTTTTCTGATACTTTTAGATGTCATACAAAAGCTATAACAAAAGTTCTTACTGAAGTATCTTTACATGTGGCTCAAAGCCATCCAAACCTAAAATTAGTTCCAGGTAAAAGTTTATGCATTTCTTGTTTGAAAAAAAACTTATAGTTTTAACAATGATGAAACATTTATCCAGTGTATCCGACATTAGATAAAATAAATGTTGCATGTGCAGTTCTGGGAGTTTCACCTGCTAAAAATTCAGAAGCTTAACATTAAACAAAGAACAAAAGCTTTAAAAAACAAGAAAGATCAATCATGCTTAAAGCATTGATTATGAAACACTTTCCAACTTCAATGCAATTTTATTTAAACATGTCTAAAATGCAATACATTCCTCGGTAATATTTTAAAACTTCTCACAATACTACATTGATTTATTATATTTGAAAACTTAAACATTCATCGAAAAAAATGAACTTCATTCAAATGACGGCATTGAAATATAAATTGCCTGGTTTAAACATCTCTAAAATGTGATATATTACTCGGTAATAATTTTAGAATTATCATAATACCACGATAATTTATTATATTTAAAAACTTCATCGAAAACAACTGAAATTCATTCAAATGACGTCATAGAAAAAATAACACGCCTGGCTCTCTCTAAAAAAGCAGCATTTCATTCATAAATAATTTCCCATTCATGTCATTCATCACAATACTATAATAATTTATTTTATTTAAAAATTAAGACCATGGAGCTATAAGTAATTTAACTCTATGCTTAAAACTTCATCGCAAAAATCGTCCTTCTCTCGGTAAAGTCAATGAATATTTCTTTCATATCAGCTATGCAGACTCCATGAGCTAAATTCTTTTGCATTAAAAAAATACAGCAATTCCTATACAACTCATCCTACATATTTTGCTGTTTACATTTCACATAAGTGAAAAATAGGCTTCGTTAGAGAAATAATCAAAGTTGGATGCGCATTTAAACTCAAATATATTGTCATTGCGTTGTTTCAGTATGTAGATGCACAGAATTTAAGCGAAAATAAAGAGGTTTTACGACGAATACAACACTCAATATGAATTAAAAAGAACTTTAAAAATGACGATTTTGAGACAAGATGGATGCCGTATTATATTTTGAAGTTGGTCACGTGATCACTTCATATAAGAGGTGTAATTATTATTTTAATTTTTATTTAAAAAACTACTGAATATATTTTGCTGAATTTTTTTTTATATATTTTATGAAATAATTTGAATATTACCTAAAATTTTCGAAGCAATTTGTGAATTTTAAATCCGCTTAAAAAATGTTTGAAAAATTAGGTCCCATAGGGTTCAATGTATTTCATTTTTTCAACCCGGGTTCAATCCAAAACTAATTGGGTGATATTATTTATTTATATTCCCATAGGTCCTACAGACCGTCTGAACAACATACTAAAATTTCATTTTGATTAAGTCATTTTTACGGCAGTTATCATGCTAACGGACGGACAGACAGAATGAACAAAGTCATAAACACTTTTCAACTTTGTTGTAAAGTGTTAAAAAAGTAGAAAAAGTTACATCAGCAATGAAAAATAAACTAAGTGTAAGTTTTGATGTAAGTTTGAATGAGTCTTTTGGAAATAACGAAGCTGATCTGAAGGAAGGTGAATACACTATTCCCTTAAATAAGCTAACAGAAAAATTTAAAGGAAGTTTGACAGTTTCAGAGAAAGTAAAAATATTAAGTTTAATGCCTGAGTCCTGGCCAGTAGCAGAAACATGTCATAAATTTGGTGCAAGTCAGTACTTAGAAACACACAGGCATTAGTTAAGAGCTATGGCATTCTCCCTAATATAGATCAAAGGAAGTCCAGAAATTTTCCAGAGGAAGTGATTGATAAGTTGTAGATTTTTATGAAAGTGATGAGAACAGTAGGATTTGCCCTGGTGCAAAATATTGTGTTTCTAGGAATACAGATGGTCAAAAGGAAACAAAACAAAAAAAGACTCAATTCACAACATTTTGAAGAAATAAACATCATCAGTTTTAACAGATTTTTCTCTTGAACTAAAGCAGATACTGTTTGGATGCCGTATGACAATGTCTTACATTTTCTTACTCCTTCCGAGTTGTCAACTGCTACTGGACGAACATGGAATATTGAACCCAGGTTGTGCAATGAGCTTACGGAACTTTTAATAGAAGATAAAAAGAAACAAGCTAAAAACACTTGCTAAGTGATATAATTTTTGCTTGTTTGTTCAATTGTTTACAACATGTAGGCCTAAGCATCAAGTAACATACAGTTCTTGTAACTATAATGATAATTTTTTTGTATATACAAATAATATTTGTTTGTTCAATTGTTTACAACATGTAAGCAAGTAACATTTAATGCATTTCTTATAACAATGATAATTTTCTTGAATATATACAAAAAAATTACTGTCAAAGCAAGTGGAAATACACTGATTTTATTCACAACTTTAAACTTAAATATTTTTGTTACTATGCAAAACAAAGTGATCAAATTTTATTATGGGGTTGCTACCTAATAGAAGCCTCAGTAATATAAATTTCAGATTTTTATTGTAAACCCCACTGTAGATACAGCTTTTGAAAAATCTGAAATTTTTGAAAACGTCCACTTTTACCAATGGAAATTTTTTGGAAGAGTTCAAACCACTCCAGTTTTCTCCCCTCAGGTAAAATCTACTGTTACTATAGTACTTGCGATGAAACAAAGTTGAACCAAACTTATTAGCACTTTATTCTGAGTAGAAGGTTTTTTAAAATTTTTAATTTGCTTAATTAGGAGGAAAGTTATAGTATTTAGCGCAAATGTTTGTAATCACAAAGATGTACATGTTTAAAGCGCCATCTGGGGAAACCTCTGCCCCATGGTAAGAAATTTTTCTTTTCTAAAATTGGTTTTGAACTCTCTATAACATGTATAACATGGTTTTGAACTCTCTATACATGTATAACATGTATAAATACATGTGCAAAATATAAAAAATATTAAAAATGGTGCAGCACAATCCTTTGTTGAAATAGCATAGAATGACACTATTGCAAGAATTACGAATATGAAACCCAATGAATTTGTTTGTGTTGATAAACATTTGGCCATTTTTATGATATTTGAAAGCACTGAGGAAATGGTAGAAGACATGAGGCAAGAAAAAGAAAGAGTGATAAAGAAGAAAACATCAAAGCCATAGTGCTGACATGACACAATTCACTACTACTGTTTTACACACACAGATTTTCTCCGAAATTTCAGAGATATTGAAAATTTTACCTGAAATTAGAATGAAAATTTATATAGAAAAATAAAAGAAATTATTATTGCTTTAGAGAAAATGTGTTATAAAAAAAAGTAATTTCAAATAACTGATTTTTTTAAATGACAGTTAAGAAAATAAATGAAAATTAGTATTGATTCTCTTTTTCAATTTTTCTTTAATTATTTTTGATACTCTATTTTGAACAAACGGAATGATTGTTTTAAAACCAAACTTCTGAATAATGGCCACTTTTAAGAGTTACTCTGCAATTGTTATTTGGAGGTTGTATTATACATCCTCTAGCTATCTATTCATGTTTTATGTATCACTAAATTCAATGCCACTAATTTTATAAATGATAAATGAAGATATGTATACCAGATTAAGAACAGGGTCCGTCTTTGAAATACTAGACCTAAAATCTATATAAAAAAAAAAAAAAAAAAAAAAAAGGAGAGAGAGAGAGAATTAATTTTACAAGTATATTTTATGAAAAATTACAAAGTTAAATATTTGTGTTATTTAATAAAATAAGTTGGTACTTGTGTAGTTTACGATCCCAAATATTTGCAGCTAAATGAAAAGATGACCAGCCAATTATAATGTGGCTGGTCATCTTTTCATTTGGCTGCAAATAATGGATAATGTGAAAAATAAATAGATTTTAAACATTCAAACTGATGAAAGTAAACAAAGGTTTTTCAGATGTAAATTATTAAAAGTGAAATTTTTTTTTTTAAATTTAAACTATTGTAAATAAATAATGCTTTTAAAATTTAAATAAATTAAAAGTAAGCAAAGTTTTTTTTAAAATTTAAATTATCAAAAAATAAAAAACAAATATTTTTGAAATTCAAATTACTGAAAAATAAATAGAAGTCTTTGAATTATTAAACAAAAAGGTTTTGAAATTTCAAACTTTTTTGCATGACCACACTTTATTATTGAAATGAGCCAATTTTTTTATGCAATTAATGTATTTAAACTACTATTTCCATTGATATGTGTTTTCATTATTGTACGGATTTTATTTCATCATGTTCTTCTGGCAACTATGCAGTTTCAGATTATGAGGAAGAAATCATACTGAAATGGTAGCATTTTTTAAAGTTTGCCAATTGGGGTCAACTACACAAGTACCAATAAGTTTAATTAAATAAGAATTGAAAATTAAACAAGTAAATTTAAAATGAACAAGAAAAGCACTTTTTCAACATTGAAAATGAAATAATCATTAAATTAAAACAGTTAATCGCTTATCACAGACAAACATTTAGCATTTCAGTTAAGCATGGTTTGCAGTTCATCTGGTACTATATGGTAAAGAGTTTTAGATGGCAATAGTAGTCATGAGCATTTTTGCTATGTGTTGAAGTTTGTGGTAAACAATTTGACTGTGACAAAAGACAAAACCTGGGTCTATCATGTAGAAGCTCAGTACTTTAGAATCAAATAAAAAGATATTAAGCTTCAGGCATTTTTGCTTGCTTATGAAGATTAAAAAATAAGCGTTTTTCCTACTTGTATTTTTAATTTAACCAAGTACACACCTGAATTAGATAAGTCAAACTACACTGGAATTTCAATATGTCATAGCTGATGGGAAATGGAAAACAATTGGACTTATAGAAAATTCAGTTTATCAAAATTTATAAAATACTCAGCCCGCCCAGCTCACCCAATAGGTTTAAAGCAATTACAACAGTTGGCAGGGGGAAAAAAAAAAAAAAGAAATCTTAGTCTACGACATATCATATATTTCAAATTATTAAAGTTCCACTCTATGTCAAACACCAGGTCTAAGTACTGCCTATCAAAAATCCCTGACTGCTAAAAAACTTTTAGAGGGGAGAACACTATATAAGTTAAATACATAATGGAGGGTGTTGTCCCAAAGAATTGTAGGTTCAAAGTATATGCAGTGCAAATATCGCTGAAAAATAAAGGAATATATGAGAAGTCATTCATTAACAAAGTATTTGTGGCCAATTAACATCTCATGGTATTGTATGTTTTTAATAATTTACAGTTTTAAAGTTTTTTTTGGCTGAAAAGTAGGAAATTTTGATATTAAGGTCTGATTTTGTAATATTTACTTTCTTGTTCCATATATATAGTATAGAGAAAGTATTATTCTCACGAAAATTTTTGATTTCGAGATTTTGATGTGAATATATGTTTTAGGATCTCCTGAACACATTTCGACTATTTTTAGAGCGATGTCTGTCTGTCTGTTGTCAATTTCTTGTGTACACAACAGCTGCCACAAATATTTATGGATTTTCACGAAAATTTATATACAGCTTTGTTATCAAAAAGTCTAGAACTAGATAGTATTTTTTTTTTTTAATTTGAGTGAAAACTTAATATTTTAATATTTTATATTAAAAAATAAAAAATTGAAATTAATTTTTTTAACACGGCAGCATAGAACAAAATTTGACATAATTATGTGTAAAAGGGGTTATTTATGGCTCAATGAACATGAAACTTATCAGTTTCAATTATTGTAGTGAAAAACAGTCTTGATACAATTTTTGTGTTACTTGCATTATATGTGTAAAATGTATTTTAAATGCGGCAAGTCAACAACTCACTTGCTAATATCTAGTACCTTCTATTCCAAAACTTTTATATTTTATCCAGCTAATGCTTCCTTCAAAATGCAAGTAATTTAAGCTTCTTCAAAATTTAAATTATATACATTAGAAAAGTCAACATCTCTGTCTATCTGTTTTGGTTTGCCTCAAATGTGGTACAGTGTATTTTTCACTTTGTGATTTTTAGGAAATATCACAAAGTTGGCAATAATTTATCCTTTGAAAATTAAATTTTATTTATTTCATAATCCCTATTACTTTGTGGAAATTATTAATTTAATATTCTTGATTCAAAATATAGTAAAATCACTGTTAGTGACATAAGTATGTCTTGTTGGGAGTTATACAAAATTTGCATTTTGTTTAGAAGTCTTGGGGGCTATAGAGTAATTGCACTTGTACCACATTATTTTGGGCAGAAAAGAAAAAAACACTTACTCCGGAATGAAGGTTCTGTAAAAAAGTCATTATCCAGCTAATGCTTCCTTCAAAATGCAAGTAATTTAAGCTTCTTCAAAATTTAAATTATATACATTAGAAAAGTCAACATCTCTGTCTATCTGTTTTGGTTTGCCTCAAATGTGGTACAGTATTTTTCACTTGGTGATTTTTAGGAAATATCGCAAAGTTGGCAATAATTTATCCTTTGAAAATTAAATTTTATTTATTTCATCAAAGGCAATAATTTATCCTTTGAAAATTAAATGTTATTTATTTCATAATCTCTATTACTTTGTGGAAATTATTAATTTAATATTCTTGATTCAAAATATAGTAAAATCACTGTTAGTGACATAAGTATGTCTTGTTGGGAGTTATACAAAATTTGCAGTGAGTTTTATCAAAAGCAATAATTTATCCTTTGAAAATTAAATTTTATTTATTTCATAATCCCTATTACTTTGTGGAAATTATTAATTTAATATTCTTGATTCAAAATATAGTAAAATCACTGTTAGTGACATAAGTATGTCTTGTTGGGAGTTATACAAAATTTGCATTTTGTTTAGAAGTCTTGGGGGCTATAGAGTAATTGCACTTGTACCACATTATTTTGGGCAGAAAAGAAAAAAACACTTACTCCGGAATGAAGGTTCTGTAAAAAAGTCATCATCCAGCTAATGCTTCCTTCAAAATGCAAGTAATTTAAGCTTCTTCAAAATTTAAATTATATACATTAGAAAAGTCAACATCTCTGTCTATCTGTTTTGGTTTGCCTCAAATGTGGTACAGTATTTTTCACTTGGTGATTTTTAGGAAATATCACAAAGTTGGCAATAATTTATCCTTTGAAAATTAAATTTTATTTATTTCATAATCCCTATTACTTTGTGGAAATTATTAATTTAATATTCTTGATTCAAAATATAGTCACTGTTAGTGACATAAGTATGTCTTGTTGGGAGTTATACAAAATTTGCATTTTGTTTAGAAGTCTTGGGGGGCTATAGAGTAATTGCACTTGTACCACATTATTTTGGGCAGAAAAGAAAAAAACACTTACTCCGGAATGAAGGTTCTGTAAAAAAGTCATCATCCAAGCCATCAGAATTAGACTCATTTAGGTCTTTTTTCTCAATTTCTTTTTCAACAGGGAACATAGCTGCTATTCCATTCTCTTCAGGTGGAAGGAATGAGAAACTGCTTTTAGATCTGTCTTTCTGTGCTACCTCAGAGAATATATCAACCTCATCTTCTTCATCTTCCTTCTCAACAGCCTTCTTCAATGCTATTTTAGATGTTGCCACTTCAGATATTAATTGTGACATTAAATTCATCTTCTTTTTCTCCTGTGTTTTATAATTTATCTTACTTGGATTTACTTGAACATCTGTTTTTGTGACAGAGGCAAAGAGTTTGTTAGAACTATCATCCACAGTACCAGGGTCAGAGATAACAGGGGCTGATTCTACAACAGGTTTAGCTTCCTTTTCAGAATTTTCTAAAGCTGCTAAGCGTCCTTGTCTTGTTGGTTTTCTTCGTTTAGCTGATACTTTAACTCGATCCTGAAATAAAATTTTATAACTCTAAAAAAACTATGAATCAAGTTTGAGAATGAATCAAATACTTTATAGTGTTTCAAAAGTTCCTATCCGAATATCCTCCAAAAAGCACAAAATTCCAACTCATGTAGATTTTCTAGATAGGTTTTAAATTAAAATTTTCCAGGTTGAAAGCAATAACAGAATATATCAAAGAAATTGGATATCTATATATAACATTAAAAGTCTGTCCTTTTTTACTATACACATCCAGTTTTTCATTGATTTTGTTCGCATTTGCATGATTATACTTTACTAAGGAGCACAGATGGAAACTAGTTATGCTTCAAGTAAGGTTCAGGGGTTGTCATAAAATATTGTTAATAATGTTAATATTGTCATTGTTAATAAAAACATTTTTTTTCCATACAATTAATTAAAGGTGTAAAATTTACCAGGTTGAAAACAAATAGAAAAGACAAAAAAATAAATAAATAAAAATAAATAAAAAATAATAATAAAAAAAAAATATCCACACAACATTTAAAGTGCTTTTTATTGATTTTTTTCAAATTTGCATGATTATTTTATTTTACTATAAAATACAGATGGAAACTGTAGTCATGTTTCGCATAAGGTTCATGGGTTGTCCATATATTAATAAAATATGTTTTTTTCATACAGTTAACATTACGCAGACAGCTTTTGCTAAAAGTTTAAATGAATGACTCTAGGCCTTATGCCAAAAAGTTCAAGCAATAAGCACAAGACCCATAGCATGATGTAATCTGCAATCTAGTTGTAAACAAAATTTATCACTAAAGGCCCTATTATACCTGAGTTAACTGAGGTATTATTCGATCCAAGTAACTAGAGCATGTAGCTTTACAACCATCCTATAATTGGCCTTTCATATTCAACTTGAAATATACAAACCACACACAAATATTCATACTTGCCTTGTTTATAACATTCAAAATATTACTGCTACCCACAGGAGTGTCGAAGCTGATTTGATTATCAATGTTCACATCTTTGGAAGGCGATGAAATCTTAAAAAATAAAATGTACATAAATAAGGAATGAGAACAAACAATTTATAAAATAAATGAAAATTAAAAGTTTTTAGAAAAGTAGATAATATAAGGATAAAACCGACATTTTTCAAATTTTTTTTATTATGCAAAAACTGAAAATCATGGATCTGGTGGAGATTCTCTATTTAGAGATGCTAACCTCTCAGTTATAGTTTCAGTAATCTAGACAGAAAATTTTCTGGATTCTTTCAGTAATGATGCACATGGTACGATTTGCGATAAAAAAATCCTTCACATTGATAATCAGAATAATACTTGATCAAACATTTCAAATTCTTTATATATAGTTTTATATGCAATGATAAAACACGAAATGTTCAAATTAAATTAACATTATAACTAAACAAACATAAGAATACATAGTCTTCATTACTGGACAAAAAATAACTTTCAAAAACCTTAAAGAAAACAGAATGTGCATAATTTAAGTTAAATGTAGTTTAGTTTTTTTTAACTTGATCTAGTTCAAACTTTGATAATTTCACCTCAAAACAAGAAAAACAAAGAACACTTGACATGTTCTGTTTTTTAAGTAATAAAAAATTTAATGTGTCTGCACTTAAATTTAGGTTAAATTCAGCCCCATATTTTCTAACAATACAGAATATACATTCTGTCACAGCATTATTATGGGGAATAAGTAATATTGCTTACATCACTAAATTATATTAAATTCATTTCAAAAAACTTAAATTCCTATAGACAAATTAAATTGTGCAATCACACTATTTAAGTAAAAATAAGTTAGTTTAGTCAATCTAATAATTAATATTTAGAGGATGGAGATGGATAGAAAAATATACTTGTAGACTCCCAGGACTACATAAGAATTCACTGAATACAAAAATATGAAAATAAGCAAGTTTTGTCAATTTAATGTGCAATAAATAAGTTGGTATCACGTCTGATTTCAACAGCAAAAAGATCAAGCACACAACTTTGATAGAAGGTCTTTATTACACTTCTTATAAGATGTACAAAAATGATAAAGGTCAGAGTGCTTTCGAGCGTAAATACGCTCCTCATCAGTGGCTACATAGAAATTAAAACGATCGTTCATATATAGACCAGAAAAGATGACAAATTTGCATAAATACAATTAGTAAATGAACTTTCGATTATCAAAGGAAAATTACACAAAAAAACAAAATATTTTTTAATAGATTCAAAAACGAGTATATCTCAAGAAAAATACAATTAAAAATACTATTTTTATTACAGGAATGCAAATTCAAAAAGGACAGTCAGGCCTAATCCCCAAGAGCATGACGTCAAAGATAACTATGAAGAGACTTAAATTGCATGAAGTCAAGAATGAGTTGCCAAGCATTACTTAAAATTTGAACAGGGTCAAAATTACAAATTGACGCACGGTAGATATAAATAAAAAGGAATTCAAAAAGGAGAATATTACGGGGGTTATTACAATGCATTAAAAGGAAAGTTTTTTCAAAAATAGGCAGAAAATTATTTTTAACAACATAATGCGCAAGGGCTGTAGAAAGTTTACCACCTTTGACATTCAGAGCGTGTTCTGCTAAACGGATGCCAACATTGCATTTGGTACTGCCAATATAAAATTTATAGTTACCATCGGTGGACAGCAGGGGAACCACATACACTCCAGCAAAGCTTTTAAAGTCATCCATATCCCCAAGTTTATCAGACCGAATACTGTTAAATAAAGTAGTAATATTCGAGTGAGCAGGCCCGAAACCAAACTCATGACAGAACTGAATAAAGGGGCGGAAAATCTTAAGATGGTACGGAAAACTAGATTTATAAATTAAACGATCTTTTAAAGCAACAAGGTTAGTATCAATTTGAGTAAATTTATTACGAACATGGGCAAAAATCTTATGTATAAACTCAAAAGAATAGGCAGTCTCGGTCAAAATTAAAGATAAAATCAATTTCATCACTCAAAGCAGAGATAGAAGAACAAACATTAAAGGCGTGATTAAAATAAGCATTAAAAGAAGCTTTTTTAGAGGAAATAGGATGGTAAGAATTAGCGGGTATACAGAAATTAGTAAAAGAGGGTTTACGGGAAAACAGAAGTGTGAAAAGCAACAGCAGAACGGGTAACCAGAACATCAAGAAAAGGCAAGGAACAATTAGATTCGTGCTCAACAGTAAAATTAATCGAAGGGTAAAAATCATTAACCTTAGACGAAAGAAGAAAGAAATTATTAAAATCACTATCCCAAATAATAAAAACTTCATCCACGAAACTATCTTTGCAGGAGCTTGAGAATAAGATATTGCCTTTTTTGCCGATCCCCCCCATTCTTTAGTGCAGTTTCGTGGATGATGTTTTTATTATTTGGGATAGTGATTTAAATAATCTCTTTCTTCTTTTGTCTAAGGTTAATGATTTTTACCCTTCGAGTAATTTTACTGTTGAGCACAAATCTAATTGTTCCTTGCTTTTTCTTGATGTTCTGGTTACCCGTTCTGCTGTTGGTTTTCACACTTCTGTTTTCCGTAAACCCTCTTCTACTAATTCCTGTATACCCGCTAATTCTTACCATCCTATTTCTTCTAAAAAAGCTTCTCTTAACGTTTATTTTAATCATGCCTTTAATGTTTGTTCTTCTATCTCTGTTTTTGAGTGATGAAATTGATTTTATCTTTAATCTTGGTCATGAGGCTGCCTATTCTTTTGAGTTTATACATAAGATTTTCACCCATGTTCGCTGTAAATTTACTCAAATTGATACTAAACTTGTTGCTTTAAAAGATCGTTTAACTTTTCTGTCATGAGTTTGGTTTCAGGCCTGCTCATTCGAATATAACTACTTTATTTAATAATGTTCGGTCTGATAAACTTGGGGATATGAATGACTTTAAAAGCTTTGCTGGGGTGTATGTGGTTCCCCTGTTGTCCACCGATGGTAACTATAAATTTTATATTGGCAGTACCAAACGCAATGTTGGCATCCATTTAGCAGAACACGCTCGGGATGCCAAAGGTGGAAAACTCTCTACGGCCCTTGCTCATTATGTTGTTAAGATAATTTTCTGCTTATTTTTGAAAAACTTTCCTTTTAATGCATTGTAATAACCCCTGTAATATTCTCCTTTTTGAATCCCTTTTTATTTATATATACTGCACGTCTATTTGTAATTTTGACCCTGTTCAAATTTCAAGTTATGCTTAGTGACTCATTCTCGACTCCATGCAATTCAAGTCTCTTCATAGTTATCTTTGACGTCATCCTCTTGGGGATTCGGCCTGACTTTCCTGTTTGAATTTGCATTCCTGTAATAAAAATAGAATTTTTAATTGTACTTTTCATGAGATATACTCGTTTTTAAATCTATTAAAAAATATTTAATGTTCTTTTGTGTAAGTTTCCTTTGATAATCGAAAGTTCATTTACTAATTGCATTTATGCAAATTTGTAATCTTTTCTGATCTATATATATGAACAATCATTTTAATTTCCATGTAGCCACTGATGAAGAGCGTATTTACGCTTGAAAGCGCTCTGGCCTTTATCATTTTTGTACGTCTTATAAGAAGTGTAATAAAGATCTTCTATCAAAGTTGTGTGCTTGATCTTTTTGTTAATGTGCAATATTTACAGGATGGAGATGAATGGAAAAAGATACTAGTCAACACTTGGCAATGTATGTGATACCACTTGAATTATGCAATCCCACTATTTATGAAAAAATAATAAAATTAACCTTAATACTTAACCAAAATGTAAAAATAAACTAGATTAGTCCATCAAATGATTAATATTTAGAGGATAGAGAGGGATGGAAAAGTATACTAGTGGACACAATCATACCAAATGTGGGAATATAATGAAAAAATTAACATGAATAATAAACCAAAATATAAAAATACACAAGTTTTGTCAATTTAATGTGCAATAATTACAGGATTGAGATGGATGGAAACTGTAATTTTTAACTATTTTGCTATTTATATAATTTTAAAATGCTACAAGTTATAAAATACCAAGCAAAGTAGATTTTTTTTTTATTATTTTAAATATATATTTATATTAAAAAGTGTCAGTATTTTCTTAATGCCATTTTAACTGGAACTTTTACATTTTTCAATCTAGGTATTTAATCTCTGAAAAAATTGCCAAATAAAATAAATGGAATTGTAAAGTGCAGATAATTAATTACATTCTCTAAAGACTATATTTGCCTAATTTTACAATGTTTGGTTCATTTCCAATAAATTTTCTTCAGACTAAAATAAAAGACTGACTAACTTTTGAACCAAGAGTTCCATCAATTTCATCTTTTGTATTTGAGTCTTCCATAACTGGCCTAGGCACCTAGAGCAAAATAAAACAAATACCATATGTACTGAAAAATTAAAGTCTAATAATTATAATACATTTTCTGACAAACATGCATCATATTTAATTTTTCATTTTCTAAATAATGAATTGTTCTAAACTTTTCTTTATTCTTCTACATGCTCACTGAGTCCTAACTAAGAGTGGAATTTCGACTGTTTATAATTAAAGATTTAGCTTCAGATTTTTTAATAGTGATCAAAAAATTTTCAATGACAGATGTTTAAAATCAAGTTTATATTGATATGTTATATACCTGGCTGTTTGAGGTATATTCATGGATTGAAAATACTTTTATATTATGTCTTGTGGATAGGCTTGAGACACCCTATTTAGAGAAAAGGTAATAACACAAAAGAAAGTGATAAATCCAAATTACAAAATGTGATTTAAATTCATTCAATTCATTTAATTTCATTCCTTAGCCATAAAATAGCAACTATAGAAACTAGTATGCTTTTAAAATGAAGGGAAATGACCAGAAAATGGCTATTTTCATTTTGAAAATATGAAAATAAAATACACACGAAAATATTAATAATAAAAATAAAGATTCGATAGGGTTGCCATGGATGAGAAATACATAAACCATAACAAAATTCCTAAGTTATGAATTGACAAATAAGAGGATTTATAAAAGATTTCTTTGACACAATAACTCTAAAAATATTAGATTTTTTGTTTTAAAGAAATAAATAAGGATGCTAAGAGATTAGTGTTTAACAGTTGAAATTTCCCTTAGCTTGAATTTGATTTAATTCTGCAATACAAATGCCTTTAAATTCAGAATATATGAAGCTTGGAATACACAAAAAGAATATTATCTCTTCTAAACAAAATATTCACCTGAATATTAAAAACAAAAATATGATAATTCAGTCAGATATGCTAAGGTAGAATAATTAGAAGACTAAGATGGATGGGAAAGGATTATTTTAGCAGGGCACCTCAACAGTAGCAGCCTTGAATAGTTGAAATAGTGACATTTATTTTGGAAACAGAAACTAAATGAGAAACAAATTTTCTAACAATAAAACAAGTTTTGTAAACAGACTTTTATTTAAATTTCTGAATTTTTAAAATTTAAAATAAAATTGTTTCATAATGCAAGATGGAAATTAATAATAGCATAAAGAAAATCTATGATATATCATGGACAGAGCCCTCAAGTATGTCGATTTATAAAATGCTCATATACACAAACATTGAAGAGTGAATCCCACTAAAAAGTGAATACTTTTGTGAATATTAGTTAATGCAAACAGATTGTGTAAATGGAAAATAATTTCATAATTAAACGAAATATACTATGGATTGTGTACAAATACAATTTTTTGCAAAGCGGCTGCAAAATAGCACTTTATATAATAAATAATACATTTGGAAAATAGTTTCCTTTATGTTTTGTCCGTGAAACAATTACATACAAATATTGTAGTCGATGCAAACAGATTATAAAATTGGAAAATATATTTCAAATCAAACAAGATATGCAAAGGATGACGTACAAATGCAGATTTTCACAATGCTTCAGCAAAAGAGTCCATTTTATTAATAATACAGTAGAATTTTTTTTTTTTTTTGTATAAAATGAAATAATTTAAAAAAATTTCATTGATTCAAATAGATTATAAAAGTGGCAGAAAGATAATCATTGGTCATCTCTCTTCCGAGACAGTGCAGATCGGAGTTTAAAATGAGCTGAGCAACATAGCCATGTGTACACTCATGCAACAGTTTTTTATTTTATTTTTGTTATAAGTGAGTATATTGTTAAAATGTTTCTTTCTCAGGAATTCTCTGAGTTCCAGCATAGCATTTCTCAAAAGGCTTGCATTTTAAATCCCACACAATATTGGGTACATTTTTTAATTTTTAATAAATACAAACGTATTTAAAAAAGAGCAAGAATTATAGTTGATTTTGATAATTTATAAAACTGATATAATGTTTCACTCACTTTTGAACTAAGAGCTTCATGAATTTCATCCTTTGTTTTTGAGAATTCCATAGCTGGTTTAGGCATCTACATTAAAAGTAAACAGATAATGTAGACATCAAGAATTAAACTGCAACAATTGTAAAATACCCAAGACAAATTTATAATGATAAAATTTAGATCAATAAAATGTTATGTTATTGTAGTTTTGTTACAAGTATATATTTAGATTTATTTGATTCATTTCTTAAGTTACGAATTGTTCCAAATATTGCCATTTACTTTTATATAACTAAAGAATACAAAAATTTTTGTAAGTATGTGTTATAAAATGTAGCACAGAGAAATTGTCACTCACATCATATTTTAAAATCATATAATGTTCTAAGAAAACTAACACATTCTTAAAAATATATCAGAAATATTGTTTTCTGTCTTTAATACATCAGGTGATCTTTACAGATCTCTTTTTTATCAATGGCATTTTCCCAGAATGGGTGAAAAAAAAAAAAAAAAAAAAAAAAAAAATAAGAGCAATTCTCTGTCTATTTTTATGAGAGTGTCACTGAAGAGTTTCAGAAGAAATATCCATGTTCTAAAATTTCTAATATTAACAATTACAAGATTAGTAAAGGGTTTGAGGAACTGGATCTGTCACAGATAAAACAAGAACTGCAACAGATCCAGCCTGCCTTTCATTTCATCTAAGAATAAATTGTTTGGAATAGCTGCTGCATTGTTGAAACTCTATCTTTTGAAATTCTTTTATGAGACTATCACAGGAATGACTATTATAATTTTTCTCAAAAATAAAAAATTCTTTCACTCTAGGAAAACACCATATTCTTTGATTAACAAAAAAGAGGTCTTTAATTATCACCTCACCTGGTATATTAAAAACAGCAGACAATATTTTTGACATATTTTTGAGAGTATATTAGTGCCACCTAACTGGAAAAAATTCTATTTTAATTTATTTGTACACATATGATTTTAAAATCTGATGTGCATGACTTTTGATCATCTTGTATTAGGAATGTGTGATAATGTGTTTTAAAACGTTAACATTTTGATATACAGATAGTTTTCAATTTATGTGCATCCACTATAATAAATGCCCCATACTTTTTGCTGAGAAAAGATAATTACAAACTTTATCTTACTTGATCGGGTGACAGAGTTTCGGGTTTCTTGACAGGTGGTTTAGGAGCAAACAAGTCAAAGTTATCACTATCTTCAAACAAAGAAAGATTTTTGATTGACTTGTTTCTTGGCACGATAGATGAACTTTCAGATGATTCCTAAAATAATTTAAAAGAAAAAAAAAAAAAGAAAAAATTTGTGAAAACTAATTTGAAAGGTGAAAAACTTAGGCAAGATAATCTAGAAAAAAAAAAAATAAAATAAAATAACTATGCAAAAAGTGGAAAATAAAAAAAAATCCAGATCAAGAAAAATATTTTAAAATGCAAAACCAATAAATTTTTCATATTAGAGAAATTTGCATACAATTATGGGCAAGAAATTCAAATCAAAAATACCTCTTCAGTATCATCAAAAAGACTCAGTTTCTTAGGTTTTTCTACCACTACTGTCTTCACTGGTTTAAATTCTTCAGATTCAGACTATAAAAAAAAAGTGATAATGCAAAATTCAAGGGAACATTTTTTAGAACAAAATTACAAGGTTTAAAAACATACATGACTTAAAAAAAAACAAAAAAAACAAATAAGTTTGCATAGTGCCAAATGAGCCAAGGAGGGTGTTACTCTGATAGTTCACAACTTTAAGTAATCCAAACACAGTCTTAAATAACACAAACACTATCGTTTTGCCATCTAATATATAAAAGGTAAAATTTTAACATATGCTTTAACTTCAATATCTCAATAACCATGAATTGAATTTTGAAATTTTTTAAAGTGAAGTATGAAATAAGAAGAATTAAAAAATTTCTTTCTGTCTGTCTGCCATGGTCACTCATAACTTGAAAACAACTCAATAAATTTACATATTTTTTGCTGGTTTGTTAAATTTTATAAGGAGCAAGTTTATGGTTAAAATTATTTCAAATTTTATATCGCAATTTTATTTTAGTATTATCCTGGGCTACACTGGGTAATTTTGCTAATATTTTATAAATGCTTATCTGTGTATTCTAAGAAAGTGAATTAAAAAGAAAGCATAATGTTTGATCAGGATACTATGTAAATCATGGAGAAAAAAAATATTAATAACCAATTGAATAATTTAGCAAAGTACACTGACATTTGATATAAATGGGAATACAAAGTTTTATAAATTTTACTTATGTATTTTTAAAAAGAAACTTTTGGGTAGATAAATGATAAAAAATGGCTAATGGCTATATCTTCAAAATGATTAAAGATAAAATTTTGCTGCATTATAAAAGCACTTATGTAAGAATATTTTTAATTTTTACTACATTTTCCTTTCTAAACAGTAGCTTTTCTTCAGTGGAAGTTCCATAACATATTGCTTATATCTATGCTGCGTAAATATGACATTTGCCAGACATTTTGCATGGATGCAACAAGATGTTTTTTTCTTGCTTCAGGCTGGCTTATATGCTATTCTGATTTTAATTCTGACTTCGCCTCTCATTTTCACTTCTGACTGATAATCTGAGAATTTTTGAAGTTTATGCATGGTACACAAGTTTATGCCGAGCACAAAAAGTGTCTACTGTTCAATATAAAACTGTAAAAGCAATATAGCTGTCATTGGGATATTATAATAAACTCCAAGAGGGCAAAGGCACAGTAAGGAAAATGATTTTTTGCAACCCATAGCACAAAATCAATGCCATATCATAGGTGCAAATATTATTCAGACATGATAATTAGATTAAAGAGAGAAGATAATCTGGCTGATTTGTAATTGTTCTAATAAAAATTATTGCTAAAAGTTCTTTATTCATAAAAATGGAGAGAAAGTGACAATTTCAGTATTGATAATCAGAAAATCTGGTTAAACAAGATCCAGATAAACAGAATTCTATTAAGTCAAATTGCAGAAAGTATACAAAAGTATATACCTTTTCCTCATCAAATAAACTTAGAGGTTTCACTTTTTCTACAACTTTTACAGGTTTAGATTCTTGACTACCAATCTATGGAAAGAAAGTAAATAAACAAAAATTAAAGCAAAATGTACAAAAGATTGCTTAAACTGACACAAAAAATAAATGTAATTAAAACAGTTAGTAAACAGTATCACAAAAATATATGAATATTTGTGGTACCTGCATAGAATATATGCACTCTTGGCATTTCAAAAATTTCAGTCTATCAGCTTCATTTCTTAATGCTTTTCTTTCAATAATCAGTTTCACTGGCACTCCGTACAGTATAACAAATATAACCGAATTTCCATCTTAAAGCCATAGCAAAATCAATTAGAAATGCTAAATAATTTTGGTTTAAGTATTTATTTTAAATGAAAGTGAGTATTTTACTCATGTTAGTATCATTTGCCAAATGGCAAGCACACAATAACTAACTATTTTGAAGTTAAGTCAATTTTAACTTCCTGACTTATTTTTTCAGAACCGTGAGAATTAAAATGCCAATATTTCAAATTTTTAACACACATTTGTATTTTTCAACACTACAATAATAGTATCCATATTTTTCAATACTACAATAGGCTGGTTTAGCACCAAATTGGTCTATGGATAATTTTATCTCCATCATCATAGTGCTACAGCCCTTGTAGGGCCTTGACCCCTTTAATTTTATCTCCAATGGAAGCATAATTATTACATAGAACAGTTTATACTTATTATCCTAAGAACTTCATATATGAACTTCACAGCAATTCTGATAAAAAAGAATGAGCAAATTTGACCTACTTGCTTTGGTTCCCCAAATAAACTTGAATTTTCATTTTTTTCTACTTTGGTTGTATCAGATTTATCATTCTAAAAAGTAAAGAAATATTATTAAAAAAACAACAAGAACAACAACAACAAAAAAATATAGAGCAAGTGAAACAATAACAATTCATTAAAATCAATGAAACAATTTAGTAATTTATTAACAGGCATGAGACTGCAAAAAGATAAAAAAAAAAACAGGAAATTTTGAATTCATGTAAAAAATTGCACAATGAACACCCATTACCTTATCTTGTTAATTGTAAAATGGAATTAATGCTTTGTATATACAGTCAAACCTGTTTGAAATGGAATACTGTAATAAGAGGAAAATATTTTTAGTCCTGTCCAAATATATAGGAAATTTATGTTATTTTCCCCTGTGTAAAATTGAACATTCACAATGCGGACATGGACGGCCAATTTAAAATATTTTGTTAATAAAAGCAACTGTTGTAACGAACAGAGAATGGAAAAATCATCCAATTATTTTAGCTATTTATTTCCTTAAGAACCATTTTTCAAATAATTTCCTATTAAATTATATTAGGATTTTCTGAAAGCCATTTCAGCACTTTCTGTTAATCAGAGAGACTCTGAAATGCTAGAAATATTAATCAATGCATAATGTGTAGCTAAAAGTCGCATCATTAGTAAGACATGTCCAAGAAACCATGTTGGATTATTTTGAAAGTTCATCTCACATTTTTTTTAAATTTATTTTTTTGTTTTATGGTAAGCAATAATATTTTGCCTGTAAGTCAATTCATCTAGGCTTTAAGGTATGGTAATAAGCTAACAGTTAAGGACATGAGGTACACTACATTTTTATTTACATATACTCCCGTGAATATATAATAATTAAATCTATTAAAATGAAAATATCCAAAATTTAAATACATATTTTATAAAATTTTTATTTTTCTATGGTACAAAATTAAAATATCTCATTTTCAGCAATTCTTCCAGATAAATATTAAGATCTAGACTAAAGTTACAAACCTTAAGATTTCTATAGAACTGATATGATTATACTTCTACACAGTGATACTGCTGCAAAATAGCCCTTCATTTCATTAATAATATGTTTGAAAATAACTCTTTTGCATACAACTCAAAAATTAAGACCTTCATTTCAATAATAATGTTTGAAAAAAATATTAATTTTAAAAATTTTTGTCAATGCAAACAGATTGCATAAGTGGAAAATACTTTCACAATTAAATGAGACATATCAAGGATCACATACAAATGCAGTTTTTCATGATACATACTGTGGCAAAATAGCCCTTTATTTTATTAATAATATGTTTGAAAAACAACCTTTTTGTATACAACTCACAATAATTATAAAAATTTTAGTCTATGCAAATAGATTATATAAGTGGAAAATATTTTAACAATTCAACGAGATATATCGAGGATCATATACAAATGCAGTTTTCCATGATACTACTGCAAAATAGACTATTTCATTAATAATGTTTGAAAAATAATGTTTTTGTAGATAACATAAAATAATTATAAGTTTTATTTGATGCAAATAGATTTCTAAAGTGGGAGAAAACTAATCATTGGTCGTCTCCCTTCTGACACAGAAGGAATCACCACTTGCGAGTGCCGATTTCACAATTATGAGGAAACATCATCGGAAAAACTCTGGTCTCAAAATTCATGTCTCTTTCCCCTTTCATGATATTTTGGACATTTATGACCAACTTTGTAATTTTTTCCAGATGACCTGTAAGCACCTTGCTTAAGGGTGGAAAATATTGAAATTCAGAAGGAAAATATTTTTGTCCGCAGAAAGGAGAAAATTCCTCAAGAAAAAAAACAAAACAAAAACAGAAATATTCGGAGGAAGAAAACTCCACCACAAAAGAGGAGATTTGTGGATCCATGGAAGAATCCATGTCTATATTAATCATCCATTAGAATGAACAACTGGTGTAAAAGCGATATGAACAAGAAAGATCAATCATGCATAAAGCATTGATTATGAAACACTTTCCAACTTTAATGCAATTTTATATAAACATCTCTAAAATGCAATACATTCCTCAGTAATAATTTTAAAATTATCACAATACTACATTAATTTATTATATTTGAAAACTTCATCGAAGAAAATGAACTTCATTCAAATGACGGCATTGAAATATAAATTGCCTGGTTTAAACATCTCTAAAATGAGATACATTCCTCGGTAATATTTTAAAAATTGTCATAATACTACAATAATTTATTATATCTGAAAACTTCATCAAAAACAAATGAACTTTATTCAAATGACATCATTGAAATATAAATCGCCTCTATATAAAAACAGCATTTCATTCATAAACATTTTTCCAATAGTTTCATTCATCACAATACTATAATAATTTATTTTAAAATGTAGAGCCTCTTTTATATATAAAATAATAAAACTCTTGGAAAGATATTTATTATATAATACATCTCTTTCTTCTTTCTGGAGCATATAGCAAGAGTCAGAATTTAATTGAATTTGTTTTTCACCCTATATTAAATAATTTTTATTTAAAAAACTACCTTACATATTTTACTGAATATTTTTTTATATATTTTATGGCATAATTTGAATATTTCCTACAATTTTAGAAGCAATTTGTGAATTTTAAATTCGCTTAAAAAATGTTTGGAAAACTAGATCCCATAGAGTTCAATGTATTTCATTTTTTAAACCCAGGTTCAATCCAAAACTAATTGGGTGATATTATTCATTTATATTCCCATAGGTCCCACAGACCATCTGAAAAACATACTAAAATTTCATTTTGATAAAGTCATTTTTACGGCAGTTATCGTGCTGACAAACAGACAGACAGACAGAATGAACAAAGTCATAAACACTTTTCAACTATGTTGTAAAGTGTTAATAAAGATGAATTACCTGTTTTGGGTCCACAAACAAACTCTTTTCATCTTTCTTTGCTTTGACTGTATCAGATTTTTTACTAGCCTAAACAGGAAGGAAATATAACTATTAAAAAGCACAGCTAGTGAGACAAAGACAATTTATTAAAATAAATGAAATAATTCAGCATTTTATTAATTAGCCACAGAAATGAACAATTGAATAAAAAAATAATAAACATTTAAAAAAATCCCCAACAACAAAGGAAAGGGAATTCTCCAAGAGAAGCATCTGTAGTAAGGCACTACTAAACTATTTCATCTATACTATTAACCCTTTCGCGACGATCAGCACGCTCAAGTGCCAGCTGCGAACTTGCATTCAAGGATGAACGGCACGCACTCGGGCCGGAGGAAATTTTACCGCAAGCGGATAGTGGCACCTATACGTGCCTCTACGCGGAAAATTTTAATTTGTCTACTAGATGGCGTTCCATGTCCGTGGAACTAACTCCAATGTATTTTGCAGAGGCATGACCTTGGCAGAAGAGGATCGAATGAATTATTTCTCCATTTGGAGCGGTGAAAATCATTTTGTAATATAAACAAACAGAGCAATTCTCATAGCATCAACAATTTTATAATTGAGTTTCGGTTTTTATTTTTATTTTAGCGTTATGATTTTGCTGGTGAATCATAGGAATATAAGAGAGTATTTTTTTTTGTTTCGAGTTTTAGAGGCAGTGAAATTATTCGTTTATTTCGGATAAAAGATTGGGAGCAACTAACGAGTACTTTGTATTCAGATTTGTATGAAAATTATACATCAAATAGAACATAAATATTTCTTTTATTCCTGAAAAAAGTAGATTTCTGTGCTGAATAGGTGATTTTTAGTGAATTTTTTTTTAGAGTTAGGCTTAGCGCAAAAAATGCGCCATCCTTTGGGACCAGTTCGGAGGCGAAGCGCTTCGTCTTTTGGGCCGTGACAGCTCCGGAATGCCACCATCCCGAACGGGTTAAGAGCTGTCAAGATATTACATCATCGCTTCCTAAAATAATTTGTGAAGAAAAGCCTATCAGGTTTCAAATAAATCCTAGTACTCTGAGGAAACCTGCTAATGAATAAGAAAAATTTGATGTGGGCAGTACATGACTTTCCTTATATACTGCAATGAATTTACTTAGCAATGAAAAAGTGCTGAAAAGATCCACGGCACAATGTTTGTAACGTTAAATTGTACATTTGGCGCAATAAATTGTACATCCAGATGACAACATCTAAAACTTTTCCGTACCCAATTAACTTATATTTTAAGCAACTCTAAATTAACAATTATCAATATTGACAGTTTTCTCAATAAGCGATATAGTCCATATATTTAAACATTTATCAAATAGGCATCAATTCCATCAACTTGGCATCATTTTTGCAATTTTGATGATATTTTCTTCAATGTGGAGCAAAATATCACCAAGTGGGTGATATTTAAAAGAGTATAACTATATAAGAGTATATGTCTACATGTAGTATGGAAATGCTAAATCTTTAGGTGCAAAATTTCATCTGAGAGGTCATGGATTAGGGGAAGGATAGTATGGTCCCTGTGGCTGCCATCCCCTATTGAATTCTGGTCAAAATTGGGTGGCACTGTCTTGGCCATCCAAATAATTACCTCACACCTTCAGATACCCGGCCGTCCAAATGGTTGCTCAAGTCCTCGGACGAGTCGGACGGTCTGGGTCTTCAACACCTTCAGATAGGCTGAATGGTTTGAATAGGGAAAGGGGGGGATATTGCTTTATGAGTATTCCCAACAGTATTTCCCCTCTCAGTGAATTTTGTCAATTTTGAATGAAGTTACTGTTTTGCAGATAATGTATGCAAGTCATAAGTTGAAAGGACTCATCAGGCCATGATGAAGAGTGTGGGTAAGAAATTGTATTGCCCATCATGTGGTAAAAATGTTTTTTTATTTTCGTTTAACTGCTTTCTTTCACCATCTCATGGGGAGTACAGAAGATACACTTTTGCAATGCATTTAGAAAGTTGAATAATTGGAAATGATAAAGAGCAAAGGATACTTCACTCCTATTCAAGGGCACCAATATAACGAGGATACAAAATGCTAATTTGTCAGTGCTGAAATTTGATCCCATACCATGATAGGTGAGTATTATAGCATTGAGCTAAATACATCTGAAGTTCAAAGCACTTAATACTGCCTTATATGCATCTACTACACATTCTTTGTGAATGTTGGCTTCAGTAGGCAATATCATAGTTCATTTGTTTGAAGGTTTTGCAATTACTTTCAGGATGGCTTGATTTTCATGTGTTTACTTTGGGATTTGAAATTGATTTTTCACATGAGGGCTTAGATTTTATTTGAAAATCTCTCCTTAATCAGAATTTTGAGAAATTGTAATTCTAGTTAATTGGGTATTTGGTGAACAATGTTTAAAAAAATTATAATTCTTATTCTGAAGTAATGGGACACGGGTAACCAGTACCTGGTTAATCCATCATTACGTGAACCTTATTTTAAAAAAAAAAACTGCTTTTGGTGAACTGTATTTTTAAAAATAATAATAAATATTTAAATATTGTCATCACATAGTGAACAAACCGATCCAGCTGAGTGATACCTAGTTACTGCATTCTGATAAATTATAACTAACACTAATGCAGCTGGAAAATTCATATTTTGTATTGTTCCAACATACAAAAACCATATTTATATGGGGAAAAAAAAAAAAAAAAAAAGCATCTTTATAGGTCCTTTTTGCCTCAATTTATTTATTCATTTATAAAGATTTTTAAAAGTTTATTTTTCCAAGTTAACAATGGATTAGTGAAGACAAATTATACATATTTAAATTATTAATAAATATTATTCAATATTAACAAACACTATTCTAATGCTCATAACAAAGTCGAAAGTAGTTTCCTCCAAAATTTTTTGTGGCAGTACAATTTATTCTCGAGTTATTGAGTCCACATATATTCACAAAAATTATTTCAAAAGTGCTTAAAATAAGCTTAGGAGATCTTAAAATTTGCATTTCTATGATTTAGAATTCAACAATTTTGATGAAAACACCTTTTCTATATTATACTATGAGAAAGTGAAAAGTATGAATAAAAAAATACACAGGAAATATGAATATAAAATTTTTCAGATTTCAACATAACTTAGTCAATTTCACTTTTTGGGCATTTCCTACAAAGTATAACAAGTTTATTTACTTGGGGGAAGGAGGGAATCATATTTAAATAATGCAGTTAAATCTTACTTGTGTAAAAATATCATCTTCAAAATCATCATCACCAAATAGATTTATGTCCGTTTTGTTCTTCACTGGAACAGGAAAAGATGATTTGATTTGTTGTGGACTTTCCTAGAAGATAAGAAAACATTTTGAAACATTTGTAAATATTTAGCAACATATTCAACACATAAGAATTTAGGGGCTTATCTACAGCTAACTTTGCACATAGCATTTAAGCAAGAAATCAACAGAAAATATTAGATGAAGAATACAAATAGTTTTGTTTTCTTAGAATATTGCTACTGTCCTGTCTTAATGAATTGTGGAAAAAGAAATAGTCATGTTACATAAATCTTACATAATAAAAGATGTGTGTATTGGCTATAGCAGAATATCAAAGCTTCAGACAGTAGCAAAATTCAGTACAGCGGTACTTCAGTTCCCCCCAAAATAAAGTTCAGTAAGATTTTAAAAAACTTTATTTTCTAGTTATTTCATGTTAGCTTGATTTTGAGCAATTTTCACACAAATCAGTTTTTAAGAGATTGAAAATATTACCACAAAGTTTCCATTTTGACATCATTGGAAAGATCAAAGAATGTTTCTTCTAATGATGATTGAACTGAATCCATAGGGCAATTCTTACATATATTTTAAAATACAACAAAATATGTATGGTTTTTAGTAATTTTATTTTTATTTTGTCACTTCTGAAAGTGGAAGATCAGCACAATTCTATAGTTTGGTAAAAGTATGGGTGCATATTTTCACAATCTAATAAATAAACTTTTCTAATTACTCTATTTTCTGCTAATTTTCAAACAAAAGCATAAAAGTTGAGATTTTCCATTTCACTGTCGAAGGACATGATTATCCAGTTTGCCAGTTATGAGCTGGATATTGTAATTGATGTCACAACCTGTCTGTTGCTATGGGAAGCAGCGATGTATTTATTGTAAAAGCAATGTCCCGTTTTCGGACACACAATAAAGATAAAATGGCAGATATTTCTCGAAATGGAAAAATAGCTCTTTATCTAACAAAGTGGATATTATTTATTGGTTTTTAAACTTTGTAAATTTAAAATATACCATCCTAATTTTATGAGTATTGAGATAGAAAATAGCAAAGTTCTGATGAAGATTTGATTGAATGATTAAATTAAATCGATTCCTGCTTTAGCTCCCAGGCAATGCAAGGTACATTTTCTAGTAAATAATAAATATCAATATTTCACAATCTAATTGCTGATATATAATTCCTTCTCATGTGAAAATTATGACGCTTTTATGGATTAAATAAAAAAATTATATAGTTTTAAAAGTGCTTAAAATTTATATTCAGGGTGATTATAATTAATAAACCCTGTTCAGAGCTTTCCACGAACTTATCTATCAGCCAAAATGCATCCAAACACAGCATAAATATTCTTCATGAAGATAGAACACACAGAAGTAGTTTTCTTAACCCTTTTGGGACAGTTGACGTGCCCGCGCGTCGGCTGCGAACTTGCATCCAAGGACAACTGTCACGTATCCGCGTTGAGGAAAAACTTACCCTAAAAGACAAGGATCAAGTCAGCGCGTTTTCATATGGAACATTTTTATTTGAGTTTATTTGTCTACTAGATGGCGTTAAATGTCCATGGGAACAACTCCAATGCATTTTGCAGATACTTGACCTTGGCATAGAGAGGATCCAATGAATTATTTCTCCATTTGGAGCAGTGAAACATGATTTTGTAATATAAACAAACAGAGCACTTCTCGCAGCATCAACAATTTTATTATTGAGTTTCGGGTCTCGTTCTGATTTTAGCTTAATGATTTTGTTGGTGAATTATAGGAATATGAGATAGTGTATATATATATATATATATATATATATATATATATATCCAAAAGGAAATGCCCAAATCTGAAAATCAAATATACAAGAAGTAAGAAAAAAGAAATAAAAAAAGAGAATAAGTACCAAAAATTGGCAGAGGGGGGGTTGTGACCCCCTCACCCCGGTTCAGCATGCTTTACGCCATGGCCACACTCCCGGATGCCGGTACCATTCCGCATCTAGGCCATTATACCTAGGAAGATCTATTTGGAAACGAAAAGACCGTGATCGTTGAAACCAAACACAACACTAGAATTTGTGCAAACAAGACCTCAAGTTACTCCCTAACGAAATCATGCCTTATACAACACAAATCCCCAATATATATAGTACCAAGTCATCAACTTTATATGTCCGTGATCTAAATAACCAACGGTTACAGTTTACCGTAAAAACTTTTTACGGTAAACTGTAATTATTTACGGCTCTGTTATGCCGGGATTTATGATTATACTTTAATTAGCAGTTCAAAATTTAATAACAGCTCAAAATTTGTTGTTTTCCCCTTTCTCTTCAAAATTCAAAATTTATTTGTTGTTTTTGAATATTTCGGCGATTTATTCCACTCTTAACTTTAATTTGTTATCATTTTCTTTGTTTTATTATTCAAAATTATGCACAATGCATCTTAAAACGTTAAAATATCTTTTATTAATCTTTCGGCTTCCCGCTCTCGGGTTTTAACTTCACGCCACTTCATTCACAAGAGTGCAGAAAAAAAAGGTGCATTTTTAGAGCAAAATTCGGCCTTCATGGTTTATCTGTTGCGAACACCTGCTAGATGGGAGCCAACATCCGGTGGGGTTGCTGTACGGTGTGGGTGCTGCTTGGCAGAAATTGTCTGCCTCGCGGCTCTTGGCATAACAGCGTTTTTATTCCGCAGTATATGCGTGAGCGCTCAGCGCAGGTTTTCACTCGCTAAATTTGGCGGCTCTTGAGAAGCAAGCATGTTGCTTGGGTATTCGAGTCTTGACCGGCATTGGAGGAGGTGGTTCCCTTATTTTGTTGCTGCTAAGATCCGTGGAACGAGGCCTCAATGCAAGGGCGCCCGTATCCCGCGGTCGTTGCAAATGTAAGCGCCAGAGTCGCGAACTTTGCTCATCATTATTTAAAATCTTTCACCAAGGCTACAGCACAAGAAATTGGCTAGTGTTTCATCATAAATCGTCATGATGGGCCAACCAAGATTGCCCAGCAACAGTGCTTTTGAGAAGCTTTTCACGCTTCAGAATTCTTTCACGCTTCAGAAGCCTTTCACGCTTCAGAATTCTTTCACGCTTCTGAAGCCTTTCACGCTTCAGTATAAGGTCAGAAGACCTACTGACCCCTACTGACCTTATTCCCTGGCCAACTCATCAAGTGTTTACAGACACATATTTCCAATAAATGCATCATTTCGAGCGATCCAGTCATAAAAATGCATAGGGGATCCCTCTCCACATTTTTCAGTGCTCCCATGTATCTGCGGAGTATGTTTACAGTGCACATTTACAATTTTATACAATCCTTTTACAGAGGCTAAGGCCTATTTACAGCATGGCGATTCTGTCTCCTGGTAGTCTGGGGTGTTTAATTCAGTGAAGCCTTTGGCTTGAAGGGTATTAAATCAGTGAAGCCTTTGGCTTGAAAGTTTATTAAATCAGTGAAGCCTTTGGCTTGAAAGTTTATTAAATCAGTGAAGCCTTTGGCTTGGAAGTTGTTTCCTGCTGACTACTGTTGATTTATACTTTTATTTTTAAACCTTGAAATTTCATACGCTAAATGGTGTTTGTTCTTATTATTTTTAAATTTTACATTGTTCCCTTTTTCTTTTCTGTTGGGGGACAGCCAGTTCAGGCAGACCAAACTCTGGTCTTCAGACCAGAGTGGAATCTGTTTCCTAGGTTATTTTAATTTATTATCTGGGTTTTTCTTTAATTGAATTCCAAATTTAATAGATGTAATTTTAAAAGCAATGTACTATTTTCTGACCACTATACATCTAATATTTGCTTAATGAATCTAATGTTTAAATTTTTAATTGTTGCAAATAAAAGTTAAATTTTTAATTTAATAATAATGGTTGTCATTCCTTAGCTGTTTGTTGGCTGTGCTATTTATTTATTTAAAGGTAAGTGGAGTAAATGCTAGATGTTGAAATGTATTTAAAAGCGTAACATAGTTGAGCACAGACCAAGCTATAGGTAATAGAAAAAGGTAATAAAGAAACTAATAATTATAAAAGTAAACTTTATTTAAATCTATACGATCACAGGCTAATGTAAATATAATTAAATAAATATAATGATAAAATATTAATTATAATAACTTAAATCTGAAAACATAAATATAAAGAGTAAGTAAATAAAGATATAAATATAATGAATAAGAAAAATAGAAATGAATAAAAAAAATAAATAAATAATAAGTATTAATTTTAAGAGGAAGGGTTTCCCTTTACAACAGCTCAATGATAATGAAACTTAACAGTTTCAATCATTATAGTGAATACCTGCAATAAAATTTTTGCATTTGTAACACTATTTCAATATTATAAATGTATCTCGAAATTTTGGCTTAAATTGAACATAAATATTTTAAAATAGCTCATAAAATTTAATTTTACTTTTGGCTTAAAAAAAATTTATTTATCAAGATAGCTAATTGATTGATCAAAACAGTCTGGAGCTGGAGAACATAGTGGTTATCCCTCGTGTGTCACATTCGAATTAGTGAATTGTGTGTGACTGCACATGTGGTTGAACTAAAGCATTCTGTCTAGTTTTAGATTAATGAATTCAATTAATCTCTGCTTTAACTTCTACGTAACACTGGTTACATTTTTTAGTGGCTAATAACAACATTCATGGACTTTAATATTTCATCAAAGACTACTATGCATGTTAAACCATTATTCTCGACTATGCGTGCTAAACCATTATATGATATTCTGAAAATCTAGTGCTTCACCATTGGTGTTATGTTTATGAATTGGCCTGATTTATTTATGTACATGGATTTTGAAATGAATTGAAGTGATTTTTTTTGTTTAAAATTTATATACTTATTTGAAATATATGTTAATTTTAGTATCGATTTACCCAATTGACCCTATGCAAATTTGTATTCACAATTTCTGGTTGTATATAAGTTCATGTTTGTTAATTCCTTATTATTGCCACTGATGATGGATACTATGTTGTCCAAAAGCATTATTGCATTCTGAAAAACTTTTCCTGTACGTCAAGATGGTGTATTAAATAAAGGCAATTTACAATACTTGTCTTCGCTGAAAATATTAAAGTATTTTAGACGTATTTTACCATACTTAAGAATCCATGGACTATCCGTTGAAGCCTGATCACAATCTTTAAGAAATTTGATGCCGGCTGTATGGTAGGAGAGATACAGATTCACAATATTATGACATATAGCAAATATTCTTGCAGACATTTTAAGCATTGACTATTCATAAGCATGAAATCAGTCCATGTTATTTGCAATGGTAGCACAATCCCAAATTCCTTTTAGTTGCAGTATATAATACCAATATGCATTTGAAAAATTGCTGGATGTGTTATTGAAACATTTGCAGGTGCTTAGCACCTCAAGCTCTGCCTATTATACAGTAATATCTTTTGTTAATCAAACTTCTGATTTTTCATAAAAGGTGTGTACACTGAACTTGAATGTTTTATTCTTTAGATTTGAATATAAGAGTAAGATTATGGGAACTAATAATATTTTCAACTTCTTAAATAAAAATAATCTATTTTATTTCGGTAAATGGATTTTTAAACTATATATTTATAATTATGTTCAATTATTGTAATGGGATTAAAAAAACTGGCACAGGAATATCTTTTACTACTTATTTCAGCTTCCTTACTTTTCATATTAGTACCAAACTTCTAATTTCCCATATATTTTTTAAGAAATAATTTGCGCATAATTAGGTTGTTTAATTTTTGCCTATCCTTCACACAAAGTATTTTTACTTATTGATAGATATGAAGCTCATTTTTTTTTTTTTTTTTTTATAGATAATGTAGTTTCATAAACTTAAATTGACAGTCTGTGGCATTTTATTATTATGTGAAGAAAACTGCATAGTGGAAATGCATTGAGTTATTTAATAGACAAATCATAAATTAATTTTAATTTTAAACAAGCTTAAATTCCCAAATTTGCTAAAATTGAAAAAATGAAAATTTATTTATTCCAGTTATATTATTTTAATAATTAAGATTAGAATATTATAGTAAATATTTGAGAATTGCAATAATTCTCCATTATAGCACTTTTTTTTCAAAATAAACTATAAATATTTATTAAAATAAATTAGTCTATAATAATAAAAGACGGTGTCTGTCTTTATGCATGCAACTTCATGGGAAAATACATCCACTGTTTCAACATCCAGTTCAAGCAAAGTAGTTATATAATAAAATAAAGCATGATATGACCCCCACCCCCAAATCACAATACCGAAACCCGCTACAGAGACTTTACATTCTATGTTAAAATCTATCGAGGGGCACAATTTAAATCTTAATTTCAACAATCTCAGCACAATTAAACCAATTTATATATTGGCCATATCTTCTACAGACAATGTAAGTTTTACATTTCTAATACCCTATTCAATCTCCATTTTGAACACTCATGAAACCACAAAAGGACAAAAGGAACAAAATAACCTAAAATTTCAACAACAGCAAAACATACCACAATCTGGTCATCAGAATTGGTTAGCATCAAAATATATTATTTAACTCTCTATTAAAACAAAAATATATTTCTAACTTTATTTGATGATATTTAGCAATTAAAGATGGTAATATACTGAGGATTTGAGGTATCACCAACTAAGGAAAGCCCTTCAATTTGAGCTTTTTGTTAAAAAGCTCAACAAGCTTTACAACAGTCGTGCACAACCCGCGGCCCGCATGCGGCCCTCGGTCTAATCGTGTGCGGCCCGCCGTCACCCTCAGCTGGGTGAACACATAAAAAAAATTCCAAGACTTTCACAAAAAAAAAAAAAAAAAAAAGAAAAACTGTATTATAAAACTTTATAAAAAATTATTTTTTATATCAAATTTTCTTTAAGATTTCGACTACAAAACAAATAAAAAGAGCAAATCAAACAGCTTTAAATTAAAAATTGTCAAATTTTTACAATGAGAAGACACTGCCATGGTAGTCTTTCGTTGGCTTGCTGTGGGCGAGAATTTTCTGACATACGTCTGACATATGCTGTTGTTGACAAATACAATGACAAGACATGTTTCTGACAAATACAAGGAGTTGTTGGGACAAATGAGAAAGGATAAAATTAAAGATTTGCAACATAAGTTTACAAACCAACAAACTTGAGAAATCTTTGGAAGTGTTTGCAATACCATTCGCGACAAATATTGAACCAGTGCCCGTCAATTTTCAGATGGAGCTTATCGAAATTCAGAGTAACAAAGTTTCTTTGCTAGATTTTTACAGAAATTATTTGCCTTGTGAAATGGAAAAATTGAAAATTTACGCTCAAAATACGATAACATTATTCGGGAGCACCTATTTATGTGAACAATCATTTTCATTAATGAAACAAGTGAAATCAAAAGGTCGTTCTCGTCTAACTGATGAACACTTGGAGGGAAACCTATGGATCGCTGTATCCAACATTGACCCAGACATTGAAAGGATAATGAAAATCAAACAATGTCAAATTTCCCACTAGCTCTACAAAAAAATAAAAGGATTTTGACGATGTCTGTACGTGTTTGAAGCAAGTGAGTTGTTTTATTGATTTCTGTATTTGTTTTTAATTTTCACTTTGAATTTTTTGTTTCGGTATTTACTAAAAATATAATGCTGGGTGGTAACCCCCCCCCCCTTGCGGCCCGCCGTTGCTTAGTCTATGTGAAATTGGCCCGCAGGTGCTAGAAGGTTGTGCACCCCTGCTTTACAACATGGTTGAAAAGTGTTTATGACTTTGTTCATTCTGTCTGCCTGTCAATTCGCATGATAACTGCCATAAATATGACTTTATCAAAATGAAATTTTAGTATGTTGTTGAGATGGTCTGTTGGACATATGTGAATGTAATTGAATAATATCACCCAATTAGTTTTGGATTGAACCCGGGATGATAAAATGAAATACAATTAACCCTATTGTTCAAACATTTCTTAAGCGAAGTTAAATTTTACAAATTGTGACAAAATATTACAAAACATGACCCATTTCAAAATGAAATATGGCATCCATCTTTTTTCCTCCGAGTAAAAATAGTTATTTTTAAAAGTTCTATTAAATTTATATTTAGCATTGCATCTATCCTAAAACCCCTTTATTTTTGCATTTTTTCTATGTATCTATATTCTGCGGCAAAGCAGTTACAATATTTTTGAGTTTAAATGATCATCAAACTTTGATTATTTCTACTACGAAGCCTAATTTTAATGAATATAAAATGTAAACAAGTGATTGTAAGATGAGTTGTATAAGAATTGCTGAATTTTTTTCACACCAAATTATTTAACTCTGGAGTCTGAAATAAAAGTGAATGAAATATGCACTGCTTTTACACAGAGAGCCAGACGGGCGCGGTAGCCCATTGGTTAGCGCGCTGGAGTTGCACTCGGTAGGCCCGGGTTCGATTCCAGCCGCTGACAAAACTGCCGCCGTGTTCTTGCGGAGTAAGATCACGTTAAACATGTGGGTCCGTAAGTCCTTCCGAGAGGTTGGTGGTAGGGGAAGGAGGGTACGGTCCCTGTGGATGCCTCCCCCACTGGGTTCCAGTCTAAATTGGGTGGCACTTCCCGGCCGTCCAAACAGTTACCTTACACCTTTCTGGTAGGTCGGACAGTCAGGGTCTCAACAACAACAACAGAGAGCCAGACGATTTATGTTTCGATGATGTCATTTGAATGAAGTTTTAAGCATAGAGTTAGAAAGTACTTTTACCTCCATGGTTTTAATTTTCCAAGTAAAATAAATTATTGTAGTTCTGTGATAATTATAAAAATACCACCGCTGAATGTATCACATTTTAAAGATGCTTAAAAAAAAAAATTACAGTTGGAAAGTGTTTTATAATTAATGCCTTATGCATGATTGATCTTTCTCATTCTCCTTGCATATGGGTTTTATGTAAATAGCCATTTAAGGACATGTTCAGAGGACCTCAATTTGTGCCAAAAATGTTGCTGTTATGCCTATGCATCATGGGGGGAATTGTAGTCATGCTTTGTGCTTATGAGAAGAGAAGAAATGAGCATAATGTATGTTTGTGCACAGCATAGTTTAATATGTAAGTGATGTACTATTATAAAATTTGGTATGGTGAAATTTCTGGACAAGTCCAAAGACAGAGTAATTTCTTTACAAACTTGATTTAGTTGTTTAGTGATTTTTTGTAAAAGTTGAATTTTGAGCGATTTTCACAATCTCTATACCAATCCATTCATTGTAATTAGAAAAATTATTGACTATTTCTATTCTTTATTGTTTTACCATCCACATAGTGTAATTTCCTGAAATTTCCAGATAAATTTTGAATTTCGCAATTTAAAGAAAACTAAAGGATCAAAGAAATTGAACAGAATAGCAAAACATAAGCATGTTTGGACAAATGTGATGTAATGCATTTGTCCTAAGACAAATAAAATGCACAATATAACTGTATAAAATGCGTTTGAAAATGCTAGTTTTGAAACATTCAAAATTGAATTTTTGAATGTTTCTATTCCAGGTTTAATAAAATATTTTTCTGAATTTAATGCTTATGTATCAAATTCTGTAACAGTTCCAAGTTTATCTAACTTTCAAATAGTGTGGCAATCCTGTTTTTACTATAAATTGGTTTACCACTTCAAATTTGAAATGAATTTTAATACTTTTTGCTTTTACATCAACTACTTTTAATAAAAGATATTTAAATCACTGATTGACTTTTTTTTTATCCAGATTGCCTGACCTACCTGAAGGTGTAAGTTTTCTGTTTGGATGGCTGGGACAGTGCCACCCAATTTAGACCGGAATCTAGTGGGGGTGATATCCACCTCAGGGACCATACTCTCTCTCCTCTGTCACCAACCTCTCGGAAGGACTTTCGGACTCACAGATTTAGCATGCCTGTACTCTACATAAGCACAGGAAATTTTGGGCAGAGTCCGAAATTGAACTTGGGTCCTGAAGTGCAATCCCTGTTCTTAAAAAACTGAGCTGCCCTGCCCGATTTCAATCACTGACTGTTCATGTTAATTAAGTTTGACTGAGGCTCACATAAGGTAATCTCTTTATTCTTTCCTTATCTCATGTAGTTATATACAAAGACAGACCTTACGTGCTAAACAAGTTTTACCTTATCAGAGTCACTGTCTCCAAATATGGAATCCACCTTTTTCTTCACAAGCATAGATTTTGGCGGTTCAGTCTTTTTTGGCTGCTGAAAGAGAAATAACTTGTATTAAGAAACAAGAGAAAAAAAAGTACAACTTTAGAATATTACCACACTATATGCTATGGTTTACAGGAAATGGGACCAGTTGTTAGAAATTTCAAAACTGACTTCAGAGTATTGTTGAATACAGCCATTTAAGCTGATTCTAAAAGACAAAACTATGTGTCTTTATGATAATTACAACTTATTTTACAAGTTTTGCACTATTAATCAGTTAAAACATTAAAAAAACCCAGCTTGAAAGTTTTGGGGTCGCTAACAAGGACGGCTGGTTTTTAAATATCATCAATTTAAACTTTGGTTTAAACCATGGGTTTTCAGATTTTTAACCAGTTTTTTTTTTCAACCTTGGTTGATAGAAAAAAAAATAATTTATCAGAATGGACAACACACAGGGCATAATGAAAATGTATATTGTATTTGAGAAGCATGCGGATAAAGTTATTGTGCCCACATTTTATATATAGACTGATATCTTTTCAAAAGTGTTCAAGGTCTTAAAACATACTTTTCCCATCAAAATCTCCAATTGGAAAATATTTAGGAAAACAATACTTTATAGTAGTATGAGAAAGTTTTAAATAGTTTGATAGTTTTAAATTATTTTCAGTTTTAAATTATTTGATAAGATTTACTATTTTTAAAAGTATTATAAAACTTTAAATAACTACCTGATCTGTTATTATGCTGTCATCGAACAGTGTTTTCACTTCACTAGTAACCTAGTAGGTAAAACAGAATAAAAATATTAAGAAATATAATTGAAACTCCATTTAAAAGAAAATATAACTAATTTTAAAGTGAAGCATAAGCTTCATTTTCAAAGAAAAAAAATTACTGATATTAATGGAAATTTTTTTCTTCTATAATCTGACTTTAGAAAGTAAAATGTTGTTAAAATGTAATTAAGCAAATGGAATTATCCATTTCCATGGAATTAATTTCAGTGATTTGTTTCAAAATTATTGAGACAGTAAGACATTGTAGAAAAATTGGGTAAAAAATATTTTCAATAACATAAATGTCATTTCATTTGATTCTTCTATTAAACTAAAAGAAGTCTTATTTACTGCATTTACTCATAAGTTTACAATATACAAGTTGACATCTACTTGAAGAAAAATTGAGTAAGAATTAGGGTTGAGTAAAGTTACTTTAAAAATATAACAAAACAATTATTACTTTGTTGATAAGCAACTAAAGTAATGTTACTGTTACTCACTAAAAATGAAGTAACTTTTACAAGTTACCAGTACATATTTCAATACTTTATGAAATACTTAGTCGTAATTTTAACATAGAATGCAAAATTAACATGTTTTTTAATTTTTCAAATTCAATAGTTACATTTTAAGGTTTTAGTAAATTTTAAAATAAAATTAGCATATGACTCACATAGATATTAGTGATTAGTGGTTTCTAACAAGTACTTTGTCATAATTTGCAACTCAAAGGAATTTTAAATTCTGAATAAAAAAAATCCAGTAAAATTAAAATTTCAAAATATTGTATCGCTTACATAATGGTTTTAAATTTCATTCACTATTTTGATTAAAAATAGAAAATTTCTTTGTTTTTTGGGTGTTCAGATTCATATATTTGGATTATATTTAATTAACCAACAAAACAAGTGCAGAATAATATACAAATACATTTATACTCATTAAAAATTAAATTTTAAGATTTTGCAGATAAAATGAAAACTGATAATAAATTTAAACACAAATTGTGAAAATTAAGTTAGCTTTTTGTGGATATAAAAATAAAGTGTTGAAAAGTAATAAGTACTTCTGCTCTTTTTGGGTATACCGTATTACAGTTACTGCCTTTTAAAACATAATAAGAATGGATCTCCATTATACAAAAAGTAACTATTAAAGATAATGCTGTTATTCTTACTTGGTTACTACTCAACCCTGGTAATAATTTAAGAGATGTACATAAGTTAACTTCCTATCTGATCGACAAGTAGTATAGATATGAAAGTTGATGTGAATGAGATATCTTCTTATAAAATATAAAATACACTGCTTAAAAATTAACATATTATTGATGAATGTATATTAACAAGTAGCTCTATTTCATACTCTTTGTCATTCGTAAAACTCCAAGCTCCACATTGTTGAAGTGTTGAAAACCCAGACCACACGACAGAAAGCTCCACATTGTGAAATTTTTTTGCTGTTATGGACTCCTCATACATGCATGTTAAGAAAAAAATATTTAGATTCAAAACTAATGTTGCATCTATAAATTTAATAGATACAGTACAACATCTTAAATCCGGAATCTTCCGGACTCGGTGAGTCCGAGTTTTGGACTTTAGGCCATTTTTGAAAAAAAAAAAAAGTATGAATCGCACCCCTACCCCCCTCCTTTCTATAATTTGAACCTTCTAAATACTACTACAAAATGGAAATTTGAACAGTTAAGCAAAAATATGAAACAAATAAAACAAATACTCAAAAAGAGAATTCTTATTTCCTTTTAACAATTTAAACCTTTTTCTGCGAACATTTCTATAATGGTGCATTGTTACATAATTTTTTTTTTCCAAAGTAACATTTTCTTTAATTTTAATGACATACGGTCTTGTTTTGTTACAAAGCTCCTCTGTTCCACTTCTTTAATAACGTTGTTCAGTAACCCTTCTAAATTTTCCAAAGAAATCTTATCTTCATTAATATCAACAATGTCACGACTAACTACATAACTATTTTCCTATTGCTGCAACAAAGTCAGAGCCCGGACCACTAAATTTTTTTGGAGGGCTGAAGAAAACATAAAAAATTTACAAAATACATGGTTCATACAGTTTTCTTGAAAAAAAATTCAAGAACTATTTAAAGACTTAAGGTGTAGCAATAATAACAATTATATGATGGTTCTAGACTCCCCCCCACACACATCACTTTCCCGGCCACACATTTGATTGCCGTAAGTCTTAGGGTTGGCTGTGTGGTCTAGGCCTTCAACACACACACACACAACTCCATCACAACTGCTTGTATCATTGAACTTATTTCTAACACATTTTCTTGCTTTTCTTTGATGGTTTGTCGCAAACTATTTGACTGAAATGAAAGTAATATCATTATGTTTTATTTAGTCTTTATAGACTTTAGCTAATTAATCAGATAATCAATCTCACACATTTTTTTTAGTAAAGATATCTGCTTTTGTTCTTGCAAATATTTCTGTATTCACAATTTCATTTTGATCACGTGTATACTCACCAAATAAAACATTTTATCGTGACGTACATGATAAAATGTTAAGATATGTGGGTGGAAGTGCAGCTTTTTACAAAATTGTGTATGCTATAGTTTTTTGAAAAAATTAGCACATTATTTTTAATTTTTTTTTTTCAAGGACTATTTTTACTTTAAAACAAGATAAAGATTTGAAAGCATGTTTTACTGTTTGAAAATCCGACAGACGATAGAACGAGACCTTCCTTGTATTCTCCTTCTACCAATTACATTGGCAGACTAATTATCCGTAATCCTCCGGACCGCTAGCTTTTCGGATTTTTGATCCGTCACCAAAACGGCTGCTTAACAGGATATTACGTTGATTTGGCACTGTTGTATAATCATGGTATTATGTTAAATACAACACAACTCTGAGTCAAAAAATTAGAATAGTCGGGGAAAAAAAAAAAAAAAAAAAAAAAAAAAAAAAAAAATGAATTTTGAAAAAAGACTTTTTGTGTATCACTTATACAAAAAGTAATACAGGAGAAAACTTGATAATATAAGAATATATAATTTGTTGAATATTTTAGCATAATTAATGGAAGTAATACAAAAATGAAAATGATTATTAACACTTGGAAAAAATCCAAATAGTAGAATAACATTTACCTGGTTCAAAATATTAAAATAATGCTTTGTAAATCACCTTATTTAAAAAAAAAAATCAAAAACAGTGATTGTTTAATATTTTGTAGCATCACTTTTACATTTTATAACAGCATGGACTCTATTTGGCAAGTTAGTTACAAGTGGCTCACAATGTTTTCTGCCCATGATTATATCGATTTTATGCTGGAAATAAGATCAAGTTTGTTTTTTGGCGTAATTTCTTGAAGTCTTTTTTTCATTATTTCCCACAAATTCTCAAATGGATTAAAAACCGACGAATTAGCCACCCAGGGAAGTACATTAATTTGGTGATGTGTAAGCTAGTTCGTAGTGGAAAATAAGCTGTGGCAAGATGCTAAATCATGTTGGAAAAAAAAAATCGTCATCACACAAATCTTCCGACGATGGTATCATGAAATTCTCAAGGATTTCTTGATATATCTGAGAATTAATCCTTTCGTAAGTGACACATAGCCTTCCAGGACCATTTGCAGCTGTGCAACCCCATACCATTACGCTGGTTGCAAATTTCACTGATCGCTTCATGGATTCCTTGTAATATGCTTCTTGCTTCATTCGCCATACATGAACACCTTGATTACCATATGATACACGGAACATACTCTCATCACTGAACAATATCTTTTTCCAATCATCCACACCCTATAAAAGCCTTTTTTTTTGCATTACTTCACTCTGTTCCTTTTCTGTTTACTAGTCATGAGAGGCTTTATCTTTGGTATACGAGAATGAAATCCAAGTTTATGGAGACATCTTAGTGTTGCAGATTTACACACATCAACACTGCATTCTTTCCACTTCAGATGCAAATACCTCACACTTCTAAAATGATTTTTCTTAGCAATATTCTTTAGCTTTCCATCATCTCTGGGAGTAGGTTTTGGCTTTCAGTCACTATTCAGACGATTGTTTTTAAGATATCCATCATTAAAATACTGCTTTATTGCTCTACTAACATTTGATTGAGACCATTTTAAGTAACTGGTGATATATTGCTGATTATGGCCTTGTTTATGCAAACCAATAATACGATTCTTTGTAAATACCATTATATCAGACGAATAACCCATGTTTCACACAAAATGAACAAAAAAACACGAAAGTCCTGCAGAAGCTAATTTTATGCTTAATGTATGCAACTTTCTGAACCATTCAGGAAAATTCATAGTATCCTAATTTTTTGAACCACCTATTTTAGTATTCTAATATTTTGAATAATGAAAATCATTGTTAAAAACTACAATATTTGCTCGAAATTAAATCTTTTAAAGTTTTAATATACTTTAATAACATGTAAATTTATTAAAACATTGACCATTGTTCTTTTTCAATTTTACTAAGCTGAAATGAAGCTAAATGCAATTCAAATTACAAATGAAATGCCTTATTCTAATATTTTGATTCTGAGTTATATAAACCTTTATATATTTTATAACTTATAAATTATATATATTTTATAACTTAAAACTTATAAAATATTTTATTTATTTACTAGCATCTATGCATCGTTATATTTAAAAAAGCTAATGCCTCTGAAAAAAGGAAACACTATTAAGAAGTCAAATATGTAAAAAATACCGAAGTAGACACAATAGCTTTTCTTATAAAGAAAAGTACCTCTCCTCATAATGATTTTTCTAAAATATGATGAGTCATTATTGAGCAGTAGTGCAGGGAGGGGTGGGGCATTGAAGGCAAAGAAAGGGATATGCCATGCTCATGAATGCAGCTGACCCCTTTGAGAGGTCAGTGTGTTAATGTCCTTGTGCTTTGCAATAGGATCTAAGTTATTTATGATAAATAAGCTCTCCAAACAAAAAGAGCAAAATATGGTTGATATAAAGCTGAAAGTTGATACTTTCACTAATGAGTATAACTGTGTTGTTACGAGGAAGTTAAATTTGAAAGAAAACTCGTCAGATATTTGAGGGGGGGGGGGTTGCTGCTGCAAATGAAACAATTCATTGAAGAATGGGATCCATACTTTAATAAAATGAATAAAAAAATTTTCTTGAGCGTTTTGCACTTTGGGAAGCGTTAACCTCAACATGATTCACACTACATCCACGAGCCAATCTATGGACGTCCATTTTTATATCCGGTGTAAAAATCAACTCCTACATTTTCATGTCATTTTTGAGGTTCAGAAAGTCAACTTGTATACCGGAAACAATATTTGTTTATAAATGAAATTCAATATAAATAATCTTACCCTGTGGTTTTAAATCCACGACTTTGACAGTTCAATAGTTAAAGTAACTAAAAAATTTTTTGGAAAACATCCAGATTTTGGATGTTCAGATTTTTGAGGTTATTCTGTATTTGTTTTGTATCACAAAACCACTAAATATATTTAAAGGAAAAGAAATATTTTGTTTATATTAATGGAAATTAGTAACTTCCATAGAAAACACACACAAAAAAAAATCATTTAATTTTTTTTTTGGACTTCTGGATTCCGGATAATTGGTCTATTATTGCATTATCAGCTACTTAATCATATAAATGTCTAGAGTATTGCGTTTCTTCCAACCTACTCCCTTTCCTCCTAGTGCATCATGGAACAGTATAAGTAAAAAGCTATTGCTTATGGGCAGGAGCATTTTTTCTAAAAATAGATTAGCAGATGGTTGAGGACCTTTGAAAGGGCAGTTAGTTCTTTCGCAGACTTTTTATGTTCCTGTTATTACAGTGTTAAAAGAGTTCAACTATATTTCATAGTTTATGAGCTAATGGTTGGATAATTAAGTGCCCATCCTTTCTTCTTTAAAAAAAAAAGTTTGTGCTTGTGTCCCAATTTTGGATAATTCCGAATTTTGGATGTCCGGATTTGAGTTGCTATACTGTACTAAAACAAATTGCCCATCATTGCCTGGGTCCTAAATAAGTGTCCACTACTTAAATAAGTGCCCACTACATAAATAATGCATTTAAACACTATAAAATGGCTTTGATCTCAAAATTGCATGATCCAAATTGTACACTCTGCTAAAGCAAAGACAAATAAACAAAAAATGAGGAGGGGAAGTGTGGCTTAAATTCTTAGGCAGGGCATATGCAGTAAAATTCACCGTCAGAATGTTGAAGTCATGGAACGTGCAGGGACTTTGCAGAAGATACTTTGTAGTCACTTAAAAACTTGAAAAAAAAAAGAGATTTAAAATGCTAAGATAATGTTAAACTTTTAGCCAAATTATAGAATTGTGCTAATTTTAGTTTTTAACACTTTACAACATAGTTGAAAAGTGTTTATGACTTTTTCATTCTGTCTGTCTGTTTGTCCATTAGCACGATAACTGTCGTAAAAATGACTTTATCAAAATGAAATTTTAGTATGTTGTTTAGATGGTCTGTGGGACCTATGGGAATATAAATGAATAATATCACCCAATTAGTTTTGGATTGAACCTGGGTTGAAAAAATGAAATACATTGAACCCTATGAGACCTCATTTTTCAAACATTTTTTAAGCGAATTTAAAATTCACAAATTGCTTTGAAAGTTTTAGGAAATATTCAAATTATCCCATAAAATATATAAAAAAAAATTCAGTAAAATATGTTAGGTAGTTTTTTAAATAAAAATTATTTAATACAGGGAGAAAAACAAATTCAATTAAATTCTGACTCTTGCTTATATCCTCCGGAAAGAAAAAAAAGAGATATATTATATAATAAATATCTTTCCAAGAGTTTAATTATTTTATATATAAGAGAGGTTTCACATTTTAAAATAAATATGGTAGATAACAATTTTTCAAATTTTTAAATAAAATGAATTATTACAGTATTGTGATGAATGAAACGATTGGAAAACTGTTTATGAATGAAATGCTGTTTTTATATAGAGGCGATTTATATTTCGATGACGTCATTTGAATAAAGTTCATTTGTTTTCGATAAAATTTTCAAATATAATAAATTATTGTAGTATTATGATAATTTTAAAAATATTCCCGAGGAATGTATCGCATTTTTAGGATGTTTATATAAAACTAATTTGAAGTTAGAAAGTGTTTCATAATCAATGCTTTATGCATGATTGATCTTTCTTGTTTTCAGATACAATAATACACATACATATATGTATATATATATGTATTAGATATCAAAAATACAAATTTTGATGTATATATATAAAAAAAAAAAAAAAAAAAAAAAAAAAAAAAAAAAAAAAAAAAAAAAAAAAGAAAGAAAGAAAGAAAAGAAGGAATTGTCCTACAGATTTGGTTCAAACATCATCAACATGAAAACTATGATAATATTTGCAGTCACTAAGGAACAAATTTGTGTGAAAATGATAAAACATAAAATAACTGGAAAACTTAATAAATATTGGGGGTACATTTTAATGAGTCATGAAGTACAGTCTCCTAAATTTCATGGCCATACAATGCTTAGATTTGCATATACTGCCTGCACAGATATCATTTATTAAGTAAGATTGTAGAGAAACAAGTCATAATTTCCTCTGTCAAATGTTAATAGAAGAGTAACAAGAACTGCTGAGTAAAAATATGTTAATCCTTATTAATTTCTTTTTACAACAGTGGCTTATTAGAACCTGTCAGAGTCATACTACCGATTATAAAAATAGATGCACATGATTCATTAGTGCATTATTTTCAAAAATAAAATAAAAATATTATGAGGTGAAAAGAAACAATACAGGAATCGAACTGTTAATTAAATATGGAATAATATATAACCATGACTTAGCTTGATCACATCTTATTAGCTAAATGTGAATATTAAAAGCTGGAAGCAGGAAAACTTACTACAGGCTGCAATTTCACATATATCTGTAGTAACTAAGATTCAGTCACATTTATTTAGCAACAGACTTCTGCTTATTTGATAATACAAAATATATGCAATTTTATTATGTACCTAAAAAAGAAAATCATACCATATTCATATACTTTACTTAATTTTAACAATATCTTCATTACCAGCAGAAAATTCGGTTAAAAAAATTTATTTAATGGAGTGATGGTAGATATTTTCAATTGCCAGATTATCAGAATTATGATTTGTAGCAACTTTTTCTGCCAACACAAAGAGTTCAAACAAATCAAAATATTGGTCTTGCATTATTGTTAAAAGCACCAGAAGCATGATTTCTACTGACTTTTTAGATTGAAATGTAATTGAAAATAAAATTTACCTTGGATGGTTTGGGAGATTTAGAACCAATACCAAACAGATCATCGTTCTCAGAGATATCAAACTTTTTTCTAAATAAAGTTCAAAATATAAGCATGTTATCTTAGTTGAACTTAAAATACATATAAGAATAAAGTATTTAATGGGAATTATTACATTTTATAATAGAAAATTAAAAATAATTTAAATTTTCCCTGAAAAACAAAATTAGACACATAGACTTGACTGTACAATTTGCTTAAAACGAACTCCGTGTGAAATGTTAAAATTTTGTAATCTCTTTGTAAGTAAACAAAAATTTAACCTCTTGTATGAAATAGAAAGCCGTTCAATTAAAATATTTTCAGTTTTTTGAAGTTCTATTTTAGGTAGGTTTTACTATATTAGATTAAACATTTCATAATTAACTACAATGCATATTTGAATAAATAGGACTGAATGTCCAATTTCTTAGAGGCTATCAAGCATTTCTATTGTTTTTAAAATATTTGAGAATTTTAAGATCGCATTTTGTACCAATTCAGATATCTAAACATTTTCAAGGATGTAGAAGTGAAAATTTGTCATTGAGATGCAAATTTTGACATTTGTACCTTTTGAGAGGTTTTTCTTTTTTAAAAGTATTGCTCAATGCTTTGAAGGCATTCTACAGTTTCATTTCTAAAAGATTTTCCTCTTTGATAGCATAGCTCGTATGTTTCATGGAATAATGATTCACAACCCATTTCTTGCACTAAATTAACATCATGTAAAGTGAAATTTGACACTTTTGACAACTTATTAATCAAAACAAAATGACTTATTCATACCCGTACAAAATTCTCAAAAAATGCAATTGACATTTAATTAATATTACATGAAGCAAATGACTATTGGTGATTGTTTTGGTGTTAAAATCCAAACCTATTACAAAAGGTATCTTTTCACATGAATGGAATGAACTAGATCCACAAGAATGATATTAACATTTGTTGCATAATATTACATATGAAAATTGAACATATTTGATACTACTTTTTAATTTTATGTAATTGATTTTCATAAATTTATTTGAAAAACATGCAATATCTCAAGTATGTTAAATGCTAGCATTTTAAAATGTATTAAAGTTATTTTCTAATGAAATATTACATATGAAATGATTATTTATTTCGCAGTATCAAACGTCCTGATTTTTATACAAAAATTAGGAGAGGATTTTCAGACATTTGATTACATATAATATCAATAGGATTCCAGTATTCACAGATTGTAATAATAGTACTGAACTATTTTTAAATGTTTCATTCATTCATGAGATATGGTACTCACAGACACACACTAACATATATACATACATACACCGGAAAATAAAATCCCAACACCAAGAAGAAATTAGTTTAGAGGAATCAAATTTAGGCAAAGCAATTGTGTAGGTAACATATTTATTTGATTAAAGTTTCAAGGTCACAGGTTAAAGTATGCGCGAGAAGAGCCATTTCAAATGTGAAATGGTGGTACATTAATAACCGCTGTAGTCGCCATGATTTTGAATGCAAGCATGTAAACGTGCATGCATTGTGTCATACAGGTGCCGTATGTCATTTCGTGGGATGGAGTTCCATGCCTGTTGCACTTGGTCAGCCAAATCAGCAACGGTTAATGCTGGTTGTGAATGACGCTTCCAATAATGTCCCATACGTGCTCGATGGGAGAAAGATCTGGTGATTTTGCAGGCCAAGGTAACATGTCGACACTCTGTAGAGCATGTTGGGTGACAGCAGAGGTATGAGGACGAGCGTTATACTGTTGGAAAACATCCTTTCGAATACTGCTCATGAATGGCAGCACAACCAGTTCAATCACAGGTCTGATGTACAAATTTGCTGCCAATGTGCTTGGGATAATGACGAGAATGCTCCTGCTATCATAGGAAATGACTCCCCAGACCATAACTCCTGGTGTAGGCCCAGAGTGTCTACCCCTCAGACAGCTTGGTTACAAGCGCTCATCTGGCCTCCTTCTTACCAACATACGACCATCACTGGCACCAAGACAGAAATGGATCTCATCTGAGAATACAACAGATCTCCACTCTGCCCTCCAATGAGCTCTAGATTGATACCACTGACGTTGCAGATGGCAGTGATTCGGAGTTAGTGGTATGACCGTTACAGGCCATCTGGCTTGGAGCTGTCCCTCAAGTAATCAATTTCTTACAGTTCGCTGTGTCACTCTGGGGCTGCAGATGCAGTATGACAAGCCACAGCCATGTGGTGAATACGGTGGTCTTCCCTCTCAGTAGTGGCCCATGTGCAGCCGGACCCAAGTCTTCATGAGACAGTGCATTCCCGTGACCACTGCTGCCAACAATTATGCACAGTGGATACATCCCTGCCAAGTCTTTCTGAAATATTGCGGAAAGAAAATCCACCTTCTCGTAGCCCTATTATATGGCCTCGTTCAAATTCACTAAGCTGCTGATACTGCCTTATTCATCTCCTCAAAGGCATTCTTGACTCAATAGCTCACAACGCCCAGTCTGGAAGATAAATAAAACTCACTAAGTTTACACCGAGTATTTAAAGTACACGTGATTTGCATGATCATAGTGGTGCTACTAGCGCCACTCTTATTCATCTAGCTCAAAATTTGAGTAGGAGTCATCTTTCATATGTGCAAACGAGCTTCCCAAATACCGTTTATCTAGCACAACTCCTTCTTAGTGTTAGGATTTTATTTTCCGCCAGTACATATACAGACAGACAGATATTAGCCTAAACATGTTTGAGTTCAAGGATGATTAAAACATGCTCTTTCATCAAAAACTCTAATTCTACTTCTTCAACCTATACTGTCCGACCTACCCCAAAGTGTAAGGTATATGTTTGGATGGCCAGAAAGTGCCACCCAATTTAGACAGAAACCCAGTGGGGGGTGGCTTCCATAGGGATCATACCCTCTTTTCTCTATATCAATCTCTTGGAAGGCCTTGCTCAGAAAACTCTAATTTGAATTTCTGACCACGTCACAATATTTTTCCTAAATATTATGTATATAGGGAAAGTATAAAATAAAAGCATAAATTTTTAAAATCTAAAAGATGATATTTTGAAGTAGGAAATAAATTTAAAATTCTAAAGCTATTTAATAATTTTTACTTACTCATGCTGCCGCACAGAGAAAGTGAAATTTCTTGAAAATTTAATTTGAGATTTTGAAGAAATAAGCAAGTTTTCAGACATTATGAACCCATACTGATGTCTGTGTATGTGAGGTGTGGATGCAATGACTCCATAATATACTTATTATTATAAAATTTCACGTGTACATATATATTATGTGAAAAACTAGAGCTAGATAGAATTTTTAATAACTCTCATGATTACACTCAAATTATTTGAATTTTACGATTCTAATACTATTATTTATGATGAACAACAATGATAAGTTTTAGAATAATTATCATAGTACATAATATATAACAGATTGATAATTTGGATTATGCTATGGATGTTAATGATGTTAAAATAGTTTAAACACAGATAGGCCAAATGCAACTACTGACATCAGTAAGCTGTTCCACACTTGAAAAAAGAAATTTTTAGAGAATTTATACAAGAATAACTTGGGTATGAAATATGAAAAAGATAAATCTCCTTTTCATTCTGATAATTGTGATATAAGTAAAACTAAATATTACTGAACATGAAATACAAGAAAAAGTCTGGAGACAAGCACTTTATATATTTTATGAATAATGTTAGAATTATTTTCAAAAATATAAAAAAAATATATGAAGTGTTAGGTACTACTTTAATTTCACATATTTATATTGCATACATTGTAAGGTTCACTTGTATTACAATATGAATTATAATTTTTTTAAATGTATTTTTGATTTATCTTTTTAATACTATTATTTTTAATATACTGTTTCATGCACAGACTACAATTATCATTGTTTGTGAAATCTCCATAGGAAATATTACTATGAAAATTTTAAATTTTGAATAATTAAAATTTTAATCATGCAATTACAAAAAAAATCTATCTAGTTCTAATTTTGCATAATGCATCTACATATCAAAGAAGCACACACACACAGTCAGACATCTGTCTAGAAGTGTATTTTCACCATTTCAATTTGAAAATTTTCAGAAAACAATACATTTATTATACAATAGAACAAAAAGGTATAAAAGCACATAATAAAAACATGGTACCCTTGAGTTATTTTTTTAGTTGAAAATAATTCATCTCCATCCGAATCATCACCAAACAAAGAAATGTCATTGCCAGCTCCTCCTGTGACAAAATCAAAAGCATTCCCTGGGGTAGTTGATGGAGCAGATGACGGAGTAGATAAAGAATCTGCCTTTTCATAAGAGTCTGGATTTGCAGCCTAACAGTAAATAATATGTTAGCAACAAGATTAAGTACACTAACAATGAAAATTTTGATGTAACTATCAACAATGAAATATCAATATCACAGAATTTCAGTAACCCCTAGGACAAATTGTCAAAAGTCAAATGGAGGGGGGGATATAATTGGTGTTTTTGAGAAAAAAAAAAATCTGTGGGCCGTAAGAGGGTTCTGATAGGATTTTGTGACAGTCCAAAAATAAACATTTGGAGTAAATGACAAGAAATGATTTTACTCAACTATATGTTATAAATATTAAAAATCCAAGATATATAAAATATTAATCCTTACTAGGTTGATAGAGTGTGCTCATAAATTTTAAATTAGTTTTCTGGAGAAGTGTAGTTAGGTCCTATGAAATGTTCTTGATTTATGCCCTTTTCAATATTTCAAAATACACTACTACCTGCTTGGGCTTGGTAAAACTGGGATTAAATTTGTAATTGTGATAAACACAACTTTGGCACTTGCGTGTCAAAATTCTTTCAAACTTGGAATCTGCGGACATCAACTCCCAATGACCATTCGCTACAACGTGGTTGAATTTTGTGAAATGGTATTAGCATTTACAGGAAATAATTCACTTTAAGGGATATTCCTGCCACACATATAGCTACAGTAAGCCTTCCAGTCTGTCGTGTGGTCTGAGTTTTTCACTTTAAGGAATATTATTTAAGAAATGGTTTTTTGCATTGAATTTAGTATCATTGAGTTGACTGGCAGTTTTTTTCAGCTCATGTCTCACAAATCCACTTTTTTAGAGTATTTTCTCATTAAAATAGTAAAAAAGCCTAACTTTGAGAGGCTATTTCTCCAGATCCAGGATTAAAATCCATAAAGTTGCAAAAGATTTTCTCCTACCAACTCCTAATATCCATAGACACATGCAAGCCGTACACCCCTCGCATTCAACATTACCATTTCTTATACAACTCCCCATCAAAAAATCTGATGTGGGCAGCACATGACTTTCCTTATATAATGCAATGGATTTACTAGTTTTACAATAAAAAAATAATGTATAAGATCCACAGTGCTATGTTTTTATCGTTGAATTGTACATTGGGTGATTTTCAGGATGACACCATGTAAAACTATTTCAAAATACTCAATTAACTTATACTTCGCACAACTCTAAACAATCATCAATATTGATAGCATCCTCAATAAGCGATATAGTCCATATATTAAAATCCTTTAATAATTATTTCATCATCTAGTCGTCATTTTCATTGATTTAGCGTCATTTTTATCAAGTTGGCGATATTTTCATTAATTTGGCAACATTCCGCTAAAATCTCACCAAGCATTATGGATGGAGAAATAAGTTATTATATAAGCATATAACTAACTATTGGCATCTAAATAGAAAAGTATTACCTAAAGTATCTTTTCTCATGAATGGAAGAAGCTATATTCACGAGAATGATGTCATCCAATTTATTGTATGATATTACTTATGAAAAGTGAACATATTTCAACAATAGGTAATATTTTTTTAACTTTATATGATTTTTTGGTAATTTTTTTGAAAAATGTACAATATCTTGAGAACGGTTTATACTAGCATTCTAAAATTTGTTTTAATCGTTTTCTAATGAAAAATTACATAAGAAATGACTACTTATGTAACTTTATTAAAGGTTTTAATTTTTTGATGACTTTTTCAAAAGTTCACTCAAAAATTTGGGGGTTCTGAACATGTGATTGTGTATAAAAACAATAGGCTTCCAGTATTCATGGATTGTAATTTTTGCACCAAATTTCGTTCGAATCGGTCCATTCAGTAATCAGTTATTGTCTCCACAGACTCACTGACATACACACGCATACAGACATCATCTCAAAGATGTCTGATTAGTGTTCAGGGATGCTTGAAACGTGCTCTCCCGTCGAAAACTCAAATTCGAATTTTCAACCCCGTCACAACACATTCCTTATACACTATATGTATATAAGGAAAGTAAAAACACATACTATACCATCCCCTACCAGAATGCAGATAATTTACATTCCTCTAGACACTAATAAAAGAATGCTTAATATTTCAAAATTTTTATTTCAAGTTTTCAATTTCTGGTCATACCATGGAGGTAAAGGGACTAACTCTCTCTAACATCATGGTTCATACAATTCAGCTCCAACTAATCTATCTAACAAAGTTTACATTAATTTAATTGTTTAAAACATGGATTTGAAGATAATGCAGGAAGCAAATCTCTATAACTCCATAGTTTAAATATTCATATTCTAAATTTTTAAATTGGTATGACCTATCAATATTAACTTTCCTATTTAGCTGAATCATGAAGGTAAAGGGGTGGTCTCATCTCTAACTTCATGAGCTGAATACAGTTTTCCTTTTAGTTTTTCAGTCATTAAAATCTCATGACCATGTAATTATATCAAGCTGTTCAATGTCTTCAGTTTAAGATATAAGCCCTTATCTCACCTCAATAGGCTACACATCCAGACAGACTTTGAGAGGCTATTTTTGCAGATCCAGGGGATAATTTGAAAAAATGATTTCATATTTCAATTCAGCCTGGGCTAATTAGCATGAGTTTTTTTCAATCCTCAAGGATGTAACTTGTACTCTACTATACTGGCATTGAGCTTTTATAATAGTGATGATTTTTTGCATTAGATTCAGCATTAGTGGATTATTTTCTTGTTATACCATGCAGGCATAGGGACAACTCAGCTCCAATTGATCTATGAACAAAGTTTATGTTACTTGCATTGCTTAAAATATGAATTTAAAGATAAAGGAAGAAGCAAGTCTATCTAACTCCATGGTTTAAATATTCATATTTAGAATTTTAAATTGGGATAACCTCTCATTAAGTTTACTATTCAGCTGAATCATGAAGGTGGTCTCATCTCTAACTCTATGAGCTGCATACAGTTTTCCTTTTAGTTTCTTCAGTCATTAAAATCTTATGGCCATGCAATTCAATTGCATCATTCTGTGGCAATGCCTTTGGTCTGAGATATAAGCACAAAAATAGCAAAAAAGGCCAAACTTTGACATACTGACACTGAACTTTTAGAAAAGTGATAGATGTAAAACACTGAGCTCAATTTAGATAGTTCACATTAGAAACTTGGCAGAGTTTAATTTTCGAGGATCCCCTAAATTTTGATAGATTAAAATGTTTTACCAGACTAAGCTGTGTACCAAATTTCAGCTCTCTAGGGCATAGGAAAGTACGCTAAAAATGCCATCAAAGAAGATGAAACAGACATACATTTATCATGGTAAGTTAAAATAAAAGCTTTTAAAAATAAAAGAATACTAAAGGTTTTAAATGAAAAAGAATGTAAACTATATATGTTGTTTGTATTATACAACAAATTTTATGCTTTGATACTTGTTGTCACTGGCACCTGTGTTGTAATCAGCAATTGCAATTTTCCATGCTAGGTCCCCATTGTAAAATAGTAAATGTTCTTTCAGGATATATTGCAAGCCCCAATGAATATCTGCAATTTTTTTCCTCCTTGATAGGTACATGATCTTCATAAAGATGAAGTAGATTCCAAAGAAATAGCATCATAGTCTTATGTCCTTCATATAACCATCAGATAGAGCTTTTTTACATAATGAAACTGCATTAGCAGGTTAGGTTACAAAAATTATGACTTACACTTTTTTCAAAATCAGTTATTCAATTACTCACCCCATTCTCTAGTAACTTTTAATATTAAGTTCCACTGTATTATTGTCCAAAAATGCAAAAATCTTATTTATGAATTCTGTTATACATGATAGTTATTTATAGTATATTACAGTAGTGTATGTACTGTAAAGTAATATTTTTATATATTTTAAGGTCAGAAAATTTTCAAAATTTAAAGAAAAAAAACCCCTCATGTTAGACATAATTATCTAAAAATTCTATCTAAAAATTCAACCAATTCTATCCAAGTATTTTCAAGCAATGTACCAAAACATTCAATAATGTTAATTTCATGCAACCTTTGTAGTACACTTTTTTTTTTTTGCAAATTCAGCAGCTTAACCAACTTTTATACCTTTTCTTTTCTAAAAATTTGTAATTTTTGTCTAAATTTCTTTTTTAAATCACAATTCATATGTTGATTCTATTGACTTTTCTCTTTTACTTTGTACAATTTGCATTACACACATCTTGAAAAAAATGGATTGCATGTACTCAAGCAATAAATTCAATTTTAATTAATGCTTGCATATATATATATATATATATATATATATATATATATATATATATATATAAATTAAAATAACTAATACTAAAGTGCAGGAATGTGAATCAGTAACCACAGTATCAAACTGCGAGCAATATAAAAGCGTGGAGTGAATATATATATATATATATAAAACCCAAAAATGCAAATCAGATTTAAATCTGTAGATGCTATCACAATTACAAATTGTTAATTATACTCTAAATTATTTTAAAACTCATGATAAAGTATAATATAATAAAATTTAGATAAGAACATTTTTAATGACTGATCTTTGAATTAGAAAAAATAAAGAAAATATATTTACTAATGTTTACTAGAAAATTACAAATTTCATATTTTATCTTAAAAACACTTAGAATCATATATTTAAATAAAAGTTACTAAAAGAAAATTTCACATATTTTTTTTTAATATTAACATGATCAAATCTTGAAAAATAAGTTTTATAATTAAATATTGCTAAGATATAATTGCTAAGGATTGCTAATATTCTACTAGTACATGAAAGAATAAAATTTAAAATTAAATATATATATATTTACATTGCTTATTTTGGGTAGAGTAAATTCTTTTGATTTCATCAAGGTCTTAAAAAAGTCATCTTCACTATCATCATCATTCTCAAACAGAACTGGTTTCTTCTTATCAGGTAAAGAAGCAGCTATTTCAGAACAAAAAAAATTTTTTCAACCACACTGATAAACAGTCATTTACTAACCAAACGTTACTGCAAATTTAGCATGTTAAACATTTAATCATTTTCTAGGTTAGATTTGCGAACTTGGAAGTGCAAAGCTCAACTTGATTTTTTATACATTTTAATGTATAATTGGAATGAATAATTGGAATGTATAATTGGAATGTATAATGTATAATTGGAATGAATATCAGGCATTGCCTGGATTTAAATTAAAGCAGGGATTACCAAAGATTAAAGATGGGTGAATACTCAAGTATCTCGAATACTAGAAAGTATTCGAGATTTGAAATCCTGAATATAACATCTGTGAGAAGAAATTCAAATATCTCTAATATCATGCGATGATTAACAGCAAGTTTTGGAATAAAAAATCAGGGTACTTCAAAGGAAGAAAGTTTGCTTCCACCAAGTGAAAACATTTTCAACTACTAGAAAAAGAAGTCTGTATCCTCCATTGAAGGAATTATCTTTGAAGTATTTAATCATGCTGATGTCAACAGTTTTTTAGAGCATTTTTTTAGCACCTCTGGTTTAATTTACAACAAAAACGAAGTAGACTAGATCTTGAACATGTTTGAATGCCTGTTTTCTTAAATAAAAATTTGTAGTTGAGAAGCATTTACAATTATTCAATTATTGTAGTTAACAGTACCCAGAATAAGAAGCAACTGCAAAAAAATTAAAATTAAAAGTTTAATTGCTAAATTATCGTGGTTTTATTATACTTTATTTTTACTTTATCAATTTATTTATTAATAATAAATAATATTTAATAAATAAGTATTTTTTAACAATTTGAAATAACTATTTGGGGTATTCGAATATTAAGAGATCTAGTTAATATTTAAATTCGATATATGAATTTAAAAAAGTGTTATTCACCCATCAATACTAAATATACAATGGCAATAGATATATAATGATAACAAGAAAGAACATTCACAACAAATTTACTCTATTCAATGAATTTGAAAATTAAACAATGTTCACACGATCACAAAAAAGAAAAGATACCAGTGGATTATGCGGCTGTGAGAACAGGAAATTTTTTTACGTAATTCTTTGCAGAAATCCAAAGTCTTAAAAATTAATGATACATTTATACATTGTAAAAATTACAATTAATGAATGGAAGGAGTTTTTCTTGTTTTGGAGCACTGTATAATATTTAAAGGAGCTGCTGTTAATTTATAAATACTGAATTGCTAGTCAATTTTTTTATATCACAATTTCAAAATCAGGGACTTCTTTAAAAATCATGAAAAGTATAATTTTTTTTTAAATTCACAAAAATTTGTCTATTGATAGTATGGATTCCATTTAAAATATTTTTGAAAGAGTATCTTCGATCTTTCTGATGGGGAATGGCAAAATGGTAAGTCTGCGATAATATTTTCAGTCACTAAGGAACCAATTTGTGTGAAAATCATTCAAAATCATGCTAAAACATGAATTAAGAAACTAATTCAAATTAATCTCACTGAGGTGCATCGTCCTGGGTCCTGAACGTGTGCCAAATTTCATGTGGCAAATTTCACATATGATGCTTAGATTTTATACTACAGGTAACACAGATGCACAAACAGACATCTTATTCTATTATATATATATATATATATATATATATATATATATATATATATATATATATATATATATATATATATATATATATATATAAAATGGAAAGTTTGTCTGTTCAGTATACAAAATCACAGTTGATATATATATTTTTCAAATTTGGTATGGTTCTACTCTACTTTACTGTGGGAACACCATCTATGCTTTGAGTTTCTAGGACCAAAGGTTATTGAGATATTAATAAAAAATGCACAATGAAACCTCGAATAGAAATAGCATTATGCAAATGATATACACTTATCCCCCGATTTACACGGCACTTGTTTTACACGATTTCGCTTTCACACAGTTTATAAATTAACAGATTTCAAAAAATTGATAAAATGTATATTCCGCTCCATATAAGCCTATACAAAGATTTGATGACATTTTTGAATTTTATTCCATTGGTAACACTGATGAAAACAACAGGGGATTCCCGGTGTTGTAAAATATATACATTTAGGGGAATCCCCGTAATAGGGGAATCCCCGTATGTATTTCACAACAGTAAAGCTGGGGCGCGGTAGCCCATTGGTTAGCGAGCTGGAGTTGCACTCGGTAGGCCCGGGTTCGATTCCAGTCACTGCCAAAACTGCCGCAGTGTTCACGAGGAGTACGATCACGTTAAACATGTGGGTCCGAAAGTCCTTCCGAGAGGTTGGTGGTAGGGGAAGGAGGGTACGGTCCCTGTGGATGCCTCCCCCACTGGGTTCCGGTCTAAATTGGGTGGCACTTTCCGGCCGTCCAAACAGTTACCTTACACCTTTCTGGTAGGTCGGACGGTCTGGGTCTCAACAACAACAACAGTAAAGCTATCTGGTTCATGCAAGTACATAGTGCAGAAACACTTTAGCAGCAAAGCTTATATTATTGTGCGTTTATCTTTTGAACTGGTAAGTTTTCAACATAGTTTTTCTTGCATCTTTATAGTTTGCGTAAATTTGTTAAGGTTCTATAATGTCAAAGGATTTGAAGAAAAATCAAATGAAAAGTTATTTCTTTAGAAACTAAAATTCAAATATTAGACCATCTACGTAATAGAGAAAGAGTAATGGATGTTGCTAAATTTTACTCTATGAATGAAACCACAATAAGAAAAAATGAAGACTCCAATAGAAAAAGTGTAGCAGTTGGAACCTGCAGCAGTATGAGTACAACTTCATATGTTAGAGATGTTACAATAGAAAATATGGAAAAAGCCTTAGTGATATGGATAGAAGACCAAACTCAAAAGCGAATCCCGATCGATACCAATGCTGTTACAAATAAAGCTTTGAAGATTTATCAATCACTTAAGAATCAGTCGCCGTCGACGTCATCCGATGAAAAGAAGGTATCTTTTTCCGCAAGCCACGGGTGGTTCGAGAGATTCAAACAGAGACATTCTTTACATAATCTGAGAATGAAAGGTGAAAGTGCATCTGCTGATTCGGATGCGGTACAACAATATCCGGCAAAACTTGCTGAAATCATTGCCACTAACTCCTACACTTCTGATCAGGTTTTCAATGCTGACGAGTCCGGATTATTCTGGAAACAAATGCCAGAAAGAACCTTTATAGCCAAAGCTCACAAATCAGCTAGAGGTCATAAAGTAGCAAAAAGTAGTATAACAGTTCTTTTCTGTTGCAATGCTTCTGGCGATTATATGATGAAACCATTGGTGATTAACAAATCAAAATCACCATAATCATTCAAAGGAATAAATATCAAAATCCTTCCCGTCTATTGGATGGCTAATAGAAAAGCATGGGTCACTGCCATAGCTTTCAATGAAAGGTTCCATAACTTCTTTGTTTCAGATGTCAAAAATTATTTAACTAAAAAAGAATTACCTTTTATGGCTCTTCTATTAATTGATAATGCACCAGGTCATCCTCCAGATTTACAACACGAAAATATAAAAGTTGTTTTTTTACCAAAGAATACAACTTCCTTATTACAGCCGTTAGATCAAGGGATAATTTTGACTTTTAAAGCACTGTACATCAAGCAAACTTTCAGGTATATCTTAGAAGAAATGGAGAATGATGAATCTCTTACTCTGATGGATGCTTGGAAGAAATTTACAATTTTAGATTGTGTCAAGCATGTTGGACTGTCATACACTCAGATCAAACAATCAACGATCAACGCCTGCTGGAAAGCAATATGGCCAGATGTTGTTGAAAGTGGAAATGATAAATCACCAATAGAGCATGAATATTCTCAGATCACTGAGTTGGCCCATACTATAGGAGGAGAAGGTTTTGAAGATTTAGCTCAGGCAGATATTGCAGAAATAATGGCTGATGAAGAATTGAATGAAGATTATTTAATTAACATGATTCGTGAAACAGACAAACATGAAGAAGACAATGATTCTGATGAAGAGCAATCTGAACCAGTTGCATTCCCAGCAAGAATCATAAGCGTAGGGCTTAATTTGGGAAAAAAGTTGGGCAACCATTTCTTACAATATGACACAAATGTTGATTGAGCTCTCCGATTCCAGCGAGACCTTTGTAAATGCTTAAATCAATATGAAGAGGTCTATAAAGATTTAGCAAAAAAACCTACGAAACTGTTAATTACCAATTTCATGACAAAGTCTTGTCAACCCGAGATCTTGCCTAATTCATCAACCATTGAGCCAGAATCGCATCAAGAAAGCTCAACTGATGAAAGTGACATCATACCTATCAGAAAAAAAAGACTGATAGTACATGAAAGTGATGACAGTGATTAAACTTATAAATAATTTTTAAGGGTCTTTTTGTTTTTTTGTTTTTTGTTCCTAATGTAAAATAAATATGTTATATTATTACATTCATATGTTTGTTGTTTTATAAACTAAGTATAATTTTAAGTTTTCTAAGATGTCTTACTTTTGTTTTACTTAAATAAATGACTGAATCATGCACATTTTGGGGTTATTTTCGTTTTACACGATTTTACTTAGCAAAATCCAAGATTTCAATTTACACGGTTTTGTTGTTGTTGTTGTTGAAACCCAGACCGTCCGACCTACCAGAAAGGTGTAAGGTAACTGTTTGGACGGTCGGGAAGTGCCACCCAATTTAGACCGGAACCCAGTGGGGGAGGCATCCACAGGTACCCTCCTTCCCCTACCACCAACCTCTCGGAAGGACTTTCGGACCCACATGTTTAACGTGATCGTACTCCGCATGAACACGGCGGCAGTTTTTGGCAGCGGCTGGAATCGAACCCGGGCCAACCGAGTGCAACTCCAGCGCGCTAACCAATGGGCTACCGCGCCCGCTTACACGGTTTTGTGCAGAACCTATCTTCCTTGTAAATCGGGGGACAGGTGTATTTTCATAAAATTCATTTGAAGAAAATGATATGTTGCTTAGCAACAGAATGGAGTAAAATGTGTTTATGCTTCAGGGGATTTTCTTTTAATCTTATTTGATTTAAATAATAAAATAAAATTAATATAAAAATAAATGTTATGAATGAACCATATTGCATTTTCTATTGGATTCAGTTACGGCCTTGAGATAAAAGCATGGAGTGTCAGAAGTGTCCTTCTAACTCCATGGATATAAGATTATGGGAATTTTTTATATTTCCAATTGATACTTTCAGTCATCTGGAATTTTTTTTTCTTTTGGCAAAAATGTTTGAACTTTATGTACTTTATGAACTTATGTGTTTAACCGATTATTAAAACAAGATAAAATCAGTACATGTATATCTTACTGCAAGATCTGTCTGCGAAGAGAATTTTAAAAGCGAGAACAGAGATTATGCTTCTTTTTAGGGTAAAAATCCTACATCAGATGTTTACCTAGCATTCTAGAGGGTATGACAGAATAATTACCAATTGTTGAGCAATCAAGCCTGAAGTATAGCTTTGTGACAAGACTAATAGTTTGAAATGAGAAAATAAAAATCAAAGACCTACTGTAAATTTCAAGCATTTTCAAGGTTCCTTAAAAATCAAAATAAAATTCAAGCACTTTTACGGATCATTGGAACTCTGGGAAATTTATTGCAAAAAACTTGTTTAACTTCAAAAAGTAATCAAAATAGATTTTTATCAAAAAAGCAAGCATTATCACACTTTATTAGATATATAGGAAAAATTGGAAGAACATGAACAACTAAAATAGAAAATTATTTTAAAAACACAGTAGATTTGAAAACTAAAATATCATTACGTAGTGATTGTTTAGAAGAAGGTTTTGGAACTTCCACTGGCTTAACATCCTTAACTTCTTTACTTGGAGATTTTCCAAAGAGATCCCCTCCAAACAGGTCACCATCCTGAAATGAAGACACTTGTGAAATTTAAAATCATTTTTCAATATCTACATTTAAATACATTTTTGGTACTTCTGAGTTACCACTTTGATACCTCGCTTAGAGGTTCACCGCAGTGGTAGATGACAGAACTATCTATTATGTGTCAGTCCCACTTACTGTCATGCAGCTTTTAGTGGTTGGGGTATGAAAAATAAATTTCAACTCTTTTGAATTAGGATGTTTTCAGATAGCTTAGCTTCAAAGAGGTGACAATGCAACTATTGCACATTTATTATATGAGCCACAATTTTCACAGATTTATTCCAGCACATTTAGACAATGTCTGCAATTCTGTCATTATTGTCAGTTTAATAAATTTGAATAAAAAAGGTAAAAAATTTGCTGAATTCTTAACTTTTAATTTTAAATTCTTATTTGAATTTTTAAAAAAATGTCTCTGAGGTGCATATCAGAAATTTTTAGTATAAGCACTAAACATTCACAAACAAGTTCAGACTGCTGTGTAATTTAAAAATGGCCATATGCTTTACTCTGCCCTGAAAAAGGTTTTCTGTAATTTATATGTTAATACTTTAATGCTCAACTCAAATTTACTTTGGCTAAGATTGCTTATCTTTTAGTAAAACAAATTAAAAAACTTGATGTGGGCAGCACATGACTTTGCTTACAGACAAACTCATTTAATAATTCATTAAATTTAGTTTTATTGCACAAAATAACATGTATACTTATTTGAAATTATACTGAAGTTGCACTTTTAAATTCAATTTTCGTTTCATTTGGCAACTGCACATATTTTCAAAGGTGGCGTAGCAAAAATGAGAAGAAACTAAAATATCTCAAGAATGGCTAATCTTAGAGTAATGGGGTTGGTCTTATTCTTTTTGTCAAAAATTATGTTTAAAACAAACATTTAATTGATACGTTTGAGCATTCATAGTCTTTTATCTTAGATTTTAATGATTTTTACAGGTCATTTTGCAAAAAAGGAAGCAGGTTCTGTTTTCTTGAATTGTACTAAAATCTAATCAGCACCAGGATAACCTACAAGTGACTTATCTATCAAATTTTGTGAAATTTGGTAAATTACTTTTTTAGCTAGAGTGGATACATGCAGTGTTTGTGGCTCAATTCGCACAAAAACAAAAAGGCAGGTTCTTTTAACCAAATCGTACCAAAATCTAATCAGCACCAGAGTCACCCACAAGGGACTTACCAAATTTTATGAAATTTGGTCAATTAGTTTTTCAGTTAAAGTGGATACATATATTACACAGACAGAGAGAGAGAGACACACACTTACACATACACAGACATCATGCTAAAAATAGTTTTTTTCGTGTTCTAGAGGTCCCAAAATGTGTAGATCCCTGAAAAACCCAAGTTGCAATTTTCGATATGATTCCAATACTTTCCCTATATATTACCATGTATTGCAGAGAAAGTAAAATATAATTAATCTATAATTAAACATAATCCAGTGATGAAGTCGAAAAATCAGAATATTCTGAAATAAAACAAAGCATATAACTGAAGTAAATATGTATGAAATATATTTCTCAGCAATAATCAGTAAACTAAACAAATACAAACCTTTTCATCATCAAATCGAACTTCGGATGTAAATAGTCCAGTCTTTTTCCGGAATGGTGATTCGTCATCAGAATTTTCTTCATTTCCAAAAAGATCCTCATCTAGTGTAGAAAAGGAAAAAAAATGAAAAAGATAAAAGAATGCAGTGGGATCAATCCCATATAACGATATATCGAATCACTCAAAATCTACAAATTTGTTGCTCGTTAAATCTGTGCTGCAGCAAAAATATATATGTATGATATGAGGAAGGGTCAGCAAGGAAGTACCTAAGTGAATATAAGGATCATAACTCCCTAGAGGGTTTTAAATGTAATGTAAAACACAGTAGACCTCAGTTTAAGAATTCACTATACACAACAAAGAAGCTTACTAGTAGCCCCCTCCCATGATATCAGCTGATATATATCTTTGAACACCAATATGATAGAAATAAAAAATACTTAAAAAAATCATTAAAATAAATTATTTGCACATTACAATTTCAAAATATGACAAAATGACAGGATTTATATTCTTTAGAAGTAACAAAAAATAAGGATTTTTAAAAGATTCAAAATGCATTAACACATGCATATTTTAAAGTGGTTCAAGCAAGACTTTATACAACAAAAATAACAAGAAAGATCAATTATGCATAAAGCATTAATTATGAAACACTTCCCAACTGGAATGCAATTTTATTTTAACATCTCTAACATATGATGAGTTCAGCGCTAACAACTTTTAAATTATCACAGTAATTTACTATACTTAAAAACTTCAAACTTTATCAAAAAAGACAATGCTAGTTACACAAAATGAATTTTATTCAAATGACGTCATTGAAATATTTCATTCATTTCATATCACTTATATTCCAGATTATAGAACTAAACAATTTTGCTTGAAAAAAATTTCAGCAATTCTTATACAACTCACCTTACAATCACTTGATTTGTTTACATTCTGTATGCTATAGTTTATTGTTAATATTAGGCTTTGTTGTAGAAATAAAGAAAGTTTAGTGATCATTTAAAATAAAAAATGTTATAATTGCATTGGCATAGAATTTAGATACACAGAAAATACACAAAAATAAAGCGGTTTTATGATGAATGCAACACTAAATATAAATTTAAACAATCTGTAAATGTCTATAGTATACACAGGGGGAAAAAAAATGGAAGCCATATTTTTATTTTGCAATGAGTCAATGAGCCATGTGATCTCTTCATATATCGGTTTATATGATATGGGTGTAAGTATTATTTCAAGTTTTATTTAAAGAACTACTCAATGTATTTTGCTGAAATTTTTTTTATACATTTTATGTGATAATTTGTATATTTCCTAGAAATTTTGAGGAAAAAATGTAAAAAATATTAAGTTCCATAGGGTTCAATGTATTTCATTTTTTTCATTCTGGGTTAAATTCGAAACTAATTGGGTGATATTATTCATTTTCATTCCCAAACATCCCATAGACCATCTCAACTACATACTAAAATGCAATTTCAATAAAGTAATTTTTACGGAAGTTATTGTGCGAATAGACAGACAGAATGACCAAAGTGTTAATAAAAATATGAATGGTAAGATATAGTAATATATGCATGGAAAACCAGTAGTTGGGAACAATTTTGCCAATTGCACTTGTTCTGTAAGACCTATTTTATCTAAAATTGTTATTTTTTTAAGAGGGGGCGGGGATGCCGATTTTTGCTAAAATTGCTATTTATGCACAAGTAAAAACTGTCTTATGGATAAAAAAATACTTTTTAAGGACCTCTGAGATAAATAAGGACTTTTGATAAAAAAAAAAAAACTATTTTTAAGGGTCTTATCACTAAAATCAGGTAAATTTTGAAATAATATGCATACCTAATACACATGTACATTTACATCCTGTAGCTCTGAGGTTGGATGTTTAGTATACTCTAGGGTTAAATTTATGAAGACGTCACCACTGATTGCATAAAGGAAAATTTATAATACTACAAAGCATTACTAATTTCTGATACTGTTCCTGTCATTTTGAGAAATTTTCACACCTACATACCCCATATAACAAAACCTAACTATAAGATGCAAAAGGTCAGAATACTAACCATTTGGCAAGTAATAGGCTCTAAAGTTTTCTATAAAGTTGTTTTCATAAAAAAAAAAAAAAAAAAAAAAAAAAAAAAAAAATTTTAATGGGTTTCATTTGCATGCAAGACCAAAATAATAAAGTTCTTGTTGAAAGTATAATATGCAATATTATAAAACTATATTTACACTTAATAATTATTATTTATAGCAAATGTACACTTGTGCAGGAGGTTTGATGTATAGGGAGAAGGCTTGATGCATTTACAAAATTTTCCAACAGATGACACCTACAAATATGCTTAAAATGTAATTTTGTATCGTGTGATCTAGATCTAAAAGACAAAGGGCCACTAGATTTTCTAAGTTTAAATTTGGAGTTTTTCAGACTTTTAAAAAAAAAAAATTGCCATTTTATATCTGAAGTTTATATTTAAAGATAATTAAATATTAATTGAATATAATTTGTAGGGGATAAATAGCATTTCCTTACAGCTATTTTTACACAAGAATTTGCCATGAGACAATACAATTTGAGCTATGTTAGTATAAGGAGGATTGATATACAAGATTTGGTGATGTTTGACATTAAAATTCAGGTAGTTTTCAATTTGCTTATAAATTATTTCTGCATACTATTTATAAATAAAAATTAAAATAAGATTTAAGTGTAATTCTAGGTATAGCCATTTAAGTCTGCCAACAATAATAATAAGAAATTTGAGTAATTAAGCTTTTCAAATGAAGATAGTGATCAGTTTTTGGTAACTTCAATGTAGAACTAAATTGAATATTATTGATTTGAAATGTAGACAGATGTGAGCTGTTTTTTATTTATTTTCTTTAATTAAAATGTATTAAATTAGCCCAATACATACCTCAAATCTCCCTACTATGAGAGAGGTTTGATACAATAGCGGTAAAAAAAGTTGGTCAATGTAATTGTTACAACTTGAAAACTAAGTACTAATAAATTGTAAATAATTATTTTATGAAAGTAAAAGTACATTTTATAATTTAATCAAATATTATTTAAATAAACTTTACATCAAAAGAAAAAAAATGTTGGAAAAAAAAAAACTGTCAAAACTCCTTTACTCTTTGATCATTATTTAAAATTTTATTAGAGAAAAATAAACTCTTAAAGATCTGGCATCACGTCTGATGAAGAGCGTACTTATGCTCGAAAGAGCTATGGCATTTTTTAAAACTTTTGCACGTCTTATAAGGAAGTGAAATAAAGACCTTCTGTTGTGGATGTGTGCTTAATTTTGCTATCTTAAAGATCTTTGGGAAAAATTAGTACTTTCAAAGATCAAAATTTAACAATGAAAATTAGGAATAACTAAGGATACAGGGAATCATGTATATAGATCATAGCAATAGAATCTGTCTAAGAGGATTTCTTCACTGAATGAGGTTCTATTATGGAGGGCCATAACAGACATTCCTTCTAAAGATTAATGCTTTAAGAATGGTGTTTTTATGGAGACTTTGGTAAAGCAGTCTTTTATGAACAGACTTTGGATACCTTTATGGACAGACTTAAGATGTCTTAAGTCTGTCCATAAAAGTCTGACTAGAGATGCCTTTTATGAACAGCATTCAAATGACTTATTCACACTACAAATTTTGATCCCGATCGAACCAGCAAAAGTATATACAGGACAGTACTGGACTCAGTTTGATAAATTTTCCAGAAGACGATCAGAAATTTGAATTAAGATTGTGTGCTAATGTCACCAATTCTGCAGTGTCTAACTCCAGGATATAAAATTATAGTAATTTGCAGCTGGGTAGAATAATAAAATATAGAAAATATCGTAAAAGCAAAAAGTTTGACAATGCAAAATATTAAAATAAGTTAACTACCAAAATATTGTTGCAAAATGACTTCACACCACATATTTTGGTATGTGCGATTGCATTCAAATTAATTTCAAGCTGATAGTGAGCAGATCAAATTCAATTAGAATCAAAACTAGTACTGTACAGGGGATGCAGGGGTAATAACACTGTATTTAAATTACTTTCTAGGAAAATCATGACAATCTATCAAACATAGCCTATTAATAAATACCATATGAAAGACGGAAAGGATTTTGTTCTCTACAGCATGACTTGAAAAGGCTTCCAAAAAATCCAATGATTAGATATATTTACAAAAAAATTACTTGTTTTCAATTTTAAATATAATTTTTTTTTTCAAATTGATCTTTGAAGGACACATTACTTTAACCTTACACAGATTCAGGGGCGTATCCAGAAAACTGTTTTGGGTGGGGCGTAAAGCTAGAAAGCTAATTCACACCTATTTTGTTAAATTTGTGGTCGTGTTTTGGCATGCCCTTGAATGAACTCGCAAAACAATAAGTCAAAGAAAAACCCGAATACATTCAAAGATATATATTTTGATATTATTTTTCATATTTTAATATAATTTTATATCTCATACATCTTTTAATATCTTTATTTTTTCATATCTCAGTAATGAGTATTTATAAAATAAACTTAATTTCCTTTGTGGCAAATTAATTCATTATGGCCTCTACATCAACTCAAATATGGGGATGATCATTCATCAGAGCAAGTCCTATCAACCGGTCTTCGCCCATTTGAGGCCTCAACCAAGTTTTAAGTCCTCAGAAAGTAAATAAACCTCCTTCTGCTGTGACAATTGACACCAGAAGTGTGGTCTTGTACACTTTAGTAAGGTAAGGGTAAATATCGCCATCTTCCCTTAATTTCTCCAATACGCCGAGTGAAAAAGATTTACTGAAGTTTGGCCTCTGATACAGGAGTTTTACTTCTGCAACAATTTGTTGTAGGATATCCTGGTCTGAATCGTGTAGTGCCATGAGGTGGCATGATGCTTTGATGATCCTTCTGAAGTATGGTTTAACATCTGTAGACTCTAATTTTTTAAATGATTTGGAACCACTTGGTTTCAAATGGTTCACCAAATTTTCTCAAAATCATAGGATATATTTGAACAAAGAATGCAAACAGTCCACTTCCAGTGAGCTGTTGATTAGGAGTCTTCTTCCACTAGATTATTAACTTGGTGCTGCTGTCTGTCAGCTAGTCTTGGAAATGTTTAGTTCGACTTCCAACCCCCGATTTCCTCCTCCATCACTAATTCAGTATAGAACTTCTTATCGTAAGCATGCCTCTCCTTCAGCACTTTTACCATTTGCTGAATTTTTACAGTGGCTTCATGTACATCCAAACTCTTCGATAGAAACTATAGCTCAATGGTTTGATTATAACCATTAAATTACTAAATGAATATATGGCCATTATGAATTCATAATGAAATAAACCTTTGAGAAGATTTGCTTTGGCCGCTGTTCCCATATCATGGAATTGTGTTAATTTCACTAAAGCTGTTGTGAAGTGAGCAGCAAATCAATTTTTAACTGAAGAACTGAGTCATGGCACAAATCCCAGCATGATCAACAGTGTCCGACCAAGGAATAAACCCAAATCTCTCAATACTGCATGATTTTTTACATGGGGTTGAAAACAGAGATAATTTCTTCTACAGTTCTTAGTGCATTCCTGTTGGAAGGCACATCACAGTAATTAGAAATTGCCAAATTAAGATGATAGTTTTTGCAATGGCAGAGAGAGGCATTCACAACTTCTCTTTTAATTTCTGTCACATCCTACAGAATTGCGAAACATTCATGGTTCATCTATTACAACCAGTCGCAATGCCGGAATTCAGATCTAGTTGCAGCTCTTTATAAATTTAAGAATACTTTCTCCAAGAACAAAGCTTCTAATTGTCCAGTCTTCCTCTTATCTAAAATGTCTTTTTGAAGATCCACGAAACACACAAAATTTTCTTTTACAATACCTTTTAATTTTCTTTTACAATTTGAGCAATACCGCATTGACAAACAGAGTTGCAACTTCGGAGATTCATCAGTGATTTTATTAAATATTATACTGTAATATTTTTTCCCATACCCGTGTCAGAATCGTTTTCAGAATCTCGACACAAATACAGATTATCAACTCACTGCAAGTCATTGCATTTGTTGAGGATTGTGTTGCGTTTGTAGAGGATGTTTCTGATTGATTTTATATAATATTGTCTCCTGTCAATTCAGAAGCAAAGGGATTTGAAGATTTCTTGGTTCCTGGTAGGTTTGCAATTGGTGTTTAGCTCAGATGGCCTCTCTCTGAAATATTTTGGCAGCCAAACAACAGAATCGTTTTTATTATTGCACTCAGCCTTACCATGATCACTTCAACTTATTTCTGTCAGAAAAAGCTCTTATGGTTCCAGTTATCTACATTTGGTAGAATGAATGTTTTTATAAATACTATATGAACTCGCCCCATTATGTTATTCAGTGTTACTTTTTTTTTCTTCCTTGGGGGGGGGGGGGGGGGCGAAGCACCCCCGGTAGACATTTTATGTTAACATAGTTTCCATTTACGTGACACATTATTTAGATATATTTATATATGGCAAAAAGGAACCCCCCTAAAATTTCATTCAATACTAAAGTATTGTTCATTTAGTAAGAGTAAAAAACTTACTTTTTTATGTTTATACGGTAAATGAACTAAGCACATACATTTTAAAATATGTGTTCCAAATTTACTGAAGAAGAAAATTCTTTAAAAATGTTATTTTCAGATTTTCTGTTATAGCAACATGAGCTTCAGTTATCCCATTAAATAGTACATACAGCATGTCAAGGCTCTTAGAACACACACACACACACACACAAAAAAAAAATGTTTTCTCATTTACATAAAAAGCGGTAGTTATTAAATGCCATTAACATTAATTAGAATGATTAAAAGTGTGGGGTAATGTTTACCTAGAGTAGCAACAGCATTTGAAATATATGAGCAGTAAGACAGGGTTAAGGGAAAGTTCCCACAATTCTGTTTTTAAATGCAACAAAGTAAAAGAGGAATTTTGTCATAATAATCTGCAAAATCTATATGAAAGATTTCCTGAAAATGAATTGAATAAACTTCTTTTGATGTCCTATATAACTCTCAAAAGTATCCCACTACTCTAAGTGACATAAATTTGCATGCACAAGATCATCTGGACTGTGATTTATCAAACTAAAGTATTGTTAATTTAGTAAGAGTAAAAAACTTACTTTTTTATGTTATACGGTAAATGAACTAAGCATATACATTTTAAAATATGTGTTCCAAATTTACTGAAGAAGAAAATTCTTTAAAAATGTTATTTTCAGATTTTCCGTTCTAGCAACATGAGCTTCAGTTATCCCATTAAGTAGTACATATAGCATGTCAAGGCTCTTAGAACACACAGACACACACACACACACACACACAAAAAAAAAGGGATGAAAACTAAACAGTGAAGTAAACTAGTTGAAGAGAATCTATCAATCTTAATGTCTCAAAGTATGTCTGATAAAACTGTTACAACTTTTCCTTATCATAAAGCAATTAAATGTTTTGAGAAATGAAAAATGTAATGTTTATGTAATTATGCAATATTTCACTGTTTTCTTATATATATATAAAAAAAATTCAATCTGTTTTTTTTTCCCAATTGATTTTCATTTTTCATTAACAGTTTCAATTTTTTTATCAGTGAGTCAGGCTGATTCATGAAATTTTAAGTGAAATGCAAACCCTGTGTCACCCTTGTTGCCTAATGAGTATTTGGTTAGTATTGACAATTCCTATTTTATGATCCAGAGGTGGGACAACAATGGCCCAAAATAAATCAAACTAGATACATGCAGCAAAGAATAATCCATTTTTCGATTGAAGATAATATTGCAAGTAATTAAAATGCAAACTTGCCTTTCTTCTTTTCTGCAATCTTAGGAACTGGTAACACTTGGGGCAGTTTAAGTCTTTCTTGCAAAGAAGAAACTGAATTCTGGCGAGTTTCCTTCTGGGGTTGTGCATCTGCAGGTAGCCTCTGGATATTTTTTTCCTTCGTCTTAAATTCAAGAGAAGTGTCAGATTCAAAGCCATTAACTTCCTTTTCCCCCTTTTCAGAACCAAATAATTCAGACTCATCACTCGATGAAATTTTATCACTCATGTTTCGAGACACTTGATCAATTTGCTTTTCAAATAACCTGTCGTCATCAAGAGGAAGAGGCTCCTAATTGAAAAAAAAACAAGAAAAATCAATCATGCTTAAAGCATTGATTATGAAACACTTTCCAACTTCAATACAATTTTATTTAAACATGTCTAAAATGCAATACATTCCTCGGTAATATTTTAAAACTTATCACAATACTACATTAATTTATTATTTTTGAAACCTTAAACCTTCATCGAAAAAAATTAACTTCATTCAAATGACGGCATTAAAGTATAAATTGCCTGGTTTAAGCATCTCTAAAATGTGATACATTTCTCGGTAATAATTTTAGAATTATCATAATACTACGATAATTTATTATATTTGAAAACTTCATCGAAAACAACTGAAATTCATTCAAATGACGTCATAAAAAAATAACACGTCTGGCTCTCTCTATAAAAGCAACATTTCATTCATAAATAATTTCCCCATTCATGTCATACATCACAATACTATAATAATTTATTTTATTTAAAGACCATTGAGCTACAAGTAAATAAACTGTATGCGTTAAACTTCATCGAAAAATATCGTCCTTCTCTTTCTAAAATCAATGAATATTTCAGTCATATCAGCTAAGTAGACTCCATGGACTAAATGATTTTGTGTTAAAGAATTACAGCGATTCTAATACAACTCATTCTACATATTTTGCTGTTTACATTTTACATAGGTGAAAAATAGGCTTAATAGTAGAAATAATCAAATTTAGATGAGCATTTAAACTGGAATATATTGTCATTGCGTTGTTTCAGTATGTAGATGCACAGAATTTAGGCAAAAATAAAGTAGTTTTAGGACGGATACAACACTCAATATGAATTAAAAAGAACTTTAAAAATCAAGATTTTGACACAAGATGGATGCCATATATCATTTTGAAGTGGGTCATGTGATCGTTTCATATCATGGACACGTGATCGCTTCATATAAGAGGTGTTATTATTATTATTTTAATTTTTATTTAAAAAACTACTGAATATATTTCGCTGAATTTTTTTTTATATATTTTATGGAACAATTTGAATATTGCCTAAAATTTTCGAAGCAATTTGAGAATTTTAAATCCGCTTAAAAAATACTTGAAAAATTAGGTCCCATAGGGCTCAATGTATTCCATGTTTTCAACCCGGGTTCAATCCAAAACTAATTGGGTGATAATCTTCATTTATATTCCCATAGGTCCTATAGACCGTCTGAACAACATACTAAAATTTCATTTTGATTAAGTCATTTTTACGGCAGTTATCGTGCTAACGGACGGACAGACAGACAGACAGACAGACAGAATGAACAAAGTCATAAACACTTTTCAACTTTGTTGTAAAGTGTTAAAAAAGTATTCAACTTCACAAAATGTTTTCAAAAAATAACTTCATTTCAAGAAATATTGTACAAATAACTAAAAGATATATAAAAAAATAAAATAACATCAAATTGAGTAATTTGGTTTTACTATCACAATTTCTTAAATAACAGCTGGTGTTTAAAAACATTATTGTCGTAACTTAACTATGAAGCACATAGTACTGTATGAGAACAAATTCACTCAATTGGTTGATAAGTAAACACAGTGCTCCTTTTACCCCAATATCTATTTTTGATGAGTCCTTGTCAACATCCAAGAACATGGCAAGGTAAAATTTGTGGAGAAAAAAGTATGATCAAATTGTCACCAAGACTCCTTGGTAGTCAGAAATTAGTTTGCTTCCAAGATTGGATGAGTGCATTCACACAGTTTAACAAAATAGACATGGATTTTTTTTATAAAAACAAGCAATTTATTAATGAAAAGGATAAAGAATATTGATATTTTTAGCACTTCTAAATATTGTGCATCCCCCTCACCCCATATATATATCGAAGAATTCTATTTAATGACCATACTTAGAACCTGTTTCAAGACATTGGTTGTAAGGGAAATTTTTTTAACTGCTTAGAAAAGGGCCAGAATTTAATTCGAAAGCTCTACATATGTAAATAATTCTTATTGCAAAGATAAAATGCAAGATGAACTGACTAGTGACAATTTCTAAATAGATATAGTTTGAAGAATTTTGCCCCCCCCCCCCCCCAAAAAAAAAAAAAAAAGAAAGAAAGAAGAATATTCAAAGACCAAAATGGACTTTTGTGCATCAAAACAAAATTTCTTGAAAGTGAACTGCTTTGAATTATTTTGCTACTTAATATTGTATATACATATTTTGCAGTCAAGTTTTAATATCATCTACTTAAAGATTGTTAACTTCCATGTACACTATTAAAATGCTACTGACCATGTATGTATTAGGTATGGATAATATTTAACCTAAAACCCAAAATAACATTGCCATTTCCACAGAATGTTTCTGATAAAATCAATTATTGAAACTAGGGTGTTATAAAAATAATATTCTGATTTGTAAGTACAGTGACCGCCGCTTATAAGAAACACGTTCGTTTCGCTCGTTTTGTTTCTTATAAGCAGTTGTTTCTTAAATCCGGAAATTTTTTAAATATCGTTCTTCCATTGTAAATACTAACTATTGAACACAGTTTTACAGAATTTAAAAGATAAATGTATATAAGTAAAATATTAGTACGTACATAATACATTTGTAAATTAAGTTTTGCATTCAAAAATATTTCTCATTTTACAAATTAAGCCTTACAACTTAAATTATTATCTATATGCATATAGTATGCAGTTAAATAAGAATAAAAAGTAAAACTCATAGGTCGTTCATTTATGTATAAGAGCATAGTACATTTTCATACATACCGTAATCTATTACTGAAGAATAGCAAAAAACTTATCCAGTATTGTTTGTGCTAACGAGTCTGTGATTAGTTTACGTACATCCATTTCTAAATCATAAAACAGTCCATAAACTTTTTCTGATGCCCCTCTGTGTTCAAGAGTTTTTCTAATTATAGTTAGGGCTTCTCGCGACTGTTTGGCTGTAGGAAAATTTTCTTCTTGTGGAACGTCGTCTTCATTTTCTTCTTCATTGCAAACATTCTGAATTTCCGCACTATGTCATCATCATTGTTTTCTTCAGATGTTTGTAAATTTTCGTCGATGTGAATCCATTCTTCGAAAGGTGCTTCAAATTCTTCTTCATCTTCTGCTGGTATGGCAACATTATTTTTCAAAAATCCTGCTTTACGGAAGCAATTAAAAATGCATATGTCAGAAACTTTTTTCCATGCGCCTGCGATCATATGGATAGCATCAAGCAAGGTTGTTTTCTTGCTTATTGACTACACGGAGGTGGAGAATCATACTTTTTAAGTAAACTTTGCTTTTCAAGCAAAGTAAGGGTTTGCGACATGCTTCACTAGCAAAACATAAAATGACTAACTAAAGCTGTACGAATATTATTTGAGTGCATAAGCAAAGATGCCTTTCCTTATCAGTACGTTTCCTTAACTGCCAAAAGATTAAAGCTCGTTTCTTACTGGTTTGGGGTTGTACTCCCCAAGCCTTTCTGCGGAGAAATCCTCTGTCATCCTTTGTTACATAGCAAACTCCCACCCCCTCCCCGTACGCCCAGAGACAAGAGATAACAACTCGTCCTTCAGTTAACCTTAAACAAATCGATTTTTTTTTTTTACACCAGCGTCGCAAGGAAATCAACAAATTTTCTGTAGAAAACTGTTTCTTATAAGCGGAATCGTGTTTCTTATAAGCGACACAATTTTAATGTTAAAACGAAGTTTGTATTTGTTTCTGTCGTTTTGAGTCTTATAAACGGCTGTTTCTTATAACCACTGAATCTTATAACCGGCGGTCACTGTATCTAAAAAGAATACACACTATTAAAATGCTACTGACCATGTATGTATTAGGTATGGATAATATTTAATATAAAACCCAAAATAACATTGCCATTTTCACAGAATGTTTCTGATAAAATCAATTAATGAAACTAGGGTGCTATAAAAATAATATTCTGATTTGTAAGTATCTAAAAAGAAACTTTTCAAGAGGGAAAAAATACATTTAATTCATATTCCTTACATTTTTGTTTAGAGCAGTGGTTCTTAAACCTTTTAAACCCAAGAATCTTCTCGTAATTAAAAAAAATTGTGGACCCCTTGAAATAAATTAAAATAGGCTTTTATACATATCTTTAAAATACTGAATATAAGTGAAAGTTAAATGTAATAAAATAAACATTTATTTTGCAGTAAGGAACAATGTTAAGACCAGAAATTGAAAATTATCAGTTCAGGAAACTTATATAAGATTCATCTAAACATGAACATTGAAAAACTTTAAGCTAGCAACATTATATTACTGACTAGCAGTATACTCGTTCTTGGCATGGAATATATAATATAAAGAAATTAAAACTTGAATTATGTGCAACTTCAAATGACTTTGTTATTCTAAATATTTTATTAAAATATTTAATTTAATTCTCCTTAAAAGATGTATAAGAATATCTGTTCTCGCTATACAAAATTATCTTCACAGGCAGATTTGAAGAAAACAACATCCTGGTCCCATTTGTAAACACATTTACAAAAACTATTTAATTTTCACAAAACGATAGGGATTAAAAAGGAAATTGAACTTAATTTTGCAAAATATTGAAATTTTATACATAAGAAGTCATTTTCATTAATTTAGTATCATTTTATTAATTTGATGGAATTTTAAAAAGCCGCTAAATTTGTCAGAAAGTGGGACAGTTGGATTAACAAGGGAAGGCTTTGCAATAGTTCTCTCAGATTGCAATCTTTCATGTCCTATCTTGTAAAGGACCATGAATAATGATAAAACGCCACAGCTTTCATCTGCTAAGTGATAGGGGGCGCCACAATAACAATTTGAATTTGTCATGCAAATGTGCTCGACTGATGCGCATTATTTACATTTTAGTGTAAAAATATTATCCTTTTCAGTTATTTTTATTATTAAATAATACCTGAAAAAACAACAAAATATGCACAGCCGTTAGATTGTTACTTCTTCAATCCTTAAAAGGCATTTGTAAAACGTATCGAAGACTACATAAAAATTCGAGCTGCATGCATTGAAGGGGTCCATATTGAAGACATCGATGAATTTTGAACCAACATCGATGAAGAGGCCAACAGGAAGTTAAATGACAGATTATTTTAAAAATGCATTCATTTGTGTACAATTAACTTGGTGCTGATGCATTTCAAGATATGGTAATATATTCTTGGAAAAAAGTTGGATATTCTGTTGAAAAACACATTACAAAATTTAACAAGGTAATGGCAACTGTATTTAATATTGGTTCAGCAACTTGTTTCATTGTAAATTGCAATGATTATGCATTTGTTAAATGTGCACATTGTAACGTTTTCATTTGTATTCATCATACATTTAATCATTCCCATTCATAATTTCAAACTTACAAAGAATTTAAATTATTCATTATTTTACAAATTTCATTCGTTTTGATTTTCATTCTAATACAGTCAATAGTTTTGTTGATTAGTTCAGTTTTGGTTTCTAAAAATTTCAGCCTTTGTTGTGTTTGATCAACCATGTCTTGGCAGTTGTTTAGCTAATTAATAAGATATAAATTATATTAGTAATAAATTTATTCTTTACTACATACCATTGTTGTCCATTTTATTTCAAAATAATAATAATAATTGAAAAGGATAATATTTTCACACTAAAATGTTAATAATACACATCAGTAGAGCACGTTTGGATGACAAATTCAAATTGTTATTGTGGCGTCCCCTATTACTTAGCAGATGAAAGCGGTGGCGTTTTATCATTATTCATGGTCCTTTACAAGATAGGACATGAAAGATTGCAATCCGTGAGAACTATTGCAAAGCCTTCCCTTGTAAGAGACAAATGTTACTGAAACATCATTACAATACTATCATCTTTCAAAACACAATTAATTTCATTGATTTGGAACCATTTTTATTAAGTTGGCAACAGATTTATCGATTTGGTGATATTTTCGTTCATTTGATGCTATTTGAGCAATTTGACCACATTTTAAAAGGTTGCCAAATTTGTTGTCAAATAGAATTGGCTGACAATCAAAAACTACCGAAACATCATTACAGTACTATCCCCTTTCAAAACAAAACTAATTTCATTAATTTGGCATCACTTTTATCAATTTAACAATATTTTTAACAATTTGACAACATTTTCCCTAATTTCGCAACATTAAAAAAAGGTTGGCAAAAATTATGCTAAGTTAAAAGAAAATGACATGAAATTGATGAATTAAATTTAAATATTTTAATATATAAATTCTGTTACTTATTGAGGATGCTATTAATATTTATGTTAGAGTTGCATGAAATATAAGTTAATTGGGTACTTCAAAACAGTTTTACATGTTGTTATTCAGATAAGAGCCAAATGTACAATTGAACGTTAAAGACACTGCGCCATGGTTCTCATACATCAATTTTTCACTATGAAAGAAGTAAATTCATTGCATCATACTAGGAAAGTCAGGTGTTGTCCACATAAGATTTTTTTTTTTTAAATGGCAAGTGCAAATCTTGGTATACATCCAAAACATTCAATAACTAGCCGCCTTTGGCGACCAGCCTGTTCGCTACCCTTGAAAATTCTGACCGTGGCAAACTCGTTGGCGCGACCTACCAGAAAGGTGTAAGGTAACTGCTTGGAAGGTCAGGAAGTGCCACACAATGTAGACCGGAACCCAATGGGGGAGGCATCCAAAGAGACCGTACCCTCCTTCCCCTACCACAAACCTCTCGGAAGGACTTGCAGTCCCACACGTTTAACGTGATCGTACTCCGCGTGAACACGGCTGCAGTTTTGGCAATGGCGGGAATTGAACCCGAGCCTACCGAGTGAAATTCCCGCGCGCTAACCACTGGGCTACCGTGCCATCCGCGACAATCTCCATAACTTTATTTTTATTCGGCAATTTTGGGAATCGAACCCGGGCCTACCAAGTGCAAATCCCGCGCACTAACCACTGGGGTACTTCACCCTCCGCGATATTCTTCATAACTTTCTTTTTATTCACCCAATTTAGACCGGAACCAAGTGGGAGAAGCATCCACAGGGACCGTACCCTTCTTCCCCTACCACCAACCTCTAGGAAGGACTTACAGACCCACATGTTTAACGTGATCGTACTCCGCGTAAACATGGCGGCAATTTTGGGAATCGAACCCAGGCCTACCGAGTGCAATTTCCGCGCGCTAACCATTGGGCTACTTTGCCCTACGCGACAATCTCCATAACTTTCTTTTTATTCATCCAATTTAGACCGTACCCTCCTTCCCCTACCACCAACTTCTCGGAAGGACTCACGGACCCACATGTTTAACGTGATCGTACTCCGCGTAAACACGGCGGCAATTTTGGGAATCGAACCCGGGCCTACTGAGTGCAATTCCCCCGCGCTAACCACTGGGCTTCTTCGCCCCCAGCGACTATCTCCATAACATTCTTTTTATTTACCCAATTTAGAACGGAACCCAGTGGGAGAGGCATCCACAGGGACCGTACCCTCCTTCCCCTACCACCAACCTCTCGGAAGGACTTCCGGACCCACATGTTTATCGTGATCGTACTCCGCGTGAACACGGCGGCAGTTTTGGAAGTGGCGGGAATCGAACCCGGGCCTACCGAGTGCAATTCCTGAGCGCTAACCACTGGGCTGCCTCGCCCTCCGCAACTTTCTTTATATTCACCCAATTTAGACGGGAACCCTGTGAGGGAGGCATCCACAGGGACCGTACCCTCCTTCCCCTACCACCAACCTCTCGGAAGGACTTCCGGACCCACATGTTTATCGTGATCGTACTCCGCGTGAACACGGCGGCAGTTTTGGAAGTGGCGGGAATCGAACCCGGGCCTACCGAGTGCAATTCCTGAGCGCTAACCACTGGGCTGCCTCGCCCTCCGCAACTTTCTTTATATTCACCCAATTTAGACGGGAACCCTGTGAAGGAGGCATCCACAGGGACCGTACCCTCCTTCCCCTACCACCAACCTCTCGGAAGGACTTACGGGCCCACATGTTTAACGTGATCGTATTCCGCGTGAACACTTCGGCAGTTTTGGCAGTGGCGGGAATCGTACCCGGGCCTACCGCTAACTTCCCGCGCGCTAATTTACAATTTAAAATGACCATATGCTCTCTAAGCTCTTAATTCCATCATCCTCATTCCATTGTTCCATCATTTAAAATATCCATAAAATTTAAATATCCAGCAGTAGATGGGTCTACACCATTAAGAAAGACGAGAATGGGAAAATCAAGAGGTTTAAAGCTCGTTTGGTAGCCCAGGGGTATGGTCAGAAAAAGGGAGAATCATACGATGAAGTTTTTAGCCCTGTTGTTAACTTCAACTTAATTAGAGCATTTCTTCTCAATTTTCGTATGCATGCTTGGCTGGATGCATTTCCAATTAGATATCAAATCTGCCTATCTCTATGCTAAATTGAGTCAAAAGGTATATATGAAACAGCCTCAAGGTTATGTCAATCAGGAACAGCCTGATTATGTTTGTTTGTTGAAGAAAGCCATTTACGGTCTTCATCAAAGTGGAAGAGAATGGTTTAATGAACTTGACACCAAATTAAAAGAATTAAATTTTTTAAAACTTCAATGGTGTAATTGTGCATATATTTACAATAGCAAAGTTCTTATGCTAGTCTATGTGGATGACATAATTCTCTTCTCAAAGTATCAAAGGGACATAGACCACATTGTTTCATTACTTAGCATAGAATTTGATATCAAGGTATTAGGAAAAAATTAGAAAACTTTTAGGCGTGGAATTTAAAGAGTGTGACAATAAATTTTTTATACATCAAAGTCAGTATATAGATAAAGTATGTCAAATGTTTCAACAGTATAAATATCCAGTTACTTCACTTCCCATTTCTAAAGGGAATATTCTAAGTAAAATAGATTGTCCAAAGACAAGTGAAGAAATAAAGCAAATGCAAAGTTTTCCTTACAGGAGCTTAATTGGGTGTTTGGCTTTTATATCTAGTAGGACTAGACCTGATATTTGTTACGCCATCAATATATTATCTCAATTTCAAGAAAACCCTGGAATTAAGCATTGGGATGCATTGTTAAGACTTTTAGGATATGTTGAAAAGACTAAAAACTATGTGTTGAATTTATCTAACATTCAGGAGTTAAAATTAAATTGTTACTCAGATTCTGACTTTGCTGCAAACAGAGATGACCGTGTTTCACTTGGAGGCATGATACTCTTTATTGACAATGTACCTATTTCTTGGCGTACCTTTAAACATAAGTGTGTCAGCTTATCAACCATGGAAGCTGAATATGTATCACTAACTGAAGCCGCTAAGGAAATGGTATGGGTACAAAACATAATAGAAGAATGTCATTTACTTGGGTTAAACTTTAATAAAAGTAACAGTGTTATTTTTAGCGACAACCAAGCAGCCATTAATTTTTCTAACTCTCCAATTGAAAACAACAGAACTAAGCATATTGATGTTAGATATCATTTCCTAAGAAATTTAATAGTCAATGAATCTTTTAATGTTAAATTTGTAAATAGTAAAGATAACTTAGCAGATTACTTTACTAAACCAATGACTAAGGAAATAATACTTAAATTTTGTAATAAAATTTTTAAAAACTAAATCAAAACTTTTTGAGATTAAATGTTTAGTCTAAAGAAAATTTTAAATACTAAATTGAATTTACAACTTGGGAATTTTTTTTTAAGATGTCATATATATACATTATTGTTTATCTTAAACCTCATTGATATAAGATAGTATATCTTGAGTATAAATTTTTGTGATATTGAATCTTTTTCACTTTACACCTTTGTATATACATCCATTTTCCATGACCCGCATGATGCTAAATAATAGCTTATGTGTATAAAATTTTGTATTTTTCAACTTGGTAAAAAGTATGTGTTGAAAGTTTTGATAAAGGAATTTTATTATCTAATTACTTGCATCATGTATTTTTAAATATTTGGTATATCAATGCAGTCTAATAGTATTAATTATGTATACTTATATTGTGTTAATAGACTAAATTTTTTTTAAGCTTTTTGAATTATAGTGTTTATACTCAAATTTAAAGTAAACTTAAATTCTATGCTTATACAAAATCTTAATCTTTTAAAGTTGACTTGTTTAATATGATAATGTGCTTATACTTAAATTTTGGATACTTATAATTAAATTTAAACTAAAATTTAAATTTTTGAATGCTGATACTTAAGCATTGAAGTTGTGTTGTATATAAATTTCTACTTGATGTGAAATGTTGTTGTTACAATATTGTCGACAATACTTAACTATTTTTCAGATGCTATAAGTACTTATGCATTTTATTTTAAATTTAATAATGATATAATACTTTAAATTTTTTCCTTCATTATGTTTGATAGGATACTGGGGGCCTTGGTGTTTATTGATATACCTTGGTTTCTCAGAGTAAGTTTTCTTTTGCATATGCATTGAGACTTAAGGATTTGCATGAGGGGGCCGATTGTTGGAAATAATCGATACATCGCGATTCACGTTCCCGTGAGCGGGCGTTTATGCAAATTTAATATGAACGACTCTTCCCGTTCACCGGCGTGAACCGTGACGTTTTTCAACATGAGGTTTCATGCAAATCAGTTCTCAATGCGTACGCATCTGATTTGCATATCCGGGGGCGTTTCCGGAACTGTCCATTCTCGGATATATAGGGCAGAGGTTTCTTGAAGCAATCAGACATTAGTCAGACTTTTCAGACATTAAGGAGACGTCTGCAGGAGACATTGGAGAAAGGTCGATCGAGATCAGACAGAAATGTTTTTGACAGAAGCACTGCGGAATATCTTTTTGACGACGGTTAATAGTCGAAACGGATGCAGATGTATTGAACGTTAAATTTACTTACAAACGTTCGGAAGCCGCTTTAAATATTTTCCTGATGTTATATCCTTTGGTTTCCCTTTACCAAGTGATGGTGGCTGAAATATACGCAACTGATAGAGGTAGTATAGTAATTTACTACCAAATGCTTCAAGGAATCTCTGTCTAGTCATTTACAACTAAAAATCTTTTGTACATAGTTTATTTTGATGTTTTACGGCATGGAGAATTACCAGGTATGTGTAATATGCTGAGTTGTGTTTTTCACCAAATAAAGTGAACGAAGTTTTCCTTTAAAACTGGACTTGTGTACTTTCATGACCCAGCCAACACTTATTGACTCTGACAGTGCGTGCTTTGCTATCTGCAAATTTTAAATTTTCCAACAGTAAAACGGTTATGGGCCAGTTCAACGCCCAATAGAGTCATAAGTGCAAGTATCTTTAAAGAAATCGTTCCAGTGTTCAGATGGGGGCCGCACCTGGCACCATTTTGAAGTTCGTGTGAACAACGAAACGCAACAGTGTAAACGTAAACAGTGTACAAGAACTTTTACTTCTGCTTCTTCAAAACTACCAGTGGCCATGGAGGCAAGTAGAATGGAGTTGCTGACGCGGGACAACTACGTCACTTGGCGTACCGACATCTCATTCGTCCTCAAGGGAGAAGGATGTTTCGGACACGTAGATGGAAGTGCTAAGCCTATCGAAGAAGACGCAACCGCGAGTCGCCGCGACTACGATGATTTTTATCGCCGGAAAGACCGAGCATTAGCCATAATTTATCAAAGTTTATCCTCGGAATACAAGGAGTTGATAAACGTCACCGACGAACCTAGTCAAGTATTGAATACCTTGAAAGAACATTTTCAAGCGCCTTCCCGAGCCAACCTGGTTAGATTACTAGATGAGTTCTTCGACGTTCGGCCGGAGCCAGATGAGCCTGTTGACATTTTTTGCTCAAGACTGCGGAAGGCCGTGACGAGGCTTAAAGACGCGAAACACCCCATTGAAGACCTGTATGTAGCATTCCAGTCGATACGGTACCTTCCGGAAGAATTCCGAGGTATCGTTCAGCTTATATATAGATGGAATGACTCGGACTTCAAGCTCAGCAAAATACAAGCAGAGCTAGCAGCGGAGGAGAGCCGGCTGAGGCAGCAAGCAAGTGACTTTTCCAAAACTGTGAGTTCAAATTCTGCATATTTTACTTCTAAGAAATTTGTAAATAGAGTAAAAGTATCTAAACCTAAATTTCCAAATGTATCTCATAATGTGTCTAATGTAAATACTTCTAGTCATAATGTAAATATTTCTAAAAGTAAAATTAAGTGTTTTAAGTGTAACAAACTAGGTCATACTAAATCTAATTGCAGTAGAAATAATGGATCTAGTATTGTGGAATTTCTTGGGTCTCCACAGATTGAGGCTAATACTGTAATCGATCCTAGCGATAGACTCAGCTGGGTAGTAGACACTGCTGCTACGCGACATTTCTGTAATAACATTAAGTTATTTTCAAAATTTAATGAGTGCAAAGGCACTTCAATGTCGCTAGCAGTAGGGGATGTCGAAAGTCCAGTTGAGGCTATCGGGACGGTGGAAATGTATGTCCAATTTAAGGATAAGCAAAGTATTATCAAATTGGAAAATGTTATATATTCTCCTAAACTTAGGAGAAATTTATTAGCTGCATCTGTTCTTGAGGAACAAAATTTTAGTTTTAATGGAGCTAATGGGGTTCTATGGTTTTTTACACCTAAAGGGGAGAAATTCTTTTATGCAAAAAGAAAGGATGGGTTATATTTTTTAAAACCTAAGTATAGTACCCAGGAACAACATAACGTAGAAAACCGTCAATCTAAAGATAGGGATTGAGATGGAGACAAGAAACACAAAAAGGATAAGAAATCCAAGGATAGGGATCCTAGTGCTTCCAGAAAAATAGACAAAGTAAAAATAGCACCTAATCTTAAAGAAACTGAATTTAAATCTGACAAAACAAAAACTAAGCAGAATAGAAATGTGGATAGTTCAATATCTAAGCCTAGCAGTTCAGTAACTGAACTTAATAGTACAAACTGTCTTTGGCATAAACGATATTGCCACATAAACGCTGAATATCTTCTCCAAACCAGCAAAGTTTCTGCCGTAAACGGACTTCCTAGGCTTAAATACAAAAAGTTAAATTGTAAATCGTGTAAATTGGCTAAGTCTAGGAGAGTATCATATAAACCCACCGGTAGGATAAGGTCCACTAAACCATTGCAATTGTTACACATGGATGTGTGTGGTCCCTTACCCACAGCCTCATATGGTGGGAACAAGTATGTCTTAACTATAACAGATGATTATAGTAGAAAAGTTTTTGTTTACCTCATGAAACAGAAGTCAGAAGTATTTTCACATTTTAAAGAGTTTCAGGCCAGAGAAGAAAGGCAGTTAGGTACTAAAATTCTATGTATCCGGACGGATAATGGGATGGAATTCTGCCATGATAAGTTCAAAAATTACCTGAAGGATATCGGTATTAAGGCTGAGAGGACTAACACATATACCCCACAGCAAAATGGAGTATCAGAGCGATTCAACTTAACCGCATTTGACTGTGTTAGAGCCATGTTGAACGACAGCAAATTACATGACAGATTCTGGGCGGAAGCAATATTGTGTTTTGCATACACTAAAAATCGAATATGTCACAAATTTAAGACAAAAACTCCACATGAACTCTACAGTGGTAGAAAACCTTCAGTCAAACATCTTAGAACCTTTGGTTGTAGAGCATATGTAGGCAAACCCAGTCAGCTCAGAAAGAAGTTAGACATGAAAGCTACAGAAGGGGTGATGGTAGGCTATGCTACTAAAACTAAGGGCTATAGGATATTTTTGTCAGGAGAGAAACGAACAATTGAGACCTGCAATGTGAGGTTTGATGAGGGTGATGTAGTGGAAGGCATCCTGGACCCAATTTGTCCCAGAAATATCTCCTCAGGGATATCAAGAGATAACCTTTCAGAATACTCCGACGGGGAATATCCGAGAGAGCAGTCTGATGGGGGGGCAGGAGAGAGTGAAGACACTGGTGATGATCCATCTGAATCCAGTGAGGAAACAGACTCTCCTGCTGACTCCAGTATGACTCCTTGCTCGGATATTGCTTGGCAGCGAAAGACGGTTCCAAGACCCGATGGGAGTAGAACCGATGTGTATTATTACGCTCAAGGAGATAATAAAAGGCTGAGGTCGCACAATGATGTTAAGAAATATTGTGATAAAAAGAATATACAATTTGATCAGCAACTGTTTAATTTTCGGGAAAATAAAGGTCTTAAAAGGGTCAGAGGCAGACCAGAAGCAAGCAATATTGAAATAAATATACCAAAAGGGTACAACGCTGCTATAAAATCTTCCCAGTCCGAAAAATGGTGTAAAGCTATGGATGAGGAAATGGCCGTAATGCAAGAGAGGGGTGTCTGGGAACTAGTTCCTGCATCCACCTCACAAAAGCATATAGGCAGTAGATGGGTCTACACCATTAAGAAAGACGAGAATGGGAAAATCAAGAGGTTTAAAGCTCGTTTGGTAGCCCAGGGGTATGGTCAGAAAAAGGGAGAATCATACGATGAAGTTTTTAGCCCTGTTGTTAACTTCAACTTAATTAGAGCATTCTTCTCAATTTTCGTATGCATGCTTGGCTGGATGCATTTCCAATTAGATATCAAATCTGCCTATCTCTATGCTAAATTGAGTCAAAAGGTATATATGAAACAGCCTCAAGGTTATGTCAATCAGGAACAGCCTGATTATGTTTGTTTGTTGAAGAAAGCCATTTACGGTCTTCATCAAAGTGGAAGAGAATGGTTTAATGAACTTGACACCAAATTAAAAGAATTAAATTTTTTAAAACTTCAATGGTGTAATTGTGCATATATTTACAATAGCAAAGTTCTTATGCTAGTCTATGTGGATGACATAATTCTCTTCTCAAAGTATCAAAGGGACATAGACCACATTGTTTCATTACTTAGCATAGAATTTGATATCAAGGTATTAGGAAAAAATTAGAAAACTTTTAGGCGTGGAATTTAAAGAGTGTGACAATAAATTTTTTATACATCAAAGTCAGTATATAGATAAAGTATGTCAAATGTTTCAACAGTATAAATATCCAGTTACTTCACTTCCCATTTCTAAAGGGAATATTCTAAGTAAAATAGATTGTCCAAAGACAAGTGAAGAAATAAAGCAAATGCAAAGTTTTCCTTACAGGAGCTTAATTGGGTGTTTGGCTTTTATATCTAGTAGGACTAGACCTGATATTTGTTACGCCATCAATATATTATCTCAATTTCAAGAAAACCCTGGAATTAAGCATTGGGATGCATTGTTAAGACTTTTAGGATATGTTGAAAAGACTAAAAACTATGTGTTGAATTTATCTAACATTCAGGAGTTAAAATTAAATTGTTACTCAGATTCTGACTTTGCTGCAAACAGAGATGACCGTGTTTCACTTGGAGGCATGATACTCTTTATTGACAATGTACTTATTTCTTGGCGTACCTTTAAACATAAGTGTGTCAGCTTATCAACCATGGAAGCTGAATATGTATCACTAACTGAAGCCGCTAAGGAAATGGTATGGGTACAAAACATAATAGAAGAATGTCATTTACTTGGGTTAAACTTTAATAAAAGTAACAGTGTTATTTTTAGCGACAACCAAGCAGCCATTAATTTTTCTAACTCTCCAATTGAAAACAACAGAACTAAGCATATTGATGTTAGATATCATTTCCTAAGAAATTTAATAGTCAATGAATCTTTTAATGTTAAATTTGTAAATAGTAAAGATAACTTAGCAGATTACTTTACTAAACCAATGACTAAGGAAATAATACTTAAATTTTGTAATAAAATTTTTAAAAACTAAATCAAAACTTTTTGAGATTAAATGTTTAGTCTAAAGAAAATTTTAAATACTAAATTGAGTTTACAACTTGGGAATTTTTTTTTAAGATGTCATATATATACATTATTGTTTATCTTAAACCTCATTGATATAAGATAGTATATCTTGAGTATAAATTTTTGTGATATTGAATCTTTTTCACTTTACACCTTTGTATATACATCCATTTTCCATGACCCGCATGATGCTAAATAATAGCTTATGTGTATAAAATTTTGTATTTTTCAACTTGGTAAAAAGTATGTGTTGAAAGTTTTGATAAAGGAATTTTATTATCTAATTACTTGCATCATGTATTTTTAAATATTTGGTATATCAATGCAGTCTAATAGTATTAATTATGTATACTTATATTGTGTTAATAGACTAAATTTTTTTTAAGCTTTTTGAATTATAGTGTTTATACTCAAATTTAAAGTAAACTTAAATTCTATGCTTATACAAAATCTTAATCTTTTAAAGTTGACTTGTTTAATATGATAATGTGCTTATACTTAAATTTTGGATACTTATAATTAAATTTAAACTAAAATTTAAATTTTTGAATACTGATACTTAAGCATTGAAGTTGTGTTGTATATAAATTTCTACTTGATGTGAAATGTTGTTGTTACAATATTGTCGACAATACTTAACTATTTTTCAGATGCTATAAGTACTTATGCATTTTATTTTAAATTTAATAATGATATAATACTTTAAATTTTTTCCTTCATTATGTTTGATAGGATACTGGGGGCCTTGGTGTTTATTGATATACCTTGGTTTCTCAGAGTAAGTTTTCTTTTGCATATGCATTGAGACTTAAGGATTTGCATGAGGGGGCCGATTGTTGGAAATAATCGATACATCGCGATTCACGTTCCCGTGAGCGGGCGTTTATGCAAATTTAATATGAACGACTCTTCCCGTTCACCGGCGTGAACCGTGACGTTTTTCAACATGAGGTTTCATGCAAATCAGTTCTCAATGCGTACGCATCTGATTTGCATATCCGGGGGCGTTTCCGGAACTGTCCATTCTCGGATATATAGGGCAGAGGTTTCTTGAAGCAATCAGACATTAGTCAGACTTTTCAGACATTAAGGAGACGTCTGCAGGAGACATTGGAGAAAGGTCGATCGAGATCAGACAGAAATGTTTTTGACAGAAGCACTGCGGAATATCTTTTTGACGACGGTTAATAGTCGAAACGGATGCAGATGTATTGAACGTTAAATTTACTTACAAACGTTCGGAAGCCGCTTTAAATATTTTCCTGATGTTATATCCTTTGGTTTCCCTTTACCAAGTGATGGTGGCTGAAATATACGCAACTGATAGAGGTAGTATAGTAATTTACTACCAAATGCTTCAAGGAATCTCTGTCTAGTCATTTACAACTAAAAATCTTTTGTACATAGTTTATTTTGATGTTTTACGGCATGGAGAATTACCAGGTATGTGTAATATGCTGAGTTGTGTTTTTCACCAAATAAAGTGAACGAAGTTTTCCTTTAAAACTGGACTTGTGTACTTTCATGACCCAGCCAACACTTATTGACTCTGACAGTGCGTGCTTTGCTATCTGCAAATTTTAAATTTTCCAACAACCTCCACCTTGACGTCCCCACCCACCACCTTCCCTTCTTCTGTGGGGGAGAAACGTCGGTTAAGAAATGCTTTAGCGGATCGCCGAGAAATTGAAATTCGGAAAATCTTAAAATCCCGATCCTGTGGCCAATACGGAATATTTCTTGACCAGATTGGACTTGTAAGAATGCCAGATATTTGACCTTTCTAAAAATGTAAATTATTAGTCGAAATTCTGAGTACTTTTTACTATGCGAGAATTTAAAAACCAAAAATCGTTTTTTTGAGTCAAAAGTGACTTTTGTTTTAAAATCATAAAAAAATATTAGAATTTGTCCCTGAGATTTGAAATTGATATATTTTTACTCGAAATTCTCTGCTCTTTCCGATGGTGTGATTTGTTTTTTTTCTACAATGTCTGGATCGTGGAGAAAAAAGAGCAAAAAGGTCAAAAAACGGTCGAAATCTCATAAAACATTAAATAACAAAAAAAATAATTAAAATTTTAAAAATCGGTTTTCACGTGTCCCCTTCCCACCCCCCAGGGTCTCCGATTGCCAAATTTCGTAGCTCTCCGACGCGCGGTCGCGAAACGTATAGTGTATAAGACAGACAGACGCACAGACACACAGACATTGCCTTTTATTATATAGATATTAATATACTATATCAAATAATCAAAATGCCAATTTTCCAGCATTTTTTCTTCCTTTATCGAAAACAGAGTAATCTTTATTGAAAATTGATTTCTTATTAACAGCTAATGCAGATAGTCAAAGGAAAAAAAAAGAAAAAGTCTCTCAAAAAAGTCATAGCAAAAAAAAATGTGACCACTAACTGTGGGCACTGCAGCCAGTACCTCTATAACGTAATTCATTAATATATTTTAACTTCAATTTTATTCAATGTTATCGGAAAATTATCGTTTTGTTAAGTATATAGGTAAAATGCTTTATGTAGAATGTTCTTTTAGAATATTTCATTTATAAAAAATATTGAACACTGATGTAACAGCAAAATAGATAGTCTGACTTAGCTGTAAATAACTTAGTTTATACTGAACTCTCAGCAGAAACAAATAAGATTAAACACTGGATAAGATTAAACAATGGATTTATACAAATTCTTAAATAAAACAGGTTAGTTACAATCTGGAATGTTGCAATAGCTATAGTATAGTTTACTAGTATATAAATCTAAGTGAAAACATATAATATTGAATGACAAAAAAAAAAATCCTTACTTCATCTGAGGATGTTGAATCACTTTCTGACATGTTACTTTCTTCTGAAAATGACTGAACTTCTAAATAAAAAAGAAATTATATATTTTGTAAAAAAAAAATTGCTATGATTATTTTGTAAACAAAATAAATCAAGAAAAATGCATAAGTATTAATAAATGTTTGCCATTCTCATTTAACTGTGTATTAAATGAAGTGAATATTTTCTGTTCCCTAGCATTATGCTTTAAGAGGATATTTTCCCTCCAGCCACTTGTTTCAATTTTCCCATGCTAACCTATGAAAAATAATAAATCGCTCAAAATTCTTTGCTGTAATAATATGATAAAATAAGAACTTCACAAACACAGTATACACACAAATATAAATTGGTCAAATGGCTTCAAAGGCATAAAACAGCTTTCAGATCGGTAACTGAGTTGTCAATTTTACTTGATGTATTTATTATTCATCTTATGTATTTATGTATAATTCACCTTAATAATATTGTATATATCACCTTATGTATTTATGAAATTTTTATTTCATCTTGCTATGGAAAATACTCCCCTAACTTCTAGCTCTTTTGAATATTAGGAATTTTTGGTGGTTATTTTTAGTTAACTATAGATGCTAAACAGAGGAATTATTTTGCTTTTTTAGAAAATTTATAAAATAATTAAAAATATTTATAATAGTTTTATAAAATGAATACATTACTTTTCAATGCATATTAAAAATACTTCTATTTTACCAATTTTTAAACCTTTCTCTTTTCAGCATCTATAGAATTTTAGTAAAAAGACAGCAAGAAAAAAAATTCTGAGAACTAAATGCACTAGGGTTAGGGTCTGTTTTCCATAGGTTAGTATGGGAAAACTGAAACAAGCAGTTGGAGGGAGGGTACCTTTTAAAGGTCCACACAGGGTACAGTGCATGTTTAGTATTGAATGTAGCTTCAATGTGACAGTTTAGTTTCCCCAAACACTTATATTACTGCTTAATGTTTAAATATAAAATACAGGAAATTTAGAAACCTCTCTTGCTTTGACTGGGGTCATTGTCTTTTTATCTGAACAAGGAAGTTGTTTCTGTCCTTTGAAACTGGTTGTTACCTATGCTATATTAACAAAGTTTTATTTTTAAGCTTAATGTTTAACTCCATATTTTAATCATAGCAAGTACAGAATACAGCTGCATTAATTATTGTAAGCACGAGTGAAAATGTCAATTTAACAGGCAGATAGCAGTAATATTTAGAAATATAGCATTACCAATATTACTTTTGGGTAAAGTTATGGGATTAAATAAAGGAGAGGACGAGTACTTGGAATGGGCATTTTTTTATTAACAGAGAGGAATAACTTTGAAATGACAAAATAATAAATGAAATGTGTTATTATGCACTGCCTTCCAAAAGTTAAGCATGCAATGAAAAATTCTCAAATAGTGAATACAGTCGTGTATTTTATTATTGGATGAAACTAACTATTGTCATCGATGGGGATATGTAAATATCAAATGATGTGTTCAATAGTGATTTGCTCCTTGAACAATATGAAAATTATGCATGGGGTGAAAACGAACCATTTGCATCTAAGAGTTTCAATGTTAAGAAAGTTTTTCAAAGAGAGTTAGGGCTTATTTTGAATTAGATTAGCTTTGTTATGATACAAAGAATATGTTTGGAAGATTTTCAATGTTGGCGCACTGTGGGGAAGCTTGAGGCATGACAGTCCATCAAGGAAGTTGCCAATTTTGTTTCTGTGGACCATTTTCAGGGTTTATGCCCATTTTTCAAAGTGAAATTCCCCGAGTTTTTCCAGGATTTCCCTGTTGTTTTCATCAAATTTCCAGGTACTGCGTACTATTATTTTAATGCCAATTTCAAAAAATAATTTTAGATTTAACTGATATTTACTGTAAATACATGACAGTGAAAACAAAAACATTCCAAAATAATTCAAAATGTTCTATATTTGTATACAATTTTATTTGCATATACAGTACAACCTCAAAAAGCTGGACTTTGCCAATTTCGGATTTTAGAATTTTCTGAATTATAGAGTTTGGATAAAATTCAAACCTAATATCAACTAAATACACTATAAAACATAAACAGTCAAATTAACTAATTAAAAATAGTATTTAATAAAAAAATGGAACAAAAGAAATTAAGAAAAAATATGCATATACAAGAAAAAGGAAAAGAAAGTTTACACTTTAACATTTTGTTTAAACATTTGAACTAATGTTTGTTGTTTCATTAATTTTGGTTTATGGTAAAGCAGTTTTTCTTTTATCCTGCAGGTAGATAGGCATTATTTCCTGTTTGGTTACAAAGTTTCTTCAGTCAAGACCTTTAATTGTATGATCAACTGGACTGTTTGAACATGATTATCAATAGGTATTTGTTTTGTCACTAAGTGGATAGATGTGAATATATCAATTTTAATATATCTTTGCCAAAATGGTTGCTTTTATTTGACTAAATCATTGTTTTAAAATTTTCAAAATAGGAAAATATGTATTATGCAAAATTAATTAAAAAACTAACCTTAATAAGTATCCACAATATAAAATTAAGCTAGTCTAGTCAATTTAATATGCAAAATTTAGAAAATGGACGGAAAAATATACTAAAGGACTCTCAGCGATTCACGTGAACATATGTGAAAATAATTAAAAAATCAACCCTTAATAATAACCATAATATGAAAAAAGCTAGTTTAGCTTATCTAATATGCAATATTCAGAAGATGAGGATGAATGAAAAATATACTAATGGACTCTCGGCGATTCACGGGAACAAAGTTAATTGTGTAATCGCGCTGTTTATGTGAAAATAATTAAAACATCAACCTTAATAATTGATCAGAATATTTAAATTAGCTAGTTTAGTCACTCTAATATCAATATTTAGAAGATGGAAAAAAATACTAATCGACTCTCGGCAATTCACTAGATCATAAACTGAATTGTGCAACTGCACTGTTTAAGCGAAAATAATTATAAAATTAACCATCCATCGACTTATGCCAAATTTAACAACTTTTTAAGAAGTGCATTTATTACTTCCATGAAAAAAGTGGTCTTTTACAATCCACGCTGTGGTAAATCCCCATTGTTAAGGTGATTTGATTTGATTCGCATTACTGTGCAATGGGGCCATAAATTCCCATTGTCAAGTTAATTTGATTGGCATTAATGCCCACATAAATCCTTGTTATTACGCTGATTTGATTGGCATTACTATGCAAGTGGCCGTAAATTTACATTAGCCTGCACAGAAGACAATTTTTCATAGGAAACTATGCATATTCCATAATTTGTAGTATGATGTTTCCCAGACCGTTCGACCTACCAGAAAGGTGTAAGGTAAAGTATGATGTTTCCCGTAGAAACTATGGAGAATCCGTAGTAATCGACATCTCTGTGACCAGATCGGCAGGTTGAAAATTCCATAATTTTTCCAGAATTTTGAACAAAAAAAATCGATTTTCCCTGCATTTTCTCTGCCATTTTAATTCACTTTCAAATTCCCCGTAAATTCCCAGTTTTCTCGATTTCCAGAGTGCGCACGAACCTTGCATTTTGTCATTTTTCATTTATGGAAATAATTCCAAACAAGTAGGACAGTTATCTAAAGTCTCATTCCAAGTTGTTCTAGGACTGTAACATCCTCCGATGATCAATGCATTGCATAACTGGTCAGATGCACATTCGCACAAGCTCTCCAAGCGCAATTGTTTCCACAGCAATAAAAAAGTCGATATCTGCCAGTACTGTGAGTCAAGAGACTACATACCAAAGGACTCTATGCTCATGCACTACAAGTTTGTGTTCCTTTGAGCACTAAGGCCAGAGAATCACAATTGAAGTGGTGTCACCAGCAAATGACTAGACAGAAGTGCAATGACTGTACTCTTCACGGATGTCACAATTTGCCTTCAGTTTAGACTATACACATGCAAGGGTCTGAAGGGAATGACATGCAACCAGCCCAATAGAATTTTTGAACATCCTGCCTTTCATCGTGGTAGTGTTGGCACGGGTTGGATTTTCTTTGAGATATTGCACAAACCAGCTCGTGTTCACAGGAAGAAATGCTAAACTCTGCTTAGTCTAGTCAGTAGCTCAACATCACAATTTCAGTAACATTTTAGTAACAACTCTTAAATTTTGTAATAACAATATACATTTCTTAATTTATAAATATAACATAACAGTAGCTGACACTAAAGTTTTTAATAGTAACAGAGAAAAAATATTAATAAGTTGCATATATTGATTATGTTTGGAATTTAAAGTTGTAAAAAGTATTATAAAATATTTTTAAAAAGTGAAATTATATTAATGTATTTTAAAATGCTAATTAACACTCTTTATGACACTAGACATTAATTATCTAAAAAGGATGCAGAAGAATAATATGAGTTACCCTGTTAAGATGCAACTAGGAAAAAATGCTTTTGGAATACTTCATTACCCAGGAAATAAGAGAATAAAATATTAAAGCGCAATAAATAGTTCAATTTTATTTTATACGAATAAAAGAATCCTTCATTTTTATACAAATTGTAAAAATATAAAAGCTCTGTTTATATGATTTCTGATTCCATGAAAAGTAAGATGGATGGAATTGGGTGTTTCAATTATACTCATGAAATCACAAAAAAATTATTATTTTAAGAAAATAGGAATTAATAATAATGAAACAATGTGAAGAAATGAATGTTGTGCCTCTTTTAATTAAAACAATTTAAAACTAAACATGGATGGAAATGGATGCTTTTGGATGTTTCAAAACTACATGGGAATTCAGTAGCGATATCGCAACTAAAGAAATAATTAATATTTAATGAAAGTACAAATTTATAGTGAAACATAATACAAAGAAATTAATGTTGTGAGTTTTTTTTTTAAACGAAATAATTTGAAACTAAACATAGATAGAAATGGATCTTTTTAGATAATACAATAGATTAGAAATATGAAAAATCATCAGTAAATAAAAAATTGTACTGCATAAAAAACTGTCGATCATCTCCAGCAACAATTATGCAGATTTTGCAAAAATAATTTGATATCTGCAACATTAAATTCTGATAAGTATTTGTCAGCATGGTTTTAAAGTTTTCTGTGAACATAATCGCAAGTGAAAATTTATTAATTGGATGATAAATGATTGTATGTCTGCAATGTCAGCAAAGTGAAAATAGTGGAACTTTATCCACGTACAAGATGAATATACGGAGAACTTAAAATGGTGTCGATAAATTTTTGCTAAATATTGATAGAACTCCAAAATGGTTCTGTTTCCCATAACATTTTTGGGGATCTCCATAACAAACTCAGGAAATCAGTAACTATTATGGAAAATCTGTAAAAGTTGGCATCTCTGCACAGATGATATTGTGATGGCGTAAAGATATCAGGATCGAGTCCGTGAATCCTTTGTGAAACTGTAGACTGCAGTAGTGGGTCAAAAGGGTTTTCCCCAGGCACTTTTGGGAGGGTGCGATTTTTCATTTTTATTCTATTTTTAAAATTTTTCAGAATCATCCATTTTTAAATTATTGCCGAATTCGTATATTCCAAATCGTTTCACTTCATTTCTGTTTAATTCTTTTCTGCTTTAAAATTTCTGTTTTCTTTAAAATTTTGAGTTTTTGATTGGTTAGCTGTAATATTAAAATCGTCTGTCATTAATTCTTTTATCGTTCATCGATCGTTTTATTTACAATGTGTGGCAGCGATGTTTGGCAGTATATAAATAGATTCACGCTCTTTTTCACCCTCTTCGCTCTCTTTTGATTAGAACTCAAGATGTTATTAATTAAGTTGTTTTGCACTTCGGCACTCGTATGCGTTCCATTGTATTGGAACGAAATATCCTTGCCTCAGCTTTTTTAATAAACGTGTGAATAACTACTACTCTACTTTCAACCATGTTTGGAATGATGTGGTTCATTTACATCACAAGAAGTCTTCATAATTGAATTTGATAAATAGCATGACTGGACAATGTTTTTTTGTCTTTGATTGTTTCTAACTGGCGGTCTGTGAAGAAAGAGTTGTTTAGTCTATGAATTGCTTGCCCACCCCATAAATTTGAGAAACGAGAGGGTACTAATTAAAAGATTGTTTCTCGTGATCAGTGTGAGTTCTTTGAATGATGTATTGAGTCAGCATTTCCATATGTAATTAATGGACTATATGCTCAGCGTTCTGTACAGAAGAGTGAAGAATTGTCCACTGTTTCCGATGAAGAAATCATTGATTGATGTTGGTGCTGATCAAATGTTATTGTGGAGCATGCTAATATGTGAGCAGTCTAGCTTGATGGACTGGAGTGGGTGGTTTTCCTTCCTCTTTCTAAGTGATTGGACATTTGCTTTTCCATCTTTGGTTTCATCTGATGCGATGTGATGCATCCAGTGTGTTCCATGACGTCTCTCTACATCCGGGTGATATCTTTAAATTCTAATTCTAATTGTCTATCAGTTTAACATTATTTTTAAGTTTAATTGATTTGGTATGGATAAGACCCTTTTGACTTATATATTTTAGGTCACCAGAACCTGTTTATTTTTATGTAATTTTTTGGTTTTTTTTTTAAACTTTTAGTTGGGATATTTATTATGTTCTAAATTTCCTTTTTGACTAACTAATGTTCTTTTTTTATTCTAAATTGCAGTTTGACAAATAATTCTATAATTTTTTTAACATAACTTAATCACATAACTTAATTTAAACATTAAAAGCTGTTTTACTTTTAGTATTCTAAAGTTTTTACTACTACTATACTTTCGGCTAAATTTATTTATTTATTTATGATGTTTAATTTGATTTCTTTGGTTAATGAGATGTTAAAAAGGTTGTAAATTTTAATGGTTCATTAAAAGTGAAGTTAAAATTTTAATAACGTTAGATTTTGAAAACAAACTTTGTGTTCTATATTTCTTCTTTAATGTTTTTATTTGTAGGAAAGATTCCATTTTAATATTTTACAAGTTAGCATATTTTTATGCATTTAGGAATAACTGGTCAACAGGTCCACTTTGGTTTATTTCAGGATGTTTCTTTTAGGTACTTTTCATGTGTTTTAAGTATTTAGAACTTTGCAGACTTTTCAGGAACTTTTGTAGATTTTAGGAATATTCCAGAAGTATTTAGAATGCTTTTAGAATAATATTATCATGCTCTTTCACCCCCCCCCCCCTTCCAACACCATATAAGCTAATTTTGTCAAATAAAATTGTGAAAAATTAACTAATATCTAGAAAAAGGAAGATAACCTAAAAAATGAAGGAAGAAGGCTGAAATGGAAAAATTATCAGTGGAGATTATCTGAAGGGAATTTGGAGAGATAGTGACTACTTAAACAAGCTGTTACCAAACTACTCTCACTATAAATATACAATAGAGGAAATATATTATGTACTTATAAAGTTTGGTGGACAAATAGAAAGAAAGCAATTTGTTAGCAGCTGGTTTTTGTAGACACTGCCTCCCTAGATCCCTTAATGCTTTGCTACTGAAAATTATACTAGACATTTTCAAGCAAGGGAAGAAGAGACAATTATCATTAACAAGGGCGATTGATTAAGAAACAGTAGAGAAACTTTCAAGAAAGTCAAATTAGATTTCCAAAAATTAAAAACATGATTAGAGTCCCAAAAATGTCCAGTAATTAAAGACTTAGATATCTCTTTGTTATAAACATGATAGTAAAATTGTCGCATTTTTAGAAATTCCAAAATACAATCTATATTAGGGCTAGTTTTAAAACAGGTACTGTATTGCACATACAGCAGTTTGACTTTGAAAAAAATGTTTTTTATTTTATCCTTCAGCAAAGAGATAAATAAATAATAATAAATACATAAGATTGCTAAATTAATAGACTGCAGCCACAAGTATTACAAAATTTCTTTCAGCTACTTTTATATTTGTATTAAAAAGGATAGCGGATAATTTAAGTAAAAATAAACAATAAGAGAATAAACAAATTGATAAATTATAATAAGTTATAAACAGTACCTTCTTCAACCAGGTCCTTTAAGCCAGCATAGTCACACTTCATAAACATGTCAGACCCGATAATATATGGCAATGGTCGATGTTCATAAGGATCCTAAAAACACACAGGAAATTATATGATGTTACAATTAAATTTACAATTAAGAAGAGTTTAATTCCAAAAGGGCCTAAATTACTTTTGCTCATCTGTCATGTACGTTGTAGTGACTGCATTGCAATTCCTAGTAAGTGACCTTGGGTACAATGGCAAAGCAGTATCTGATGTCAAACTTGCATAAATGGTTTGAAGAAGTTTTTAGGAAGATTATAATAATATTAGTGGTTGTAGTAATATCGGAGATGCATATAAAAATTGGTGCCATAATCTCCACATTGGTTCCATTAATCTTCACATAGAGTGGGGGGAGAGGATGTGCTTTTCTGCAGTAATTTTTTCTGCTGTTAGAAAAACAATGATAATTTAATTTTTAAGATATTTTCTTTTCATATTTATTTATTTTTTTTATCCAATTTATTCTGTTTATCTCCTTTTTACACTGTTTTATTTATGTTGGTTTTTCTGCTTGTTTGTGTCAAATCTTAAAATCAATTTTTGACTCACTTCTAATAAGCAGATTTTTTCATAAATATATACACATACGTCTTTGTGGTGACAATACAATATTTCATCAATTTTGAGTTGATTTCCCTGCAGATTAAAAGTAGTTGCAAGTAAAAGTAATTCTTCACATGTGTTAGTTCATAAGCAAAATCATCTGGTTTTCAGGCGAGTGTGTTTTCTCTCTGTAACCTCTATTATTCTAATTTTGTACTTGCTCTTTTAAAAAGTAAAATTTTCTATTAATTGTATAACATGAGATAAAGTTTGTGTAAAATACAGTATTTATTTATTAAGCATAAAACATACACACAGGGTTTCATTCGCCAAAGTTTGTGACTCCTTGGAATGGAAATCTCATTGGCGGAACATTCTATTCTGAGTGGTTAGAAAGGCAATATGTGATTTTTGGGTGTCATTGTCTGGAGCTTTTGCAAGAGTGCCCTCGACGCAAGGTCACTGGTGAAAAGTTTGCCCAACCTTTGTTTACTGAACATCTTTTGTATCTCATTCTTTGTGATTACAACCAATTTGAAAGTGTTATTAAGCTTATTATCAGTCAAGCTAGGTTGCCCATGCTAGCACCGGCTCCAGCAGTGTCACTTCTAAAGTTTTTAGTTAGCCTTCCTAGCATCTATCTTTTCTTTCCAGTATGCTCACATATACCAGTTAAGTGGAAGTTAAGCTGGGCCACCCCTGTTGGACCAGGGTGCACATCATTCAAGTTTCTGGTGATGGAAGGGTTGATATCTGCTCATGGCATATAAAATTTTATAGATGTGATTAAGTTTCATATCTTCGAATTACAATCTTTGAGATTACAGCTATGCCAGTTTACAGCATTAAGTGTTTCAAGCAGTGCTTGAAATTAGCGGGCGCTAGTCGCAGCTTGCGATCGAATTTATCTAATTTGCGAATACAGATTACTCCACAGGTGCACTAAAATGCGCCCAGCTTTTCATCACTTCTTTTTTTTTTTTTTAATTTAAAAATTATCAAACTCATTAAAATTACTCGAAAAAAAAAAACCAAAAAAAAAAAACCCTCCCGTTTCCCCTATCCCATCCCCCGGCAACCAGATCGCTACAGTATACCTCCACGTATGCGCATCGACTGGGCACACGGCACACATAGGAGTTCACCTCCTTCCTCTCCAAGGCCATCTGTTTCCTCTCCAAACGCCGCATTGCGTGGAATCTCGCTTTATCACGTCACGTGACACTTGAGAAAGCGAAAATGCAACAGGATTAGTTTTGAATCCATGGAGTCTGTTTCTTTTTACACAACAATGTGCTGTGCAAAGTTTGATCATTATTTTATCTATTATATTTTTTATTGATGTAAGATTCATCTAAAAATATTTGCAAGATCTATATTTACAAGTGAGAATCTATGATGTATAAGCACTATTTTTATGAGTTTATTGTCACATGATTCTTATATATTTAGTTTGGATGTGTTGTATTTTTAATTGAATATTTTTACAAGAGATATTTGCAACAATGTATTATTTTTAGTTTTAAAGAGTTCATTTTGATCTGTATAATTTAACTATTTATCATCTTTTTAATTTTAAAAGTTTAGTTTTGGTGGACAGTCAGGCATGAATCTAAACAGGTTTTCAGACCCAAAATGATCTGAACCTGAAATATATTATCTAATCAAAGTTTAGTAAAATTCTTGATGTGTATCTTTTGCTATGAATGCAGTTTACATTCTTGTTTTAAATCATTAAGATAATTATAAGAAGAATTTATTTAATTAAAATATGTAGCTTTAAATGGGCTTTTTTCCTCTTACTGTTTGTTTAAATAAAAGTTTAGTTTCGCAATTATCTTGTTAAGATTATTTGTGCAGTTGGCTGTGTTGTTTTCTGTCTAAAAAGAGAAAACTTTTTATTGAATAAAAACAAATGGAATTTATTTAGAAGCTAATTAAAAAAATATTTAGAAAAGTACAATGCAAATAAATCTAAAAGGATAATAAAATCTAATGATTAGAACAAAATATAACAAATAAACATACTTTCCAAAAATTCATTTAAGAAATATAAAAAATTAATTAACTATACAAAATGAAGAATAAACAAATTTCTAATAAAGGCACAACAAAATAAATGGGAATATTTAATGTACCATATTATGAAAATTTAATGACAAATGGGAGGATCATTTACAGCAGGACCCAGGTAAGTTAATTATTTATTGATGCTAAGGTCAAAAAAAAAAATAATGGCTAGGAGATTTGGCACAGAGAGAAAATTTTTCTGGGAGAGAGGGAAAATATCTTCTGTAGAGGAGTCTAGAAAAATTTAGTTAATATAAAAATATGAATGCATCAATTTTCTTGCAAAATTAAAAAAAAAAAAATCAATTTTCTTGCTGGTGAGCTTTTTTAAAGAAAGATATCATACACATTGCGACTATTCACTGCATTGCCCACAATCTGAAGCTTGTTGTTATGGATGTGGTAAAAAGTAAATATATTAAAGGAGTTTTTAAATCGACTGTCAAAGGTGTGATCAAGTTTTATAGTTGATCCTTAAAATAACATGGACAACTAACTGCCATAAGTAAGTTTTTGGAAGTTGCTTCCATGCAGATGGGTAGCATATCTCAAATTCAATGGTTATTCAGCCAGCAACACACTCTATTAGCCTTGAAAAAAAATTTGATGATAGACATGCATTTGGGAAATGTTGCTGCAGAAAAAGATAGTTCAAAGTCAACAAAAACAAAGAGCTACTTAAAAAAAATTCACTGCATTCAATTTGTTAGAACACTGCACTATTGGTTTGATGTTCATGAAATCCTAGTAGCTATTTTAAGAAATTCCAAGCAGATAATTTACTTCATTAAACATTAGTAATACTCTGAAGAATGCATGTTTAAAGTTGGAAGGTCTAAAACACATCATTGGAAGGCATATGAAAATTTTCCATGATGCATTTTACGGTTTCTTCTTCTGAGACATAAAACTGAGTGGGAAAGATAATTTCAAACCACTCGAAGATTTCATTAACAATATCATGGATAATGTCAGCAGATTTGAAATGCTGTAGAAAAAAAAATCATTGTCACACTTTCTAGTTTCAATTTTCATGTTTGGTCAATCAACAATGTTCAGTCATTATCGACTTATGACAATGAACTAGCTGCTCAACTATGTGAACATTCTAGTGCAAAAGGGCAAAGAGGAAATCAGAAGGCTCAACTACAATGGTCAACTTTCAAGTAAAAAGTAAGAATTATGACCATAACTGCTTCAACAAAGCCCCTTCATTTGAGTATTCATACCTTTTTAAAAACTAAACGAAAATCTTGACCAACATCCTTTTATTGGTCGATAATTAAGAACTAAATTCAAATACTATACATCCTACAATGTAGTTATACATCTCTATATAGGCGATACTATCTTGCCAAGAACTTAGAAGTTTCTAGAACGTTCTACAACTTGCAGGAGAAACTAAAATGAAACACAAAAACAGCAACACACTGATTAGCACCTATGAGCCATGGCATGCAAGGCGGAAAAGTTACCAATTGAGTTACGCTGCCATGATGAGAAGTATTTTGAAATTTATTAAACAATGCTGAAACTTGAAGGGCTAGTAGCTTACTTAGCAAGGTCTATTTTAAATACACTTAGTAAGGGCTACAAACAGACATAGCTGTTGATTCTTAAATTGAAAAACACCTAGGTCCCTATTTCATTCGACCCATTCAGTTCTGCTCACTCTAGCATAAAACCAGAGGTGAGATGAAAGAATAGAAAATGCTTCACAAAACTGTGAGTCCATTTCAATATTCTGAACTGGTTTTTTTAGAGAAAATAAAAATTTTCTCGCTCAGGTTTGAAAGGGTAAAACAAATATGAGGTTAGCTGATCATAAATCAAGCAACAAAAAGTGTGAATTTGAAAAACACTGGCGTTTTTAAAGTACCTTTTAAACTATTCTTTGGTAAATATCTTTCTCCCAAGAAAAGTAATATACTATATATATTAGGGTGGTCCTTATTTTACAAGTTGACATTATCTTAAACAGGACCCTCTCAGTTAGTCCCTTTATATAAATAAATGATTCCTGCAAAATTCAAACTTAATGAATAAAAAACAACATGTGCCCCATGCAGCTCCAAAATACCATATAATATTTCTATATGATCATATAATATTTCTTGGGGAGATGTCACCTCGGGAAATATGTTTTCATCAACCAGGAGCATATCATTTAGCCAGATGGATGGCCAAAGAAATATATAGCCTGATAATTTATTTATTCAGGGAGAAATTTAAATTTACGCGAGGGGAAGAAAACACGTAAAACTTATTTGTTGTTTCATAATAAAATGTTATACAAAAGCATGGTTTTTGGCTACAAACGCAATCGAGGCTCCTATAAACGATGTTCATTTCTTAAAAACTGGTAGCTTACAAAAAGGATGACCTTGGATAAGCCTTGGATAAAAACATTCTACATATAGTGAATACTCAAGTATTTTGGAAAATTAAAAAAACTTTTAACGTTCAACGCCGATGAGGCACGTGTTCATGATGTCTAAATGAGTTCAAATTTTGCACACATTATCTTTTAAAGTAGTGAAACAAATCTAGGAGGCCCTGCAATTTGATTTCCAAAAAAAAAAATTTCCATACAAATAAGGACAAGGATAAAATTATATATATATATATATATATATACATACTATATACACTGGCGGAAAATAAAATCCCAATACCAAGAAGGAGTTGTGCTAGATAAACGAAATTTGGGAGGCTCGTTTGCACATATGAAAGATGACTCCTATTCAAATTTCGAGCTAGACGAATAAGAGTGGGGCTAGTAGTGCCACTATGATCATGCAAATCACGTGTGCTATAAATACTCGGTGTAAACTTTGTGAGAGTTATTTATCTTCTAGACTGGGTGTTGTAAACTAGGTTTGAGTCAAGAATGCCTTTAAGGAGGGGAATAAGGCAGTATCAGCAGCTTAGTGAGTTTGAACGAGGCCGTATAATAGGGCTACGAGAAGGTGGATTTTCTTTCCGCGATATTTCAGAAAGACTTGGCAGGGATGTATCCATTGTGCATGATTGTTGGCAGTAGTGGTTACGGGAAGGCACTGTCTCAAAAAGACCAGGGTCCGGCCACACACAGGCCACTATTGAGAGGGAAGACCGCGTATTGGCCGCATGGCTGTGGTGGATCATACTGCATCTGCAGCAGCAATTAGAGCTTCTTTTGGCCCTGAGTGACACAGCGAACTGTAAGAAATTGATTACTTGAGGGACAGCTCCGAGTTAGACGGCCTGTAGCGTTCATACCACTAACTCCGAATCACTGCCATCTGCAATGTCAGTGGTATCAATCTAGAGCTCATTGGAGGGCAGAGTGGAGATCTGTTGTATTCTCAGATGAGAGCCGTATCTGTCTTGGTGCTAGTGATGGTCGTATGTTGGTAAGAAGGAGGCCAGGTGAGCGCTTGGAACCAAGCTGCCTGCGGGATAGACACTCTGGACCTACACCAGGAGTTATGGTCTGGGGAGTCATTTCCTATGACAGCAGGAGCACTCTCGTCATTATCCCAAGCACATTTGTACATCAGATTGGTGATTGAACCGGCTGTGCTGCTATTCATGAGCAGTATTCAGGAAGGTGTTTTCCAACAGTATATGGCTCGTCCTCATACCACTGCTGTCACCCAAAGTGCTCTACAGAGTGTCAACATGTTACCTTGGCACGCGAAATCACCAGATCTTTCTCCCATCGAGCATGTATGGGACATTATTGGAAGCGTCATCCACAACCAGCATTAAACGTTTCTGATTTGGCTGACCAAGTGCAACAGGCATGGAACTCCATCTCACACAATGACATACAGCACCTGTACGACACAATGCATGCACGTTTGTATGCTTGCATTCAAAATCGTGGCGACTACAGCTGTTATAAATCTACCACCATTTCACATTTGAAATGGCTCTTCTCGCGCATACTTTAACCTGTGACCTTGAAACTTTAATCAAATAAGTATGTTACCTACACAATTGCTTTGCCTAAATTTCATTCCTCCAAACTAATTTCTTCTTGGTGTTGGGATTTTATTTTCTGACAGTGTGTGTGTGTGTGTATATATATATATATATATATATATATATATATATATATATATAGAGAGAGAGAGAGAGATAGCAGATGTGAAATCTAAGAGTAAAAATTTGGTTATTACTACACAGTCTACATTTGCAGGCTAAAGAAAATTTAACTTGTACTGTGACAAGAGATATGCAAGCAAGAGATTTTCAGGCCCGAGCCATCGCCTATCCAGTCTGGTCCAGCACCCACAATTTCAGCGTTCAGCCTGGCCTGCTATTGCATATGAAGTTGAATGTGTTCATTTCAGTGTTTAATCTGATTATAATATACAGTGCTGCAACCTTTTTCAGTTGTAAAAATCATGACATTAAAAATATATATATATATGTACACTCTTAGTTTATTAATTATTATTATTCAACATTAAAATTGGATACATTTTCATAAAAAGTATGCAACTAAATTTTAGAAAAAATATACAATTAAAAAAAAATAAGAAAAACTAGATTCAAATATGAAAAATGAGGAATATGGATAGGAAAACTCATTGACATATTGAGTATGCCATGCGACTGTGCATGTAATATTATGTTGCATGACAGTCAAAGAGTGAAATGCATTAAGTTATAGTGTTGGTTGATCTACTGAAAGAAGAGTAATCACAAATAATTTCTATTCATTGTGTAACACATTACCTTACCTTAGTTACTTTCTAGGATGATAATGAGTTTCAGTATCTTGTAAAATATTGACATAATTTAGAATAAGATTTACAGTTATTTTGAAAGATCACCCAAATATGCAAAGCACTTAATATTGACTGTGTATTTTGAATGTACTACAAAAAAAAATTGAAGTCTTGGATGAGATGGTTGTCATTAGGCAATAGCATAAGCCCATGTAATTGCAGATGGCAAGCACTGGAATATCTACTAGCAGAAGACAAATGCTCTATTACTTGCATATTTATATACAAGGTGAGACCGAAAAGTAAGGTGACTCACCCCTCCTATCAAAAATGAGAACAGCCTGACGAACTGACACATGCGCATTACAATCTTCGGTATGCAACGTGAAAGTTCAGGGTCATTTGCAAAGTTTCTTGTTTCGTGTTTGTTCATGCAGTCGCTTAAACGTAAAAGGTGTTAGTGCATTGCGTAATGGAGCAGAAAACGAATCTGAAATTCTGTTTTAAAATGGATAAAACTGCTATGGAAACCTTGGAAATGCTTCGAAGTGTGTATGGCGAAGAAACTTTATCTCGCAAGACAGTATTTAAGTGGTTCAAACTTTTCTGTGAAGGTCGTGAAAGCGTGGAGGATGAGCATCGCAGTGGAAGACCGGTGACGAGTAGAACGATGGCAAATGTTGAAAGAGTTAGGCAGTTATTGCTGAAAGATCGCCGTTTGTCCATCCAAATAATGGCGAACGAATTGAATCTTCCTCGTGAAATTGTCCGAAGAATATTGACGCAGGATTTGGGTAAACGGAAACTTTGTGCAACGTTTGTCCCTCATTACTTAAGCGATGAACAAAAACAGCAGCGAATGGACTCCTGTGGTGACTTCATCAATGCAGCAGATAAAGATGACACGTTTTTACAGTCCATCGTCACAGGAGATGAAACGTGGTGTTTCGCGTATGATCCACACACGGAAAGCCGAAGCATGGAGTGGCGCAGTCCCTCATCGCCGAAATCGAGAAAGTTTCGTTTCGAAAAATCAAAGGTTAAGACAATGTTGATTACCCTTTTCAACGCACAGGGAATTATCCATAAAGAATTCGTACCGGAAGGTCAAACAGTTAATGGTGAATTTTATTGCCATGTTATGACGCGCCTCCTGGCTCGCATTCGTCGTGTTCGGCCCCATCTCGCTGCATCAGGCAAGTGGTTTCTCTTGCATGATAATACACGCCCTCATACTGCAATGTGTGTTAGACGGTTCCTCGCGCAGCAACAGGTTACGGAGTTATTACACCCTCCTTATTCCCCTGATCTAGCGCCAGCAGATTTTTTCCTCTTTCCACGACTGAAATTGGCGCTGAAGGGAAGCCGATTTTCAAGCATCTCAGACATTCAAGCTTCTGTTAACAAGGAACTTAAGACAGTCTCAAAGGAGGACTTTTTCAAAAGTTTCAAGAACTTGTATGAACGTTGTCAGAAGTGTATTGTAGACGGCGGGAACTACTTTGAAGGACAGTGATCTATTTATCTGCAAATATATAATACAGTGATTATTATCACATCAGTCACCTTACTTTTCGGTCTCACCTTGTATATATGAAATTAAAAACTCTTACTAATACCCATAGTATTTATACTTTTGATTTCAAAGATTTGTTCAGTAATGTTGATATATACGATCTGTATAGAATTATTTCAGAAATTTTTGAAAAATATATCACCTTAAAATATTCAACTGTTCTTTTTAAAAAATTACTTAATTTCACTCTCTATAAGAATGATATTCAACATGGTGGTTCCTTTTTTAAGCAACAGTTTGGTATCCCACAAGGGGTGTGTGACTTATCATTATTGGCTAATCTGTATTTATTCTTCTATGAAAGAACATTTATCCAGGGTTGCATAATATGACCATGTTTAGATATTTAGATGACATATTATGTGTATCTCATAATAATAATCCTACATTATTTAACTTTTATCCTAATAATGTACAATTAAATGCAAGTAATAATGCCTCTAAAGTTGCAAATTTTTTATATTTAAATTTACAAAATTGTAATCGGGCTATAAACTTATATGATAAAAGACAAAATTTTAATACATAAAAAATTCAACTCTCTTGTCATTTGACTCTTGTTTGCATATATCAGTATTTAGAAATATATCAAATCAGACTCTTAGAATCAATAAAATTTGTGATGAAAATTATAAATTAGCACATTTTATAGAATTATTAAATACAGTGACTAATAATGCATATCCTCCCAATTTCGTAATTAAAATTATCAACTCAGTGTATCAACTACCACTCGATAACATCCAAGACAACTTTCTCAATTATGGCGGCTAATAATATAGGGAAAATATATATATATTACAATTATTTTTTAATTATATAATTAAATAAAAATGAATAATAAAATAAACTAAAAAAAATTGAAAAATAATGAAATCGGAAAATAAGATACATTAGATACATTAACATTTAATGTTTTGAATTTTATTTTCACTAAAAATATGTAACTTTAGCTAGTTTGATACTACGATTTGAGCCCCTTTATAATGGTGTTGGTGGCATTCTTGTTTATTCATTTTTTCTATGAATCATTTGTTTAGTACGATTTTTCATCTATGCTTCATGTTCATATTCTGTTCTCCTTATATGGGTAATTGTTCTGTCTCTTACTCTAACTCACTGGGTGGGTCCAGGGAAGGTCACTGTAACCATTTGTTCTACCTCCCACGATATATTTCACCATCTTCCCGATGCTGCTCGACTTTTTTTATTTTATTGCAGCTGCTTGCACTCACAAGTACAATGTTTTCTGCCTCAAAGTAATACTTGATTTCCTATTTTCCTTTTTTTCAATTCTCCATCTTTTGGTGCCTGTAGTTTGAGTTTTGGCATTTATAATAACTTACTATTTCCAAATCTGAAACAGGCATTTGTTTCAGTTAATTAGCATTAGATGCTCAGACCTGAAGAGGAATTTAATTCTGGTTAATCTCTGAAATTGAGATGGTGCTGTTCATTTCTTTTATCGGCATTGTGGCCGTGGTTTGACTGTTTTGATTTTAATATTTCATGATTACTTAGAATTGGTTATTATTATATTTTTTAATATATAAGGGAAAAAATTTCAACTGCCACCACTTTAGTTTAACAAAAACTAAAAGTGCTAAAAGTACTAAAAGTGCTAAAACTAAAAGTGCTAAAGTTTTTAAACTTTTGTTAATACACCAATACAATCCAAGGTTGCTACATTTCTAAAGAAAAACATTTTGGAGAAAGCTCAATTTTGCAAAATTTAATGCTACTTGTGATAAATGCATATTTTTCTCAGAATTTTAAAATTAGGAATAAAATAAGGTTTCTTACACTAATTTAATTGAAGATCTTTTTCATTGCTACAATTATGCAATATAGAAGGAATTGTCACCAAATTTCAATTCTGTTATCGCATTCCTCTTAATTTTAAAGTGTGTTTTTAAAATCAGTTTTTCAAATAGCATAGCAACATTGTACTCATACATATATGAAGTCCTAGAAAATCCTAAGAAAAAAATAACCTTTGGTTCAAGTATAATTCGACCTTCTGATGATATATCCTCTTCATCTTCACTGTCAGATATCTCATTTACATTGATGCGATCAAATGCAGTGTCTAATACAGCTAGACCCAATTCTATGGCTTTCACAATTTTTGGTAACATTTCCGATTCTTTCTGTTCCTTTGTTTTCTATAAGAGACAGAGTTTTTAGAGTTATAATAAAATCATGCATGCAATAGTAATACTAAGTCTATGTGGCAACAAATCTTAGAAAATTAAGTGCATAATTCAAAATGTTATATTAAAACTAAATAATAATAAGAAAATGGTTTTTCACTAGTTCTTTTTAAGGTAAAGGTCAGTAGTTGGCATGTTAAGGAAAAGAATGTGCATTTCCCTCTCATTCTAGAAAGCAAACTTAAAATATTTTTGATTGTGCTATATTACAAGAATTGTTGTGGATTACTCTTTAACCCAATGCATGTTGCTCTAAAATATGAACAAGAAATTTTATCTAAATAATATTAAATGTGGTACAGAAATAAATGTTCCAGTTGTTGACATCCCAAAGTACTGATTAAATGGTTGACATAGATAATATTGATCAACTTCATATCCAATATGTGAAAGGACTTTATTGAGAACTGTTCTAGAAGCTACATAGCGGGAGAGAACATTACTATTGAGGAGAACATTACTATTGAGCTGATTTCTAAGGAAAACATTGATTAAAAATGATTTTTCATTAATTGTACAAAACAAGGTAGAAAAACGGACATATGCGGAAGTTGTCAATGCATGTATCTGAACTTAAAATGAGTCTTTGTAGAACATAATTTAATGAAATATAGCTTTAACTGCACAGGGTAGTGACTAGCCCCCAGACAAGGTCAGGCCACTTATATTTTGGAAAGTTTAAGAACAGAGCTCACTTTTGAAAAATTAGGGCCAGAGTAGATGAGGTTCATAAGTTAATAAAAGCTATTGATAAATTAAATGATGAAACATTCTTGTTCATCCCTTTATATTAAAAGTTTAAGACCTTATGTAATTCTACACATAAATGACTGGGCTACATGCTGTCTATATAAATAAAATTGAAAATTTGTCTGTGTGTGTTTATCTCATCATCAGGAGAGAATGGTTGCACCAAATTTCATGAAATTTTGTGGGTAGCTATAAAGCCACAGTTACGATTTAGGCTATGTTTCAAGTTTTTAGAACCAGAGGTTATCGAGATAATAATGAAAAATGAACCTTCCATAGCCAAATCAAGCAAATTGGAAATTGCTGGAATAAAACATCAAGGCAAATGGAAACTGTTTCTATGGTTTATTTTCCACAGGCTCTTGTCTCCTCTCTTTCTCTTTGATTTCATGGTTCCTTCAAACAAAAAAGGTTGGAAATCGCTGGTTTAAAACATGAAGGTAAATGTAAACTTTATCATCATGATTTATTTTCCACAAACTCTTACTCAACAAATAAAAATGATGACATCAAAATGGTTAATTATTCAATTATGAGAGATTCTTTTTTATATCATGTTGCTCAGCAACACAGTTGAATCAAATGTTTTTATAGGACATATGATTTTTATTATTATTCTTTATTCTGATTTAAATAATAGATGAATATAAAAACATATCTTATAAATAAGTGCTATTATTGTTATATTATCATTTTATTTTATTATTTTTATTTATATTTCTTATTTGTGCATGGGCTGCATGATTTTGCTAATACATCAAATTAGGTGTAATTTTTTTTATTTTGCAATATTGCTAAATAAGTATAAACATGAGCAATTTGTTAATAGCTTTTTGTTTACTGTTTGAAATAAGGGCATGATTTTCATTCTTATAAGTTGACAAAATAAAATTATTCCTTTATAAAACACATAATTTATACTCATACTTCCTTAAATAAGTTTCAAAGTGCATCAAAAATATCATATAGTAGTCAAAATATACTTAACCCTTAAATCAAGATTAAAAAATTAAAATTATTTTTTTTTGCCATTAAAATAATTAGTATAAAAATAAAATAACTTTATTATTATATCTTCCATAAATAAACACAGTAAGTCCCTATTTTTATCACTTCAGCAAAAACTGGTGGCAAAAACTATTTTTTCCAGGACAGTTTTTATCTTTTTTTTTTCTACCTTCGGCAAAAATTTGCCAACCCTGGTGGCTAGCATAAGATCAATATTTACTAACTAAATTTGAAAATTATTAGCCACATGGCTACCACATAATTTAAGATATTCTTACAAAAGTAGCCATGATTTTAGATAACTTTTCTTTCAAAATATTTTCTTATTGAATAATATAGAATTAAATATGTATTATTTAGTATTATTATTACTTTTCTAGGACACAGTTTGATCAAACAGAAGTGTGGGTGCATGTTCAGGTTTTCGAAATAGACTGAAGAAACCAAAGAAGATGTAATGAAAGATGACAATAAACCTTCAAATTCTTTTTTGAACCCATTTACAGGAAAATAATGGCTAAGTCCATATCAATTCAGGCAGGCAAAGAAAAATCTTAGCTTCATAGTCTCAGATGTTTTTGAATTTAACATATGTTAAAATTCAGGTAAAAGTAAGAAACCTATATTTTTTTTTGTTTTGTTCAAAAAAATTCCTGGCCCGAGATACAGGTCGCCAAAGATGTCACCTCAGGCGTCATTTCTCACTTACAATTTTTGGCAAAATTTTAAAACGCTTTATCTCTGAAATAGTTTAAGATATTTTGTTGCTGTTTTTTTATTTGAAATATAATAGTTTTCTGATTAAAATGATATCCTCCGTTTGAAAATATGTGTCTAAGTTCTCTTGCTGTAGCCTTCTGAATTTTTTTTTTGAAAAATCAAAAATAATTTTTTTTTTCAAAAATGTCAATCCCAAAAATTTTGATTTTTTTACTGTTGATCAGTACCATAGAGTACTACATTCCCTGAAAACGAGAACTTCCACTTTTGAGTCTAACAGGTTTATAATTGAAAATTTTACCATATATTAAACCAGTTTCCGTTACCACATACTCGTAACATATTGGTCTCATGAAATCAAAATTTAGTCTTATTTGACATGGCATTTTAATCTATATAAATAAAAATGAAAATCTGTCTGTCTGTCTGTCTGTCACACCATCACGGGAGAACGGCTGAACCGAATTTGATGAAATTTTGTGGGTAGCCCAGAAATAGGCCCACTTAAAATTATATCCGTGTTTTAAGTTTCTACGACCAGTGGTTCTCGAGATATTAGTAAAAAACGAAATTTTCGTTTGTCTTATCATCACGGGAAAAACGGCTGAACCGAATTTAATGAAATTTGGTGAATAGCCTTGAAATATCCCCCCATAAATGTTGTCCAAGTTTCGAGTTTCTAAAACCTGGGGTTGTCGAGATATTAATGAAAAACGGAACTTTTTCCTAGGAGTTCTACTCCCTAACTCCGTGGTTTATCCAAACGAAAAGCTTGAAAATCGTTTGAAAGTGAATTAAAATTTAATCTCTGAGTTTGATGGGAGATTTTTTGCGTTAATTAGTCACTTTCTGAAAACATGAATTGTTTGAAACATGATTTAAAGGGCAAATCTATCTCCATGGTTCATGGTTTATTTAAAACAAGCTTTTACGGAACAATGAGAAGTATAGAGAAATCAAAATCGTTATTTAATTTCGCAGTTTATGTTATAAGACATGACATATTTAACATGTTATAAGATTCTATCTTATATCATGTTACTCAGAAACGCAATTAAATTAAATCTGTCTGCTAATTTTAATAATTATTTTTTCGATTTGAATAATAAATAAATGGATATAAAAATATATTTTAGAAAAGAACGATTTGATTTTTCTTATAGCATTTTTGACTGGATAATATCAATTACGGTCTTCAGGTTTAAAAATTATTATTATTTATATTTTCGGGGATTATTGATTCAAGGATTATTGATATTTTCAAGTTATTATGCAATTATTTTATTATGACAAAAATTGTTTAAACTCATATATTGTATGTTGTACGAATCTTCTACAAATACACGTGTATATCTTTTAATCTACGAGAATATAAGTAGTACAGGTATATTGACATATGTTTTGATATATATTGGCATATATTGGAATCAATTACGACCTTCTGGTATAAAGAGTACGGATATTATTGATGCTTTCAATTTATTACGTCATCTCTTTTATTTTGGCAAATATTTTTGAGACGCATATTGTAATACGGGTAATCTTCTATTAACACATTGGCATATTTTCTGATCTGCGACAATATAATTAGTACGGGGTTGCATATATTCATTCAATTCCTATTTTTTCTTCTGTAAATTTGCTTACAAAAGGGGGCAGGATGTTTTATTCTTCAGATCTGATCGTGAAGATAATTTTGCATAGTGAGAACATATATTCTTAAACTTCTCTTTAGGAGCAATAAATTTTATATTTTAACAGAATTTGCATGTGATTGCGAACTTTAAGTTTCTTTAAATTATACACTCCGTACGAATAACGGGTGTGCTGTTAGTGGTTAATAAATTTTAACATTTTAGGAGGATATATCATGTTGCTCGGCATCGCAATTAAAGTAAATGTGTTTGTTAATGTTTTTATTATTTTTTTTCGATTTAAATAATAAATAAATGGATAAATGGATATAAAAGTATATCTTATGAATGGACGGTTTGATTTTTCTTTTAATTATATTAATTGCTGACTGCGTACATCAATTTCATTTATTTTGGCAAAGAGTTTTCAAGCTTATATATTGTGATCTAATAAATCTAATAAAATCATATATTATGTTTAGCAAATAAATTCATATAGCCGATTGTTGAAACAGAAAAAGAGTAGAGCGGGTATATCTTCTAATACAATTGTAGTGTTTTCATTTAGTATATTGAAACGGGATAAGAATGTTTCATTCAGATCTGCAAATTCAAAGCTACGAATTTGGAGGGATATCGCTAATTTGACAACTTTTCTTAAACTTTGCCAAATTGATGGAAATGTCGCCAAATTGATATAAACGACACACAAACAGCTGCCATAAACCTTCGGGTTGGTCGTGTGGCTTGGGTCTTCTACATATCAATGAAATTTTTTTTTGTTTTGTTAGAAGAGAGTACTGAAATGATGTTTGGTTAGCATTTATCTGTCAGACCAACCATCCTACTTAGTAATACATTTAGCGAATTTTTAAAATGTCACCAAATTGATAAAAATTTTTTCAAATCTATAAAAATATCTTGAAATTGATAAAATTGCGCTACATAAATGATATTAATTGTTTTTTGTTAGGGGATAGTATTGTGATGATATTTCGTCAATTTGTCGCAAAGTGGAACTGTCAGTTCTACAGTCCCACTTGGCGATAAATTTGGCGATTTTTTAAAATGTCGCTAATTTGACGAAACTGTCGCCAAATGTTCCATAGAAATATAACTATTTAGACGATATTTTTTCTACCAATTTATTTGAAGCAAATGATATCATGTCGCTTAGCAACGGATTTAAATCCAATGTGTTTATGCGGCAGACGATTTTTATTAAATCCTTTCCGATTTGAATAATGAAGATATGTATATAAAATAAATTTCATTGCCATTTCATTTTGGACTGGATAATATCAATTATACTCTTCAGGTTTAAACATTATTATTATTGATATTTTCCGGAATTATTGATTCAGGGATTATTGATATTTTTAAGTTATTACGCCATTGTTTTATTGCGGCAAAAATTGCTGACACACGCATATTGTACGTTGTACGAGTAATCTTCTAGGAATGCACGGGTATATCTTCTAACCTACGAGAATATAAGTAGTACAGGTATATTGGCATATATTTTGACATATATTGGCATATATATTGGAATCAAGTACAGTCTTCTGGTATGAAGATTAAGGGGATTAATTATATATTCAATTTATTACGTCGTCTGTTGTATTTTACCAAAAAACATTTGTGACTCATATTGCAAAACGGGTAATCTTCTACTAATAATCGGACATTATAAGTAGTACGTGTATATCTTCCCATATAATTTTAGCACTTTAATTTTGACATGTATTGGAATAAATGACTGTCTTCAGATTTAAAGATTACGGGTTTACTGGTATTTTCAATTTATACATGTAATCTACTAATACAGGTTATATTTTCTAATATTCGCGTATATAATTAGTACGGGTCCCATACAATTTTAACGCTTTTATTTTGCATATATTGATTCAATTCCATATTTTTTTTTATATTTGCTTACATAAGGGGTCCAAGATGTTTTATTCTTCAGATATGTCCATGAAGATAATTTTATATAGCGAGAACAGAGATTCATAAACTTCTTTTTAGGAGCATTATATTAAATATTTTAACAGAATATTTTGATTAAACATGTCATTTAGTATACTATAAGAATTTGAGCATGATTATGAATTTCAAGTTTCTTTATATTATATACTCCGTACGAAGAATGGGTATGCTGCTAGTTCTTAATAAAGATAAGTAACAGATACAGCTTTCAAAACATATTAAAGCTTCCAAAATATATGTGCAAGTTCCAAAACATATTACAGGTTCTACAGCATACCACTTCTGTGCACCCTGCTTAGAATTGAAATTAGCAATTCAATGAACTAAAAATATATTCAACTGCATCAGTATTTTCTTTTGATATTGAGTAATGCCTTCCTGTTGAACCAATAGGAACTGGGGCACCCATAATCTTTAAAACGTAGCACTGGTGGTGGTGTTGCTGTCTTGCAGCTGGAAATCTATATCCAGCAGCCGATTCATGTTGTATCATAAAGTTCACGACAATTTCATTTAACTCACAACTGATATCTATAACCTCTGCAATCCACCTGTTACAGTCATACACACATCCCACAAACATCCCTCTTTGTAGGTTGTGAATCTGAATATTCTCCTGTCGTTTCCGAGATCTTGGTTGGGCAAATGAAATTCCTTCTTTCTTGCTCTTTAAAGTTCATTCAATATAGGTTCGCCCATCACTGAGAGTCCACACATGTGTTTTCTGAATTTGGTTGACCATTTTCTGAGTTTGGTTTGACCATTCTTCTTTTTCTTGCTGGTGGAATTCTTCAACTTCTTCTTTGGGCAACAGGATGACGGCTGTTGATGTATACGACTTCACCACTCTTGTAAAATTCTCGGCATTCTGAATTGCAGTTGTACTTGGACTGAAAAGATTATGTTTTGTAGCATGGTGCTTCAGCAGGCTTCCTACACCATCGCAAGGCCCTTCCCATGATCAGTAGCACTGTAAACCCACTCCTTTGGCACAAGCGACTAGTCACTTCAAAAAATTGGTAAGGATTTTTGAAGTTAATGATCTTTTCTGGCTGTGATTGCAGCTGCTGTTGAATTTTGTGTATTGCCTACAATGCATGTGCTGAGTCATCCTCTGTCATCACTTAGAACTGCAACACTTGTGATCTTGTTTTGAAAATATGTGACTCCTGTAAAAATGGAAACTTCTTATATAAACTTCTTTATTACTTCAATGACACCCAATTACTTCTTGTGGCAGGATCACAGACCAGTTCTTAGCAAAATCACAGTGAAGCACTAAACATAGTTATTACTGCTTTCACTGCTCATTTCCCAAATTCGCCAATGAAGGTATCAGTGGCAACAGATTTCTTAATGAGTTGATTTTCCTTCCATGCTGCATATGTAACTTCAGAAGAGTCTTCTGCTATGTTTTCTAGACCAAGTGTCTGTAAGGAGAGTCCTTCCTTTCTAAGGCAGTCATCACATTCCTGAAACAAACAGATCTCTCGCTCTTCATCACAGACTACTAACTGCTTCACATATCCAACCAAGGTGTAATATATCATGCCTTCAAGTAAGTTCTTCAAAGTTACCATACAAAGTTCAAACATGGCACAATACAAACATAAACAGACATCTCAAGGTGGGTGTGGAACAACCACTTAGGTCTTTGCATAAAATTTTGATCTTCCAATGTGGAATACAGGATGTTTCTTCTTATATATGGCGAACATTTCTTTAATACTGCAGGGCATTTAATACTGCAAGGCACTTTTACACTTTTTCTCCTGAAACTGTTATAGAGATAGTGTCTTTTTTGTTGGGTCTCTGGCGAGAATAGTCCCATTTATCTTCCAGATAAAATGACTGTGCAATTTGAACATGAGCTACAGTCACAGGATGACCATAATAGGGATCCGGTTTTCCAAACACTACTTTTGCAGACCTCACATTTCTTGTTTTGTCCACCATGTATTTTGTTGCAGATGGAATGTGGTGCAAAATTTGTACCTTTGAAAAGGACACTGGGGTAATTGTTAGAACTTGCACCTTTGCAATGTAGGATTCACACGATTCAACAGCTGAATTGATGTTTGATATAAATTCCCGGCAAGTTTCACAGTAAGTTTCTTTAGGTTCATTTTCTTCTGATGATGGAATTTCTACATTGAAGAGTTCAGTCAGTTTTCTTTTGGTGTACTCAACTACAGCTTCAGTAATATCTCTGCGTTTTCTTGATGCATACAACTTATGACTTGACTTCATTGACTATGGTTTCCTAACAGGATTAACCTCTACAGTTCTGATAGGAAACCTCTACAGCTGACTGATTCAGGGAATCTAATTCTTTTTCTGCAGATACAAAATCTGCATCATCCACACCATGGGAGACTTCTTGTTCAGTTAGTGCCATTTTTGATATTCTGTCAAAGCATTTAGAACACTAGTCATCACTGGAAACATCTTGACTTTGAAACAGAGTCTTGAAATGAGCACTCTTATTCCCAACCTGAAGAAAGTCTGTTTTTTTTTTACTAGTCTTATATATCACTCTTTTATGGATATGAAAATAGTCAGCACACTTCACGCTCCTGTGGCCTCAGTCAGAAGGCATTTCAAACTCGGTCCTTTCCATAAAATACCATACAACTTGTTGGGTTTTTTTTATATATTTATGATATACTAAAAAAAACAACATTCTAAAATATATTTCTGGAACATACCTATACATGTAAAGTTCATCTAAAATTTGAAAATGTTCTAAAAACCTAAAAATCATCTGAAAACACTGAATTCTTAAATAAACTGAGAGTGGACCTATTGACCAGTTACCCTACGTGTACAAATATGTACTAATTCTGTAAAATATTAAAACTGGCACTTTCCTAAGAATAAAAACATTAAAATAAAAGAGAGAGCACAGAATTTAGGTTTTTAAAAATCTAACGTTTATTAAAATTTTAAACTTCATTTTAAAAGAATTTTCAAAACATTTTACATCTCATTAACTAAACAAATCAAATAAACAAATAAATAAATAAAAGGAATGGCCGATCGTTAGTGGTAGAAAAATATTAGAATATTAAATTTTAAAGTTAACAATGTTAAACTTATTCAATTATTTGTCAAAACTAGAATTTGGAATAAAAAAACATAAGTTAGCCAAAAGGGAATTTAGAACAAAATTTAAAGATAACCTCAGGTTCAGGTGACCTAAAGTATATAGGTCAAAAGGGGTCTTATTTAATGCTAACTCAATAAAACTTTAAAATAGTCCAAACCGACAGAAGCAATTAAAAATAAATTAACATTTAAAAGATATCACCCGGATGTAGAGCCGTCATGGAACATGCTGGATGCAACAAATCCCAACAGATGAGACGAAGATGGAAAGGCAAAAGTCCAATCGCTTAAACACGAGGAAAACCATCCATTTCTGTCCAAAAGAAGGACCGTTCACACGTCAGCAAGCTCTCCAACGTCGGAAAAATTGATCAGCACCAAACCTCAATCAACGATTTCTTCATCGAAAACAATGGACACTTCTTTACTCATCAGTACTAAACGCCGAGCATATAGTCCAGTAATCTCATATGGAAATGCCGACTCAATACACCATTTAAAGAATGCCCACGGATAACGATAAACAATCGCTTAATTGACGTCATAGCACTTCTCAAATCCACAGGGCAGGCGAGAACTTGTAGACACAATAATTTCAGATGCTCCTGTTTGTTTAGAATAAACTTCGCCTCCACGATGGGAAAAATAGATTGAAGACGCTACAACTTCATAACAGATCAGACGTTTAATTAGCCGGGATAAACATTTTATTTTATATGCAGCGTTAAGAGTACGCACTTAAGTCATAGCAGGAAACTTAAAATGTTAGCTGAACATCGTAAATTAAAAACAAAGTTAAAGGTCGCGAAAAAAAGACATTCCACAGAATGTGTGCCTAACGGCACAGGACAGCTTAATAGCTTACATCCCTTTGTTCTAATCAATAAGAAGAAGAGAGCAAGAGAAGAGAGCGAAAAAACGCGCGATTTTACTTATATACTGCGAAACATCGCTGCCACAGATTGTAAACAAAATTATCGATGAACGATAAAATAATTAACGACAGACGATTTTAATATTACGGTCAACCAATTAAAAACTTGAAATTTTAAAGAAGAGAAATGGAATTTCAAAGCACACGAAAATTAAAAAGAAATGAAGTGAAACAATTTGGAATATACGAATTTGGCAACAATTTAAATATGGATGATTCTGAAATATTTAAAAAGCTGAAAATAGAATAAAACTGAAAAATTGCAATGAATTAACGAATTTTTAACCGAGAGCAATAAATTTGGAATCAAATTAAAGGGAACAAAAAGGGCAATAAATGTAATTGCAAATTAGCCAATTTAAATAAATTTAAATTGCTAAAACCTAAAAGAACGAACTTTCGCTGTTTTTAACACAAAACCTATGGAATAGAACCTATTTGGAACAGAAGAATATCAAAACTTAAACAATTGGAAAAATGGATAAATAAAAGAGAATGACTATGTAAATAAGACCCCTGAACACATTTAGATTAAAAACAAAATTCCTAAAATTATTAAATATCCAAAAGTATAACCCAACAAAGATTTAGAACACAGAAAGTCATCACTGGAAACATCTTGACTTTGAAACAGAGTCTTGAAATGAGCACTCTTATTCCCAACCTGAAGAAAGTCTGTTTTTTTTTTACTAGTCTTATATATCACTCTTTTATGGATATGAAAATAGTCAGCACACTTCACGCCCCTGTGGCCTCAGTCAGAAGGCATTTCAAACTCGGTCCTTTCCATAAAATACCATACAACTCAATCAGCAGAATCCTCACAAAAGTTTACCTAAGTGCTGTTGGACCACAAATTTGGTGAACTGCTCTTTTTGTTTGCCTGTTGACAACTAAACTGAATTCACGTGTCCTCCCTTTTATATGATAGGCCAAACACACAGAATTATCTGGATGGTTTCAGATTGTTCTAGAAGGGTCTGTTACATTCTGGAATTATCTGGAAGCTTCCACATTGTTTCAGAAGACCTTTAATAATTTGGAAGGTTCTATGTAAAGAAAATCCAGAAGAATAAAAACATTTCACCAGTTTCAACTTTGTTTAATTTATCATTTTTATTCCATTACATTGAGCACATTGGTCCGAAAATGGATTTCTTATAAAAATAAAATTATTAAAAATTCCAGAACCAAAGTGGCGTGTTCTCCTTTTCAGAAAGGTGTTTTTGAGAAGAATAAATGCATAAAGCAATTAGCTACGGAAGCTAAAACATGAACATTGTTTATAAAACCTGTAAAACAGGGGATCCTATGGTACTGATAAACAGTCAAAAAAACAAAATTTTTGGGATTGGCATTTTCGAAAAAAAAAAAAAATTTACTTTTGATTTTTCTAAAAATAATTCAGAAGGCTATAGCAAGAGAATTTGGACACATATTTCCAAACGGAGGATACAATTTTAATCAGAAAAATATTATCTTTCAAATAAAATAACTGCAACAAAATATCTTAAACCATTCCACAGATAGTGTTTTAAAATTTTGTCGAAAATCACAAGTGAGAAATGTGCCCGAGGTGCCATTTTTGGCAGCCTGTATCTTGGACCAGGATTTTTTTTTGAACAAAACAAAAAAATACAGGTTTCTTACATTTCCTGAATTTTAACATATGTTAAATTCAAAATCATCTGAGACTATGAAAGTAACCCCCCCCTATCTGAATTGATATAGACTATACCTAATACCTTACATAAGGTGCTATGAAATGCACCTGTGCTACTGTGTGCTATGAAATGTATGGAATTGAATGATGCAAGAATATTGCCAAGTTGGTTTCTGCAATGTTTCCAGACCACTCGATTGCAAAACAGTTTGAGTGTGGAGAGAAAAATGTACACATCCTTGTTTTGGTGCACCTTATTTTAAGCAACTTTTGTTTAAGTGTCTAGATGATGTTAAGAAACGTAATATGTTGTTTGACAGAACATAATATGTTATTTGATGAAACTCTAAATGTCTCAACATCGATAAAACAATAGAATATCTTAGTAAGATTCTGGTGACGATCTTAACCAAGTAAATACCATGTATCTTACTTTTGCATTTCTAGGACATTCAACAGCTTAAGATATCTATTTTGCATTCAAGTCATTTATTGAAAACTGTGAAATTCAATAAAATTATTCAATTGTCAATGTATCATCAGGCAGTTAACCTGAAATTTTTTGGAATATTGAAAAGTAAATGCAACAAGAGCATGGAAAAAATTTTTTGCAGCTAGGCTCACGCAGAAAAATATAGTTTCATGTATATTTCAAATACAAAACAGGTTGGGCTACAAAATCTGCTATCATAGATGACTTGAAAACTTTCCAGCAGCAGGGAGAGCAGCAGAAATTTAGAACTGCAGATATTTGTTTCCTATATAGAAAAGGGAAAATCTCAAGACCAGCATGCAACTCCTAGAAAGTATGTGCAACGGCTATTAGAGATAAGGGTTTAAAAATCAAGTTGAAATTTTTATAGCTGTTGTAAAGATTGTTCAATATTTCATTAAATTTTATTAATTAGATAAACCATTTATGTCTTTTTTTGCTCTAGACTTGGCAAGGGTAATAAACTCCCATGTTATTGGGAGGACAAAGACTTCATACAAGATATTTCTAGAGATATTTGTAAGGATTTTGATGCAACAAACAACAATACAAGATTAAATATCATTTTCTATAATAACATGTATTTGAAATGATATAAAGTCTGGAATGTTATGAAAAAAATGCTAACACTCTCTCACAGTCAAGCAACTGTAGAAAGTGGATTTTCCATCAATAAGGAAAATGAGGTTGACTTGACAGAAAATTCATATATTGCCTTAAGACAAATTAAGGACTAGCCGAAATTATGTGGTTCTGTTGAAAATATAAAATATAAAGAACTTTTGGCATTTGCAGCTTCTGCAAGGCAAAGATACATGTTATATGTTGATGAGCAGAAGTAAGAAAAATAATGTATAATGATAAAAGAAAATAATGCAAACTTTAAAGAATTGGAAATTCTTGTAAAGAAAAAGAAAATAAACTTAGAAGGAGATGTAACATCTCTGCATAAATCTGCAGATATCGCTATGAGAAAGCAGCAATAACAAAGAATCTAGCTTTTTGCATGCAGTCAAATGCGCTAAGGAATGGATGAAAAATGTAAATGGATAGAAATTGAAGACACTAAACATTGAAATATATACCGAAACTGGTGAATACAAAGCACACATTGTTTTCTTTGCTAATTTCTTCCATTCTCTTGTGTATATATATATATATACATATATATATATCATATTTTCATATTGCACGAATTTTTTTTTATATATAATAGCAAAATTAAAAAGCCTGTTTTAAAATATCCTGATCCTTCTTGCACTATTCTTCAATTCTCTTGCATATATGTTTCTATATATGCAACTTATTGGGGTTGATAAAGAAAGGTTTAAACTATGGATTTAAATACAAGTGTTATTTATATGTGCAATATAATTAATACTGTGCGGACAAATGAGTCAGATTCATTACTAATCAGAATTAACACAGTGGCAACTGCTGGTATAATCAACTTTAAATGTGGATTTATAAATTTGGAAAAATTGATATCTGTCTTTTAATATTCAGCAAATTTTCCAACAAAGAATAATCAGAATTTGTTATGGCATGGAAAAGAAGCCACTCAAGCCATGGAAGCAGCTGCTTTCGAAGAAAAGCAACTGCCCTGGAAAAAGGAGCTGTGGATGAAGAGGGAATATCTCTTATCACAGTTTCAGGGATCATAGCAGATTTTCTAAAAATTTTAGGTAGGAATTTAAGGAATTTTTTTCAAAATTTTAGGAAAATTTTTATTATTTCTATTATTAGTACTGTTTAATTACCATTCTTTTCATTAATTAAAGGAGAATTGATACAAAAAATAAACATCATTGAAAGAAAAAGGTAATCTTTTAATTATTTTTCCTATTTCATTTTTCATTTTAATGCTCTGTAGACTTGAAAATTCAAATTATCACTCAGTATCCAGTGGTCACTTTATCACAGGTACTTTTTGTGTAAATATATACATACATACACACTATATATATGTATGTTAGAAAAATGTTAGTTTAGTTTTCAAACAACTTTATATAAACAGAAAAAGAAAATCTTAATATAATTAACAAAAAAAGAATCCAAAAAGCTCAAAATCACATTTCAAATTTTTGAAGAATTGTAAAATAAAATACGGCCATAAGAGCAAAAATCTATCTGGTAAGTTAGTAGTTACTGCATGTAACGTACAAGGATTGCATGCACCCGAGCAGCGGGTGGGCTTAAAGCAAATAATGCTAATAAAAGCCAATTTATTTTGGGAAAAGTGTTTATCTGTTAGCCTTGAACCCTCGTAGTGGGCTGGAACGCGATTGACAGCTATTTCAAATCTATGCAGATTGCATGTGCCTGCGCAGCGTGTATATCGTTATTACATGCAGTAGAATTGTTGTTATTGCATATATCGTACTTGGATTGCATGCACCCGCTAATAAAAGACGATACATTTTATACGCAGCAGCTGTATCATTACCCGTGTGCCCGCATTCCGGTCAGAAATGCGATTAACAGCTACTTATTAAGTTAGCCGTAACTTCCGCGTGTAGCTGAGGTGTGTGATCGACAGTAACTTCATAAACTGCATCATTAGCCGTGAATTGCGCATGTTGCTACTTCATTAGCCATAACTTGCGCGCGTAGCTGAGGTGTGCGATTGACAGCTACTTCATGAATTGCACTGTTAGTCATAACTTGCACGCGTAACGGAAACATGCGATCAACAGCCACTTGATAAACTATATCGTTAACTTGCAGGAGTAGCTGAGATAGATAGCTACTTCAACAACTGTACCGTTAGCTGTGACTTGGCCGCGTAGCTGAGGTGTGCAATTGACAACTGCAATATCAACTGCACCGTTAGCCATGACTTACGTGTTGGGGTCCATCACCTGTTGGTTTATCAATTAATTATTTGATAAATTTGTGACAGACGATAGAAGACGATATGCTCATGTATATAACCTGTCAGGATGCACAGGATAAACCTTCTGGTTATAAAAATTGATGAGGTACGAAATTGAAAATCTTCGCTGAATTTAAGCAGAGATAGCAGTGATAACAACGTCAAAATGGAAGTTGTAAAAGATACAACTAACTGTAGAGGTGTTGAAAATAACAGTTCCAATTCGGTTCAAATCACTTTTATTTAAGAAGCGAATCCATTGCATTTGCTTACAATATATCTATGGCAATGTAAAACAAATCTAAGCATACTATATACAAAACATGAGCTCTCAAACTCATTCGTAAGGTTTCAGAAAAAAAAAAGTTCCACACTTAGACACATTCTTGGTTTAAGCAATCTTTACATGAGTAAGTAGAATAAAACTTTTCAAACTTACGTAACAACGTGCATTTCCCGATGCCACCTATAGCTGGTCACACGCTATGGCAAAAACTTTAAACTTCACGGATTAACACAGCATAAAGTTCACAACACGGAATAACATGGTCTCCTTAACTGAGAACCATTAAATCTTTAAGATTCACTAAAACATCTGCGTCAACCGATAAACATTATCATAACATTCGACTACATCGAAAAAAACTTTATGTAGATCCGTCTGAGATCAGCGATCTCGATCCATTTGTAGATTGCTTCAGCATCCTATCTGTATCTATTTAAACCAAAAATGTGTCCAGCTTTTATATCCGATGATGGGTGCGTTCCGAAACACAACCGTTGCCGGCAACGCCCTCTGGATATGCAAAACAGGATGCGTGAACGGCGAGAAGGTGATTTGCATGATAAGCCCAGTTTTGTCCACATCGCGATTCGTTCACAAGAACGGAAAAATCTTTTAGAATAATGGCGTCACGCTCCCGCGAAACGAGAATCGCGATGTAAACAAAACCAAGTTTCCAACATTACGCACGTAACGAAGGCGTGCGATCGACATCTACTCCATGAACTGCACTGGTAACCACGATTTATGTGTAGCTGAGGTATGCGATAGACAGCTACTTAATGAACTGAACCATTAGTTATGACTTGAGTGCATAACGGAGACGTGCGATTGGCAGCTACTTCATGAACTACATCATTAGCCGTAATTTGCGCGCGTAGCTGAGATAGACAGCTACTTCATTAAATGTACCGTCAGCCATTACTTGCCCGCATAGCTGAGGTGTGCGAATGGCAGCTACTTCAGCAACTGCACCATTAGCCATGACTTGCGCGAGTAACGAAGGCGTGCGAACGACATCTATTCCATGAAATGCACCGCTAGCCACAATTTATGCGTGTAGCTGAGGTGTGCGATAGACAGCTACTTCATGAACTGAACCATTAGTCATGACTTGAGCGCGTAACAGAGACGTGCGATTGACAGCTACTTCATGAACTACATTGTTAGCCATAACTTGCACGTGCAGCTGAGGTACAAGATCAACACTTCATAAACAGCACACTTAGCTGTGACTTGCACATGTAACGTAGGTGTGCGATCGACAGTTACTTTATGAACTGCCCCGTTATTTATGGCTTGCATCGCAGAGGTGCACGATCGACAGCTACTGCAAGAAAGGTATTGCAAGTTTAAAAATTTTTTCAAAAACAATAGGGCTGGTGGCCAAAGGCAGTAATTAAATAATAAATAAGTTATCTTATATTTCATCAAAGCTACTGCAACGCATTAATCTAGACACAGCTATTTCCCTTCAATCATCCTCTTTTGATAGAATCAACAAAAACACAAGTTCCTGCGGCTCAAAAGAACTCTAGTCCAGAAAACTAAATTTTTAAATATTGGTTTTTGAGCAAAAATTCTTACAGAGTTCAAATCTTTGGTACTTTTCATCCCAGATGCATACAAACATGGAATAATTTGACAAAATTTTAAGTTTAAAAAGAAATGAAAACTGTTTAAAAGTTTTATCTGTTGGAAGCGGGAATGTGTTTATTCAACATTCTTCACATTTCTGCTCTTTCAATGTCTTTAATTTATTTTTTATGGTGAGCGGGGCGATCCAATTGTGGGACCTCCCTACTATGCCGTATTTTATTTTATCCATTGCTTTTCTTCATAAACTGCTATGTGGTTCAATGCATCCTTTTGAAGAGATATCCTTTAATATCATCAATGCCTAGAGAGGTTGCTAACAGCATACGAAAATTCCTTCTCTACTCTCCTGTTGTGACATGATGTTGATCAAATATTATGTAATGAGGGGCGTAAGAGAATCATAATCCGACTAACTATATTTGTATTATTGGATTTAGACCTAAAATTCTTCAAAATTTTTGCACGCAATTGATTCCCAACAGAGAATAGTTGAGCAAAATTTTAACTTTGGAAAGAAAGAGAACGTGATTTATCTAGCAAATATGAGGAAGCACACTATTCAACAATCGAACCAGTCTTTTTCTATTTTATTTCTTTGAGAGGTTAAAGGCTTCTAGGTTTGTTAGTTTGCACTGGAGATTCCTAAGATATCCTGTGGAGATTCCCACTCCCACAAACAAAAGAATCTCCCCCCAAACTCCGGTCATAAATGATCACGTGGGTAGCCATTCATCTAGCGATCGTATTTCACTAAAACCGTCCGCGGACGGAAAGGATTTAACCATTGAGAATCGACGATTTTGTCATGATTGACACTTTTGTCGTCTTTGACTTTGTAAAAAATGAGTGCTATTTTGAACAACGTTTTAATTTCTGAAGCCTTTTTTAACATCGATTGCCGTATGAATGGAATGTATTCGGGCGATAGTAGAGTAAATTTGACACCCGCAGCAAAACATTACAAAATTTTAGGATGATTTAAAAATTTTAGGTTAATTTTAGGAATTCAAGGGAAGCTTCAAACTTTTAGGAATTTTAGGACGAATGCAATCCCTGCAGTTTCTGCAGATTAAATTGGGTGAAACAATCCCACAAAACCAACTTTTTGTCTTTATCTGGTGCAGCAAGTACTCTGTGCTTAACTTTGCACATCCACAAAATAATTTTAATGATTTTTGTATCAATCATATTAATATATGAGTGGCATTGCAAAAATTAAAAATTATATTTCTCTACACACAAGTTGATCATTCAATAAAATGATAAATCTATTAACCTTGAAGATATGCAAACTATAGTTAATTTGGTTTTCCTACTAGATTTCATATTACAGAAGAAAACTAGATTTCATGTTACAGAAGTAATTTCTTACAGAAGAAAAGGAATTACCATAATTGTAACTCTTGTTAAAAAAGTTTTACAGTGAAAGTGTGTTATAAGTGTCAAGGATTTGAGGATTTGGACACATTTCAAACGTTTGCCCATATATAACAGGACACTGTAGAAGGTATGGAGATATACATAATTTCAAAGACTGTAAATCTAAGGAACTACATTGTAAAAAGTGTCACACTGCTAACAATAAAGGGCATAACTTTTCACCGGATCAACCACACAAAGCATGATAAAACAATTTGTCAGTCCTATTAAGCTGAATGTAAAAGGGAAAATCTTTACAAAATGAATCTTGATTAGTATATTTTAATTGTACTTTTGTTAATATATTTGTGTTTTATTTTACGTTAATTTCCCCAACTACTCTGCTATCGCTTTTTAGTTTCTTTTTGGCTAATTTTTATGGTTCTTAAGGTTACAAGTTTACACACTTAATTAATTTTCCTGCTTCTTATAATATGTTTTTTAATATTGATCTTTTTTCTTTTTTGGCTTTATCAGTTTTGTTCCATTTTACTTAAATTTATTTATAGTATTTATACAAATATAATTTATAATTTAAATTTTTTAGTGAACTTTAAAATTTATATTCTTTTCTTGGCTTTTGTTAAAGTGAAATTATCTTTTCATTGTTTGATCTCGGATGTGAGGAAATATATATAAATTATATTTTTATATTATATTACTGACCAGAGGGATTACATCATGAGTGAAATTTTCTAATAATTTAGTTATCACTAATAATGTTTCTTAATTAGCTTATGATTGGCTACTACTCAATATATTTCTGGTCAATAACTTTCTTAATTTCTCTTTTTGCACTGTTCCCTTTTATATCTGTTTATTTAAATGATGTATTTATTTTTCTGTTCTTATTACTTTTTATATTTTGTTCAATTTGGCTATTTTCATTTGAATTCAAAAATTTTAAACTCTATTTTCTTTCTTTTATGCTTTTAAATTTTGTTATAATGTAGGCTTTTCTTTGCCTAAATTCGTTTTCATAATTTAGCATACATGTTGCCAATCAAATGGTATGAAAATACAGGGTAATGGCAGCATTGAGGAAGTGGTCAATTCATGTCTTCGACAACATCCTTGATCTTGCTAAAATAAATTCCAGAATTTTGTATAAAGCAGTTACCAGCAAAACACTTTTGAGGAGGATATACTTTCAACAACTTACTGAAGAGCTATGAAAATCTTACATTGTGTCTACTTGAAAAAGGAAAAATTTGGACATACAGCAAATATCTGAAACTACAGGCATACAGTAAACATCTGAAACTACCGGAGAATCATTAGCAACTTGCAAAAGAGTTCATTGTCAAGTTTCTAAATGTGGCAAGTGCACAAAATATACAAGAAGAAGTTGCTCCAACTGTTTATAGTACATATCATGGAGTTAGAAGTAAGGAGGAAAAATTACTTCTATGGATGTAAAGCGTTAAAATGCCATAATACTTTGAGAATTATATCTAGGTCCCGCTAGTGAGTAATAAGTAGCCCAATATACTGGTGCTGCCATTTCTACATAGACAAATGTTATAAAAATGTGAATGAAATGGAAATGTAAAGACAATTAATAAATCGTAAATATTTATCTTATAAATTGTATTCTTCTATATTTAAAAACAATTTAGATTTGCTGATTTGAAGTTAGATTTATTCATATGTTGTTCAATGCAAGTTCAGATAGCAAAATGTGTATCTACTCATTATTAGTTGAAAATGGAAGATTTTTCATCATTACAGATAATTAAAGCAATTATATTACAAAAATTTGATAAGAAAAAAAAAAATTTTTATTCTTTAATTTAATCTTTAACCTGAAAGTGCTCTATAATTTGGCAAAGAAGCATTTTTCCAAGGACATCAAAATTTGTTGCATATTGATTGGATGCTGTGCCGATAGTATGATTAAACTTTTGAATAGTCTGCTTACATTTTGTTTGTTTCTGCCATTTCTAGCTTCATTCAATTTTCTATTCAATGCACATATTTGATTGATTACATTTTACATCTCTCTAATTATGTATAGATGAAGTTACTGTTTTGTTCCTGGTTGTAAAACAGGCTACAACATAGATCGAGCAAAACTTAAGCTGAAGGAAAAATAAATTTGAGTTTGTTTCAACCTCCCGTAAGTTTATTGTACTTTATTCCATTTAATATTTCTCTTCAATAAAAATAATTTTAAGAAAACATTTGTCAGAAAATACCATACTACTAGTAGTAGTAGTATCTTTTAAAATTCAACTAGAGAGAATTGAAACTGTTTCTGGAAGGTACATGGTAACAAATTATAGTTGAAGTATTTTATAAATAGTTAAATTACCTGTATATATGTATGATGACTTCAATTTATGCCTATATTTGCAGGAAATATTGTTTACAATTGTTGAAAATAGACATGTTAATACGTAGTAATAATATACAGTAGGACTGTTAATAACATTACAGTAAATAATAAATTATCTGTACCTTTATTCAATATACAGAAAATTTATTCGACTACAAAAACTTAAATTATTTTTGAATTTGCCTATCCATGTAAAATCAAAATATACATAGAATTTATCATATTCTGTTTAAAAGTGAAAACACAATATGGTTTAGCATGCATTAAAGTAAATTTAAAATATTGTTTTTAGCAATTATTTGTACCAGCAAATGCTCTAAAATAAGTAAAACATCAACAACACATTTAGCTATAAAGAATCAGCTTGATTGTTAGGATTGCTATTTCCTATTTCTATGATATATATTCATCAGAATGTTAAGTAATATGGATGGGACAGTTTTTGGATAATAATTAAATTAACCCATAAAATTAAATACTGGATTGAAGGAAATAAACGTACCTTGCGTTGATCTAAATCTAAAACATCAGCATCTAAATATTACGCCGAAGTCCGAAAGAAATCTTCATTTGGTTAAATTTTCCTCTACCTTCATGAATTTGCCACATCCGATGCTGTCATGTTAAGACACACTGCGCATGACATATCTCACAAATGAATGAGTATAATTAAAGAAAAAAAAAATCCCGACTATTTCTCCTGTGAATAACTGCATAGGAATATCTTCATTGTTTGCCCTATAATGTACATTGAACTGATAATTCATTTCTTCGAAATAAACAGTTTAAATAAATATTATTTAATGTAAACGAGCTTTTCGCCACAGAAATGCATACAATGTCCAGCATTACAGTTCAGCATCACTCACTAGTGACACCTGAATTACTGTCTCAAACAGTTTTGGCATTTACCCAACATGGAGTTATTCCTCCTTACTTCTAATTCCTGGGTAGATATATTATGTAAGAACACCTTACTGGTGTGAAACTGAATATTTCATCCTAGATTTCTTCATACTTTTTCCAGCCAAGAAATATATACACATTTTATTTTTGTACTAAATGCAGAATTTATTAGTATCTCTCAGAAGCATTAAAAATTATGTCATATTTTATTTTGTAAAAATCCATAGTATTATTCATTGATAAAATTTGCTTAAAAAATTTACATACCAACAGCAAAACTCTTTACAAAAATTACATTTATATATATATACTGTATAATGTTTTTTAAACTAAGATGTTTATAATTTCCAGTATTATATTATGTAATCTTAATATTACTGCCAAAGAAATAATTGTCATTGCTATAAAAATAAATTCTTATTTTTGCACTAGAACATGGATTTTTTAAGCTCAGGGCCAATTTGACCTATTTTGCAGTGTTAGGTAGCTGTGGTTAAACAGATGAGGTTCTAGTGTTAAATACTTAGTAATCATTAAATGGTGGGCCTATATACTTTGATTAAAAGATGTAAAAATTTATCTACTTCCAAGCTAGAAATTTATTACCTTAATTCAGAGAATATTTTTTAATAATGAAAATAATTAAGAGATAACAAGATTAGACCTTCGGATTTCATTTGCAAAATTCTCCACACACACACATCCACACAAAAAAATATTTTTATTTACTATATTTTCTGGAATCATGCAGAAAATAAATATTTACCTCAGATACAGGCTTATTTTCATTAACTTGCTCCTGAATTTCTTCATCATAAACTCTCTACAAGCAAGAATAATAACAATGAATATTAGACTTAAAAACAGATGTATAAAATGAAATAAAAACAACGTTAAAATGCTTTTAAAATTTAAAAGTAAAAAAAAAAATGTGTAACATACTAATAATATAATGATTAGAAATTTAATGAAATAAAATATGGCTTGCTTATGCAGTCATTCCTTAAAAATATGATGTCGAGTTCCAAGTCTGTAGTTGCCAAAATCAAGAGAATTTTACTATTTTATCACATATCAGCAAAGTGTCATCTTTATATCAATATACATATATAATGTCTGTCTTGTCTGTTCTATATACAAAGCCACAATATGTGATGATTTTTTTTTTTTAATTTAGTATGGTTATTTATTCTGTTTCTAGGACCAGGGGTTGTCGAAGTATTAATTAAAAATACGCAATTAAATCTTTTAGATATAGTACTATGCAGAAGACATATACTCTGTTGAAAAAAAATAGAAGCACCCATAAGAAATTGAACAACAGCTGCAAAACTCAGCATATCTGCATCTCTTGAGGAAATATGCAAATAATTAGAATTTGGAAGCAAAAAAAGTTTTATTAAAAAATGGTTGTAATAAGAAGATGATATTAAGTGTAAATCCTCCCCTGGCAGCTATACAAGCCGATCGTTGTCTTGTAGGTGGATGGAACCTCCACGGGTTGACAGCATAGGCAGAATATTGATGCATAAGCGAGCTGTCAGACTGGCTTGCAGCACAACTAAAGGAGATTGGCTGTTCCATGAAATAGCAGCTCCCCAAACTGTCATACTACACGTGTGTTGCTCGACAACAAATGCGGTGTCGGAACACTGGCCAGTCTTCTTCAATACACTGCAAATGTTGCACGATGCATCATTCATGTGCATGTTGCATGAGCCCTATAACATCGTTAGCATCAACAGTTTGATCATTTGCATAACTCTTAAACTTCGAGGTTGTAGCTCAATTTCTTTTTTATAGGTGCATATATTTTTTTTGCAACAGTGTAATTTTAAAAAATTCACTTTAAGCAAATTATATCATGTTGCTTAGTAAGAGAATTAATTCAGATGTGTTTGTACCACAGGTATTTTTATTTAACTTAAGACATACACATAAAAATGAATTTTATGAATGAACCATCTTCGATTAAATTTTGTTACAGTTTCAAGATATAAGCATGGAGTTAGAAATATTCTTTGAACTGTATATATACAAGATGTCCAGTGCTATCGGTGCCCAATGGCTATTTCCTTAACCGTTAGTCACAGAGATACACTTCCAATTGAAAAAATGTTTTAAATTTTAAAATCTATTATCTTAGAAACAGTTTAAATCAATAAATGCATTTCTGAAAGAAATACGAAATATAAATTTTTATACAGTCCCCAGGTCCTACCAATTATATTTAGGAAAATCATCCTCATACAATTTTATGCAAAAAAGTAAAGGAAGATTTTTTTTTATTTTGTATGAGGATGGTTTTCCTAAATATAATTGGTAGGACCAGGGGACTGTATAAAAATTTATATTTCGTATTTCATTCAGAAATGTATTTATTGATTTAAAGTGTTTCTACATTAATAGATTTTAAAATTTAAAACATTTTTGCAATTGGAAGTATATCTCTGTGACTTGCTGTTGAGGAAATAGCCATTGGGCACCGATAGCACCGGACATCCTGTATATATATACAAGGTGAGGCTATTAATTTCCAGAACTGACATAACTGTACGAGAACTGTAACTCTGTAGAACGTATTAATGCTTGTATCTGGAAGGTAGTGCATTTGCACATGCCCCATGAAGTGTGCATCATTCTGAAGCAAGAGGTTGTTGTTGAAACACGCATTAAAACGTAGCTGTTAAATTGTTGTTGTCAAAATGCAGATATGGAGCTGAGGATTAACATCAAATTTTGCTTCAAATTGGGCAAAACTGTGAAAGAAACCCATGAAATGTTGAAACAAGAGTACGGTGAATGGTTTAGACGTTTTCGGAATGGGAGCGAAAGCGTCGAAGATAACGTGCGCACTGGACGGGCATTTATCGTGCGCAAGCCGGAAATAATTGAGAAAGTTCGTGAGCTTGTGACATCGGATCGCCGATTGACTAGTCGAGTATTCGCCACTGAACTGAACATTGACAAGGAGGTGGTTCGTCAAATTTTGATGCAAGATCTAGAGAAATGCAAGGTTTGTTCCAGATTCGTTCCTCACTGTTTATCGGAGGAACAAAAGCAAATCAGAATGGAGTCATGTGGTTATCTCATCTACAACGCTGACCCTGCTTTCCTCAATTTGATAGTAACGGGAGACGAGTCTTGGTGATACCAGTACGACCCTGAAAGCAAGCGACGGGAGCTCCAAATGGAGATCTCCAAGCTCTCCAAAACCGAAAAAATTTCTATTTCAAAATCCAAAGTCACGATCATGTTAATTGCTTTCTTCAATAGCGAAGGACTAATTCATTATGAATTTGTTCCAACTGGCAAGACTGTAACAGGACAGTTTTACACAGAAGTTTTTGCTTGACTTCGACAAAGAATTTGCAGAGTAGGGCCTCGTTTTCGACAAAATGGGAGTTGGCTTTTTTTGCACGACAATGCCCAGCCACACACTGCATTGCCTGTGAAGAGGTTTTTGGCCCAGCATGAGGTCGTGTAGATCAATTATCCTCCATACTCTCCGGACTTAGCACCTGCAGATATTTTTCTTGTTTCAGAAACTGAAAAATTTGCTGAAGGGAACAAGATTTGAGGATCTCGAAAACATCAAGATAACCGTGAAGTCAGAATTAAAGAGCAATCCGAAAGAGGACTTTAAAAATTGTTCCCGAAACTTATACAGCCGAGCACAGAAGTGTATTATGGCAGGTGGAAGTTACTTCGAAACATATTAAATGGGTATGTAACTCACATAATATTTTCCAGAATTATTAGATCAGTCCTGGAAATTAATAGCTGCACCTTGTGTGTGTGTATATATGTGTATATATAAAGATTTTTGTACTGATTTTTAGTATTTAACTGATTGTTGAAACAGGATAAAAATTGTACAGGTATATCTTACTGCCAGCAGGGCCTGATTACCATAAAAGCATGGGAAGCACTTGCTTCCCTTCAAAAGATTTAAATGGGCTCCCAAATTGCATACCCAATTTACACTTTTTTAAAATTAAAGTCATTTATTAAATAATGAAGTTAAATAGTACCTGTCAGTACAGATAAACAATGAAATTTATTGGCTGTCTGAGGTCAAATTTTTATTGGTCATATTTTATTTAATTTTACATATTAAAGTATTAACAAAAAAAAAAGTGGCATAACAGTTAATATTTAAGTTAGAGTGAATTGCAAAATTAAACATTGTCCACAAGTGATTAAATAATAAAAGACTATGGTTTAGGAAAAAATTCTGTAACTTTGGTACAGGTGAAGAGTTTAAAAAAATATAAAAGTTTCTAAATGAGAAATGTTAGCTGACCCGAGCAGCTGTGGTAATATGATTTTACAAGTACTGATGAGTGCATGGGAAATTAGCTTGAAAATGATTCTTGGACTATGCTCATGAGATCAAAGTGAGGTCCCAAAATGGGATTGTGCTTCTGTTCAATTGGTGGGTTAATCAAGCCCTGACTGTGAGATCTGCTTATGAAGAAAATTTTTAAATCAAAAAATTCTGTAACTTTGGTACAGGTGAAGAGTTTAAAAAAATATAAAAGTTTCTAAATGAGAAATGTTAGCTGACCCGAGCAGCTGTGGTAATATGATTTTACAAGTACTGATGAGTGCATGGGAAATTAGCTTGAAAATGATTCTTGGACTATGCTCATGAGATCAAAGTGAGGTCCCAAAATGGGATTGTGCTTCTGTTCAATTGGTGGGTTAATCAAGCCCTGACTGTGAGATCTGCTTATGAAGAAAATTTTTAAATCAAAAACAGGGATTTTTATGCATTTTTAAGGGAAATTAAATTTAATAAACAAATGTTATATTTTTTATATTGTTATGTGAGTTATGGTCATAGAATATACAATTACAGTAATATTTTGTAAAAATATTTTTTTAATTCATATTATATTTGTGTTTAAATGATTATTGCAACAGGGTAAACGTCATACGTTTACCAAACATCATATCTTTGCACATTTCTTTACAAACTGAACCAGGATGTTTTATTCTTCAGATTGTCTCCATTTATACTTTAATTTTTTGGTGAAATAAATGTAATGTTTTATTGGAATTTTTTATAAAGCAATATGAATGCCCTTAGATATTTACCAAACTTCATATTTTTGTACATTGTTAACAAACGGGACCAAGATGTTTCATTCTTCAGATTTGACTCCACTTGTACTTTTTATCTTTTATAGGGAAATTAAATTTAATGTTTCAAAGTATTTTTTCTTTTGAAAAGCAATATAAATGCATTTGGAATTTTCACATATGCTAAAAATGATTGTTGCAATGGTTTAAAAAATGGTTCGGGAATAATTTTTGTTATCATTTTAGAGCCCTCATTTTGTCAAATACTTACCAAATTTCAAATATTTGTATATTAATTTACAAGTGAAACCAAGATGTTCTTCGATTTCACTCTGCTTATACTTTATTTTTCATAAAGGAATTAAATTTAATGTTTTCATTGATGATTTTTTAAAAGCAATATGAATGTGTTTCACATACTTTAAAAATGATTAAAGGGGTAAAAATAGTTTGGAAACAACTTTTACTACCCTTTCAGAGACTTCATTTTGTCATATATTAACCAAACTTCATATTTTTATACTTTGGTTTACAAACGGTACCAGGGTGTTTTATTTTTCACATTTACTTCCACTTATACTTTTTACAGCGTAATTAAATAAACTTAATGTTTCATATAGAATTTTTTTTGAAAAACAATATGAATGTATTTATAATTTTCATATATTTCAAACTATGTGCAGCATCAGGCATATCTGTCAGTTTGAGATATAATTTCAAAACTCCAACCAATTTTGCTATAGTAGTCCTGGATCTTGTATTCAAACTTTGATATAAATGAATAATGAGCAGAAAATTTAAAATTCCAGAACTCTAAACAAATCTGAATTCAAGTTATAAGAACTAAATTTATTGTGTTCCAATTTAAATTTACATACATTTTTCAATTAAAATATCTAAATTAAATACTTACATTTTCAACAAATTGCAAGTTTGAAAGCATGTGAAAGTCATTGATGGCGTTGTTTATTTTGGCAGATGTCATCTGAAAGAGTTATAAAACAACTTTCAAATTACTTAAAAGTATACAGTCTACTCTCGTTATAAGATATTTTTGTTTATAAGAAAGAAAATTATGACTTCGGTTGGCCCAATGTTGAAATATGGGGATGTTTCATGTTAATAAGAAAGCAAAAAAAGTCAAATATTAGATTCAAGAAGAAAATTCCCAAAAATGCATTTCGAAAAAATTTTCTTCTTCTTTGTTAAACATGTACTGCAATTTTTCTTCTTTATCTCCCAAGGATTTCTAGAATTATGTTTCATTAACCTATACATATAGAGGTTGTTCCAAGTAATTGTCAGGGCCACCCATAACCAACCGGGTAGACCCCCCACATTCAATTTTGGGGCCGGGTACTAAGTCGAGCTGCGGGCCCTAGATAAAAAGAAGGGGGAGGGGGAGGGGGGGGGGGACCTTTTTTTTTTCTTTTATGTATTATTTAGGGGTAGAGTTGAATTTAATAAAATATATCAAGTACGATGTTTAACACAATATAACACAGAAAAGTAACAGTTTATACAATCTAATAATATATATCAAGTACGAAATATAACACAATATAACACAGTTTATGAAAGATTGTTCATATAATGGCAAGTGGTGTGTACATTTCATTTTTATCGAAATATTTTTATACTCAGTTGCACACTTATTTCGCATAGTCAAAGGAATTTTGGGAAAAATCGGAAGTGACATCTCCAGAACCGGAAATGTAAATCATTAGTGATCGCAACTCTCTGCAAAATTCGTTGCTGAATACATATAAGTCATTAACTAAGCTATTCCTACAGACAATCCTGAGAAATAGGTATTGTAAAGAAAATTATAATTATTTTAATCGGAAGTGACATCTGTTGAACCAGAAGTGGAAATCCTTAATGAATTCTCCTAACCCCTAAGCAATTTTATACTGAATCCATATCAGTCATCATTTAGCTCTATCTATAGCCGATTTTGAGAAATAAATGTTTGAAGAAAAATTATTTTTTTTTTTATCCATTATTGGGAAAAGAACTGGAAGTGAAAATTCTTAGTAAATTCCTCAACCCCTACCCTTACTGAAATTCGATGCTAAATTCCTATCAGTCATCATCTAAGCTCTATAGTCAATCAAAATATACGTTTCAAGGAAATGTTCTGAACCGTAAGATGAAAAACCGCAAGTAGAAATCCTTAGAAATGTAAATTCCAGAGGGGGCAGGAGGTTCCTTACTTCCTCTGGAATATGGTGCTGAATCTATATCAGTCATCATTTAAGCTCATCTTTAATAGGAAAGATCAATCATGCATAAAGCATTGATTATGAAACACTTTACAACTGCAATGCAATTTCATTTAAACATCTCTAAATTGCGATACATTCAGCGACGATATTTTTGGGATTATCACAATACTACAATAATTTATTATATTTGAAAACTTCGTCAAAAGAAAATGAACTTTATCAAATGACGTCATTGAAATATAAATCGCCTGGCTCTCTATAAAAATCAGTAAAAATTTCATTTATAAACTTTTATGCAATTCCTTTCATTCATCACAATACTACAATAATTTATTTTACTTAAAAACTTAAAACCATTGAGGTAAAAGTAATTTAACTCTGTGCTTAAAACTTTACCGAAAAAGTCTGATATAAAATAGCCTGTTCTCTATGTAAAATCAATGACTGTTTCATTCATATCAACTATGTTGCAGACTCCAGCGCTAAATAATTTTGCGTTAAAAAAATCCAGCAATTCTTATACAACTCATCTTACAGCTTGATGTGTTTACAATCAATCTCCATAACTGAAAATTAGGCTTCGTTGTAGAAACAATCAAAGTTTGATGATCATTTAAACCCAAATATATTGTAATTGCATTGTTTCTGAACATTGATGAACAGAAATTAAGCAAAAATAAAGCGGTTTTAGGACAGACACAACACTAACTACAAATTAAAAAGAACTTTAAAAATCACGATTTTGACACAAGATGGATGTAATATTTTATTTTGAAGTGGGTCACGTGATCTCTTTATATAAAGGGTGTAATGATTATATTAATTTTTATTTAAAAAACTACGGAATATATTTTTCTGAAATTTTTTTTATATATTTTATGGGATAATTTAAATATTTCCTAAACCTTTCGAAGCAATTTGTAAATTTTAAATTCGCTTAAAAAATATTTGAAGAATTAGGTCCCATAGGGTTTAATGTATTTCATTTTTTCAGCCCGGTTTCAATCCTAAACTAATTGGGTGATATTATTTATTTATATTCTCATAGGTCCCACAGAACGTCTGAATAACATACTAAAATTTCATTTTGATAAAGTCATTTTTACGGCAGTTATCGTGCTAAAGGGACAGACAGACAGACATAATGAACAAAGTCATAAACACTTTTCAACTATGTTGTAAAGTGTTAAAAAATTGATGTTGCAAGGAAAATATAAATTTTTTAAATTGAATTAACACCTCCCCACAACCAGAAGTTGAAATTCTTAGTGAATTCCTCTACCCCCCCCCTCGAAATTTGATACTGCATAAATCATCGCCTAAGCTCCATCCTTAGCCAATTCCAAAAAATAGATGACGCAAGGTAAATTTTTGAATATTTCTAGTTATTACCAAGTTCAACATAAAATCATACAATATAAAGTGAAAGTTTAAAAAAGCATTATAAACCTAAAATAATCCATTTTCCTATCATAATGCAATATTTTCTCAGAGATTTTTGTACATATTTAATTATAGTTATTTTAGACGATTGAATTTAGAAAACAGCATAGAAATTTGATAAAATAAATTTTAATTAAATATAAAATTACCTTTGTTTAAGATTAATAAATCTGAAAATAATATTTCAAAACTATAAGAAAATGATTTCGAACATACCTTAAATCTTAGATGGTAGCATTGGGGTTTGTTTCAGGGAATCATTTTTTTACAAAATTCAATCATGTGTTGAGAGTTGCACTAGCAACTAGCACTGAAAACGCATATGAGATTAGAATATAGTTGCATGGGAAATTAAAATAAACTTGCTTTTTGTGCTTTCTAATATCGGCTATCTCGGAAATCAAAATGGGAAGCAAGTTCATGCCAGTAGGGAGAATCAAGGATTTGTCTTTCTACATTATTCAGTCCGACACAACGTCGCGTTAATTGGTCGCAACACCCCGTCGCGTTAATTGGTTTACTACCTCAAAGAGCAGGAAGATAAGATCGCCCCTTCCCAAACATGTTTAAAGTACCTTGGCGCCTTTCAGGCTAGCTCTTTGGATCGCCCCCTTCCCAAACTGATAATTTCACAAAAGAAACTTCTAGACGGGTGGTCTCAGTAGTTAGCTGGATGTAAGGGACGTGAGTGATATGAGCTGTAAACGTGAATGAATGAGCAAGAGGAAACTTACCCATTAGGGTCATAAACGTATCTGTTTTAGTGCAATTCTAGAAAATTTCTCCGGGATCGGTTTTTATTGCCTCAGATTCTAAACACAATAACACTGAAGCTATCTTTACCCAGACGGTTTTTTTTATCAAAGAGCTAGAATCACTAGAGGTAGCCTTTCCTTTCTGTAGCTATCAAAAGCATGGCCACTGGCCAGTATGTCCCCCTTCGGTTCTACAAATGATTGATTACTCTTCAAAGGCTTGTATTGAACTAGGGGCCCTTCTTTGAGACTCTTTTGACTATTTCAAAAATGAGACACAGAATCCAAACAGATGTTTACAAAACGTTTTGTACTTTTCTTTCATTCAAACTTACAGATTGTGTTTAGGCTTTATATATAATTTATATTTGTAATTTTATAATTACACATAATACGTAAATTTCAAAACCCTCAATTAATTTAGAAAAAAAATTATATATTCATACACAAATGTATAAAAATTTTATACGCAGCAATATTCACGGGCCCCTAACAATCGCCGGGCCCCAGTACTGTAGTACCAACTGACCCCCCCTTTGTGGGGGCCCTGAAACCGGGTCAAAAGTTCTATTGTTGATGTTGACGTCCCTGGATAATGAATCTTACGCCATATTTGCCCATATGCATGGATTCTTCTGTACTCTAGGGGAATTTGTTTGGATTCAATCTACAATTGTTTTTTAACAATAGCAGTAATAATACTTATAGTATTTGCCATTTGACCATAGCAGTTATCAAACAAACTGCTTCCAGAACCAAAACATTCACAGATTACCCTATCCACCAACCTGTCCAGAAGGACCTGAAGCTTTCCAGCTCAGTTATGAATTAATAATAATAATCAAATTCATAATCTCTCCTGAGATTATGAATTTATAAGCATTTCTAAGTTTCTTCATATATTTATTACAGATGATTTGATTAAACATAGTCTAACAAGCAAATTTATTTAGTATGCAAAAAAATCCTGTATGATAATGCAGTAACTTTAAAAATTTAACAATGCATATGAATTTGCATAATGTATCGTACATGTACCAAATGTTAGGGTATATTGGTCAATTAGATAATGACACCATAAAAGAATGCATGGGTTTACATTGTTTTTAAAAGTATTGTTTACATAAAATAAGACCAGTTATAAATGCTTTGCATACTCATATACAAAGATGTTAATTTCATACTGTCCCTATGGAATCTTACTTTCTGTTGATGAACAGATCTGTGCCACAAAAGTCAGATATTTCCTAAAACAATATCTACCTCTCAAAACCTCATAAAAGGGTCATTATTAAGCCGGCTGAAATTTCTAACCAAATAATGTAAATTTTAGCCAATATTTGTATGTGTCTCTTTGCTATTCAAATTTTTACACAAGCTACATAATTTTGATCTCTAACTATTTTCATCATTGCGTGATCAAGATTTCTCCTGAGTTTGCTGAAGATTACAGGAGAATTCAAGACCACCTATACAAGGCAAAATCCCCTTCAACTTGCCAAACCTAAAAAGGAACAGACCTTAAAATGTAGTGACTAAAGGTTACCAACTAACACTGTCAGTGAAGACCTTAAGGTCATTGCCTTCCCTCCCCCACACCATCCAGATCATCTGATCTACCAAAAGGTGTTGAAAACCCAGCCCACACAGCAGACCTGAGGGCTTACTGCAGCTTTGTGTGTGGCTGGCTACCAAAAAGTGTAAGGTAATTGTTTGGATATCTAGGACAGTGCCATCCAATTTAGATCGGAACACAATGGAGATGGCAACTATAGGCACCACACTATCCTTCCTTTAACTCATCATCTCCCGTATGAATTTTTAGAACTACAGATTTAAAGTGCCCATACTCAGTATAAGCACAGAGATAGTTTTGTGTTGTGGAGACGAATCTGTATGTGTTCCAACACCTTAACCACTGGGATATCTCAGTCCAGGCTACAGCTTTGGAAAGATTCAGACTAGTGAGAATTGCTCAACTCAGAAGTCATAGGTATAGAGAACCACTACTAATTTTCCTGGTCTGCTCTGAGGTAGCCGAAAATTAGAAAAAAATATGAGTTATCTTTCATTCGTTGTATGAAAGTGAAGCTCCAGGTCTTCAAATCTAGAGCATTAAAAATGTGTTTCAATTGCCAGCTGTTCAATCTCAATTCTGAGTGTTGTAACCTGTTCCAAAAAATGATTAAAATGTTGTAAATCATTCCACTAGAGATTGTAAAAAACCCAGAGATACTCTGGCCAAGTGTGTGAATTGTGATGATGATCACCACCCCATTAATTTTCAACAATGTCACTGTCAAGACAGAAGCAGTAGTTCCAAAGAGTATGTGTATCCATCACTAAATAGCCCAATGGCAGCCACTCCTTGGCCTTAGACTTCTACTACAAAGAGCTTGAAAATCACTTCCCCAGGGTTAGCTACAACAAAACTATAAATGTCCTTAAATGATTCCAATTCAATCAACAAAACTTATAAATTAGTTGAGATGCTCTTGAAGCACACCAAATAGAGAAGTCCCTAAAATGAATTTAAATTTATCCATCTAGATTAGTTCTAAATATTAACTTGTAAGCAAAAATTTGACTTTTCAGGGCTACCTTAAAGGATAAGGTTTTCAAAGGACAACTTAAATAAAAGGCTTTTATACGTTCTAGTAAAATTGGTATATCAAAAGTCAGGATAAAATGTTTAATTGGCATGATTTTATTATTCTTGCATATTGTTATGTGTCAAACACCCCAGATTTTTTTATCCTGAAGTTGATCAATTATTTTAAACAAACTATATAAAAGTTAAATTTGAATGGATATACCAAGAAAAGTGTGATGAGTGATGAAACCAGGAAATCACAAGATCTTAGCTTTTTTAATAGATATTAATGAATAAAGAATCATGATATTTTAGAAAAGGAATCTGTCAATGAGACATAAAATAAAAAACCTTGCTTTACAGTTTATTATAGAATAATTATGTATAATCTGTTATTCACTCAGAGGAAGAAAAGTAGTATTTTGACCACTATTCAAATTTGTAAGAAATAATTTCAGTCCAAAACTGCCATCCATGAACTGCAAAAGGATACAGTCATACAAAAGGATTGCATCAGTACCCCGGTAGCAGAAACAAGGCGGTGGGCGCCGCAGATTACTTTTATTCTTGCAGATCAATTTCAGACAGTTTAAAATGTATATGTATTTAAAAAAAAAAAATATTTTAACTTCGGTTTTGCAAATTATTGTACCTTGTCTTACATTTTCTGCAGGACAAAATGCAACCTTGCATTTTTTTTTTCGAGAGACCCGACTTCTCTCCTGCGCCTGCAAGTGTTTATATTGTGTGAAAGAATATCATTGAGAATGGTGGCCAGAAAATGGAAGTGCATGCGCAGTTCTGAAATGGTGGGAATAACTACCACAGTGAGCTGTGCTAAAATGGCTGCACAGTCTGAAAAAGTGTCGTGTTTTAATTGTAATGAACAAGTATTGTTAAAAAATTTAAAAACTCCTTATTTTCGTGCTCATCCGGCAGTAAAAGTTCAATATAAATCTCTTTCGAATAAAAATGTCATGGATTTATTTAAAAAAGGAGATAAAAATCAGGATATAGATAATATTCTAAAAAAAGTTGGACACCTTTTTAATTTTGATTATTTGATATTTCCAAGAACTGATATTTCTGTGGAACATGTGTCTGTTTTCACTGTAGAAACATTCTCCGATTATATTAGTGACTTTTCATCTTATATAAATAATGTTGATAAAGATGCTATTTTTTTTTTAATATAAACAGTTATGTTTATGGATGTATAAAAAAATAGATGAAAGCAGGGATGATGGTTCAATTTTTGATCTTAGAATTCTTTTTAAGTTTCCTATATTGGAACTAAAGGCCAAACTTCCACTCATTATAAAACTCCTTATGTTTTGTATCTCCATCCCTGTATCTGAGGCTATTTGTGAAAGTTGGGGGTCAGTCGTAAGTACTGTCATGCAGAAATGACAGAGGTAATGATGGGAGCTATGGAGATTGGCACTTCTGATATGCTTGTGTCATTGGTGTTGCAGATTGATACAGAAAATTCTGCTACTGGGATCAGTACTAGCCATGTCTATATGCTTATGATTGACCCCCTAAAATATCTACCCTTATGTAGATCCCAGCAAGTTAACTTGATCTCAAGCTGGTAGGAAATCTATTCAACTAGCTGACTGATATACAGGTGGACACAGTGTGCCTTTTATTTAGTAAAGTAATGCGTTATTCATTCTCAATTACCAGAATTTCCCATCCTTAGGCCATTGGGTATACACACATGGCAAACGCATGGGTAGTTTACAATTTACAAGATACGGCAAAAAAGAGTGGTTTACAGTATCTATAAGAGAGCTCTTATCTCACAAAAATAAACCCCAATAAGGCAGAAAGATGAGAATGAAAAATATCTACCCTTATGTAGATCCCAGCAAGTTGTTAACTTGATCTCAAGCTGGTAGGAAATCTATTCAACTAGCTGACTGATATACAGGTGGACACAGTGTGCCTTTTATTTAGTAAAGTAATGCGTTATTCATTCTCAATTACCAGAATTTCCCATCCTTAGGCCATTGGGTATACACACATGGCAAACACATGGGTAGTTTACAATTTACAAGATATGGCAAAAAAGAGTGGTTTACAGTATCTATAAGAGAGCTCTTATCTCACAAAAATAAACCCCAATAAGGCAGAAAGATGAGAATGAAAAATAGAAAGAAGAAAATAATTGATAGGGTACTTCCTCATTCTAACACTCATTCACAAAAGAAGTGAACCCCTGAGGGACAGTTTTCATGAAATGCAGCAGGTTTGATTGACCACAAACCAAGAACAATTTTTGGCATGTCTGAAGATATTCACATGAATACAAAAATAAACCAAGAACTGATATTCACATGAATACAAAGACATTCACATGAATACAAAAATAACCAAGAACTGATATTTCTGTGGAACATGTGTCTGTTTTCACTGTAGAAACATTCTCCGATTATATTAGTGACTTTTCATCTTATATAAATAATGTTGATAAAGATGCTATTTTTTTTTTAATATAAACAGTTATGTTTATGGATGTATAAAAAAATAGATGAAAGCAGGGATGATGGTTCAATTTTTGATCTTAGAATTATTTTTAAGTTTCCTATATTGGAACTAAAGGCCAAACTTCCACTCATTATAAAACTCCTTATGTTTTGTATCTCCATCCCTGTATCTGAGGCTATTTGTGAAAGTTGGGGGTCAGTCGTAAGTACTGTCATGCAGAAATGACAGAGGTAATGATGGGAGCTATGGAGATTGGCACTTCTGATATGCTTGTGTCATTGGTGTTGCAGATTGATACAGAAAATTCTGCTACTGGGATCAGTACTAGCCATGTCTATATGCTTATGATTGACCCCCTAAAATATCTACCCTTATGTAGATCCCAGCAAGTTAACTTGATCTCAAGCTGGTAGGAAATCTATTCAACTAGCTGACTGATATACAGGTGGACACAGTGTGCCTTTTATTTAGTAAAGTAATGCGTTATTCATTCTCAATTACCAGAATTTCCCATCCTTAGGCCATTGGGTATACACACACGGCAAACGCATGGGTAGTTTACAATTTACAAGATACGGCAAAAAAGAGTGGTTTACAGTATCTATAAGAGAGCTCTTATCTCACAAAAATAAACCCCAATAAGGCAGAAAGATGAGAATGAAAAATATCTACCCTTATGTAGATCCCAGCAAGTTGTTAACTTGATCTCAAGCTGGTAGGAAATCTATTCAACTAGCTGACTGATATACAGGTGGACACAGTGTGCCTTTTATTTAGTAAAGTAATGCGTTATTCATTCTCAATTACCAGAATTTCCCATCCTTAGGCCATTGGGTATACACACATGGCAAACGCATGGGTAGTTTACAATTTACAAGATACGGCAAAAAAGAGTGGTTTACAGTATCTATAAGAGAGCTCTCATCTCACAAAAATAAACCCCAATAAGGCAGAAAGATGAGAATGAAAAATATCTACCCTTATGTAGATCCCAGCAAGTTGTTAACTTGATCTCAAGCTGGTAGGAAATCTATTCAACTAGCTGACTGATATACAGGTGGACACAGTGTGCCTTTTATTTAGTAAAGTAATGCGTTATTCATTCTCAATTACCAGAATTTCCCATCCTTAGGCCATTGGGTATACACACATGGCAAACACATGGGTAGTTTACAATTTACAAGATACGGCAAAAAAGAGTGGTTTACAGTATCTATAAGAGAGCTCTTATCTCACAAAAATAAACCCCAATAAGGCAGAAAGATGAGAATGAAAAATAGAAAGAAGAAAATAATTGATAGGGTACTTCCTCATTCTAACACTCATTCACAAAAGAAGTGAACCCCTGAGGGACAGTTTTCATGAAATGCAGCAGGTTTGATTGACCACAAACCAAGAACAATTTTTGGCATGTCTGAAGATATTCACATGAATACAAATAAAAATACATCCTTGTACACACATGTGAAAAACCATTAGAATATGATATGTCATGTCTCATTTGCATGTTTGTCTATTTTAAAAGACATTACCAAACTGCATCATACTGCTGAAAATCCTTTTATTTGTGATGAACGTCAGAAAGAATTCAATAGCTCTGACTCATTAAATGTCAAAGTTGTTCAATTTGTCAGTTAATAGAAATTACATAGAAGTTTTTATAAAGATTTAAATTGTGTTTTACAAAATATTATGATTTCAAAGCTACACCAAACTGCTACCATATTCTGTTAATTTATGCAAAAGCAGTAAGCCCTACATATTAGTCTTAATGGTATGGATTGAAAGTTAAATAGGGATAATCAATAACAAGCTTGCTGACTCACCAGAATTCAATATTACATCGGATAATACTGCTAAATTCTCAGAACTTCCAGTTTTCAGTTCAGATTTAAAAATAAAACTGATCCATCACTGACAAGTGATTATAGACTACTTCACCCAAAACTGAATAACAGAATTCTTCCTAATTGTGATATTTAATTTAAAAAGGGTTAAAATATGTTACACAATTTTTATCAAGACTTGTCCCACTGCTAACATATCCACATAAAATTGAGACAGAGATGTCCATGTACGGAAAAGATGATACACTAATCATCTTTACATCTTTTGAGTTTTCACCAATCAAGGAATGATGGCTTTCTACATTTTTTTACCATTGTTTAAAAAGTGTGTGAATACCATCATCACATTAATATCCAAGTGCAGCAGCATATAAAAATATTTTCATATTATAAAAATTGAATACTTTTTGTAGTGTATATATACAGATTACAGGTAGATTAATTTTAATGAATGAATTAATTTTATGTTTTGTGTACAGTCGAACCTCCACTAACACACACTCCCCTTGCGCGGACACTCTGCATTTATGTTGTGAATCCTCACACCCTTGGAATAGAATGCTAATGTATTTTGCTCCTTATTAAAAGATGGACTTTGGGCTGACCAACACATTTTTTGTCATGATTTTGGTATGTTTTGGAATCCTTGTATACATGAATTAGTGTGTTTTAGTAGCTTTCTTTAAAAACTTCATTTATTTCATATTATATGTCCAAAACTACATTAAATGGCATAAAAATAATCTTTCAATAGTTGTGAATCTTTTACTTAGAAATCAGAAAAATACAATTACAACTTTGTTGCAATTGAATTACAAAAACACAGCTAAGGAAAATGCCAGTTATTCTTTGGGTGTGCAACAAAATTGGATTATTCACAATGATACTTCATCTAGTTTTGGAAAAGGGGGAGGGGGGGTTTCTTCTTTCCAGTGTGTGTGTGTGGGGCTAGAGTTTCTTCCCCCCACCTTGTTCTCAGTTTTTATTGTATATTAGTGAGAACATGTACATTTCAGTTGATAAGTTAAGCATTCCCCATCAGTGTGAGTTGAAGTATTTGCTATTTTCATTATGCATTTTCATAAGTGGAAACAATTGATATTAAAAGAAAAGACAAAAAGTATTGATTTTGTAGAAAAAGAGAAGCCAAGTTTAAGGAAATTTGAGAGCATTTTGTAGTGGGAAAAACACAAGTTTGATGTTTGTTAATAAACAAAGTGGAAATTAAAAAGATGTAGATTTCAAACAGCAACAAGAATGCTACGATGACTAAGTTGATAAAAATCAACGATATTAATTTAATCATATTTGAGAGGTTTTACAATGTTCATGCAAATAATCTTTCAATGAGTGAACTTTTATTTCACGAAAAGGCAAAAGAAGTGGCTAAGTTATTGGGAAACAATGATTTCAAGGCTTCCAATGGTTAGCTGCAGAAGTTTCATTTAAATCAATTTGTTGGGAAACAAAATCAATAGACCTCCAGCTGGTGACAGGGTGGGTTGAAAAACTCAATTTATGCAATGGTTACGAGGCTAAGAACATTTATAATCTTGATGAAACAGGTCCTTTATTTAGAGTTTTGTCTGACAAAACTGTGTGTGAAGGATGACAAATGTGTCAGCATTAAATCTTCAAAATAAAGACTTACAGTAATATTGTGCTGCAGTATGACTGGTGAATTTGAAAAACACTGGTCATCGACATAGTTATAAAACCCAATTGCTTCAAGAACATTAACGAAAACTTGGTGTAGTGTGGAAAGCCAATAAAACAATATGAATGACTACTGAAATCATGTAAAAATGGCTGACCAAACTGTATGGAAGGGTGGCCCAGAAAAATAAAAAAAAAATGTTGTTTATGAACAATGTTTCTTCTTATCCAGATTCTGTAAAAACAAAATAAAAAATGTTAAGATTATTTTTTTACCACCAAACAACTTTTGCTTGCCAACCCTTGGATCAAGGTATCATTCAAGCTTTTAAAAGGCTTCTTTTCCACCATATTTTGCTTAAAATGTCGACCTGTTCTAAAAGCGAGGACTTAGCAAAATCATAGTCCTGGATATAATCATTTTATTTTCCAAAAAGCAATCAAAAGTGTTACCTCCAGTTATGGGCAGAAATGTTTCAAGAATACTGAATTCAATAAGAGTGACCAAACCAAAATTTAAAATGATGAAACGGTGAAGAATTTTTCACTTTAGTTAAAAGTTTCGACTATTCTCTGTCAATGTAGAGCAATACATAGCTATGGACGACGATTTATGCACTGAAGATACAAGAACAGACAATGACAGTTTCATAAAACAAAGCCAAGAAGACAAAACCGATAAAAAAGAACGTGATGGTGAAAACAAAATAAAAACTGATGAGAAAAACATTGTACAGAATAGTGACAACGCACTGAAGAGTACAGAGATCCTACAAAAGTACATCCTTGTCAGTGGCGAAAAAGAAGGAAGGGTTCACCATTGTCAGTAAATTGAAAATTTATAGAGAAAAATTTTATTGTTCAAAAACATGCAAAGCAAACTGTTTTAACCGATTTCTTTTAATGATTCAATAAACAGTATTAAAATTCCTTTCTGCTCCATTCAATATTTAATGCAACTCTTGTAATTTTTTTTTTTAATTTAATTAATTTAAATATTTCTGTGTAAATGTACTATATTATGCACATAAGGTTTCTGCAAAGCTTTTGATTTTAATTCAAAGTATATAAGCCAGTCTTCTCCTACACTATAATGTTCTTTTTGTATTCACTTAAATACATTACTTCCTCAAGCTTAAATTTGTATTAGATGAGTTGAATAATGAAGCCTAAAAAATTACTTTATGGATAGCTCCCCAATAGTGGACAATCCTCATTAACAGACTTATAGTTTGGGTCCAGATGGTGTCCACTATCGGGAGGTTTGACTGTATTTAATTTTTTTTACCTTTTTTAATAAATTTTCGCAATGTTAAAATTATCTTATAGCATAAATACTATATGTATAATATGTTCATAACTTAAAATACCTCTGATATTTTTCTTGATAACTCTATAAACATTTTTGTTTTGAGTGGAAAATCATTCCAAAATAAACTTTTGAGTGCAAATAACCAAGAATTCATGTAGGAATCATTGATGACAATAGAGAACTAACCACAGAACTGTAATTCAGTATAAGAAACTGCGAGAAATTTTCTTACATATCTTAAGGAGAGGTGGATGACAGGTGTATTGCAGAAGGTGATATGCTTAATGCCTGAAAGAAGGTTTGTGAAAAAATTTTAGTAGTAAAAATAGTATTGTGAACATTAGCTAGTTAAGGATTTGACTCAGAATTAAAAGTTGTAGAGGTACAATTAAGGTCAGGTGCAAATAGATTTGTGTACTGATTGACTTATTTTAAATGTAGCAGCAGCAAATCTTTACACCTGTGTGAGGAGAATGAGCAGAAAACATTTTGCGAGCACTGGAGTATATTATGTTAACTATTTTCACTGCCTGTATCTCTTTTTTAGAAATATATTTTGAATAAGATCATGAATATGCTGGGTGTTCTCCAGAGTAATTGACACATTTGGGTACCTTTAAAACAAGAACCACTGTCATGGCCAATCTCACACTCGCAGCAGTGTGCACAAGTGAAGGAGGATTCATGCCAGGAAACCAAACCGCTGGCACCAAAAGTACCTCAAAAGGATTGAGTATATATGGCTTGACAGAACAACTTAAATAAACAGCTTTAATAAGTTGTGGTAAAATTGATGCATCAAATGTTAAAATTAAATACTTTGTAGGTATTATTTAACCATTCTTGCATATCATTATGTGTTAAACACCTTGTAGCTTTTAATTGTGTTGTTGATCTAAGATTTGTGCTTCTGAACCAAGCAACAGATCTCCTTCTGAAATGACATGAAGTGAAACTGTTACTTTACGCTCTCTAATCATTTTCAGCTGTAGCATTGCTCTGCTGTGATATTTGGAACATGTTATAACTATGTGATCCCCAGATCTGAGCTTTATGAAGATGTAAACTCTCCTGTAGCTTTAACAGTATGTTTATGAATTAAGAAAGGTGATATTTTAGCAAAAGAATCTGCTAAATCAAGATGTAAAAATTTTCACTGTTGGTGATTAAATTATTCTGTGCAATTTGTTGTTCTCTCATGGAGGTTGAAGTAGCTCAATTCATACTTATACATTTGGTAGGAGAGTATGATTGACACAAGATGCAGAACAAAGAATCTGAGACAGCAGACATTCCCAAGTTCTATCACCACTAATGCATTTATCACCCAGGCTATACAGCTCACTCTAAGGGTTGTAAAGCAGCTACAAGGGACGACCAGTTCCACCACTAATTGAAAAACCATGAATTACTTCTGATTTAATCAAAACCCTCGCTACATTTTTCTATAATGTGCTAAGTGTAATTGGAAGAGTCATTCATAAAGCTAGATGATGGAGAGCTGGCCAAAGCATGCACCAGGCCCAAGATCCACCGAGAATCCATGATGACATTTCTCGATATGAAACACTCTCCACCATCCAACCAAGGAACTCACATCTAGAATCATTTACTACAAGCATTTATTAAAAGCCTTGCTACTGATGCACACAGCTCTGCCCCTTTCACATGATAGACACATGAACCCTTTCCCAAGCCCAAATGGTGTACCTTACGGCAGAGGCCGAAGAGTGGTACTAGGGTACATAGAGCAGATGTGATGTCTATAAAGGACACAGCATCGATGCACCAGCAGCAAAGGTCAGAAAGAGGACATAAATAGAAAGACAAAAAAAAAAAAAAAAAAAAAAAAAAGAACAAGGTTGTTAAGGTACTTCAGGATTGCAACACCCATAGCCACTAAAAAGCAAAAGTATGCCATCTATGAAAAGGGCTAAAACCATGAAAAGCTCAGAATGCCATAGTAGTATGATTTGTAACTGTGGGTGACTTTAGTTTTATATTTTTTGGTTGAGTGTAAATATTGTTTTACTTGATTCGTAATTTTGTATGTACCATTGAAAACTACTATTTTTTATAGCAAAAGTTGATCACTAAGTCATTTTATTCATGTTATCAGTTAAGGTAGTGACAGTTCAGAAGTGTATTAAAGAAATTGACTTTCAAACCCTATGACTGAAGTTCACTGGGAGAAAAGAATGAACAAGATATGGTATATTGCGAACTTCGTAGGAAATTTTTTTTCAAGACCATCACAAGGCTTGATTTGAAACAGTTAGTCACGCAGAAACTCTATTCGGTGCCCAGTATGAAGTAGATTTAATGCAAGATTATTAGTTTGATTAAAATGCTGACCAGTTTTTGAGTTTTGAACTTGTGAAAAATTTTTAATAGTAAAAATAGTATTGTGAACATTAGCTAGTTGATGATTTGACTTGACTTTAATTGTACCTCTACAACTTTTAATTTCAAGTGCAAATAGATTTGTGTACTGATTGACTTATTTTAAATGATGTAGCAGGAGCAAATCTTTACACCTGTTTGCGGAAAAGAGCAGAAAACATTTTGCGAGCATTGGAGTATATTATGTTAACTATTTTCACTACCTACATTTCTTTTTTAAAAATATATTTTGAACAAGATCATGAATATGCTGGGTGTTCTCCAGAGTAATTGACACATTTGGGTACCTCTAAAACAAGAATCACTGTCATGGCCAATATCTTAGCAGCGTGCACAAGTGAAGGAGGATTCATGCCAGGAAACCAAACCGCTGGCACCAAAAGTACCTCAAAAGGATTGAGTATATATGGCTTGACAGAACAACTTAAATAAACAGCCTTAATAAGTTGTGGTAAAATTGGTGCATCAAATGTTAAAATTAAATACTTCGTAGGTATTATTTAACCATTCTTGCATATAACTATGTGTCGAACATCTTGTAGCTTTTAATCGTGTAGTTGGCCTAAGATTTGGGCTTCTGAATCAAGCTACAGATCTCCTTCTGAAATGACACGACGTGAAACTGTTACTTCACGCTCCCTAATCTTTTTTCAACTATAGCATTGCCCTGTTGTGATATTTGGAACATGTTACAACTATGTGATTCCCAGATCTGAGCTTTTTGAAGATATAAACTCTCCTGTAGCTTTAACAGTATGTTTATGAATTAAGAAAGGTGATATTTCAGAAAAAGAATCTGCTAAATAAAGACGTAAAAATTTTCACTCTTGGTCATTAAATTATTCTGTGCAATTTGTTGTTCTCTCATGGAGGTTGAAGTAGCTCAATTCATACTTATACATTTGGTAGGAAAATATGATTGACACAAGATGCAGAACAAAGAATCTGAGACAGCAGACATTCCCAAGTTCTATCACCACTAATGCATTTATCACCCAGGCTATACAGCTCACTCTAAGGGTTGTAAAGCAGCTACAAGGGACGACCAGTTCCACCACTAATTGAAAAACCATGAATTACTTCTGGTTTAATCAAAACCTTCCCTACATTTTTCTATAATGTGCTAAGTGTAATTGGAAGAGTCATTCACAAAGCTAGATGATGGAGAGCTGGCCAAAGCATGCACCAGGCCCAAGATCCACCGAGAATCCATGATGACATTTCTCGATATGAAACACTCTCCACCATCCAACCAAGGAACTCACATCTAGAATCATTTACTACAAGCATTTATTAAAAGCCTTGCTACTGATGCACACAGCTCTGCCCCTTTCACATGATAGACACATGAACCCTTTCCCAAGCCCAAATGGTGTACCTTACGGCAGAGGCCGAAGAGTGGTACTAGGGTACATAGAGCAGATGTGATGTCTATAAAGGACACAGCATCGATGCACCAGCAGCAAAGGTCAGAAAGAGGACATAAATAGAAAGACAAAAAAAAAAAAAAAAAAAAAAAAGAACAAGGTTGTTAAGGTACTTCAGGATTGCAACACCCATAGCCACTAAAAAGCAAAAGTATGCCCCCTATGAAAAGGGCTAAAACCATGAAAAGCTGAGAATGCCATAGTAGTATGATTTGTAACTATGGGTGACTTTAGTTTTATATTTTTTGGTTGAGTGTAAATATTGTTTTACTTGATTCGTAATTTTGTATGTATCATTGAAAACTACTATTTTTTATAGCAAAAGTTGATCACTATGAAGTAGATTTAATGCAAGATTATTAGTTTGATTAAAATGCTGACCAGTTTTTGAGTTTTGAACTTGTGAAAAATTTTTAATAGTAAAAATAGTATTGTGAACATTAGCTAGTTGATGATTTGACTTGACTTTAATTGTACCTCTACAACTTTTAATTTCAAGTGCAAATAGATTTGTGTACTGATTGACTTATTTTAAATGATGTAGCAGGAGCAAATCTTTACACCTGTTTGCAGAAAAGAGCAGAAAACATTTTGTGAGCATTGGAGTATATTATGTTAACTATTTTCACTACCTACATCTCTTTTTTAAAAATATATTTTGAACAAGATCATGAATATGCTGGGTGTTCTCCAGAGTAATTGACACATTTGGGTACCTTTAAAACAAGAACCACTGTCATGGCCAATCTCACACTCGCAGCAGCGTGCACAAGTGAAGGAGGATTCATGAGAGGAAACCAAACCGCTGGCACCAAAAGTACCTCAAAAGGATTGAGTATATATGGCTTGACAGAACAACTTAAATAAACAACTTTAATAAGTTGTGGTAAAATTGGTGCATCAAATGTAAAATTAAATACTTTGTAGGTATTATTTAACCATTCTTGCATATTATTATGTATTAAACACCTTGTAGCTTTTAATTGTGTTGTTGATCAAAGATTTGTGCTTCTGAACCAAGCAACAGATCTCCTGAAATGACATGAAGTGAAACTGTTACTTTACGCTCTCTAATCATTTTCAGCTGTAGCATTGCTCTGCTGTGATATTTGGAACATGTTATAACTATGTGATCCCCAGATCTGAGCTTTATGAAGATGTAAACTCTCCTGTAGCTTTAACAGTATGTTTATGAATTAAGAAAGGTGATATTTTAGCAAAAGAATCTGCTAAATCAAGATGTAAAAATTTTCACTGTTGGTGATTAAATTATTCTGTGCAATTTGTTGTTCTCTCATGGAGGTTGAAGTAGCTCAATTCATACTTATACATTTGGTAGGAAAGTATGATTGACACAAGATGCAGAACAAAGAATCTGAGACAGCAGACATTCCCAAGTTCTATCACCACTAATGCATTTATCACCCAGGTTATACAGCTCACTCTAAGGGTTGTAAAGCAGCTACAAGGGACGACCAGTTCCACCACTAATTGAAAAACCATGAATTACTTCTGATTTAATCAAAACCCTCGCTACATTTTTCTATAATGTGCTAAGTGTAATTGGAAGAGTCATTCATAAAGCTAGATGATGGAGAGCTGGCCATAGCATGCACCAGGCCCAAGATCCACCGAGAATCCATGATGACATTTCTCGATATGAAACACTGTCCACCATCCAACCAATGCAACCAAGGAACTCACATCTAGAATCCTTTACTACAAGCATTTATTAAAAGCCTTGCTACTGATGCACACAGCTCTGCCCCTTTCACATGATAGACACATGAACCCTTTCCCAAGCCCAAACGGTGTACCTTACGGCAGAGGCCGAAGAGTGGTACTAGGGCTCATAGAGCAGATGTGATGTCTATAAAGGACTCAGCATCGATGCACCAGCAGCAAAGGTCAGAAAGAGGACATAAATAGAAAGACAAAAAAAAAAAAAAAAAAAAAATAATAATAATAAAAAAAAAAATAAGAACACGGTTGTTAAGATACTTCAGGATTGCAACACCCATAGTCACTAAAAAGCAAAAGTATGCCATCTATGAAAAGGGCTAAAACCATGAAAAGCTCAGAATGCCATAGTAGTATGATTTGTAACTATGTGTGACTTTAGTTTTATATTTTTTGGTTGAGTGTAAATATTGTTTTACTTGATTCGTAATTTTGTATGTACCATTGAAAACTACTAATTTTTATAGCAAAAGTTGATCACTAAGTCATTTTATTCATGTTATCAGTTAAGGTAGTGACAGTTCAGAAGTGTATTAAAGAAATTGACTTTCAAACCATATGACTGAAGTTCACTGGGAGAAAAGAATGAACAAGATATGGTATATTGCGAACTTCGTAGGAAAATTTTTTTCAAGACCATCACAAGGCTTGAAACAGTTAGTCACGCAGAAACTCTATTCGGTGCCCAGTATGAAGTAGATTTAATGCAAGATTATTAGTTTGATTAAAATGCTGACCAGTTTTTGAGTTTTGAACTTGTGAAAAATTTTTAATAGTAAAAATAGTATTGTGAACATTAGCTAGTTGATGATTTGACTTGACTTTAATTGTACCTCTACAACTTTTAATTTCAAGTGCAAATAGATTTGTGTACTGATTGACTTATTTTAAATGATGTAGCAGGAGCAAATCTTTACACCTGTTTGCGGAAAAGAGCAGAAAACATTTTGCGAGCATTGGAGTATATTATGTTAACTATTTTCACTACCTACATCTCTTTTTTAAAAATATATTTTGAACAAGATCATGAATATGCTGGGTGTTCTCCAGAGTAATTGACACATTTGGGTACCTCTAAAACAAAAATCACTGTCATGGCCAATATCTTAGCAGCGTGCACAAGTGAAGGAGGATTCATGCCAGGAAACCAAACCGCTGGCACCAAAAGTACCTCAAAAGGATTGAGTATATATGGCTTGACAGAACAACTTAAATAAACAGCCTTAATAAGTTGTGGTAAAATTGGTGCATCAAATGTTAAAATTAAATACTTCGTAGGTATTATTTAACCATTCTTGCATATAACTATGTGTCGAACATCTTGTAGCTTTTAATCGTGTAGTTGGCCTAAGATTTGGGCTTCTGAATCAAGCTACAGATCTCCTTCTGAAATGACACGACGTGAAACTGTTACTTCACGCTCCCTAATCTTTTTTCAACTATAGCATTGCCCTGTTGTGATATTTGGAACATGTTACAACTATGTGATTCCCAGATCTGAGCTTTTTGAAGATATAAACTCTCCTGTAGCTTTAACAGTATGTTTATGAATTAAGAAAGGTGATATTTCAGAAAAAGAATCTGCTAAATAAAGACGTAAAAATTTTCACTCTTGGTCATTAAATTATTCTGTGCAATTTGTTGTTCTCTCGAGGAGGTAGAAGTAGATCAATTCATATTTATACATTTGGTAGGAAAGTATGATTGGCACAGATGCAGAACAAAGAATCTGAGACAGCAGACATTCCCAAGTTCTATCACCACTAATGCATTTATCACCCAGGCTATACAGCTCACTCTAAGGGTTGTAAAGCAGCTACAAGGGACGACCAGTTCCACCACTAATTGAAAAACCATGAATTACTTCTGGTTTAATCAAAACCCTCCCTACATTTTTCTATAATGTGCTAAGTGTAATTGGAAGAGTCATTCACAAAGCTAGATGATGGAGAGCTGGCCATAGCATGCACCAGGCCCAAGATCCACCGAGAATCCATGATGACATTTCTCGATATGAAACACTCTCCACCATCCAACCAAGGAACTCACATCTAGAATCATTTACTACAAGCATTTATTAAAAGCCTTGCTACTGATGCACACAGCTCTGCCCCTTTCACATGATAGACACATGAACCCTTTCCCAAGCCCAAACGGTGTACCTTACGGCAGAGGCCGAAGAGTGGTACTAGGGCTCATAGAGCAGATGTGATGTTTACTAAGGACTCAGCATTGATGGCACCAGCAGCAAAGGCCAGAAAGAGGGCAAGGGCAGAAAGATGAAAAATAGGAAAAAGAAGAACAAGATTGTTAAGGTACTTCAGGATAGCAACACCCATATTCATTAAAAAAGCAAGTCCCTTAGGGTAAGCCATTTATGAAAAGGGTTAAAACCATGAAAAGCTCAGAACTCCATAGTAGTTATGATTTGTAACTATGGGTGAATTTAATTTTATATTTTTTTGTTGAGTGTAAATATTGTTTTACTTGATTCATAATTTTGTATCTATCATTGAAAACTACCATTTTTGTATAGTTAAAGTTGATAACTAACTGATTTTATTCATGTTATCAGTTAAGGTAGTGACAGTTCAGAAGTGTATTAAAGAAATTGACTATCAAACCATGTTGCTGATGCTCACTGGGAGACAAGAATGAAGAAGATATGGTATATTGCAAACTTCGGAGGAAAAAATTTTTCAAGACCATCACAAAGCTTGATTTGAAACAGTTAGTCTCGTAGAAATTCTATTTGGTGCCTAGTGTGAAGTAAATTTGATTATGCCGCTTTTCTTATATGCCTTATGGATAGAGATGCTACGGTGGCTCCCTATTGATATGGTGCTTGATGCAGGGACTTTGCTTGCATTTCCCTTACTACAGAACTGAAAACAGTTCCTAGATTCAACTAAGCACATACTTAGTATTTAAGCAGTACCAAACTAAACAAATAAAAAAATCATAAACAGCTGTAAAATCTAACCAAAATAAATGCCTTTAATTTTACTGATGCAGCATATTTAACATATAAATCTAATCTTATAAAGCATGAGAGCCATTAAGTGTCCTCCGAAATAATGGCTGCACCGTTGGAGTTCAAAGCTATTAAAAATAATTTCCTTGTCTGTTTTTACCTGTAATATATTCAGTACTTGAAAATTCTTCATTTATAATGGACAATGATTTTTCTGTAGGTGTTGTGGCCAACAAAGTGACTATTTACCCTGGAAGCAAGGATATCATTGGCATCAGAATCCCTATTTTTGATATGAATAGGAAAAACAGGTTTCAATCGGTGTATTTGGGATATAACTTCATCAACAATTTGATAGGGTAATGACTAGCAACTAGCATTTTGAGCACCTTTGACAAGTTAGGGTTCAGTTCAGTCTTCCTGAGAAAAAATTTAGTCAGCTAGGCTGTTGATGGATAGTATAAATTGTCAACCATTGTAAAATACCCTTGTTATAGATGATGCCCCTCTATCCTGGGATATGATGCATTGCATTGCATTGAACTTATACAGAAACATTCTAGTATGCGAGATATCATAAATAAGGATCACAGTTTGATAGACTCTATTAAAGAGTTTGTGTACGGAAAAAGTTTCAAGAATTGTTAAAATGTCCCTTTAATGCTATTTTAATAAATATTTTTAACATTCCAAATTACTTATATTTATGCTGTTTGTTGCTTACTCAGGTCTTCAGAATATTTATTGGTGACTTTAAAGTTATTGTGATAGCATGTGGGAAAAACCCAAAATATTGTCCTTTCAGGATAAAATTATTTCAAAATCAACTCTTCCATATATGGCTCCTTTTGGATATTTATAATATTCTTTCACATTAGTCAAAAGTTGTTCAGCAATGTGCAATTTACCATGAACATACTTTCAATAGATTAATATCTGGGTTGATTCAGAAATATTCACATCATTGAAACCATGATCAATACAAATGAAACCAAAGAATTGTGTAATTTTCCATCATCATATCTTAATAACACAGTCATGGAAATGTTTTAGTCCTATTCTACTTCCAGATTTGTAGGTTGTATCAAAGGTCTAGTAATTATACATTTATTTAATTATACTTTATTTATTTTAAAAATGGTTTAAGTCTTTTATAATTTTTTTAAATCTCTTAATGAGCAAGTTGGTGTGCAAGTTGGTGGCATCGAAAGATTAGTGACATATTATTCCATGAAAACTGGTAATAAGTCAGACAAAAATAAAGATTTTTTCACCATATCCAATCTTACATTATTATGTTACCAAGATATGGAATTTATTGTATTTTAAAATATTTTAGAGAAATCTTCAGTTATTAAGTGTCAACACTGGTTTAAACATGGCTACCCTAAGGTATTGGCCATGTGTTTCTAATGGTACATTTTTCAAACTCATTTTAGGTACAATAATGTCATTATGATCAGATTTCTCTGCAAAGTATAAAAAAGTATAAGTTCTTTTCATTTTTCACTATTTAAAAGTGGTTTCTATAAAATAGGATCAGGGAACAAATATTTACATTATTAAATTCTAAGTGTCCCACATGTGACAGGAAATAGATTATTTTTAGCCTTGAAACTCAATAAATAATTTTTTAACTTTCATTTTTTATTTCCAAACAGGAATTGTTAATTGGCACTTAGATATTATATTGAATAGATTTAGTTTTCATCAGGAAAAATATTATTACAGTTTACTTTTTGTCCCGCACGGGACGTCACGGGTGGGAGACAAACACACAACAGATTTGCTTATCCTACACAAGCAAATCTAATAAACATAACCAAATTGAATAGTGCATTTTTTTTTATTTTTGGTCTCTGCAAGTTAACTAAGTATTATATAATATTAACTTAGTTTTCAGATTGTTTGAAGTTGGATTTTCTTTTACTTAAATTTTGTACCAATTTATTTTTTACTGGCTAACATTGCAGAACATTTAACATTTATGACAGACGATTTTTAATTAGTTAAAAATTAACATGAAAATAACAAAGCTGCTTATTTCGGAATGTAGGTTTTATCAGTTTTTCTTAGAATTTTTTGTTCTTTCTATAGACCAGAAAAGATGGATTATTCAGACTTAAAAAACAAGATGGACGTTGTGAGATCAACAAGTGCATCCAGAATGAAGGAAATGCAGAAATGAAGGCAAGAAGAAAATAAGCGAATCTGTAAACTAAGATGTCAGAAAAAAACAAACAAATGCGTGAAGTGGAAAAGCAGGAATTAAAAAGGTATGAAAGAGATAGGAAGAGAATTCAGAGAGCTAAGAAGAAAAAAATGGAAAACACTGATACCGCTTCAGATTCTGCTGAATCCTCTTACAGGTGTTCAAAAACTTATAGTAAGATAGAGTTGAAAACAATCAGATCACTTCCAAAGTCACCACAGAAACGAACAGTTGTTGTGAGTAGATTAACAAAAAAAGTTGGTTTATGTTTAGAAAGCAAGATGGAGGGAAATATGACAAAGCATGATAGTAAAAACTATTCTAAAGTAATGAATTTCTTCTTCAGACCCGATATAGTATATACATATCCAGGAATGATCGACAGTATGTGTGTTTGGGAAGAGAGGAAAAAGAAAACTCTCCAGGAGCACTACCTAACAACGCTTTTGAAAGAGGTTTTTTGTATATTCAAGGAGGAAATGGACATGGGCTTCTCTAAATTCTGCAGCCTTAGATTCAAAAATGTTCTGCTCTTGAAAGGCACACCACCAGAGCAGTGCAAATGTAAACTTCATGAAAATTTTGTGATAAAACTCAAATCTTTGAATTAACAGTATTCAAATAAATTTTGGAAAAATTGCCTTTGTGATTCAAGTCTTGACTCTGTGTGCTGGAGAAATGAATGTCTTAGATGTCAGAATGGAAAGCTTTTGATCATGCCAAGTGATCCAGCTAAAGAGCTGATTTGGAAAATATGGGACAAGGTTGAAGATCAAGTGCAATTATTAACAAAAGAAAATTGTGGTGATCTTTATGAAAAAATGATTGAAGATTTGCCTACTATGATGAAGCATGTCAATATTAAAAGAAGTCAGCATTCAGAAATTGAAAAGGATAAAAAAAGATTCAAATGTAAGGGTTCTCCAAGTTGATTTGCAATGTCTTTTTCGTGCCACTATCAAAATGAGGTTCAAAGTGACTCTGAAGTAGAGCAAGTGTTTTGCTGTTTACTGCAGTTCAGTTTTTTTAAAGTCAGTGTCAAACATATGTTATTTGCTCGGACACTGCGAGTAAGGACAAAGACATGGTGTTTGCATGCATGGAATTATTATACAATGAGATCATTAGAAATGAGTATCCTCAAAATATTCCCCTGGAAGAAGGTATTTGGAGCAATAGACCATCTTCAGAGTTCAAGAATAAATACATGGTCATTACTATCCAAAAAATATAATCGGAATTTTTCTTGGAAATACTTTGCCACGTCACATGGAAAGGGTGTTGTTGATGGTGTGGGAGGTAATATCAAGCGTAAGTCCAATAAAAGATTATGGCACAGGGTGGACCAGTCATTCAGTAAGCAAAAGACTTTGCTGCAGTAGCATCCACACTGGTGAAAAGTACTAAAGTCCTTTTCATGGCAGAGGAACACATAAAAAATGAAATCGAAATGAAAAAGCCATGGGAAAATGTGTTGTTGTTGTTGAAACCCAGACCGTCCGACCTACCAGAAAGGGGTAAGGTAACTGTTTGGACGGTCGGGAAGTGCCACCCAATTTAGACCGGAACCCAGTGGGGGAGGCATCCACAGGGACCGTACCCTCCTTCCCCTACCACCAACCTCTCGGAAGGACTTTCGGACCCACATGTTTAACGTGATCGTACTCCGCATGAACACGGCGGTAGTTTTTGGCAGTGGCTGGAATCGAACCCGGGCCTACCGAATGCAACTCCAGCGCGCTAACCAATGGGCTACCGCGCCATGGGAAAATGTATGTACCATTTCTGGAATAATCCAGTTCCATATTGTATGTTGAAAAAATGAAAAAGTCTTGTGCAAGATAAAACCAAATGAGTCAGAAGAATTCATCCCCATCAATCAAAGGAAATTTTGCGATAAATATTCTAATCTTTGTCAAGGAGACTGGGTTGTAGTTTCTTTTGAAGCAAAAACTTACCCAGGTGAAATAATAAATATTCAGAGTGCAGATCAAATTGAAGTATCAGTTATGCATGAAGCAAAAGGTACATCAGGGATGTATAAATGGCCAATCTCTGTTGACTGTATCATTTACAGAAAGACTGAAATTATTAAAAAAATTACTGCTCCCATAGTTGTCAATAATTGAGACTAGTTTAAGTTTAATGACGAAATTTAATTTGTTTAACTCTTTAAAAAATATCTTATTAGCTGCTTCATATACTTTAACCATATTTATCCAGGATTAGATAAACAACATTTTTGTATTTTCTTAAATTGTAATATAAATTTATAATTTGGAAAATTTATAATTTTGCTTAAATTGCTTTTCATTGTTGTGTATTGCAGTTTATATTAATTATAAAAATTGGTTGAACTATCCTACAAATTGTTTTAAGCATTCCAAATTCTATTAAATTAAAGTTATTAATGCTTTAAAATAGGCTACAAATAATCGTACAAACCAGGTTTTCCTATTGTCACGTATGGGACAGTGCACAATTTACAGTTTAAAAGAAGGTTTACTAAAGTAATAACTTCTGGAAAATAATGAAAGCAAGTACACACTGTGTAAAAAAGTCCATATTTTAAGAAAACTAATAAGTTATCGTAATATTTTTTTAGTTAGCTGAATTTTTATGATAATTTAAAAGAAACAAATTTTGTTAATTTAGCTCTGTTCCACACGTGACATTTACACAAACCATAACCCCTGTCAGATTTTAGTATTTCTCACCAAGAAATTAATTTTAAAAAATACAGAAAAATATATATTTTCATGAAATCATGTCAATTTTATATAGACACAAACCCCTTTACAGTCACAATATAATTATTTACAAAGCATGTGCAAATATCCCACACGTGACAGTGGAATCTAGAGAAGAGTGGTTATTTTATTTAAATTAGTGATTAATTTTGCATATTACAGTATCTCCAAAACAAGTAGTCATTAGAATCTAGAAAATTTACCTGTGGAACATTTCAGGAGTATGCATAATCTAATTGCAAGAAATTTTCTCTTAATTCTGAAGTTGAAACAGGTGTCAGATAATATGCTTTGAATACTAACAATATTGTTATGGCTTAATGAGAAAATAAATGTATTGAAATGAAATCCAAGTTAAAATTGGATGTATTTGAATAGAAATCAGTTTCATATATCATAAAATTTCTGATGTATTGCATAACTACACCAGTTTTAGAAGGTGTGTGTGAAAGTTCTTAAGGGTCAGTTAAAAATGCAATGGTAAAAAAACCAATGATTAATTATGATATTATTGATGAAATTGGTATCATTGATATGAGAGTATTTATTTCACTCAATGTTCTCTCAATACGCTATAAAGATATTAGAAATTTGTTAAATACTGCTTTAACTGAGAGGTATGGTACTGCTTATTATACTTATTTTGTATTTAAAAAAAGTTCTAGTATATTTAATAATTTATTTTTCAAAAGCAGTTTTAAATTTGTTTGCATAATAATATATTTAATAATTTACTACATAATAAGCAGTATATTATTTAGGATTCTGAATAGTTTTAAGGATTTTAAATTATTTTTCTTGTTATTCTCTTTGGCGTAATGTTTGAAATTTGTGATTTAGGAAAATAAAATTCTTGTTATAGATAAAAACATAATTATTTTATAGCTTTTCTAAGCTACACGTATGAGTATTTAAAGAAAGTATTAAATTATAGTGGCTGACTGCAGTATATAAATAAGAAATTTTCATGCATATAATTTTAAATTTAAATATTTTTTATAACTATGTTATGTAATATATATTTGATTGTAGCTGTAATATAAGAAAAAATTCTTTAAAAGTCATTGGACATATTATTCCAGCTAACATGCAATATTGAAAGTTGAAAATAATTTCAATATTTTCCAGAAAATCCACACCTTCAGCTACTAGCTATATGTATATTAGGGTGGGCCGAAAAATTTTTTTTCTATTTTTTCGGAAACGGCTAGTTGAAAAATGTTGTTACACTTATAGATAAGAAAAACCGTAAAAAAAATTTTGTGAAAAAAAAATATCTTCCGATCGCGCATTCACTTTGAAATACTGCAAAAAATAAGAAAATGAAGTTTTCTTTACCAATTTTTTAAAACCCTCAACGTTTGAAATTTGAAAAGCGCTAGTTTAGGTTGTGTATGGTAAAGCTACAAGTACGTAAAAAAAAATTAAAACTCTTGATTATTCAATATTAACCGAACGCGCATTGCCTTAAAAACTAGCGTAAAAGCCGTATTTTGAAGGATTGCAATAAATCGACTGACTGTCTGTAGGAGACACCTCGTCGCCACGCCAGACGCCCCCCACCCTCACCCCCCTTCGCTTTTTTTTTTCATTTGACCCTTCCGTGATTGGAAAGTGAATAACACGTGACACGCGTCTATCTTTCAACCTATTCCCTCCACCCCACATTGGATTAGTCATTCAGTGTTGCTAACGTGCTTGTGGTAAGTTTCGTTTTCTTTGTGTGATTTTGTTTATTTCCCTACTGACGAGTGATTGTTATAGTTAGAATGACAACATTTAAGAACTTATTTACCAAGAAGGATTTTCATTGTCCGATAATCGGCAATCCATCAGATTTATCTCCAAATAAACTCCCTACCTACGAAGAGGTTATGAAATGCTACTCCCAAGTAAGGTATGATTTGTCATTACAAATTAATAACAAAAAAGTTGCTTTTTCCGATGTAGCACCGATAGTTGCTAAGAAAATTATATTTTTGTATGATAAAGCTACAATTCCACCTCTTTCTGAAAGAAGGGTTGTTGCTATGATAAAAGCATACCATGACCTGTATTACAAAATAAGGAAATCGTATGTACGTGATCAAACAAAAGAATTTTTCAAACAAAAATTGGAATCATTAGTACTTTTGAATGTTTTGTATGTACAGTAAATATTTTAAACATATATATATATAAATGTTTCCCTGTCTTTTAACACCCTTTTACGATACGTTTTGAACTATTGCATTAGAAATGCATTATATCAGAGCTTTTCAAAAAATTGCTGAAAAAAAATTATTTTCTTATTTTTTTTTCAATATTTTAAAGTGAATGTGCTATCGGAAGATATTTTTTTTTTTATAAAATTTTTTTTACGGTTTTTCTTATCTGTAAGTGTAACAACTTTTCTCAACTAGCTGTTTCCGAAAAAATGAAAAAAAGTTTTTTCGGCCCACCCTAATGTATATAGGAGGAAATCACTCTGTTTTTGAAGCTCTATTTTAATGTTATATGTGCATTAACTAGAAAAACAATCCATAGAATTCAACTCTTATCAGTAGTTTGTCTTTCAAGGTTTTTATTTTTTTTTTTGAAAAACTACAATTTAAATAATAGTTTCAGTCAGCATTAGTAAACGGAATATAAAGTGTGACCTTCCACTGGAAGACAGTGACCATCCGATTAATTTGATTGAAGCTCACTGGCAGGTTGTTCAGTGTACCACTATCCGTAATCACACTTGCCGGTTACCTAAACATAGTCCATCTGCAACCGCACAGGCCAGTTGTCTAAACACAAACCTCGACTACAGATGTACAGGTACAAGAGGTATTAATACCATTACAGATTACAGGTGTACTAAGGTTGACATCCTTGATTTTTACTTTATGCTGTAGTTACATGAAGCCTTTCTAAACTATATTTTTTAACAGTTTCGATACCATACAGAATATTTTTTACAGAACTAGAGGTTAACATTATCACAAATTTTAGGGAAAAAAATTCTTACTTTAGTTTGATGTACCAAGGTATCCACAGCATTCTCCACTTCATGGGTGCGGGAAATGATATGATGTGAAAATTCATTGAGCAAATTAAATAACTGAAAATATAAAATAAATCTTAACAATAGTGATTTAAAGCAATTAGTTTATTATTAAAAGATATCCCTATTAATAAAACATTATTCAGCAAAATGTACTGTGCCTTATAGCTTTAAAATATACAAGAACATGTAAACATCTTCTAGAACAGGAAAATTTATTTGATAAGAGCTAGATATAATTACTACCAAGGGAGAAGAATGGCTTTCTACAAGATTTTGAACTATTACATTATAGGGTAGAAAAAGAACAAAAATGTATCATATACAGCCTATTATTACCATCTGTTTATTTTTGAGCATTTGCTTTTGGTGATAAAATAAAATATATGCAAAATTTTAAAATAAAAATTAAAAAAGTCCACTACAGATTTTTCTTTTGCCCCAGAGCCTTGCAGAGTACGCTCAACAAGTTAAAAAATGGAAAATATAATTAATAATATAATAAATAACAAATGAAAATAATAAGTGAAGCACAACTACATTAGTTGTACAAGGGTATAAACAAAATTACAGGATGTGTAAACCAATGGGATACAGGATGTATAAACCAATAGGATAAAGTTGTAAGAGAAACTGTAAAATGCAAATAACATATAATGTAACAATGCATAAATAGTGGTTAGTTTTTAAAAATTTACTGTTCCTGATAGTATATCAATGCAATCAATAATATTGATAATGAACCTTTGGACCATCCACACATATATACATACAGCTACATATCATAGGGGCAGAGTATGTCTTATTTTCTAACACTGTGCTTCATGGTACATGTTGGATACAGTGTATGGCTATATTTTAATCAAGTATAACAGAAAATTGACATCAATGTTATGAACTTATTTTTTTCTAATATTTCTTTCATTGATTAATGTATAGTTACTACTTAAGTTATACCTTGTGCAGTAGGATATAGCTACATCAATCACTAGAAGCAAAAGAGAAATTTTTAATTTTAATAGGTAGCAAGTAGTAATATTTTGAAATGATGTTGAAAACATTGTCTTTTAGCCATAAGTTCTATTCGGAAAAGGAGTGATCATCCATCACGTACTGCCCAGTCGTCATACAGTATATCAGTCATATTTTAATGTAATGTAGATCAAGCAGCAATAACATTCAAGCAGTGTGAAATGCTATAACCTTGGAGGGTTCAAGAACACAACATAATTAGTAGTATTTAAAACAGAGACCCAGACAATTTTCTTGAATTCAGTGAAGGTGCAAGAAAATAGTAATTTATTGACTTTCTATTGTTTAAATATATTGATAAATGTAATTAATAATTTTGGTGAACTACTGTCTTATTTATGATTAATACTTGCTTTCTATGAAGTAGAAGTTGTTACTTCTATACTTGAGTAAGTACAATAACAATACAGTAGAACCCCACTTAACCAGCTTAATTGGGAGCAAGGGTAAGACGGTTAAGAGAAAATCTGGTTAAACGGGAGTGATTAAAAAATGTTAAATCCATGGCATTTCTCTTATAGCTCTGTTAGATATTCTACATTACAAGGAAAATTGTGTATTATAAACGTATTTAAACAAATTAAAGCAAAAATAATTACTATACATACTATACTACTATTAAAAATTATACTTAACAGAGTACATCAAGAAAATTAAAAATTCGTACCGTACTAGTGTACATACAATTGTGTTACTATTCTTTAAAGAAATATGTTACTTATTTTTGTTTTAAACTTGAATACCGATTTTTGGCTGCGAAGTCCCGCCATTTCTTTATTAACATTACATCAATTGACGTGGAGATTGATTGTTGTTCAACATAATGAAGAGCCACTTCTAAATCATTCATTCCATCGGTATGGGAAACTCGCGAGTCTATTGGTGAATCTGAATCATCCAAATCTTCCGTGATGTCTTGAGGCGCATCAATGATAGTCTTGATGACGTCTTTATCAGATAACATTTCGATGCCCAAGTCGTTTTCAATTTTAAACCACTCTTCGACATCTACTTCTGTAATATCATTACAGCCTTGAACAGTTTCAAAAGTTTTGGCGAAGCCTAATGCGGAGAGTTCGGTTGATGTCATTTCATCAATCACTTCAGTTGATTTCTTTTCATTTGTTTCGTATTGTATAAGAGCCATTAGCTTCTGCTACGCTTTCTTTAAAATTGAAGATAGCATTTCTGACCATGCTAAGGTAACCATGTACACCATATCTTTAATATTGATAGCCTTTATTGAGTCAATAAGGTTGACATTAATATCTTCATTTTGTAACCCTACCAGTAGCTTCCGACGGTATCTTCGTTTAAGAGATTCAATTACACCTTGATCCATCAGTTGAACAAGTGATGCAACATTAGGTGGGAAGAAAACTGCTTTTATATTTCCCACCTTAAGTTCTTTATTCGGATGTGACGGAGCATTATCTAGAAGCAAAATTGCCTTTAAGGGCAACCCTTTTGATTTCAAATGCATAAACAAACTGTGATTTGAACCATTCTTTAAAGAAGAAAGTGTTCATCCAAGAGGATTTTTGAGTTCGATAATGAACTGGAAGGGAAGCCGTATTAATCTTATTAAATGCTCTTGACAGTCTTGACTTTCCTATAAGCATAATCGGTAATTTATGTGTGCCAGTAGAATTGATACACAAAGATAAAGTTACCCCAGCTTTAATTTTTTTATATTCGGGAGCAGCTGTTTCTGTTTTAGATGCTAAAGTTTTGGAAGGTAGCATTCTATAGTACAGACCAGTTTCGTCGAAGTTGTAAAGTGTTCTGCTGTTAAGCTTTCTTCAGTGATAATTTCTTCTAGTTAAGTTTGAAAACAATTTACACCCTCTGGGTCAGTAGACAATTTTTCACAAGAAATGGTGAGCTGATGGATGACTTTCTCTATCTGTTTAGCCAACCTTCACTAGCGACAAATTTTTGATCTCCGCCAATTTTTTATGTAGAATCAATGCCTTTTCTTTTAAAATAGGACTGCTGTGTGTGTGTGTGTGATGGGCATTCCTTTCTCTCGTTCTTGGTTAAACCAAAGCAGTAATGCCTCGTCCAAATTTTCTAAATTAGGCTTCTTCAATGTTAAACATGACTCTAGTCCATTCTTTTGATGTTAATCGGCTACAAAATGCCTCTATCTCATTCCATTTCCTCTTCCAGTCGCTGACAGTACTTTCTCAGACACCAAAATTTTTAGCAATTGTCTTTAAATTTTCACCTTTATCCATTCTTTTTCCCATCAATACTACAAAGAACTTTCTCGTACCTTCTACACTAGACATTTTCTCTCTTCAACAATGTTACCTGTACAACTAATGTAACTAAAACAACACATGAATATTTTTTCGTGCTTTAAGTGATGCGATGAAATAAAAACTAAAGAAAAAATATCACTCTTAAACCACCTACACTATGGAACACATGTTCCCATTTTAAAATATATAATCACAAGGGAAGCACTGTACCCCTCTCCTCTCTAAAAGGGTGAAGTTTCCTAAAAACAGCTTCATGAGAAACAACGAACACCTGCAGATCACGTGATAAAACAGCTCCCAATATTGGAAGGAGAGATTTTTGAAAAGAGAATAATCTTTAACTTTTACAGATCAAATTGAAGCCAGGGTAAGTGGAGAGCCAGTTAAACAGAGGCAGGTTAAGAGGGTTCTACTGTACTAGGACAAAAATTGGGCAACTCTGGCCTGAGGGCCAGATAAGGACTCATGGATACACACACACACACACTTACATCACCTCAAAAATGTTCGATTCATGTTCAGGGATGATTGAAATGTACTCTCCCAGCGAAAACTCTAATTCAAATTTTCGACTCTGTCACAATACTTTCCTTACATATTATACTATGTATATAAGGAAAGTAATAGGGTTCTTACTCATTTTTCGTTTAAAAATTAAGCACTACTTAAGGACTACAGTAAAAGATTTAAGTACTGCAAAAAAGAATTACATTTATGCATTTTAAACTCACATTAAACTTTCCAGAATATAACAAAATATATATATAGTTATATACATGTGTTATTCTATAAACATAATTTGATTTAAACACTATACAAAAAATTTTCATGGAATGCTTATAAAACTAGTGCCACAAATAATTTAAAGGCATTTAAAACTAGGAATGCGATGGATATTCGGTATTTGACTTAATCGGCTTAAAAGCCTAATATTAACAGTATTCAGCCAAATAGTTTGACTTAATACGCTGAAAATACAATTAAATTATTTCAATATTTGAAGCAGCATAACCAAGATATTTCTATTAGCTAATAAGAATATAATTCATTTATAATAATTTAAGGAAACTTAAAGGTTTATTTTGTAAATAAAATTACACAGAAAAAGAAGCATATATACATTATCTATTTACAAAAGAATTTCATATGATGTAATAGTAATATTATTTCAGAATTTTCAGGTAGAAGTCTATTTCGCTTTTTCTCAAAAATAACTCCTGCCTCTGAAAATAAATGTTCACTGTACATACTTACTGGAGTAGATAAATACATTTTTACTAATTAAAAAAGCTTTGGAAATCCTGCACTGTTGTTTTGTCACTATCTTAGAGAACATTCTCTCCTTTATAACAGTGGTTTTTAAAAATCTGCTAATTTTACTCTCGTCATTTGTATATGACTAAAATTTTTCGATTGTTCTATTTGTACTTAAATACGATATTTCCGTTAAGTGAATCTTCCCACAGTGAATCTTTTGACAAAGACTAGTTCTGCTTTTCTAATAGTAACCACTGATTTATATATCAATTTGTAATACCTTCAAATTGTGTTAAATATAATGAAACAGCCTTTTTTGCTCAAGCGTTTGAGCATGTAGAATGCACAATTCCAACAAGTTGGTATATTTTGAATTGGTTTCTTTTTTTTTGTTGGTCCAGATCATTTTCTCGAATGTTTGATAATCTCAAGATGGATAAAAATGAATGGTTGAAATGGGACACTTCTATTACATGATGAAATTATATCATTTATAGCCATTTGAGAAATTAGTGCACCTGACAGTATTAAATGCAATGTATATAGAAAACATTATTTACTAACTGAAGTGGCTAATTTTACACTTAGGGATGTGGGGTGGAAAATTTTCTATGGAAATTTTCCGTTATGCATTTCTGAAAAAGTTTCCACTTATTTTTTATTTTAATTCATTTGAAAATGAAATGTAATACTCTTTCCCGAATGCTTTTTTGAAAAGAGGTAACTCAGAGTTTCCCCCAGGCACTTTTGAAAGGGCGCAGCGCCCTGCCTGCCCTTTTTTTTTTACCAGAACAGCGCCCTTCTTGCCCTTTGTACGAGAAAAGCGCCCTCCTTGCCCTTTGTACGAGAAAAACGCCCTCCCTGCCCTTTTGTTAGCAGATCAGGATCAGATCTCCTGCTTAGCCTTTTTGTTAAGAGAGCAATGTCTGTCCTCAAACGAAATTTAACCAGTTCAGATAAGTCTCAGAGCCATTTCTCTGCATTCATTACCGTAAATTTTGATCGTGTCTCTCTCTCACCCCCCCCCCCCCTCCTTGCTCCCTTCTCTTTCAAAGAAAGAAAAAGGGTGATCTAGTGCCAATAAAAAGATTGACAGCCACATATCACTTCTTTCCTCCACTAAAAGAAACAAAACGGAAAGGGGGATATAAGCACGTAAGCTCCTTCTTCCATCTGATGAAAACTTTCAAAACAGTTTTCTTTTTCAACTTAAATTTTTGTTAAATTATATCATGTTTGATATGCATTTGAGTTATAAAATTCTGTAAATGTAAACCCCGTACGCATATTTGCTCTAAAACAAATATTTAAAAATATAGATTTCCGGACTAGGGTTCTTTGCGCCATTTGCGAGAAGATGTTTATGTTGATTCTATCATCCTCGGGTTTTGACTGAATCGGCGGAAAGAGTGGGAGAGAAAAGTTAGATTAGCGCGGTGATTTTAGCGGGCTTGAATGAAATATGGGAGAGCTTATTTTCTTTATATTGTTTACTAATTGCCTTTAGCTACCAGCCTAGTGGCTTTTTGAAAATTCTCTTAATATGCTTTCTTGCTGCAGACTGCGTATCTCCGCTATGCGCGAAAGTCACGGCTAAAAGTACTCGTATTTGTTGTTTGTGTAATAGCTATCGACTGTGTATTTGTACACAGCCGCCCTTAGAGAGGATCGGACACCACTCAAGTGGTGGGACCCGGACTCCCCAACAATTTTTGAGGGAGGAGAAAACATGAAAAATGCATAAAAGAGAAAAATTAAATATGAAAAGGAACCCAGGAATTTGTATGGGATCTGACTACTACACGTTATATACAATATAATGAAAACTTTGCTCCATGCAATAATGATATGCGGACATATATAATTCGCGTAGCGGATTTACTCCCAATGCAGGTCATGCAATAGCTATTGGCTGTGTATCTGATCATGGCCACCCATAAGGAGGGTCGGACACCACTCAAGTGGTCGGGCCCCAATAATTTTTTGAGGGAGGAGAAGACACGAAGAATGCACAAAAGAGGAAAACGAAATATGAAGGGTAACCCAGAAATTTGCATGAGCGGCCCTGACCCGACTACTACACAGACGGATGTAGTATGCGTTATATATAACATAACGATAACTCCGCTAAATGCAATAACGATTCGACCTATTTAATTCGCGTAGCGGATTTACAAAATTAAGCGCCTTCTTTTAACGAGTGTTTGTAATCCGCATACAATGCATGCAATAACGATATATACCTTGTGCAGACGTGTGCAAATCGTGTGACATTGTGGTATGAACACGCGCACTATGCTGGCTTATGGATTAACAGATTAGCCCGTTGCACGACATCCGCATAGCAGATTTGAAACACAAAATAACCCCCCTCATATTAGCGGACTCGTCTTTGACCCGCTCTGCTGACGCATGCAATAATAATAGTAATCAAGCTCATTTAATAACGATACACCCACTTTAGGGAGGTATGCAGTAGTTGTCGTTCGCGTACTCGCCCGCTACGGGAGTTTACGGCTAAAGATACGGATGCTGCACAGACACACGAACGTACGTTGCTTGCACTATTAATAACCTGTTCCATGGAATAATGATTAATTTAGCAGCTAAACATTTGCAAATCCATTGTTCAATACTTTCTTTATACGGTGATTTTATGGAGCTTTCTAGAATTTTATTTGGTTATTTAAATCAGGTTTTTTTTTTTTAATTTATTTTTTTTTTTTATTTTGTAATCAATATATAACAACAAACCATAAATATTTTCAAAGTTTAAATATATCTTATCCCTTAAAATCATCAAACCTCATTGACTAATGAGAAAATACTAAAAATCAAAATGTAATATTCTACTTTTTAAATTCCAAGTTTTAAATTACAAGTTCATTTAATGCCCTAATTTTTTAAACAAAATAAGATTATCTCTTACTTATGCAAAATATTTCACCAAGGAGTAAGTAACAGATTTAGCTGAAACAATAATAACATTTTAAGTAAATTACAGCTTTCCCACACATTGGAAAACTCAGGTTAAAATACTAAAATATCAAAATTATAACCACTATACTTCGCAAACAAAGAGCTCATCCAAAATCCAATAATATACACTTGTAGGGATTTCAAAGAGCTATATTCTTGTATAATTGTTTACAGGTTTAGTTTTTGAGATAGCATTACAAACTTAAAAAAGGAGAAATCTTCACTCTTCTTCAACTCGACAAAACGATTACTCGATCTCGATTTTTATCCCTTACTATTTATATCAGTCTTTTATGGTTTCGATGATATTTCGAGTGAAAATAAGCAAAATAAAAAAAAAAAAAAACTTGCTCGGACAGATACTTCATGGTTTTCAAAAAACAAGTTCAAAATATTAAAAAATTGAAATTAATTTTATATATTCACAATCTTGACCCAATTTCCTATAAAACAAGAAAATATATTTACATTTTTGTCTATTAGACTTGGAAGTATACGCGACAAAGTGTTTACATTTTTTTGCAATGCTCTGATTTTCGTCATAAAAATCACAAGCATAAATCTTATTCAAACATAAAAAATATGTGCCCTTTTTTTCTAAGTGCCCTTTTTCTGGTAACAGCACCCTGCCCTTTTTTAATCCTGGGGGAAACCCTGGGTAACTTTACAAGAAGTTTTTGATTATTCCGGATTCTAATTTTGAGGCGGAAAGGAGAAAATGCTTTATTTTGAAGAAAAGGGATAGACAAGAACTAGAAGGGCACCAGTGACATTTTACTTATTCTGATAAAACAGCAGGTAAAATTTTTAGAAGCCTATTCTTTCAGTATTAAGTTCTGTAAAATTTATAAAAAGATAATAAATAATTGTTTTTACAAGGCTGGAGGAAAATACTTTAACAGCACTAAATATTATGCTTAATTCAATGTTCACTAAATTGTCTCTTATTTCATGACACACATTTATTCAATTATAAACAGATATTTTTAAAGCAAAAGAGGTGTTCTTTACTTAATCAACAAATCTAATATTTTAGTGTGCAATAACCAAAGTATTAAATTATAGAAAACTGAAATTGTACACTTTCTTCTTTTCCAACTATTTAAAATTACACCAAATTTAAAGTCCCTAACTCATTGCGAATTATGAAATTCTATCTTTTAAATGTTTTTGTGTGAAACAGACCCCCCCCCCTACTATATATTTTTGAGTTAATTCGATATTTTCTGGGCATTTTATTGAATAATTGACTTGTGTAAGACATTTCAGTGTTCCATCTTACTTAAAAGAAGACATTTATCATTTAATCGGCAAATTGAACATTTTGGTGTGTGGCAAACCCTAAAGACGCAAATATTGAAAAACTAAAATTACACTTTTTCTTTATATATCTACCTATACATCAAATTTAAAGCACAAGTATCCTGTATATACATATATATATATTTATATAACAAAAGTGAAGTGCAATTTTACCATTACTACAAAATATTCAGTAATTCTGGCTATTATTGTCAAGAACAAAAGAATAGGAGTTTGTTTTTAAATAGATTATAAAAAAATTCTTACCCCAACATCTCCAGCTAAAGTCCAGTTGGAACTGTGTTTTCGTATTTCATCTGTAGTCCATGCACGATCTCTCAAACTTTGACTTTCCAAATTCTGTGGATCATCCTAGAATAAAGATAATTAAGATAATAAAAAGTCTCACGTTTATTTTCATAATGAAAAATGTAACAATAAAAAAATATTATGTAGATGATTTATAGTTCAGTCATACAATTTTAAACTAATATTTAAAAAAATTTCTAAATTTGAGACAAAATAATTTTTATTTAATGCCTAAGTGCAAAATGTAATATGCAACTCATACTGCTTTCTCCTCTTAACATATTTTAATTATCTTTTAAACGTTTCATATGAGAACAAATAGTTAGGTATATAACTAAAAAATTACCATACAAACATCAAATGAAGAAAATTAGTATCAAACTTCAAGAGGCGGAACAATTTAAAAAAATCTTTAATTCACAAGAAATGAAACGTCAATCACTTCACTTCATTTTGCAAAGTAGACCAGTAGACGTCCTAAACCGGAAATGAAGGAAATTTAAATCTCCTTGCCGGAAACAAACGTATCTTGCCTTGCGAATGACGAAACTCCAAGGTAGCTGAGTACCCAACCCATGAAATGCAATCTAACGCCAAAAAATGTTTATTATTGTAACAATGCAATTCCAAAATACTTTTACAAACATTTTTTGTTGAGTTATTGGAAATAAAAATGTCATCTAATATATCTAAGGATATCTATAGACAACGTATATGGTCTTATATGGAAAACAATAATATTGCACTTTTTCCCAGACCTGTTTTTAATCGCATCCCTAATTACAAGGTTGTAATTCCATTTTGGTTCTTTTGTGTTATCTAATAGTTCACGATTAAATAATATAATATTGCGCAGGTACAGGTACACATAATTCGAAAGTTATATGACTGTTTTACATATTTAGAAATTAAGTAATCGTTTACGTACTCCTGCCCTAGTTTAATTCTTTATAGACTAAAATTGCGTTATATCAAATCATAGCTAAGGACCAGAATGGAAAACGTAAATTTTGTTGTATTCTCCGATTTTGGCAATAAATTGTTGATCTTTGGTGTTTGATTAAGGTAGACATCTGTTACGTTTATACCAAAATATTTGATTATTAAAAACATGGGCGATTGGTGCTCAAGCATTATGTTTGGTTTTGGTAATCGGAATATTTGTATAATATCGGTAAATGGAAACACTTTGTTCAACGGTTAAGGAAAAATGTAAAACGTTTTCATTTGTTCTTAATTACATTGTTTTAGTCTTTCCTCTTTTGTGATGCACTTCAGAAATGTACACTAAAAACTTGAATTCATTTTTTATGCACAGCACATATATAAATATGTCTATAACTCCTAAATAGCCAAATGGTACCAACCCTCTCCAAAGTGAAAAATTTCTACCAGCCATAATGGCTGGTATGGCTCATTTTTTACCAGCCACATAGAAGAATGTACATGCCACCGCGATGATGAAGGATAAAAATACAATTTAAAAGTATTTTAGCAACCTAATTTTACGTTGCAAGGAAACATAAAAAATGTTTGTAGCATAATAGAAAAACAACACAAAATTTGAGGATTCTTAATGTATTCAATTTAATTTTGCTTACTACAGGACAATTAATAATTACCAGCGTCATCGGTATATGTATTGTGTCTTTTTTCCCCATCATTGGTAATTTTCCACCACAGGGTAATTGCTGCATCTGGATTATATTTATCAATGGGCATCCCATTTCATTTGACCATCATTAGATCATATAAAGTTTCTTCCTGAATTGATGAACGAAAAATTGTTTTTATTCTATTCATAGCAGAAAATCCCCATTCGCATAGAGCTGTGCTAACAGGGATTAACTGGATCAATTCCATCAGTTTTAAAATTTGGGCAAACCTTCCTATTTCGTTTTCTTCTATAACCAGTCGATTATACAAAGAATTAAATGACACTCTTTTCCCAGTAGTTTTAACTAAGTCGCAGGTATAAACTTTCAATCTAGAATATTCTGCTAAAACAGTTTCAGCATCAAAAGTGTGCATAATTGTATTAGATAAAATATGGCATATATCCATCATGCAGAGTTTTCCCCAGGATTAAAAAAGGACAGGGTGCTGTTACCAGAAAAAGGACACTTCTTAGAAAAAAAGGGCATGTATTTTTTATGTGAATAACATTTATGCTTGCGATTTTTATGACAAAAATCAGAGCATTGCAAAAAAATGTAAACACTTTTGTCGAGTATACCTCCAAGTGTAATACTAATAGATAAAAATGTAAATATATTTTCTTGTTTTGTAGGAAATAGGGTCCAGATTGTGAATATATAAAATTAATTTCAATTTTTTAATATTTTGAAACTGTTTATTGAAGAACTTAAAAAAGTATCTGTCCGAGCAAGTTTTTTTTTTTATTTTGCTTATTTTCACTTGAAATATCTTCTAAACCATAAAAGACGGATATAAATAGTAAGGGATAAAGCATGTATTAGGAAATTTAGTTGCTAAATCTATATTTATATTTTAAAAATGTGCTTATAATTTTCGAGTAATCGTTTTGTCGAGTTGAAGAAGAGTGAAAATTTTCCCTTTTGCAAGTTTGTAATGCTATCTCAGAAACTAAACCTGTAAACAATTATGCAAAAATATAGCTCTTTGAAATCCCTACAAGTGTATATAATTAGATTTTGGATGAGCTCTTTGTTTGCGAAGTATAGTGGTTATAATTTTGATATTTTAGTATTTTAACCTGAGTTTTCCAATGTGTGGGAAAGCTGTAATTTACTTAAAATGTTATTATTGTTTCAGCTAAATCTGTTACTTACTCCTTGGGGAAATACTTTGCATAAGTAAGAGATAATCTTATTTTGTTTAAAAAATTAGGGCATTAAATGAACTTGGAGATTCTAAAAATGTGTAATGATTGGTTAGGTTTGAACAAAAGAAACAAAAATATACATATTCAAGTATATATTTATGTGCCACCAGGCAAGTTTATAGGTCAGGTTGATTTCAGGTCAGATAAGTTTAATTTATATACCGAAAAACAAGTTCGTAAAATAATTTTATATTTTAACCTGAAGTCTATAGTCTGTAACATCCAGATAAAATCGTTGTGAAAACTAAAGTACTAACCAGCTATAAACAGTTAGTGAGTCATTTGTAGCAAATTGGAATCCTGTAAACAATATAAATGAATCGAAGCATTCAGATAAAATCGTTGTGAAAACTAAAATAGGGGAGGATGGGGCACATTGGTCCACTTTCAGAGTTTTTATTTTTTTTCATTAAAGTGAAAATATCAATTTACCTGAAAAAATTCCATAATAGCCTTTCTAGTCATGCCTTATTTTTTTAAAAAACACAATTCACAGTGTATGTATGCAAAAAAAATATTTTATGTGTGCTCATAAACTGGACCACTGTACCCCGGAGATGGGGTAGAGTGGTCCACCTCTTGGGGCATATGCTGACGTGGTTGTCGAGTGGTCAAGGCAAGCGTTTCCATAGCAATCACTCGACCGCCACGTTGTGGGTTCGAGCCCCACGTAAGGCATGGATGTTTGTGTTGTGGGCACAGTGTGATCCGCCCCCTCTGGTGCACCGGGGCAACGTCCAAGGATGGCTAAATGGTTCACAATCTGGCCGATCTTCCCGACCGTCCAAACAGTTACCTTACACCTTTCTGGTAGGTCGGACGGTCTGGGTTTCAACAACAACAATCTGGCCGATGTAATAAAGGCGAATGACGAAGGTCAAAGTGTCTGGCCATCTGAAAAAAAAACCCTCTTGGGGCACAGTGGACCAACCTTCGATGTGGCTTGTAATAAAATATAAGTAAATGTTTTAAATTAGTATAACACTTTATTATGTAGATGACATAATAAAAACCCTTAAATATGAAGTGAAAGGAAAGAAAGTTACAAAAAGTTAACATTTGCTAGGTGCTACCAATATGAAAATATCAAAATTAGTGAATGTTAAAATTTGCAAATGAAATTTCGAAAGAGATATTTGAAAGAGTCATTCTAGAATTTCCATGGGATACATTTGGATCAGGCAGAACCATAACAATGTCATTGATGTCAATAGATTCATTGACAGTTTCTGGAAGTATGAACTGGTTTCCACTTAATTTTTTTTGCATATACCTTATGTGAACATAATTATCATCAGTTTTTTGTAGTACCAACCCTACATAATGGACAGTGTCTTTTTTTTTTTTTTTTGTCAAAAATTTGACAGTTCATATTTTCCAACTTTGATACTTTCATTTCCACATTCATCAATGGCTAAGTCATTATCTAAAAGATTTTTAGATTCACTTGCTGTAGCTTGGTCTTGATGGGATAGTGCTTGGTCTTCATGGGATGGATGATCACTTTCAGTCTGCATCTTTAATTTCTTCTTTGCTGTTATTATAGCTTTCTCTTGCTTTGCTCTCTTGTTGGCCTTTTGGAGTGCTACTTCTTCCAAAGCCCTTTTCACTGGGGTATCTGTCAGTATTTTCGATGAACCCTTTCGTCCTCCCTTTCTCGATTTTCGAACTCCAGCTTTAGGGAATGGGCATACTTCTTCAGGAGTTCGGACTGTAGTTGCTTCATCATTTTCAAATATTTGAGGCTGAATGCCAGAGCAACTAGGTTCAAGATCACCTTCAATTTCTTGTGATATAGGCTGATCTGTTACAAAAGATGACATGAATTTGTGATCTTCAAAAACATTTTCGTTATAGGGCCATATACCTGCAACTTGGAATCCTTTTTGGATATTATTCTGTTGAAGACCCAGACCGTCCGACTCGTCCAGAGGACTAAGAGCAACTATTTGGACGGCCGGGAAAGAAAGTTAGCAGGAGCCAACTTCCAATGCCAACGTCCTACGGTCCAAAGCAGCCGTTTATTTAAATCTTAATAAAATTTTTACAGGGGGTTACATTAAGTTTTGTCGAACATCAAGATATGATGACAGATGAAGTATTTACATAAAATCTTGGTACAGGAGTTCTTGTACAGGTAGATCTTGTACAGGTAGATCTATTAATCAATAATATCAGTAGTAAATATCTGGCTGATTTTTTGGAATCTAAAGAGGTGTTGAAGGCAGCGAGTGCAAAATTCAACACCAAACATATATATATACAAAGTTATAATCACATAAAATCACAACAAAAGACATATATATATACAAACATATATACAAAGTTATAAACACATTAAATCACAACAAAAGCACATAAGCAACACCACCGGGAAAATGAAAAAGGAGGGTCCAACGATCAGTGTAAATGTCTAAAATAAAATTTAAAATACCTCCGAGCCGATTAAGTAATTTGATTAGATATTTCTCTTGCCTTGAGAACACAGTTCTTGATTTTGTTGACAGAAGCCTTGTTTGAGCAGACTCTAGAAAACCAAGCCGCAGAGTTATCAGGGGTGGGTTTTGATAGGTGGAAAGATTTAGTAAGGGGGCAGGAAAAGACGTAATGATCTGCGTCCCCAAAGGAACCGCAGGAACAGCTAGAAGTAGACTTGTGTTTGAAAAAGTGGAGATAATCCATAAATGGGCCGTGGCCGGTCAAAAAGTAGACAAGGTATTTATTTAAAATTAAGGTGTTAAAGTTAACGGAGGGGAGAAAGTTTATAATTCTAGCGGGGTCATGTGTTCTAGGGGAAATATAATCGTTTAAGTAGGATTGCCAATGAGTTAAAGTGTTTAATTTACTGTGTTTTTTTAAAAGTGAATAGGGGAAAGGTATTGAAGTGGGAGAGCCGGAAATGGTGGCTTCTTTAGCTAGCATGTCTGCGGCCTCGTTTCCAGAGACGGCCGAATGGGCCTTAACCCAACCAAGGTTAATCAAATGTTTATTTTGATAAGCGTTAATTTTGATTTTTGATAAAAATTTAGATTTATTTTTTATTGAGTTGAGAGCCGAAATGGAAGAAAGGCTGTCCGAAAAGATGTTAATTTTGAGGTTTTGGGAAGAAGCCCAGTTAATGGCAAAATGGATAGCTGCAATTTCAGCCTGAAAGACTGTGTTCCCAAGGTTGAGTTTAAATGAAAAGGTGTGTAGAAGTGAGTCTTTATTATATATGCAGATAGCGTAGCCTATATTCTCATTGATTGCAGAGCCATCGGTGTAAATATTTAAGTCAGAAAAAGTAGAGGGAGGGCGCGAAGTAAGGTTTGCGATGCGATGAGAGGGTTGAGGGATATTATTCTGTGTCATGGCTTGAGGAAATGCTATACCAACTAAAGTTGAAATATCATAAATTATTAATGGCTTTCCTGGTTTTGCCATCATCATGGAATCACATGCTTTGTTATAGTAGGTCTTCAGCAGCCCAAATACTGACCTGTCAAGGAATTGCATTTTCTGGCTAGTATGTGGATGGAAAGTTAACATATGAATCCCATTATGTTTGGCCAGATCTAAAACACTAATAGAAACATAACTCTCATGGTTGTCGAGCAGCAACAAAACAGGCTTTTCCTTAGTACACCTTGTGTATATAATAAAATGCTCCAGGAATAACAAGAAATTCTGAGCTGTCATCCAACCTGAAGTGTGTGCACTGCCTGCTGATCCTACTGGAGCCCCTTGAAGCATGCGTTCTTTAAAATGGACTCTCGGAAATATAATAAATGGAGGAATTGAATTTCCTAAAGCATTAATTCCTACACAAACAGTTACTAACTGGCCTCTCTCTGCAGACGTAATTTTTCCTATTTGTTTCACACCTTTTTCAGGAGGGTACGGTCCCTGTGAATGCCTCCCCCACTGGGTTCCGGTCTAAATTGGGTGGCACTTCCCGACCGTCCAAACTGTTACCTTACACCTTTCTGGTAGGTCGGACGGTCTGGGTTTCAATATCAACAACACCTTTTACTGCGATGATCTTTTGAGGTTTATGGCAAATAGTCAGACCAGTCTCATCCACATTATAGATATCCCCAGGTCCAAAATGAAAACTCTCATAAACACATTTTAAATTATCGAAAAATAAAGCAATATTATGACTATTAAAGCTTGTCGAGCGTGATAAAGTAGTTGTTTCAGGTTGGCGAAGAGAAAGATTTTGGTGTCTAATTCTAAAATGCCATAACCAATCTTCTCCTGCAGTTTGATTTTTCATCCATGAGTCTGGCATACTTTTAAGGGAATTCGCAAAGGGTACAGAGGCCTCGGCGCTCGTTCCAGTCCCAGTACCATTGTCCATTTGGTTGATAAGTGCTTCGCACTTATTCCTAAGTTTAATTGCTCTATCATATTCAGAAATAGTTAAGTTTTTATTTTTTGATTTTCTGCTGAAGTATGTAGTCCAGCCTTCTTCCTCGGCTTCAGAGTCTGAAGGATTTAATTCAGTTCTAATGCGCTTAGCACTCAATCTTTCAGTTACAGGGTTCAGGATTATCAAGATTAGAGTTAAGATTGTTATTTAGGTTTAAATTATTAACTTTAGCAGTGACCTCTTGGGTCGAATTTTATTTGCTTTGTCACTGTTTGCTACTTGTCGCTTTATCCTCCACAGTCTTGTTGATCTTTACTGAAGCAATCTGTATCATACGGTCCAAATCCTTGAGAACGTCTCGCAATCTATTTACATCTTCCAAATCCACAGGTTTATCAACCAAAATATTATCAGTAAGATTCCCTACAGGTTCAGGATCTAGAATGGTGGAAGCCTGGTCCAAATCCATTGCAATATCCGGTGCTACCGGGGCTTCATTCTCCGAAAGCATGATGCTCAGGAGCGATCAGAAACATGTCCTACATGCACGGAGTCCAAGTTCCGAATCCTCCTCGGCCAAGCTTCACAAAATGACTACTGTTGTTTTTGTCATGTGCTTTTAAGATTTTATACAAACAGTCCAGTGCTGCCATCTATGAGCCTTAATGTGAAGTTAAAAAATTAGAAATAAATGAATTAAAAGGGGGTGGTCCACTGTGCCCCATCCTCACCTACTAACTAGCTATAAATAGTTAGCGAGTCATTTGTAGCACTTTGAAATCCTGTAAACAATATAAATGAATCTGAAAAAATCGAATAGCTTTATAGAACTTTACTGAATATTCAGAAATAGTTAAGTTTTTATTTTTTGATTTTCTGCTGAAGTATGTAGTCCAGCCTTCTTCCTCGGCTTCAGAGTCTGAAGAATTTAATTCAGTTCTAATGCGCTTAGCACTCAATCTTTCAGTTCCAGGGTTAGCTTCAGGATTATCAAGATTAGAGTTAAGATTATTATTTAGGTTTAAATTATTAACTTTAGCAGTGACCTCTTGGGTAGAATTTTATTTGCTTTGTCACTGTTTGCTACTTGTCGCTTTATCCTCCACAGTCTTGTTGATCTTTACTGAAGCAATCTGTATCATACGGTCCAAATCCTTGAGAACGTCTCGCAATCTATTTACATCTTCCAAATCCACAGGATTATCAACCAAAATATTATCAGTAAGATTCCCTACAGGTTCAGGATCTAGAATGGTGGAAGCCTGGTCCAAATCCATTGCAATATCCGGTGCTACCGGGGCTTCATTCTCCGAAAGCATGATGCTCAGGAGCGATCAGAAACATGTCCTACATGCACGGAGTCCAAGTTCCGAATCCTCCTCGGCCAAGCTTCACAAAATGACTACTGTTGTTTTTGTCATGTGCTTTTAAGATTTTATACAAACAGTCCAGTGCTGCCATCTATGAGCCTTAATGTGAAGTTAAAAAAATTAGAAATAAATGAATTAAAAGGGGGGTGGTCCACTGTGCCCCATCCTCACCTACTAACTAGCTATAAATAGTTAGCGAGTCATTTATAGCACTTTGAAATCCTGTAAACAATATAAATGAATCTGAAAAAATCGAATAGCTTTATAGAACTTTACTGAAGTTTTATTTTATAAAATGTTATTCATTCAAACCCATTTTGGCTTCATCGGACTTCATCTTTTGCATATGCATTGAGACTTAAGGATTTGCATGAGAGGGCCGATTGTTGGAAAAAAATCAATACATCGCGATTCACGTTCCTGTGAACGGGCGTTTATGCAAATTTAATATGAACGACTCTTCCCGTTCTTCGGCGTGAACCGTGACGTTTTTCAACATGAGGTTTCATGCAAATCAGTTCTCAATGCGTACGCATCTGATTTGCATATCCGGGGGCATTTCCGGAACTGTCCATTATCGGATATATAGGGCAGAGGTTTCTTGAAGCAATTAGATCGATCAGTTGAGATCGCAGACAGACCTCAAAATACACTCAGACTTGAGATGATGACTTGAGACGACGATCGATTAGACACTGATAGTCTGATGCAGGCGGACAGAAATGTTTTTGACAGAAGCACTGCGGGATATCGTGTGACGACGGTTTTTAAGTCGAAACGGATGCAGATGTGGTCAGTTCAGACCAGCGTGTATTGAACGTTAAATTTACTTACAAACGTTCGGAAGTCGCTTTAAATACTTTTTGATGTTCTATCTTTTGGTTTCCCTTTGCCAAGTGTGATACCTTCAATGGTGGCTGCAAATACACGCAAGTGATAGAGGTAGTATAGTTAATTACTACCAATGCTTCAAGGAATCTCTGTCTAGTCATTTACAACTGCAAACTTTTTGTACATAGTATATTTTGATGTTTTACGGCATGGAAAATTACCAGGTACGTGTAATATGCCTAGTTGTGTTTTTCACAAAATAAAGTGAATGAAGTTTTTTCTTTAAAACTGGACCTGTGTACTTTCATGACCCAGCCAACACTTATTGACTCTATGCCAGTGCGTACTTTGCTATCTTCAAATTCAAATTTTTAAATTTTCCAAGAGAAACGGTTACGGGGCCAGTTTAACGCCCAATAGAATCATAAGTGCAAGTATTTTTAAAGAAATTGTTCCAGTGTTCAGATGGGGGCCGCACCTGGCACCATTTTGAAGTTCGTGTGAACAACGAAATGCAACAGTGTAAACGTAAACAGTGTACAAAAGACTTTTACTTCTGCTTCTTCAAATCTACGAGTGGCCATGGAGGCAAGTAGAACGGAGTTGCTGACGCGGGACAACTACGTCACCTGGTGTACCGACATCTCATTCGTCCTCAAGGGAGAAGGATGTTTCGGACACGTAGATGGAAGTTTTAAGCCTATCGAAGAAGATGCGACCGCGAGTCGACGCGACTACGATGATTTTTATCGAAGGAAAGACCGAGCGCTCGCTATAATCTATCAAAGTTTATCCTCGGAATACAAGGAGTTGATAAACGTCACCGACGAACCTAGTCAAGCATGGAATACCTTGAAAGAACATTTTCAAGCGCCTTCCCGAGCCTACCTAGTGCGCCTACTAGACGAGTTCTTCGACATTCGGCCGGAGCAAGATGAGCCTGTTGACATTTTTTGCTCAAGACTGCGGAAGGCCGTGACGAGGCTTAAAGACGCGAAACACCCCATTGAAGACCTATATGTTGCATTCCAGTCGATTCGGTATCTTCCGTAAGAATTCCGGGGCATCGTTCAATTGATATATCGCTGGAGTGACTCGGACTTCAAGCTCAGCAAAATACAAGCAGAGCTATCAGCTGAGGAGAGCCGGCTTCGTCAACAAGCAAGTGACTTTTCCAAAACTGTGAGTCTAAATTCTGCATATTTTACTTCTAAGAAATTTGTAAATAGAGTAAAAGTGTCTAAACTTAAATTTCCAAATGTATCTCATAATGTGTCTAATGTAAATACTTCTAGTCATAATGTAAATATTTCTAAAAGTAAAATTAAGTGTTTTAAGTGTAACAAACTAGGTTATACTAAATCTAATTGCAGTAGAAATAATGGATCTAGTATTGTGGAATTTCTTGGGTCTCCACATATTGAGGCTAATACTGTAATCGATCCTAGCGATAGACTCAGCTGGGTAGTAGACACTGCTGCTACGCGACATTTCTGTAATAACATTAAGTTATTTTCCAAATTTAATGAGTGCAAAGGCACTTCAATGTCGCTAGCAGTAGGGGATGTCAAAAGTCCAGTTGAGGCTATCGGGACGGTGGAAATGTATGTCCAATTTAAGGATAAACAAAGTATTATCAAATTGGAAAATGTTATGTATTCTCCTAAACTTAGGAGAAATTTATTAGCTGCATCTGTTCTTGAGGAACAAAATTTTAGTTTTAATGGAGCTAATGAGGTTCTATGGTTTTTTACACCCAAAGGGGAGAAATTCTTTTATGCAAAAAGAAAGGATGGGTTATATTTTTTAAAACCTAAGTATAATACCCAGTAATAACATAACATAGAAAACCGTCAATCTAAAGATAGGGATCGAGATGGAGACAAGAAACGCAAAAAGGATAAGAAATCCAAAGATAGGGATCGAGATGGAGACAAGAAACACAAAAAGGATAAGAAATCCAAGGATAGGGATCCTAGTGCTTCCAGAAAAATAGACAAAGTAAAAGTAGCACCTAATTTTAAAGAAACTAAATTTAAATCTGACAAAACAAAAACTAAGCAGAATAGAAATGTGGATAGTTTAATATCTAAGCCTAGCAGTTCAGTAACTGAACTTAATAGTACAAACTGTCTTTGGCATAAACGATATTGCCACATAAACGCTGAATATCTCCTCCAAACCAGCAAAGTTTCTGCTGTAAACGGACTTCCTAGGCTTAAATACAAAAAGTTAAATTGTAAATTGGCTACGTCTAGGAGAGTATCGTATAAACCCACCGGTAGGATAAGATCCACTAAACCATTACAATTGTTACATATGGATGTGTGTGGTCCCTTACCCACAGCATCATATGGTGGGAATAAGTATATCTTAACTATAACAGATGATTATAGTAGAAAAGTTTTTGTTTACTTTATGAAACAGAAGTTAGAAATATTTTCACATTTTAAAGAGTTTCAGGCCAGAGAGGAAAGGCAATTAGGTACTAAAATTCTATGTATCCGGACGGATAATGGAATGGAATTCTGCCATGATAAGTTCAAAAATTACCTGAGGGATATCGGTATTAAGGCGGAGAGGACTAACACATACACATATACCCCACACTGTGTTCATGCGGAGTACGATCACGTTAAACATGTGGGTCCGAAAGTCCTTCCGAGAGGTTGGTGGTAGGGGGAGGAGGGTACAGTCCCTGTGGATGCCTCCCCCACTGGGTTCCGGTCTAAATTGGGTGGCACTTCCCGACCGTCTAAACCAGGGGTGGCCAACCCAAATGACCCTGCGGGCCACTTCGGAAAAACATTATAATCCCGCGGGCCGCATATATATATATATATATATATATATATATATATATATATATATATTATTGCCAATGGCCAGGCACTTGACTCATCGTCATTCGCCCATAATTCAGGCATTTATTAAATGATCCATTTAGCCGTCCTAAGGACGTTGCCCCAGGCGCACCAGAGGAGGGCGGAACACATTGCGCCCACAACACAACAACATCCATGTCTTACGTGGGGCTCGAACCCACAATGTGGCGCTCGAGCGATTGCTTTGGAAACGCATGCCTTGACCACTCGACCACCACGTCGGCCCGAGGGCCGTATATAAAAATATATATCTTTATATTAGATTTGGACACATTACAAATATTTATTGGAGTGAAAATTTAAAACAGAATGAATTATTATTATTGTTTTCATTATTTTTCATGTATACAAACATACATAATATAATAATAATAATGCAATGATTGAATAAGGTTTAATTTATTTAATTAGTGAGATATTTGTTTCTCAACTCTTTCACTTAGTTTTTGCAAGTCGATCTCAATGCGTTTATTTACACATCGTAATTGATGTTGCAGGTTTTCGTCCGTTAAGTTTGAACGCGATTTATGTTTGATAAATTTCATTTTTGAAAAAAAAACGATTCACAGGTGTAAGTTGATCCAAAATCGTTCACAACTTTTTGTGCCAGATCTCTCAAATTGGAAAATTTTTCTTTTGTGACATAAGTGTTATAAAAATCTATTTTTGATTCTGATTTTTCAAAAATGTGTTTTAATTCATTATTACATTGTAAGTCAATCAGTTCCATTTGGAGATATTCTGGGGTCGACTCGACATCGACGTGAAAGGGAGATGAATATATTTCAAATAATTTTTTGTATTTGTCTAAATTAGTGAAACGACTCTCAAAAGTAGCTGCAAGTTTGCTTATGTCTTTTGCGTATTTGATGTAACTCTGATACATTTTGAATTTTTTAATTCTTTCATCAATGGAAAGTGTTGAACGTTATTATTTTTCAATTGAGATTCAGATAGCAGTAATTTCTTCTGAAATGCTTTGATGTGATTAAATGCATCGATTATTAAATTATCTTTTCCTTGTAATGATGTATTCAATTGATTGAGTTTTTCGATGATATCTACTAAAAAGCATAAATCCAATAACCATTCATCATTTCTTAATTCTGGTACAGGTATTTGCTTGTCATTCATAAACAAGTCAATTTCTTGACGTAACTTATAAAATCGCTGTAAACATCTTCCACGACTCAAGCATCTGACACGACTGAAGTATACAACGTCACCACATATTCACAATCTAATTCTTTTATGAACTCCTTAAATTGTCGCTGCTAGAGTGAATGCAATCGAATGTAATTCACTGTTTTTATGACTACTTGCATAACTTGATTCATCGACAATACTTGGGCACATAGATATTGTTGATGAATCACAATGCAATACTGCCCACTTCTAAGTATGTTTAAAAACAGAAGCAACGTGATAAAATAGAAACAGTTATGGGATTTATCTGTTACAAAACACTACACTAAAAACAAAAATATTGCACAAAATAATCGTATTTTGTAAAGTTGTAATGAATCTCGCGGGCCGCATGCGGCCCACGGGCCGCGGGTTGGCCACCCCTGGTCTAAACAGTTACCTTACACCTTTCTGGTATCCCGGCCGTCCAAATAGATGCTCAAGTCCTCAGGACGAGTCGGACGGTCTGGGTCTTCAACACCTTTCTGGTAGGTCGGACGGTCTGGGTTTCAACAACAACAACATATACCCCACAACAAAATGGAGTATCAGAGCGATTCAACTTAACCGCATTTGACTGTGTTAGAGCCATGTTGAACGACAGCAAATTGCATGACAGATTCTGGGCGGAAGCAATATTGTGTTTTACATACACTAAAAATCGAATATGTCACAAATTTAAGACTAAAACTCCACATGAACTCTACAGTGGTAGAAAACCTTCAGTCAAACATCTTAGAACCTTTGGTTGTAGAGCATATGTAGGCAAACCCAGTCAGCTCAGAAAAAAGTTAGACATGAAAGCTACAGAAGGGGTGATGGTAGGCTATGCTACTAAAACGAAGGGCTATAGGATATTTTTGTCAGGGGAGAAACGAACAATTGAGACCTGCAATGTGAGGTTTGATGAGGGTGATGTAGTGGAAGGCATCCTGGACCCAATTTATCCCAGAAATATCTCCTTAGGGATATCAAGAGATAACCTTTCAGAATACTCCGACGGGGAATATCCGAGAGGGCAGTCTGATGGGGGGGGGGCAGGAGAGAGTGAAGACACTGGTGACGATCCGTCTGAATCCAGTGAGGAAACGGACTCTCCTGCTGACTTCAGTATGACTCCTTGCTCGGATATTGCTTGGCAGCGAAAGACGGTTCCAAGACCCGATGGGAGTAGAACCGATGTGTATTATTACGCTCAAGGAGATAATAAAAAGCTGAGGTCGCACAATGATGTTAAGAAATATTGTGATAAAAGGAATATACAATTTGATCAGCAACTGTTTAATTTTCGGGAAAATAAAGGTCTTAAAAGGGTCAAAGGCAGACCAGAAGCAAGCAATATTGAAATAAATATACCAAAAGGGTACAACGCTGCTATTAAATCTTCCCAGTCCGATAAATGGTGTAAAGCTATGGATGGAGAAATGGCCATAATGCAAGAGAGGGGTGTCTGGGAACTAGTTCCTGCATCCACCTTACAAAAGCATATAGGCAGTAGATGGGTCTACACTATTAAGAAAGACGAGAATGGGAAAATTAAGAGATTTAAAGCTCGTTTGGTAGCCCAGGGGTATGGTCAGAAAAAGGTTGAATCATACGATGAAGTTTTTAGCCCTGTTTTTAACTTCAACTTAATCAGAGCATTCTTCTCAATTTTCGTATGCATGCTTGGATGGATGCATTTCCAGTTGGATATCAAATCTGCCTATCTCTATGCTAAATTGAGTCAAAAGGTATATATGAAACAGCCTCAAGGTTATGTCAATCAGGAACAGCCTGATTATGTTTGTTTGTTGAAGAAAGCCATTTATGGTCTTCATCAAAGTGGAAGAGAATGGTTTAATGAACTTGACACCAAATTAAAAGAATTAAATTTTTTAAAACTTCCTTGGTGTAATTGTGCCTATATTTACAATAGCAAAGTTCTTATGCTAGTCTATGTGGATGACATAATTCTCTTCTCAAAGTATCAAAGGGACATAGACCACATTGTTTCGTTACTTAGCATAGAATGTAATATCAAGGTATTAGGAAAAATTAGAAAACTGTTAGGCGTGGAATTTAAAGAGTGTGACAATAAATTTTTTATACATCAAAGTCAGTATATAGATAAAGTATGTCAAATGTTTCAACAGTATAGATATCCAGTTACTTCACTTCCCATTTCTAAAGGGAATATTCTAAGTAAAATAGATTGTCCAAAGACAAGTGAAGAAATAAAGCAAATGCAAAGTTTTCCTTACAGGAGCTTAATTGGGTGTTTGGCTTTTATATCTAGTAGGACTAGACCTGATATTTGTTACGCCATCAATATATTATCTCAATTTCAAGAAAACCCTGGAATTAAGCATTGGGATGCAATGTTAAGACTTTTAGGATATGTTGAAAAGACTAAAAACTATATGTTGAATTTATCTAACATTCAGGAGTTAAAATTGAATTGTTATTCAGATTCTGACTTTGCTGCAAACCGAGATGACCGTGTTTCACTTGGAGGCATGATACTCTTTATTGATAATGTACCTATTTCTTGGCGTACCTTTAAACATAAGTGTGTCAGCTTGTCAACCATGGAAGCTGAACTTGGGAATTTTTAAAGATGTCATAATTATACATTATTGTTTATCTTAAACCTCATTGATATAAGATAGTATATCTTGAGTATAAATTTTTGTGATATTGAATCTTTTTCACTTTACACCTTTGTATATACATCCATTTTCCATTACCCGCATAATGCTAAATAGTAGCTTATGTGTATAAAATTTTTGTAGTTTTCAACTTGGTAAAAAGTATGTGTTGAAAGTTTTGATAAAGGAATTTTATTATCTAATTACTTGCATCATGTATTTTTAAATATTTGGTATATCAATGCAGTCTAATAGTATTAATTATGTATACTTGTATTGTATTAGTAGACTAAAATTTTTTAAGCTTTTTGAATTATAGTGTTTATACTCAAATTTAAAGTAAACTTAAATTCTATGCTTATACAAAATCTTAATCTTTTAAAGTTGACTTGTTTAATATGATAATATGCTTATACTTAAATTTTGGATACTTATAATTAAACTTAAACTAAAATTTAAATTTTTGAATGCTAATACTTAAGCATTGAAGTTGTGTTGTATATAAATTTCTACTTGATGTGAAATGTTGTTGTTACAATATTGTCGACAATACTTAACTATTTTTCAGATGCTATAAGTACTTATGCATTTTATTTTAAATTTAATAATGATATAATACTTTAAATTTTTCCTTCATTATATGTTTGATAGGATACTGGGGGCCTTGGTGTTTATTGATATACCTTGGTTTCTCAGAGTAAGTTTTCTTTTGCATATGCATTGAGACTTAAGGATTTGCATGAGAGGGCCGATTGTTGGAAAAAAATCAATACATCGCGATTCACGTTCCTGTGAACGGGCGTTTATGCAAATTTAATATGAACGACTCTTCCCGTTCTTCGGCGTGAACCGTGACGTTTTTCAACATGAGGTTTCATGCAAATCAGTTCTCAATGCGTACGCATCTGATTTGCATATCCGGGGGCATTTCCGGAACTGTCCATTATCGGATATATAGGGCAGAGGTTTCTTGAAGCAATTAGATCGATCAGTTGAGATCGCAGACAGACCTCAAAATACACTCAGACTTGAGATGATGACTTGAGACGACGATCGATTAGACACTGATAATCTGATGCAGGCGGACAGAAATGTTTTTGACAGAAGCACTGCGGGATATCGTGTGACGACGGTTTTTAAGTCGAAACGGATGCAGATGTGGTCAGTTCAGACCAGCGTGTATTGAACGTTAAATTTACTTACAAACGTTCGGAAGTCGCTTTAAATACTTCTTGATGTTCTATCCTTTGGTTTCCCCTTTGCCAAGTGTGATACCTTCAATGGTGGCTGCAAATACACGCAAGTGAGTATAGTTAATTACTACCACGATCATTAATTACGACACGATCAAAATTTACTGTAATGAACACAGAGAAAGGGACCTGGGACTTATCTGAGGTCAGACAGACAAGAACTAGTTGATTTTTGTTTGAGGATAGACATTACTCTCTTAACAAAAGGCTAAACAGGGGATCTGATCTGCTAACCAAAGGGCAAGGAGGGCGCTGTTCTGGTAATAAAAGGACAGGCAGGGCACTGCGCCCTTCTAAAAGTGCCTGGGGGAAACTCTGCATCATGTCCTCAGTACCATATACCTTTATATTTTCTGGTGCATCAGGAAAATAAATAGAATCCAAAAATTTAACTAGTAGCATAACTGGGCTGTCTGTCACTAAAGATAAGTGTTCTTTTTGTCGCTAGATGATGTGACTAAAAGCCATCTCCTATTTTCCTCAAAAGAACCAACTCATTTCATCACACTTATATTCCGAAACTATTTTTAGAGCCCGAAATTCATCATCTTGAATCAAACCATCGAATTCTGTTTCACTCTCACCTTTGCATTTTGAAAGTGTGTCCAGTCTCGAAATACAAGATTCAATTTCACTTGCACCATAGTTTAACCCCAGATTGTCTTTTTGCAGTATTAAAGAAGTGTCTATTAACACTTTGCTGAAGTCACACATAAAAAATAGAAACCTTATAAAATGAATATTGGTCAGGGATTCTAAGAAGCCTCTTGCTTTTGCTTTTAAGTTTGCGGGTTCGTTTTTTTCAGCAACTATTTTCTGTAAATGAGTTGCAGTTATGTGCAGATTTTTCTTTAATGCAGAGACTGCTCTATGCTTTGATGATACCCATCTTATGGAATGGATGGAACGGCATTTGACTGCCTTTAATAACTTCTTCAAATGTAACTAAATAGGTTACTTCTTGGCAAGCATCAGAAAGTGCTAATTCTAATCTGTGGTTCAAGCAGTAAACCACGGCTAATTTTCCTAATCCTGTCTCATTTTTAATTTTCTGGGCTACTGCATTGACTGAACCCATATTGACTGAGGCACCATCAAAGTAGTAGCCTGCTAATTTCTTTTTCCAATCGATCACATCTTTTTTGCCCATAAGTTGATCAATTGCCTGCAATGTTCCTTCAGAGTCTGCTTTTAGCAAAGGTTCCAGGCCAAGATATAAAACTGTTGGTTTTGTTCCATCCAAAAATTTGACATAAACAATTTCACTTTCAGTGATGCTCCTATCAGTTGATGTGTCTGATATAATTGATATAAAGTTAGACTGATTTATTTTGCTAACAAGTTTTTTTTGCATGTCTTCTGCTATGAAATGCACAAATTGCTTTGAGCTCTGTCATTATATATGTTTCTCCAATCTGCACACCTATTTTCTTTTGCAAATCACAGAGGCTCTTAAATTCCTTAAAGGAGAAATCGTTTTTTGCTATTGTATACAAGACGTAAAAAATAATTTTCATTGTTTTTTCCAATTCTGTATTCATTTGACTTATTATAATTGCTAACAGTTAGTTGCATAACAGTTTTCCATTTTCTTCTCTTAGCCATGAATATGTCTGTTTCCATTTCATAAAAATAGCTTGGTTGAATGGATGTAATTTTTTTACTTTCGGGTGGTGTATCGATAGCTTTTCGTTTTTTGGTATCTTCCAATAATTCATTTATTTCTGGAGTGGTTGAAGATTCATCGATAACAGAAGCATATCCTCAGTCTGTGTTTTCCGATTTCTGTTTACTTTCCTTTTGTTGTTTTTTTATCTCAAAATGTCATTGGATGAACAACAAGTTCTTTTAAGACATCATATGTAAATCAAAGGAGAGTAGTAGTAAGGAAAATTGTTATTGCTATCCTCAGTATCATCACTTAGACCTTCAATAAACTTTTCTTTATTTCTGCATTAGTGTGTTGTGTTTGCCCAATTGGAAATAAAAATGTGATATTTATCACTGATCTTCTTAGCCACTGTGGAAACCCCAGGCCGTCCGACTCATCCAGAGGAGTTGAGCAACTATTTGGACGACCGGGAATTGCAGTTTTCTTCATTTGTTTGCCGTGATGTGGGTGCTTGCAAGTGGTGGGGGATCTTCAGTATATCCCATTTTTGTATCTGTGGTATGGGCATATTTTTTTACATCCTGGAATACTGACCCAATGTGATTCATTACAAGTAAATCCTCAGTAATATCCGGCACTTTAATTTTAGTTTATTACAATAGGTTTGAATATTTCTTCTGAGAACTGCAGACATGCCAACATTCAAATAACTCTGTCAGGAGCAGCATAACAATTTTACAATTTAGCACAGTTAACAAAATCATGTCGCCATCATAATCTTAACTGTCAAAAACAAGTAAATTAGAGATTTAAAGATATTAATTTTTATGAACTTTTCAATTAAAAATATTGTAGACATTTTACCATTTTTTTTAAAGATTTATTCAATGATGAATATGTATATGCTTTTGCTTTCACAAGCTCTTGTTCAGAAAAATTTTGCTTGTAGCAATATAAGTTGTGACAAGAATATTTGCATTTTTATATCATAAGGGATTCTAATATTTCAATGCTCAGGTTTGATCGAAATTCATTTTGTTTTTTTTCTCACAGTGCTGAACACCTTCTCAGAAGCCGAATTGCTGTGAGGAAAAAGAATGTTCAACATTATTTTTGGCAGTATTTTAAATTTAATTACTTTGTTATGATCTTCTAGATTTCCAATTTTACACCAAGCTCTATCACATTTTAATATGTCATTATTTAGTCTATCAATTTGGTACAATTCAAATTTTATTTCTGCCAAATTTTTTTTCTTCCTCAGTAAACATGTCACTAAACATGCCCAAAAAATATTTTAAAGACTTGAAATTTGTTTCTGCTTTTGCGCTTATATCTGCAATTTCAGCATGGTGCTGAAATTCATCTTTAAAAGGGAACTTTTTTAACACAAGAACATGCTTCATAATATGCACAAATGCATTTAAAAAAAAGTTTTCTTCTCAAAATCCGAGAGATCAGAGTTTGTTAAATATTGCTTTATTTTATACCCTATAACTAAATCATCCCTTGATTTTTGTAATTTTTGTTCAGACACATTGATATCAAAAATATTGGTAGCATTTTGAACAGTAGAAGGTTTAATGAAATGAGATAAGCTGTCTGAATAGAGAGAAATTAGTTCTCTTCACAGGTTATGAATGAGAGGTGCTTCTGTCTGCAAAAACGTGTTTGGTTTAATGAAAAGTGACAGGTAGACTTTTAAAAAAAAGTAAATATAATTGCGTTACAGGATCCTGAAATTTCTTTTTAATGAGTAATAAAATACAAAAAAACATCTAGGCTCCCACTGCTCTAAGATTGGACTTATTACTTTTTCCATTGAAAGCCATCTAGTAGAGCCATACTTCAATATTTTATGAACTTCTACTTCACACATCTCTTGACAGAGTTTTAATGAATCTGCTCTTTTGGAACTTTTCTTTAGATAATAATAAATATCTAGAGGAACTCCTCAAGTGGAAAATCCAGTTTTTTATGAATGTTGTGCAGTTAAATGAATGAAATGGCATACCAGGGTGTCTACAGGGTTTCTAAAAGTCAATTTCATGACTTTTTCTTGACTTTTTGGGGACTTGCTAAAATAAATTCCTGACTTTACTGAATTATGTCTGTCAATTATATGTAATTATACTTCAAAATATCTTTTGAAAAACACTATTCTTTTACTTATATATTGCTCATAGTCTAGTCGGGAAAATTAATTAAAAGACTACCGAAGTATCAAATTTTAGGTTTAATCAATAAGCAGTTTTCAAAATTACATTTTCAAAATGAAGACAAAGCATAAGTCAAATCACAAAAAACTTAAATTGTACTTATTATAGATTCCCTTCAGGAAAAAACAAAAACAAATAAAAACTTCAGTTCAATAACTTATATTGAAATTATTTTGTGGCTTAAACAAAGAAATTATTGATATAGTGACCTACAAATGACATTTCTAAGTGAGAAATTAGACGTGTAACGATATAAAATTATATCTTAAAATGGCAACCTCTGATATTAAAATATATAGAACAATTAACACTTTGTATAAAACACCATAACTCCCAGGCTTCGGGAAATCTGTAAAATCTAGCTCATCCATGAGGACGGCTAATGAGATTTTTTACTCGTCTTCCAAATAATTTTTTTTTACATTATGGTTATTAATGTATGTGCCTAAATACATCACACAATAATAATAAATTAGAACCAACTGTATTTTTATATGTATATAGACGAATATTAAAACAAAACAATATTAGAAGAAATGCTTTATTTTAACTCTTGTTTGTCTTATGGCGATGGCCATCAGTATGGCGAGTGCCAAGCCCTACATTGAACCAGTGATCGATGGCTGGTGTAGCATCAAATTCATCTACACTATTACCATTTACAGTGATCTGCATTATAGCTTTTAGAACATCTTGCTTAATTTTTGAACGTAAAGAGTTTTTTTTAATGTTCATAGTCGAAAATCCCCTTTCTAAAGCAGCTGTACTGGAAGAAAGGGTCATCATAAGTTCCACAACTTGAAGAACATTTTTAAAATCAGTATTTGAATTTAATAAAGACTTATAAACATCAATAAGCGAATGTTTGTCTTTCTGACATTTTACAATATTCTGAACTTTTAATTTAAAATTCTGCCATTCCTGAGAAATGGCTTCTATTTGATCATCAGTAAAAAGTTTTTTAAAATGATTACAAATAAGTTCAATCTCTTGATTTTTAAACTCAAGCAGCACTTCTGCTTCTTCTGGCCATTCAGTGCAATCAAAAATACTAAAAAGGCTCAAGGGAGGTTTATAGAAAGATTTGAATCTTCTTTCCAAAAATGTTATTGTTCTATCTATAACCTTTTTCCTTTAGTTCTTTTACTTCAGACTCTTTCATATTCTGCCGCAGATTTTTGCTCAGTTGCTGAGAAACAAAACCATCTTCATCAAGTAGTTTTTTATATTTTTTTCTTTGGTTATAACCTTCCTGGTGTTTTAGATGTTTTATTTTCATTGTAGAAATTTTAATTTTATTTACTGCATCAATAAGAAGATATTGTTCTGCTTGAAACGATTCTGACATCTCAGATAGAACAGACAAGAGGTCCATTAAAAATAACAGAAACTCTTTAAATTTTCTGCTTTTTATTGTTTTCAATAGTCCTTTCGCTGTGGCAGATTCCTCGGCATTTCCCTGTTGGATAATATGTTCCAAATGCACAAGCGTGGCCTCAAAGTTATTTGCAAGCGATTTTAAAGCTCTACTCTGGCTCGCAATCCAACTGATACGTTATAAACCACCAAATTTAAGAAGATGGCTTTCTCTAATGTATCAGCCACGTTTTCTAGTTCTCTTTGTCGTTTGGGTGAGAAATGATAAAAAGAGAATAATTGTTTCAATGTGTTTTCAAATTTTAACATGTATGGATCATTCTTTTTAGAGTCCATAATTGCCAGTTCTAAATTATGATTGATGCAATGAATTACTAATATTTCAGGATATTATGCTTTCATCAAGGATTTCACGCTGTTATATGACCCCATGTTTGATGCTGCTCCATCCAAATTTAAACTCACTAATTTTTGTGTTAAAATTTCTTCTGAAATTTCAAGTTCCAATAAGCGGACCAACATACTGGCATGGATACCAGAGCTACTAGCATCCTCTACAGCAACTAAAGAGGCTAATTTTGTAGTGGGCAGCCGATTTCTAACATATCGTGCATAAATAGCTTCTTGTTCAGTAGCGCTCTTATCAGCAGAACCGTCAGCCAAAATACAGAGAAAACGAGACTGCTGTATTTCTTTAGCCACATTATTCTGTATCACATGAGCTATAGAAAATATAAATTCTTTGCATGCATCATATGTTAAATAATTTTCTCCTAAGTTAATTCCATTCTTTGCTTGTAATTGACAGAGAGCTTTAAATTTATTAAATGCTAAATTTTCTGTTACCAAAAAATATGCACTATTAAAGAGCTTTCTCAGTTCCTCCAATTTTCCTTGGTTTAGTTTCCGAATAACTATTGCCATAGGAGCATTTTGAGGGTTCTCATTTGCTTTTTTTGCCTCAGTACATTTTATATGGCATTTGCTTTTATCATGTGCTTGTAGAGTCTCTTTGCGGAAGCCTTGACCTGAACTTCCGGCTCCTTTAATCAAAGGACTGTTTTTATCAGCTGCATTAGGAAATTCAGTACACCATAAACAGTACATTTTCTAGGCATCTGTATTGTAACACACCCAAGGGAATTCTTCTTTCCATTTATTCAGAATTACACGTTTTCGTTTTGAGTTATCATAAGTCGTAAAACGATCCATTGTTGAATCCTCTTTGACATTCTGATTATTTGTGATATTCTCTGGGACATTATTTTCACCAGTTTTTGATTTTTTAGGATCCTGACTTGAACTAAAATATGAAAACAAGGTAGCACTCCTCTTCATTTTTACGTATATATAGAGATACAACTAGCGCACGTTGTTCCTGACTGTAAATGAAGAATGTCAGATAAAGACGTAAATTATACCAGGCGCACCAAACTATAAACTACGAAGACTCCTGTAACCTGATCCCTCACCAGGAAGTATAACTGCATACTCATACTTCACCGCCTCGCCAAGTCTCCGATAATGGGCCGGACCCCGCAGAATTCCGATCTATGGGTGGGTGCAGAGAGGTGGGGCATGAAAGGAATCTCCCTTCTTTCAATGTTTATTACCTTCAAGTAGTGGTAAATAATCCTATAAATCCTCTTATCCTTAAGCAGTTTATACCTCATTGACACTCTAGGGAATAGGACTGATTTGAATCTTCTTTGACTGAATAGATGTTTCATAGCTTAACTTCAGTTGTCAGACAACTGGAACAAATGCCATGAATGAATCCGATTGTAAACATATTAGTTTTAAAGTTAAAAATAAAGTGGGGAGGGGAAAAAATACTTCTGGCTGAAACCGAAAGCATCCATTTCAAAAACCCAAACTTGTCACGTACTCCTGTATTTTACAGCAAATGGAAATTTTATAGCTTGGGGAGGAGTAAAGGGGGATAGCGTTCTGCACAGACTTGGGCCCATGCTTAGGCCCGGGCTGGGCTTGAGTTTTCTAACGCTGTGTCAGGCCGAGCTGAGTCTGATTTTTAAAAAGTTCGGACCGAACATATTTATTTTGAAAATTTTTTCAATGAATTTTAATTGAATACATGAAATTATTGGGTGTATTTCAGCTATGTAAAGATGCGTTTAAGACAGCAAACTTTATCTTAATTCTTCGTACAAAAATTTTACAAATTCATACTTTTAACACATTTGAATAAAAATAGTTTCGGGCTAAGCCAAGATCGTTCGTTCTACATTTATAAATTTCTTCGGCTTGAGCCGGGTATTGTTGTCTGGGTTATTATTGTCTGTATGTTATCTGAAATTTCGACACATGCAGACCTCTAAAAAGAGAACGGGGCATGTGACTTCCATCTTGAGCACACTATCCTCTGGCATGTTTAATTCCGTCATCGGATTCGCTGTGTGGAGGATGAGGGGAGGGAACGTAATTAGCGCCTTGCAGTCCAAGATGGTTGCGATGCAGACCTGGCAGCTCTCTTAGAAAGAAGGCGTTGATAATGCATACCCTCTAAGTTTATTCTTAAGTGGGGGGAGGAGGGAAGTATTTTATCAGGATATATTTCAATTTTCATTCAGAGAGTTTATGGCAAGGGAAAAGACAGCGTTCACTATAATTTGACGATGATGACCAGTTGTTGCTTTTTTTTTTTTTTTACACGGAATTTCAAGGTCGTCCGAGAGAACGGCAACTTCAGAAAATTGGTCGTCCTCCTCGAAGTTTAACCCATCCAGGACGGGAGGACGGGCGATTTCCGGAAGCCTGATAACTCCCAACACTCTCATGTATTTATTTTATAAAAAGTGAATTAGATTTTTTGCAAATGATACAAGTTCTTGGGAATTTATAAGTAAAAAAACACAATGTGCAAAGGATAAGGAAAACTTGAGCAACATATTTAAGCACAAATAAAATAATAATGCAGCAAACAACTCTTTCGAGAATATGCTGGATACCTCATCATCAGTGCTAAAGAGAATCAACAAACCTGATGTAAAGAAAAATGAAATAGGCACCTAAAACCAAGGAAATCAATAAGTAAAAAACACTTGCAAAAGGTAAGTAAATTAGTTTTCTTAGTGCTGACGAAGGAGCTCCAGCATATCAACAGTGATATGCTGCATTATTATTTTATTTGTGCTTACATACATTGCTCAAATTTTTCATATCTTTTGGAAATTACCTGAACTTTTATGGTGTTTTATACAAAGTATTATTTGTTTCATTCATCAAACGCATTTCTTTATTTTCTTTTCAGTTAGTCCAATTTATTTTTCCAATTGTTCAATTTCTTCATTTGCTATTTGCATTATTTGCAATTTTCTATTCTTCATGTCTTTAAGTTTAGCTTCAGCCATCTTTTGCTCAAGTTCCCAGAATTCAGCTTCAATTTCTTTTGCTTTATAGCCTCATTCCTTTTTCCAGAAGTACTGTGAGCTGCTGCAATCATTCCTGTGGTTATAGGAATACTTTCCACACCGCCATAGTGAAGAACAGCAGAATGAACTGAACGTTGAGCTACCAATGAATTTTCTTCTAAATTTCCAACAATGCACTTTTTGTTGATTGAAAAACTTCGCTCAATGGCAGCATTGCTGTAGAACATGGTCAATACCTTTTTAGCAAATATTACTAATGGGTCGGTTATCCTCATCCACAGTTCTCAAACGATCCATCAGAAACTCATCTAGTCTGTCAGTTTGATATTGTAAATCCTCAATTTTGTTTTTACTGTAGGATCTTCACAAAGCTTTAAGTATGTGCATTTAACACAATCAGCCTGAATTGGAGTTAAATGTTTTTTCTCTACAAATTCCTTTAATGCTATAGACACTCGATTTGACCTAATTGATTCTGATGATAACATTACCTGTGGTGAAAAACATGATAGCCCTTTGACCAGTCTTTTACACAAAGGAGACTTAATTTTCAGTTTGTTTAAAAGATTTATTAGAAAATCTCTGCATTCTGTTTGAAAGACTATTTTGTTATTTTCTGTCACCTTTAAAATAGCAGTTGAAGCGCCAAACCCAGCATCAATTTTTTTAATGGTACATGGTAATCCTTGTTGTTGATGTCAACAAGCACAATATAACGCAGATTTTTTACTAACACTATGTGTTTTTCAAGAAAACGTGAAGCTAGACTTTTAAACAACAATGCTAATTCATCATATAGATGTGGTAATAAGGGCTTATCTGATTGAAAGTAAATCAAGAATGTCTCCAATTCTGAGGTAATTGACTGTAAGAAGTACAGCCTGGCAAGAAGAAGTTCATCTCTAAGGAATTTAGACACAGTCTCAAAGTTTTTTGTAGCTGGAGGGTGAGCTTTCTTGCCTTCTACATACAACTTTAGGGATGGTAATATTTTAATTGCCCTTTCAATTACATTTGAATTTTCAATCCATCTGATTGCACATAATTTTAATGGAAATAGTGATGAGCCAGAAAAATGCTGATAATCTGCTTTTCTAAAAGGAAAGTCCTTAAATAAATAATAAGCTGCACGTAAGAAATCATTTATGTCCCATTTTGATTTCATGAGTGCCGTCTTGTAGCATCCATGAAGCACATGAAGAGAACAAGTTCCAACATCTAAGAGTGTGTTACCCTGTTCCATTTTAAGATGTTCATCAAAATCCTTCAAAAATTTTAAGTTCACATTTGGGCCATCAGTTTCTATTTGCAGGATTTTCTCCAATGGCAAACCAAAATCTTTTAAGGCAGGTGGTAAAGGAATAAAGTAAATCAGCAGCCTTAGAATGGCCTAAAAACATAGAAGATAAGTAACGTGTATTAACCACGTTCTGTGAATCATTCCAGAAACGAACAAGAATATCCATTTGACCCTTCTGGGCCACTTTATTAAGACTTTCATCTATAGAAAAGCAAAAGTAATCACATTTTCGAATGTCATTTACTAGTTGATCTTGGAAATAAGGTCCCAAACCATATGCATAACATACGCTAGTTTATCTTTGTGCATTTTAAATTTCTTAGCAATGATACTATCTGGGAACATGATTTTAAAAAGGTTGGATGTACCTCCACCACTTCGACTAGAAATGTGATTAAGCGTAGTGTTGAGGGCCCATAAAATTTCTGCTTTAGTGACTTGATCATTTAGTAGAAATTTTTTCATCCCATCAGCAGGCTGTACATTTTTATTTTCTGTATTTTTTATAGTTTGATCAGCAGCTAGCTCTTTTCCTTCATTTGCAGAACATTTTCTGTCTTGCTTTTCAGAAGTTTTAAAAGGAATAGTCATTTGAATTTTATTTAATAATGCATTTGCTAGAGTTGAATGTTTTTTCCCTTTAGCATGAGTTTTAATGCAGCCAATACCACTATGACTTATGTCAAATTTATAGTTGCATATTTTGCAATATGCTTTATATATATCATTAGTTACTGGAAATAACCATTTAGATACGTTATCTTCAGAGCACAGCCATAAATCATTAGCCCAACAGCCCTTCTGATGCTAGTTCTACTGAGCTTGAATAATTCCTTTTGATGCATGCTAGGGCATTTACAGTTTAGTTCTTTCCCCTGCCTTTGGCCCCTAGTATTACTCCAGTTCTCGCACTGAAGCTTTCTGCCATAGACAATTACCATAGACATAGCGATGCCATAGTCAGTTCATTCGGAACACGTAAAGCCGGCTCGGGACCAATAAAAGGTGTACTTGAACCTTTTCTAGCCAATTCATCAGCCATTTCATTACCTGGAATGCCTGAATGTCCAGGCACCCAGTAAAGTATGACTTCATTGTTGCTAGCAATTTTACAAAGTGCAGTATAGCACTCCCAGACAAGGGATGACTTCATAGTAGACTTCCCTAAAGCCATAAGAGCAGCCTGACTATCAGAACAGATAAGTATATGGTTGCTCCTGTAATTTCTGTCATAGCAAATTCTACAACACATTAAAATGGCAAAGACTTCAGCCTGAAAGACAGTAGCGTAGCTGCCAAGAGGGTAAAATAATTTTGTACCATCATCTGGACAGCATACTCCAACACCAGTACTAGTGCCTAGCTTAGAGCCATCGGTACACCATACAATACATTTCTTTTTATTGTAGGTAGGAGTCCTCTTCCAGTTATCCCGTGAAGGGATCTGAATTTCATAAAACTTGTCAAATGTATATCTGACAAGAATACCATCAGATGGCATATGGAAATAAGGATGATTTATAACATTACTATTTAGACGACTCCAAGATAACTACTTTGAGTAGTCACGTGAAAACCAATTTTGAAAAGTTTCATTTTTTTTTTTATTTAATGTTTCATGCCATTTCGACCGTTTTTTTTGTCATTTTTGCCCTTTTTTCTCCCCCCCTCAGGGGTTCACTTCTTTAGTGAATACGGGTGTTGCAATCTCGAGGTACCTTAGCAATCCTTTTTCTTTCCTTTTTTCTGTCTCTCTCTTTCATTTCCCTCCTCTTTTTATTTGTCTATTCTCCTTTCACCTTCTTTTTTCTTTTGTTCCCCTTTTGTGTTTTGTGTTTCTAGTCCCTCTCAGCTGGTGGTGTCATCAATGCCGAGCCCTTAGTAAACATCACATCTGCTCTATGGGCCCTAGTACCACTCTTCGGCCTCTGCCGTAAGGTACACCGTTTGGGCTCCGGAATGGGTTCATGTGGGTGTGATGCGAAAGGGGTAGAGCTGCGTGCATCAGTAGTTTTGCTTTCGAGAAACGTTTGCAGTAAACGGTTCCAGAGGTGAGTCCCTTGGTTGCGTTGGTTGGATGGTGGAGAGTGTTTCATATCGAGAAATCCCCCTTGGATCCTTGCTGGTCCATGGGCCCTGTGCACCAGGTGCACGTTATGGCCCGCTCTCCATCATTTGGCTTTGCGAATGACTCCGGCGGTTACACTTGGCACGTTAGAAAAGTGTGGGGAGACGGAGTCTGGCGGGGGCTCCGATCGATCTGGAAGTAAACCGTGGTTTTTTATTAGTGGTTACAAGCATGGAGAATTCGAGAATGCTTTTGGCCTCGGGTTCTTCATGCTTTTCAAGTGAAAATTCTAATGCTTCCTTGCCTTCCAAGGCAGGAGATCTTAATTGGGCGGATAGAGTAGATTCCTCTAGCGTTTCCGTATCCTTGGGACAGAAAACTAATGATAGGATTATGAACGTAAATACAGATACTTTACAAAGAATTAATGAACTGGATAATCATAAAATGACTACAACTGAAGCAAAGTTTTTCATTATGAAAAGAATAGACGGATCATTTAATAACGTTTCACCCTTTTTGATTCAAAAAGGAATACTCGGTACTGTTGGGGAAGTCGAAACAATAAAAAAGCTCAGATCTGGTGACTAGTTAGTTAAAGTTTTATCTACCGCTCAAGCTAAAAATATACTTTTAATAAAAATCCTCGCAAATATTCCTGTGTCCGTGACTGCTCATAGTACATTGAACTTCTCTCGTGGGGTTATATCCGAACCAGACCTTATATATGTACCAGAAACTAAAATCCTTGACAATCTTAAAGACCAAAAAGTTAGCTCTGTGCGACGAATCACTGTTAGACGAGATGGAACAATGTTTCCAACAAAACATATTATACTGACTTTTGACACTCCAGTCGTACCTAAACATTTAAAAGTAGCTTACCTCAGATGCCAAGTACGTCCATATGTGCCAAACCCATTAAGATGCTTCAACTGTCAGAGATTTGGACATCCAAAAACTTCCTGTCGTGCTCCTAAAGTGGTGTGTGCACGCTGTGCAGAACACGGACATGACAGTGAGGGATGTACATCTACTCCAAAATGTGTCAATTGCGAGGCTGATCATCCATCTTATGCCCGCTCATGTCCAAAATGGGTTTTTGAGAAAGAAATCCAAACTTTAAAAACATCCAGTAATATTACTTACCCGGAAGCACGTAAACTTATTGAAGCAAGAACACCAAAAATAGGAATATCATACTCATCTGTTGTCAGAAACAGACAAACAAAATCTGCTAGCATACAAACTGAAATTTCATCAGTAGGCACACAAACCGAACCTGACTTAAACTTTATGCAAATAATCCATAACCAACAAACTAACGAAACAAAACCTATCCCTTCTGTAAACACTGCTGTTTCAAGTACGAAACAAAAGCAAAAAACTTCAATCCCATTAGCCAATTTCAGACCTGCTTTCACACAACAAAAAACTGCAGTAGTAAGTACCAGTGGGAAAAAAGGAGTTAATACTTTAGAAGAGAAAACAAAGTCAAACAAAAAACATAAATTAAAGAATACCAAAGACAGTCCTTTGGAAAAAATATCATTCAAAAAAACAAACATACAAGAAAATCATAGCCAAAATGATGATGAACTACAACTGTGTGCTTCCGAGGATGAAGGGATGATAACAGATGTGTCATCCTCTTCCTCTTCGTCTACTGGGAAAAAAGAGACCACCTCCCATCGGTCCAAGAAAAAAACCTGAATATGGCTTTTTTACTATCTTGGAATTGCCGTGGGTTGCAGAACAAGTCGGTGGAGATCAAGAATTTAATTAATACTTTCCATCCTATTTGTATTTGCCTTCAAGAGACTATGCTAAAATCTAGCAGTAATTTTAATATTAAAAATTTTAATTGTATCCGTAAAGATTTTAATATGAACAGTAGAGTATCTGGGGGAGTTGCTTTGTTAGTCTCTCAAGACTACCCTTCTTCCGTATTACAACTCGCCACAAATCTACAAACTGTTGCTGTTCGGATCCATGTAAATAGATTGATTACAGTATGCTGTATTTACTTGCCACCAAATGATCACATAAGATCTAGAGAACTTGATAATTTGATTCGCCAACTTCCTGCACCATTTGTGATACTCGGTGACTTTAATGGCCACAATCCCCTCTGGGGAAGTCTAGACACAAATTGCAGAGGACAACAAATTGAGCAATGTGTCAGTGATCACAGCTTATGCATTTTTAACAATAATGAATTCACCTATTTTCACCAACCTAGTAAGACTTTTCACAGTATTGACCTTGCCATCTGTTCACCCTCTCTCTTTCCTTACTGGAACTTTACAGTTGATAAAGATCTTCACAATAGTGACCACTACCCTATCATTCTCTCTAACAGTCAATTCAGATCGACTATAAAACAATCTCAATACATATTTTCAAAAGCTGATTGGGCGAAGTTTACTTCCCTAGCCCTGATCACTGATGAAGCTGTTCAAAGCACTGACATTGATACAGCTGTAGAAAATGTGACAGGTGTTCTTATAGAGGCTGCTGATGCTGCAATTCCAAACGTACAGGTAATATATCTAAGCATCGCTTCCCTTGGTGGAATGACGAATGTCGTGAGGCTTATAAAAAGCAAAAGAAAGCTTGGTCAATTTTCAGAAAGTCTCCTACCACTGAAAACCTAACTGCATTTAAACATGCAAAAGCTTTTGCTCGCAGGATACGCAGAAGAAGGCAGAAAGAGTCATGGGAAAAATATGTTAGTGAAATAACATCTTCCACTTCTAGTAAAATTTTATCGGAGAAAGTCAAAAAGTGTACAGGGAATTATAGTAATCACTCCATAGCCATTCTAAATCATAATAGCGCAACTATAAGTTCGCCATATGACATTGCAAATGAAATTGCCAAAGAATTTGCAAATATATCAAATGCATCAAATTATTCTGAACCGTTTTTAAAATACAAACTTCAGTCTGAAAATAAACCTATTGTTTTCCCAGAAGCTAGAAACTTACCTTATAACATGCACTTTACAATGTCAGAGTTGGTGACTGTTTTGTCCCAAACACACAGAACTTGCAGTGGACCTGATAAAATTAGCTATCTCATGCTTAAACACCTCTCCCATTACTCCTTATTGAACCTCTTATACCTGTTTAACAGAATTTGGCATGAACATAAATTCCCTAGGTCATGGCAAAGAGCCATCACAATTCCCATTTTAAAACCAGGTAAGGACCCACCCTCAAAGCCCTTTAAGTTATCGGCCTATAGCTCTCACAAGCTGTGTATGTAAACTTCTAGAAAAAATGGTTAATGCCAGGCTTGTACACTTTTTAGAGAGTAACAAGTTATTCTCACCCCACCAAAGTGGCTTTCGTCGAGGTAGATCTACCATTGATAATCTTACCTCATTAGAATCACAAATTAGGACCGCCTTTCTTAGGAGAAATCATTTAGTCTCAATTTTTTTTGATATTGACAAAGCCTATGATCGAACATGGTGCTACGGTATTATTAAGGACATTTATGATTTTAATCTAAAAGGTAATCTTCCTATTTTTATTCAAAACTTTTTAACACACAGGACATTCCAAGTGCGCATTGGTTCAACACTCTCACGCACACACGTACAAGAGGAGGGTGTGCCACAAGGAAGTGTCTTGAGTGTGACACTCTTTAATATAAAAATAAATAGTCTTTTAAACAGTTTGCCAGTGTCTGTCCATAAAAGTCTGTATGTGGATGATCTGCAAGTTGCCTACCAAGCTCACGATATGCATACTGTGGAAAGACAATGTCAAGCCGCCGTAAATAACATCTTACGATGGGCAAATGTGAATGGGTACGGGTTTTCCACTCAAAAGACTTGTTGTGTTCATTTCACCAGAAAACGTGGTATCCATTCACCCCCAGAAATCTTTATGGGAGGTGTAAAGATTGCTGTAGTAGAGGAAATAAAATTTCTAGGGGTTTGGTTCGATAAAAATCTACTTTCTTGCCCCACATCCAGAAACTGCGAAATAAATGTGAGAAAGCTCTTAACATCTTAAAAGTCCTCTCAAATACTAAATGGGGTGCAGATCTTACTTCCATGCTTCGCATCTACAGAGCTGTTATTCGGTCAAAACTAGATTATGGTTGTTCTGTGTATGGATCAGCACGAACATCAGTGCTAAAAAAGCTTGATCCAATTCATCATAAGGCATTACGTATATGCTCAGGAGCCTTTAGGACATCTCCAGTTCAAAGCATATATGCTGTCTCTAATGAGCCGTGTTTACAAATAAGGCGTGAACAGCTGGCACTGAATTATTATTTTCGTATCATGTCCGTACATAACCATCCGTTACAACATGCATTCCTTGATGATCATTATGATCGACTGTATGACCACAGACCTTCATGCATTCCTATTTTTGGCAAGCGGATACGCAATATAGTAGAAACTACCCCTTTAGTAGAGCTTTATGTTCGAAAAACAAAGTTTTTTGAAACCCCTCGATGGTATGTTAATAATTTCTCCTTTTTCAACCCTTTTTACAATTTTACAAAGACTAACACCAACCCGGCTATTTATGTGCAATTGTTTGGAGAACATAGGAATCTGTATAAAGAGTTTACTCCTGTTTTTACAGATGGTTCCAAAGCAGGAGATTACGTTGGTTTAGCTTATGTTTGCAACAATACTATAAAGTCTTATAAACTACATGCATCTTGCTCTATTTTTACAGCTGAGATTATGGCTATTTACCAGTCCCTAATCCTTATCTCTTATCAAAAGTCCAAAAAACACATTATATATACTGACTCATTGAGTTCATTACAGATTTTATCATCGAAGAGAGCTATGAATTACCACATTGCCTCTGATATCCTTAAGTATGAGCATCGTCTGAAGGGGCAAGGATACCATACTAAATTCTGTTGGGTCCCAGGACATGTTGGCATCAAAGAAAATGAGTTAGCAGACATTGCTGTTAAATCAGCTACTCAAACTTTGAATCTGACTATCCCTTTAACTGACATCAAACAATTTGTTCTCAAAAATATTCATGACAAATGGCAGTCGTCCTGGAATCAGCAATCTGATAATAAGTTGCACGAGATAAAGCCCTTAGTACAAAAATGGACTAGTTTCCAATGTAGGAAATTGGATGTAATTTTAACTCGTTTGCGTATTGGTCACACTCGTTTTACTCACAGGCATTTACTTTTAGGAGAAATTGAACCCCTTTGTAATGTTTGTCAAACTGCAGCGAGTGTAAAACATATTCTAATTACTTGTCCTGAATATAAACAGTTTCGTTTTAAACATTTTAAAACGTATACTTTAACTTTGACGGAATTGATTGGAGAAAATCCTCATTCAGGGATTTTTCCTTTCTTATTAGACATCGGTTTTTACCATCATATTTAAATTCAATTCCTATCACCTTTTAGACATTTTTCATCTTGTTTCCATCATTATCCTTCTTGCATTGTCTTGTTTTAGTCATACACTCTTTTAGATTATACACTTGTTTTTATTCTTTACATTTATCTGTATTTAATACCATATGTCTGGCGCAGCTTATCCTCTTTGGATCTTGTGCCAAAAATCCTTAATCAACCAACCCTTTTTTCTCCACCATCCAGATGTCATAGAAAAAACAAATCACACGACCGAAAAGAGCAGACAATTGCGAGTAAAAATATATCAATTTCAAATCTCGGGGACAAATTTTAATATTTTTTAAAGATTTTAAAACGAAAGTCACTTTGAGTTCAAAAAAATGAACTTTCATTTTTAAATCCTTGCATCCGGAAAAGTACCGACTATTTCGACTAATAATTTACATTTTTAGAAAGCTCAAACATCAGGGATTCTTACAAGCCCAATCTGGACAAGAAATAATTATAAATAGCCGCATTTCTTGAGGATTTTCAATTTCTGCAAAAGAAAAGATCAACTTCCTACTTCCCGCAGAAGCACGGCGTTTCTATAGTTATAGACGGTTTGTGTGCGGATGTTCAGTGGCATATTTGAAACTGTCCAGAAAATTGTCTGCATTTTGTAAGGTTTTGATTTAGACAACGAGAGAGTTAAAAATAATTCATTAAAATCATAAAAATAATTTAAAAATGGATAAAAAATAATATCAGGGATCTCACTCACACTAGTCTCCTTCGTATCACCTTTTGTATCAGGAAAAACAGAGATTCGTATTAGTTTCGTAGCAGGTAAAGTTAAGTTTGGTATCAGTTTCGTAGCAGCTAAAGTTAAGTTTAGTATCAGTTTCGTAGCAGACTAATGCCCAAATTGCATCATTTTGTAACAACAAAAAGTCATTTTTGTCCTAAATTTATTAAATTATAATTTATTTTTATATAATAAAATTGAATAAACAATAAAAGTTAAAATTACAAAATTAGATCACTTACTAGGAGAAGGATCACAGATGAAAATTTCGCTAAACATTACAAAAATAAGAAAAACTGGATTATTTTCGTGAAATAAAAAGCTAAAACTCGTCAAACTAGTAAATTTTTAATTACGATTAATTAGTAAACTTTTAATTTCTTTACACCGAAATTTGTTGTATTAAATTTAGAGAGTTCTTCTCTTATCTTTTCTTGGAATTCCAAAATAGAAGACATTCTAGAACGAGCTTCTGACAACAGAATTTTTCCAGCCTCAATAGCAGACATATCGTTTCGTTTTATTCCACTAGATATTGCTTGTTCAGCATTGTTCAACATAGTTTGAGCAGCCTTAAGCCTGTCATTTGAATCCTTGTATTCATTCTTTAACTCAGTTTCTCGATTAATCTTTCTATCTTCAATCATTTGTTGTTTCTTCTTATATACTTTAGCTTGCACCCGATCAGTTTTCTTTTGATGTGAGGATTTAACATATTTCAGCAATTTTGGATTAATGACAAAATTTTCTAATTTGCTGTCACAACAGTTTTTAACATAGAATTTAATGCCTCTTAAAGCATTTATGCTTTCCAAACTTAATTTGCTTCTATTTTTCATTATGTGATTATTAACACTAAAGCCCCTTTCAATGTCAGCATTTGCATGTGGAAGAGAGATAAGAGCTTTGACAAGTTTTGAAATTAGTTTATATTTAATCGATCCAGTAATATCTTTCATTTTAAAAATATGTGACCAATACATGTCAAGAGAATGAGTTGGGCTAGAAATATGTTTTAAATTGTCTCCATTCTTTTCTTCATCACTGAGGCACTCATCAGATTCCTCTTCATCAGAAACTACGACATTCAAACAAAGATCAGCAGGATACTCTGCTTGTAGCCTGATCCATTCATCACCTAAACTGGATATGTCTTCTGGTGGAATTATTTCAGGAAGCTTAGAAGCAATAAATTTTATTGAGATGAGAGATTCGGCTTGAATTCGCTGTAAAGGATGTAGACATTTTAAACTCTTGAGAATTCTGTTATCTAAAGGCAAAACTTTTATTAAGTATTTGCATGCAGTTATATAAAAAGACCTAGCTCCCATGATAATAGACTTTTTTTCTGAACTTGTTAGATATTCCATTGCCTTTTCTGTATCAGTACCTATTTCCAATTTGTTTCTCCAATTAACACCTTTTTCTACATCCACTAACTTTAGATCTTGCCCTTTCTTGCATCTGAAACATTCATCTTTCAGAAACCTACCCATGATGGTCTTTACAAGTTGAACCATTTCATCATACAAAATGCGAATTAATGGAGTCTCTGTTTGGAAAAGTTTTAAAAATTGCATAAAAAGTTTCGCTACATTTTGGAAAACGAGTAACTTTGGAAGCAAACATTTGTTAGTAAATGCTTCCTGTATTTTCTTTAGACATGCACTATCACATTTTGATTCAGTATTCTTTGAAAAAAATTCTTTTAACATAGAAAACTGCTCAATTACTCGAGCCACAGAATCTTTTAAAGTCAACCAACGACTGTTTACATGTCTCAAGAAAACTTCTTGAGGTAAACCTAGTTTGAACTGCACATCTTTTATTTTTGAGCTCTGTACTGAGGATCTTTTAAAGAAATAGTAAATATCAATTACAAGATTTTCGAGTTCACTACCAAAAGTGTTTAAAGCATATGCAAAACTGTTATGTACTTTATGCAAAGTACATTCACTTATATCCAGTAAATCTGGGTTTAAGTTTTTCATTTTACTTTTGAAAGACTTCATTACATTGGGACCATCAGAAAAAACAGAGAGTAATTTATTTTTTGGAAGGCACTGAAGAGATTCTTGTACACATGATATAATATTTTCAGATGTTCCACGACCATTATAATAACTTTCCCAGTGATGAACTACTACCTTTTCTTGATTTTCTGAAAAAAATCTTATAAGAACATCTAACTGCTGAATTCTTTTTTCCGGAAGGGGTGTTTCATCCACCTGGATAGAAAAGCTGCATTGGGTTTTTATAATTTCATCGATAAGTTCGTGTTTAAAATATGGTCCTAACCCATCAGGTATTATGTAAGACAACTTAGAACTTTTGCAGTTAAAATTACTGGCTATTTTACTATCACTAAACATCTTCGGAAATATATTACTAAAGGAATACTCGGAAATATATTACTAAAGGAATACTCGGAAATATATTGTTGCAGTTTTACTAAATGAGTATGGTATATTATGAACTGCAACGGCTAAACACAGCATTGTTTCTGCAGATCTAACAGAATCTGCATGTGTAATTCCTTGGGAATTAAAACAGGCAGTAATTTGCAATTGTGACGGATTTTTAAGTATGCCATTTTGTCCACGATTCTTTTTACAATTATCTATATGGCTTTTGTTTTTTGAATGTCGCTTGACAGAAGCAAAGCCATGCTGACTGCAATTAATAGTGATATTGCATATATAACAAAATGCTTCTTCCTCTTTAGAACCAGCTTTGCACCATGTGCTAATTTTATCACCATTTCCATCAATATCATTTAGCACATCAGTATTAAAATGACTGCATCTTCCTGGAAACAAAAAAAAACACTATTTTACAACTAATATGAATAAAATATTGTAAATTATATACATAACTAGTAAAGGTACCAGGATTTAAACCAGGAATTAATTCAGTTAATATATTCAAAATTCTTAAAGGGGGGTAATCATGCCCCTTCCACTTTTCAATAATCCCTCATTTTAAGTAAACAAATAAGAGCTGCTTTTGAACCGTTGCGCGAGCGCTCAGCACTTTGGTCACTAAGCAGGATTTATTAAAAGAACCTGCATAGTGAGAACATCCGAGGCCAACGTAAACACTTTTTACGTTGGCTTCGGAACATCGGCCGCTCAGTTTCTTGTGAAATCTGGGTACACTTACGTAGTAGGCATGAATCACTCTTAATAAGTGCCTTTGACCTAATGCACCTTTGTTAAATGGCTACTGATCGGTGTACGCGCCCGCCTAGCTGATGCGTAAACCACTAAGTGCATATCTCTAAATCGAATCAACATATGCGGGCGTAGTACGTCCTAAATAATCGTGGGATTTCTGAAGGAACAAAATAAGAGCGAGTGGTTAGCGCGCGAGCCGCAGATGAAGAATTATTTTTTTAAATCTCGAATTAGTTTTTTATTTACTTTATAGGATATAATTTCTTTAGCGACCACTGGAAACTCAATAAAACACGTGGAAAAAAAATGTGGCTCGAATTTTATTCGATGCACAATGGCAAGATCATATACAAGCGTCTCGGTCACGAAACTGGGAATTCCAGATGGTTGGTGCTTCATATTTATTATATACTATATATTTTTACTATATATTTTTTGCTTTTGCGAAAATTTCGTACGATTTGATTAGCGCAATTTCCGAATTGAAACCATTTTAAATTGTGTTCAAATATGTCCATTTAAACTTATTTGCCTACCCCCCCCCCCTAAAAAATAAAAAAACTTCGACGAGACGTATCGTCCAAGGACCTTAAGCATCTGTGTACTGAATTTCACCGCGATCCTATGTTTCCATTTTCCACTTCAGATGAATGACGCAGACATCTTTTATTATGCAAGATGTATAGGTGAAATGTAGACAGTAATACCTTCAGAGTTGGGTAAACGCCAACGGAGTAAAATGCAACAATTGTAATTTGTATCGGTTAACATTTCCTATAAGAAATTAATGTGCTTCACTTTTCAAAATAGGCTCGATACTGCTGGGGGAAAAAAACAAAACATTATACGTATAAAATTAATGTTATTAAAACAAGAAAGATCGCCGAAAGAAAAAAAAGTAAACAGCCAAAATCCAGCTTATAAAATTTATTTATTTTAAATTTTTTATTATTTATCCAAAAGGTTTTATAAATAAATAATACTTGGAAATAGTTTATGTTGGGGTGAAAAAAGTTAATTACCTTAGCTTGACCCTTTACTCTCTTTAATGCCTCAAAGGTCAAGAGCATCAAAGGCAGACAGAACTCTTGTTCCCCTCCTGTGTTTTGACTAACTCAACAACGTAAACACTTAAGATGAAAACTTAGTTCAGCCAAATGAGAGCCTCAAAAGAATCCCAGCCAGAACAGCTAAATTTGTAAATTTTGGTTTTAAAACAAAAATTCTTAGAGAGTTCAATTTTTCAAAATTTTTAACCACATGTTCATACCAAACAAAGTGTAATTCAGGAAAGTTTTAACTTTGTACAGGAAACAAAACTGTAGTAATTTATACAGTGGGCGAATCAGTGGCGGATTTCAGGAGGGGCGATCGAGGCGATCGCCCCCCCCCCTCCCCCCCCCCAAACGCCTGACGAACGTCGACGTTTTATCAAATAAATTATAAAATTAAAAAATATATATATCATTAGGGAGATACTTTGGCCTTGCTCTCCCTCCGGCAGTTTATCCACGAAATCTCGCCCCCATAATAAAAGTCAAAAGTCTGCGCTTATGGAAGGCTGTGACGTCATATTTGGCGAGCAATGCTTGTACAAGACTACTGACTATGTACCACGTGAACAGTAGCCAATAAGAGCCTCTGGTTGACTACTGCACACGTGGTATAGAGTCGGTAGCGTCGTATAAGCATTAATCGTTCCAAAAATTTGCTGCTCCTCTGATATCTTTATAACAAAGAATAGTGTGTTATATTGTGATTTTGTGAGGTGCATTAAAACTGATTTGCAATGTTTGGGAGAGATGAAAAAACCTCATAGAAGCGTAAACAGACCGCTTAAATCAATGACATGTTTGCCAAATATTCAAGGAAGCAACCAAATACTCAAAAATGTCAAATATCCGTATATAGGAAGCCGTTAAGAAAATCCAAAGTGAACAAACCTCCAAGAACATTTCGATCTACAGATTGCCCCCCCCCCCCCCCCCCCCCCAAACAAGAGGCCAAAATCCGCCACTGGGGCGAATGCGCATACTATTTTAACAAACTTTCCGTCTATTTTTTTTTTCTTTCTAGTTAAAGGATATTTTGTTCCTATTCAACTTTTGATTCGGTATAAAACACACCACAATGTGTAATATTTCAATTGTAGTTTTGAATAACGGACATTCCGTAATAATGGGCCAGGTCCGTCAACAGAAGTTGCGTACAATACAGACATTTATCCCGTGTCCCCCATTATGGGCACATACACACGAGTTTCTGACATCCAATTTTTGTGAATCAAACTCATTTTTTTAAAGTTAAATCTATCTTTCTTACACACAGAGAAAAAATAAACTGAATCACGACTGTTTAAGAATGCGCTTCAATCGCTTTCCGTTTTTCAGAAGTTTTCGATCCTTATAAAGTTAATACTTCCGGCAGTCTTATGAAATTCATTTTAACAAAATTCCTCTTTATATTTCTACTCCAATTCCTCATCTAAAGGTATCATTTTTGAAACATGTTTAAGATAATTCAGAAATATTATGAATGTAAATTCAGCTTATGAATAAATGTAAAACATATATTTATATAATAAATATCATTAAAGTACTTACTTTTAGTTAGTTGTAACATTCTTCAGATTCTATATTTCTCAGACATAAAATGGTGATACCTTTCCGAATTTCATTTCCCCGAATAAGGCAGGTGTCTTCCGAGGTTTCCAAAGCGATGAAATTATTTGTTCTTGTTTGGGATACGTTACACGTGATATGTTCACTTGGTTACACGTGATCTCCTCTTGCCGTTAATCTCATGGTTGCCGCAACACACATGATTTATGCAAAAATTAATACGAAAAAATGCACGGAAATAGGCGATAAAATAATAAAAATGTAAGTTTAATTAGAAATTGGAACGATTTTGTCGGAGTGAAAATGGCGCAATTCATAGAGTGACGGATGTTGGAAAAAATCAATACATCGCGATTCACGTTCCCGTGAACGGGCGTTTATACAAATTTAATATGAACGACTCTTCCCGTTCACCGGCGTGAACCGTGACGTTTTTCAACATGAGGTTTCATGCAAATCAGTTCTCAATGCGTACGTATCTGATTTGCATATCCGGGGGCGTTTCCGGAACTGTCCATTCTCGGATATATAGGGCAGAGGTTTCTTGAAGCAAGCAGATCGATCGAGTGTTCGATAGATCAGATCCAGACGTCTTGAGACGATCGAGATAGACACTGATGGTCTGATGCAGGCAGACAGAAATGTTTTTGACAGAAGCACTGCGGAATATCGTTTGACGACGGTTAATAGTCGAAACGGATGCAGATGTGGTCAGTTTGGACCAGCATGTATTGAACGTTAAATTTACTTACAAACGTTCGGAAGCCGCTTTAAATATTTTCCTGATGTTCTATCCTTTGGTTTCCCTTTGCCAAGTGTGATACATTCAATGGTGGCTGAAATACACGGAAGTGATAGAGGTAGTATAGTAACTTACTACTAAATGCTTCAAGGAATCTCTGTCTAGTCATTTACAACTGCAAACCTTTTTGTACATATATATTTTGATGTTTTACGGCATGGAAAATTACCAGGTACGTGTAATATGCCTAGTTGTGTTTTTCACCAAATAAAGTGAACGAAGTTTTCCTTTAAAACTGGACTTGTGTACTTTCATGACCCAGCCAACACTTATTGACTCTGACAGTGCGTGCTTTGCTATCTTCAAATTTTTTAAATTTCGTCGATATCTGACAGACGGTTACGGGCCAGTTTAACGCCCAATAGAGTCATAAGTGCAAGTATCTTTAAAGAAATCGTTCCGTGTTCAGATGGGGGCCGCACCTGGCACCATTTTGAAGTTCGTGTGAATAACGAAGCGCAACAGTGTAAACGTAAACATTGTACAAAAGAACTTTTACTTCTGCTTCTTCAAAACTACGAGTGGCCATGGAGGCAAGTAGAACGGAGTTGCTGACGCGGGACAACTACGTCACCTGGCGTACCGACATCTCATTCGTCCTCAAGGGAGAAGGATGTTTCGGACATGTAGATGGAAGTGTTAAGCCTTTAGAAGAAGATGCCAGTTGTCGCGACTACGATGATTTTTATCGCCGGAAAGACCGAGCATTAGCCATCATCTATCAAAGTTTATCCTCGGAATACAAGGAGTTGATAAACGTCACCGACGAACCTAGTCAAGTATGGAATACCTTGAAAGAACATTTTCAAGCGCCTTCCAGAGCCAACCTGGTGAGATTACTAGACGAATTCTTCGACATTCGGCCGGAGCCAGACGAGCCTGTTGACATTTTTTGCTCAAGACTGCGGAAGGCCGTGATGAGGCTTAAAGACACGAAACACCCCATTGAAGACCTATACGTTGCATTCCAAGCAATAATATATCTTCCGGAAGAATTCCGCGGCATCGTTCAATTAATTTACCGATGGAGTGACTCGGACTTCAAGCTCAGCAAAATACAGGCAGAGCTAGCAGCGGAGAAGAGCCGGCTTTGGCAGCAAGCAAGCGACTTTTCCAAAACTGTGAGTTTAAATTCTGCATATCTTACTTCTAAGAAATGTGTAAATAGTGTAAAAGTGTCTAAATTTAAATTTCCAAATGTATCTCATAAAGTGTCTAATGTAAATACTTCTAGTAATATTGTAAATAGTTCTAAAAGTAAAAATAAGTGTTTTAAGTGTAACAAACTAGGTCATACTAAATTTAACTGTCCTAGAAATAATGGATCTAGCATTGTGGAATTTCTTGGGTCTCCACAGATTGAGGCTAATACTGTAATCGATCCTAGCGATAGACTCAGCTGGGTAGTAGACACTGCTGCTACGCGGCATTTCTGTAATAGCATTAAGTTATTTTCAAAATTTAATGAGTGCAAAGGAACTTCAATGTCGCTAGCAGTAGGGGATGTCGAAAGTCCAGTTGAGGCTATCGGGACGGTGGAAATGTATGTCCAATTTAAGGATAAGCAAAGTATTATCAAATTGGAAAATGTTATGTATTCTCCTAAACTTAGGAGAAATTTATTAGCTGCATCTGTTCTTGAGGAACAAATTTTAGTTTTAATGGAGCTAATGGGGTTCTATGGTTTTTTACACCTAAAGGGAGAAATTCTTTTATGCAAAAAGAAAGGATGGGTTGTATTTTTTAAAACCTAAGTATAGTACCCAGGAACAACATAACTTAGAAACCCGTCAATCTAAAGATAGGGATCGAGATGGAGACAAGAAACACAAAAAGGATAAGAAATCCAAGGATAGGGATCCTAGTGCTTCCAGAAAAACACCTAAAGTAAGAATAGCACCTAATCTTAAAGAAACTAAATTTAAATCTGACAAAACAAAAACTAAGCAGAATAAAAATGTGAATAGTTTAATATCTAAGCCTAGCAGTTCAGTAACTGAACTTAATAGTACAAACTGTCTTTGGCATAAAAGACATTGCCACATAAACGCTGAATATCTACTCTAAACCAGCAAAGTTTCTGCTGTAAACGGACTTCCTAGGCTTAAATACAAAAAGTTAAATTGTAAATCGTGTAGATTGGCTAAGTCTAGGAGAGTATCGTATAAACCCACCGGTAGGATAAGGTCCACTAAACCATTGCAATTGTTACACATGGATGTGTGTGGTCCCTTACCCACAGACTCATATGGTGGGTACAAGTATGTCTTAACTATAACAGATGATTATAGTAGAAAAGTTTTTGTTTACCTCATGAAACAGAAGTCAGAAGTATTTTCACATTTTAAAGAGTTTCAGGCCAGAGAAGAAAGGCAGTTAGGTACTAAAATTCTATGTATCCGGACGGATAATGAATGGAATTCTGCCATGATAAGTTCTAAAATTACCTGAAGGATATCGGTATTAAGGCTGAGAGGACTAACACATATACCCCACAGCAAAATGGAGTATCAGAGCGATTTAATTTAACCGCGTTTGACTGTGTTAGAGCCATGTTGAACGACAGCAAATTGCATGACAGATTCTGGGCGGAAGCAATATTGTGTTTTGCATACACTAAAAATCGAATATGTCACAAATTTAAGACAAAAACTCCACCTGAACTCTACAGTGGTAGAAAACCTTCAGTCAAACATCTTAGAACCTTTGGTTGTAGAGCATATGTAGGCAAACCCAGTCAGCTCAGAAAAAAGTTAGACATGAAAGCTACAGAAGGGGTGATGGTAAGCTATGCTACTAAAACTAAAGGATATAGGATATTTTTGTCAGGAGAGAAACGAACAATTGAGACCTGCAATGTGAGGTTTGATGAGGGTGATGTGGTGGAAGGCATCCTGGACCCAATTTGTCCCAGAAATATCTCCTTAGGGATATCAAGAGATAACCTTTCAGAATACTCCGACGGGGAATATCCGAGAGAGCAGTCTGATGGGGGGGCAGGAGAGAGTGATGACACTGGTGACGATCCGTCTGAATCCAGTGAGGAAACGGACTCTCCTGCTGACTCCAGTATGACTCCTTGCTCGGGTATTGCTTGGCAGCGAAAGACGGTTCCAAGACCCGATGGGAGTAGAACCGATGTGTATTATTACGATCAAGGAGATAATTAAAGGCTGAGGTCGCACAATGATGTTAAGAAATATTGTGAGAAAAGGAATATACAGTTTGATCAGCAACTGTTTAATTTTCGGGAAAATAAAGGTCTTAAAAGGGTCAGAGGCAGACCAGAAGCAAGCAATATTGAAATAAATATACCAAAAGGGTACAACGCTGCTATAAAATCTTCCCAGTCCGAAAAATGGTGTAAAGCCATGGATGAAGAAATGGCCGTAATGCAAGAGAGGGGTGTCTGGGAACTAGTTCCTGCATCCACCTCACTAAAGCATATAGGCAGTAGATGGGTCTACACCTTTAAGAAAGACGAGAATGGGAAAATCAAGAGGTTCAAAGCTCGTTTGGTTGCCCAGGGGTATGGTCAGCAAAAGGGAGAATCATATGATGAAGTTTTTAGCCCTGTTGTTAACTTCATCTTAATTAGAGCATTCTTATCAATTTTCGTATGCATGCTTGGCTGGATGCATTTCCAATTAGATATCAAATCTGCCTATCTCTATGCTAAATTGAGTCAAAAAGTATATATGAAACAGCCTCAAGGTAATGTCAATCAGGAACAGCCTGATTATGTTTGTTTGTTGAAGAAAGCCATTTACGGTCTTCATCAAAGTGGAAGAGAATGGTTTAATGAACTTGACACCAAATTAAAAGAATTAAATTTTTTAAAATTTCAATGGTGTAATTGTGCATATATTTACAATAGCAAAGTTCTTATGCTAGTCTATGTGGATGACATAATTCTCTTCTCAAAGTATCAAAGGGACATAGACCACATTGTTTCGTTACTTAGCATAGAATTTGATATCAAGGTATTAGGAAAAATTAGAAAACTGTTAGGCGTGGAATTTAAAGAGTGTGACAATAAATTTTTTATACATCAAAGTCAGTATATAGATAAAGTATGTCAAATGTTTCAACAGTATAGATATCCAGTTACTTCACTTCCCATTTCTAAAGGGAATATTCTAAGTAAAATAGATTGTCCAAAGACAAGTGAAGAAATAAAGCAAATGCAAAGTTTTCCTTACAGGAGCTTAATTGGGTGTTTGGCTTTTATATCTAGTAGGACTAGACCTGATATTTGTTACGCCATCAATATATTATCTCAATTTCAAGAAAACCCTGGAATTAAGCATTGGGATGCATTGTTAAGACTTTTAGGATATGTTGAAAAGACTAAAAACTATATGTTGAATTTATCTAACATTCAGGAGTTAAAATTGAATTGTTATTCAGATTCTGACTTTGCTGCAAACCGAGATGACCGTGTTTCACTTGGAGGCATGATACTCTTTATTGATAATGTACCTATTTCTTGGCGTACCTTTAAACATAAGTGTGTCAGCTTGTCAACCATGGAAGCTGAATACGTATCACTAACAGAAGCCGCTAAGGAAATGGTATGGGTACAAAACATAATTGAAGAATGTCATTTACTTGGGTTAAATTTTAATAAAAGTAACAGTGTTATTTGTAGCGACAACCAAGCAGCCATTAATTTTTCTAACTCTCCAATTGAAAACAATAGAACTAAGCATATTGATGTTAGATATCATTTCCTAAGAAATTTAATAGTCAATGAATCTTTTAATGTTAAATTTGTAAATAGTAAAGATAACTTAGCAGATCACTTTACTAAACCAATGACTAAGGAAATAATACTTAAATTTTGTAATAAAATTTTTAAAAACTAAATCAAACTTTTTGAGATTAAATGTTTAGTCCAAAGAAAATTTTAAATACTAAATTGAATTTACAACTTGGGAATTTTTTAAAGATGTCATATATATACATTATTGTTTATCTTAAACCTCATTGATATAAGATAGTATATCTTGAGTATAAATTTTTGTGATATTGAATCTTTTTCACTTTACACCTTTGTATATACATCCATTTTCCATGACCCGCATGATGCTAAATAATAGCTTATGTGTATAAAATTTTGTATTTTTCAACTTGGTAAAAAGTATGTGTTGAAAGTTTTGATAAAGGAATTTTATTATCTAATTACTTGCATCATGTATTTTTAAATATTTGGTATATCAATGCAGTCTAATATGTAGTATTAATTATGTATACTTATATTGTGTTAATAGACTAAATTTTTTAAGCTTTTTGAATTATAGTGTTTATACTCTAATTTAAAGTAAACTTAAATTCTATGCTTATACAAAATCTTAATCTTTTAAAGTTGACATGTTTAATATGATAATGTGCTTATACTTAAATTTTGGATACTTATAATTAAATTTAAACTAAAATTTAAATTTTTGAAAGCTGATACTTAAGCATTGAAGTTGTGTTGTATATAAATTTCTACTTGATGTGAAATGTTGTTGTTACAATATTGTCGACAATACTTAACTATTTTTCAGATGCTATAAGTACTTATGCATTTTATTTTAAATTTAATAATGATATAATACTTTAAATTTTTCCTTCATTATATGTTTGATAGGATACTGGGGGCCTTGGTGTTTATTGATATACCTTGGTTTCTCAGAGTAAGTTTTCTTTTGCATATGCATTGAGGCTTAAGGATTTGCATGAGGGGGCCGATTGTTGGAAATAATCAATACATCGCGATTCACGTTCCCGTGAACGGGCGTTTATGCAAATTTAATATGAACGACGCTTCCCGTTCACCGGCGTGAACCGTGACGTTTTTCAACATGAGGTTTCATGCAAATCAGTTCTCAATGCGTACGCATCTGATTTGCATATCCGGGGGCGTTTCCGGAACTGTCCATTCTCGGATATATAGGGCAGAGGTTTCTTGAAGCAAGCAGATCGATCGAGTGTTCGATAGATCAGATCCAGACGTCTTGAGACGATCGAGATAGACACTGATGGTCTGATGCAGGCAGACAGAAATGTTTTTGACAGAAGCACTGCGGAATATCGTTTGACGACGGTTAATTGTCGAAACGGATGCAGATGTGGTCAGTTTGGACCAGCATGTATTGAACGTTAAATTTACTTACAAACGTTCGGAAGCCGCTTTAAATATTTTCCTGATGTTCTATCCTTTGGTTTCCCTTTGCCAAGTGTGATACATTCAATGGTGGCTGAAATACACGCAAGTGATAGAGGTAGTATAGTAACTTACTACTAAATGCTTCAAGGAATCTCTGTCTAGTCATTTACAACTGCAAACCTTTTTGTACATAGTATATTTTGATGTTTTACGGCATGGAAAATTACCAGGTACGTGTAATATGCCTAGTTGTGTTTTTCACCAAATAAAGTGAATGAAGTTTTCCTTTAAAACTGGACTTGTGTACTTTCATGACCCAGCCAACACTTATTGACTCTGACAGTGCGTGCTTTGCTATCTTCAAATTTTTTAAATTTCGTCAATATCTGACAACGGATTCGTATAATTTGGCACAGAAAATCGAAATTTTATGCATTTGTATCACAATGTATCAGCTTTTTCAGATTGGCGCACATTGGTGCAATTGGCGCAGGACTGTGATCCCTGATAATATGGATATAAAAATATAATGGATAAAAATAATTAAAAATGGTTAAAAATAATTTAAAATTGGATATTTTAAATGGATATTTTAATTTTATGGATATTTTAAATGATGGAACGATGGATATTTTAATTTTATGGATATTTTAAAGGATGGAATGATGGAATTAAGAGCTTAGCATATGGTCATTATAAAATTTAAATTAGCACTCGGGAATTGCACTCGGTAGGCCTGGGTTCGATTCCCGCCACTGCCAAAACTGCTGCAGTGTTCACTCGGAGTATGATCACGTTAAACATGTGGGTCCGTAAGTCATTCCGAGAGGTTGGTGGTAGGGGAAGGAGGGTACGGTCCCTGTGGATGCCTCCCCCACTCAGTTCCGGTCTAAATTGGGTGAATAAAAAGAAAGTTATGGAGATTGTCGCGAAGGGCGCGGTAACCCAGTGGTTAGTGCGGCAGAATTACACTCGGTAGGCCTGGTTTGATTCCCACCACTGTCAAATTGGGTGGCACTTCCTGGCCATCCAAATAGTTACCTTACACCTTTCTGGTAGGTCACGCCAGTGAGTTTGCTACGCTCAGAATTTTCAAGGGTAGCAAACAGGCTGGTCGCCAAAGACTGCTAGTACATAATAAAAGGCAATGTCTGTGTGTCTGTCGTATACACTATAGGCTCAGCGACCGCGCATCGCAGAGCTACGAAATTTGGCAATCGGAGTCCTGGAGGGAAGGGGGCACGTAAAAACTGATTTTTTGAATTTGAATTTTTTTTTTTTGTTGTTATTTAATGTTTTATGTGATTTCGACCTTTTTTCTCCCTTTTTCTCCACCATCCAGATGTCATAGAAAAAATCAAATCACATGATCGGAAAGAGCAGTCAATTGCGAGTAGAAATATATCAATTTCAAATCTCAATTTCAATTTTTAATATTTTTTAAAGATCTTAAAACAAAAGTCACTTTTGGCTAAAAAAAATGAACTTTCTTTTTTGTTGTTGTTGTTACTTATGACCTCCTGTTCGGTGGAACCGAAACAGGACCAGTGACGCAGGAAGAAAGAACGACACACAAGACGAGAGATCAAAGTTTATTCCAAGAAAGCATCATTGACGAAGGTCGGAGATGGTGCAGCTCCACTTTGACGAGGACCCAAAAGGCAGAAGTCTGACTTTATTCTCAAGAAAAATCCATGCCTTATTTGGGATTCGAACCCGAGCCTCTCATGACAGCAATCGAAGACTCTATAATTTCTTTTTTAAATCCTCGCATCCGAAAAAGTATCGAGAATTTCGACTAATAATTTACATTTTTAGAAAGCTCAAACATCAGGCTTTCTTACAAGCCCAATCTGGTCAAGAAATAAATATAAAAAGCAGTCTGATCATGATTTTAAAGAAGTAATGATTTTAAATTTCTCGACCACTTCACAGCGGAGATCCAATTTTTCTACCACATGCGCGTGTAGCCAGGGGCATCACACCATTTCTATAGAGATTGTGAATTGGATTGGGTTATTTTAAATGATGGAATTAAGAGCTTAGCATATGTTCATTATAAAATTGAAATAATTGAATTATGATGGATTGTATACATCGGGTAAAATTATTATATTTATATTTTAAATGATGGAACAATATGGATTTTTTAAATGGATATTTTAATTTTATGGATATTTTAAATGATGGAACGATGGAATGAGGATGATGAAATTAAGAGCTTAGCATATGATCATTATAAAATTTAAATGATTGAATTATGGTTTGTATGGGTTTTGGCCTAGGGACAATTAGAAACCGAATTAGTGTTTGCTTTTTATAAGGTTTTTGGCTCATTATGCTGGATTGAATTGTGGTGATGAATTGTTTATATCGGGTGGTGGTTGGGACCACAATGAAAAAACTTAAACACTAAAGAAATAAAAAATAAAATAAAAAGAAAGTTATGGGGCTGTCAGGGTGCTATTACGTTATATCTGAAATGCGGGAATTGCACTCGGTAAGCCCGGGTTCAATTCCTCCCACTGCCAAAACTGCCGCCGCGTTCACGCGGAGTACGATCATATTAAACATGTGGGTCTGTAAGTTCTTCCGATAGGATGGTGGTAGGGGAAGGAGGGTACGGTCTCTGTGGATGCCTCCCCCACTGGGTTCCGGTCTAAATTGGGTAAATAAAAAGAAAGTTATCAGTCATACCATTGTTACGGGTGTGACATACTGTACTTAATTTTTCGTCAATATAGGAAAAAAAATCATAAAATCTTACTATTTTTTTTTAACAAAGAATCACATGAAAAAAGATTACTAACAAGCTTTTTATGTCCTAAATTATTATTTATATACACTGAAAAATTAAAAATCATACCGTTATGGGTGCTACAAATTTTTTCTTCTGTTTTGACATGAGTACATTCTTCTTCAATATTCTGCTAATTAGGAGCATATTAATACCATACTTATTTTTTTCCTCAAAACGGAAGGTTTGTAATTTAATATTATATATAGGTGTAGCCCCCGTCACTACATGCCCGCCGTATTCTGCGGTTACCAGGCAACACTTGCTGCTTAGTTTCCTTGCTAGGGGGCAACCTAAGCGGGCCACGGTTAATAGCACAGTAACAGGGTTTAACGTGTTTTATTTAAGTTTTTTTTTTAATTTTCGCAACTTGTTTAAATTTCGATGGTTTACTGCGTAATTCCTAGTTGTAATCAGAAGAGAAAGAGTTGGAGAGCGTGCATTTTTAGTTAATATCTTGGCCATGTTTAAAATTTTTATTATAGTATAGGATATATAACTGTAAGATGGGGAAAAGGGGCTTTTTCATATGAAATTGATAAAGGCAGTTTTATATGTATATTATGCAACATTCCCAAAGGCAGTTAATAATGAACTGAAAAACTGAAATTGTGATTTAAAACTTACTTTAAAAAACTTTGATTTTGCCCCCCCCCCCCCCCCCCCCCCATCAGATAGGCTGCTCACACAATATAATGGGGAAAATATTACCAGTTGTATATATATTTTACTCTCTGGCAGTGTTTCTCATGAAGTGCAATAAAAATATTAAGTATTTTCCTATTATGAAAGTATTTTTCATAGGGTTGTTTAACCATGGCTGATGGATTTTACTAACAAATTTATGCAATGCAGCTGAAACACCTCTACATTAAAACTTCAAAAGTGTAATAGAATTAATTATTTTTATGATCATTTAATAGAAGAATAACATAGTTAAAGTTTGAAGAAAAATTTTAAAAGTTTAATGTCAGAGATATTTATATTTAAATCTTTGATACCTCCTCCATTATATTAAATGAAATTATGTTTTAATTTTTGACACATTGGAGTTATCAGGAGATTCCTTACAACTGATACAATTAAAACAAAATTTGATAATTTTTTAATAATTATTACTATATATGATATACTTTCTTTGCCCTATCTATTATTTATGAAAACTATATTAATTGCATATAAAAATTACCCATAGACTTAACATTAGAGGGGGGGGGGGAAGGCGGGATCAGAACGAATTTATATACTCCACCAAATACTTTGGGTCATAAAAAATTTGTTATATATATATATATATATATATATATATATATATATATATGTGTGTGTGTGTACGCGTAAGCAGCTCTTAAAATGAAAATATTTCAAATAAACATACTCAAATAAAAATATATTAAATTATTCCATTCATTAAATATATTCCATTCATTGTCGTAGTATAATTATATGAGTAGGTAACAAATAACTATTATAAATAAAACAATAATAATAAGCTTGCGTACATGTACATAATTTATGGGGATTTTTTTTTTCTATGAACGATCAGAAATTCAAAGTGCATGTTCAGAAAACTCGCAAGGTGCAAGAAAATGTATGGTGTACATATCGTTCTTTAGGTTAAATAATTATTAGGTAAAAAGAAAACAAGTGAAAGAATAGCAATAAATGAATCAAAATACGATGAAAAAGCAAGAAACGTCTAAAATATTTAATGAGAAAAGTAGCGGCATCTTGAACCGTACGAATACATACACTGGCACTCTGCTTTATTTACCCTTTTTCGCGGAAGAGTGGCCCGCTATCCCTGACCCCTAGCGGTAGCATCTCTCGTTGCTATGTTGCCGTTTAAACAAAGGAAACTGTGAAAGTTGGAGGGCATGTAGTAACGAGGACTACGGTATAGGATATAAACTTAAGACTTATCATTATGCTAGAAGAAATTTTTAAAAATTTTGTTACGGGTGTGACACTATGGTACGGGTGTTACTCAGTGCAATAATGTACATATTTGTTATAGGTAAACATAAATAAGAAAATTGTATAAGAGTACATTAGAAGTATTATTAAAATTAATGCACAATATAAGAGCATATTAGAAGTATTATTAAAATTAATACACAGTAATACAATTAACACACCAGAGTCCTGCTAAACATTAAAGAGTTTTAATATTTAAGATACTTTCATGCAAAGTGAAACTGCCCTCTGTTGTTAATTAATTTTGGAGAACTAGTTTTTACATCAGAGGACATGCTTTCCCATAAAACTTATTTTATTTCTGGTCAAAACCATAGATTGCTACTAGGGTGCATATAGTTTAGAAGCAACTCTACTTACTATTATCACAGGTAGGAGTGGAGTGAGCAGCAGGAATAGTGTTATGGTTATTCAACTCTGAAATCAGAAAATGAACCCTGAATAGTTCGACAAGGGTCTCTTTCCCAGTACCAGAATAACCACCATTTGGCAACCTAATTGTATTTAAGTTACAGTTTCTGTATTTAGACATAATCTTTACCACCTTTGCAGAGGCAGAAATATCCTTAATCCTATTGCAGTAGTTCCACAGCAATTTCTCTTGGAGTTTCTTACTGCCTTGTTATAGGAAGTGAGGGCAGTTTTATAAGTCTGCCACTCACCATTCTTTTTGGCTCTGTTAAAGAGTTTTCTACACTTACCACGTAGGTAGCTAAGTTCTTTTGTCCACCAAGGGACCAGCCTTGGGGATTCAACCTTGGTGGTCTTACAATTATAATAAGAGAGGATAATGACTTGTTGCACCTGGTCAACAGCCAAATCCAACTCAGCTTTTGAAGAATACTTACCGGATTGATTAGCATACCTGGCAAGCAGCTCTTCTTTGTAGGAAACCCAATTAGTTCTTGGGTTCCTACCTTCTGTTGTTTTTAGTCTTGAGAGACCTTTAACAGAAAAAGTAATTAAGTAATTATCAGATAAAGTTATATCATCTGAAACATTCCAGTTAATTACATTATCATATGCAATATTATTGCATATGGTTAAGTCTATGACTTCTTTACGATTTATAGTAACAAAAGTAGACTTGTTGCCTTTGTTAAGAATAAAAAGATTCGAGCTGATAATGTGCTCCAAAAGACCATCACCACGTCGGTTGCAGTCACTGTTGCCCCACACAATGTGGTGAGCATTAGCATCGCAACCAATCATGAGTCTTTTTCCCATACTCCAGTGCTCAATAAGATTAGTAGTCACTTTGGTGAAAGTTTCCCTTTCATCATAAGGAAGATAAAGCAGATGCAAAAATATACTCATCCTTATGCTCATTGGATTTAAAACTCACACTGACGGCAACATTATCACCGTCTAGGAATTCCACTAAGTGTAGAGCATTGGGCTTGTTGCTAACAGTAACACAGACTCTAGGTCGGATACAAGATGTAATCATACAAGACATTATAGGCCTTGATCCCTAGACCCAGAATTTTATTATTTCGGATCCAGGGTTCCTGAATAAGAGCAATATCAGCCCTACCACTCATCGACCTCTTGCCAAGGATAGCAGAGGCAGAGCGACTATGGTGCAAGTTAATTTGCACAACATTAATACTGTCCATAAACAAAGAACAAGGAAAGGACAGCGGAAACTAGGAAGAAGTGACCTTCCTAGTAACATAAAAATGGTCAGTGTCAGGCACAACATCATTCTCGAATTCCTGCATACGTCTTGACAGCTCATCATCAAATAGTGGCAAGATAGAATGCAGTGTACTTTTAGAGCTGGAAACAATTTCCAATTCATCAAGATTAGGTAGAACAGTATCAATGTTGGGTTGCTTTAGAATGTATGTAATTTGGAGGTTTGAAAATTTACTTTTATTTCTTTTTCCCTGGCTCAATATTCTTAATTTGGTAATATTTAAATAATATTTATTGGCTTTTTCATTTATTCTTTAATTAGAATATTTTTAATCTTCTAAATTAACTTTCTTTATAATATTCTTAATTAAAAATGTTCCATTCCTTGAATTTAATATTACTTTTGATTTGTAAATTTTAAAAATTATTTATTTATTTGATTCCCCTTAAAATTCCCTTTAATTTGATGTCCCATTTTCCCATTTTGGTTAGAAATTCCGTTTGTTCTTCAGTTTCAAGTTATTTCCATGTCTCACTGCAATTCAAAAATTTCAGTTGCGGCCATTTTCGGAATTCTGTTTTGCGGGCTTTTTACTGCGATTAATGCGCCACCTAAGCGTTTTCGCGCCTCTTTGGAATTCGTGATTTATTTTAATTCGTTCGCGTTTTTACGGATCGTCTGCTCTCGGAATTATGAGTATTATTTTGGCAATTCTAATTTCGGTAAGCGAATTTTAATTGCTGCCGTTTATCTAAACTCCGCCCTTTTTGCCGCACGTATAAATACGCACGCAGAATTTTTCAGTTTCAGTTTTTTGTTGAAATCCTTTGTCGTGTGTTAGCGCGAGAAGCGCGTTGTTGATTTTCGAATGGAACTTATGTTCCACGCGAGCTTTTCTATGGAACGTTAAGTTCCTCGCGTTATTCTTTTTTTACATTAGTTGTTTTAATTTAAATGATGGATTTTTCAAGCTTTTATCGCATAATTCGTGACGTAACTCTCCGGAAAAGTGTGTGGTGGAATTCCTTGTGCGAGTTATGTGAACGGAGCGTCTGACAATGACGTCTGAGTTTTAAGAAGATCCTAGTTATCCAGAAGTAGTTGTTAGGCCTCTGCTGATGAATTCTCTCCTGATCTCCAGTAAACCAGTCTACAAAATTTGTCTCCACTTATTGGAACTTTCACCCCCTGTCTGATGGCCCATCCGGGTGAATACAGATGTTTTATTTAAAAACTCTTAATTTCTTTAATTCTGAATATGATTTCTCAATATTTTTTTAAATGCATTTAATTAAATTTTATTCTGTAAAATTAAAATTCTAAAACTTTATTCTGAGAGCAAATTTCTAAACCTTCATAAATTTTTAAGAGCCTGGGTAAAATTCTAAAATTCTTTAAATTTAATATTTTTGTTAATGATTTTCTGATGGAATTTAAAATAGATTGTTTTGAGTAAAGTTTTTATGCTAATTCCTTAATTTTAACTAAGTTTCTAAAATTCTAATGTCTAAAATTCTAATGTTAATTCTTCCTGAGTTGCCTGCCTGTGAGCAGTGTTTATGTATTTGTTAATTTGAATTAATTTGAAGTTACAATTTAATAAACTAATTTTCTTTAAACTAAATATTATGTCTTCCTTTATCTCTTTCAAACACAACAGTAGTTTTGGTGCCGTGTACCAGTCTAGAAATTGCTCTCATGTTTAATAATATTTATTAGTAGTATTAAGCTTTCAATTGTATTACAATTATGGATGATATTGGAGAAAATAACTGTGTGTATGTTTCTGTGTTTGGGTCAGACGAAACTGGAGATGGCTCTAAAGAAAAACCTTTTGAAACTTTATTATATGCTATGTTCTCTTTTGGTAAAGAGCCATTTCCTTCATTTCTTACTAATACAAATGATGGTAAAGATTGGGATTTAATTCCCAGAAGTCAGGTTGCTAGTACCAAGAAAACTTGGTTATCCTTATTAGAAAAAAATTTACCTTCTAAAGTAAACATTGAGGCAACCTCTGATGATGTAAATTCTATTTGTAACAAAAATACTGATTCAAATGTTAATATTAAACAGAATGATTTAATTGAACAGGAATTAAAAATGGATTCTTCTAAATGTAATGTAATGAGTAATTTTAAAACAGTCTCTTCAATAGGAGACTTTTTAGATCCAATCCCAGTGTTTTCAGGAGAGGAATCTGGCCTCCCATTAGAGGATTACATAGATAGGATTAAAATGTTAGCCGACCATGCAAATTGGTCTGAGTCAGACAAGGTCTTAGTTTTAAAGTTAAAACTGTCAGGCATAGCTGCACAATTTATTAGAGATAATCCTAAGTTAAAAGAAGAGAAATCTTTCTCTCAAATTCTTAAAGCTTTACGCGACAGATTTTCCTCAATAGAATGTTTACACAGTAACTTGAGAGCATTTTTGCAAAGTTATCAGAGACCTAATGAATCTGTGCGTCAGTTTGCTGCTAGAGTTGAGGCTTCCTCATATAAAACTATTTCACCTAGCTTACTAAATGACAGAGTGGCAAACCAGCAAAGACTTGATGTCTTGTGCTCGGTTTTCATTGAGGGTCTGAAGCCTCATTTCAAACGGCTAATCCTACCTCAAAACCATACGAGTTTTGACTCTGCAAAAAGGCATGCTGTGGCAGAGGAAGAGGTGTGGAGCAAGCAACATGGGGATGACCCCCAATATGTAATGAGTCTTGGAGAGTCTGAAAATAAGCAGCTCCATGATGAGCTTAAGAGAAATAGAATGGAGGTAGAGAACCTCACTAAAAGGCTTGCTGAGTTGCAAACTCAAATTGACACCAAACCACAGCTGCCTCAAACTAGATTGACAAAGGATAGCCGAAGGTGTTTTTCATGTGGTCTATTAGGTCACATAAGTGTGGATTGTAGGAAATTTCCTCAATCACACAGGTTCAACAGAAATTCTAGGTCTCTGCCTACTCGAATGTATCAACAACCTTTTTCTTTTCCACAACCTACACAAAACTATCCATATAATTTTCCACAACAAATGCAAGGATTTCAACAACCTACTCAATTTTTTTACCATCAGCCAAATCAAAACTTTCAGCCTGACATAAATGAAACTAAACCTAAAATGAGTTACAACACTTTTTATACACCTAGGGGTGATAAAAACGACAGTGAAAAACAAAATTTAAACTAAGTAAGGGTGAAGGGAGTTTTCACTCCAACTTACCTTCTGAAGCCCTTGGGGTGTTACCTGTGGTGCAAAATTCAAATTTGATTTCATTACAGAATTTGTCTCTACCAGTGATTTCTGGTATGATAAATAATGTTGATATTCCTATACTTATTGATTCTGGTGCTTCTATTAATGTGTTGTTTACAAATGTATTATCTCATTTAAATATACCTGACAGTCAATTAACTAAATGTAATATAAATTTAAAAGGCATCTCTAGTGATATTATAAAAGTTTCCAGGAAATTAAATATTAATTTACATTTAAATAACAAAATATTTAATGTTGATTTTTATATTATGGACTGTGATTCTTGTAATTATTCAGCAATACTTGGTGTGAAATTTTTAAAGGGTTATAAGATGTCAATAGATTTTACTAATAATGTTTTATACAATAATATTGTAACTGTGCCTTTTGCAATTAAGGATGAATCTGTACCATTTTCATTATCTGATGCAACTCAATTCTTTAATAATTATGAAATTAACAGAGAAAATACTTTGAATTCTGAGATATATAAGGATAATTTGTGCTATGCACTTAGGAAATACACAATTCCTCCTCTATCGGAGGCTTTCATACAACTAAAATTAAAAGAGATTGTTAAATTTAATTCACCTACTGTGATGATTGAGCCTTTAAACAACAGTAAAATTTTGGTCGCTAGATCAGTAAATAATGTATCTAGATCTAATATATATAATGTAAAAGTATTGAATTTGTCAACTGATGAGTTGCACATAAATAAGCATTCAAATTTAGCAAAAATTGTTCCTATCACAGTAGTATCTTCCTTTTCAGTTAACAATATTACTGAGTCAAGTGCAGAGATTGGTGATAATTTTGATGTTTGGGGAGGAAATTTTGATCTTTCACACTTAGACTATAATGAAAAAAGACAAATAGAGAGTTTAATTAATGATTATAAGCATATTTTTGCTAATTCTATTCCAGATTTAAAGGGGTGTGATACAATTTTTCATAACATTAACTTAAAAGATGATATTCCTGTTAAACAGAAACCTTATAGAGTTCCTTATCATGTAAGAGATGAATTAGATAGACAAATTAATGAGCTTCTTGAAAAGGATATTATACAAGAAAGTGATTCACCATTCTCCGCACCTATACTGTTTGTTAAAAGGCAGATGGAACATTAAGATTAGTAACAGATTTTAGAAAATTAAATGATAAAACTATTGATGATATTTTTCCACTGCCAAATATCACTGAATTGATTGATAGTTTAAATGGTGCGAAATATTTTTCTACATTAGACTTAACATCTGGATTTTATCAAATGAAATTGCACCCAGACGACACACACAAATGTGGCTTTTCTACACCTTTTGGCCACTATGAATGGAAAAGAGTCCCTTTTGGTTTGAAAAATGCCCCCAGCTCCTTTCAACGACTTATGTCCATCGTCCTAGCTAAGCTTTCCCCTTTACAAATTTCTATTTACATAGATGATATTGTTATTGCATCTAGAACCTTTGAGGAACACTTAATGAAATTAAAGGTAGTATTTGATAGATTATCTCAACATAAATTATGTTTAAAGCCAAGTAAATGCAATTTTTTTAAATTCGTGATACTTACCTGAGAGGAGGTTGCCTGAACTTCTGGCTGAACCTCCTTCTCCATCTTCACTTTGGGCTTTTCATTTGGGTCTCGAAGTATCTTGAAAACTCCTCGGTCCAAAGCTGTGTATGCACCAAAGTTAGTCTTGCTTATAGTTGTTTAAGTTAAATTCTTATACTTCCAAGTATAGTCAAATATTTTTAACATTAAATGTTTATGATGTCTCTTTGCATCACAACTTTACTTTTAAATAGTTATAACTTTTTAATTATAAGTAAATAAAGTTATTTTTAAAACTTTAAACATTGAAATTTATTACTACAAACCAAATAAAAGCATTAAAATAAAGAAAATTCTAAACTATTAGCATTTCGACACCACAAATTCGACTGGCCCATGCAAGCCAATCCACTTGTCTGGAAACTCATTATTTAACCAGTATTTCACAATTGTAGTATGATGAGCTGGAGATCCGTCCTGTTGAAAACATACACGTGGAAGTACTGTTAAGGGCAGTTCATCCATAAAATTAGGAATAACTGCATTCAGAATCTCATTAACATGTCTCTCACCTGTCAATGTACCATCATAGTATGAGTCCAAGCAAACGGTTTCTGAAAATACTACACGATACATTCACAGAAAATTGCTTCTGATGATGGATATCACGTACCACGAATGGATTTATGTCAGACCAGAAGTGCTCATTTTAAGAATTTATGCATCCATCTTATTTAAAACAGCATTCGTCAGTCCAAATTACGTTTTCCAGGAAAGAAGGATTTGCATCTTCCTGATTTAGAGTCTATTTACAAAAATCTAGATGACATTGATAATCTGTTGGTTCCTGTCCTTGCACACCATGAATCTTAAATGGATGCCATTTATTCAGTCTCAGTATTCTCCATACTGTTGCATGTGGTACTTTCATTTCTGAAGCAGCGGTATTAACACTACTATGTGGATGACTGCAAAAGTAAGCCGAAATATCAATTTCTCCATCAGTTGAGTGAAGTTTGGACCTACCTAGTCCACCTACACGATGTATGCTTCCTCTTTCACTTACTCGTTACACCAATTGGGAAATAAATCTCCCAGAAGGATGTCAAGAATTGGGAAAAGTACGTTGATATTCCAATGCAATTGCGTTAGCGTTGCGATTGCATAAACTGTACTTGCATAAGCATTTTAAAAAGTTCTTCGTTGCTATATTGTCACATACTGTCTGTACAGGTCAACTACACACTCAAAATGTAGCAAAAATGTGAAATACTCTAGGGTCGCTTAGACTGCCGGCAGTGTCGTTCCTGGGGTGGCGAACGCCTGCGTGCAAGAATAATTTTGTGCGCCCCTATATACTATGCTTAAATTTTGATGATAAGGCCAATTTTCATAATCATTTTTAGTTTGAGGTTTAAACTGAATAGTTTCCTTATAGACTAAAGTCACTTTAGTGTAAGTGTTTGATTATGAAAATGGGCATAATAAAATAAAACAACGAAAAAATATGACAAAAAATTTATTTTCGACATCAAATAAAATAGACTATTAACGTACAATATAGGTCATAAATAAAACACGTCCATTCGGAAATTAACAAAAAATCTAATATAACTCAATTCACTCAACTGAGTGAATTGAGTTAAAACTCTCAAACGGCGCTCAACGCAAACAAATCCGTTAACTTGAAAATGTGCAAGATCTGTCTAATACCTAAGTACCTAATTATCAAATAACAAGGTAGTTTTAGAACATAACACGTCTTGCTTTTGCAGATGCAAACTCATTGATCATTTCATTGTGATCGATGGCTTCACATATTTTATTTTCGATTGAAATAACAGCTAAATCTGAAAGCCTTTCCTGGCACATCGAAGTTCTCAAATAAGATTTTACAAGTTTTAGCTTTGAAAAACTCCTTTTGCCAGATGCAACAGAAATCGGCAGCGTCAAAAATATCCTTAATGCTATAGACAGGTTTGGAAACAAAGACTGCAAATTTTTCTTGGTTATATAATTCAGAATATCTATGGGTGAGTCTGAGGTATTGCGAGAGTCTTTGACAGGGTTAAGGATTTTGTATGATGAAATTTCATTGTACAAATCAAGACCATCAATATCCTTGCAAACATTTCCTTCATGGTGAATTTGCAAAGCCAAATCCAAATCTATGCACGATCGTTTAATCTCATCAGAATTTAGGTTTTGAAAATCACTCAAAAATCCAAATAAATCATTGCATTGCTTCAATCTCTCGAAACGACTTTGTAGGGATTGAACTGTTGTATCCAAAATTTGAAAATAAAAACTGATCTTAAATTTTCGCTTTGGATCTAGAACTGGATCGTCTGTACTTTCATATGAAAATTGACGCTTTCTCTTTCGTTCCCTAATTAAAAGAAATGTTTGCTCTACATCATTTTTTCCAGCTTCGGCTTTAGCCTCATTCACAAAAACATCAAAATTTTCATCTGACCTTTTTTCAGTGAAGTAGTTGATGAGACTTTTTATTTCTCTATGGCATTCATTAACAACTGTATTTGGATTCTGCATCATTTTACTCACTATATTGACCTTTGACAATACATCGTACCAAATAATGATGGAACAAATAAATTTAAACGTTTTAATTTTTTTTAAAAGTACCTTTGCTGAATGTTTGGTATCCATGTCTCTTGAATTATCTTCCATCAAATCAAGTAAACTCCTACAAATCTCGAGAAGTTGAAATCTAAGAGGTTGAACGGCTCTGACTCTGCTTTCCCATTGAGTTTTACTCACTGACTTTAAAGAGAGATTTTGTAAATTTCGCTTTAAAATATTCCACCTGTAGGGTGAAGCAGAAAAAAAATTGAACAGCTCCTGAATAATTGAAAAAAAACCTACAGTCTCGTCTGACATTTTAGCTGCATCATTAACTGTCAAATTTAATGTATGAGCACAACAAGGCAAAAAAATAGCTCTCGGGTTAACTTTTTTAAATTGAGCTTGAATGCCCACATGCTTCCCAGACATATTTGCGCCATTGTCATAACCCTGACCTCTCATATTAAGAAAATCAATTTCAAAAGTTGGTAGTATCTCATCTCTCAACAGATTGAAAAGCCCATCTCCTGTACTATCCAAAACTTTAAAAAACCCCAGAAAGTGTTCTCTTATTTCAACCTCATTTGAAGAAAAATGAACAAAGCGAATTATGAAAGTCAACTGCTCAACATGACTAGCATCTGGAGTTTCATCCAAAATTATTGAATAATATTTTGCTTTCTTGAGGCAGTTCAAAATTTCTATGCGAATATTTTTTGATAATAGATGGATTAATTCATTTTGAAAGTGATTGCCTAAATAATGGGGCATGTTTTTTTTCAACTCTTTAGACCTTTGAATATTGCTCAGGTGCTCCATCATAATCGGATCGAATTTGGCAATCGTTTCGACCAGTTTGAGAAAATTACCATTATTTGATTCGAAAAGATTAGAGCTGTCACCCCTGAATGCTAAATTCTGACTGGCCAAATATTGCACAATACAAATCATTCTTTTGATAATTGCACGCCATCGTCTTTTTTCATTTTCGTAATGATGTTGTTGCTCTTTATCAATTGTGCAATCTTTGCTCAAACGCAATTTTAATTCGTGCCATTTTTGAGCCCCTTTCATATGTTCCATACTATTTTCATGTCGGGAAATATTAACTGAAAGGTGCCTCCAATTGGAGTACCCAGTGGTCAATTGATGAGACAAAGCGCTAAAAACTTTACAAAAAATGCAAAATACGCAATTAATTTTTTTAGAATACACCAACCAATCCCTATTAACTATTTCGGCGTTTGGCAACTTCCTAAGATATTGCGTTGCTGAAAATTTCCTACCAGACTCATCAACAGGAAAATTTTCTTTAATTTGAACAGCTCCCTTTATCACGATTGATTGGATTAGATGATGACTCAAATTATTTGGCCATGTAGATGGATCAGCAATATCAATATCACTAATATCAGCAATGTCACTGTGCTCAGATCTTTCTTCATTCTCGCTTACCGGATGACCCAGTTCAGGAGTTGGATCAGGTGAAACAGGCATTCCAGAACTTCCAGACGTGGATGGCTGCTGATCTTCGATAATAATCATCGGTTCTGCAACAACTTGTTCTTCTCTTGACAGAAGTGGATTCGCCAAAGAACTGCTGAGTTGAAGGAATTTGTTCAGCGAACCACTGAGTTTATCCCGCTCTGCCTCCAATTTCAATCGACGTTTTTTATTTTGGGCTCCAGACAATTTTTTTTTACTGCCATCACTCATTTCTGAAGAGATAAAAAAAATAATTAGAAAAAAAGCTGACCGGAGTCAAAATATAATCAGAAAACTCTCGAATCGAAATATTACTTGATTTAATAACACGTTTTCTTTCATCTTCTCTTACCTTAAGATTTAAAATCAGCAACACAACGGCAACACGTAATATTATATTCAAATGAAATTATTATTAATCGTCAAAAATCACCGACGAATACTCGATGACTGAACTGACTGACTGAAACAAGCCACATTCTCCTGTTTTATATCACCGCTAAAATCTGGTGGAAAAATCTGGAGCCGAAAAAAAGTTTTTTTTGGAGAACTTTTCAGAAAATAATATTTTTTGCACCTTCGACCTCTCTGAGGCACACGCCGCCGATAAATGCATAAAAAACAATAACATGTATATTATTTGTCGAGCGAGCCGCCAAAGGCGAGCGGCATGCTTTGAAGATACGCCGACGGGCGGCGGCGTACGGCTTACGGGCGGCGCCCGTAAGCCGAGTGCCGACAACAGATTTTTTGCATGTAAATTCCAGTGTAGAAGCAAAGTGTAGAAGTTACTTCTTATATTAGTTTACTGTTTCTTCCTGTAATCAAAGTTTACAGCTTTGCTATAATTTGATTTTTAATACCTTTAATGCCGATTTTTCTTCCAATTAGAAGTGCGTTTTTGCAAGAGTAGCGAATAGTTGAATTTGGCGCCCCTTAAATTGGGCGCCTGCGTGCGGGGCATTCGCTGCATACCCGCCAGGAACGGCACTGACTGCCGGGCTGCTCGTGTCACACTTGCATAAGCAAGGCGATTGATCAATGGCACAGCAAAACAACTTTCTCATGTGATGATGCTTCTGTTGCGATTGTGTTGAAGACCCAGACCGTCTGAATCATCCTAGGACTTGAGCAACTATTTGGACGGCCATGTTGCGATTGTGTGACTGACATGTTGCGATTGTATAACACATCTATCAGAAGTAGATATTTGCATATGCATACATTTCTAAGCTGTTTTAATATTGCATATGCAAATTGTTTGTGCCATTTCCAAGTTTTATTCTGTAATTAATCATGTAACATTTTAAGGTATTTTTCAGAAAGCATATTTTTGAAAAATTGTAAATAAATCTAAAAATAAGAGGCAGATATTATTTGCCTATGATGCATTTCTGCATTGCTTCATTTGCACTCTTGCTGTAAGCATTTATATTTTAATTTGTGAATAATCCTTCACCAACTTTGTTTAAACATATCTCTGGTACTTTTTATGATAAAATGCTGAAATTTTGTACATCACATTATTAGTGTATGCACATTTTACTCATTGGAAATGTTTTTTTATGGGGGCCATATAAAAATTTAAATTTTGTATTTCTTCAAATTTAATCCCCTGAAAATTTTTATTGATTTTATAAAATTCTGTACCTCTTTTATGCAACTTTGTGTTTTATTATATATGTCTAAGATCAATATTTAAGGAATTAAAGTCAAGGTCAATGTTTTTGGTGCACCCTGTATAAATGCACATCAACATGTAAAATGTGGTATCAGAAGGATATTATAAACATTCAGTACAACTTCTGAAATAACTTCAATGAAAGTTGTAAATTCAGTTTTTATGTAAACGTATGAAACTGAATTTATTTTGAGCTTTATATAGTTTCAATCTGTTCAATTTTTTGTTTTCAATGCTAAAATAGAAGAGGATCAAAAAATATTTTTAAAAAATTATAAAGGTTTTGATGCACTTGTAGTACTCAAAATATTCCAGCTGACTGCTAGAAGAGTTAGTATTTTTCCTCAAACTATGTGAAAAAATATTTCCCTGTATTTATGTGATAAATTTTTATTAGAATTATAAAATTTAGTATCTTTAATCATTAGCTTTAACCATTCTGCATATTTGAAATGATTTAACAACTGAAGCAGTATTGTTTTTCAGGGAGCAGAACAAGCTTGCAACAAAGTTCAAGAACTTACTGAATTTCAGAGAGCTGGTACAATTAAAATAGATCCTGACAAGCCTCTGCAGCATATTAGATATTTAACTCTTGAGTTAAGTTGCATTAGTTTAAAACCATAACTACAGTACTAGATATTTTATTCAGAATTCCTATAACTGGAAAAACCTAGAATCTAGACTCAGAATTTTGGGGGAAATTTTTATTAAAAAAATATTCTGACATTTCATTTGAAGGTTAACTTTGTTTATAAGGAGATTGGAAATCATAACTTTGTTCTTTTCACCCCCGCTTTAAATGTACTTTCCATTTTGACTAAGCATTCATTCAGGAATTAGGTCATTTCTGATGTTTCTGAAATATAGTTTCTAAAACAGGGGAGAATAAAAAATATAGTGCCAAAACCCAAAGTTGTTAGGATATGAAATGCAGACAATCTCTCTTGGATAACTTTTTATCAGTCTTTCGGCACATGGGGAATATAAATACATCTTGCCTTTCAATAAAGAGTGGAGTGGGTGCAGGCAATATTAGTAGATAGGCTATCAACAGGGTGAACAGGGCAATCACTAATTCAAGGGAAGTACTCCAGACTAAAGAAGTGACTAGAGTCATTTCTAGAACTGCACTGTTTGTGCCTATTTTTCTCCTTTATATTTGCCTTTAGAAACAATATCAAACCACAAATTTATCAACTCGTTTTTATAACATTAAAAGCAACTCAGTTTTTATTTTCAGCAATAAGTTTGAGACTTCTATGAACATCTATTTATTCATGTGAGCATGGAGGAAAAAGAGAAGACCGATTTTGTCAAGAACTACTAGAGATAGGTAGCTGTAGTGGGCGGTAAGAATAGGTTTTATCAAATCGGTCTGGAAATCCAGAGATATGCCAGTCCTGAACTTTCCAAATAAAAGGTCTGGTTCTGTATTATAATGGTATAATCAGCAGTTGCATACTAATACATGGGTTTTCAATTATTTCATTTTGTGTATACTAAACCATAGTATGTTAGTATCAAATTTAGCCCCTTTTAACCTCTATAAAACAGTTTAAATTTTCCGAATCTCATTTATGGTTATAATAAAACACTTTTTTGAGCAAAAATACGTATAAAATGACTATTCGCTTGATAAAATTAGTCATTTTTAATTTTTTTTTTAATTTAAAAATGACCACCAGTTTGGTAGTATAGCAAGTTTCTATTACTGGGATCTATAAAAAAAAATGGAATCTGAGGATCATGGGAGGGATAGAAGGTGCACTTGAAGACTCTAGCTCCATACTATTAATCAGTCTAATATTAGGTAGTATCCATTAATTCTAGTGTCATAAATCCTGATATTTTAATGCATATGTTTTGTCCCTTAGTTTAAGGGTCATTCCACGGTGACTGATGTTACGATTTGACTAAGTTTTTAACTTTTAAATTCAGCACTGTCTTGAATTTTTTTTTTTTTCTGAAATTGATCTTAAATACCATGATAGAGTACAATAATACTACCCATACCTGTTTTTAGACATAAGAATTTTTTTTGTGTGAAATTAGGGTAAATCCAAAAATGTGACTGATGCTACACAGAAGAGACATTCAGAGAAATGACGTTTATATTATTTGAAATTCTCTTCAAACTAATAACACGAAGACTAAAATTATTTTTTTCCAATCAAGTAGAGATTTCAAACTTTATGAAAACACTTTGTTTAATTAAAAAAACCATTAAAATTTAAAGTGTAGGAAAATTTTAATTTCCGTGACTGATGTTACAAATATTTTGTGACTGATGTTACACTGACAATTGGTTATGGCCGGTCGTCCAATTTGTTACTCAAGTCCTCTGGACGAGTCGGACGGCCTGGGGTTTCCACTGACAATTGGTTCACATTCTAATTTATTTCTCCTTAAAAGTTAAATTAGCATTTTTTTTTTTACAAAATTATACAAATCTACTTAAATGACAAAAAATAAACAATAGTAAATGCATATAGTTATACAAGTGATGTTTTTAGTGTAATTCAGAAAATGAAAAGTGTCTTCGTGCATTTACTACATCTGGTGTACTAAGTTTTCTTGATAATTTTTCTTGTGAATAATAAATTTCATCCACATTGTCAGGCCATTTCCAATGTGTTCCCTGCTGGAATCATAACACTGACAAAGTATTCAGCGTTTTCAATGGTTCTAACTTCACCTGGATAGAACTGGCCGTCATATTCCACAAGAACCTACTCTCCAATTTTGGCCACCAGTTCTGTAACTTATTCTGTTGGTTTTGAATTTGTAAATGATGTTTTGGATAATTTAGAGGTTTTGGTGATTCCCTCTACTATCTCGAAAAAGTGCTGTTGCTTGATACCTACTATGGCTTCTGAATTAGAAAATATATTATCCAAATCTAACTCTTTATAACGCAACTGTAAATCGGATGATGACATCTAAAAGATTTTCACACTGCTTGAAGCTGCGGCATTTACAAAATCTTTTGCGCTGTATACTAAATGCTTTCTTTTTTTTACAACTTCCCACACCTGCCTCCTTAGAGAGCCGCCAATGCCGTCCACTGGGCCTTTCCCGTGTGAAGTAGCAAAAAAATTCAATGTAATGAACAATTTATATTTTTTCTGCAACATGGGTATTGTGGCTGCAATGAACTGGTTTTTAATTCGGAAGATGGCCCATCTGTCCAAATGTGTAAGACTTCAATTTCTTGAGGAATCTCTTCCAGTATTCTTTTTATTAGGGGGATCACAATCTCTTTAGAATGAGACAGTTCATCTGAGGCTATCACATGTGGATGCATTCTACCCGAATGGTACAGTGCTGCCGTAAAAAGGCTTACTTGGGCTTGTGTCCAGTGTGCACTTTGTATTTCATCCTGAGAAATGCATTGATAATTTTCAGCAAAATCTATCTGCATCATGGCCATCTTTGAAGGATACATTGTACTGGTGACCAACTCATGTTGTTGCTTATAAACCCTTGCTTGAAAACGTTTTACATAGCAATGCTCAAGAAATTCAGGTATGAGGTTACATATATATTTCATAAGGTCTTCTATCAGTCCTTCTTCTACGGCTTAACATAAGCAATCCTCACATTTTTTCCACACAAACCAAGTGATTGTGTCTCCAAAATCTTCAACGTGTTTCCCATACAAGTCTATGAAAAATTTCCCGCTTTACATCTAACACATTTGTTATACCAATAATCTTCGGAATCAGTATTACATACCAACATTAAGGGAAAGTTCTCAGAATATTTAGGAATGTGGGCAATTTGATTAGGTAATGATTCTAAGGCCATTATAAAGTTCTCATGATATTTGCAGAGGCAAACATTATGAGGTAATTTGCTATTCAAGAGGACATACTTGGGTCGCAATTCTGCAAATTTGCTTTTGCCAATTTTTAATTCTGGATATTGTTTGACAAACAATGCATATACTTCTTTAATTGAGTGTTGTAGATGCCTTGCTTGTATCGTATCTTTAGATCCATCATCATTCCTAAGGGTTATGAAATCTTTTCGACCTGGATCTTGTCTGCTAATATCATCTTCGGTATAAATTGCTTAACCAAGTTGACTGTCTCCATTGGCATGCGCTTTGATTCATCTGTAATACACTGAGAAACAGAAGCATCTGTTTGACCAATTTCATTGTCAAACAATTTTTGGATAACAGCTTTCTGATTCCGTGGAGATGTAGGCAAGGAGCGCTTAGCACGATATACAGCTTTTCCTAAGCTTTTATTATTTTTGAAAGGGGGTTATGACACTGCTACTTGAAGCTTTGCACTTTAATGCTCTACATTTTTCTACTCTTTTTCTAACATTTTCTCTAATTTCTCTTTTAACTTTATTTTAAACTGACTTAGGTAACTTAGCTAGGTCATTTCTTTTTTCATCTCTGCTCTTTTTAACTTCTGCTTTATTTTTCCTTTTGTAATCTTCATATTTTCCTTCCTTCTTTAATTTATCTCTCCTCTTTTTTCGTCTTTCTGCAGCAGTCAATGCCATTTGTGCAGTGTTTAAGTACCTAATTGAAAGAAAAAGGTGGATATTACAATGTGACTGATGTTCCATATTTTGAAGAGGTTTTTAACTCATAAATTTAACTATTATTGAATATTTAAGTAATGGATATTTAAGATATCATTATGAATGAAGAGAATATTGCTTTTTTTATATTCTTAGGACTAATTTTAATTAAGTAATAAAAACTTTTATAAATTTGTGTGACTGATGTTACAGTAATATGAGACCTGATTTATCAAAATTATTTTCAATACAATAATAATTGTTTAAAGTTTCTTTACTGGCCTAACCTCTTCACATATAAACTAAATTTCAATAAAAAAATAAGATTTTATACATACCTGTTAAATTTATTTACAAAACAAGATGAACTTTCAGCACCTCTCTAAATACAACACATGTGATGATAAGAGTAATGTTGCCAAACCTTGCCTATAAAACTTACAAAAAGGTGTTACCAACTTTTTAAACATAATTTTATAAAAATTCACTTATTTTTATCGTATAAGGAAAAAAACTATTTGTGAAATGAAAAAAATAATTATATAGTGCCCCCGGTTTTGTGGAATTACCCTTAAAATAAGTGAGTAATACATTGAAATTGCTGTTAAATGATTTTTTATGTAGACAGAATATGCTGTGTGTCAAATTACTTTAACCAAATGTTGTAGTACATGTGTACCATTCGTAGTATTTATGAACATATTTTGAATTACAGGCAAAAAAAATATTATTTGTACCTACACCTCGTCTTAAGCATGGACTTTTAAATAGAATAACGCCCCCTCAACATGCTACTAAGCAAGAGTTACATGCATGTTCTACTTCTGCTGTAAGATAGTTTTATATTTAGCAACATACTTTTTGTAATTAAATTATAAGTAATGTGATAATATATATTATAAGATAAATAAATCATGTTAACACTTTATCAATTGAAATAGCAGTTGAAAAACAAGCCATGGAAAAGGGTAAAAAATGCCTCCAGTATTAATTTTGGCTGCAATTTTCTACAAGAGAATTTTTAAGCTTGCAGTGAAACATAATTGGCTACTGTATCAAACAATCTTACAGGTCCATTTATTAAATCATGTTTAGTAGTTAATCGTCTAATATTGCTTGTTTCTAACAGTGGCTGCTCATGAGCGAGATGTAGAGGGAGGTGCTCATCTATGTATTTATGTACATATATCCCTCAGTTTGTGCCAACTACGTCTTTTATACTTCAAGTTCGTCGTTTGTCCGGCACTGATAAATTGGTTCTGGCGTTACATCGAAACAGCTGTATACCAAATTATTATTTTACTTGTTCTGATATACGTGTGCAAGTTTACTTAAACTGAATAAGAGCCTATTGTAACTATGGAAATTATTTGAATTTTTTTCTAAATAAATTTGTATCAAATTTGTAAAAATTAAATACTCTCGGTCGTATGCATGTGCAGTATTTTTTTATGATTAGCGCAAATGTTTTTACACCCAAAATGCACACAATTTCTCTCATATACACTCTATGGCTAATAGTTTTGTACCTGATCGTCCTTGTAACCCAAACAGTAACATAATTAGAAAGCAAAAAGCAACTAAATCTACGGCAGTTTATATGTAGAAACGGAAATACTATTTTTAATACAAGTTTAAGAATGAATTTGGAATTTACAGAAAATTTTTATGCGTTATGCTTATCTCTATTCGTCTTTAAAATGATATTAGCGAGTTCTGCCTACTAGCAGTCACCATATATAGCAATCGGTTTTTATAGCAATAAGTAGTTAGCTCGTTGCGCGGGTGCAACAAAAGTGGATCAAAGTTTAGAGTGAGCAGATCGAGTGGGTCCATTGTAGAGTAGAAAATACAGTGTGAAAATTGCATCAAAATCGGAGCAAGAGTCACTAAGATAGATAAAATTGTAAATATGAAAAAGAGGAGGGTCTCCCCTCTTCCACCACGGTTGTTTCATATTACATGATAACAGACGATGTTTGTATGTTGACGATGTTTGTGTGTGTAAGGTCTGTAGCGGAAAATGTAAGCATCGTACGGCCTTGAAATGTCGTGCACGGATATCTCAGGAACCAAGGCGATGCATTTTCGTAAAATCGAAATATGAAATTGAGGCTACTTAAAGTAAAAGTTACGCCCAGAGGGTTGACATAATAAGGTTGTATATCTAAGTGATTGCCACCAGCAAAATCTAAATCGCTCAATTAGAAGGCAAAATAAGAAATTTGGGGGGGGGGGGGGGGCAGCTAACCGAACTGAAAGTTACGCCCAGGGAGCTGACACAATAAATATGTATATCCAGTTCACATGTACAAATTGTGCCGGGACTATAGCCACCAGCGGAATCAAAATCGCTCAATTAAGAGCTGAGATGTGAAATTAGATATGTATATTCAAATGGTACAAAGACTGTAGCTACCAGAAGATTCAAAATCGCTCAATTTAGGAACTGAGATGTAAAACCGTGTGGGCTAGTTAAACTAAAAGTTATGCTCGTGGGGGTTTGAATAAAACAATATGCATGTCCAGACGATACACATATCAGGGCCGGCCCTAGACATTTTGGCGTTCCGGGCAAAGCCTTTTTTTTGCGCCCCCCCCCCCCCCCCTTTTTTTTTTAAAGTAAATCTCATGCGACCATATCAGAAAGTCAAGAAAACATTGAAAAAAAACGTTTTATTAAAAACTCAATCATCAGATAACAAGATAAGCAATTTAGCACTTAAGGCAAAATAACAAAAATTAAAATGTAGTAATGCTAACTAAACTAATATCCCATATTATAAATAAATTCTAACTAACCAAAGTAATTAAAATGCCCTTTTTCTAACTTTTCTTGCGGCAAACTCACGAACCAGTGATTTCAAGTTTAATTTGTCACTAATTTGGTGTTCTATAGCTATCATTGCCAATCCATTGAGACGATTTTGCGTCTGCATCGTTCTGAGATAATTTTTTATTATTTTTAGTTTTGAAAAGCTTCTTTCCCCTGAAGCCACAGTGACTGGCAATGTAAGTAGGATTCTTAATGCTATGTTGAGGTTTGGTGCGAATTTAAGTGTAGCGATAAACTTGAGAACTTCAACAGGGCTTTCGTTTTTTGTTAATAATGACGAAACAATGCTTATTTCATCGGCTAGTTCCAGGGCGTTAAGATCGCTTGAATTTCCATCAGTTAAAACTACTTCCAAATCTTTGCAATGAGCCAGTAGCTCATTTCTGGGCATGTCTTTTAGACCAAAAATATTATACAAAAAGCTGAAATAATTACTGTGAGTATTTAGCAAATTATATCTGGTTTCCAAGGCATTTATTGCTTGATCTATAGTGTGAAAAAAAAAATCTATTTTATATTTTTGTTTGAGGTCTTGAACGGGTTCATCCGGTCCCTCATACAAAAACGTTCTTGTTTTGCTTCTGACACGATGACGTGGTGTGGTGGTTTCGAAATTAGCTTCCACGTCAATCTCTGAAGCAAGCTCGATTGCTTCTAAAATGATGCTTTCAAAAGCTTCATCTGATCTCAGGTTTTCAAAGAAGAGTTTGCAGTTGCTAAGCATATTAATAGCTTGTGACATATTAAAATTTACAGTTTGCAAAAGTTTGCTGATGGGGTTAATATGACTCAAAATTTTGTACCAGATTACAACAGAGCATATAAATCTGTACTGCTTCAAATTATTTAATAATCCGCTAGCCTCGTCTCTGATCATATTATCGATTTCTGAATCTTCATATATGCTGTACAAAGCATCGTGAATTGGACCAATTTGAAACCGCAGAGCTTTTAATGAGTCGACTCGACTTTCCCATCGCGTATCACTCAATGGTTTTAGGGTGTAAGTATCAATATATTCCAGTAATATTGCCCAACGAAAAGAAGAGGAAGAAAAAAATGTATATAACTTTTGAACAATATTGAAGAAGTTGGCTGCCTCAAACGAGGATTTTGCCATATCGTTTACAACCAAATTTAGCGAATGGCTGCTGCATGGAACATAAAATGCTCTGGGGTTTATATTTCTGATTCTTGTTTGTACTCCCGATTTTTTTCCTCTCATATTGGAACCATTGTCATACCCTTGACCGTGCATGTTTTCTACTTTAAGCCTATTTTTCTCTAGCTCTTCTAGTAAAACCTCCGACAATTCCTTAGCTGTTGATCTCTCAATGGGTAGAAAACCCAAAAAATGTTCGTTGATATTAACTTGAACCTCAGACTCTGATTCCTGTATGGAGACAAATCTTACCACAAATGTCATCTGTTCTACTTTACTTGCATCGGGAGTACAGTCAAGAATCACGGAATAATACTTGGCCTTTTGAACTTGCTCAATGATGTGGTGCTTTATGTTGTCATGCAATAATTCAATTATTTCATTTTGTATAGTTTTCCCTAGATATGTAGCTTTGATTTCTTCTTTATTGAGGACTCTGCGAACGTGTTCCTCCATTTTTGGATCAAACTCAGCCAATAACTGAATTAACTTCAAAAAGTTTCCATTATTGTGTTCATACAGTTTATCGCTTGTTCCTCGAAAAGCTAGAGAGCTCTCACCTAGCATTTTAACAACTGATATAATGCGTAAAAGAACTTCAGACCAGTGATTTATCTCAGAATCAATGAGTCTCTGAGAAACTGCATCTATTGTTTCACCTATTTTCAATCTTTGCTTCAATTCAAGCCATGATTTCAAACAATCTATATGAGTTTTAGCATTTTCATGATGTGCTAAAGAGTCCCCTAAATGCTTCCAGTCTTTAAATCCCCGATTGCCAAGAGCGCTCAAGCTAGATGGTGCAGCAAAAAGTCGACATGGAAAACAGTACAAAGCGTTTTGAAATACGGAATATACCATCCATTCTCTTAAAATCTCTTCTCCATTTCTAAGCCTTTTCTTGTAATGTTTTGGTGAGAATCTTCTATGCTGATAATCAAAAGGAAAATCAAAATTATGCAAAGGTGCAGCTGGACCACGTTTAACCAAAAAAACTCTATCTGCTGCACGCATGATTTCGGGCCATAATCCTGGGTCAGAAGAGATACTTTGGACGGTAGCCTTTTCTAAATGTTTCTCTGAGGTCTGCACAACTTGCGAATTTTCATTTTTGGAACTGCACGGAACTGCATCACTACTCGCCAAACTCGTTTGAGATGACTTACCCAGCTCAGTAATGCTGACGGTTGCGTCCAAAGGGGGATCCATATCCGAAAAGTCAGTATCTAGGTGCTGGGCGTTGTTCAAATGTTGGTCGGTTGTGGGAGCGTTGAAACTACCTTTACCTTCTTTCAAGAAGTTCTGCAGCGCATCTGACTGTTTTTGAAGCTGTGTTTGCTTGTTCAATCTCCGCTTTTTAAATTCGCTCCCAGAGGGTTTTCTCTTAGCATCGGACATTTTGGTTTCTGGAACAAATTAATTAAAATAAAAGATAATACTGATATCAAGCCACACAAGCCATGTTTTGCTCTAAACTCTAATTTTTTAAATCTACCCCCACCCTTTTTTTGGCTTATGTCTGATGGATTTTATTAGTTTTTAAAAATGAAAACAAAAATTAAAACACTTACCTTCACAGAAGCCAAACGCACTGGACAATTTGCACAAGCACTTTTTTAAAGCTTTTTTGCACTAACAATTTAAACAAACTATTTTATTTCGCACCAGCCGAAGTCTAGTGGCAAATAATGCATTGTTTTAAGTCTACTTCCTTTTCATATGCAGTTAAAAAGGGCTGTTAGATCTTGTTTCGCTTGATTTCAAAATTGTTGTTTCCTGTACAGTCGTGTTGCCACGGGCCGAAAAACTTGTCAATTCTTGAAAGGCGATGGTTGAGTGGTTTTGTCATGTTGAATTGAATTCAACTAGATTTTGCCTTTGTTGGAAAATTTAAAATTTGCAGATAGCAAAGCACGCACTGTCAGAGTCAATAAGTGTTGGCTGGGTCATGAAAGTACACAAGTCCAGTTTTAAAGGAAAACATCGTTCACTTTATTTAGTGAAAAACACAACTCAGCATATTACACATACCTGGTAATTTTCCATGCCGTAAAACTTCAAAATAAACTATGTACAAAAGATTTTTAGTTGTAAATGACTAGACAGAGATTCCTTGAAGCATTTGGTAGTAAATTACTATACTACCTCTATCAGTTGCGTATATTTCAGCCACCATCACTTGGTAAAGGGAAACCAAAGGATATAACATCAGGAAAATATTTAAAGCGGCTTCCGAACGTTTGTAAGTAAATTTAACGTTCAATACATCTGCATCAGTTTCAACTATTAACCGTCGTCAAAAAGATATTCCGCAGTGCTTCTGTCAAAAACATTTCTGTCTGATCTCGATCGACCTTTCTACTGTCGACCTATCTCCAATGTCTCCTGCAGACGTCTCCTTAATGTCTGCAAAGTCTGACTAATGTCTGATTGCTTCAAGAAACCTCTGCCCTATATATCCGAGAATGGACAGTTCCGGAAACGCCCCCGGATATGCAAATCAGATGCGTACGCATTGAGAACTGATTTGCATGAAACCTCATGTTGAAAAACGTCACGGTTCACGCCGGTGAACGGGAAGAGTCGTTCATATTAAATTTGCATAAACGCCCGCTCACGGGAACGTGAATCGCGATGTATTGATTATTTCCAACAGCCTTAATGTTTAAATATATTATATTATTTGAATTATGTGCTTAGAAATAAAAATGATAAATTCCGCCTGCCGCCTCTCAATCTTGTCAACTATCAGTCAAATCTTGCAACGCGTTTTTGAGAGAATTCCCGTGAACCGATTTCAATGAAATTTGGTATACTTACAAGGGTCCGATGACAATGCAATATTATGAAAAATAATTTATTGATATGATATCAGAATGATAAAAAAATATTCTTTACTTTTTAGTGCATTTTATAAAAGCCTGTAACTTAATTTTTTTTATCAGTTTATTTTCATTTTCCACATGATTTTGGCGCCCCTAGATCATTGCGCTCCGGGCGGCTGCCCGGATCGCCCTACCCTGGGGCCGGCCCTGCACATATAGATAGTGCAGAGACTATAGCCACCAGTAGATTCAAAATCACTTAATTAGGAAGCGGGATGAGAAATTTTAGGACTACCTCAAGTAAAATTTAGGCCTAGGGAGTATCGGAGCAATATTGGTCTTCAATGAAATTAGAAGCAAAACCAGGTAGATTGAGTAGTTGCCGGTGAAGGGAGGGGGGGGGGAGATTTTAAGGAAAACAACGTCAGATCAAAGAATCGAGTATCAGATTGAAAATAGATTTTTTAACATTCTTTAACAAATATTTATAATTTTTTCAATCTTTAATGTTAAATAGTTGAAAAAGTAAGACAGCTGAGTAAATCAAGAGACCCACCCCCTCAGACAACACATTTCTGAAAGTGTCACTACAAATATCCATAGGCATGCCACAAATACAATCCTCGTGACTTTTAAACAATTAAGAGGTCAAACGCATTGAAATTCATTACAAACAAGGCATAGAACTACCCTAAACCCTTTTCAAAGGACAGAACCATCCTACATCGGAAATGTCCCCCCCCCCTGCCGTCCGGGCGCTTACACAGCGAAACAGTTCCATTAAGTAATACGGCTGGGTGGCGAGCGGCCAGTGTGTATACCAAGCCAGCCCCTCCGCTCACCATTACACGCGGATATTGGCTGGCTTTCGGAGCGATCGCCAAATGTATCACGTGACGAGCGGAGAGACATTCCTTCTCAAGGTTATTTCGGAGCAAAACACGTGATATTTCTCCTCTTCTATAACGTGGAGGAGGGTGGGCGCGGGTACAAGTGCAAAAAAATGTGAATGAATGATTCAATATACTTCGGATTTGATTAATTTAATGCATGAAAGACTTCTCATTTACGTTCAAGTCATAACTGAATACTTTGTTAAAGTTATAGCTCTAAGGCAATGGATTGATTTTTACTTTCATATATATGGGCGAAAATTTGAATTCCAGTTTTTGTCGGGAGAGCACCTTTCAAGCAACCTTGACCACGAATCAGACGTTTTTAAAGTCATGCATGTATGTGTTTGATGTGTGTGCGTACGAGTGTGTGTCGGTAAGTCTGTGGAGATGATATCTCCCGAACGAATAAAGCGATTCGAATGAAATTTAGTATAAAATAAAAATTAGAGAAAAAAAAATTAGAAAAATTAGTGAGTGCGTGAATGTGTCAGTAAATCTGTGGAGATGATATCTCACGAACGAATGAAGCGATTCGAACGAAATTTGGTACAAAATTACAATTAGGGAAAACCGGAAACCTGTTGCTTAATGTTAGAACATGTATTAGCAAAATAAGATTTCTTTTAGCAAAATGCTAAATAAAACTAACATAGTTTAAAGCTTTATTTGGAACTTGCATCTCCTTTAGGGAAAAAATAAAAATGCTGAAAATTTGGGAAACCAAAATCCAATCTTTATTTTTTTTTTTCTCTTATAATAAATTGCATATTCCACAATTACAAAAAATAGTATTTTTTAACATTGTCTTTAACACATTTGACAAGTATTTTCCATAGTTTGTTCATAAATAAATACTGTTACTGAAAGTATATATATATATCCATAAAAACTGTTATAAAAAGAATTGCTAAACACAGCATATATGTATGTGAACAGTAATGTTTACTTTTGAAATATTTATTAACTGTCTCAGAAATATGGCCCATGCTTATCTAAATAAATTAAAGGTGTACAGTGATGATAATGCATTAAATAGTTTTAAGTTATATTGAATATAAAAATCAGTAATAGTATATATGGTGAAATATTTATCTTTAAATTTGTTATGCTGACAGAGTAAATATTGATGACGGATTTTATCCCCAAACATTTTAATCCAATATCTAGTTAACTTTGTTATATTTTTTGTCATTTTTCAGTCATAATTTTCCAGAATTTAAATCCAATTGAAAATATTGTGGTTTCAGTTTTTTTATAGCTTATTTCTTTGTTATAAATGATTAAAAATGAGCCTACAATATTTTCATGTTACCTATTTAATAATAATGATAATATATATATATATATATATGTATATATATATATATATATGCTGATTTATACCTTTATTTTGTAAGTTTGTTAGAAAGTTAGGTTTTCCGAGTTACAGCTTCTCACTTTTCTTTCATTGGCTTTCAAACTTTTTTTATTATATATATATATATATATATATATATATTATTCATAAAAAAAATCCATAAATGTCAAATTAATGAGATCCTACATTCTACGGTATAAATATAATATATTACTAATTTGAATGAACGATTACACATACGTGACTTGCTGCGGCGCGGTAGCCGAGTGGTTAGCGCATGGGAATTGCACTCGGTAGGCCCGGGTTCGATTCCCGTCACTACCAAAACTGCTGCCGTGTTCACGCGATATACGATCACGTTAAACATGTGAGTCCGTAAGTCCTTCCGAGAGGTTGGTGGTAGGGAAGGAGGGTACGGTCCCTGTGGATGCCTCCTCCCCTGGGTTTTGGTCTAAATTGGGTGGCACTTTCTGTCTATCCAAACAGTTACCTTACACCTTTCTGGTGGGTCGGATGGTCTGGGTCTCAACAACAACAACATACGTAACTTGCTGGAAATGTAATTAGCCAGAGAATTTTAAAATGTAAAGTGCATTTAATTTTAACATTTGTTTATCATATTTAAATTGGGAAATATTTTTATTTATTTTCTAATAACATTTAAAATTATTTTATTTAATAATAAAATATATAAAATTAAAACAATTTAAAAGTATAAATTCATTAAAATTTTTTTAACTAAGGCTCTGCAGCATATTCCGTTTAGGCATTAACATATTTTCTAGCAAATTAAATTTCCAGACAGACACTTTGTTAAATTGCTCACCAAAATTTAGACTATTACTTTTGTTTGCAACCTGCATTATTAATTTTTTGGATGGGGTAAGTTTTTATCTATGTTTTGTGCAAGAATGTGTTTTCGTTTTACCCTTGTACCTTGAGGTATCTTACTGCTTCCTCTTGGAATCCCAATTTTTCGTCGGCTTATAGACATAGGTTGTACTTTTATTTTTCTTCCTCGAAATTTTCTTACTTTCATAGATAATGCCATCATAGTGATAGCAGAACTTACTTCATCAGGCTTTTCCTTTTCTTTCAATTCTTTCACTAGTCTGTTTACTGAAAATTTGGATAGAGGGAAAGAAAGGAGCCTTTGAAATTCTCCTAGTAGTGTTTCCTTTTCTTCCACAGTTGCCAGGCATGTCAACGTACCATTTGTTGAAGGCAATGATTCTCTGTGGTTGTTGATTTCATTTTCGGCGGTTCTTGATTCTTCAACTTCCAAATCATTTTCTTCACATCCTAAATTTGATATATTCATTTGATCCAAGTTCGAATTCATTGGTAAAAAAAATGATGTTTGTGGGCATTTGTCCCCAAGAGCAATGCAAGCAAGTTCATGCCTATCATTCCTATGAATAGATGAACACAAAAAATCATCATTTTTTTTGGTATCCTTATTTATTTTTTTTATTAAAGCAGTTATCTTAGCTTTGCATTTTGAATCTCTAAGAGATAATTCATTCTTTCTATGGCTAGAATGTTGGCATATCCATTTTTGGTTGAAGATAAACCTAAAATAAGGTACAATTCACAGTGGATTTTAAACAAATATATGCCATATAATATTCATGAAAATTAAAACTAATTTTGCAAAAAGAAAAAGAAAAACTTTCAAAACCTCCATCCCCTATTTGACAGAATATTTTTTACCGAATGCATGCCATATTTTCTACCATCCAATGCCATATTTCATGTATTTATTTAATGATAGAGCTGTACGTAAAAACCCAAATGCATCTTAACCAAATTAACTATTATTTTGCGCAAATATAACTTGACAATCAGAATTATAGCTAGTATCCGCTAAGCAATGAAGTTTGTATTTGAAATGATTATAAACTGTGAAACTCAATATCTCTTAAATCAAGAGTATTAATTTCCCCAAAATGATAGGAATTATCAAATAAATTAAAATTTATTTTCCAAGATATTGAATATTCATCAATGTTTCGTCATTTTTATTAATTTAGTGTCATTTTTGCCAATTTGGTGTCATTTTTGCCAAATTGTCAGCATTTTAAATATGTCAAGTTATTCGATATTTTGTTAATTTATCGACATTCATTACAGACAGACAGACAGACATATAAATTACTTTTGACGAATTGCTGGATGTCAAAATACAAAATTGTGGTAAAAAGTGTTTTCTCTCGTGAATAAACTCGTGTACCAGAATGATGCTACCACATTTGTCGCATAACAATGCGACAAATGTGGAAAGGGAGCATAATATGGAAAGGGAGCATATTTTACGACCGTATTCATTGTTTTAGTTTTATGAATTTTTTTAATTTATTTGGAAAACGTCCAATATGCCAAGAATGGGTCATTCTAGTATTCTAAAATTTGTGTTATTCGTTTTTTAATAAAAAAATTTAATAAAAAAGGATATTTTATGTAACATTATTAAAGTTCTGATTTTTTATGAGATTTTCAAAATTTCATTCGAAAATTGGGAGTTGATTTCCGAATATTCGATTACCTTTAAAATCAATAACTTCCAGTAATAACTGATTATAATAATTATAAAAAAATTTCGTTCGAAACGTTCGTTAGATATCGCATCCACTGACTCAAAGATACACGCTCTAACATACATGCATACAGACACACACACACGCACACACACACACACACTAATATGCATATACAGATTAATATACATACAATATTTATTAATATATATGCAGACACACACAGATATCACTTCAAAAACGTTCGATTTGTATTCAGGGATACTTGAAACGAGCTCTACCTTCGAAAACACAACCTCGAATTCGAGTTTTCGCCCCAGTCACAATAGTTTCTCTATACATTATACCAGAGTTTTTCAAACTTATTTGGGCGCGAAAACCTTTTGAAATGTAATGTGATGGTGGAAACTACCAAAATAAGAAAAATCTCTTGTCCAAATTATACATTAATTTTACTCTGTTCTTAAATTTTTTTAAAAATTTACATGAAACTATCATGTCGCGGAGCACCAAGGGTTCCGCAGAACAAACACATCTTGAAAAACGTTGCATTATACTATGTGTGTCGGAAAAGTATATATATTGCTCTCATAAACCGAAAAATGTCAAGCAAATTTCCTTAAAGTGTTCCAAATTTTGCATTTTTAAAATGGCAAATATTTCCTCCTAATCTTCAAATTATTTTAATAGTATTACACAAAATGAATAAAACTTACCTAGTCGGATTGTTATTTGGTTTATAAATAATCCAACCAGTATTTGAAATTCTACTGTATATTTGGATAAGGTTTCTAATATCTTCCCTATTTGTGCTAGATGCTCTCAAAATCACGCAATCATTATTCGATTTGTTGTAATCTACCTTGATTGTAAAATCTTTTTGTAAATGGGGTAAATAATCTGATACAAATGTATCTAATGACATTCTCAAACGCCGCAATCTGATATGCAATCAAATTATGAACAATATCCTTTATTAAAACAATTCGTCTTTCCCTCCAATTGCGGGTGTTGCCAGAATAAACCAGAACTGGCGATGAAACTACGTTTGGCGTGTGGCACGAGAGATTACTTCTGAATATTCTGAATCGGGATACCTTCTGTCTTATCGCGGCTGGGTGGGTTAAAACTAAACTGTGTGCCCCAAACAATGCATTTTTCTACCGAAGACGAAGAACGGAAACCTCCAAAATACCATAAATAACCCCCACTTACTCAATTAAGTAAAAAGCACAAGATATATATCGAAACTTTTTTTAATTTCTATTTTCTGTATCTAATACTACTAAACTATTTCTTCATGAACCTAAACTGAAAGAACTAGGTCAATAGGATCAATAAAATAAATCAGAATTGCATAAATACAGTAATTTATTTTCAAATATTTATTGAAACATCCAAAATCACTTATTTCCAATAATTCGACTTTTAGTTGAAATAAATTTCAGATAATTTCCTTAAAAATTGTAATTAATCTATATAACTAAAAGAATTTGAAGTACTTGATTAAGGGGGTCCGCACTGCCCGCGACCCCCGCTGGTTTCTAATAAACATTGATTTAAATATGCTCTTTGTCTGAGTCTGGGGTATGATTGTACAGGGTGAGGAGTGGAAGTGACCTTTGAAAAAGGTAAGAAAGGTGACAAATTTTTTCAAAAAAGTGACTAAAAGGTGATTAAAAAATAGAATTCTTGCCAATAGAATGAAACAACAAAATTTGGTTACAAAATTTTTTTACATTTTTTTTTATACTCCCCTACCAAAAAAGGCCGGGTAAAATCATAATAGATTTCTTCATTGTGATCCTGAATGGGGTGTGGCCATATAAATATTATACAAAAGGTTTACACATAAAGTTTATCAAATTTATAAAAACAAAAAATCTACACAAAATTATTCTGAAAATCTAATGATGTATTTATTCTCTTCAATGTTCTACAAAAACAATTCTAAAGAAAAAAAAGCTTGCCTTGAGCCAATTTTGCTGCCTTTAAATCATTTTTTTCAAGTGCTTTTCTCAGTTTAGCTGAAGCTTCAGAGAAGAGTTCTTCTCTAGCCTCCTTAGTTTGTAGGTGTGGTGTTCTTTTTTCTTGTCATTCAGTGTTGTAGTCTCACATTCGATTGACTTTTTTATTTTTTCCATCTTTTCCATATCTTCAGAATCCTTTCTTCTTTGTCCTTCTAATTCGATTTTCTTTTTCCTCTTACAATCTTCCATAAAGGCAGTGTACTTTGAATGTACTTATTGCCCATACTTGATAAGTTTTGGATTAATGGGTACAAAAAGAAAATGGGGGTATTGTTTCAAGGTATCCCTCATGATCAATATACTATTTAAAAATCTTTCTGTCATTGCTGACTTATCTTCTCCTAATATATGCTTAGGAATGGAAATCTTTTCTCTATGTCAGCATTTCCATGCGACAAAGAAAGAGCAGCCTTTATAACTTTTGAAACATTCAGAAACTTAATATCTCTTGATAATGAGTCCCTTTTTGAGATGTTTTGTTGCCAGTAATTATCAATAGTTTTGTTTTCAAATGCTGTATCATCTTTTTCCAGTTGTAAAACTTTCCACCCATCTAATAAATAATCTAGTTGAACATGAAATGGCATAATTTTTATAACTTTCAATATGTCTCTGCAGCTTCTAGCCTTTGCTCTTTCTTTTGCATCCAAAAATCTAAAACTTTTAAGTGATCCATTTGATAAGCAAGTCTTTTCCAGCAAGTCTTTTCCATCACATGCTTACAAGCAGTAATGTAGTGATTTCGAGCTTCTTTCAGAAACAACAACGAATTTATAGTGAATACTCCATTTCCTACCTAAATCATAATGGCTCAACTATAAGTTCCCCACATGGCATTGCAAATAATATTGCTAAAGACTTTAAAAATGTCTCAAATGCAACAAACTACTCTGAGCCGGTTTTATATCACAAACTTAGACCAGAAAATAAGCTCATTGTTTTCCCAGAAGGAAGAAACTTAAGATTCACCTTAAGATGTCAATAATATAAGATGCATATATAGATATAAGATGCACCTTACAATGTTAGAGTATGAGACAGTTTTCTACCGAACACACAAAACAACGTAAATGGGCAAACGTAAATGGATTCAGTTTTTCTGCTCAAAAGACATGTTGTATTCACTTCACAACAAAACGTGGCATTCACTTACCCCCAGAAATCTTTATGGGAGACGTTAAGATCACAGTAGCAGATGAAGTAAAATTTCTCGGGGTCTGGTTTGATAAGAAACTCACTTTCTTGCCCCACATCCAAAGACTGCGAACGAAATGTGAGAAAGCTCTAAATATCTTAAAAGTTCTTTCAAATACAAAATGGGGTGCAGATCAGACTTCCATGCTTCAAATCTATAGAGCTGTTATTCGGTCAAAGCTTGACTATGGATGTTCTGTGTACGGATCAGCACGAGTATTTGTGCCCAAGAAGCTTGATCCAATTCATAATAATGCTCTTCGTATTTGTTCTGGTGCCTTCAAAACTTCTCCTACTCAAAGCATATACGTTGACTGTAATGAGACATCACTCGAACTCAGGCGAGAACAGCTCTCACTGAATTATCACTTTAGAGTCATGTCCATGAACTACCATCCTTTGCAAAAGATCATCCTGGATGTGCAGTACGATCGGCTGTATGCAGCCAGACCCTCCTGTATCCTTTCCTTTGGCATGCGAATGCGCAATAGTGTATCATCAACTCCACTAGAAAATGTTAGTAAGAGAAAGGCTTGTGAAATACCTCCATGGCAAGTCCCAAATTTAATTTTTCTCAATCCTTTTGATAATTTTTTAAAGAGTAGTACACCTGATTCCATTTTTGTTCAAATTTTTGCAGAACATCGAGATTTATTTAAGGAGTTCACTCCTATTTTTACAGATGGCTCCAAAACAGCAGCTCATGTCGGATATGCTTATGTATGTAATGATATAGTTAAGTCTTTTAAGCTTCATACCTCATGTTCCATTTTTACTACAGGAATCACAGCAATTCACTAGTCATTAATTTTCATCTCCCATCAAAGGGTAAAAAATACATCATATATACAGATTCGTTAAGTTCTTTGCAATTATCCACCATGCAATTAGACACCATTGCAATTAGACACCATATTCATTTTTGTTGGATTCCGGGTCATGTTGGTATAAAGGGTAATGAATTGGCTGATACCGCTGCAAAAACAGCTGATCATATTCTGAATCATCTCATTCCTTTATCAGATATAAAAAAAAAAACTATTAGTAAAATATTATATGATAAATGGCAACATTCATGGAATCAGCAAACTCAAAATAAATTGTATGAGATAAAGCCTTTAATACAAAAGTGGACTAGTTTTCAGTGTAGGAAACTTGATGTTATATTAACTTGTTTGCGCATTGGTCATACTCGTTTTACCCATAGACACTTGCTTTTAAGAGAAATTGAACCCTTTTGTAATAGTTGTCAGACGTCAGCAAGTATCAAACATATTTTAATTGAGTGTTCGAAATATAAACAGTTCTGTTTTAAGCATTTCAAGACTTATACTATACATTTGGCAGAATTGATTGGAGAAAATCCTCATTTAAAATTATACACGTGTTTTTAATCCATACTAATTTATCCCCTCAGGGGTTCACTTCTTTAGTGAATACGGGTGTTGCAATCCCAAGGTACCTTAGCAAGGCTTTTCTTTCCTTTTTCCTTTCTCTCTCTTTCTTTTTCTTTCTCATTTTTTGTCTATCCTCCTTTCCCCTTCTTTTTGTTTTGTTCTCCTTTTGTGTTTTGTGTTTCTTGTCCCTCTCAGCTGCTGGTGTCATCAATGCCGAGCCCTTAGGAAACATCACATCTGCTCTATGGGTGCTAGTACCACTCTTCGGCCTCTGCCGTAAGGTACACCGTTTGGGCTCGGGAATGGGTTCATGTGGGTGTGATGCGAAAGGGGTAGAGCTGCGTGCATCAGTAGTTTTGCTTTTAAGAAACGTTTGCAGTAAACGGTTCCAGAGGTGAGTCCCTTGGTTGTGTTGGTTAGATGGTGGAGAGTGTTTCATATCTAGAAATCCCCCATGGATCTTTGTTGGTCCTTGGGCCCTGTGCACCAGGTGCACGTTATGGCCCGCTCTCCATCATCTAGCTTTGTGAATGACTCCGGCGGTTACACTTGGCACGTTATAAAAGTGTGGGGAGATGGAGCCTGGCGGGGGCTCCGATCGATCTGGAAGTAAACCGTGGTTTTTTATTAGTGGTTACAAGCATGGAGAATTTGAGAATGCTTTTGGCCTCGGGTTCTTCATGCTCTTTTTCAGATGAGAACAATGCTGTTCTGCCAAATATATCACGCATGGATTGGGCTGAGAGGGTTGAGATTACTGAATCCTCAAAGCCAAAAGATGTGACTCCCAGAGGCATGGGACAAAGTTGTGTAACATCAGGTAATGCCTCAAAAGCTAGATATTTCATCATAAAGAAGTCTGAAGGAACTTTTGCAAATTGTTCACCTTTTTTGATTCAAAAAATATAGCTGCCTATGTAGGTGATGCAAAAAATGTTAATAAACTAAGATCCGGTGACCTTTTGGTCCAAGTTACCACAAATACTCAAGCAACAAACATAATGAAAATGACCCATATTGGAAGTTTCAAGATCACAGTAAACATACATATGTCACTTAATTATTCTAGAGGCGTAATTTCCGAATCAGATCTGATTTATGACAGTGAGGAAGAAATTTTGAACAATTTAATTGACCAAAATGTGTGTGCTGTAAGACGTATCAACATTCCTAGAGAAGGGAAAGTCTTACCAACTAAACACCTCATACTTACCTTTAACTCGCCAGATTTACCAAAAACCATTAAGGGGCCTCATCAGTCGCAAGCTTCAATCTTCACCTTCCATGTTAATCTATGGCCGTTTTAGTGCTATTGCTAGATGGCATAGCTCCTCCAAAAATCAACCTATTTCAATTTTGTTTTCAGGATCTCAAAGCTAGAGATATTGAAGTTGGCTTCTAGATTTTACTTTTTGTTTAAATTGTTGTTAAGTATTTTTAACAATTTATTGAAGTTGAGAGTCACTAAGAAAAGTCAAAACTAAAAGTTTAACCGTCTTTTATCAATTTGCATTTCATAATACTCGTATTTGAAAAACGCAATTCCCATGAATAGAATTCTAGCTTTCGATAGATGCTTAAATTTTTGTGCTATCATAAATAGATTTCCAGCAACTTTTAATTGAAGCAAATATTGATCTGAAAAAAATTGTATTTTGCTTTCCCCCCCTTTCTTATCTCCTTCAGGGGTTGACAGGACTCCCGTGGGGAGACGTTGTTTATGGGCGTTTATTCGAAGGCGGCGGGATTTCTTCTTGTCAGGAGGAGGATAAGGGGCAGAACTAATCCCGCCGGTCATGAAAGGAAGAAGGGTAGAGGGTGAAAATTGTTCTCACGTTACGTGGAAAGGCATTTCGAGTTAGGAGTGGAGAACGGTTTAGAGACTGGACCTTTTTATTTCAGTATGCTTACTCGATATAGAGCATCTCTTTCTTCATTCTCGAATTAGCTAGTTTTACCAATCACTATTTAATAATATTCAGCTGTAATTTCAATTTGTGCAAATATTGTTAAAAGTGTTTTGTATTATAATATAGATACACCTGGTATTCGATACAGTCGGCTGCATGAAAAAGATGCAATAAGGGCACTAGAAACACATGCTGCTATTAAAATTTCAGAATGCGGCTTGTTTATAGATAAAAATCTACATTTTTGGGGGGCCACACCTGACGGTATAATAGAAAATGAAGACTGCATCATTGAAGTAAAATGTCCTTCATTTTGCAAAGATTTATTTCCAAATGAAGTAATCTTGCAGAAAAAATTTACCTTTTGGACGACAGATAAAAGTAAATCTGTTATAACCGGAATCAATAAAAAGCATTCCTATTTTTTCCAGGTTCAAGGCCAATTACATATAACAGAAATGAAATATTGTTTATTTGCCGTTTGGACTCCATTAGGTATAAAAGTTGAAAAAATTGAGCGCGATGACAGATTTTGGGAAAAAGAAATGGAAGAGAAAATCACTAAATTTTATTACGACTGCCTGTTGCCTGAAATTTTAGACCCGCGGCACACCCGATCAATGCCTATTCGAGATCCGTCATATATTTTAGATGCCATGGAAAAGAAAAGGAATTCGAAAAAAATAAAATTAGATAAGGATCAAGAAAATTGAAAGTAAAAAAAAAAAACTGCATCTGTTTGACAAATATTACGTTCCTCAAGTTACTCTGCTTTTTACAACAAAGTACAACTTACATTTTCCCCATATACATTATTGCCTTGTTTTTTGTATATTACTTCAGTTCACTATCATTCAATGATTTTTAGTATATCCAGGGTTCATTGCACACGTGAATAAGTACTGAAAGTTATTCCATATTTCATACAAATGTCATTTGTTGCAATTTTTTTTTTATCTATGAGCCTTGTTTTTTGTATATTACTTCAGTTCACTATCATTCAATGATTTTTAGTATATCCAGGGTTCATTGCACACGTGAATAAGTACTGAAAGTTATTCCATATTTCATACAAATGTCATTTGTTGCAATTTTTTTTTTATCTATGAGAGTACTAAAAAATTGTTTTTTATATGCCCGTCTTTCAACAGCTCTGAGGTTATAGTATAGTCTGTACATTTTTTAAATTATGATGCTTTTTATTTATACATTTTATATACAATTTGTTCAATTCAACTAGTTACATTTGTCAATATATATATCAAAAATTTATCGCATGGTATTACATGTGAAAAGTGAACATGTTTATCAATAGGAAATATATTTTTTTTTATTTTGTATAACTTTATGATAATTTTTTTGAAAAATGCGCAATATCTCGAGAACGGTTCATGTTAGCGTTCTAAAATTTATGTCAATCATTTTCTAAGGAAAAATCACATAAGAAATGTCTATTTGCGTAACTTTATTAGCGGTTTTGATTTTTTGACGATTTTTTCAAAATTTCACTCGAAAATTTATGTGGGTTCTGAACATTCGATTGCGTATAAAAACAATAGGCTTCCAGTGTTTACGGATTGTGATTTTTGTACCAAATTTCGTTCGAATCGGTCCATTCGTTCGTCGGTTATCGTCTCCACAGACCCACTGACACACACACACACACATCACCTCAAAAACGTTTGATTCGTGATCAGGGATGCTTGAAACGTGTTCTCCCGTCGAAAACTCGAATTCGAATTTTCGACCCCGTCACAATACTTTCCTTATACATTATGTATATAAGGAAAGTAATAATAATAAATATTAACAACACACTAATTTCATTCCGTTGCCGAGCAACATGGTATCAGATAGAATCTTCGTCATAAAATGCGAAATTAAATAACCATTTTGATTTCTTTATACTTTTCATTGTTCAGTAAAAGCTTGTTTAAAATAAACCATGGAGATAGATTTCCCATTTAAATCATGTTTCAAACAATTCATGTTTTCAGAAAGTGACTAATTAGCGCAAAAAATCTCCCATCAAATTCAGAGTTTAAATTTTAATTCACTTTCAAACGATTCCTCTGTTGTAATTATTATTTCAATTTTTATTTTAAAAACTGCCGAACACATTTTGTTGAAATTTTTTTTTTACATATTTCACATGATAATTAGAATATTGCCTAAAATATTCGAAGCATTTATTCCATTTCTTCAATCCGGGTTAAATCTGAAACTAATTTTCATTCCTGTATATCCCACGGACCATCTCAACAATATACTAAAATTTCATTTTGATAAAGTCATTTTTACGGCAGTTATCATGCAAACGGACAAACAGAATGACAAAGTCATAAACACGTTACAACTATGTTGGAAAGTGAAGAAATATTTGATTTGTTTGACACATTTTCTCAAATGTGATCCTTGTTTGTAATAAATTTAAATATGATGTTGAAGTAAGATTGGTGTGATTTATTTTACTATTGTTAATAAAAATTCAAATATACTTTTTATTTCTCCTGTCCTATGTATCATACCTAAAATAAACTATTTAATTAAGAATCGAAATTTTTTCAAAAGATGTGTATAATTACCCCTAGCTACAGCAATGATGATTTTACATCGCTGGCTTCTCACGTCGAAGTACATGGCTCTAGTCCTCAATATCATTCTCTTTCTATCATGACCAATTTTTCAAATTATAAAATTTTCAAGCGTATAATAATATGGGGGAATTTATCATATTTGTACATCCATCCACAATTTAAATTCCTCTTGTTCGAAGTCTGCTATATTTTGAATCCTAGGACGAATGTCGAGTTTATTGCATGAAATGGTCTAAAACTTTGTCGTTTACGTGAAAATTGAAACTTAAGAACATAAATTAGGGTTTATTTTAAAAGTAATATTAAATTACCAATTCTGTCAGATATTGGGATTAGAAAAATTTCTATTCCCGAAATCCCGAGATTGTAAAAACATCCGAGATTGCAATCCCTAATTGCATAAATAGGAAGTTATTATTATTATTAGTAGTAGTATTATTAATATTTATTATTATGCCTCTAGTCATGGTGATATAGAATGCTATCCCATTTCATGTTCAAAATGGATTACAAACTGTAAAATATTTGTAATAAAAAATAATTATTTCCTCTGTAGTTTTTTAAAACAAAGATTTTACTAGCACGCAAAATAATCAACGATGGCTCTTATTCAATATTCCACCACCTTGCTGAATGCATTTTCCCCTTTCCTGTGGCCTTGTGTGTTGGTCTCATCATCGGAGGTGACGGGTGAAGGCGCGTGCTCAAAGTGATATAGTACTCTGGGGACACATACAATGGTAAGGGGAAGATCTCCAGGCACGGGAATTTGACACTAATAACTTTCTGTCACAGCAAGGTACTTTAAACATAACACACACAGTTCCTGGAAGCTGCCGGTCCTCCTGTGGAGGAAAGTAAACTATTTGGTCCGATCTCAGACGGAAAGAAATCTGGATATTTTTTGTGTGATGAGGAGCCTTAAAGCAGCCTATCTGATGTGCAAAGTCCATCCTTTCGTTCCAAATCCATTAAGGTGCTTTAAGTGCCAAAGATTTGGACATTCTAAAAATTCATGCAGAGGGAAATATGAAACGTGTGCCCGATGTGCTGAGCCCGAATATGAATCTGAAAATTGTTCCAAAAAATTTCAGTGTGTTAATTGTAATGGTGAACACCCATCATATGCTCGATCGTGCCCTAAATGGAAGATCGAAAAAGAAATACAAACTGTTAAAATCAATAATAATATTTCTTTCCCTGAAGCACGTAAAATAGTAACAGCACGTACACCTGAAGGTGTATCCTATGCCACTGTAGCCACTAAATCCTCAACTTCTGTTGCCACGCAATGTGAGAAAAGATCTATTGCTACACAAACTGAACCTATCTCTGTGCCCGAAGACAGTCCAAATCCTACTAACCCATCAAGTACTCAATTTAAACCTAAATCTGCCATACCCTTAGCAACTTTTAGACCAGAGCTTTCACAGCCAAATAAACCAAGTACCAGTGGGGATAATGAAACATATACTACAATGAACAAAAAAAAATCCAACCCAAAATCTAAATTAAAAAATGAGAAAGACGAACTTGCACCTAGAAAATCATTAAAAAGAGTAGATGCAAAAAATGATGCCAATATTGATGATGCAGTACAACTATGTGTTTCGGATGACGAAACAATGTTGACGGATGTGTTGCCACCTTCATCCAATAGGTCCAGGGTGAACAGTTCTCTTTCACCAAAAAAGAAAAAACCTACATAATGGCTTCTTTAGTTTCTTGGAACTGCCGTGGTTTGCAGACCAAGTTGTTTGAGGTTAAATCATTAATTAATACTTATCACCCCATTTGTGTCTGTCTTCAAGAAACCTTTTTAAAATTTAACAATAGTGTAAATTTTAAACATTTTACTTGCATTCGAAAAGATTTTGATCAAAACAGTAGGGTTTCTGGGGCAGTAGCCTTGCTAATTTCCCAAGACTATCCTACCTCCAATGTACAACTTACCACTAACTTACAAGCTGTTTTCTGCTCATATCCATATTAAGACATTGATTACAATATGCTGTATATATATTCCACCAAATGATAATATTGATCACAAGGAACTTGATGATTTGATTGGTCAACTACCTCCGCCATTCGTAATATTGGGTGATTTTAATGATCACAACCCTCTTTGGGGTAGTTGTGACATGAATCACAGAGGACAGCAAATTGAACAGTGTATTAGTGATCACAGCCTGTGCCTATTAAATAGCAATGAACATACCTACTTTCATCAACCAAGCAAGACATTCCACACTATCGGTCTTGCTTTCTGTTCCCCATCAGTCCTTCCATACTGGTCCTTTTTAGTCGACAAAGATCTACACAATAGCGACCATTTTCCCATTGTTCTCTCTAACAGTCAAATCAGATCACCTGTGAACCAAGGTACTGGAATCTAAATATATCATTCTGCTTCATTAAATATTTATAAACTTTTGCTTTTATTTGAATGTTTGTCTGTAGTTAAATATGTTAATTTTTTTAGGGTGTTAAGTGTCACAGTATGACAGTTCCATTAGAGAGCAAAAATAAGATTGATTTGGTTATAGTAGGTGCTGTTGCAGTCTCTCTTGAGGGTAAATATTAAATTTTTATTAAACCAGAGATTTTTATTCATGTATTGAAAATGTGTCATGATGTCTTTTTAAAAAGTTATCTAGGAATTCTATAACCAAAAGTAAAGAAAATTATGTTTAATATTGATTAGAACCTAAAGTGTTAGATATGTTTCTGCCCACTACAGGGACACAGAGGACAGTAAGTCAGTTTTGAAATAAAGAAACTTTCTCGGCCCTTCATGTCAACACTGTCATATTTTCAGTTGTTTGGTAGACACAATCCTGTTGTAGAAAGATAGATTACAAAATCTCGAAATATGTTCCAATCTATGTTCTCTATCAGAGTGTGAGTCTTATAAGATTGACTCCCCCCCCCTTCCTAAAAAAAAAAATTAACAAGCAATGCAATGTGTATGAGCTTTGCTACAGCAGTGTTTACAATTTCTAGAGACAAAGTATTTAGTTTAATAAAAAGAGCACTGACAATGAAATCTTTTGATTTCTGATGAAAATTCTTTTTCAAATTTCTGTAGGGCAAACTGACCCAGCTGTCTTGGAACACGGGCATGAAGCATTGTCCTTAGCTGTTGTAATTGCCATTTTCCAGGAACTTGTAGCAATCCTGTCCTTCTAGTTTTTATGTTGTTGAGTTTATTATTATTATTCTTTGTCAGATGAGGTATGAGTGAAATTTTACCTGTTATTTTGTTCTGAGTAATAGAAGGACTTTCATGACTTGAAGAATAAGATAAACGTTTCATTCTTAACGTCTCACACAGTGTCCTGAAATAATTTGTTTTTCTGCAAACAGTTAAAGTACATGCATTTTGGTTGTGTTTTTCTTTTCTTTAATTTTCAGTTTTGTGTTTCATGTTATATTTGTTTGTAGCCTTTTGATTCTAAAGTTGCAGTATTCTCATATATTTTAGTATATTTTTATGCATTCTCATAATTACTTAAAAATTAAAAATGCTGCATCCTAATGAATATAATAGATGTTTAGAAACTAAATAGATTCAATGTATTACATTAATATTTTATTACTTAATACTCTTCATCAAAAATCATCTGTTGTTTTACTTATGTCTACCATATAATAAACCTGTAAATAAGTATGGGTAATATATCTGTAAATTTTTTAATTATAAAATATTTAAACACAATTTTGCATAACATCAAACAAGTTGAAAAAAAAAAAATCGCACATTTTTCAGTTGTCAACAATTGGCCTCATCATGAACCTACCAGCCAGTGACTGACTGCTTTGAAACCAGGCATTGTTTACAATGGGTTTTATTCCTTCCCTTTAATTAATGTTCCTTATTATTTCCTATCAATAAGAAATGTATTAGCACTTGCATTACACATGAATATTTATAACCATCATTGTTCTTTTATGAACCCCTTATAAATATCCTCCGCCCCCACCCCCCTTATATTATAAAAATTTATGTTTGTGTATATAAAATGATGCATAAGTAATTAAGTATTTTTATCTACTTTTCTGATCTTAAGTAAGCAGCCTAAATTATGAGGATTCTAACTATTATCTTCAATTTGTGCAGTTAAAAAAATTAATTTATCAAGAATATATTTTAAAGTAAGAGATATGTAATTATAAAATTTTCTGTATATTTGCAATTTTGTTTTGTTAATTTTTTTTTTTTTTTATGCTTTGAATTTAAGTTTTGAAATAGATAAATTATCTGTATCTTTTTTACTACATGTGGGCCACATTATGCAATGCATTCTTTAGCTAAAATTTATAATTGTGCCCTTTCGTATGCAATGTGCTCCTTTTTTAAAGTCAGCAACCTGCCCTTTTGAAATCCTAGAATGGACCCTGTAAATATATATATATATATATATTAGAAAGAAGTAATAATAAAAATAATTAATTCAAGTAATCTTGAAATATTAACATCACCATAGAAGCAAAACCACTACCATAATGCCGATAATAGAAAAGATCAGCACCGGCTTAAATTCGGAGATTAAAATGAATTAAATTCATCTTCAGGTCTGAGTATTTAATTCTATTTAACCCAAACAAATGCCTGTTTCAGATTGGAAAATAGTACATTACTATAAATGTCCAAACTCGGACTAGAGGCACCATAAGATAAAAAAATGAAGATAAGAAGCATTAGGAAAATTTGTATTAACATGTGGCAGGAATCCTTCTTCTTTCACCACATGTATATGTGACCAACCTCAACAGTATAATAAATATCTAGAAGTACCGGAATGAACATGACGAAATACAACCTAGGAGGCAGTACGAACGTTCACAGCGACACTCCCAGACCCATCCAGTGAGTCAGAACAGGAGACAGGACTATTACCCGTATAAGCAAAATAGAATATGTACATGCAGCAAAGATGAAAATTCTTACTAAACAAGAGATTCATAGAAGAAACGGATAAACGAAAATGCCACTATACACCATTATAAGGGCCCTCGAATCGTAGTTTCAAACTGGTTAAAGTTACAAAATTTTAGCAAAAATATAATTGAAAACATAATATTAATATATCTTATTTTCAGATGTTTTTGATTTTTCTAATTTTTTTAGCTTATTTTATTACTTTTCATTTTTATTTATTTATATAATTAATAAATAATTATTATATATATATATATATATGCTTAGAGCAAATTGAATGTGTTCGTGGAAAAAAAAAAATTGTTAGAAAATTGGGGGGGGGGGAGATCAAAATCGAGTACAAAATTATGGCCACTAACATCATCAAAGTGGCCACTGAGCTTTATGAGGTCACTGGCCACTGGCTACTGTTGATTTTTTTTAATCTAAAGCCTTATCGCGCCATCCAACCAACGCAACCTAGGAACTCAGCCTCTGGAACCGTTTACTACAAACATTTCTTAAAAGCAATACTACAGATGCACACCGCTTTGCCCTTTTCACAACACAACCACATGATCCCATTCTCGAGCCCAAAGCGTATACTTTACGGCAGAGTCTAAAGGGTGGTACTAGGGTCCATGAAGCAGAAGTGATGTTTACTAAGGGTTCAGCATTGATGCTATCTGCAGCTAAGAAGAAAAGTTTGCAAGTGTACCTCGGGATTGCAACACCCGTATCCACAAAAGAAGTGTACCCCCATGGGATTTTACAGGGTGAGGCAGGATGCCTCACTCCCAACCCCCAACCTGGAGGACCAGTGTACCTTGTTTAGTCTGGAACCTCACCTTTGACCTGTCCGGCAAGGGAGACCTTACCAGTAGCAAAAGCTACCGCCGGCTTAGCTCTTAGGATCATCGGAACACGCAAGCTCCATCACCACGACAAAGCATAGGTATCAGTCAGTGGAGTAAACAAGGATTAGAAAGGGGAAGCAAAAGATTTAAGGCACGTTTGGTGGCTCAAGGATATACACAAGAAAGGGAGATTCATATGATGAAGTCTTTGGCCCAGTGGTTAACTTCAGTATAATTAGAACCTTTTTCTCTATATCTGTTTGCATGCTCAGCTGGATCGGGGCCGGCGGGATTTCTTCTTCTTATTAGGCCTAGGTGCAGGTTTTGTGGCGTCACAATTTACATCCCATCCACGGCTTTTTACACTTTGCTCCAGTTCTTAATCAGTGTCGATTATGGAGTCGATATTTTAGAGTCATAGAAGTTGGTTGAAGTAAAAATGATTTAATTGAATAAATATAACATAAACAAATTATATATATAAAGAAGGAATATAAATAAGATTGTAAAGTAAAAAAATACTGAATATTTCCATAGTTATGAGTTTTTTTTTCTTTTCTTTTAAAAGATTCAATGCCAGGTTTTAACCTTTTGAATTTTATTTTTTCATAAAATTCATTTACTTGAGAAATCTGGCTTTTGTTCTTAAATAACCAAATACACAGAAACACATTATGACCTTTTATATATATATATAATAATGCTTTTGGGCAGAGTTAATTCAATTTCTAATTACATAGTTCTAAAACATTTTTGTAATAAGGTCTTTCAAAAGTTTTAACTGTCAGATTTATATAACATATATCCTGATATACATACATACTTAATAATAATATTTAATAATAATATACTATTAATAATTATTTAATACTATTAATTAATATAATATTAATACTTATTTAATACTAATAATAATTAATATACATACATATTTAATAGTAATATACATACATACTTAATAATATATATATACTTAATAATAATATGCATACATACTTAATAATAATATACATACATAATAATACAGACATTAGATTTATATTTTAAGCGTCAATAAGTGATCACGCCCATTATGAACGACTATTTCGGACGTTACATTTGTAATTGACAGCAGGGTTGTGATATAAAAATAGTTATTTTTCGTTATTGTGCACTTTCAGATTAAATTGAAATCCCTGTTTTGGTAAAATGAAATGTAGAGATTAGCGTGAATGACAGGAAAAGACAGTAGTCTCAAATAGTAATAATTTAAAAAAAACTGAAAAATCGCTTTCAGGTGATATGCTTTTTTACAACAGAAATAATTTAATAAATTTGAATAAATCGATTAAATATCAAATATAATACTGTATTACAATGACAAACTATTTTATCAAACTTATTTAATAGCTTAAATCTTACCTGTTTTTTTTTTTTCAATGAAAATAATTTCAGACGTTACTTATTGACAGACGATTTTCACCTGTGATGTGAAGTTTTGAAAATTCTACTTTTAACACTTTAAGGTTGCTGAGTGTTGTCATCAGCATTTTAATGAAACGATAATAAGCTAAATAATCCACGAAAAGTTTTCGGCACCAATATGAATTTCAGTTTTTCCAAACAAAAAATTATGAAATTCAGATTTTTTTTTTTTTTTTTTTTTTTTTTGTAATTACAAAAATGCATGTAAAAAAAACAAATCAATGATTTGTGTATTTCATATTTTTATATTTAATACACATGTGCATAAAATAAATAAAACCATTGGTTTCCAGTCTCTTTGGAGGTCAGATGATTGAAAGAATAAAGTTAAATTATTCATTAATTAATAGTACTGTAGCAATAACATTCTCAATTTTAATCTTGCCTTTTGCTACGACAATATGACAATTGCCCATAGACCATTTACAAATTGCAGATCAATGATTCCTTTTTGACTCACTAATAAAAAATCAAAACACGTACACAAAAAGAACAAGATAATGTAAAAATTTTATTTACATGAAATTTTCTGCACATTTACTTTTTTAATTACTTACACCAAAACATTTGGGGATGTATAATCCATGAATTTTGGGAGGGGAGGGGGGTGTACCAAAAATTTTAGAGGGGTGCAACAACAATCCGCAAAAATGTCTAACTCTACACTTTACATATATAAATCAAACAATTGTTTATATTGACAACAACAAACCTTACTAAGAAAAATTTCATTATTCTAATGCATAAATAAAAAAAAATATGTATTTGCATTCTACTTATTCCATTAAGGTATATTTATTTATACCTTTGAAAGTTGGAAATGATAAACTTTTCATTTTCTACTTCATTTTGTATTTCCAAATTTACAGCTTTTGTATTCTGAAATTGTTTCTCTGAATTTACATTCATTTGTACTACCCTTTTTTGAATGTCACCTTGCACTATAAAAACAACCTCAGTCGCCATACTAAGCTTTTATAATTAGTTCGAAAATTTATATTACAATATACACTTTTATTTTTGTGGTTCATGTAACTAGGAAGGGTTATCTTATCCTTAAAGTGCATTTTAATTTCAATTAAAAATTATACAGGGTGTTTGGGGTAAAGTCATTTAACATTGTAAGCCCCTAATGATAAAATTACAATTAACAGGCTGAATTTTAATTTTTATGAAAATTGTCCCTCTTGACATTAGTTTTAAAAAATGTCAAGCTACATGATGTGACACATTTGTTGCGACCTTTACCAAACACCCTATATATATACATATATACTGAAGAGTAATTACATTACATGCATGTTATTTCAATGGAAGAGGTACATATTTTGACATATTTAACTTTATAACTTTCGATATATTTTGCCTATAAAAAACATTTTCCAGGAAATTAAAGAGCTTCAGAGACTTGACATGATAACTAATAATTAAAAATTATCAAGCATTTTATCAATTATAGATTTGCTGTTAAAAAAGAGCGTAAAAATTGAAGGTTAAAAGAAAAGTTTTGCAGAAACTTATTTAGAATAACAAATTTTCTCTTACACGAATGGAGAATTATTAAGAAATATCTATTAATACCTATAGAAGCAAATTCATTATACTCTAGATCAGATTTTATGACATTTTTCCTCCAACCTTATACTTTTATGCTATTATTCGATACTGAATGTTTAAGTGATGTCGTGCTCAAAAATATTCAGTTATTTGTAATTATATTAAGCATTCGAAGCTCTTTATTTTTCCATGAATGATTTTTTATGAGTAAAATACATTGAAAGTTACAGAGCAAAATATGCACCTCTTCGATTGAATTTACATGCAAGTGGTCATAATGTAATGGCTGTTCGGTGTATATAAATATATGAAAAATCATTAAGAAATACCTATCCATTGGGTAGAGGAGATTTCACATTAAAAATTGCTATAAGTTGAAAGTTTTCGTTTATAGTTTTTTGATGTTCTTTTATCATTTCGGACCTTCGTATAATTATTTAAAAAAATATTTGCAATTAGAGACATCTTTTACCCAAAATACTGTGCTCTGCTCCACAACTACATGTTACATTTGGAATCAAATTTAATAAATCATCAGTTGAATTATGAGATTTTTTTGTCTTCCATTTCTTAAAAATTCTTCCTCATACTTTATGCTTATTAGTTTTCAAAAAATTTGATAAGTATGTATAATGATATTTACTGTAATTTCTTGGGGCCATTTAAGTGCACCTCTGTCCACGAGTCTCAAATATTGTAAAACTTCTTCCTTCTCAAGATTTTCATGTTCCAGTGTTTTGTTTTTAGTTAAAATGGAATAACACAATTAACAACTAAGTTTTTTACTCACACTGTGTGCTACATATCCAGCAATAAAAATTAAAACTGACATAGTAGAATCAGTTATTTCCATGTCATCAAAAGTATTGCAAATCTCATAGAAGGTTTTGGGAACCTCATAGTGTTGGATTTCGGCATCCAAATTGAGATGGTCAAGGTATTTTATCTTGAACTCTCCCATATTGTGGGAGTCAATGAGATTTAAAACTTTAAGTTTTTTTTCCGATTCTAGTACTTGTCTGTAGGAAACATAATTTCCCCCACTCATCTGACGATATTGCCCAAACCGAGCCTCAAGACTATCGGTCTGAAACTTTCCCAGTAATATATATTTAAACCCAAAAGTGGTAAAAATATATTCAATCAATTGAAGTAGTGATTCAACAGTAAAACTGAGAGCAAAATGAGTTTCCTTAGTTAAGATCCCACCTTTTTTTTTCTTTAATTCCTAATGCATTTTTTTCATTCGCTTTTGATTTATGAATATAATCCCATGCATTTAGCCATGAAACAAACTGTTGTAAAAAAAAAACTTTTTCATCTGAAACACCATTAATGGGATCACAAAATTCATCACGACTGTATTTACCTTTTTGTGGATGTTTCACATTCACAACTTTCCACCATTTCCAAATATAATCAATGAACACTTTTGTACCTTTCATTTCAATATCACCAGTGTCACTGATTTCTAAGGCCACACTATTTGTTCTATGAAACAAACACAATGCATGAGTAACATTTTGTTGTTCTGTAGAAGTAGGAAAGAGTACCATTTGGGACAATTTAAGGGCTACTTTGACAATTTTACTTTTGTCACTTTCATAAATTTGTTTTAAAGGAGTTATACTTGCAGTATAGACTTCAATGTTATCATTAGGACTTTGGTAATAAAATGTTTGATTAGGTTGATTTAACCAATTATTTCTAACCGATTTGATTAAATGAACAGTATAAAATAAGAGAAAAAGTTTTCGTGTAGGATCTTGAGGATTGTTTATACTATACTTCAATTCACCATTACACATTAGAGTAAACATGTTGCAGTTTACTCTATTGTCTGATATCAAACATAAAACAGAATAGCCACATTCTGACAAAATCTGTAAAACTCTTAAAGTGTAACTATGGACAGAACAGAATAAATACAAATACAAGCATAAAAGCTTGTATTGTGGTGGCTTCTGAATTGGAATTGGCTGATATGCCAGCAAGATAACCAGCTTTATAGCTTACTGATGGAGTGACATAGATCTCATCTAAAAGAACATTAATAATTTTTTCAGAGTCATCTATTAAGCTCGCTTTTTGTTTTAAATATCTCACATGGGCATTTACAGTGTTGGTACTGGTACAACTAACTAAGTTTGATAATTTCTTAAGGTAGCACGGATTAGGCAAAATTAGGACACCACTATTTCTTAATTCAGAATAAGATGACAGATAGCAAAAATACAATTTGAAAGCCCAAATAAGAACATCTGAACTATAGCGCAATTGTTTTACAGATATTAAAGTTACCTGTTCTTTCAAGAATTTCAGTTTTAATCGTAAATGTTTCTCATCATCCTTTTTCTTCAATTTCATCATAGCACTTCTGCAGAAGATAAGCGGCAGTTAACAATTTCTGATCAAAAGATATATCATTTATTTCATAGGATACTAAGAGGTTCATTAAACAATCAAATTTCCTCCATCTATCGCATTTGTAATCTGTGCCTAAAATCCACTCCAATGACTTAATCTCTATTGGGTTTCCTAAATGCCACACTTTGATAGTTAATTCTTTAAATACTTTTATGGACACTGTAACTTTAGGACAATCACAGTCATCGATCCGATAATACAACACATAATCATCACGAATAATATTAATCCAATCAGTATGTTGCCTAGCGCCACATTGTTTTGTAAATTGTTCAAAAGATGAAATAACATCATTGGCACACTATTGCGAAAACTTTTCTTCATCTTTTGCTATAATTTCCTGCTGACGTTGAGATGGTGATTTTCGTTCTGAAGCCAGTTGCACAGTTAAGTATGATGGTTGGTCTGGAAATATAGTTGGGTATGCATCTTTTGTTAGCGTAAAGTTTTTTCTTGGAAACACAATCACTGTGTCATCGTCTCGGGTTAATTTGTCTTCACATATTACAAACTTCTCATCAAAGTGATGAACACAAACAACAACTGTTGCACTGGGTTCAAAATCAGAGCCATTTATACTTTTTATCCATAAAGTACGCTTAGCTTCTCTTTAGGAAAAAGGAATGATGGGATATAAGACATGCCTCTATAGTTAGATCTACACATGGGAACACTGCATTTCCGACCCATTCTAAAAATAAAATGAATAAAATACTTAAAATGTTGAAACAAACAAAACATGAGGGTTAGAAAGAAAATAGTGGTAACACTATCACCTTGTACAGGCCTTGATTACCCATTAGACAGATTTCATGGGGGGGGGGGGGGGGGGGAGCGATCGAGCGATGTGCTTGGCACACTACATCTGCCTTTCCCTCAAGCAAATAATTTTATAATTAAAAAAAAAAGTTTCTTTGTTGTTCCCAAGAAATAATAAATACCTTTTGCTTTGTTTCCAAAGTATGAAAACTAGAAATTGTAGACTTTTCACTTCTTTATAAAAATATGTGTATCTATAATTCTCACTAAGAACCGCACTGAGAATACAAACAAACTATCAATTAATGAAGCAGGTAGCACTAATCAAGGGCAGGAGCAGGCGTACATAAACTGCATACAGAACCAATTTTTCTCGAAACATGTTGGAGATGGGCAGTTAGTTATTCATTACGTGAAAACACCCATTCTCAATAGTGAAGAAACAGATTAATGCCTCCCACAGCATTTAAATGATTTAAAAAAGTTTTAAAAACTTTACCATCTAATAAAACACTCTTTTAGAAGTCATGGTTAACTCCAAAAAATGTTTTTTGGTGGTTGGGCTGTTGTTCCGCTCACCGCCTCATATATATATATATATATATAGACATATAATGAGATATTGTATATAGACATTTGATGTCATATCGGACTACCAATGACAGAAGAATAATGCAAGAGGCGATTAAGAAACATTATCCCTCAAATTTCCTAAGACATTATTATAATACTGTATACAACGGTGTGAAAAACGCTTATTTTAGGGATATAACTTGTACACACCTGTGATGTTATCAATTTTGGAAATGGTAACTGTGTGATTCACCTACACGGAACTTACTGATAGCGCACCCTAGTGGTAGTATAATGCTATATATGGATTGCAGTCTCCTTTGTCAACGTCTCTTTCCCTTTTTCACTATGGTTTTTTATTTCGGCTTTGTACTTCGGATTTGTCTTCGATACTTGAGTTTTGTACTCACTTCCACGGTCAGTGTTTTGTGCTCTACACCATTTCAGAAGTTAAGTTTTGGCAAAGTATTTGGTACCGGGAGTGTTACCTGGGTGTAATAGCATGCTATAACCAGAAATGAGGGGTCACAATCCCCCTCGGCCATTTATGCTTTCCCGTTGGCTTGATTCCCATTTTTTCCTTAATAATTTTATTTGCTATAACTGCTTTACGTACTTTGCAGCATTGCGCCATCTACGTTAAGCCTTTTTCATACTTTTGTATGCTTTCGTTTTCTTCATATGATTACTTTTGTATTATATATATATTACAACATATTTTTTAAGTTGAGAAGAAAAGTAGAAAGTAAATGTAGAAAGTACATTTTTGTTATAAGAGAGTTTATTTGGATGCAATTGGTGTAAATTTATATTCACTAGAAATTAGTAAACATTAAATGTATATTAAAATTTTAATCATAATTTTTTTAAATCATTGATATTTTTTTTGTTTCTGTCTTATTGGCTTTAAACAATGCAATATAGATTCTATTAATTTGATTCTACTAACTGTAGAATCAAATTAACATAATCTACATTGCATTATTTAAAGCCAATAACTAGCCTACTTTTTGTTTTTATACAAAATTCACTTGTGTTTCCCACAAGCGAATTTTGTTCTGGAACGATTTCAGATGGCTGTACAATTCTTTTACCAACTGACCTTGTTTATGAAGCTTCAAATTCAACTCGTTTAAGTGACCCGTGATGTCAACTAGAAATGCTAAATCACATAACCATTTCTGATCACTGACTTCGGGCAATGGTTTTTCTTTGATTTCCATAAAATCAGCTATTTCCTGTGTAAGATCGTAAAATCTTTTTAGCATTTTGCCTTTGCTTAACCACCTTACTTCGCAACAATATGGAACATCACCATGTTCTGAAGAGACGTCATCCAAAAATGCTTTGAACTGGCGATGATTAAGCACGCGGTATCGAATAAAATTTATGGTCTTTACTATCACATCCATAACGTTCTGTAATCGGATGGACTTAGAACACAAGTTTTGTTGGTGGATAATGCAATGTAGGATTATTAAATCGTCTTTTTACACATTCAAGTCAATTGCTTTTTCTTTCAAAATTCCGATGAAACCCTTTCGTGAACCGACCATAAAAGGTGCACCATCTGTGCAAACCCCAATTAATGTGCACCACTGCAAACCATACTGTTTGATAGCACTTTTAACCTCACAAAAAATATCTTTTCCAGTAGTGGTCCCTTTTAGGGGCTCTAAAGACAGCAATTCCTCAGTTACAGTAAATTCTTTATCAATGCCTCGTATAAAAATAGCTAGTTGAACTGTATCAGACAAGTCGGTGCTCTTGTCCAAAGCAAACGAAATGCTTTAAAATCAGTCACACGATCAGCCAATTTTTTCTTGATATCACCAGCCATCATATCTATACATCGAACAACAGTACGTCTTGATAAGCTTATTTTCTCAAATTCATTTTTCTTTACGGGACATAAAACATCTTAAATTTCTAATAGGCACTCTTTGACAAATTCTCCTTCAGCGAATGGTTTCGATGACTTTGCTATTTTTGAACAGACTATGAAGCTAGCTTTCACAACATTGTCCAGTTGTGTCCTTTATTTATTAAACAATTGTTGCTGTTTGTTCAAATTGTTGATTAGCCTTTGAATTTTATCTTTTCACAACTGACCCATGAGTGTATGCTGAGTAATATGCTTACTGGAATAATGCCGCTTCATATTGTATTCTTTTAAAACAGATATGGATTCATTACACAACAGGCAGATAAGCTGACCATTGTGCATGATAAAAAAGTTTTCATAAGTCCATCTTTCTTGAAATTGGTGACATTCTGTGTCTACTTTTCATTCTTTTACAACAAACATATTTTCATACACTTTCCGAACTAAGAAAACTTAAAAACAAAGCAAAAACTATCTCCATGCAACATAACGCGATGAGTGTACCACCAACCTAAGAGGAGTAGGACATGTGACTGGGCTCGCGATCGGACATTCCACAAATATCGGAGGGGATGATGATCTTGTAACCAATTGTAATTTTGAACCAACATCGATGAAGAGGCCAACAGAAAGTTAAATGACAGATTATTTATTTTAAAAATGCATTCATTTGTGTACAATTAGCTTGGCGCTGATATATTTCAAGATATAGTAATATATTCTTGGAAGAAAGCTGGATATTCTGTTGAAAAAGACATTACAAAATTTAACAAGGTAATGGCAACTGTATTTAATATTGGAGCAGCAACTTGCTTCATTGTAAATTTCAATGATTATGCATTTGTTAAATGTGCACATTGTAATGTTTTCATTTGTATTGATCATACTTTGAATCATTCCCATTCATAATTTCAAACTTACAAAGAATTTAAATCATTCATTATTTTACAAATTTCATCTGCTTTGACTTTCATTGTAATACAGTCAGTAGTTTTGTTGATTAGTTCAGTTTTGGTTTCCAAAAATTTCAGCCTTTGTCTTTGTTGTGTTTGATCAACCTTTACGACCATGTCTTGGCAGTTGTTTAGCTAATTAATAAGATATAAAATTATATTAGTAATAAATTTATCGTTTACTACTTACCATTACTGTCCATTTTATTTCTAAATAATAATAATACAGTACAACCTCGAAAATCCGGACATCCAAAATCCGGAAACCTCCAAAATCCGGACGTTTTCCAAATTTTCGTTTTTTTTTTTTCCCCCGGACTGACGAAGTCGCGAACTTTAGGTAAGTTAAGCAGGGTAAGATTATTTATTTTATACGTAAGATTATTTATTTTACCATATTTTCCGGTCGACTTTCTGAACCCAGAAATGAAACGAAAGTTTAGATGGACGGCCGTAGATCGGCTCGTGGTTGGAGCGTGAATTACATTATCATTAATCCCTCCTCCCTCTTATTCAAATCACAACTGCCGATGAATTATTTCGCGTAAAATATGCATCGTTATGTAAATACGGAATTTTTATTATCAAAATTTTCTTTTCTCATTATTGAAAAAGACATTTTTCTGAAACAATGTAATTTTTAATATTAAACACTTTAAAACGTTATCGTAACATTTTATCACAGATTGTTTAATTAAATCTAAAAATCCCGAGAATTCATATTAACGCTCACGGAAATTTATTTTGTTCACTTCATAGTACGAATCCCATTCTTCAATGTATTCTGTTTTGTCTTTTGAATCTCCTCCCCCTCCCGATATCTGACGATTTTTTCGTTTTCGTCGAACGTGTCAGCTTGAAATCGACTATATATTTTGCCTTTTTTGTTTAGAAAGCCATATTTACATACTATAAATAGCAAATAAATAACTAAATAATATTGTATCGCACAGAACCGAGCAACAAGGTCACACAGACCTCTCAAAGGGGTCGGCTGTGTTTACGATTAGGAACTAAGCAAATTCCTTTCTTTGCTTTCCCTGCCGCACCACGTCCCGGTGCTGCTGCAGCCTAGTAATGACTCATTGTAATTTAGAAAAATCATTGAGAAGAGAGATATTTTTCTTTTTCGGAAAAGATATTTATTTTATCTACTGCGATATTTTTTACATATTTGATTATTACTAATAAAGTTTTTACTTTTTTCAGAGTCATCAACCTTTTTAAACATAACATTATATAGATGCTAGAGAATAAATAAAACTTTTAAGTTCTTATTTTTTGTTTTTCGTTCGTTAATAGCGAAAATGGTTTAAATACATTTACACCTTTAAGTATATCGTCAGAAAAGCTAATCCTAGATCTTTTTTAAATCTCAGCACTTCATTAGATCTTCCGACGCTTCATTAAAGCTCGACAAAGTCGATTATAACGGAAGTTCTGCACTGTGATGACGAAGCGCCAATCGTAAATAAATTGAATGATGGCGAAATTCGCGATATGATGTTAAATAAAAAAGGATCGAAGTAGCGACGATAAATGTGGAGAAGAAAAAATACCCATTGATAATCTTATGCAAACAATCGATCATGCAATTAAAGGTCTTGAACAAAGAAGCTTTACAACCTAGCAGAAATAATGTATCTACAGAATAAAGAAAGCTGCTTTCCCATAAACCAAAATTAATGAAATAACAAATGTTAATTCAAATATTTAAACGAAATGATAAAATGGAATTTTATCATTTTGTTTCTTTCACACATTCTAAATTAATGTGTATATTTTTTCTTAGAAATTTTTTTTGCCCTATTTTTAGATTAAATATGTTTTAATTGATTAACTTAACTTTTGCCATTATTTTCACTAAAAATAGTGCTTCATAGTGTATTTAGTTAATATTAAATCTGAATTTTATTCAAATTCTATAATCCGGAAAAATCGAAAATCCGGAATCGGCAAAGTCCGGACGAGTCCGGATTTTCGAGGTTGTACTGTAATTGAAAAGGATAATATTTTCACTTTAAAATGTAAATAATACATGTCAGTAGAGCACGTTTGCATGACAACTTCAGATTGTTATTATGGCGCCTCCTATCACTTAGCAGATGAAAGCCGTGGCGTTTTATCATTATTCATGGTCCTTTACAAGATAGGACATGAAAGATTGCAATCCGAGAGAACTATTGCAAAGCCTTCCCTTATAAGTCTGAAACAGAATTTACAAAAACATGTTTAAATTCTTTAAGTAAATCTTGCAAGGGCAACTTGTGCAAATCTTGCAAATGAGAAAAGTCAAATTTTCCTCCCCAAGCTTTAAAATCATCTCCCTCTTCTGCATTAGAAGCCACTACAGATTCAGTTAATGATGCTATCATTTTCTGTTGTTTGAGAAAAATTTCTTTTAATCCCTCTGATTCCGACTGGTTAACTACTTTTACTTCCTCTAACGGTTGTTAAAAGTTCTGTTGATTCCACACTTCCTCCTCAGCCACTGCCTTATTACAGGTCTTATGAAAAGTTTTGTGGTTTTGAGATAGGACTAACCTTCTAGTATGTGGTGTAAGATCCTCAATAAACACTGACATGAGAATATCCTGGTGATTTTTGTCTGCCAAAGAATTCTGAAGTAATTCTGCGGGAACAGTTTTGAAGGATAACGACTCTACTCTAGCCGCATATTGCCTCACCGTCTCATGTGGGAGCTGGTAGCTTTGAAGGAGGGACCTTAAATGTTTATGAGCATACTCTGGCGATGAAAATCTGTCAAGAGAGCTTTCACAATGACATTCAAATTTTTCTCTCTTTTTAAGCTTGGGTTGTCTCTTATTTGACGTGCTGCCTCTCCTCCCAGCTTTAACTTGATAGTTAAAAGCTTATCACTTTCTCCTCAATTTGCATAATTTGCCATTATATCAATAGTGGATATGAAATCCTTATGTGAGGAATCTCTTTCCATTCCACAAAGAACTGGGATGCTATCCAAATATCCTCCAAGTGGAGCAGTATGCGTAATACTGTAAAATTTGACTTCCACCTTAGTGGGGAGAATTTTGGCAACTAATGTGTGCAGGTATCACATTCACACTAGTCTACTTCGTATCACATTTCGTATCAGTAAAAACAGAGATTCGTATCAGCAGTGTTCTCCCTTGAAAATTTTACCAGCCGGGTGGTGTGAATCAACAACTGGGTGGTCAAAGCAGATGTATTATGTTTTACAAATTTTTTCGATGCTCAGAAACGCAAACTTCTTTAAATGTAACTTACATTTAATAATAATTACAACACATATTATATATAATATTACAATATAATTACTTATTAGTATTAATAAATACTAATAATTCTACACATGAATTTTTCTCTTCTTCTGAGAAGCAAAGTCATCAGCTGCCTTGTTATAATCAAAATCATCTGGATCTGGCCCCTCTATTGAAATAGCCATGAGATTATTCAGAGTGGACTGTTTCATTCGGTTTCGCAAACAGGTCTAAATTCTACCTTGGGATGAAAATTCTCTTTTACATTCTGCTGTACTGACAGATATAGAGTGCAACAGTAGCCAGCTTTGATAAATTTGAAATTATTCTCTGAGATCAATCAGGTGTTGTAGCCAATTTCAAAAGTATTTGCTTTGTGCTCATATTTTTATATGATTGCCCTTTGATCATTTTGGAGGCAACAACCCACTCTAATTTAGAAGCTTCATAGTTTAATATTGGTGGATTCCCTTGTTTAGAATAATGATCAAAGAGACTCTCAGCGGCCTCATTTTCGTCATGACTGGAGGTGTTTGTACTAAAAAGTCTAGGGAAAGATGTAATAATAAGCATGTCTGGCTTCCAGGTGATCAACAACTATATCTATGTATTTATCATAGATTTCAGTTTTAAATGTTTAAATGTAGCTGCTTCAGCATCTGAAAATTTAACATGAAAATCAGGCCAGAAACTAGTCAGATTGTGGTGGATGCTTTGAAAGTGACAACCAAAGAGATTCTTAAAGTTCTGTAATGGTCAGTTTTATGGCTTCCAAAATTGGTTCTATTTCTGTTAAGCCGATATCTTATTTTTGTCAACCCCTAGATAAAGCAGCCAAATAAGGTAAAATATCAGAAAACATTAGTAAAGAACAGCAATGCCTGCAAAAAAAAAACTGAATTTCATGATCGTACTATTTATGTGAAAATAATTAAAAAATTAACCTTTATAATCAACCAAAATATGTAAATAAGCTAGTTTAGTCAAGTTAATATGCAACAATAGGGAGATGGAGATCGATGGAAAAGGATAATTGCGTACCTTCGGCAACGCACGTGAAACAAAATACTGAATTTCACGATCGTACATTTATATGAAAATAATTAAAAAATTAACCTTTATAATCAACTAAAATATGAAAATAAGTTTGTTTAGTTAAGTTAATGTGCAACAATAGGGAAATGGCGATCGATGGAAAAGGATAATTGCGTGCTCTCGGCAACGGAAGCAAAAAGAAACATTACAACTGAATTTCACGATCGTACTATTTATATGAAAATAATTAAAAAATTAACTTTTATAATAATCCAAACTATGAAAATAAGCTAGTTTAGTCAAGTTAATGTGCAGCAATAGGGAGATGGAGATCGATGGAAAAGGATAATTGCGTACTTTCGGCAACGCCCGTGAAAAAAAAAAACTGAATTTCACGATCGTACTAATAATATGAAAATAATTAAAAAATTAACCTTTATAATCCAGCAAAATATGAAAATAAGCTAGTTTAGTCAAGTTTATGTGCAATAATACGGGGATGTAGATGGATGAAGAAAGGCAATTGTGTACTCTCAGCAAAACCCGAAAAGAAAGACTGAATTGCTCAATCTTACAATTTAAGCAAAATATAATTTGTTTAGTAAAATATTTCTTTATTTTTACTTACACTTTAAAATAAATTGCGTCTATTTTTCTGATATGAAATCATTAGAAGAAAAAAATAGATGCAAACTGATAATTTTGGACTCTCAGCAAAGCAGGGAATATGAATTGAATGGTGGGATGCATGGATTTCACGGGATTTTCCGTAGATTTGAGAGTCCGTAAAACTGTAAGATGAAGTAAAAATCCGTATAAACTACAGAAAATCCTTAAAAGTTGGCAGTTCTGTAGACGTAGTATCACTTTCACGCACATTATTTTATGAACTTTGTTAAAATAACTAAATAGGTTCTTTCCCTGGATTACCTTTCTACTCATTTTAAAAAAACACAAAGCAAAATTACCCTACAAGATATTCAGAAACACATAGCATAGAACAAGACTATTTGGCAAATTATTCACTATTTTATTCCTCTATGGGAAAAATGCACAGCGTCCATGTTTACTGATGTGCAGCCGTTATGTTTTCACTTCGGCGGTGTATATTTATTGGCATGGCGCCATCCCGGAATGATTGGAGGACTAAATTTCCTTTTTTTAAAGGGGTTATTGGCTCAGATGGTAGGCAAAATATTATGCTGTCAGTGGCTCTTTAATCCGGCTCCAAAGTTCTTTAGTTAGTGGCTTCGTAAATTTATGTAGGCTAATCAAAAATTATTTTTTATGTTTGTTCACATTCGTTCGTTCTTTTTTTTTTAATTTTTACTTTTTACATGCGTTTTTCTTAGATTGTCGGCCGGGCGGCCCGCCCATTCAAAAGATAGGGAGGGAGAACACTGCGTATCAGTTTCCTAGCAGGTAAAGTTAAGTTTGGTATCAGTTTCGTAGCAGCAAAAGTTAAGTTTAGTATCAATTTCGTAGCAGACCAATGCCCAAATTGTATCATTTGTAGCAATGTAAAGTATTTCTTTTTGTCCTTAGTTTATTTTATGTAAATTATAAATTATTTTTATATATTGAAATTGAATAAACAATAAAAGTTAAAATTACAGAATTAAAGCACTTACCAGGAGAAGGATCACATACTTAAACCGAAAATTTTGCTATACATTATAAAAATAAGAAAAACTGAATCATTTCCTTGAAATAAAAGCTAAAACTTGCCCCTGTCATTGTCACCATTTGCATGTAGAAGAAAGATAAGAGCTTTGACAAGTTTTGAAATTAATTGACATTTAATCGATCCAGTAATATCTTTCATTTTAAAAATATTTGACCAATGCACATCAAGAGACTCAGTTGGGTTAGAAATATAAATATAAAAAAATGTTTTAAATTGTCCCCATTCTTAAAGATCAGCAGAACACTCTGCTAGCAGTCTGATCCATTCATCACCTGGATTGGATATATCTTCTGATGAAATTATTTCAGGAAGCTCAGAAGCAATTAATTTTATTGAGATGAGAAATTCAGCTTAAATTTGTTGTAAGGGGTGTAGACATTTTAAATTCTTGAGAATTCAGTTACATAAAGGTAAAATTTTTATTAGGTATGCAGTTATGTAAAAATATCTGGCTCGCATAATAATAGACTTTTTTCTGAACTTGTTAGATGTTCCATTGCCTTTTCTGTATCTGGACCTATTTCCAATTTGTTTTACCAATTTTCACCTTTTTCCAAATCCATTAACTATAGATCTTCTCCTTTCTAGCTTCTGAACCATTCATCTTTCAGAAACCTACCCACTATAATCTTTAAAAGTTGAACTAATATTATCCTGACCCATCAGGTATTATGTAGGACAACTTAGAACTTTTGTATTTAAAATCACTGGCTATTTTACTGTCAGTAAACATCTTCAGGAATATATTATACTAGTTGCAGTTTTACTAAATGAGGTATATGATGAACTGCAATGGCCAAACACAGCATTGTTTCTGCAGATCTAACAAAATCTGCATGTGTAATTCCATGGAAATCAAAGTAAGTAGTAATTTGCAATTGTGACAGCTTTTTAAGTATGTAATTTTGTCCATGATTCTTTACACAATTATCTATATGGCTTTTGTTTTTTTATATGTCACTTGATAAGCGATTCCATGCTGGCTGCAATTAATACTGATATTGCATATGTAAAAAACTGCTTCTTCCTCTTTAGCACCAGCTTTGCACCATGTGTTAATTTTATCACCATTTCCATCAATATCATTTTGCACATCAGTATTAAAATGACTGCATCTTCGTAGAAATAAGAAATGCACTATTTTATAACTAATATGAATAAAATATATGGTAAATTATGTACATAACTAGAAAAAATAGGCTTGCCAGGATTTAAAGCAGGTATTAATTCAGTTAATTTATTTCAATGCTTCAAAAAGCGTATTCATACCCCTCCCGCTTTTCAACAATTCCTTATTTTAAAAACAAATGAATAAGAACTGTTTTTGAACAGTTGCGCGGGAGCTCGATACTTTGGTCACTAAGGGTTAATTAATAAGCAGAATTTGTTAATAAGCATCTGCGTAACGGGAACATGGGCCACACAGTTGTCACATGAAATCTAAGTACACTTGCGTAGTAGGCATGATACACCCTTAATAAGCACCTTTTACTCACCTTTGATCCGATGCACGGGCACTAAGCGGCCTTTGTTAAATGGCCACGGATCGGCATATGCGCCCGCTTAGCTGGTGCCAAACCCTAAATCAAACAGTATACGCGGACCTAATACACCCTAATACTCGTGGAGATTCTGAAGGAACAAAATAAAACAAGAAGAGCGCGTGGTTAGTGCGACAGTCACAGTTGAAAAAAAAAAATTAATTTCGAAATATTTTTTTATTTAACAACTCAATAAATAACATCTCATTTAACAACTCAATAAAACGAATGGAGAAAAATGTTGCTCGAATTTCATTCGAGACACGGTAGCAAGATCATAGACAAGCATCTCGGTCACAAAGCTGGAAACTCCTAATGGATGGTGTTTCATATTTATTAGGGTGCATGTAGATTTTCGCAGAATCGCCCATTTCATGAGCGGTTGAATCAATTGTGGTTATATTTTTTTTTTCGTGGTAAATTGCGTACAATTATTTATTTATTTATACGTAGTAGACGCCTATTTAGAACCCGGGTAATTCGTTCTAGTAATGATATATAATACAAAGTTTAAAATATCAGAATGCTATCTTTAAAATTCACGAAGTAAAAAGACCGATAAATGAAATCCATTTCGTTTATTGAACACCTGTTTTTCCGTTTAAAAAATCTGAATCTGATTTGGAAGACAACTTATTCGCCCTCCCCCCCTTCAAAAAAAGAAAAGAAAAAAAAAACGACGAGGTGCATCGTCCGAGAATTTGAATTTGAAGTACCCGTGTACTGAATTTCACAGCGATCCGCAGTTCCGATTTTCTGCTTCAAACGACACAGAAATCTTTTATTATGTTTCATGTATGAATGAAATGTAAACAGCAAAATCTTTAGAATTGAATAGACGGATTAAAATGCAACAATTGTAATTTATATCGGTTAACATTTTCTATAAGAGGTTAATACACTTCTCTTTTATGCTCAATATCGTTCGAAGGAAAAAACAAAACACATTATATGTATAAAATGTATCTATTAAAACAAGAAAGAGTGCCAAAAGAAAAAAAAACGAAAACAGCAAAAATCCTGTTTAAAGGTTTTATAAATAAATAATATTTGGAAATAGTTTATGTTGGAGTGCAAAAAATAATTACCCTAGCTTGACCTTTTAATCTCTTTAATGCCACAAAGTCTGAGAGCATCAATGGCAGACAGAACTATCGCTCCCCTATTTGTTTTGACTAACTCGATGACGCAAACACTTAAATGCGAAAACACGGTTCATTCAAATAAGACTCAAAAGAATCCAAGTCCCTACGACTATATTTCTAAATATTGGTTTTAAAGCAAAAATTCTGAAAGAGTTCAATTTTTCAGAACTTTTAACCACAAATCAATACCAAACAAAGAATAATCCTGAAAAATTTTAACTTTGAAAGAAAACAAAACTGTAGTAATTTATCTAGTGGGGTAATGTCCTCACTATTTTAACAAACTTTCAGTCTCTTTCCTTTATGTTATTTTCAGGTTTAGAAGAGGGTGTTTTGCTCTATCTTTTCTACTTTTGATTCGGCTAATGAAATGGGGGGAAGGAGCAAGGGGGGGGGAACACCGCAGTCTGTACTATTTTTATTGTAGTTTTGAACTACTACGCCTACGATCATTCCATAGTAATAGGCCAGGGTCGCCAACAGCAGTTGTGTACAATACAAGCATTTATCACGGGTCCCTTCCAATTTGATTTTTTCTTTTTTTGGAATTTTTCATGCTTCAAAAAGAAAATATTGGCAGTCCACCACCCCCGTATGGGCACATATACATGAGTTGCCCACATGAAATTTTTGCGAAACAAATTTTTTTCTTTAAAGTTAAATCTGTATTTCTAATTTTATTCTTCCCAACACACAGAGAAAAACGAAACTGAAGTCTTATGAAATTAATTTTAACAAAATTCGTCTTTATATTTCTACTTATCTGAAGGTATTATTTGTAAAACATGTTATATATACTTCAGAAATATTATAAATGTAATTCATCTTATGGATAAATTTAAAACATATCTATAAAATAAATAAAATACGTACTTTTAGTTAGTCGTAACATTCTTCAGATTTTCTGTGGCTGACAAAGTATATTTCTTGGACATCAAATGTTGATAACTTTTTCAATCTCATTTCCCTTCCACGGTGAAAATCAAGGTCTTCCCAGGCAAGTGATGATTATTTGCTGCTTTTATATCTCTTGCCGTTAATCTCATGGTTGCCACAATACACATACATGATTTATACAAAAACTAATAATATAAGGTGCATGGAAATTGGCGATAAAATGTAGGTTTAAATAGAAATTGTCACGATTGTACCGAAATGAAAATGGCGCAATTGATACGTGAGGCAGATTCGCAGTTTGGCACAGAAAATCGAAATTTTATGCATTTGTATCACAATGTATCAGCTTTTTCCGATTGGCGCACATTGGTGCAATTAGTGTAGGAGTGTGATCCCTGTGTGGATAATTTTCATTAAATAATGTGGGAGGGTCCTGATTCTCGGTGTTAATTTCTGCCGCATTAGTCATAATCAACTCACTCCCACTACTTTGCTCTGTATTTATATCTTATTCCTCACTTTGAAAAAGGTTCGGGGTAATAATTATTTTTCTGTGTGGGTTATCCTTGAGGCAAACTAAAGGAGTATTATTCTCAGCAGGGGGGATTACAGAGAATATTTTACAGAAAAACTAAAGTAAAATATAAAAAAAAAAAATACTGTGGTCAGGTAAAGTTACTAAAAATTGAAACATAGCCCCAGACTGGAATGATCTCCCTCCAAAATACAACACATACAATAAAAATATTTAGAAAAAGAAATTTTACAGCATGCTATAACCAAACAGAGTTATCCAAAGACTGGTCATAAGGCACCAGATAATATGCTGTGATTTTTTGACATCAGCATATTGTAAAAATGAAAAGGAATAAACTTTCTTTAGATTTAATAATTGGCCGTGAATGTAAAAGCTGAAGAGACTAAAAATTGAAGTTATTAAAAATAACGCAAATAAAAAGAGATAATTTAATAAAAGAATATAAACGTTTACTAAAATTAACTTCATATAAAATTTGGAAAAGTTACAAGCGAATTACACCCAGGTTACCAGGTTACATTAAAAATGGAGAACATTGTTTGGCAAAACAGAGTAAAACATAAAATAAAGAAAGTCATTTGTGTATAACAATTATGTATAACAAAAATGTAAAATAAAAAATACTAATTGAAACTTTGTCTCCTTTTAAGAGGTGAGACATACAATAAAAGGTATAAATAAAAGATGTCAAAAACTTATTGAAAGTTTGTCTCCCTTTAAGAAGTGAGATGTAAGCAAAGTCCAAAAGACTCTGTGGCATTCCATTGGGAAGAAAAACTGTGAATGAGTCCTTGGATCTTATTTAAGTAGATTTTCATTAACCCCTAAAAAAAGGGGGGGTTACCCGGCATCTGGTGGTGGACAGGAAACAGTTGAACTGACATCGGCTTGGGATAAGCCTGGCGGTTGGCTAAAGACTGGCTTTCTAGTGACAAGTAACTTAGCAAGTCAAACTCTAGAATCCAACATCGATGGGACGGCATCATGGAATTGTGATTTGATGGATAAAATCCGGCCTCAGACTTAACGTAAATGATGAGTGGTGCTTCTGGCCATCCCAAAAAATGGAATTGATATGTAACCCGGCACAAAAACTGTACAGGCTTCAAAATGAAGAAATCTTGGAGTTACCTGTTATCTCTGAAGAGAAAATGGCTAGTTTAAAATTATGAATTTGTGTAACACGTCATGAGATTCGGGATTCAACCCACAAGCGGAAAATCGTCAAGTCAAACCAAAACGACCGCATTCTATCAGATCATCATCCCGAGTGAGGAGCGCTCCGATGCTTGACACAAAGTTTCAAACCGGCAACCCTTTTTGACTGCGCCAATTCAAATCTAACGCGTCAAGAGTCCGCACACTAAGCCTTAATGGTTCCCCCTAAAATAGCTAAATGCGCCAAAAAATCTACCCTGTGCCCACAGGTGCTAAAGTGATCAGTAACCTAATAATCTTGTTTACATTGCCGGGATGCTTAGAGATCGTGGCGTCAGGGCAGTCATGTTGAAAGAAATTGGAATTTGCGAAAAGGAACTTCAAAAGAAATTGTAAAAACCTTCCTAAGAGGCATAAAAGTAGAATTTTCATGAATGAACATTATATTTTCTGGAAGAATGTAAACAAAAAGATTGTGATTCACCATTCTCCTGAGCAATGTTAAAAACCACAACTTTATTTTTGATTCACTTACCTCATTCCCGTGTGTGACTCACGACGTTCTTTCAGCAAAAGTCTTCATGCAAATTTGAACAAGGTGACCACTCTTCGGTCATATTGAAATTCCCTGACTTTTCCAGGTTTTCCAGGTGAATTGAAAAGAAATTCCAGACCAGTAATTTTAACATAAAACACTCGCACGTTCCTATTTAGTTACAAATTTGATTAAAGAATCTTAACAATTTAACTCCACTATCCAAAAAAAGTTATATTAAATCAGGTGAAAAAAATACACATATTTTTCTTTTGTTTTTACAAATAAATTTTGACATTTTTAATAAAAAATACATGTAAATGCAGTAAAATTGGACTACTGAAATATTTTTAAAAATTTAATGGTTTTTATTGAAGACAATAAAAAGAAATAGTCTAAACTGATGTCTTTAAGGGTGAGCGTCAGTAAATTTTTTGCCCTATCCGTGCTTTGTTAACTTTCGCGGCACATATATTTCGACGAAATTCTGCTCAAACAGTTGCGAAATATTTTCTGAAAGATAAAATGCAATGCTTAGATTATATTAAAACTAAATTTAATGCCCCAAAAAACATAGAATATATTTTTTATTTTAATCTAAAATATTTTTGGTGCTGCCATCTGTTGTCGTAATTTAATTCATACCGATTAATTTTATTTCTTAATAAACATTTTTAAATATCTATTCCTTCTAATACAGTGTTAAATACAACAACAGATCATATATAATAATGCCACAATCACGGAAAGGTAATTTATCATTCTATAAATTTGATAAGGGATCTGAATGTACATCACTGAGGACTGCAGTTTTGTCTTCAAGTTCCTTTGTCTTCAAGTCCAAGTTCAATTACGTTTCCGTGATTATGGCATTATATATGATCTGTTGTATTTAATAGCGTATTAGAAGGAATAGACATTTTAAAATGTCAATTAAAAAATAAAAATAGTCGGTATGAATTAAATTACGACAACAGATGGCAGCACCAAAAATATTTTAAATTAAAATAAAACATATATTCTATGTTTTATTGGGTATTAAATTTAGTTTTAATATAATCTAAGCATAGCATTTTATCTATAAGAAAATATTTCGCAACTGTTTGAACAGAATTTCGGCGAAATATGTGTGCCGCGAAAGTTAACAAAGCGCGGATAGGGCAGAAAATTTACTGACGCTCACCCTTAAATATAGACATTGCAAATGGCTCACAATGACAGAGATCATTAAAGATATGCAATAACCACACTATAACAAGCCACAGCCATTGAATAATTAATGTCAATTCAGCAATGTCAAAAGAATGTCATTAAAATAGAAAAAAATATAGTAAAATGTATATAATACACAGGGATGCCAACTTCTGAAAGGGGTCATCAGTAGAAAAATCAGGAGTTTTCAGTAAAACGGCATCGACCATCAGTAAGATTTTATGTATATTGACAATATATATTTTAAAACCTTGGAACAAGTTCAAAATATAATTTTGCTAACTTAACTGAGTTTATTACAATTGAATGGCACTATTTATGTGAAAATAATTAGGAAATTAACCAAAATAAGAAAATAAGCTAGTTTAGTCAAGTTAATGTGCAACAATAGGGAGATGGAGATCGATGGAAAAGGATAATTGCATATTCTCGTCAACGCCCGTGAAAAAAAACTGAATTTCACGATCGTACTATTTATATGAAAATAATTAAAATATTAGACTTTATAATCAACCAAAATATGAAAATAATCTTGTTTAGTCAAGTTAATGTGCAACAATAGGGAAATGGCGATCGATGGAAAAGGATAATTGCATACTCTCGTCAACGCCCATGAAAAAAACTGAGTTTCAGAATCATACTATTTATATGAAAATAATAAAAAAATTAGCTTTTATAATCAACCAAAATATGAAAGTAATCTTGTTTAGTCAAGATAATGTGCTACAATAGGGAGATGGAGATCGATGGAAAAGGATAATTGCGTACTTTCGGCAACGCCCGTGAAAAAAAAAACTGAATTTCATGATCGTACTATTTATGTGAAAATAATTAAAAAATTAGCCTTTATAATCAACCAAAATATGAAAATAAGCTAGTTTAGTCCAGTTAATGCGCAATAATAAGGGAATGGAGATGGATGGAAAAATACAATTGTGTACTCTCAGCAAAGCCCAAAAAGAAAGACTGAATTGCGCAATCTTATAATTTAAGCGAAATACAATTTGTTTAGTAAAATATTTCTTTATTTTTACATGCACTATAAAAATAAATTAGATCTATTGTTCTAATATGAAATCATTAGAAGAAGAAAATGAATGCAAACTGATAATTTTGGACTCTCAGCAAAGCAGGGAATATGAACTGTATGAAAAAACAGGGAATATGAACTGTATGGATTTCACGGGATTTTCTGTAGTTTTGAGAGTAATGTCCGTAAAACCGTAAGATGAAGTAAAAATCCATACAAACTATGGAAAATCCATAAAAGTTGGCATCTCTGTACTTGGCGACATTTGTCCAAAATGGTGCACAAACTCTGCATTTTTGCTTTTATACGAAATCAAATGGACACCTGGCAACATTTATTTAGTGGATACGGGTACAACGTAATACTTGGCGAAATTTTTCGAAAATGGCATACAAACTGGGCAGTTCTGTTTTTATATGGACAACTAGTAAAAAAAAAAAAAAAATTCCAGAATTTTCACAAAATTCCCTGACTTTTCCCGGTTTTCCCTGACCATTCTAAAATTCCCTGACTTTCCCGGTTTCCAGGTTGAGTGGCCACCCTGTTGAATATCCAATGCATACACAAACTCAATATTTAGGGGCGGATCTCGGAAATCATTCCGTTAGGTGTCGATCCCTGTGCATATAGGAAGTTCAGTTTGGAAATATCTTCAGTTCAGCAACATTTTCAGAGACAGATTCAGATGTTTTCAGTCAATGTAGCCGACGTAGTTACAGTCGTAGATATGATTAGATAATGATGGTCAGTGAAGTGATTGCCTTGGTGAAAAGGCATTTATGGTGGTTAAAGATATTCTATAGTTTTAGTCTATGTGAGTTATGGCTTTTATCACTAGAGAATTTATTCCGATGTTTTTGCTTTTAACTTAACTTTAAGCAAGTACTTGACCGATCATGTGTATGAGTAGATCTAGTCATTTTTAAGTGTCAAGCTAACGTTTCCAAATGTGCAAATATGTGACCTCGAACAGGTGGAAGTTAAACTACATACGGTGGAAGGTTGTGATTATTGATGTTTTCCAAAGTGAACTTCCCTTTTCCAATTTGAACTTTGTAAATATGTTCATACTGTATATTGCAAACGCAGCCAGCCTATTCTATATGGTAAGATTCTAACGTTACTAATAAATGTTGATTTTGTTTTTCTGAAATTGACTTTTATATTTATTGAAGTTGCACAACTCTGCTATCTGCTATGCATTTATACTTCTACACTAAGAAAGTATATACCAAATCTCCAGGAATATTTATGATTAGTTTTCAACATGTACTATATTAATAATATTTTATGTTATACAAATATAACACAAAATAATTCTCCTTATCTTGGGTGTAATAAAAGGCAATACATAGTTTGTGGCGTTTTCTCATACATGGATTGTTTACAGATGTTTAATGATCTCATAATTACATTCGTTAATTGCTTTCAAAGCAATTTGCATGTTTGGGGAGGGGGAAAATTCCAGTCTGATCAAGTACATATTCAGAAAAGGTGCATATTATAAAGTCCTGTTATGCAGGTAAACAATTATTTAAATAAATATTTTAGACTTTATTTTCACCTTTTCAAGCTAGCATAACATTATTAATCTGAACAATTTACTAGTGAACAATAATTATGAATATTTACTTTGTAATTTGATTGCTCAGCCTTAATTACTTTTAAAGTAAGCATAAGATTAAATCAGAATTCTTGTTAATAATTTTTATCTTAATGATTTTTATTTAAGATATATTAGACTAGCAATTTACTTTTTAATTTATTTACCTTTAGATTAAGAGCAATTAAAATTATAGTATAAAGAGTGTATATATTAGGTTTGAAATATTATTAGATTCCTAGTTTAAATAGGATTAGGTTAATTTATCTTTAGTAAAACAGATTATTTCTGCTTCCTCAATAACATTCCCTGACTAACTACTGACTTTAAAAGCAGAACAAAACACTCTATGGTCAGTATCCTCCAGAAATAGCTAAGCTTTTTAACTTTTGCATTTTATTACATTCAAAACATCAATTCAATCTCATAAGAACATTAAAATCATAAGACTAATTGGTAATACTATAATAAATAAAATGGTACTTGCTTTTAAATGTTGGTATCTACGCTTAACTGGAAACTATTAATCAAACTATAAATTCAATCCCATATAAACATTAAAATAATAACATTAATTGATAACACTATAATAAATAAAATGGTACTTACTTTTAAAAGTTGGTATCTATGCTTAACTGAAAACTATTAAAACTTTTGATTGACAATTGACTGCTGACAACTTGAAATATAAGGTTAAGTATTGTCACAACAAAATATATCTAGAATACTTTGCTGATGGCTTTTAATTGGAAAAAATTGGGTGAGCACTTGGAATGCATGAAAATATATTCTTAGTCAGAATTAAACTGTGTGACTGACTTCTGAAGGGGTGGGGGGTCACTGGAAATAGAAGCACTTATCTTACAACATAAGCTTGATTGTGTCTTTGTCTTCTCGTACTACTACTTGATGTAGCATAAAATGTGTTTTCAATTATACTACCATTGGTTTCTTCAATAATTTGATTTTCTAAATGTTTACCCATTACTGCTTTATAACACTCATAAAACTCTGGTTGTTTTAAAACCTTTTAGTTAATCCTCAAAACTGCTTTTAGTTATTTTCAAAGTTATCAGTCAGTTCTACATTTTTGTTCCACGGTAAACAAACTGTGTGCTGATTTTTTTCAAACTCAATTGGATGCTGAAAATTTTTTAAAACACTATCTTCTATTTTATGATTATTATCTGATTTATTATCTATGCCCATAGTTTCCAGTTCCTATAAGTTTCTTAACGAACCGTATGTAGATCATTTAACCAATCTTTTTGGGATTTAAAACAACAGCTTCCATAATTTGCTGTTGCTGCTAAATTAAACAATTGGGCTTCAGTTCTGCTAATTGACTATCCCAATCTTGTTTTACCTGCCACCAATGAGTTTGACTTTATATATATTCCCAGTTACAACTTTCCAATATAAATCCGATCTTATTAATATAATAAACCAACTTCAAAATTGATATTTCTATAATCAAGTGTGCCCTCTCAATTTAATCCCTTTTTTGAAGTTGATATCTACGCTTAAGTAGTATTCGTAAGTAGAATTCATCGTTTAGTATTCGTAATTTCCTGTCCCAAAATCTGTATGAAACTATACTTATAACTAGTGTCAACAAAATTTCTATTCTAATTTTTGTTCTAAAATTATGTGGGTATTGCAATATCACATTTAACCCTCTTCCTTTTTTCTGAAACAGGTATGCTTGCTTTCATTAAACTAATAAATTGCAATTTCTTCTTCAATAATCCACAAATTCAATTTTTTAGAAACATCTTTCTATATAAATGATTACCGACTTCCCTTTTCCAGTAAACATCGAATTATTCATGAATCCTTTTTATTTTTGTTTCTTATTCAAGATTCGTACACACTTAGAGGAAAAATTATCAAGGATTTTCATGGATTTGTCCAGGACATTGCGAAAAAAATTCAAGGACATCAACTTCAAATTAAGTGGAAATAAATAATCAAGAAATACCTATAAATCATGCTTAAATGTGATTATTTAATTTTAGAAACTTGGAATAAAAATTAAAGGACTTCTTTTAAATGTGTATTAGACAAATATGCACAAAATCCCTATAAAATTATATTAAGGACATCCATCCAAGTTTATGTTGAATTGAATATTCCAGTGCAGGGTTCGGGCTTAAGGAAAGCAATATGAGGTGCTTTCCATCTTAAGAAAAAGAGAGATTGGCAGCTTCATCCCAAAGGAAAAATGAAATGCGAGCTTTTAGCTTGAAACTCTTTACACCTGCTGGCTAGTTTGTAGTTTTCAAAAAAATTTTGAATATGTTACACATGATGTATCATTGTTTTGTGGTTAAGCATATTTTTATATTATTCAGTATTTTTTTTGCAAAAAATGGAGTAAGTTCCAATAGTTTAAAGAAGATGAAGACATAATAAAATCATCAACTGGCAAACATATGTGGAAATTAAGTTTATTGGATTCATTAGATATTGAAGATGTTCATCAAATATTGCTCAGATTTTACACATGGAACTGATATGCTGTTGGCATATTTCGGGCGCGGTAGCCCGGTGGTTTGCACACTGCCACATCTGCCGCCGTGTTCATGCGGAGTTCGATCACGTTAAACACGTGGATCCGTAAGTCCCTCTGAGAGGTTGATGGTAGGGGAAGGAGGGTACGGTCCCTGTGGATGCCTCCCCCACTGAGTTCCGGTCTAAATTGGGTGGCACTTCCCGGCCGTCCATATGGTTACCTTACACCTTTCTGGTAGGTCAGACGGTCTGGGTCTCAACTACCACAACAACAACATGGAACTGATAAGATTGAAACTAAAGATGAGTATAAATTCGGAAACCTTTGCAGATAGTATTTCTTCGCATCTCGATAATGGTTCTGCCAGGGTTTACTGAAGTTTCATTTCCATTTACATTGCAACCAGGTAACCAAAAATAATTGTTGAACAATCAGACATCCTGAGAAGATGCTAATTGTCTAATGGTTGAGTTCCCTGATATTAACTAGCTTAATTTTTTATTTTGTATGTTTTTCAGAATTTTAATTTTGTTCATTTTTAAATTTTATTTTTAGGTTATCGGATTGGTAAAGGTCAAGGGTATTCTGACATGGAATTCGCTATGATGGCAACTAATGGCAATATCAACTCTGATACATGTGTGATTTCAATTGTTCATGACTGTCAGGTTATTCCTTCAATCACAGCTGAGTTGTTTCAAGAATATGATGTACCTGTTGATATTATTGTAACACCAACAAAAGTGATTCGATGTGAGCCAAGGCTTAAAAAACCAGATCACATTATTTGGTCATTGTTGACAGAGGAAAAATTGAATGAAATCCCTATTCTGCAGATTTTCAGACAAAAGGCAAAGACAGGCACATGAGAATTATATAGGCATGTTATAAAATGTGACATTTTATGTGCATCTAATTAAATAAAAGTTTCATTTGAGTTTCTTAACTTCTTTATTAATTTAAAATCTTTACCAAATATAAACTTATCAAAAATAGTAGAAAATAATTATTTGAAAAAGAAGAGCAAGCTTTTTGTAGGGCTTTCACTTACTCAGTTAACCACTTGACACCTCTATTCAGGAAAGTCATAACTAGGGGATGAGAGGTGCAGCATCTAAGGGAATGGACATCATTCATGGTGAAAGAAAAATCAAATTTGAAGACAATTTGAAGTTTGAAAATACGTCCAAGGGGAAAAATTTGAGGTTTTACTTCGGACCTTTCTATCAATTGGAAATTTATACCCTTGAACTATAGTTTTGTATCAGAATATTTTTTCAAAAATTTTATATTTAGAATTAATCAAAATTTAAACAGTGCATGTAAATAATACACATATTTTTATGATAACCAAGACTTGGTGGTATTCTACATTTCTCTTTAAATCTCTATATTTAATTATTCTTCCATTGTTGCATTTTGATATATTAGTTCTACAATGTGTTAAGGAATTTAACAATTATAGAATCTTTTCATCCTTTTGTATTTGTATATCTAGAAGAAGGGAGGCGGTGTCATTTTTTTATCTGCAACAAGTTAGCAAGTAAGTGACAGTGTTGTCTCTAATCACATTTTTTTTGCATTAAATCCCAGGTGGTCCGTAATTAAGGATACAAGAAACATACATAAATGCAAGGTAGGATAAAGGTTTTGGTTAGATTAAAGAATTTATTTAGCAAAATTTAATTTAAGAAATGTTTACAAATATGCATTCTAGTACAAAACAAGAAGCCAATTTGATACAGGATACATCATAAAATTTGCTGTTAGAAAATGTGCAAAATCATACGAAATCCAGCCAACACATAACATACAGCACAATATTGCATAACATGAAAAAGGTGCTTTGCACAAGCAGGATTAGTCATTTCATAAAAAGACAGCACTTTGATGATGAAAAAATGGCTATAGGAGACTTACTGTTATAAGGAAATTGTAGAATCATAAATCATGTTGGCGCAGTTAACCTTTGTTTTGATGGATCGAAAAGCCATGCAAAAATTACGTGGTCATACCTCTGTAGAAAACTACATATTCAGAACACTTCTCAGATGCCATTCCCAATAATCATTCAAGTTTCATTTTGTTTCATGAAGTAAATCTGTACTGAAAAGGACAAAAAAACAAAATTATAGATATGATTGTGTTCGGAAAGTTTTCCTCCACAACTATTTAATATATATAGAATATTAAATATTTATTTAATTGTTATCATTATTAGAGTTATTTAAGGTTATATTATTCAAAAATCATGCATTTTATTTATTCATTCATTTAATACCCCCCCCCAAATCAGTCAATAACAATTTCAATTTGGTAGTGGCAGGAACAATGAGTTTATGTGTAGTTGAGTTTACATTACATGCTAAATGATGCCAGTACCTTTAGTTTTTTTTTGCTTTGCTGTACGTTGTACAAGAGGCCACAGCACAGCCAGGCATGGTAACAGATATAAAATTTAATCTCTAAAAAAATCTATTTGATCGCTAAAAAAATCACTATTTAAAACAAAAAAAGTAACTGAATTCTTTAAAAGAAATGTAACACAATTGTAACATTTCATTATAAACTACAGTATTGCATGCGTACATATTTTTTATTTTCTTGTTAATCTGTTAAATATTATTTTTAAATAATCATTTTTTTTGCCTAATAATTTGTTTAAATACTTTTATAATGCACAATTTTTATTATAAAGTGTCTAACAGAGGTATAAAAGAAATGCAATGGATTTGACATTTTTTTTTAATCACTCCCGTTTAACCAGATTTTCTCTTAACCGGCTTACACTCAGTCCCAATTAAGCCAGTTAAGTGAGGTTCCACTGTACTTAAAATCTTAACGATGAAAGACAACGTTAAGCTTAAAAGTGATAAAATTGACAATGTAAATAAAAGAGTGTTGTCAAATATAAAATCGTACTAATCCTCTAGATGTAAGTGAAAAATAGAGTAGATTAAAAATATAAATAAAAAATTTTCACCTTCATCCCTAGATGTGACCCTAAATTTTTCAATTTGCCTTGTTTATAAAAAAAAAACATATGCATACATAATTTAAAAAAACATATACAAGATAATAAAATCAGAGTGACTTCATATTTATGTCATGATATGTAATTATGCGATAAATGATCTTGATCATTAAGAAAATCATATAAAATATTTTAATTCAGAATGCCAAAGTGCACTAAATTTGGAGTAGGAATCTCAATAGAATTGTAATTTTTATTGGTTAAATGCCCCCGTCACTGCAACGTCATTCCGTTACCGCCGTGACGTTGTGCGCAGTAAAACATGTGCATCTTAGAACTATTAGTAGCTTACAACCTGCTTCTTTCTTCAGCATAATGTCATGCTTTCTATATTTCCATTCCAATCTCTCTGCTTTTTCTTGTTTGTTAACATTTCTGATCGTCATCATTATATGTATGCCAATAACTTCAGTTCCTAGCATTCATCCCTTTTTCAGTTTGTAGTATACGACCGATTCATTGATTTTTATTTTGAATTTTCTTAACTTTTACTTAAAAAAAACATATATATATATATATATATATATATATATTAATAATGCCTGAAGAGAAAAAGACAAGAGTTAGAGTAAAATTCAACTGTCTTGAATCTGTGAATGACCGAAAAATTTGTGGTGGACAGTTCAATAGCTACTATAGGAAGGAGCATAAGTGGCAAAAACACAAAGGTAAATTCTGTAAAGTTGCTGAGGTTGGTGCTCCTCTAAACCCGTTCGCTTTTGCTGCTGCAATTTCAACTAAAAATGCAGAAAAAAAAAACAAGAATGTTTTGGACAACCTAGTTCATTAATGCAGAACAATATCACTGATTGTTATGTAATGATTACATTGGAAGAAAATAATTTGCTTTCTGCCAAGGAAGTTAGTAGTAAAAGTTTGACAGCTGAAATGGAAGAAAAGGAAGCATGCTTGAACATGTGGAATGTAAAAATACTGTCTTTCTTGTTAACATTATAAATCTTTTTAATGTTATGAACATACAATGCCTGTGATTTTGAAAGGTTTTTATTTTTTTTTTAAATTCTATGCAGTTGAACTCAGTTATAATTACATTCTTACTGAAATTTTAACTCTATGCCTATAACCCAGTGTTTCTCAAACTTTGGTTTCTCACAGACCACTTTAAACATTTCTTTACATATTGCGGATCACTGGGAGGGGGGGAGACCTTCTTGGAAGAAAACTGATAAAAATCATATTAACTGTGGTTAATATTATGGCTCTTGGAGTATAGTATAGAAAGGGATGAAGGGATGCTGCTTATTGTTTCGTGTGCTATTTATTTTCTGGTGGAGTCGGCAAAGAAAAGGCAGAAGATGTGTGGGTAACAACGGGTGTTCAGCTGTGCTAAAATGGCTGGTCACATTAGTGGTGTTCAGAAATTAATTAATAACAAGTATCCAAAGGCGCTATTCTTCCACTGTGCCAGCCATATATTGAATATTGTCATCAATGACCATTTCTTTACAGAATCAATGAAGTGAGAAATACTGCTGGGACGACAAAGGACATCATACGTGTTTTTAGAGAGAGCGCTTTGTGACGGAACAGGATTCCCAATATCCCTCTGTTTTGTGAAACCCATTGGTCGCCAAAGTATAAGAGTATCAGAATATTTTCTGAGAACTATCTGACTATCATACAAGCCTTGAAGGAACTTTCAGAGAACTCACCAAACTCGCAAAGCCCATCAACTGTACACGACTGCAACAACTCCTGCCTACATTGTAACTCTCCTTGTGATTGCTATTTATTCTGCCAAACTTGAACCTGTGTGCAACCAACTCCAGCAAATAAATATGAACATAAAGTCAATAAACGATTATGTAGCTAAATTAACAAATGTGCTTCAATCTCACTGCAATAATGCCTTGATGGAGTTCATTGCCATCTTCGAGAAAGCTAAACAAATTTACGAAGAGCTAGATATTGAATTCAAGTGCCTGCAAGTGCAAGACAGACTCATAGATCGAATCCACCTTCTGCAAATGTAGAAGATTTTTTCAGATCTATCTTCATCCCATATTTGGACTCCATTATCTCTTCTCTGGGTAATCGTTTCTCTTCTTCGCACGAGAAAGCATTTTCGCTTATGCAGCTCCACCCACATGCTTTAAAAAATTTGGATAAAGTGTCATTTTTGGCTGTTGCAGAAGATATAAATAGTATTTACAGAAATATTTTACTTAACTTTATCACCGAGGCTGTAACATGGTATGAGATGTGGAAAAATGAAGCAACCCCAAATGAATCTCTTGAGTACGCAGATTTCATTCATCAAGCAACACCGTTTTACCCAGCTGTAGCTGAGGCAATAAAGATTGACCTGACTCTTCCAGTGACAACATGTAGTATTGAACGCCCATTCAGTACATTACGGCGCGTCAAGACTTGGAATCGGTCTAAGATGGGTGACGAAAAACTAAGTGGAGTATGTCTGCTCAGAGTTCATAAGAAAAGAGTGCAAGAAAACACTACTGAATTCATTGACAACGTGATGAACGAATTCGGACTGCAACCAAGACGACTCAAGTTTTTGTTATGTAACAAATGTTAACCCCCCTTCTTTCATAAGCCAGGGGGGTGCAAGTGCACCCTCCTCCAGGTGCCCATGGCCTCATCTACTAAAAAATATTTACATAAACTGATTAATAGAGATTTAAACTGAAGATTATAAAAAGAATCAACAAATTGTTTTAATTTCAAGCAATCCATATGGAATTGACTGGATGACACATTTTACCATGGCATTCTATCATGCTACTGCTGCTGGGTTTTGGGCAAAAACATTACTTTCTGCTTGAATCCTGAAATGCATGCTTAGTACATGCATCAGAATGGCAGGTCAACCACTTTCCAAAAGCTCAGCTAAGACGCTTGTTAAATAAATGTGATTTACATTTTCAAGTTTATCTGTGAAATGTTTTTATCCTGTTCAATCCATTCAATATGCAGGTTTTTCCCCATTATTGTAAAATCATAATATGACCTATCACAAATATTTATTTGTGCCTGAATCTGATAGTATTAAACATGATCCCAAGTAGCATCAGAATGTTTAGAGTACGTACAGATTTAGTACTACGAAAATGTTCCGATCACATACTATGGACACGTACACAGTACGTACTATGGGTACATACAGAACACGTTCTAGCAGCACATCTCAAATGTTATCTACATGTCACAGCAAACCACTGTCGAATAGTATGTACAGAATTGGTGCTATAACACAACTTTTTCACATGGTATAACACGTCGAATACTATTGTTTTGAGAACTTTTATAGTACCATAGATAGGCACGTGTTTCTAGAACCATTGGAGAATGTTATATAGCACGTCAAATAAGCGTGTTAAGAGACCAAGATTAGAACCCCCCTCCCCCCACAAACAGGAGATTGGTAAAGCACGTAATTGTATTAAATTAATATTTTTAATTATTTATGGAAGGAATATTAAAATATATAGAATTGCATATTTCACGTTTTTATTATTTTAATATACACGCGTTACTATATTCTTTAGTAAGCAACATCGCTCGAAATAACGAGTTCGTACCATAAGCATCCGAACTGAATCCCAAAGCCTTCACCATTTATGATCCCAAGTTATTTATTCACAAAGGGATCTTCCCTGACCCCCAGGCACAGCGGTCAAAGAATCAGCGGTGGGGTTGGTAAACTAGTTTCTGAGAATTCACAGAAATTACGTCACCTCCTCAATAGAGGAAATGGGACTAATCTTTTGGCACGCTTTGAATGTCGCCAAGAGGCAGAGGTAGATAGAATTGATGAATTATCGCTCTTCTGTAATTTTGAACGGATTCATGTCCAAATACGTTGCGCCATCTAGTGATAGCGAATCAAAGCTTAAAACACTGAGGATTCCTCTTAAAGAAAGGGTTTTTTTTATGGTGGTGCATATTTTAAGCTGCTCACATTGGTTTTGTAAACATTGTAGGCTTATCTTCAAAGAAAGGTAGGGCTTTGGCACAGGATCATTCTTCTTCCAACAATGTCATATTCTCCTTATGAAAGTTAAAATTTTGGTGTTTCCTAGGGTGTCTGTCCACAAGGCATCTTAGTTTTTTTTTTTTTTCAATTGACAAAATATAAATATCACATTCGCTAGTAACTGATTTGTTAAGCAGATTGAGTAGCATCATAACTGCTCTTTAGCATGTATCTGATAATTCTTTAATTGTTGATCTCTATCCACTTGGATCATACATAAATGAAGTGAAGCTGAATATTGGACTCTTTTTTAACTAGCCTAATAATGATTAAACTCATAAATATTACTCATTTACCTCTAAAGAGGGTATAAATAGTTTTTTTCAAAGAGCTCACTAAATTGCTATCTTGTACCTGCTAAGGTAGATTCACTGCATTTTATAAAAAAATTTTGGCATGTTTTAAAGATACAAATATATACATTGCTTTGTGATACAGGATAATATTTTAACAGCTATAGCCATCATTTCTGTGCACACCATCAAAAAATACAATGGTATGTCCATCATTTACATGGAAGCATTAAAAATGTTAAACAGAGTTGCTAGCTGTATAATAAAAATTAAAAAATAACAAAAAAAAAAAAAATTAATCAAAAATGAATTTCAAATTTTCTGTAATAAGCACTCATTTTAAGCTGCTTGAACAGCAAGGGCTGAAAAAAAAATCACATTCTATTAATAAACTTTCACATAAGAAGATAAGAAAATGTTTGCATAGTTTTAATTTTTATTAAGGTGCAATAAACATGTGTATATTTTAGTCTAACAGATATGAAAAAATCGACTATTTTAAACATTTTAATATTTTTTCAGATACTTGGCAAGGAAGAGCTTTTGCATTTCTTTAGAAAAGTACTCATTCTATATTCTAGTTGAAAAGAGTCCTGAAAAAACAAACACTATAATAAAATTAAAGAATTCATTAACTATAACAAATTCATAATCACACTGTCAACTTTGTTTAAATTATAAAAAATACAAAAGCCATGAAAACTGTTTAGAAATGTCCTATTTGAAAAATGATCTTTTACAAAGTTAAAAGTTTTAAAAGTGATATTATTAAAGTATAAGCAAGGCTGGAATTCTGTTATTGATTCGATTATAGACATACTACTCTAATCAAAAAGTATTCAACCTTATTTCCTTTCATGTAAACTAGTGTGAACTCTGTGGTAGGGCAGTGTTAGCAGATACATTTGACCTTAATGGGCATTGACATGCATGAATTCTTTCATTACTGCTTGACTTAGTTGCTACCAAGCAGGCAAGCACCTATGATGTTTTTCATACTTGATGTATCTCCATCTTGAACCACAATGAACTAACGTGTTGGGCAACACCATTCAGCAAGTCTTCTAAAAATCTTGATGCCCAGTCTGAAACAATCAGGAAGATTTTCTAGTACGCTTTCAGGAATTATGCTACGGAGATGATACAAAAGTCTGGTGCAATTGTTTAAAGGATGAACAAAAGTCTCTTAATAAATGATCACTGTTCAGGCAGGCCATCAACAAGCAGGAATCTTGAAATTATGGAAATTTTTGTGCTTTGGTGATTGAAAACTGTTCTCTATTAACTTTAGAAAGATTGAAAATGAACTTTGAAAATCTTAGTGGTCAGCACAAGTATTTTTTTTTTTTATATTTGCATTAATATTTTCAAACTAAAGTAAATATATAACTGTAAAGCAAATACTACTCCATTTATAACATTACCTGTAATAAATAAGCAAGCATATGCCAAATTTTCAGCTACTACGTTACAAGCATTAAAAACACATACATCCAGACTAATGTTAACACGTGCATAGTACAAATTTAACACCCAGTTTCTACACAGTGAGAAATGCGATGTCAATGGAACAGAAATTCGTGTTCTGGTGAATGCCACAGTTGTTTTCCCTTTTTTTTACTCTCTGCCTAGTTCACACACTTTTTGTGCTGCAGGTACTGTTTCAACGCCATTTATGGTTTTCACTGTGAAGATCACATTCCAATAAAAAAAAGTAGTTATGGCCATTTGAAAATTTCAAAATTATGTCACTGTAACCCTAACTGTGAGAGCAGGACCGTTGTTTTTTCACATCATTCTTGAGTGCACACCTTAAAACTTCTGCATCGAAAATTGCCTTCCGCTTCCTTAAACTGCATGATCGTTTGGGGCTCACATATATCGGCACAGTTTTTTTATAATCATCCTGTATTTCAAAGTATCAAATTAACTCATATTTCATGCAAATCCAACTTGGCAATTAAAAAAATTGACAGATTTCAAAGTAGATAACCATCTAATTATTCATTCTCTATAAAACATAAAATGCAAGGATAAATGAATAAAATAATACCGCAGTGGTGTTAGTATTGAATTAGCAATGGTTAATTGAAGTTTTATCAAATTTCACATAATATAATTTCATTTCAACACTATCAAATATCTCAAGGAATGCCTATAAAAAATTTCTCCAGTGACCGATATAAAATGTCTTTAAATTTGAGCAAAATGATATATTCTGGATCAATCCAATTTGAAAAGACTCTTTGTCAGACTCTTAACAGAAATTTTATGTTAATAAACACAAGTAAGAAAAGGTATGAGCTTTTAATGAGTATAGAGACATTTACAAAAAAATCATAGAAATGGAAGAACATTTTCCTGATAAAATGATTAGACAGTTATGAATATAATTATGCAGCAAAATGAAATAAATACTATACAAAAAGGTCCTGCAGCTCTTCTGATACATCTTGAATATGGATGCTACAGCAATTTATTGTTAGACTCGAGTAATCATGGTTGGATTTTCACTAGGATAGTGGAAGAAACAGGAACCGGATTATATGAAATACCTTGATGATACTTTTCCATATGGTGATGAAAAAATGCTGAAATTTACAATCAAATGATCATTCTTGGATTAAAAGATAATTTATCCTACTTTTATTGTATTTTTTTAACCATGATATTGTGGTGTTTCGCATCAATGATCACAAGACTGCTCAATCGCCATCCTTCTTCTTTATTATAAAACTCGTTTAAGTACAACCTTCACTTCTCAGCTACACACTCAGCGAAGAACTCATGTTCTTTTATCAGCCAGAGCAAGAATGCGTATCTGCTACGCTGTATTCAATTCTTGGCAGATGGCCAAGAATTGAATCCACGTTGCATGCCATATGAGTATCCCCCCAGTGAACAAGGGGTACCGACAAACGATCTCAAATATACAATATATACAAAAAATATACAAATTATATTCATTTAGGAGTACAGATTGAATCTACATTGATTTTACATATATTGTACGAGTCTTTCGGGAAACCATACTTTTCTACCATTCCTCGTTCTGTTTGCAGATTTCGAATTGTCATTCGTTGTATTAGAAGTTATAAGAGGCTTCTGTTTTTCTGCATCTTCACTTAGGAGGAATGCGGACTTTACTGGATCTAAATATACAGTTTTTTTTTTCTCTTTAAGTTCAATTTGTATAGTGTTTTTATTTCTTTCGATTACTCTGTGAGATCCCGTGTATGATTGACTTAAGGGTGGTTTCGCACAATCTGTGCGAAGAAAAACATGGTGCATTTTTCCAGTGATGGGTGGACGAAAATAGAATTTTTTCCATGTCTTGATGTTGCTACGGGATTGAGTGTTCTCATTTTTTCTCGTAAATTTGTCACCCACGTTGAATCGCACAGTTGTTTAGGTATGGAATCATAAAACATGTCTGAAGGTAAAGTTAATGTCTTTCCATATACCAATTCGGCACAAGAGGTTTGGATGTCATTTTTGAGAGCTGTACGTATTCCTAAAAGTGTGATAGGAAGTGTGTCTGTCCAATTGGCATTTTCATGTGCTTTTAATGCACATTTTAGATGTCTGTGGAAACATTCAATTATCCCATTTGAAATAGGGTGGTATGCTGTAGAACGAATGCGATTTGTGCCCATCATTGTATTAAGTTGTTGAAAAGAGAGGATTCCAGTTGTCTTCCTTGATCTGTTGTCAAGGTTGCTGGTACTCCGAAACGCGAAATCCAGGCAGAAAATAAGGCTTTACACACAGTTTCAGCTTTTATGTCTAGAATTGGTACAACTTCAGGCCATCTCGTGAAGTGGTCGATTATTGTTAAACAATAATTGTTACCATTAGATGGTGGAAGTGGGCCAATTATGTCGAGATGTATGTGTGCGAAACGTGCGTCTGGTAAAGCAAATGTGCCAATCGGAGTTTTGGTGTGTTTATGCACCTTTGATCATTGGCAAGGAATGCAACATTTAACTTGATTATTAATATATCTGTTCATATCACATATCAGGCCAAGCATATCTGGCAGTAATCAACTTAGTAGTCGCAAAAATTCCGGTATGAGAAAGTCCGTGAAGTTGATCAAAAATGATTTTTCGATATGACTCGGGAACGAAAGGTCGAGGTTGTCCCGTTGACATGTCACAGAAGAACTCTGCAATTGGAAAAAACCTTTTTTCCAATCTGAGTGAAGAATTGTTGAGTAGAATTTTTAACTCAGGATCAGTTGCTTGAGCTGAGGCAAAATCTTCGAAATTTAAAATCGAAGATGATATGTTGTCAATTTCAATATGTGAAAGTGCATCTGCTACTATGTTTTAAGTACCTTTTATGTGACAAATGTTTGTCGAGAATTGAGAAATATAGTCTAGATGACACAGTTGTCGAGGCGAGCATTTATCTGGTTTCTGTTTGAAGGCATAAATTAGGGGTTTTTGGTCAGTGTAAATAACAAAATCCCGACCTTCTAGCATGTGTCTAAATCGTTTGACTGATGTGTATATTGCCAATAGTTCACGATCATATGTGGACCAATTTTTTTGACTTTTTGAAAGTTTGACTGATAGAAATGAAATAGGTTTCTATTTGCTCCCGTTGAGTTGCATGAGAGATCCTCCAACAGTTATATCACTAGCGTCAACCCACACACTTAATTTTGCGCTAGGAATAGGATGATGCCGAAGAGTTGCGGTAGCTAAAGCATTCTTGGCATTTAAAAATGATTTTTCAGTAGAATTAGTCCATTGAAGCAAATCTTGAGTTTTGATTTGTGTAGTATTTTTAGACTTTTTTTTATTTTTGATACCTTCTAAAAATTTGTTTAATGGACCTAGTATGTGAGCTGGTTATCTCCAGAAATTCTTTTAAAAGGTTATGGTAAATACTGTCACCTGATACAGTTTTAATTGAATGGATGTCACTTACACTCAATGTACAATGAGAACTTATTTTAGTTTCTGAATCAATCAATTTTTGTTTAGACAAATCTGGTATCAAATTAAAATTGTATAAAAATCTGCACCTATAATGGGAGTAAAACATTTCCAACTAAAAATGACCATTTAAAAATACGTCTCAGGCCAAAATCTAAGGAAATACATTGAGATGTATACACATGAATAGGTGAAGTGTTAGCTGCCGAACGAGTCATTTGGGAAGTGTTTCTTCTTTGTAATTTTGAAGCTGGAATGATAGATACGTCTGATCCCGTATCGATCAAAAATTTTACGTTAGTGCGTTTGCAACAAACAGAAAGACGACGAGAATTCTTAGGCAAGGCGCTAGTCACCTTTACACCTGCCTCTTCTTGGTTTTTGGTATTTACAGGGAGAAATACATCTTAAAGCCTTTTTGCCAAATTTTTTATGATAATAACAATTTTCGTTATTTTTAGTTTCAGATGTGCTTCTTTGTCATGAAGCCCTGTTTCGGTTGAGACTGGGGCTTCTGCCACGAGAAAGATTATCTATCCTTAAATGTAATTTTTCTATTTCAGCAAGTAATCTATTTTCAATAGAATTTAAGGATGAAACAGAAGAACAAGCACTCACTGAAATCGGTGTCACTTCAATTACACGATCCGTTATTTCTGCTGCAGCGTTCAATTCCAGAGGCGTAATAGCTGCTAAAACAGTTTGTACTTGCGAAGGTAAATGCTGAAGAAAGAGTTCTAACATTAGTTCATCGGGTACTTTATAGTTTTCAGCGTGAGATTTCATGCTGCGTAGTAGTTCCGAAGGTTTGCGATCACCAAGTTGTTCTCCTATAAGTAGTTTCCTAATTTTTTGGTGAGAGGATTCACTGCTGCATTTAATAAGTTCTGTTTTTACATGAAGGTATGGGTCGTCCTTGTTAGGATTCATAATTATATCTCTGATGATTGTAGCAGCTTCTGGAGGCAAATGTGACACGACATGATTAAATTTTGTTTTACTTTCAGTCACAGCTTTCGGTGTACCCAATTCGAAAGTGCTTTCACACATTATGAACCACAATGTAGGATCACTGAAATTGTATGGCAGAATTTTAACCGCATTTGAAAACGCCATGACAAATTGATGAGAATCTTAAAATTATTTGGCTATCTTTAGTCCGAACTTATACATAAGAGCTTTTCCACTCGAAGGTCCCAGAGTTTTGGTAAAGTGAAATTTATCAACTTCGACACAAAGAAATATTCTAAAGTCTATGAGTGGATTTGATACGAAACATTTTAGAATGAAAACATCTACATGAACAAATACCTTACCGGGTCACCATTGTGGTGTTTCGCATCAATGATCACAAGACTGCTCAATCGTCATCCTTCTTCTTTATTATAAAACTCGTTTAAGTACAACCTTCACTTCTCAGCTACACACTTAGCGAAGAACTCATGTTCTTTTATTGGCCAGAGCAAGAATGCGTATCTGCTGCGCTGTACTCAATTCTTGGCAGATGACCAAGAATTGAATCCGCGTTGCATGCCATAATATCTAAGAAAGTTAAGAATTTTAGTACAAATTTAAGTAGTTTAAAATCCTTAAAAATCAAAATCAGACTTTTTTTTTTTTAAGGGCAACAAGCACCCTGTTTATGATTCTTGCCAGTTAATCGCTATCTTTTATAAGAAAGTCCGAAAGCAGATTTAAGATGAATGACAAATAGTTTGAAATGGAATATGAAAAGATGAAGTACTCTTTTCTTAACACGTTAAGCTCTCAGCCTATTTTGTTTTCTTTTCCATTCACACTGCAATATGCTGGCTAGTCTTTGAGCTCCTACTAAATACCTCATCAGTTCTAAATGCTCATATTTTATTTAAAAATATAACCAAAAAGAATATGAGTATCACAAAATTTCAAAAGAAATTAGCTGTCTATCTATCACATTGTTGGGATGAAGGAATTCCAAGTAGCAATATTGTAATTATACACCTCAAATATCTCGTCACAAATTACAACAAAGATTTGGAAGAGCATCAAAAGTTCGAAGATACTGTAAAAAATTCTACGAAGCATGATTTTGAACGATTTTGACAGAAAGTTGACGAAACAAGTGACAACATTCTGTGAAACCTGCACAGGACAACTATTTATGTGTATTCAGTGTTTCAACAATACCCATTAAAAGAATTTTTCTGGTAAGAAGTAATATTTAGATACATTTTTATAATATTCAAACTATTTAATTTTTAATTAAAAATATAATTTTTTAAATTATATATCGTCAAGTGAATGGTGATTGACGCGGCTTGAACGGAAAGTATATTGTCAGTCACTGGTGACTCACGCAACACTTAACATGTTAAACGAATTACTTTTAATGGTGTGATTTTATAAACATGAACACAATTTTTTTTTTACAAATTAAACATTGAAATAATTACATTTGTAAGCTGTAAAATAATTACATTTGTAAGCTGTAAACTCTGCATGCAAGTGTTGTATTAAGAGTTATGCACTTTTCTTTGACAGTTTGTCACAAACTATTTGACTGAAATGAAAACAATATTGTTATGTTTTTCTAGTCTTAAGTTTTTAGTGCTAATTCGTCAGCAGATTCTGTCAATGAGTGGATATCTATTTTCAAACATTTTTTCTTCTTCAATATCTATTTTTGAATAATCAATCTTGCACCTTTTTTTTTTGGTAAAGATATCTGCTTTTAATCTTGTAAATATTTCTGAATTCGCAATTTCGTTTTGATCTTATGTATACTCACCAAATGAAACATTGTATCCTGGTTTGAAGCGAACCCTGTGTATTGTACACAGGAAATATGGGTTGAATTGCGGCTTTTTAAAAATTTGCGAACGTTATAGTTTTCCGAAAAAAATTATACACTTTATCATTTTTTCGACCACTCATCTTGCTGCTCATACCCTAGGGTGAGTCGGGTAGCCTGGGTCTTCAACACTTTATCATTAAAAAAAAACATTTAAAGGTCTATTTTTACTTTTTAACAAATTCAAGGCCTTTCAAAAGCACTTTTAAATGCTTTTTTCACAAACGTATGAACCACGGAGGAGCTATGTCTACACTAATGGCGTTGCTATCAGCCATTCGAAGACATATGCCATCCTCAATGCATCCTATATCAAGTGATACAATTCATAGACGACTGGCAGAAGGTGGAATTAGATGTTTGAATCCATTAAAGCTCTTATCACTGAACCCTCAACAAAGGCAGAGCTTGGTCAGCCTCAGTGTCCAATTGGAGGTATGGTTTCTTTAGTGACAAATCCCACGTCTTTCTCAGTGCTGATAACCATAGGCGCCGACTATGGGGGGGAGGCCACGAGCCCCCGCTAAACTTTTCCAGAGGGGGCTTTGTCCCCTCTGGGAAATTTCAAGATTTTTTTCTAACTTCATATTTTACTAAATACCAAAAAATAAAATTTTTTAAACATAAAAATAATTGAAAGAAAATCCTATCAACGTAAATGTTACATTTCAGTTCAGTCTTGTTCACATCTTCCTTACCGTAGCTCCCTAAACGATCTCGCACACACACCAAACTCACCTTTACTCCCAGGAAACATGTTTACGCTAATGACAAAAATACCTGATTACCAGAACTTTTTCGACTGACCACTTAATTCAAAGAGAAATAGAATATTTACAGCCATGTTATTGGCATTTCCAAAAAATAGCTGTTTCCCTTCAGTAATAACTATAAATGATTACCACGAAGTAGAAATGACTTATTTTGTCTACCTAAAGAGATCTTATCTGTAATTAGTCCTGGATTCTATATACTAGTGCTGTCTTTACAGATGGCATCCATTCCGTGCTTTATTCCTGGTGAGCACTGGACGTTTGGCACAACACCGTAGTCAGGCAAGGGCCAGAGGAAGCTAAGCCCTCCCTCCCCCCCACACACACTAGGTACACTCAGTCCACCCCCCTGATAAAAGTATTAAAATTTTAGTTGTGATAAGAAATGTCAACCAGCATGTCAATTTTGCATAAAAATATTATTTATGAGATTTTTTTTATAAATTGCTTTGTTTTTAAAGATTTTTTAATTTAACTGAATGTATAGTTATAGTGATGATCAATTTATTTACATATTTAATTTAAAAATATGTAAATATAGGCAATAGTATTTGGTTACTTTTATTATTGCTGGGTTCATTGTTTTAATTTATTATGTCAAAATCAACTGATAGGTAGTTAAAGAGTTCATATTAAGCATTAACGTGTATTAACTTTTAGATTTTTTTTTTTTTTTATTAATTAACCCATTAAGCGCCATTGCTCCCATATTGAGAACATACATAAAATATTTTTTCTGGCAACCCCAAAATTACGAATAACAAATTTTTTTCCACAAATATTATCTATAGTCTAATCCAAATCTCTGATAATTTTTGTATTTCTTAAATTTTAATATTTATATTCGAAATTTAAATTCAAATATTTACGAAATTCAGATTTCCACAATATTATAAATTTCCTGTGAAAATACCCAGAAAAAAACCCCGAAAGCCGAGATATGGTTCTATATTTCACAGTTAGGAATCAAATTTTTGAATTTTGTTGTGATTTTCTGGCGATTTTATTATGTATTCCCAAAATGGGAGCATTGGCACTTTACACTACCAAAAATAAATGCAGCACTAATCAAGCATTATTAATTAGCAAATGCAACAGGTCTAGAATCTTCCATTCTACTCTCAGTATCTTTGTTGTGCTAGAGTCACTTTTTGAACTGTGATTGAATTATTTAACGACCAAATATGTGAAAAAATTAAATTATATCGGAAACAGTGCAGTAATTAGAAGATGAAGATGTTGATTCAGAAATTAAAGCAGCCACTTAGAACTCGTGTATTATTAGATCTGATAAAATGTGTTGAAAATCCCTACTGCCATGAATTATACTTCGATATTTTTTTCACTTCTCTGTCTGTTTTAGAAGAGTTACGGAACAAAGGATTCAAAGCTACATGACCACTCATGGAAAACCGTATACAACACTATCCAAAGATGTAAAGCAAATGTCAAAAGAACCTTGTGCAAGTCACGATGTGTGTACCACTAATAATTTAGTGGTTGTAAAGTAGAGAGACAATAAAGTTTTAAACATAGCATCCAATTTTGAAACTGTAGATCCAGCTTCTGAAGCAAAAAGGTGGAGCCGAACAGAAAGGAAAAATTCGACATTGACCAGCCTCATGTAATTGGTTCATATAACAGCTATATGGGATGCATAGATCTTTCTCCTGGATAGATGTTTGAGCAACTAACGTCTGAGAATAAGAGGAAAAAAGTGATGGTGGCCATTTTTCAGTAATGCTTTGAATATGGCAGTTTTCGCAGCATGGAAGATCCATAGCGAACTGATCTGACAAATGTTTCAATTAGATTTCCTGAGAGATGTAATACAGTGCTGAGTGTGTTATGATAAATCGTTCTGGTCTGAGTTACCCAACTAACACTAACGTACATTTTGATGGCATAAATCATATAATTGAAATTTGCAACAAACAATCACGTTGTAAAATGTGTGGCAAAAACACACGGAAAACCTGGAATTTTTTTTAAATTTAAATAATGCAAATAAAATTCACGATGTTTGCTAAGAACGATTGTTCAAAAGATCAAAGATCGGAAAAACCAGTTATTAGCTCGATGAACGCAACCATTTCTGGCAGCCCGCAACCGTCTAGGCTACGCAGAATGCGTATTTCATCCCAATATACCAACCATCCAACTTTTGACGGTGCTGGCACGATATGGAGCCTGCGTAGTACCTTGCATTTTACTGGCTTCAGAGTGTTGGTTTTGCTTCTTGTTCGTTCATGAACGGGGAGTGGCATAAGTGATTTGATTGCACCGGATTTGGGCTTAGATCAGAAGACTGGATTTTTAAAACGTACAGTACAACATGTAAAATCCGGACATCCAAAATCCAGAAACCTCCAAAATCTGGACGTTTTCCAAATTTTCGGTGGAGCTATGGAACTGTTCGAAATATCATATGGAGCCTAGGGTATGGCAAAGTGAGCTGCCAATGGATCCTTTGAGCTGTTAATAGTGATTAGAGAGCCTACTGTATTGAATAGCAGTCTGTTTACAACACTTTCTGTGTTTCAACATTGAGGGCAACACATCTGTACAGTCTAGATCTATCTCCTTGTGATTTTTACTTCTTCAATCCACTGGAAAAGACACTAAAAGGACTTTGGGTCTAGTTGGATGATGATATGATGCGGGCTGTATTAGATATTTGTGTACAATAGACTTTTACCACAAATGGCATCTTCAACATTGTTAGTCAATTTAATAATTATCTTAAAATATACAGAAATTACTTTTAAATATCTTTAACCTATCTGAACTTACTAACTCCAAATGCAAACTCTTTGATGAATGATGAACATGCCTATGAATAAATATATATGAAGTTTATTACTTTTTGAAGTTTATTTTTAAATGAAAGTTGTAGTTTCTCTTTTTCAGTCATGTTTTAGATGCTTTTAAATTCAAGTACAAGTTACGTGATATTTTAAAATAAAGCAGCTCCCATATTGAGAACATACATAAAATATTTTTTCTGGCAACACCAAAATTACGAATAAGAAATTTTTTTCCACAAATATTATCTATAGTCTAGTCCAAATCTCTGATAATTTTTGTATTTCTTAAATTTTAATATTTATTTTCGAAATTTAAATTCAAATATTTACGAAATTCAGATTTCCACAATATTATAAATTTCCTGTGAAAATACCCAGAAAAAAAACCCTGAAACTTCAAAACCCCAAAAGTCGAGATACGGTTCTATATTTCACAGTTAGGAATCAAATTTTTGAATTTTGTTTTTGTGATTTTCTGGCGATTTTAATATGTATTCCCTAAATGGGAGCATTGGCACTTTACACTACCAAAAATAGATGCAGCACTAATCAAGCATTATTAATTAGCAAATGCAACAGGTCTAGAATCTTCCATTCTACTCTCAGTATCTTTGTTGTGCTAGAGTCACTTTTTGAACTGTGATTGAATTATTTAACGAACAAATATGTGAAAAAAATAAAATTATATCGGAAACAGTGCAGTAATTAGAAGATGAAGATGTTGATTCAGAAATTATAGCAGCCACTTAGAACTCGTGTATTATTAGATCTGATAAAATGTGTTGAAAATCCCTACTGCCATGAATTATACTTCGATATTTTTTTCACTTCTCTGTCTGTTTTAGAAGAGTTACGGAGCAAAGGATTCAAAGCTACATGACCACTCATGGAAAACCGTTTACAACACTATCCAAAGATGTAAAGCAAATGTCAAAAAAACCTTGTGCAAGTCACGATGTGTGTACCACTAATAATTTAGTGGTTGTAAAGTAGAGAGACAATAAAGTTTTAAACATAGCATCCAATTTTGAAACTGTAGATCCAGCTTCTGAAGCAAAAAGGTGGAGCCGAACAGAAATGAAAAATTCGACATTGACCAGCCTCATGTAATTGGTTCATATAACAGCTATATGGGATGCATAGATCTTTCTCCTGGACAGATGTTTGAGCAACTATCGTCTGAGAATAAGAGGAAAAAGTGATGGTGGCCATTTTTCAGTAATGCTTTGAATATGGCAGTTTTCTCAGCATGGAAGATCCATAGGGAACTGATCTGACAAATGTTTCAATTAGATTTCCTGAGAGATGTAATACAGTGCTGAGTGTGTTATGATAAATCGTTCTGGTCCGAGTTACCCAACTAACACTAACATACATTTTGATGGCATAAACCATATAATTGAAATTTGCAACAAACAATCACGTTGTAAAATGTGTGGCAAAAACACACGGAAAACCTGGAATTTTTTTTTAATTTCAATAATGCAAATAAAATTCACGATGTTTGCTAAGAACGATTGTTCAAAAGATCAAAGATCGGAAAAACCAGTTATTAGCTCGATGAACGCAACAATTTCTGGCAGCCCGCAACCGTCTAGGCTACGCAGAACGCGTATTTAATCCCAATATACCAACCATCCAACTTTTGACGGTGCTGGCATGATATGGAGCCTGCGTAGTACCTTGCATTTTACTGGCTTCAGAGTGTTGGTTTTGCTTCTCGTTCGCTCATGAACGAGGAGTGGCATAAGTGATTCGATTGCACCGGATTTGGGCTTAGATCAGAAGACTGGATTTTTCACACGTACAGTACAACATGGAAAATCCGGACATCCAAAATCCAGAAACCTCCAAAATCTGGACGTTTTCCAAATTTTCGGTGGAGCTATGGAACTGTTCGAAATATCATATGGAGCCTAGGGTATGGCAAAGTGAGCTGCCAATGGATCCTTTGAGCTGTTAATAGTGTTAGAGAGCCTACTGTATTGTATAGCAGTCTGTTTACAACACTTTCTGTGTTTCAACATTGAGGGCAACACATCTGTACAGTCTATATCTATCTCCTTGTGATTTTTACTTCTTCAATCCACTGGAAAAGACACTAAAAGGACTTTGGGTCTAGTTGGATGATGATATGATGCAGGCTGTATTAGATATTTGTGTACAATAGACTTTTACCACAAATGGCATCTTCAACATTGTTAGTCAATTTAATAATTATCTTAAAATATACAGAAATTACTTTTAAATATCTTTAACCTATCTGAACTTACTAACTCCAAATGCAAACTCTTTGATGAATGATGAACATATGCCTATGAATAAATATATATGAAGTTTATTACTCTCAAGTTTATTTTTAAATGAAAGTTGTAGTTTCTCTTTTTCAGTCATGTTTTAGATGCTTTTCAATTCAAGTACAAGTTACGTGATATTTTAAAATAAAGTATCTGTTTCAGAGGCTTGCACGAAGGTCAATATTATTACTTTAAACCCTCAATCTTAGACATTTATAATTTCCACGTACACTACATATATACATAAGTAAAAAATTAAAGTCATTAAATTACCTTAAGAATCTGAATTTTGTTTATTCCATAAAACATTTGTTTTTGCAGAAGCTGTTTCATATTGAGAATTGAATGCATAGATGCTTAGTTTTTCAATAAATAAACAATATACAGGGATTGGGCAAAATAATATGAACACCTGTGTAATAACAATACTCGAAGGAAACCTGTCGTATACTCCTGCCCTCTAGTGTTGAAGCATGCCACCTAGCGGGCAAGAATGTACACACATCAGTCTGTGAGTAGCAGTGATAGCGGTCGGATGCAAAATATATTGCGGCATTAAAACTTCGTTATGACTGACCTCTCAGATTTGAAAAGAGGAATGATTGTTGGGGTCTGTCATACCGAAGCCTCAGTAATGAAAATGGCCACCCTTGTTTGTGTCGGGAGAAATACCATGTCGACCGTAATGACAGCATATATCAAACAGAGAAAGACATCATCTACCAAGCATAACAGTAGCCAACGGTCGAAGCTGACAGACAGACACAGAAGGGCTTTGAAGCCGATTGTGGCCAGAAAGTGCAAGACAACAACATCCCAAATAAAATCTGAGGTGAACACACATCTACAGGAAGCTGTATCATCAAAAACTGTCTGGCGTGAACTGCATGCTGCAGACATTCACAGTAGCACAGCGATTCCAAAACCAATGGTTACATCATGTAATGCCTTGAAATGATGAAAATGGCATCACGGGTATAAAAATTGGACACAACAACAATGGGAGAATGGCATTTGGTCAGATGAATCAGCGTTCACATTATTCCAAACCAACGAACGTGTTTACGATTAGAGAATGCCAACAGAAGCCTATTATGTTGAATGTTTCCTTCCTACTGTTCAGCATGGAGGGGGATCAGTGATGCTGTGGGGCATGATGTCGCACTGTGGTCTCTGCCCACTTGTTATCCTGCATGGGCGAATTACAGCACAGGATTATGTCAGTATTCTGGCCGACCATCTTCATTCAATATTGCAAATTTTGTTCCCTGATGAACGACTTGTGCACCAAGACGATAATGCTCCCATTCACACTGCTGGAATTTTTTAGACTAGTTTAATGAACATGATTATGAAGTACAACACCTCGTGTAGCGCTCTCAGTCCCCTGATCTTAATATAATTGAACCTTTTTGGGGTATTTTGGAGGGCAAGCTGCACAGCCAGTTTCTACTTTCAAGGACACTTTCTGAATTAGTGACCTTTTTGCAGGAGGAGTGGTTACATATCCTTGTGACTCTTGTGCATGACTTGTATTTGTCCATCCCACGTCAGACACAAACTGTAATTCATGCAAAAGGAGGGCCATCAGCTTATTAAAAAAGATTTGGTCTCTTTTCACAGGTGTTCATATTATTTTGTCCAACCACTGTATATGTCTCATATACAAATATTGTTCTTTAACTATTGAGGATAATGTGTTCTTACAAAATATGACAAAAATATAAGCCTAATAATTTATGGTTCCCAAAACGGTAGCAGTACAGGTAAGTAGTTTGAATCAAAAAAAGTTGGGAATATCTCATGATATTGAATTCTTCAAAAGCTAACACGTACAAAAAAAAATGGCATCATTCCAAAATACAATTTTATATGGAGAAAATGAATCCCCTAATCCAAAATTGGGTTTAGGCATTTATCACCTTATGTGATTTTGAATAAAGTATCTATAAGCAAGCATTTTAAGCAGAAAACAAATATGTATGTGTATTGTTTTTCTCGTATTATATACTAAGTAAATATGACAGATTTAGTTTTATATTAGTCTATTATAAACTGAAAAATTAAAGTAATTAATTTCTGATAAAACTTGTGCCATTTAAAGGGTATATAAAGTGTATGTGTGATAACAGAATTCTTATTTGAGTCACTTTAGTAGACAAATCTGTTGAGGTAATCGCACACCACATCTGATCTATAACTGGAACCGTTTTTGTTATGTTTTGTAATTAGTGTTTTGGCAACATCAATAGAAGTTCTAAATATCATGTTGTTGTTTAAGTTTTGAAATGTTGGAGTGTATGTTTTGATAAGAAATAAATATGTTGTATTAGTTTCATCGGCCTCTGGAAGTATATTATTTATACTTGTTTTTTCTAACAAAATCAAAATATACTGTATGGTTTAAAATAGACAATTAACAGAGTTATCAGAAATTTCAATTGCATGTAAATAAAAGTATAATTATATCTTGTAAAATATTCTTAGTTACTACTTTCATTTCTTTTTAAAAAGCTATTTATAATGTCATTATTTGATAACTTATTACTGAAAATTTTATGACATATAGTATACATATAATTTATAATTATTTTATTTAAAGCTAAAATGAAACTGGTATTTTTTTATTTAGCCCTTTGCTGTCAGGATTATACAATGAACGTCTGGCCACATGGCTAAATATAGATTTAACATTAAAACACATTTTCAGTGTTAAATCTATATAGATAGCTAAAACATCTGACCTCAGTCTATCTAATTCAGAAATAGATTTTAAAATGAAACTAGAGAAAGATGAAAACATTCATATATGGGTATAGTTTTGGGGGTCATGTCTTTACATCTGTGTTTATGACAGGCGAAGCCAGTAAAGGGGGATAATTATTCAATTTTTAAAGTTTTCCTTATTACTTGAAGTGATTTTAAATGTAATTTAATAAGATTGAAAGGTCCTTTAGATTCTTAATACCTTAAATTTGGAAAATATATATATATATATATATATATATATATTGATTTTTCTTTATATGAAAAAGTTAATAGTGTTAACACTAGTATAGTAATTAAATTGCATGTGAATAATGTTTTAATTTAAAACTTGGAACATACATATGTACTTACAAGGTAAAGCTTTAAATCACCAGGAAGCAAATCAGAGAAAGTGAAAAGCAATGTACAAAATTCAGTAACAAATAGAATATGTAAAGATTATCCAACGAGAAAACACAAGATACGTTTTATAAATAACATTTTAAATGTAATTTTTAGTGGATATTTTCTTCTAGAATTTGAAATATTATTCTTCTAAATGCTGTTTTTTGCTTTAAAATATTTACTTATTCTTTACGTTACTCAATTTAGTATGTTACTCATACACAGGTCTGTAGTAAGGGGGGGGGGGGGGTTAGGCAGGCCTGGCGCCCCCAAATGATAAAATAACGTTACATAACATTTTTTTGAAAGACTTGTTTTAATAGCTCTAATTTAAAAATCGTGTTTTCATAAAATGTAGCGCTGTTTAATATCGTAGGGTCTTACATGTTTTGCTTCAGTTGAAAAATCATTTGCGTTTAAATGAGAGATTAACCTAACTTATATTATTGATTCTAGGAGAGAATCTTTTCCTTAAATATTTGCTTGTTGAGGGATAATATGAAATTTCTTGGTTACCAAGTAGGGATTCTTTTTTTTTATTTTATGGAGTGGCAACATTGCATGCAGCTAGCAACTATCAGCAGACAGTTCTCGACTGATATTTTCCGTGCGATACAACTTTGGGCTGCTTTGTTTGTGTTTATCCTAAAGAACTGATGTGAAGTTGTGAAGTGTTTTAATGTGCTTTTGAAGAAAGAAATGTTCTTGTAAAAATTTAGTCCAGTTTTATGTATCTTCTGTTTCGACTATTGAAAAACTTTGTGATTTTTTACTGTATCACGTGCTTTGGTTAGGCCTAGATTCAGCTGGCTTCAGGAAGATAAGAGTTTTTTAAAAGGATGGTTTTTCGAGGTTTTTGACGAATGAAGTAAGTTATTATAATAGTTGAACGCTCTGAAACAAACTTAAAATAAAGAAAGGGATACTTGATAACTGAAATTTTTAAATAATATCTATCTGTTCCTATTGAAAAGTATTTTTTGTGAAGTTAAAGTGAATAAACATCAAGGAAGAAACAAAATGAGTCGTAAACAGGTTCCAATTTTGAGTTTTCTCCATTCTACTCATGATCCTGCTTTTGATTCTTTTTCTATTGAATGTGCCGATGGTGCTACTGTTACAAAGGCAAACACTACGCCACGAAAAGATTTTGCAGTAAACTATAAGACACCTTTTGCGACTAGTCAGCAGATGAATATCTCTAAAACTCTGCTGTGCATAAAAGAGCTTGTCTGAATGGCCGAAATTTCGACACCTTCTGCGACTCCAGCCATACAATCTCCCATTAAATTTAACGACTTAAGGGAAAATAACCCTGCTCAGCCTGTATTGTCCCAATACCCTGGAACAATGATTTCAGGCCGGTTAAGAAGGTTTCGAGCTACATGGTATAAAACATGGGAATGGTTAGAGTATTCTGTTAATAGTAATGCTGCTTTCTGTTTTGCATGTAGAAAATTTCCATATCTCAGTTCTGACATTGCAGTTATTAGTGCTGGGTATACAGATTGGAAACATGCCACAGAAAATAATAAGGGCTTTTCGAAGCATGAACATTCACAGGGACACCTATGTGCCATGTCCAGTTACCTTGAACATCAAAAACGTGAGAGAACAGGTGAAACCATTCAGAAGAAACTGTGTACCGAAACTGTGGAAAATAACAGATACTACATAAGATGCATAGCTGAAGTTGTTCAATTTCTGGTAGTCAATCAACTAGCTTTCAGAGGTGATTCTAACTGTGAGACAGAGTCAAGATACAAGTGGGCTATTTTTGCAATTACAGTAAAACCTCGAAAATCCGGACTCGTCTGGACTTTGCCGATTCCAGATTATCGATTTTTCCGGATTATAGAATTTGAATAAAATTCCGATTTAATATTAACTAAATACGCTATAAAGCACTATTTTTAGTAAAAATAATGGCTAAAGTTAAGTTAATCAATTAAAGCATATTATTTAATTTAAAAAATAGGGCAAAAGAAATTTCTAAGAAAAGAAATACACATTAATAATTTAGAATGTATGAACGAAACGAAATGATAAAATCACATTTTATCATTTCGTTTAAATATTTGAATTAACATTTGTTATTTCATTAATTTTGGTTTATGGGAAAGCAGTTTTCTTTATCCTGTAGATGGACATTATTTCTGCTCTGTTTTACAAAGCTTCTTTGTTCAAGACCTTTAATAGCATGATCGATTGTTTGTATAAGATTATCAATGGGTATTTTTTCTTCTCTGCATTTATCGTCCCTACTTTGATCTTTTTTTATTTAATATTATATCGCGAATTACGCCATCACTCAATTTATTTACGATTGGCCCATCATCATCACAGTGCAGAACTTCCATTATATCAGCTTTGTCAAGATTTAATGAAGCGCCGGAAGATTTAATGAAGTGCCAAGATTTAATAAAGCTCGAGGATTAGCACTTTTGACGATATCTTTAAAGGTGTAAATGTGTTTAAACCGTTTTCGCTATTAACGAACGAAAAACAAAAAATAAGAACTTAAAAGTTTTATTTATTTTCCAGCATCTATATAATGTTATGTTTAAAAAGACTGATGACTCTGAATAAAGTAAAAACTTTATTAGTAATAGTCAAATACGTAAAAAATATCACAGTAGATAAAATAAATATCTTTTCCAAAACAGAAAAATATTTCTCCTCTCAATGATTTTTCTAAATTACTATGAGTCATTACTAGGCTGCAGCACCGGGAAGTAGTGGGGCAGGGAAAGCGAAAAAAGGAATTTGCTTAGCTCCTAGTGGTAAACGCAGCCCCCTTTGAGAGGTCTGTGTGTTAATGACCTTGTTGCTCGGTTCTGTGTGATACGATATTAGTTAGTTATTTATTTGCTATTTATACTATGTAAATATGGCTTTCTAAACAAAAAAGGCAAAATATATAGTCGATTTCAAGCTGACACGTTCGACGAGAACGAAAAAATCATCAGATATCGGGAGGGGGAGGAGAATCTGAAGACAAAACAGAATACATTGAAGAATGGAATTCGTACTACGAAGTGAACAAAATAAATTTCTGTGAGCGTTAATATGAATTCTCAGGATTTTTAGATTTAATTGAACAATCTGTGATAAAATGTTACGATAACGTTTTAAAGTGTTTAATATTAAAAATTACATTGTTTCAGAGAAGTGTCTTTTTCAATAATGAGAAAAGGAAATTTTGATAATAAAAATTCCGTATTTAAATAACGATGTATATTTTACGCGAAATAATTCATCAGGAGTTGTGACTTGAATAAGGGGGAGGAGGGATTAACGATAACAAAGTAATTCACGCTCCAACCACAAGCCGATCGTTCTACGGCCGTCCATCTAAACTTTCGTTTCATTTTCGGGTTCAGAAAGTCGACCGGAAAAAATACAGTATTTTCTTATAAAATATAATTCCATATAAATAATTTTACCCTGTTGTTTTAAATCCGCGACTTCGTCAGTCCTGGGAAAAAAAAAACGAAAATTTGGAAAGCGTTCGGATTTTGGAGGTTTCCGGATTTTGGATGTCCGGATTTTCGAGGTTGTACTGTATTTGAATTTTCATTAGAAAAAGATGAAAGATTATAAAAAATCATCAAACTAATCCCCCAGAATGCAAAATATACTAGCCCAGAAATACAAAACGAAATAATCCACCACATGGCTGAAACAGTGTAACAGAATATAATGCAAGAAATAAACAGTAGTTCTTGGACTGCTATATTGGGAGATGAAACAAGAGACAGACAGTGCATTGAAGATCTGGTAATTGCTGTTCGTTACCTCATAGATATGAAGCCAGTTGAAAGGTGCATTGCTGTTGTAGAATTAGATTCCCAAAATGCTTCAAATATAAAGAGTGTAATTCTGTCAACACTTACTGCAATGGGATTCAATTTTGACAAGCTGGTTGCTCAATCTTATGATTGAGCATTTGGCTGGTGGGGTTCAGTTTCTTCTGTCAAAAGAACTCGGAAGGAACATAGTATTTCTTCATTGCTTCAACCACCAGCTGCACTTAGTAATAGTACATGCTATTAAGGCAATTTTAGAGGTAAAGGAGTATTTTGATTTGTGTGAGTATTTTGATTTGTGTCGTTTCTCGTATTTATGAAGGGAAATCTTTAAAACGCCTATTAGTTCAGAGGTGGACTGGACATATGGATTCCATATCTGTTATTAATTCTGACAGGAATGCAGTTGTTCCAGCATTAGAGTATATTGCCAATTCATCTTCTGCAGAAAAATTTGGTGCTCTCAAAACTGAAGCTATTGGACTGTTAAAACAGGTTAGTAACCTGACATTCTGTTTTCTTACTGAATTGATGCTCAAAGTGCTAGGATATCTGAAGCCTGTAACAGCATTGCTGCAGCAGAGGGATTTAAATATAGATGCAGCCATAAAATTGATTGAGAATGTTCTAAGTCAACTCCAGTCAATGAGAAAAGATGACAGTACTTTCCAAAACATCTTTGAAATTGCAGAGAATGTTTGCAGTGAAACTATTGAAAGTACAAGGATTGAAGTACATGCAAAGCCACAGTGTATGATGCCAGGAATTTTGTTGGTGGTGAAAGCGTAAACTTTGAAGGCAGAAGCAGGATGGATACTAATAGGGAAGAGATTAAGAGACTCTATAACAGAGTTCTTGATCACTGCACTCAAGAGATGGGGACAGATTCAAGGAAGCAAACTCTGTCATAGCAGCAGCATCTAAACTCTTGCATAGCAAAAGCAGGAGTATGGACAACTTACGACCTCTGTGTGAAATTCTACTGCATAACACAGACTATGTGAGCCAAATGGTAAACTTGGAACACGAACTTAAATTGGCAGAATCATTAATTGAGGATGTGTCATCATTAGCTCAGTTTTCTGCTGAATTATCCAATTATGGATCTGCATTTCCAGAAATTGAACTACTAGTAGAAGTTGCACAAACCATTCCAAGTAGTACTGCAACAGTTGAAAACTGTTTCTCACACTTAACAGCAGTGTTACGTCCCCAGAGACTGTCTATGTGTCATGGCCGGAAAGCAGAGCTGGTGTTAATGTCTTACAATAAAGACATTATGAAAGCTCTGGACTTGGACAAATTTGTATTATCGTTTGCAAAATTTAAGACGAGAAAGCTGCTGCTATTATAAAGTGTGAACTCCAGGTAGAATTGTAAATAGTTTCAAATGAAATTCTAATGCAATGTATTTTTTTTTCTTTATTTTGAATTAATTTTGGCTACATTTCACTTCTTAATCTAAAGTCTTTGTTTGCTGATTGGGGAGCATTCAAGTATTACGTAAGCAATATTTTGGCCATTTTATACCCTCCCCCCTCGTAAGCATAAATTGAAAAATTTAACATTAGCTAACATAGGAAAATAAGCACACACACACACCCTAACGGTACTTACGCAATACTTGAACGCTCCCTTGTCAGTAATTGAAACACTTAAAAGGTAAAGGTCAATTGAATGGTAACAAATATTAGGAACCCTTCCCCCTCGAAATAAAATCTTGAATATAACCCTGAGAACATCAAACTATTTGGCCCCCCAAAGTTTTTGATGCCCCCCCCCCCCCTTTACATTCGGCCAGGTCATACATTAAGAGGATATTTTCTTTCCTACTGCTGGTTTCAGTTTTTCAATGCTAGCATATGAAAATAGTAGTAAATATCATTTAGTTTTTAAAATTTTCCCAATTGTTTTTTGCAAAGCATAAATGCTAAAAAGAGGAAAATTTGTATTTTTGTAAGATATCGATGAAATAAATAGAGAAGTGCTTCTAAAATTTTTGTAAAATTAATGCAATGCTCAAAAATATTAGAAATACATCTAGTTATTCTATCTAATTTCAACATCTATCCTTGCAAATAATAACAGGCAAAAATCCCTAAAACTAACATAACCCAAGGTTTAATTTTTTTCCCCATATGCTAGCATGGATGAACTGAAACAAGACTAGAGGGAATATATCCTTTTAATGACTTTCTTTTGCATTATATTTCGTTACATATTCGTTTTATTTGTGTTACATATTCGCTTTATTTGTGTTACGTATTCGCTTTATTTGCATTACATATTTGCTTTACTTGCGTTACATACTCGTTTCTTTTGCGTAACCTTTCGATACATTTTCGTTTGTTTTGCATCCGGTTCGTTATATTTTCGTTTGTTTTACATCCGTTCCGTTATATTTTCATTTGTTTTGCGTCCGTTCCGTTACATTTTCGTTTGTTTTGCATTTGTTCCGGTTCTATATTTCGTTACATATTCGCTTTATATGCGTTAACTTTTGTTACATACTCGTTTCTTTTGCATCTGCTCCGTTACATTTTCGTTTCTTTTGCGATACATATCGTTATCGTATAAATCTCCATATAAAAGAAATAGGTGAAAAACGAAAAAGTAACGTTTTAGAAATGGTTGCAAAATAGTGGAAACGCAGAGACATCTTTTCGTTTTTATTTCGTTACGTATTCAACGAAATAAAAACAGGGTTCCGATAACACAAACAGTTCCAGGGGCAACAGGGTTCCGATTTTTCAATGAATTAAAAACAAAGTGTGCTAGTTGGGTAACCTTTGTTATAAAAAATGCATGTAAGTCATTTGTGCTTTTAATATGTTGTCAAAAGCAGCATTATGATCGTATGCTACAATTTTTCATCATTGTTTTTTCCCCACTCATAGTTTGGAAACAGAGTCCAAACTGTTTATATCTATGGTTGCATATTATCGTTTTATTTTTTATCTTTATTAGTTTGTAATGAAGTGAGTAGAAACAGTGGATTTGTTATTATAGAACTAAAAACTTGAAAAATGATGGAATCTTGTACAAATGCTGTAATCTGATGAATTCTAAATAAAAAGCTGTTTCCTTTAGCAAATGATGTCAATTATTTATATATATGGAGTCAGAATAAAATAAAGGAGAATGACAGAATAGTTTTCTGGGAGAATCTCACAACATTTGGTGACTAACGGACGTGATAAGGTATGATATTTTGAATTTGAACAGTTTTGTTTTCAATAACTATAAATAAAATTCAGAAGCAACGGATAGTTGTGCATAGTTCTTTTACACGGTTATACAATCAGATTATAGCAGATATTGATTCGGAGGAAACAGATAAAGTTTTGGACTTAAAAGCGAAGTTTGAAACTTTGAAATTAAAATATGAAGAGCTTCAGAGTTTGGATCGTGAATCCATGGATCTCATGTTAGAAGCTGACGATACAATGGATGAAAAATTCGAACAAGACAGTAAGTCAGCCGATGACTATAATAAGAATTTTTGTAAAGGCTCTTTTCAATGAACGATTTAGAGAAACTGATGAAATAAAGTCAATAGTTAGTGATCGGGAAATGCATAATAGAAAGTTTAAACTCCTGAAAATTGAACTTGACAAATATGGCAGTAATATAAAAGGCTGGTTAACCTTTTGGTCAATGGTTAAAAAAATAGACAAAGATCCGGGTATTGATCCAGGAGATAAAATCCAGTATCTCATACAGTGTACAATTCGAATTCTCATGCTAGAGAATTTGTTCCAAGCTACCCAGCAATGGCTGAAATCTATCCAAATGTGATAGAAAGTTTCAAAGCTAGATTTAGAAAAGATGATGTTTTAGTGGTACTCTACATAAGGGATCTTCTAGCATTAATGATAGAGAACAAACACAAAGTCACAATCAACGCTTTCGCTTTTGTCATTATATGATAAACTTGAATCGCAACTTAGAGCATTAGATTCATTGGGCATTGCTACAAAAAAGTATGATGCAATTCTTTTCCCGCTAGTGGAATCGTGTATACCCGAAGAGTTACTAAGAGTCTGGCAGAGACAATCGAAAATTGGAGAAACTCCAAAGGATAGACTCAACAATTTGATGGCCTTCATTAGAAATGAAGTGGAGAATGAGCAACAGATATCTATGGCCATTGGTGGCTTTGAAGTCAAGAAATCAAAGCTGATAAAAATAAAGCGATTGATTCAAAATATTGAGCAAGAGTTCGTGCCGACTGCAAATGATTTATTCTCGGGTGAAAAGAAAAATTAAGCAGTTGTATTTTTTACAATAAACCACATTTAAGTAAAGAATGTTTTTAAGCACAGAAATTGTCAGTTGAGGAAAAACAGAACAAGGTTAAAGATAAAAAGGTTTGTTTTTCTTATTTGGAGACAGAACATACGTTTAAGGCTTGTAAAGCAAATGTAAAATGTATAATCTGTGTACGAAAACACTGGGTTATAATGTGCCCAGAAATTCCAGCTAATCGAAAGAAAATAGATGCACATGACATAGAAAGAATAAAAGCAAAATATTTCCTTATTAAACCATAGCTGTTCAGAAGAAGTGCTCCTACAAACTTTTACAAGTAAAACTGGATTCAATAAAAGGAAGTCGTACTGTACATGCACTAATTGATAGTGGTTCGCAACGGTCATATATCCTGAAAAATATGGTCAATGAAATGGGTTACGAACCAGTCGGATCCGAAGATTTGGTTCATGTTTTATTTGGAGGAAAAACACTTCAAAGAGTCTCATCAGTGTTATAACATAAGTTTGAGCAGCTCGAGCAACAAGTTCAACTGTGATATTCAAGTGTTAGACCAAACTGTCATATGTGGGAAATTCTCGCGACTCAAGAAAGGACCATGGGAAAAAAAATTGAAAGAAAAGAAAATTTGGATAGCAGACTATGGTGAAGATTATCCAGACATTGAATTATTGATAGGAGCAGATTTTTGTGGGCAACTCTTTACTGGAAAAATGCACAAATTGAAGTGCTGACTAATAGCTCTTGAAACAAAACTTGGCTGGATTATTATGGGAAAAGTTCCAGGTGAAAAGAGTCATGGGTTATCAGCTCTCACTGTTACCTCCTTATTTTTCCAAACTTCCACCATAGCGAATCTTTGGGATATTGATATTTTAGGTATCAGGGATCCAGTTGAGACAAAATCTAAAGAAGATATAGAAAGAGCTGCACTAGATCATTTCAGAAAAACAGTCTGTGAATGAAGAGGAAAGTTATGAAATACATTTATCATGGCTTGAGGCTAACGAAGCTTTAAAGACAAATATGGACACTGCTGAAAGAAGATGTATTTCTATGGCTAAGCTTAAACAGAAAGAAAAATATAAAGAATGTGACGCTGTTTTCGAAGAGTGGGAAAAATCTGGAAAAATAGAAGTGGTACCTCAAGAAGAACTTGGAAACCATTCTCACTACTTACCCCATAGAGGTATATTTAAGGAGAATTCTACAACATGAGTCAGACCAGTATTTAATGCTTCTTGTCATGGAAAAGGTTCCCCCTCACTGAACGACTGTCTTGAAAAGGGGCCTAATCTCTTAGAAGAAATATCACCAATATAATTGAGGTTTCACAAAATTAAAATTGGAGTTGTAACAGGCATCAAAAGTACATTCCTTCAAATATCCATTGCAAAGGAAGATCGTGATTTCCTCAGGTTTTTATGGTGGGAAGATTTCGAGAAAAGAAAACTGAAGATCTGCTAATCCACATGATAAGAAAAACTTAGCCACTGATACTACTCATCGCAGAACTTGAATCCAGTACTCCAGTTTTTTATTGAACTAAACTTCCAAAGAGCTGTCAATTCGACAGTAAGACCACCACCTGCTGATTAGTGTCTGCATACACGATCGGTGCTCTTCACTGTTTTCATGCATTCTCATTCTTTGTGAAGCATTCCTCCAATCAGAAAATCCATTTGTAAATCTTGGTTTTCCTCTTTCATGTTCACTAAAAAGTATAGAAGGAAAGCAGTACACGTTCCCACTTGAAGGAGAGTACATAAGCAATTTTCTTTTTATTTGTGTCCCACTTACATGTTTACGAAATATTATGGACCATGTAAAACCTCTAACGTGATCTTCATACTGTCTGGTTGAGGCTGAAAAGTCTTCATCCAGATTTTGACATTCTGATGAATCTCGTGAACACCAAAAGTTCTGGATTTCGTTAGTTACATTTTTCCATAACCCTATGTCGTTTCCATACTCAGGTCCTAAACTTGGTTCTCTAACTGAAATTCTGGCTCTGTTACAACTTCTTCTTGAACCAGAGTAGAAATATTGTTGGGTGGGGTTCTTCAGGTTCAGGGGTTATTTCGTCCATTTCAATTTCAATATCCTCATTTGCATTATTCTTGGATATAGTATCGTTAGTGTTGGGTACATAACCCTGTTGGTAAAATTTAGAAGCATTTGAATCAAATGACAAACTTTGCAGCAGAGAAATTTAAAGTACTACTAATAATAGTTGGAAGTGGAAGAAACTGGCTGCATATAATATGCAGAGGTGATTAAATGTCCATTTGAAAAAGCAATTCAAAATTTTTAAGACAAATCACTTTATTGTGATATGAATCCGTTACTTAATACAAGTCACTCAATCTTCAGTAACTAGACAGTAAAGTCAGAATATTTACACATTGAGCTGTCAAGCTCAAGGGAAAAGTTTTTCAGATAGTTCATGACTAGACACATTTTTGAAACAGCAAGATGTCAAAAAACACACCATCATCTACTGGTCATATGTTACGGCGAATACTTTAAATTATCATATTTGCGTTTTCAGAGTCCAGTATATGGAAAAACATGGCCTCTCAAACAGAGAACCATAATAGCACAAGATCATCTATACAAAAGATCATATTACCGCATTCACAATCAACCAATCGATACATTCGAACAAAACAGTCGAACAGACTCTAACATAAATTTTAACAGGTCTGTCTATGTTGGTCGGTCCATGTCCAATCGATCTGCTGGAAGTAAAAATGTGTCTAGTATATATATCCAGCGATGGGTGCTTTCCGGAATACAACCGTTGCAGGCAACGCCCTCTGGATATGCAAATCAGGATGCGTGCACGGTGAGAAAGGTGATTTGCATGATAAGCCTGTTTGTTCACATCATGATTCGTTCATGAGAACCGAAAAACCATTAAAGGAAATGAAATCACGTTCACGGGAAACAAGAATTGCGATGTAAACAAAACCTAGTTCCCAACAGTTAGTATAGATTTCAGTGTAAAACGAAGTTGAAATAAGCTTTGGTTGTTCTTTATTGTTTGCTCCAGCTTTCTGTCTGTTTCCTGCCGTTTTTTATGTTTTTCTGAACTACTCTGATACCTTTTCTTCTTATCCTCTGGCTCTGCCTTCTTCTTTTCCTCTTGCTCTGACATCTTTTTCTCATCTGGTCTTCTTCTCCTCTGGCTCTGACATCTTGTGCCTGTAATTTTTAATTTATGTAATTTACAGTTACTTTAACGATAAAACGTTATGATAACTCACTTTGTTTACCTGGTTTTATATTCCATTCCGGTTCTGATTGAATCGCAAGGGCATGTTGTCAGTTGTGAAAGAATCCGAAACAACACTATAACTTCATTCACTTCCCTGTTATTTGACAAGGCGATGCACAGTTCACTAAAACTAAACTACGAAATAACTGCAACAGTGAATAGAACTGATAACTTGCTATATTCACCTGGTACAGGCACAGTACATCGTACTAACTTCAGTGAGTGAACGAGTAGACATAGAAACTAGACTATGACTACGCAGATAGATAACAGTGATGAGTTACATTTACCCCGCCTTCCCCTTCCCCATGCCACACACAAAAGAAGGCGAAGGCATCAACGACAGTCAGCTGTTTGTCTAAGCGTGGTGGCGGCACAGACATTTGACATAACTATACCTCACCTCGCCCTCTCACAACCAAGTTCTAATCTTGATTAACGAAAATAACGATTTTACATTAAGGACAATATTTAATAAGCAAACATCCAAAGAAGAAGCTGTTATCGATATTAATCGTTTATTATATTAAATTTTTGGTTTTTTCTGTCCAACATAGCAAGCTCTCACAGGCCTCTGGCGGGGTTCCTCCCGGGGCTACAAAAGCTTCAGGGCCCTAAAGCGGCTGCTTTCTCTGCTTTATGTTTAATCCGGCACTGTTCATTTATCTCTAAAGAGGGTATAAATGGTTGAATGAATGATATAAAGGTGGGTGGCTCCAGAAGAGCCTAGCACATCGACCAGAGGTCTATTGTACTACCCCAAAGAGTGAAGGTCCCTAAGAGAAGAGACCAGTAGCCGATGCAAACATAAGCAGGCACTTGACAGGAATGTCGTTCAGCTCCCAGGGTTCAATCACATGACGACCAATGTGTTCGAATCTGTGAGCAGAGTAGGCCTCACATTCACACAGAATGTGAGCTGCAGTTTCTTCACTGTAATTGCAGCCTCTGCAAAGCGAATCTTTGGAGACACCCATAATATTAAGATGTCTCTTGAGAGTGCAGTGCCCAGTAAGGAGCCCAACAGCTCTCCTGATGCCAGTTCTACTGAGCCTGAAAAGTTCCTTTTGACGTGCACTAGGGCAATTACAATTGAGAATTTTCGCTTGCCTTTGCCCTTTAGTGTCACGCCAGTTCTTGCATTGAAGCTTCCTGAAGATGTCAAAGACAATTCTTCTGATAAGATCATTGGGTATACCCAAGGCTGGCTCAGGGCCCACAAAAGGAGTATTAGAGCCTTTCCTAGCAAGTTCATCTGCCAATTCATTGCCAGGAATGCCCGAATGACCAGGCACCCAGTACAGAATGACACTATTATTACTAGCAATTTTACAGAGAGCTTTATAGCATTCCCAAACAAGGGAAGACGTCACAGTGAATTTCCCCAGAGCCATAAGAGCAGCCTGACTGTCAGAACAAATGAAAATCTGGCTATTCTCGTACTTTCTGTCATAGCAAATTCTACAACACATAAGAATGGCAAATACTTCAGCCTGAAAAACAGTAGCAAAATTGCCAAGCGGATAAGATAGCTTAGTGCCATCATCAGGGCAGCAGACTCCCGCACCAGTACTAGTGCCAATCTTCGAGCCATCAGTATACCATACAAAACAATTATGTTTATTGTAGGTTGGAGTCCTCTTCCAATCATCCCGCGAGGGGACAAGAATTTCATAAGGCTTATCAAACGTAAATTTGACGTGTATGCCATCAGGTGGCATACAGAAATAAGGATGCCTAGCAACATTACTGTTAAGTTCGCCCCAAGATAGATACCTTGAGTAATCTTTCCAGTGTTTCAGATATTTGAGTCTGTTCATGCAGATAAGTGCCTCTGCTTCAATACGCATATAAAGCGGATGCAAACCAAGTAAAAGTTCAAGAGATGCAGTAGGAGTGGTTTTCATGCATCCGGAGATTGCAATGCACACCATCCTTTGAAGCTTAACTAAATCAAGTTTAGCAGTTTCATTTCTAATTCTGGACCACCAAACAATGGATCCATAAGAAATGATAGGACAGACTATCATCGAGTAAATCCAATGAATAGCTCTGGGATTAAGGCCCCAGGTTTTCCCAATAGCATTCCTACAAGACCAGAAGATTCTTCTGCCTTTAGTTGTGCAGTAGTCCAAGTGTCTCTTCCAATTAAGTTCCTTGTCAAAGTAAATTCCCAAGAATTTAACCTCCTTGGAGCAAATAAGCTTCTGCCCAAGTAAGCAAATATTCCCAAGATTAAGTATGCGTTTCCTTGTAAACGCAACTAAAGCAGTCTTCTGCGGATTAACCGTAAGACCTGCATTTTTACACCATGCTTCAACCCTCCTAAGAGCAGTAGACATCATGTCAGAGACAGTGTTGCCAAATTTGCCCCTGGCAACGATGACAACATCATCAGCATATCCAATGCAAGAAACACCAGAGACATCAATGCTTTCCAGAAGAGAATCCACAACAAGACACCAAAGAATTGGTGAGAGCACACCCCCTTGTGGACAGCCCGAAAGTGCATGCACAGTCATACTTTCTCCAAGTAAAGATGCACAGATATACCTGTTAGATAGCAGGTTCTTAATCCAATAAGATATCGTGGTATCAACACCTCTTCTGTTGAGAGCAACAAGAATGGTGTCAATGGGTACTTTATCGAAGGCACCTTCAATGTCAAGAAAGGTAGCAAGAGCAATTTCCTTGGCATTGAGATTTCTCTCTAAAATAAAGGAGAGACTGTAAAGAGCAGTGTCCGTAGATTTGCCCGGTTGATAGGCATGTTGAGAACTAGACAAGGGCTTAGAGGCCAGAATCACTTCCCTTAAATACCTATCGATAAGTTTTTCAATAGTCTTAAGCAGAAAAGACGTAAGGCTGATAGGCCTAAAAGATTTGGCCTCATAGTAATTGTCCTTTCCAATTTTTGGAATGAAGATTACCCTAGTATGCCTCCACGCATTTGGTATATAACCAAGGGCAATACAAGCACTGTAGATGTTGCAGAGAATAGGAGCAAGCATCTCTATTCCCTCCTGGAGAAGAATAGGAATGATGCCATCAGTTCCCGGAGTTTTATAGGGTTTATGGGAATTAATTGCCCATTTAACCCTATCAAGAGTAACAATGCTCCTAGCAATACCCCAGCTATTGTCGTCAGACAAGGTGGAGCAAGCAATTCCACTGTCATTCTGAACAACAGGATGAGAAACCGGAAAGTGAACTCTGAAGAGCTCACTAAGAGTCTCCTCACCAGTGACAGTAAAGTCACCATTGGGCTTCTTAACAGTGTTAAGTTTGCAATTTCTGTCTCTAGCCATCAACTTAACAAGTTTTGCAACGGCAGGAGTATCATTAATACCTTCGCAGTATGTTCTCCAAGAATTTTTCTTGGCATCCCTAACTGCTTTATTATAAGTGGTGAGGGCAGATTTATAAGTCTGCCAATCACCATTCTTCTTGGCTCTATTAAAGAGCTTTCTGCATTTCCCACGCAACCGGCTGAGCTCACTAGTCCACCAAGGAACAGTCCTTGGGGAGTCAGCTATGGTGGTTCTGCAGTTTTTATAAAAGGCGCCGATGATGGCCTGTTGCACAAAGTCAACAGCCAGATCCACGCTTTCAGTAGAGGAATACTCACCAATGTGTTTCACCAAATTGGCCCTAAGGTCTTCTTTGTAGGAACCCCAATTTGTCTTCCTAGGGTTCCTACCTTTGTCCTCTAAAACAGTTACAGGACCTTTAACAGAAAAAGAAATTAATTGATGGTCAGACAAAGATATATCATCTGAAACCCTCCAATCAATTACGGACTCAAAAGCAGAACTATTACACAGGGTAATATCCAAAACCTCGCGACGTTTTAAGGTCACAAAGGTAGGAGTATTACCCTACCCTTATTAAGTAAATAGAGCTTATGAAGAAGGATCTGATCCAAAAGATCATCACCCCTGCGGTTACAATTACTACTACCCCAAATAGTATTATGGGCATTTGCATCGCAACCAATGATCATTTTTTTACCATTGCAGTACTCAGTAAGATTAATAATGACCTTAGAGAGAGTTTCCTTATGTAAATATGTAATCCATCATATGTTCGTCCGTTTTAAGTTTCACATTGATAGCAACATTGTCACCATCAAGGAATTTAATCAGATGAACAGCATTGAGCTTGTTGCTAACAGCAATACAGGCTCTGGATCTGGTACAGGATGTGTCATAAAAGACACTAAATCCTTTGATCCCTAGACCCAAAATCTTTCCATTACAGGTCCAGGGTTCTTGGATAAGAGCAATATCAGCTCTACCATTGAAAAGCCTTTTGCTAAGAATAGCAGAGGCAGATCGACTGTGATGCAGATTAATTTGCACAACTTTAAGACAGCCCATAAACAAAAAGAAGAAAAGGGCACCGAAAGACTAGGAGAAAGAAATTCACCTAGTATCATGACAATGATCAGCATCCAGCATGATATCATTGTCAAAATCCTTCATGCGTTTTTCCAACTCATCATCCGAGATCGGAGGGTTAGCATGAAGTGTAACATCTGAACCAGAAGCAATTTCTAGTTCGTTAAGTCTAGGTATCATAGTCTCAAGACTACCAATACTTACCTGAGAGGAGGTCGCCCGTTCTGCTGGCTGTTCCTCCATCTCCATCTTCCCCTTAGGCTTTTCGTTTGGATCACGAAGAATCTTAAAGACTCCACGGTCCAAACCGGTGAATGCACCAAGGTCAGCTTTGCGAATCGCATCCGCAGCCTCCGAATCCACCTCGAAGATCCATCTTACAGAGTGGGGTTCCACAAAGTTTTGCAGAACACGCCACTCCTCAGACTTCAACTCCGGGTTGAAACGGTTCAGCCGTTTCAGCAAGACGCTCGGCTCCTTTGTGTACACATCCCTAGTTTTAAATGCCACCTTGACAGGTTTGGGAAGGTCATTAGCACTCAAGACCATAAGTGCCTCTCCCAGAACCTGACTGTTGTTATGGAAGGTTCTCTTGACCCATTCCACAGTATTTGCATCATTGCAATGAAGAATCACAGCTCCAGCGTTTGATCTGAAGAGATGAATCTTCGGAAGTTGCTCACCAGTTGGGATCTCATCTATTTTACCGAGAGTCACCAACTGGATGTTATCAACCTCCTCCTTGCTCAGCTTGCTAGAAGGGAAGGACTTTTTGACGATGGCCATCTTAATAACCTGGACCGCTTGGGCATATGTTCCAGGTTTGATGTCCGTCCTCGATCTCTTCTTGTCGATAAGATCTCTTGGAGAAGGTGTGGCTCCTGTCGACCTAGGTCGTTTAGTGCCTCCAACTTTCTCTGGTATAAATGGTTAGGGGGTGTAGATGATTTTTTCCAAAGTCGAGATCTCGCGAAATTGCTATCTCATACCTGATAATGGTGGATTCACTTCATTTCATAAAAATCATTCGATATGTTTTAAAGCAACAAATATAATAGCAACAAATATATAGTTAATAGCAACAAATATATAGTGCTATTTTTAAAGCAACAAATATATAGAATATAGTGCTTTATTATATAGCAGCAAAATATTCTAGACGGCTATAGCCATCGTTTGTGTACACACCACCAAAAAATACAATGGTTATGTCCATCATTTACATGGAAGCATTAAAAACGTTAAACAGAGTTACCAGCCACTAACTGTATAATAAAAATTAAAAAATAACAAAAAAAAAATATTTTCAAATTTTCTTTAATTAACTATGCATTCTTTAATCTGCTTGAACACCAAGGGCTAAAATGAAAATCACATTCTATTAATAATCTTCAAAATAAGAGGAGAAAATGCTCACATAGTTTTCATTTTTATTAAGGTACAATAAACATGTGTATATTTTGATCTAACAGAATATGATAAATTCGGCTATTTTAAACATTTTAATATTTTTTCAGGTTCATGATAAGGAAGAACTCCTTTACAACGATTTTACATTAAGGACATAAATAACGATTTTACATTAAGGACAATATTTAATAAGCAAACGTCCAAAGAAGCTGTTATCGATATTAATCGTTTATTATATTAAATTTTTGGTTTTTTCTGTCCAGCATAGCTAGCTCTCACAGGCCTCTGGCGGGGTTCCTCCCGGGGCTACAAAAGCTTCAGGGCCCTAAAGCGGCTGCTTTCTCTGCTTTATGGTTAATCCGGCACTGTTCATTTATCTCTAAAGAGGGTATAAATGGTTAGGGGGTGTAGATGATTTTTTCCAAAGTCGAGATCTCGCTAAATTGCTATCTCATACCTGATAATGGTGGTTTCACTTCATTTCATAAAAATCATTCGATATGTTTTAAAGCAACAAATATATAGTGCTACGAATATAATAGCAACAAATATATAGTTAATGGCAACAAATATATAGTGCTATTTTTAAAGCAACAAATATATAGAATATAGTGCTTTATTATATAGCAGCAAAATATTCTAGACGGCTATAGCCATCGTTTGTGTACACACCACCAAAAAATACAATGGTTATGTCCATCATTTACATGGAAGCATTAAAAACGTTAAACAGAGTTACCAGCCACTAACTGTATAATAAAAATTAAAAAATAACAAAAAAAAAAATATTTTCAAATTTTCTTTAATTAACTATGCATTCTTTAATCTGCTTGAACACCAAGGGCTAAAATGAAAATCACATTCTATTAATAATCTTCAAAATAAGAGGAGAAAATGCTCACATAGTTTTCATTTTTATTAAGGTACAATAAACATGTGTATATTTTGATCTAACAGAATATGATAAATTCGGCTATTTTAAACATTTAATATTTTTTCAGGTTCATGACAAGGAAGAACTCCTTTGCAATAAAGTACTCATAAAACTAATAAAATTGAAGAATTCATTAACTATAACAAATTCACAATCACACTGTCAACTTTGTTTAAATTTAAGAAAATACAAAAGCCATGAAAACTGTTTAGAAATGTCTTTTACAAAGTTAAATGTTTTAAAAATGAAATTATTAAAGTACAAGCAAGGCAGGAATTTTGTTATTGATTCGGTCATAGACATACTACTCTAGTCAAAAAGTATTCAACTTTATTTCCTTTCATGTAAAGTAGTGCGAACTCTGTGGCAGGGCAGTGTCAGCAGCTACATTGGCCATAAATGAACACTGGCATGCATGAATTCTTTCATTCACACTGCTTGACTTGTAGCTACCAAGCACCTGAGATTTGTTATGTTCTTCACACTTGCTATATCTTGATCTTGAACCACAATGGACTAAGGTGTTGAGCAATGCCATTCAACAAGTCTTGTCAAAAACTTGATGATGCCCAGTCTGAAACAATCAGGAAGATTTTAGCATGTTTTCAGGAATGATACTATGTAGATGAGACAAATAAAAGTCTAATACAATTATTTCAAGGATGGATGAACATCTGTTGATAATGACCACTGCTCAAGCAGGCCGTCAATAAACAGGAATTTCGAAACTATGAAAAGTGTTTGTGCTTTGATGGAAAACTGTTTTCTATGAACCTTTAAAAAGATTGAAAATGAGCTGTGAAAATTTTACTGGTCATCACAAGTTTTTTTATTATTATTATTATTATTTTTTTTTTTTTGCATTAATTAATAATCGCAAACTGAAATAGATGTATCACTGCAAAGCAAATACTACTCCATTTATAACATCGCCTCTAATAAATAAGTAAGCCTATCCACCAGTTTCAGGGACAAAAACAAAGCTTTTTTGCACTGACAAAGGAGACAGAGCCATCACTCCAACAAAGGTAGAAAATGTCTGTCAACAGAAAAAAATTTCTTATGTAAATAAGAGCAAAAAGGAAAAGAATACTATTTAATTATACATCAATAAAATATATTTATAAAATAAAATATATTTGTATTTAGCAATAAAAGAAATAGTATGAAGGAAAACAAATCTGATATGGCCAATACATGGTTTATTTCCATCATATTCCTTAAATTTTTTTACAGTGCAATAATAATATGCATATTCATAATACAAAGTTTGGGCTTTGAATTGTGCATTTACATTTGACACTTTTCTTGATGACAACATGTAAATATATTTCAAAGTATCAAATTAACTTATATTTTGTGCAAATCCAACCTGACAATTAGAAAAATTGACAGAGTTCAAAGTAGATAACAATCTAATCATTCATTCTATATAAAACGTAAAATGGAAGGATAAATAAAAAAAGTCATACCACAATGTTGTCAACATGGAATTAACATTATGTAAAGGAAGTTTTTTCAAATTTCGCATAATATAATTATCTCATTTCAACACTATAACAAATATTTCAAGGAATGCCGATAATTTTAATTTTTTTTTAATTTGAGCAAAATTGACATAATCTGGTTCTATCTAATTTAAAAATATTTGTCAGACTCTTAGCAGAAATTTTATGTCAATGAACACAAGTAAGAAAAGATATAAGCTTTTAATGAGTATAGACTTTTACAAAGGAATTATAAAAATGGAAGAACATTTTTCTGATTGGATGATTAGGCAGCTATGGATATAATGATACAGTATACTGAAATAAATGCTACACGAAAAGGACCTGCTGTTTTTCAGGTACACCTTGATTATGGATGCTGCAACAATTTGTTAGATTCAAGGAATTATGGTTGGATTTTCACTAGGATAGTGAAAAAAATGAACCAGAATATATGAAATACCTTGACTCTTTTCCATATGGTGATGGGAAAAATGCTGAAATTTGCAATCAGATAGTCATTCTTGGGTTTAAGTGACAATTTTCCTACTTTTATTGCATTTTTTGAACCATGATATCTGTGAGAAAATTAAGAAATTTAGTACAAAGTTAAGTAGTTTCATGGTCCTTAAAAATCGAAATCAGAAATTATGCAGTTTTTAAGGGCAGTGTTGAATGAATGAAGAAGAATGAAGAATGCACAATCTCACTAAAATAATAGTTCATTCACTCGCAAAAGTGTTGATTTATTAATGGACTGTATTAAGAGTACAGAAAAATGAAAAATAAAGCACAAAGGTAATACACTCATGTATACTCAAGAAAACACTATTCTCACTCTCAGATCCTCTCAAAGAAAACCCGTTGTAGCACTACTATTTTTTGAGATGTGATCTCGTGGCATCAAACATATATCCCCAGCCTTGAAGCCTCAGGAGGGTTCAACACTTGAGATTAAACTGATTTTACTGAAAGAGAAAAGACAAAATTACAACATATAAGTTAAATAAAAAAAATTTTTAAAAATATCACTAAATTCAGTAATTCATTTCATGAAAAGTCAGTTCAGTGGCAAAGCACACAATTTAGAAATAGGTCTTTTCAGTTCACACGTTGGCAGTACATAATTCTACAATGCACATTTTATTATCCTTGCATAGACAAACATTAACAATCCTACCTGAATTCCAACGTAAAGAAGTAAGATTCTCATTTTTTACTAGCACTAGGTCACCTGGTTGAAAATCACGTTGTAGTTTACACCACTTAGGCCTTTGTTGCAATCTGGATTTGTTACTCCAACGTTTCTAAAAATGTTGGAATAGCCTTTGAATATTTATTTCTCCACGGATCAATGTGACTTATTTTCTCTAGGGTTAAGTCTGATTCTGGAAGGGCACTCATTGATGCTCAAATCAAAAAGTGTTCAGGAGTCAGGACTTCACTGGAGTCAAGGGTCTTGAATTTAAACAGAACTTCGATTTGTGTGATTAGATGATTAGAGTTAAAAACTCTTCAAATGTTGGTACGACATTCCCAAGACATCTCCTTAGATGGTATTTTAATGATTTAACTCCAGCCTCCCAGAGACCCCCAAAGTGAGGAGCTGAAGGAGGGTTGAAAATTCATATGATGTTTTCAGATGCCACATAACTATGAAATTGATCATTCCAGTCAATATTTATGGCTCTTCTCAACTCCCTGCTGGCTCCTTTAAAATTTGTTGCACAATCACTATGTAATTCAACAGGTTTACCTCTATGAGCTATAAACCTTTTTAAAGTCGCGATAAAGGATTTTATTGAAAGGTCTCCAAATATCTCTTAAGTGAACTGCCCTAGTAGAGAAGCAAACAAAAAGATACACATAACATTTAGTCATTTTGACTCCTCTACCAGTATGATTCTTGATATTAAATGGTCCAGCAAAGTCTACACCCACACGAGTAAATGCTCTTCTTTGGGTAACTCTTGAAGCAGGAAGTTCAGACTCTGTTGCATTTGGGCTCGAATTCTGCAACAGATAACATATCGATGTAAGTGTCTACAAATGGCATCTCTAGTGCTGATAATCCAAAACCTTTGGGGTATAATAGACAGTAGTAATTGTGGACCAGTATGAAAATAAACTTGATGATAATAACTGATGATCAAATTTGTAATATGATGGTTCTTAGGTAAAATCATAGGGTGTTTTCTGTTGTCTGATAAGTGTTCGCATTTGTAAGTCTTCTGCCAACATGCATTACTCCTGATGAATCTAAAAACGGAGTCAAAGATATCGCAAATTTTGGACTACTAAGTTCCTCGGAAAATGCAGATTGCTGTACAATCTTTACAATTAAGGATGTTGTGGTAGAAAATTCCTCTGTTGATACGTGGCTCTTTAAATGATTTTCTGTTTGTTTAGAACAATTATTTCTAAACCTCCTACACCATGCTAACATTCTGCATAGCCTTATCCACGAAGAAAATTTTGAAATTAAAGTTGGTTCTTGAACCTTTGAGACATGAGAATTATAACTCCTTTTCTCTTCCTTAAATACAATTTCACTGAACTAAGAGTTGATATCAAATTTCTGGTCTGTCATTTCAAGAGGCTGTTTTAACCATTGAGGTCCTTGCAACCACAATGTGCTCTCCAAAAGTTCACACGGCAGATAACCCCTAGTTCCACAATCTGCAGAATTCTCTACCTCATGTACAAAGTTCCACTTGACATTAGGAATAGCTTCTTGAATTTTGGACACATAATTTGCAACAAAAGGCTGCCAACGACGTGACTCAGAAGAAATCCATGCTAATGTGACTCGTGAATCTGTCCAAGCAAAGACACAATAAGGTGCAACTCTGATTTTTGCAGTTAACATATTCACATGCATTTTACATATATGACAGCACAATTAGCTTTCTCTGAAGCATCACAAAAGCCATGACTATCTATAGCAATGGGATTGCAACACAAAACATAGCACGGAATTTGAAATTCTGATAACTGCAGCAACTCTGAGTAAATTCTTCTCCACCTTTTGTAAATTTTTTCATTAACAGATTCATCCCAACCAATGTCATAACTCCACAATTCTTGTATTAAAATTTTAGCATACACAATTACAGATGCCAACCATCCCATTGGATCAAAAATCTTTGCAATTTCTGAAAGAATACTTCTCCTGGTACATAGTTTTTGGATGTTAGTGAATTCAGTAAAATGAAATGTATATGTACTTGGTTTCCAGTTAATTCCTAAAGCCTTCACCTTTTTGTCACTATTAATTTCTATAGAAGTATTGTTATCTCTAAAGTTTTCAGGACCAAGATTCTTGGCACATTTGAAATCCATTTCCGTAGTGTAAAGTCTCCTTTTTTCATCATCTCAAACATTTGTTTAGCTAACAGTTTAGCTACCTCTTCTCTTTGTGCGTCTGAAAGCAAATCATCAACATAGAAATCATGAATAGCTACTGTAAGAAACTCAGGATTTTTCAGAGTTGGATGCTCGCCATTTTTTCTCTGGAGATTCCTGAGGTCATTACCTTCTTGTGCCCAGACCTCCAACTTAGCGCTTGGAAAAAACAAAGCCATAAACTTCCCTCAGATTTCCACGAAATCTAGCCATTTTGCCATTCCACTTGTCATCAAAGAGCGGGGGAGATATCTCGACGCTACGAGAATGTGTGGTCCCGATACGACGGGGTCATGAGAAAGAATCTCAAAGTTCATGTTGTTAGGTGGTCGCAGAATTTTTAGCCTGAATATATAGGCAATGCAAGGCACGCATCGAGAGAGACGCTTAACATCCGTACATGAAACAAGTCGATGCCTTACGACTTGTCGTCTCAGGCCGATTTTACCCGGCTTTGGTGTAACCTTCAATATTGTTTGTTTTCTGTTGAGTTTGAAAATAAAAGACCGTGTTTTAATTTTACAACTATTAATTTGAAAGCTTTATTTGATTTTGGAAACATTTCCTACTTGCATCTTACTATTTATATATTCAATACCTTGTCGGAGTCCCGGATATGATATTCACGTTATCCGAGAGCACAGTTACCTTTAAGCAGTTGGTGTTCCCGAAATGACACTGACAACCTGATCACAGGTATTTTATTAATAGTTCAATTGAGCCAATACAGCCGAACGCAGCAATTTCACTTCAGCGAGTAAGAGAACCTTACAGTTACATTAGCTGCCAAAAGAAAATTGTCTTGTTTATCCAATTGTTGTGTACACCAGACTGCGCTCGACTTCCGGAAGCCAAGAAAGACAACACCTCAACTCGAGCTAACAAGAACATTATGAATTCTGATTCTATATTCTATGTTGTGTTGTCAAGTTGTATAACTTTAAATATAATAAAATGTGTTAGTCTTAATAATATGTGTTTTTTCCACGGTTAGCCGTGGAGGTAGTCGGTCGTTTTGTGAAGCGCTCTTAGATAGTTGAAAGTGTGTATTTTGAAGAGTGATGAGGAATGGAGAAAGTCGGTGATAGTTTTGGAAAACGGAAAGCGGATAGCCAAGAAAGCTCTACCGAAAGGAAGGGCAAACAAAGTGAGGAACTGTGGTGTGAAAGAAATATAACGGGGGTAAAGAAACTTGACTTCGCGTTTGAGAATGGTGCCACGCAGGTTAGGAGATCTTTTGTTAGGAGATCTTTTGACCGAGCACAAAAGATATAGGAAAATTGCTTAGCCAAAGCTCGGAAATTTTTAATTGATAACGTTAGGATGTAATTTTAAATGAGAGGAAAAGAATTATGGTATATCATATTTAATGTTTAGAAACTGTATTCTGTATATTTAAAGGTTAGGAGTGTATATATGTTATCAAATAAGTCAATTTTGTTTTTGGAGGTAATTTAAGAGATAATTTAAGAGAAATACAGACTCATTAAGAGACTGAAGTAAAGAAATAAGATAAATCATAAAATTTTTTTTAAAGAAAATTAAGATAATTAGATTATATCTCAATATGGCATTTTTAGCAAAGGCTTGAAAAGCAGACTTAACTAAATTAGCGACCGAACTCGTAGAAGTAGTACCACAGAATTTGAAAATACTGGAGTTAAGAAAGTTAATTTTGGAGAGCGCTAGTTATGAGGAAGAGTTAGTGGAGGGGTTGCTAACAGCTATTGTGGCTGAGAGAGTAGAAAAGGAAGAATTACAAAATAAGCTGAAATTGGAGAGAGAGCGCGAAGAATGGGAGGAAAATATGAAACGTGAACAATCGGAAGCAAAATTAAAACTGGAACGGGAACAATTCGAGGCAAACTTAAATTTGGAAAGGGAAAAATTAAAATCACAGGAAAGGATAGAAATAGAAAGGTTAAGGGCACAGGAGCGCATCAATACGGAGAGTCCAACGATCAGTGTGGAGACAGGAGCGCCCATGAGGTTTCGAACCATCGAAGAAACGGTCCGCATAATAAGATTATTAACAGTGAAAGTACCGACACAGGCAGACCAGTGGGCATATTTCTTCACGAGTTTGGAAAGAGCGTTCACTTCGGAGAATGTACCAATAGAATTTAGGGCGACAATCCTCTTAAACTTGTTAGGAGAAAGGGCAGCAGATTTATTAACACAAATACCGGCAGAACAGTATGGAGATTACAATGTAGTGAAGGGAGTGGTGTTGGAAAATTTTCAACCATCGCCACAGATATGCCTGGAAAAGTTCAGGAAGGCAAGCCATCGTACTGACGAGAGCTTCGTGCAGTTCGCGATGCGAATTACGTCCATGTGGGAGTATTATTGCAGTAAAAAAGGGGCTGGGGATTTAGAAACACTAAATAACTTAATAATTACGGATAAAATAACCCAGGGCTTGGACGTGGAGACGTACGCACACATAGGCATTAGACAGGGAGAAGGCTGGTTTAGGCCAAGGGAACTGGCAAAAGAGTGTGACATGTATTTTGCGGCCAGGGGAAAGTCCGATGCGACGTCTGGACAGGGGACAGAAAGGTCCAATATGCAGAAAAAGGAAGGACGTGACCACTCTCGGACGTAGAGCGGAAAGGCACGTCAAGTTTGGAAAGGACCCGAACGGGGGGGCCAAAGCGGCCAATGTTACGAATGTGGGTCGAGGAGCCATATTAGATGGAATTGTCCTCAATTGAGACGGAAAGGGGCGAACGGTCAGACAGACAAACGCGCAGGAGATCCGCGGAACGCACCACGAATGGGGGACCAGAGAGTCATAGCCAGGGTGGATGCCATAGGATCTGGGAACAGGAGGAAGCAGGAGATGCAGACTCACTGTGAGTTGGAGAGAGTACCAGTGAGCGTGGACGGAAAGCTAGCGTGGGCGCTAGTGGATTCAGGGGCGGAGATCACCGTGGTTAGCAGTGATCTAATATCCAAGAAGTCGGATAGTGGAGAGGCGGCCATTTATTTAAAAGGGATATTTGGACCGGCCGTTGAATGCCCATTGTTAAAGGTCCCGCTAGGCATGGTCAAGGGAGAAAAATGTAACGTACCTCACCAGGAGATATTATGCGCGGTCGCCCAAGATTTGGATGAGCAAGTATTGTTACCCCCGCAGATAAAGGGAATTTTGGAAGAAACCCGGGTAGGAGAGGAGGCAAGAGTCGGAATTACGGAGTTAGAAACCGGGTCAAATCCCGTAGAGAATTTTATTTCGATATCCGAGAAGCAGCAGACTGCTGAGAGCGGGGGAGGAAAGCGAAACAAAATTGAGCAAGGCTGGGAGTTTAGTTTCGGAATCGGAGGAGAGGGAAGGCAGGTTAACCCTCATACCGAGATACAGTAGCAAGGGAGGAAACCTGGAACGGTGTGTTTCTAGTTTAGAAAAGGAAACCACAGGGGGGAAGGAAACGGAAGGGGCTGAGTGCCCACAATCGCAAGGTTCCACGGAGAAGCGCGTGAATGTTTCAGCGATACGAGAAGTACCGGAGGGGGAACGACCCAGTAAAGAATTAGCGAAAAAGGAGAAACGTGTAATTATTCCGTGGAGGAGCAGGTCGGAAAAACGACAGTGCGCACATTTAAGGCCGCTAGAATATCTGTTAATGCAGTACGAAAGGCAGGAGTAGAAATTGGGCAGATGGATACCCAGGATAGGTTAAATGGTAGATATCCCGAACAGAGTTGGAGCCGGGAGGAGGGGAAGCCGAAAGTTTCACTTTCAAAAAAGGAAACCGGAGATGCCAGAAGTGGGAGGAGTCCTAGCACAGGTTCGGCACGAGCTAAAGGTTGTAATGGAACGCGAAGCGAGGTGGATAGTCGGAAAGGGATGGAGAAGCTCTCTCGTCGTAGTAGAGCAAGACAGCGGAGAGGTATGGGTTAGAAAGTTTACCGAAACTGGGAGGGGCAGGGGGATAGGATGCTTGAAATTAGGTCAAGCGGATCTCTCTCGACCCCGGAGAAAGCGAAACCAAGTGAAGAAGCGGTCGAGACAGGAAGGGGGAAAAGGATTGTTAGTTTCTGTTTACCGGAAGGAGAGATGTGCGGAGTGAGGAGGAATTGTATTTATTATAGGGGTGTATTTATTGTATATATGTCAGTGTGCAGATTTTGCATGAGTTGTGTTAAAGGAGTATAGGGAGGTTTTCTTTTTATTGTTTGGTTATTTTATAAGAATATGGGAGGAGTGTAATATAGATGGTTTCGAGGAAACTAAGTCGTATGGAGAGGAATGGAGCGCAGGTGCGCAGATATAACGGTATGGGTTAATATTGTTAATAGCATTAAGAGACAGAGTTTTAGATTGAATATAAAAGATTGTTCCTTGTTTTTTTTTGTGTTAGATATGAAATGACATATCTTGAGAGTTTGTTTTTCTTTTGATTTTTGAGGGGATTTCGAGAGTTTTTATTTTTTTTTACTATTGCAATGAAAGATGTAAAAACATGAGATCCCGGGGGAACAGTCGGGATAAATGAGTCACGGGTGATGAGCCACCCAGTTGAGTTGTGACACGCGACAAAGACTCACTGTGAATACTAAAAACTGTCATATATGTGTGTAGCGGTTTGCGAACTCAAACTGTTAAAGAATTTTGACCATGAACTAAGATTATGACTGTAATCGAACTGGTTATAGTGTGTGCCAAAAACTCTATCGTCATACACAAACTGTGTGGAGTTTCATCAAAAAATTGTTGATCTCTGATAAACAGAGTGATCTTGAATTCGAAGTGACCAAAGTGAAAGCAAAGTGACAAATACTGGATCATGGGATGGAAAATGGTGTGTGAGGAATCTGAGGGACCAGCGAGAGTTTCTTGTGAGTGGTTGGAAAAAGCTGGATGATTCACCAGAGTTTTTTTCTAGGAGGGGCATGTAAGAAACTCAGGATTTTTCAGAGTTGGATGCTCGCCATTTTTTCTCTGGAGATTCCTGAGGTCATTACCTTCCTGTGCCCAGACCTCCAACTTAGCGCTTGGAAAAAACAAAGCCATAAACTTCCCTCAGATTTCCACAAAATCTAGCCATTTTGCCATTCCACTTGTCATCAAAGAGCGGAGGAGATATCTCAACGCTACGAGAATGTGTGGTCCCGATACGACGGGGTCATGAGAAAGAATCTCAAAGTTCATGTTGTTAGGTGGTCACAGAATTTTTAGCCTGAATATATAGGCAATGCAAGGCACGCATCGAGAGAGACGCTTAACATCCGTACATGAAACAAGTCGATGCCTTACGACTTGTCGTCTCAGGCCGATTTTACCCGGCTTTGGTGTAACCTTCAATATTGTTTGTTTTCTGTTGAGTTTGAAAATAAAAGACCGTGTTTTAATTTTACAACTATTGATTTGAAAGCTTTATTTGATTTTGGAAACATTTCCTACTTGCATCTTACTATTTATATATTCAATACCTTGTCGGAGTCCCGGATATGATATTCACGTTATCCGAGAGCACAGTTACCTTTAAGCAGTTGGTGTTCCCGAAATGACACTGACAACCTGATCACAGGTATTTTATTGATAGTTCGACTGAGCCAATACAGCCGAACGCAGCAATTTCACTTCAGCGAGTAAGAGAACCTTACAGCTACATTAGCTGCCAAAAGAAAATTGTCTTGTTTATTCAATTGTTGTGTACTGAACACCAGACTGCGCTCGACTTCCGGAAGCCAAGAAAGACAACACCTCAACTCGAGCTAACAAGAACATTATGAATTCTGATTCTATATTCTATGTTGTGTTGTCAAGTTGTATAACTTTAAATATAATAAAATGTGTTAGTCTTAATAATATGTGTTTTTTCCACGGTTAGCCGTGGAGGTAGTCGGTCGTTTTGTGAAGCGCTCTTGGATAGTTGAAAGTGTGTATTTTGAAGAGTGATGAGGAATGGAGAAAGTCGGTGATAGTTTTGGAAAACGGAAAGCAGATAGCCAAGAAAGCTCTACCGAAAGGAAGGGCAAACGAAGTGAGGAACTGTGGTGTGAAAGAAATATAACGGGGGTAAAGAAACTTGACTTCGCGTTTGAGAATGGTGCCACGCAGGCACGAGTTGTTTTGATGAATGTGAACGGAGGAAGAATACCAACTTCAAACCCAGTGGAATTCAAAAAGGAAATAATCAGTACAGTAGGAAAAGAAGAAGCTGTAATCCGAGTGGACATTACCAGGAAAGGAAATTTGGCAATTACAGTAAACAACAGTGTTAGTGCAAACAACTTATTGGAAAAAAAGAAATTTTGTGGAGTAAAAGTCAGTGCCAGATTAATAGAAGACTCTATAAGCACGAAATACATAATAAGGCACATAGACCCAGAGTTAAAATTAGAAAATATAGCGGAAGAGCTGGTGGAACAGGGGATTCAGTGGAGTGAAATAACTAGATTCACAAAACCAAGAAGTGAGGAAAAAATCCCAATCATATTACTCAGAGAACTAGGGAAAATAAACAGAGAAGAAATCAAGTTGGGATTTCTGAGATTCAAAACATCATTATACATAGAGAGTCCAAAAATCTGCCAAAAGTGTTTGAAATTCAACCACTATAGACACGAATGCAAAGGGAAAATAGCATGTAGAGTATGCGGAGGTGAACACAAAGTCCAGAACTGCCAAATTGAAATACCAAAGTGCTTTACGTGTGGGGAAGAGCATTTAGCAACAAGCAAAAACTGCAAAGTTATACAAAAAGAGACTGAAATTCAAAATACTGTAAAAAAAGAAAACATACCATATAGAGAGGCAAGAAGTAAAGTTGAACAAAAAGAAACATACGCAACAGCATGCAAAAAAGCAGCACAAGCTGAAAATTTAGAAGAGACAAAGGAAGAAGAAAAGACAGAAAAACTAAAACAAACTATAGAAACCCTGAAAGATTTAAACCGGAAATTGATAGAAAATATCAAGGAAAAAGAAAACAGAGGAAAAGTACAAGAGGACATAATATTGCTAAAACAAGACAACGCCGAATTAAGGGTAAAAATTGAAGAAGTCAAAAAAGAAAATGAAACGCTAAAATTCACTATAGAGGCTCTCAAGAAAGAGTACGAAGACATAAAGGCTACAATAAAGAATCAGAAAAAGACAGCGGTACAGACAGTCAGCGGAGGACCGGCAGAAACAGCAAAAACTAACAGCCGATCCAAACAAAAGAAAGACTTTTCGCTTTCTGAGCAGGAAATCTAAGCAAAATGATTTTACTACAGTGGAATTGCAGAAGCATAAACTCTAATTTAATCTTCCTACAAATACTTGTAGATAAATTTAAACCAGATATCATAACTCTCCAAGAAACGTGGCTGAAACCTGACCAACCAGTTAAATTAAAAGGGTATGAGATTTACAGAAAGGACCGACCTTTTCCAAGCAGAGGAGGTGGAATTTTAATCGCGGTAAAAGAAGCTATATCAGCAACAAATGCGACTATTCCGGACTCTAACTCAAAAGTCGAAATCCAAAGAGTGGACATAAAACATAAAAACAGAAACATCTCAATCATCAACTGCTACAGACCGCCGAGTATTTTGACCGAAGAAGAAATCAAAAGAATAGAAAACACAATGGGAACCTTAAACATCATTACAGGAGACATTAATGTCAAGAAGAGTCGAAATCAGGAAAATAAAATAACCCCAAACTACAGGAAATTCAAGACCTGGGTAGACAATAAAAACCTGATAATACGTAATGACGACTCTGCTGATGCATTAAGCAGACTTCCCTTACCAACGCCTGATTTCGATGTTCCTTATCCAGCAGATGTTCTACTTCTTGAAACTGTTCCTGATGTTCTATTGGATTCTAAATTACTGGCTACAAGTACTCAAAGGGATCCTATCCTTTCAAGAGTATTTCTGTGGCCTGTGGATACTAAACGGATGGTCTAATAAAGTTCCAGATGAGCGTTTCAGACCATTTTTCTGAAGACAGAATGAACTAAATGTTCACCGCAACTGCATTCTTTGGGGGAAGTAGAGTAATCATTCTTGAGGCAAACAAGTTCTATCACTATTGCATGAGTTCCACCCTGGAATTTTAAGAATGAAGGGGTTGGCTCGCAGCTATGTTTGGTGGCCAAATATGGAGAGTGAAATCGAATTTGCAGTTCAGACATGTTCTACATGTTAAGAGAATCAGAAGTTTCCACCTAAGGCACCAATTCACCCCTGGGAATGGACTGAGAGACCATGGTCTAGATTACATATAGACTTTGCTGGTCCTTTTCAAGGACAAACATTTTTCCTGGTTGTCGACTCTCATTCTAAGTGGTTAGAAGTATTTCTGGTATCTTCAATGTCTTCTTCAACAGCAATAGCAAATCTTCGATCTCTATTTACTACCCATGGTTTACCGGATATCATTGTGTCCAATAATGGGACAACATTCACATATGGAGAATTCAAAGAATGTCTAAAGAAAAACTTGATTAGACAAGTTTTAGTAGCTCCTTACCACCCTTCTTCCAATGACCAGGCAGAACTCATGGTTGCTACTACAAAATGTGCACTTAAATGCATTGTGTATGGTAACTGGAAAGCTCGATTGGCTAGACTTTTGTATTCCCAACATACCCTACCATGCACAACTACCGGAGAATCTTCTGCTGAATTGCTGATGAACCGACGCCTTGCATCCCTACTAGATCGTCTACATCCCGATCTGAATAGAGCTATGAGAGAAAGAAGATTCAAAACAAGACTGCAGCCGAGTTCGTACTTTTGAAACTGACAATTCTGTTTATGTTAAAAACCATTCGTCTGGACCACCATAGACCCCAGCAACTATTGTCAGGTCTACCGGACTGCTTTCATATGACGTAAAAAATCTGGAGATGGTGATATTTCACGACGCCATGTGGACCAGATTAGAAATCATCTCGTGTCCGAGCCTGTAACGAGTGAACAGCTAATTTCACCGGAAATTGGGCAAGAAAATTCTCCTCCACCTGATGACATTCATTTAAAAGAGCCCGATGAATTGTGTGATGTGGAACCCATTGTAGTTCCTGAAAAATCTGTTACTTCAGATTCTGATTTGTTCTTCGCCGGTCACAACGGTCAGTTGCATGTCCAAAATATCTGGACGATTATGTCCTACATCTTACGACGGGAGGAGTGTTGTGTACTGAACACCAGACTGCACTCGACTTTCAGAAGCCAAGAAAGACAATGCCTCAACTCGAGCTAACAAGACCATTCTGAATTCTGATTTGATATTCTATGTTGTGTTGTCAAATTGTATAACTTTAAATGTAATAAAATGTATTAGTCTTAATAATATGTTTGGTCTATACAAATAAAATAGGGAACTATTAAACCAAATCTAGTTGCTTCCTGGCTCTTGAAGACAAAAAGGGAGTGCAAGCAGTTCCATAAGTAATAGTTACTAATCTATAAATATTCAATGGATCATTTGTATGTTCTCGCCACAAAATTCTCTGTCAATTTATGTCTTCAGGATGGACTCTGATTTGCGTAAACATTTTTTCCACATCTGTGCAAAATGCAATTTAATATGTTCTAAACCTAAGGAGAATGGGAAACAACTCTTGTTGAATTCTTGGACCTGTCATCAAAAGATCATTTAAAGACAGACTTGAAAGCTGATTTCGTTGCAGCATCAAAAACAACTCTTAATTTGGTAGTAGTACTGGATTCTTTCACTACACCATGATGGGGCAAATAGAAAGAAGAATCAGAAAACAACTCATTGTCAGGAACCTTTTCCATATGTCCCAAGTTATAATACTCACTCATGAAACACTTGTATTGCTCATATGCCTCAGGGTTGGATAGCAATGAATTTTCCAATGATTTGAATCTACAAATTGCTGATTGCCTTGAATCACCAAATAAGTTTGGGGATGAATGGAAAGGAAATTTGACTACATAAAGTCAATTTTCATCTCTCGAAAAGGTAGATTTAAAATGATCTTCGCAGGCTTGCTCTAATTTTGTAAAATTAGAATATTCAGGTACAGAGTCTAGCTTCCAAAAATTAGTTAGTAACATTTATGTTTTCCTTAACAACCTTCTTTCTAGTCTTCAATGTTTTGAGATCAATTTTCATGGGAAATAGAATGAATACACTCACTTCCGCTGCTGTAAACAATCTTCGGCTCTGACGGACCAATAAATAAGCTTGAATGAATGAAGAAGACTGGAGAATGCACATTCTCACTACAATAATAATTCATTCAGTCACAATAGTGTTGATTTATTAGGACTGTATTAAGAATACACAAATAAAAAAAAAAAGCACAAAGGTAATACACTCATCCATACACAAGGAAACTCTACTCTCGCTCTCAGATTCTCTCGAAGAAAACCAGTTGTGGAGCGGCTATTTTTTTAGATGCACCATCTCCTAGCATCAAACAGGCAGCAAGCAACCTGTTTATGATTCTTGCCAGTCAATCTCTATCTATCTTTTATAAGAAAATCCGAAAGCAGATTTATGGTGGATGACAAATAGTTTGAAATGGATTATGAAAAGATGAATTACTCTTTTCTTAACACGTTAAATCCTGAGCCTTTCCATTCACGCCGTGATATGTTGGCTAACCTTTGAGCTCCTACTAAATACCTCAGTTTTAAATGCTCACATTTTATTTAAAAATATAACCAAAAAGTAAAACAAATCAAACAACACAAATTTTGAAAGAAATTAGCCACCTATTTTCAAATTGTTGGGATGAAGAAATTCCAAGTAACAATATTGTAAATACACCTCAAATATCTCGTCACAAATTACAACAAAAAACTGGAAGAGCATCAAAAGTTTGAAGATATTATAAAAAATACTATGAAGATAATGCCGCATGATACAGAAGAGATATTGCTAGAAAGTTGGCAAAACTAATAACAACATTTTATGAAACCTGCACAGGATAACCATTTATATCTATCCAGTGTTTCAACAATACCCATTAAAATAATTTTTCTAGTAAGATATAATATTTAGATACACTTTTTATAATCTTCAAACTATTTAATTTTTAATTAAGAATATAATTTTTTCAGTCACTGGTGACTGACACAGTGCCTAATGTTAAATGATTTATTGTTAAATGATTTATTTTTAATGATATGATTTTATAAACAGGAACACATTTTTTTTTACAAATTAAACATTTAAATAATTACATTTGTAATCTGTCAATCAGCAATGACTGTATTCAGAATTGTTTAAAAGAGAGAGAATTTGCTATTCATTAATTTCAATCATAAAGATAAAAACAAACATCCAGAAGTGATCAACAAATAAGATTCAACAATATAAACATTATTTATTAAAATTTTAAATGGATAATCTGTGTCAAAACTTCTATGCATGTATGATATCGTTTTGGTGCTCTTTCCTCAATTTATTAATGATTATTTTTATTACTTAAGATGTTATATTTATTTAGATTAAACTAAAGTTATTATTATTTTAAATTACCTGATTATATAGTGTATTTGTATTTTATTTTAACTTTCAAAATTATTTCCAATAAGCTGAATAAATAATAAAGTTTTTTACACTTTTCTAAATGTTTGTCCTGTACTCATTACTTTGATGTTTTCTTTTAAAAATACATACCAACTCAAAACAAACAACTTATTAAATTCCAGAATCCACTTACCTTTACATACCTAAAATAATATTAGCACAGCCAAGACAAAAATAATCAAAACAGAATTTTAGCTAAACTGATTGACTGATGGATAGATTTCTGCCGGGCTTTGGGAGAAAAACCAAAACTCGATGTTTGGGCTTCGGCCCAGCAGTCAGCATTACCTCTAATGATCCAGCTCTTTACATACCACTGGGGACCATCTATCCCAAATCTAAACCAAAACTGACAAAACCAATGAATCTGACCTAGAGGAAGTCCAAATACATCACAAAAAACACCGCTAGTTAGAGGTCAAAATAATGCTCACTACCAAAAGTACAAAAAATAAAAGAAACCCCAACGAACACAACTACTTTCAACAATAGCCAAAAAGTGAACATTCTGCCGATAAAAGCAAATGTGTCAACCAGAGAAATTTATACCTTGCCAGCAGCTGACGCAAACCTAACAAAACACATAAAGCATTTTTTGTTAGATAACACATGCATAAAAAATTCACTTAACGTAGGAATGGAGGTAAGTGGAATATTCAGCTCTACCCAGTGTTGATTCCGAAAAGTAGTGAATTTACTGCACGTAAAAATAAAGTGTTCCTTAGTATCTTCAATGTGGCAGATGTCACAGAGCGGGGAGTTTCTTGCACCCATTTTATGTAGCGTATAGTTGTTTATCTTCGTGTTGTTTACGATTTTTCGAATAATAAACTTCATTTTCCAAGGGATCCATTTTGAGTAGTTTGTCTTGCCTAGATACTCCATAGTAGTAGTGTATTTACTTTCCTTCCACTTGTTATTTATTTCGGTTTTCATTTTGTTATAAATATTGTGCTTAATATCTTCCGGAGCCTGGGGGTACGAGTTTGTAGTAAAAGGCCCTGACTTAATAAGCTGGTCTACAGCTTCATTGGCTACAATTCCTACATGATATGGTATCCATATCAAGTGAATATTAGCCTCCTTGCTTGTCGTAATCGAATTTCTGTAAATTTTTAAAATCACAGTAGGAGATTTTCTATTTATGTGGTGTAGTGCCGAAAGGACAGACTTGCTGTCAGACATTATAATGTAGTTACAATTTTTGATATATTTACTGACTGCCATATCTATAGCAAGGGATTGCGCCATGAAAACTGAGTTTATCTTGTGGATAAGCATAGCTTGGGACTTATTCTGCTTCATATTATTAGTTGTTTTGTTAAGTCTTTTGATGCATCAGTTGCAATAATCGTGTATTGTTTATACTGCTTTAGATATTCCTCTAAAGCTCCTTGCATAGCAGCAGGAGGGATTTGTTTACTTTGGAAGGGCAACCCATTGGTAATCACACTAACTTTTGTTACAGTATAGCTCGGCCAACAAATTTTAATAATTCTGCTTTTCACAATTTGTTGGTCTTTAAGAAATTTGTCGATGTTTATGTTGATATCTGACTTCCTTTATTTGACTGGTTGGCAGTTTTCTAGAAGAGAATACGGGGATGTTGATATACCCCCGGGTAGTTGAACTAGCCTTAAGATAGGTATTGTGAAGAGGAGTTTGCTTCTCAGTATAACACTGCAATCTGTGTTCTTTTGGGGACGCCCGTAGCAATGCATAAAGCTGCATGATATAGCGTATCCATCGCTTTTTGATTTGAGAAACTACTGTTTAAAAAATCAGAATATCCGTACTCTATACTTCCACAAATTGTTGAATTGACAATTTTTAACATGTGATGTGTTCTTACTCCACAATTAGATCCCGCGATGACTTTGAGGATAATCAGCTTTTTCATAATTTTTCTTTTAAGCTGGTCAAAGTGAGGGCGAAAAGTTAACATTTTACAGTATCATTTTACATTATCAGAAACAATTGAACTATTTAAAATCATGTTTCCGTACTCTGTTGTTGCTAAGGATAAAAAAGTCTTGCACAACTAAAGTGACTATCGCATTTGATGAAACCACTAATGCCCAAATGAAGTGCCAAATGGATATCTATATAAAATACTGGTCTTCTGAGAAAAATGTAGTATGTACAAGATATCTCACAAGTGTTTTTCTTGGCCGTGCAATGGCCGACATACTTCTGAAGTAATTGTTAGATGTATTTTCATCATGGAACATTCCAATATCAAATATTCTGTGTCTATCCATGGATAGTCCAAATGTAAATAAATGTATTTTACAAAATTTTTAAAAACTACTAAAAGATCAAACTGGTAATGAAATGCTAGAAGTAGGTTTCTGCAATTTGCATATCATAAGTAATGCCTTTAGACAGTTATTAAATAACAGGGTTCGTACGAGTCTTGAAAAGTACTGGAATTTGAAATCCATTTTCAAGTACTCTAGAAATTCCTTGAATTTGACAATTTTTTCTTGAATAGTCCTGGAATTTTTTAAAAACGATCTTTCCTCATCACAGTCACAGAAAACATCTGTGTTCACGATTTTTTTTTTTTTAGCATAGGTGAGATATTGAAAGTCCATGCGCACAATGCGAATTAGCAGCCCAGTCTGATCGTCCGCTAACGTACGCCGACGTTGTGCTTGGCGTCTTGTCTTTCTTTGTCAACGCCATTGTCTTGTGGAGTAGTTTTTGGAAACAGAATTCTTTACATCTGTACACTGAGGTGAGTTTCTTATTTTTCTTTTCAGTGTAAAAAAAACAGGGCTGTCACAAATGTGCTCTAACATGTATTTAGAAAATTGGACCCACAATTTTTAATTTTACGTGCTCGTAATCGAGATTTTTGAAATTTTTTCTCCCGTAATCCTCAACAAAAATCGAAACAAAACTATTTTTTTTTTGTTTTGTTTTGTTTTAGAAATCGTGTTTTCTATCAAAGTATAGTTAAAAACTTATATTACTCTGATTGCGATGCGGAAGTACGGTGACCTTAAATTAAGAACTAGGGTGCCTTTGGTCTGGGGATATAAACATTTTCTGTGGCCGCCCTTACATTTACATTTTCTGTGCCCATTTTTTTTTAACAATTAAAAATTCATCTTTTTTTTCCAAATTGAATATTTTTTTTATTAAAAATAGGGACTGTCCATTAATCACATGTACAACTGAGGGGGAAGAGGGTTGGACTGTGCATAAGGGGGAGGGAGTTATTTAATTGTATATGTATACACTGTGAAGTTCTGCACTATTTAAAATTTTAATAACCTCGATTTTTTTTTTCTGGGAAAGGGAAAATGCTTTTTTTTTTCGACTCAAAAGACGCAACTGTTTTTTTTTTTTTTTAATGCAATGATTAAAGTTACCCTTAAATTTTTAACGTTTCCTATTGAATTGGAGGGGGTATAAAAGTACATGTAATTAATAGGGGGTTGAACATTTGTCCACAGTTGTACACAAAGGGGAATTTAAAAAGTACCTGAAAACTGTACATATAATTAATGAACAGTCCTATATCGGAGATGATGGAAAATAATAAAATAAATAAAAATTGTCTCACTAACACTCTCAAACTCTCTTTTTCATAAAAATCAAGTAGGCTTACATTGAATTATGGAATTTGTTATGCAACTGCGAAAATGGGCACTTGTTAGTTTCCGGGTCCCGGTATGTCTGGTCACTTTAATGTTATCAAATGTATTATGAAGTCAGAAATTTATATTAATTTTGTTTTTTCTTTTCTCAGATAAGAAATGGCTGGCAAATGCACATTTAATTGTCTTTGGATGGAAAATGAAAAATATAATGTGTGGCTATCACGCACGCAGGATAAATATGTTGCAAATTGCAGGCTATGTAATAAAAACATCAATGTAGCTAAAATGGGCGAATCTGCACTGAAGAGTCATATGAAAAGTACCAAGCATGCTGAATTGGTAAAAGCAAAGCAGTGCACGAGGTCTACACTGTTTTTAGGAGCATCAAGTGCATCAGCTGAGAAAAGCAGTGGCACTGGATTGAATGACTCAAATATTCAGTCTTATTTAACAAAAACAGGTAAAATAGATGCAGAAATCCTTTGGGCGTTAAAGACGGTAAAAAATCATCATTCGTATAAATCAAATGATAACATTGAAAAGATATTTCAAAAAATGTTCCCCGATAGTGCAATTGCATCCAGTTTTTCCTGTGGAGAGCGCAAATCTGCATATTATACAGTATTAGGCATTGCACCCTATTTAAAAAAAATGTTATTACAAGAATTAAATTCCAAAGACAGCTATGTCTTGCTCTTCGATGAAACTTTAAACCATATGAGGCAAAAAAAACAAATAGACATACATGTTAGATATTGGTCAGAGGATAAAGTTGAGACATAGTTCTTGACATCAGTATTCATGGGCCATGCCACTGCTAATGACTTGTATGAAAGTTTTAGGCAGTCTATCTTACCACTGAAACTGAACAATGTGTTACAGATATCAATGGATGGACCTAACATCAATTGGAAATTTGTTGACCAGATAAATGAAGAATGTAGAACACAGTTTAAAAATGATTTCATTAACATTGGGAGCTGTGGGTTGCATACCGTTCATAATTCTTTTCAGTGTGGATTTGACGGCAGTGATTGGGAGATAAGTTGTTTTTTAACCGCTTATTACTACCTTTTTAAGGACTCATCTGCAAGGCATGAAGATTTTTTAACAATAAGTGATGGTATGTTTCCCCTGAAATTTGTTAAGCACTGTTGGGTGGAGAATGTTCAAGTTTTGGAGAGAGCACTACAGCTTATTCCATATTTAAAAAAATACATCGAACATATAAAAAAATAGACATTCTTATAGTCCCAATGTAAATCTTATTTTACAGTAAGGAAACATGTGAACGATAAGTTGCTGTCCATAAAATTAAAAATATGCTTATCAATATCAAAAATTTTTGAGCCTTTCCTTCTAAAATATCAGACAGACCAGCCAATGCTCCCATTTCTTGCAGATGATTTAAGGATGTTAGTTCTACTGCACAGATTCATCAAGCCTGATACATTCGATGGTAATATCAGTCTCATTAAAATTATTAAACTAGATTATCAGAATGCTGACTTACACATAAACTTAGCAAAAATAAATGTTGGCTTTGAACCAGAAAGAGATCTTAAAGATCTTTATCTATCAAAGAAGGTATCAGACTTAAAAATGCTAAATTTGAAAAAAGAACTTCAATTAATATTAAAATTTTTTGCAAAGCTCATGTGCAAATCGCCCATTAAATACAGTACAGTTAGATATATGTCTGCATTAAATCCAACAGTCATGATAACTGATAAACCAGATTGCATCAAGTGGATGAAGTTGTTGTTGGGCAACTTATGTGAGATACATGCGATTAACCCAACAACATGCGATGAAATTATAGTGGAATTTCGAGATCTTTTATATGTGACTGTGCCGGAAAATGTTAGTTCATTTCAGGATGCAAAGGAATTGAAATATAGATTAGATGAATTGTACAAGAAATTAAAGGAAACAAAATATCCTAAACTGTGGGATGTTGTACGAAAGTTGGGCTGCTTTTGAGTCATGGGCAGGCCATGGTTGAACGTGGTTTTAGTGTTAACAAAATTATAGAAGTAGAAAATATGAAAGATCACACATACATTGCCCAACGCATTATATGTGACTATATAAATAAAATTCGTGGTGATGTGACAAAAGTGCAAATAACAAAGGAATTGAGAACATCTGTGTTAAATGGTAGACAAAAATACATGTTGTATCTGGAAGAAGAAAGAAAGAAGAAAGAGGCTTTAAAAAGCAATGAGAAAAGGGTTTTGGAAAATAAAAGAGAAGGAGAATTCAAAAGACCAAAACTGGAAATGCAAATACAAGTAAAAGAACCTTCGAAGTCAGCTGATGACTATGCTGTGTTGGCAGAAAAAAAGAAAGATGTTTCACTGATTTCAAAATCTAACAATTTAAGCCAGACAGCTAAAGAGAAAGAGCAACACATAAAAAAAAATGGAGGAGGATTTTAAAGCTATGCTATGAAATATTTGTATGCCCAAAAGATATTTTAAATAGATGGAAGGAAATTTTATTTTCAAATTCAAAAATTTATTTACCATTATGTGTAATTATTTTTCTACAATTATTAATAGTGGATTTTGTGCTAAAAGTGCCAGAAGTTTGTATGAAAAAAAAAATCAAAGTACACTGAATGTTTTGTGTATATATTGCAACTTTTTTTTTTGTTCCTGTTTGTGCTAAAACAATTTAAGTTTAATCCAAGAAAAGCTTCCCAATCTTTACTTAATAAAAAGATGTGATAATTGCAAAACTAAGAAGTTTACAGGTATGTAAATGATATTCAAAATAAATTTAATTTTCTGTTTGTTGTTTTTCTGTCTCAGTATGTATTGTCTGCAAACATACAAAGTAGATGATTTGATATACAAAGAAATTAATCCTTAAAGTTTCTATTTTAAGTCTTAGAAAAAGTTTGTAACCCTTGAAAAGCTCGCGAATATTCCTGTTTATAGAGTCCTTGAAAAAAAAATTTTTCATCCTTGAAAAGTCTTTGAGTAGTCCTGGAATTTTTTTCCTCTTAAGTCTATGAACCCTGAATAATTTGGAATTTAACTTCGATGAATTTGCCACAGACATATATTACTTTTTAAAAAATAGTGCTGCTAGGGGAGAAGATTATAAATCAATTAAAAGTGTTACTTCAGTAACTGCACAATTTTTGTTACGTCATGTAAGTAATAGGTGGCTTACTGATGAGCCTGTAGCTCAAAGAATACTTGAGCAGTGACCAAATCGGTGCAAGTACTTTTTGAATTTTCTTCCCTCGCAGAAATCTATTGAGAAGCAGCTAAGCAGTTTAGAAAGATATAAGAGAATTCACGCATGCCTAATATATGATTTGTCACAATCCTATTTAGCATTTATAACTTATGTCAACTTTGAAATGTTTTCTTTGTGCTTCCAAAGTGAAGCACCTCAAATACACATGCTGTATTCAGAAGTGAATAAATTAATAAGAAATACTATAGTTCAATTTCTTCAAGACTGTGTTGTAGCAAACAAATGTGAGCAAGATTTAAAAAGTGTACAGTTGGAAAGTACTAATTCACGGAAGAAATGAAAAGATTTAGGAGTTGGAACAAAAGCAAAAAGTCTTTTACAAAATGTCAAGGACAGTGATAAAAATAATTTTCACTTAAGTATTAGATCTGCATTAATTGTGACAACAAAATACTTAATGTCAAATTTGCCATATTGCAATCAGATGATAAAAGACTTGGAAGTGCTCAGACCAAGAACATCTTTCACAGATTATGGACTTTCAGTTACTAAAGGCTTGCATGAAATAACTCGGATTTGTGGTTATTTGCATTTCTCTGAAAATTTAACAGACAAAGTTAGAGATGAATGGAAACTTTTACAATGTGATAAGTCTGCACTGGATGAACTTACAAAAATGTCTCTGGCTGTTGATGGAACATCAATACAAGTTGATCATTATTGAAGGACTATTTTTAATTTCAAAGATAATTTTGGTAGTCTGAAATATGCCAATCTGTCAGAACTTATCAAATGCTCTTTAATTTTACCCCATGGCAATGCTGATTCAGAAAGGGGGTTTTCAGTTAATAATGCGTTTGTCATAAAAGAAAAATCAAATTTAAATGAGCATACAATCAGATCTGTATGAATCGTTAAAGATGCAATAAAACGCTATGGAGATGTTGCTAATGTTCCAATAACGAAAGCTTTATTGGGCAGTGTTAAAAACTCGCACAAAGTTTGCAAAGAATATGTACATAGGCTGAAAGAAGAAGAATCTAAACAATAAAGAGAAAAACAGCAGAAAGAAAGTACTGGAAGAGAAAAAGAGAAAAGCTGATCTAGAAACTAAAATTAAGCAACATGACTCTGAATTGCATGAGCTGAAGAAAGCAGTGTTAGCTCAAAATACATTTGAATAACTGTTGCTCATAATTTGATAACACAAGGATCAGATGAACTAAAAGAAAATTGAGAGTAAATTATCTGTGTAGAGATAGAAAGAGAGAAAAATGTCACAAAGAGGTTAAAATTTTAATGTAAAGAGAATAAGAAATAAATTTCTTAAGATTTTTCATTTAAATTTGCAGTTTTATTTTATTTTTTCTTAAACTGTTATGCTAAAGTTTGACTGAGCTTGGAGATACAATTTTAAAGGATAACTTGTTGCAGATAGGAAAGAAAGGCCATAAAGCTGAGGCAGTTTTGAATGTGTGATCTATATTCTCAATGGTTTATAGAAGCTAGTTCTACAATTACATTGATTATTAATGTTCCTAATATTAAATGCTATTTCAGCCACTAGACTTATGTTGTTTTGTAAAATGGATATTGAATTTCCTTAGCTCATGAATCTTCTATCACTAGAGTTGTAAATATTTCAAGCATTTGTTTATTTTAGATTACTATTGATGGCTAATTGGTAAGTACATTTAAATGTATCGTTTTGCAAGAGATACTTCTTGAAATTCAATTCAGATATGAATTTCAGATATGATTCAATTCAGATATGAATTTCATTTTGAAGAACCATATGGGCTAGTTCTGAATAAGGCTAGGGGTGGTCATACTTGAATATGTTCAAATCTGATAAATTATTTTACCATATATAGTGAAGATAAATTTCCCTTTCCAGTTAAAGACATTGTTTTGATAACACTTGTTTTGACACTTCCAAAACATTGTATTTGGAATGAGCTGAAAGATCGAAGAATTGGTTTCTTGTGAATTTTTAAACTTCAATTCACATTGCAAAAGTAGGTTAAACTTACTTTTAAAATCTTTATTACCATATTTTGTTAGAAATACCCATTTTTAACTTTTTAGTTTTTAAATAGATTTTTATTATATAATTTTAATAAAAAATAGAAAACTATAACTATATATATATTTTTTAATCATACTTGTTCAAAACGGCTCCATATTATTTCAAATATGCCCTTTCTTGGAGCACTTTTGAGCACAAGTATGGCATTAATGCAAAAAATGAAATAGAGAAATTGTTTTTAAAATGCCCTTCTTCCCTACTTATTATGTTGACCATTAATGTCTGTGTATCAATTCTGTTTTTACCTGGGCAAAATAGAGTAATTGAATGGTATCAATAACAGAAATAGTGAAAATTATATCCTAAAAATTTCTTAAAATTTTGAAAAAAAAATCCTTGAATTCCTACTTAAAATTTTCTGAAAATCTGCTATGATCCCTGTGGGTTTTTTTTTTTTTTTTTTTTTAATAACGTAATGTACTACTGAATTTAATGTCTGTTTAAGAATTTGAAAGTAACCTTTTTAGTGTTTGGAAATTTAAAATGTGTTTAAAAATAAAAGGTTTCTTTTAACATAATTTGGCTGTGTTTCTTGAGTTTTTGACTGTGATAGTTTAATTTTGGTTTAAAGGAAAGTGAAATTTTTAAATATGAGTGGAAAACAACAAAGTATTGTGCACAGTCCAAACAGTAGGAATAGGAATTTAAAAGCAGCATTATTAATATAAATTAGAAACTTAAATATGTAACAATCAATTATTAGGTAACAAGCAGTTATTGAAAAGAATTGATAAAAAGAAACCATAAATAAATAAACAAACTTTATTAAAATTGGTTAAGTATAATAAAAAGAAAAGTAAATAATAAGCAATGTTCGATACAACATAAATTGTTAAAATTGTTTGAAATTTTAAAGGTTCTGTTTCATCTACTATTTTTTTTAGTGAAAGTAACAATGTGTAGAGATAATTTGTTTTTTATTAAGAGTAAATTTTAAGTCTTCCGTTTCATCTAATATTTTTCAAGTTAAATTAATAATTTTTTGTGTAGATGTAAATTGTTTTTATTAAGAGTACGATTTAAGATTTCCGTTTCATCTAATACTTTTTTTTTAGTGAAATTAACAATATACTGTGTAAAGGTAGGGTTATCAGGTGTATTCAGTGGGAAAATCGTTTAGGCATTAGATATGCCTTAACCTCTGATAGTCTAAATTTGCCCTCAGCTCCTGTTAGAAACCGAAACACAATTCCTTGGCTCAAGAAATTTGGGGCTCTTGTGCATCTACCCGATGCTTTAGCGGTTGTAGATAATAAAATATATGAAGCAAAAAAAATAATTACTCAGGAATATCTTTTCAAAATAATCAGCATCTTTAAAATACACAAAACGAAAGATATAATGCTCAATCTGCCGCAGCAAACCGAAAATCAAATCATAGTTCCATTAATATTTATGGAACAGACATACATTTGTAAGACACCAGAAAAAAAGTCAGTTAGTCCATACTCAACAGTCTTTCTTTTGAAAATACTCCAAGAGTGATTTTTTTAGTAATGTTATCTAGTAGAAAGTTATTGTGACAGTAACATACAAAAATATTATTTCCAACATCCTCCCCCCTTTTGAGTCGACCCTGGAGGACTCAAAACCTCAATAGCATTGTGGAGGTCCAGTCTCTGGGGTTCTTGATGACATGACCAGTTCGAGAAACACGAGGCAAGAGTGTAGAAGTTACAGGCTGTTCAAATTTGGGGCCCTCCTCCTTCAGAGTATCTGATGCAAGGGCAACCTCCTTCGTAACCTGCAAAAGCAATCTAAAGAATCGTTAGAATGTAACTCAAGAGGATAAATTCTATGGATAGGTCTCGTCAAAACACCATTTAGAGTTTTAAGTTTAATAGTTCGTACTTTACCAAGCTTGCCAGGTGTCAACTGTATTACCTTGGCAAGTGGCCAATATAAACGTTTTTTACAGTCATCGCCAATCAACACTATTTCCTCTAACTTTATTCTGGGATGAACTTTTTGAATCTATCTCTGAATCAGCCGACTAATATATTCCTGTCGAAAATGTTTTCTCAATTTTTCTAAGAGTTTCATTCGGTATCTTATTCTTTTGCGACAGTGCTTCGCATCGACTTGATCAACATCGGTTACTTTCGATTCCGAGTTTTCAAGTAAAAACATAGCCGGTGTAAGCAGACATAAATCGTCGGTGTCTTCAGACAGATAGGTCAGTGGACAGGAGTTTATGATCCATTCGCAATCACAGAAGATTGTGTTCAGCTCTTCATAAGATAAAACAGCTCTTCCTAAAGTTCTTTAAGAAGTTCTTTTAAGGTTCTGATTAACCTCTCCCACCATCTACCCACCAGGCAGCGGTAGGTGGATTGAATCTCCAGGAAATTCGATACAAGTCAGCTTTGTGCCAATCAATTTCACGTAAGCTATTGTATGCTCCTTTAAAGTTTGTTTCATTGGCCTCTTCTAGCAACAAAATGGCGAAAGGTGAGAAGAAAGGTATCGGTGTTTAAAGATGTCACTAACTCTTAAGTGCACAGCTCTGTAAATCACGCATGTAAATAAAACTGTCCATGTTTTATATCCAAGCTTAATGTATAGGGATCCAGCTAGATCTATGCTAATTACTTCGAAAATGCAGGCATCTTTGACCCGATTCAGCAGGCAAAGATACTGGATCTGAAAGTAGAGATTTTGCTTTGAAGCGTTTATACTTCATAGATTTATTTACAATACTATGAACAGTTCTCCTTCCCTTGACAATTCAGAACTTTTCTAGTAAAATACTTAACAGAATTTGAGTTCCTGCATGACAACTTAGTTCATGATAATGTTCAATTATCCATTTAGACAGTATACATTTATCAGGTAACAATATAGGAGATATAAAAGAAGGTTTATCAATGCGTTCGGTAATCCGCGTTTTTACTCAGAAAACTCTCTCTTCATCCGTGAAAGTGTTAACACAAGCCTTTGACAAAAATGAAGATTGTGACTGTTTAATTAAAAACTTCTCTGAATCTTCCTTTTCTTGCAAAAAGAGTTTCCCAAATTTTCTTTCACTGAGCTCTCTTCTTAAATTATTAGCGAAATGCAGAACCCATGCTGTAGTCGAATGATTGACTAAAAACTGGAAAATCTCATATCATACCATGGGGGATTTTCATATTCTAAGTTCAAATTACTCAAATTGACCTTACGTCTCTCTAATTCGACTACTTTTTCACAAATGATTTCATTGGAAAGTCAGTTTTCTGAACTTTCATACAACTACTAGGGTCCATTCCATCATCGTAACTTAAGCAACTTTTGTGGTATGCAACCTCAAGAAACAAGATCTGAAGTTGTTTTTTTCCCGGAACATGTCGCCAGTGTTCGGGTGACGTTAATTTGTGAATTTCGATTGGACACAAAAACGGACCACTCTCTATGTTCTCTGATCCACCTGAGGGCAGTCATAGAATCACTCCAAAACGTGAAATTTATATTGGGTAAATAAAATGCTAATCTTATTGAATGAACTAATCTAGTTCCTATACAACAGGCTATGAGCTGTAGCTTTGATATAGACATGTCTTTCATTGGTACAACTCTTGCTTTGGATCTCATAAGCTGAACTTTAATTTCACCGGAGACTACCAACCTTATAAATACACAGGCTCCATATGATCTTTTACAAGCATCAACGAAAATATGCAATTCTGAAGTTTCGTTTGTCTCTAAGTGTCTAGGAATTTGTAATTCAGAAAAAATCGCCATTTCCTTGCACCAATTGGAAAATTCCTTTTGTATATTAAGGGGCAAAAGAATATCCCAAAGTAATTTGCTCTTCCATGCATCTCGTAACAATAGCTTGGGTAACAGAGTGGCAGGGCATAACAAACCAAGAAGGTCAAAAATTTGTTGTACAATAGATAAAACAGTTCTCTTAGTTTGATCTTGTTCAGGATCTATCTTCGTTGGAACATTGCATCTTAAGATATCCTGATCTAGGTTCCATACCATTCCCAAAAGAGAAGTATCACCAGTGGAATTGAAAAGATAGGGGCTAGAAACATTACCTTCCCATTCTCGCAAATTAAAACATGTATTTTTTATCAATTCTTGAGTTTGAGGTTCAAAATGAGATAACTCTTTCAGACTCGACACTCCAGTTATGCAGTTATCCACATAGAAAGAATTCTGAAGATTTGAAACTGTCATAATATTCTACAACAGCATTCTCAAACAAATGATGCAATGATGCCATTAAAAGAAAAGGACTGGTGGTGACACCAAATACTACTCTACAATGTCTATAGACAATAAAGTCCTCAGATTCAGAAGGAAAGATAAATCGCAAAAAATCTCGATGTTCTGGTGAGATACTAAACTGTAAAAATGCCTTTTCTATAACTGCTGAGAGCCCAATGTTATATAATTAAAATCTATCAATTATGTCTGGAATCAATTCTATCAAATTAGGACCCTTAATCAAACAGTCATTAAGAAAGGGTCGTTACTGTCTTTGGCAGAAGCATCAAACACAGGTCTAATTTTAGAAGTCTGACTCGATTACTTGATCACTGGCCTATGGGATAAATAATGCCTACTTTTATCTATCTCTTCAACTAGAATCTTTTCAATGATTTTCAATCTTTCCCACACATTAAACACTTCCACATAATCTTTTAAGAAGTTTCTCTTCCCTACCTGTTTACACATATTTTTGTGCCTTTTCAAAGCTAAGTCTTTATTATCTGGTAACTGAGTATCGTATTTGAAGGGTAACAACAACTCATACCTTCCATCAAGAAGAATAGTTAAATTATCTGAAATTGCTTGACAGAATCAGAAAAAATTAACTTCATTTCAGCATTTTCCCATGAATCCATTATACCAATAACATCAAGGTCCCATAAATGATTAACAAAGTTCATAGAATGCAATGTTAAAACACTAGATATACTATAACATGAACAGCTCTTAATGTCTTTCGCTTCGGGTATAACTTCACATTTATCAGAAATATATTCTTTTCCCATCAAAGTATAACCCAGTTTTGTTTCTAAAACAACTAATCCTGAATTTAATTTAATAGAATTATCAGTCATGATTGATTCAGCAACATTAGCTCCTAAAAGTAAATCAATTTCATAATCTGGAAAATTCAAATCTGGTATCATCAAGTTATTTTCTTTTAACTCCTTCAAAGTTAAAACTGTTCTAGCTTTCAGAACAATCAAAATATTTTATCTTCTGATAGAACATCAACATTAACAGAAAAGGTATTTTGCAAATCAAGAATATCAATTTCATATTTTTCATGTAAACATGGTCTAGATTTTCTCCCCCCAAATAATCTATGTACAAGATTTTGTTTTCGTTTTGATTTCAGTTTAAGCTTATGAATCACTCTGGTGCTTAAATAGGAGATCTGAGACCCAGTATCTATAAGAGTAGATCCCAGTATCTATATATACAGTATCCATTATCTCACTGTTTATAGTCTTAATCTTAACTATAACAGTTATTAAAAACACAGGCTCAACAGTACAACTATCGGTTAAAACTTTAGTTGTATCAACTCCTGTTTTGTTATCACTTGTGCTTGTTTCACGGTCAGGACACATCAAAACAAAATGATTTCTATTGCAATTAATGCATCTGTTTTTAAATTTGCAAGCTCTTGAAGTGTGTCCTAGCCTCAAACAAGAAAAACAAGCACCTTTCTTCACCAAAACTTTCTTTTTCTCTTCAATATTTAATCTTCTGGCATAAAAACAGTCTTGACTGGGATGCTTTTTATCACAAAAAAGACAATTAAAAAACTTCCTACCTGAGTATTCTTGTGCATTAGTGCCTACTAAGGCTGCAGCAGAAGCAATTTCGTAAGTACGCACCTTAAACTCCTTCGATTTCTTGGCATCGTTAGCTCCAAACCCAGTATGAGAGAGCACAACCATCTCTTCCCCATAACTTCCTGTTTCAGAAAGCCCATTAAATTTTCTAAAGTCCGATCATCTGGCAAAGAAGAATCTGTTCTGTTTCAGCTCCTCTCCCAGACAACAAGTATATCCTCAGGAAGACACGATTCTACAAGAAGCGTAAGAAAATCTCCGTACTTCTCCTGCATCCTTCCTAAGCTCTCCAATGCACGTAGTTTTCCTTTCAATTCATCGTAGAGGATTGGGAGTTCCGTTTTTGCTTATCCGCTAATAGTGTTCTTCATCATCATGGCCAAGAATTCTCGTACGTAAATCTGTACAAGTCCTCTCGTCCAAAGAGTTCCCTCAGCTGTTGCACGGCACGGCTTTAGGATAATTTGCAGCAGTCGCAGAAAAACTCTCAACGACTCTGGCTGCCTTTGAATTCGGAACAACTGTCTGTAGTAAATATTGAAATTTGTCCGCAGCTAGCAAACTTTCATCAATATGTATTTTCTCGAACTGACTACAAAACGACAGAAAATCCTTTGCCTTCCCGCTAAATTTCTTCAACTCAATTTTAGGGAGCTTGAACTTTCTCTTTTCCACCACTTCTTTCGGAAGTGAAGAATCAGACAACTTGGTTTCAATTTCAGATAGGGCTGCACAATATTTGTCTCTATATTCCTCGGCTGCTTCAAAGTCCATTGCAAATATTTCCTCCGAATTTTCATCTTGCAAAATCCCATTAGATATTTCATCCTGACAGGCAGTCAAACGCTCAAATTTGTCCATCAATTGCCTTTTCAAAATCAAAAGTTCTTTCAATTCAGAATTTTCTTTCAGAAGAATTTGCTGTGGCAAGCCGTAAAGGAGATTTTTTAAGTCCTTTTCATTTTATTATCAAAGAATCCATTCTTAATTTGTTTCCAAAAAATCAACTGCTAAAATTTCGCCCCATGTTGGGTGCTAAATAAATTGTTAGAAACCGAAACACAATTCAAAAAAGAAATTTGGGCTCTCGTGCATCCACCCGATGCTTTAGCTGTTGTTGATAATAAAATACATGAAGCAAAAAAAAATTATTACTCAGGAATATCTTTTCAAAATAATCAGCATCTTTTAATACACAAAACGAAAGATACAATGCTCAATCCGCCGCAGCAAACCAAAAATCAAATCATAGTTCCATTAATATTTTTATTAGTGTTGCCATACAATAATAAACTCTTAAAGCGTATGTAAGACACCGGAAAAAGTCAATTAGTCCATATTCAACGGTCTTTCTTTCACAGTTCTTTCATTTTAAAAATACTCCAACAGAGATTTTTTTGGTAATGTTATCTAGTAGAAAGTTATCGTGACAGTAACATAAAGAAATTTAATTCTAACAGCTCCATTGAGCTGTAAAGGAATTTTCACAATGGATACAGTTGCAGCTTGCCCTTTGCTATGTACTATGAAGGTCAAATTTTTTATGAAGTAAGTTATTTGTTTATTGTAATCATGATTTAGGGGGAATTGTTTTCAGAATTCGGATTCAGGAAAAATTTTTACACTTATTTGGAGTAGTGAAATAATTATTAAACTGAATCATATACTTATGAGAAAATTCTTGTTAGTTATGAAATAATTTGGTTTGTTAGGAGGTAAATTTTTTTAATGTTTTAATGATCTTTGGAGTTTTGCCCCAGTTTAGTTTGGGAAAATTTTAATAAGTACTAAATTTTTGGTTCTTTTCTGAGACTTTGTTTACAAATTTTTGATCTATTGGCTGTTAGTGATTTTCATATGGGTGGCTGATAAGTTAGTTGACTGTTATGGGGAGTCTGGGAATTTCAAGTATATTAGAAAAGCTTTGCTGTAGAAATATCTATACATTTGTATTTCTATATTCTATAGTAAGTAATTATGAATAAATTATTTTGCCATAACTCTGTTTTAATTGATTTAGCATGTTAATAAATTTTGTGTTCATTTTTTAGATTGTACGAATTTGTCAAGGCATTGTATAAATTTGGTGACAATGATTCTAAATCTTCCTTATATTTGAATGGAATTTCATATATAATTGTCAATGTCCTAAAATATGATACCACAGAGGAAGAAGGAGACTGACATCTAAAAGGTCTAATGTTTCTGCGGTAAGTTTGTATAACAATTAATCGTAAATTCTACTGAATGTTTAAACAATGTAATTGAAAAGTAGTGGACAAAATATACTTCTCTGCTAAGTGAGAGGAGGAGGGGGGGGGGGGGGAGATCCCTGTTGCTGTAATTATTACAATAAATGAAACTGCTGCAGCAATTGCTGAGGGATTAAAAATTATAAAAGATTGGATTCCAAAATTGAACCCAAAGTGTTTTATGACAGATTTCAGTGAAGCGGAATTGAATTAAATATGACAAATTTTTCTCAATTCTGATACATACATATGTGATTTTCACCAGGAACAAGCATGGCAACACTGGATAAAAATCAAATCAAATGGGGTTTCTAGTCATAAAATAGGTATATATTAAAAATATTTAAGAAAATTGCTGATGCAAACACTGAAGATGAAATTATTGCAAAAGTTGTCGATTTGCAATCTGCTTCATTTTTCCAAAATTCTCCTAAATTACAAAATTACTTTAATAAAGTTTGGTATCCACATAAAAACTTTGGGTTTTTGCATTTCGCCAAAGTGATTTACTGTTAGAAGTATATATTATGAATAATGGTGTAGAAAGTTTAAATAAAATCTTAAAAAAGCACACTTTATAAAAATTTAAAAATAAAACTATTAGTAGAGTAATTGAAATAATTAAAGACAAGTTTTTTCCTACTATACACAATAAATATATTAGACTTAATATCGAAGTATGTTTCGAATATAAAAACTATGATGCAACTGTATGCCCAAATTATTTAGTAAATAAACCAAAAGATTTTATTAAGCACTGTATTGACAGACTTGAAAAAAGTATTTTAATAATAGCCATATAAAAATTACCAACGATATAACATATGAGGTAGCTAGTGAGAGGGATAATTCAGTATGGTATAAATTATATTTAGGGAATAATTCTGCTGCTCCTTACTGTAAGTGTAAGGATTGGGCTAGAAATAAAATGCCTTGCAAGCATTCTTTTGCAATATTTAAACACACCAATGCTGTATGGGAACATATCCATGAAAATTACAGAATCTGTATTTCTCATGAATATTTTTCATATACTTTAGATAAAGATATAATATGTAGTTCACCTCAATTAAATATCTCAGTTGTTAATAACGTACTAGATGAAATTAAATATAATGCCGAAAAAATGTGCTAAAGTTGAAATTAATGAATCAGTTCAGAAATTCTGATGAATATCATGAATTTGCAAATGCAGAAATGGAAATAGTTGAGGAAAATGCATGTAATCTTGGGGATACTTCTGAAGTAAACATACCATTGCCTCAATATTCTGTTAAAGAATGTCGAGAAATTGCATCAGAAATCATATCTGCTTCTTATCTTCTTGAAGACGAAAATGTGATTAATAATCTATATCAAGACTTAAATAAAGTTAATATGCAGTTAGATGATGCCATGTATAAAAACAGCCTTCCAACATTAGCTGCTAAGAAGCCAAGCCAAGACGCTTCATTACGGGCTACCTTGGGACCGAAGGTCCCTTACGCCCACATCGAATATATGAATGTCAGCTGTTGATGATCTTTGGAGATAGCAATTAGATAGCATTAGCAATCTTCCTCGTGGGGTTGCTTGGTTGGAATCAGCTGCTAAGAATGAACCAGAAAAAGAAAGCTCCAAAATTTCGCTTACTCAAAATTACCAGAAAAAATGAAAATGTAATTTAAATCGCTGAAAAATTTGTTGCAAAAATAATTGTAAAGTAAAATATTTCGTTAAAAATGCATATATGTGACAAATTCATAACAGTATCAAATGGTTTAGGTAGAATAAAAAAAATAACTGCCTTTTAGGACAAAAAGTCAACATTTACACCAGCAAAAGCAAGAAGGCATGGTAATAGATAGTTATATCACATGACCCAGGAACAAAATCATTGCTAAATGAAAAGAAAAATGAATAGAAAAGACTAATGAAATTCTTAATCTTTCTGCTGTTTTTTATTCATTTTGTCTACATTTTGTGTAACAATTTCCATTCTAGATTATATAGTGCAACTATTTATTGAGATGCTTTTATACTTTTGCTGGTGTCATTGCTTTATCTTTTTGAAAATATGTTAGCTACTTCTTGTGTAAAAGAAAGTTTTGTCCACTATGCAATTTTTTTTTAATTTGTTATGCTTGTTCCTTATTTTATTGCAGGTAATTATGTCCATGTTTTGAATTTTGAAGTCTAGTGGCTATGGAGATATTAATAAAAATGCACAAAAATTATCTTTCAATAGAAATATCATTTTTGTTTCTGTCAATCCCTCAGTCCTTTCCTCATTGTAAGAGCAAAGAATATACATGTATGAGTGCGTATTTAGTTTTAAACTTTGTCATTTTAATATTTTTAAACTTTATGATTTTCATGTTATGTCTTACGAAACAGCTGTTGCTACTGTTTTTATAAATAAATTCCAATTTTCCTGTGAGTGGATTCGACAAGTTGCTGGATTTTTCATGTGTTTCAAAATAGCTCAGTATGCCTTCATATGCTATTTATGTATTATCACTGTGTTATAATTTGTCTTTTTGTAAATAAATTTCAATATTTTATTATATTTTGTTAGAGTTCATTTGAGTTTGTTTATTACATAAAATCTTGGTTAAAACATGCATTAAAACAAATTAGGAATGGCATCATTTATTGCTTTATCATGTGATGTTAATGAAGATATTACTTCTTAACTATTTTTACAGAAATAACACATAACAAAATTTGAAACTTCTATATTAATGTACTTCACTCATTTTCTTGGAATTCATACAATCACCAATTCTCGGACATTCATGAAATTAGCACAAAATGATTAATTTTTTATTTTTTTATATCTTTCATCAGCTTTAAGGTTGTTGGATTGTTTTGTTATTGGAATTTGAAAACTTCCATATCAGTGTACAACTACTATGAGGGTAGCCTTGGAATAATTCCATTTAAAATCTAGCTTGTGATTTGAGTTTTTACAACCAAGGATTGTCGAGATATTAATGAAAATACACAATTAAGCCTTCCATAAAAATAGCATTATGCAGACAATATACTTTGCTTAGAACTGAGATTCAATCAAATGTGCTTATACTGCAAATGATGATTTTTATTTATTTCCTGATTTAAGTAATAAAGAAATGGATATAAAAAGAAATTTTGTAAATGAACAATATTGCACTTTTGACTGGTTCTATCAATTATGGCTTTCTTGTTTGTTCGACTCAGACCCTTTGACCTACCTGAAGGTATAAGTTACCGGGACAGTGCCTCCCATTTTAGACCAAAAACCAGTGGGGACGTCATCCATAGGGACCGCACTCTCCTTCCCCTATGACCAACCTTTCTGAGGGACTTGGGGACCCACACATTTAACATACCCGTATTCTGCTTGAACATGGGGACAGTTTGGGTAGAGCCTGGAATTGAACTCGGGTTAATTTTACTCTCACGCCAGATCAGTTGGCGTCTACAATCCAATGACAGACTCAACCTACTCTCATCTGAAAATAGTATGCAAGCCCAGGCCTGTTCGGTTCAATTGCAATACTCACAACACCATTGCAAACGGGCAGTACGGTGCAGTCTGGACAATCGGACACACACAACAGGTCTGCGGGCGTATAGTCCTCCTTCTCCCAAACGTCTGGCTACAGTTTTTCAGGACATTACTGTCCTGTGTAGCAAGAAACTGATTTATCACCTGCAGAGCTGTGGTGTGCCGGACCCTTTTTGCCGATAGGACAATGTACCTGTCTCCTGCAGGCATCGTACTTCTAACACGACCTCTCCCCTGATGCTTGCTACACATTCCAGTTGTTTTATATGCTTGCCACAGCCGTGAAACAACACTGTGGGCGATGTCGAAGTCCCTGGCACTCATCTGTTATTTTTCGCCTTTCTTCAATCTTTCCAATAATACGGCCACGCATAAAATCATCTAAGTGATATCGGGAAGATATACCAAAAATTTCAAGTTTGTCAATTAAATCTTTCCCGTAAAACTTTCACTTGGGATAACAACTGTCCACACACATCAAATCCTTTAGATCTCTTATCAGCGCTATCACGTGATGAACAGGTGTGGAAATGAAAAATTTGCATACGCACACCCCTTCTTACTGTATTCCGCATTTATTCTAATTTTCCACATTTTACTTCCTTTCATTTTGTAGTTGCTTCCTTTCATTTTGTAGTATCATCCGTCCTTAGCAATTGTCCAGCAGTGTATATATATATAGATAATAAATGAATTTTTTTGACCACCCCAGCTTGTCTTAATTGCCTTAGATCTTCGGATTAAATTTAATTAACTACAGTTTAATAGTAAGTCATCTGTTAAAACCTAACCACTAATTAATGTTTATTTTGAATAATAGACCTTGGATAATAGAAATGAATATTTTAATTAATGATCAGTAGTACCCCTTGGTCTATTATCTCTTTTTTCATGTATCAGAGGTATGACGGCCAATACTCTCCTGATACTTAGTTAACTGAAATATATATTAATAATTTTTATTTCAAATACTTGCACAGAATAGATAGTTTAAAGTTATAAATAAAACTCAAGCAATAAGTGCCTTTAAAATAGGACAGTGATACAAAATAAAGTTGCTATAATTTTATATACATTCATGTTTATGAAAACTGCAACGCCATGAAGGCATGGTCAGATTCAAATGGCATTGATACCACAGATTACTAATGATGATACAAATAAGTGATTTCTGTTTCAGACCAATACAACCACATTGCTGGCACAAAATCAGTATTTTGTGAAGTCGCTCCTAACGGAAATAAGAGCTTCTAAATGCTACAGTATCGAATCAAAGAGAGTTTGGATGTGTTCCTGGGTACAGTCTGCCAGGCTTTTTCAATCCCGTTCCACAGTTCATTGGTGGTGACAGCTGAACAACAGTAATGGCCTAGTTGCTGAGAGACCATACCCCATACATACTCCATACATGTTCAATCGACATGTCTGATGACTGGGCAGGCCAAGGAAGAGGCGGTATTTGCTGTGCAGTGAAGAAGACTTGGACATTCCAGGCAATATGTGTTCTGGTATTGTCTTGTTGGAGCATAGCACCAGGAGTGTGCTGAAGGATAGGTACAACTTTGACCTACAACACCTTCCTGATGTAATGGTTGATGTTGAGCTTACCTGCAATGTGTAAAAACCGGAATCGCCTATGATAACCAATGCCACCCCCAGGCTATCATACTTAACGTTTGTGCAGCATGATGCTCTAAGTCGTATGCAGAAAGATGGCGTTCACCACAATACCGTCTACAGTGTATGCGGCCATCATTATAGTCAAAGTTGTAGCGGAACTCACCCGAAAACATTATCTAGTGACAATCCGCACATCTGTACTCCTCCGCCATTTGTAGCGTGAGGTGTCGATGGTTCAAGGTCAATAGTATCCTCCTTAAAGGAATGCTTGCACACAGTCCTCTGTACAGCAAATGCCTTTGAATCATAGAAGCAGACAATGCCACAGCTGTACCAGTGCTCCACTAACAGTCTAGAAGAAGCTGTACTGTTTGTCACCGCCATGCGGATGAGATGTATATTATCTCTATTGTCATCACATTGAATGGTCCACAGCTGGATTTTCGACTTGTCCACTGGTTTTCATCAGTTCACTACTTCCGCACTCTCATTGCTGTCGTGGCATTATGCCCCCTACAGGCAGTAATATGAAAATCCTCCTTCCCACAGGCCAATTATGTATCCCCGTTTGAACTCTGCAGTTTGCTTATAAGGCACTCTCTGACATTGACGAGGCATGGTGACTCCAATACAACAGTTTTCAACTCACAGACACCAATACTATACTTGCCTGGCTCTTCCACAGCCCTCTATTTATACTCCACGTACGACTGTTCAGAGGGCACTGCGGAGCCCAAGCATATGCATTCCCTCTGCACTTCTAATCAATTGCATGTCCTACCCTGCTTTGATTGTCCCATATGTTTCATTCTAATTTGACAATTCTTCATGGTGTTGCAATTTTCATAAACATGAATATATAATGGGGAGGGGGGGGGGTAACTCCTTCAACTATTGATTCAACATTTTCATTGTTTCTCCATGTCCCTACCATTGCCTAAACTATGAACATCATTGTAATTCTTCTCCAGAACTGAAATTCTGCTTACACCTTTGATATTTAACATGACTTAAATCGAAAATAAAATACTCCAAATACTTCTTGGGATTTAAAAGCTTATTGGACTAGCCCATCCTAGACAGGTCATAGGTATGTACTCGTGTTTCAGAACAACTCAAGATCCAGTGTAGCTAGAAAGTTCATAATTGAAATATCTCTGTCTTTCATGGTATATTTTAATTTTTTACATTTTGAACCTTGCCATCCATCCTGTACTGGGCCCACCATAGGAGTATATTCATTTTTGGGAAATAACTTGAGAACTGGGCAGCTAAAACGTCCACATTTAGTATGTTGTTGTCTTTCACATATTGAAGTTACATGCATTTTAATACATTCTTCATACATTTAAGTTACATGCAAATTTTGAAAAGGTATACTTTAAAAAACTATTTTTTTTTATTGTTTTTACTATTGTATAGGTATACGAAATCTATTTAACAGATTAAAGTACATAAAGAGGTGATCATTAGATTATTTAGGGTAAAAATTCTTCCTGTTTCAGAGTTCAATATTTTTATAAATTGGAATTAGGAAAAAGAACATTTTTTAGTAGACAAGAAGGCCATATTGCTAAAGGAGAACTACCTTTTAATATGAACTTTCTATGAGGAAATTTGTAAATGCATACATATTTTCAAGATTACATTAATAAAAGAGAATATAGAGAAGATATTCCGCTCCCTAAAAAAGAAATAATGAATTTCAAATCAAGAGTTTCACTTAACTCCAGCAATAAGTATTTTTAAAATAGGACAGTCATTCAAAATAAAGATGTTGTGATTTTATATGATGGGGGGGGGGGCATACCCGTTCAATTTATTCAACATTTTCATTGTTTACCTACCATTGTAGGTAAAAGAAAGAAATTATTTGATGACAGAAATGAATAAGTAAAATACACTTTGTACAAAGGGAAAAAAACACTTGAGCGACATATATAAGCATAAATAACACAATAATGCAGCATGCAACTGTTTCAATGATATACTGGATTCCCCTCGTCAGTGCAAGAGAACCAACAAGAATAAAGTCCAAAAGAGGAATGGTAACCATTCCTCTTTTTTTTTTGGGGGGGGGGGGGGGGGAATCCAGGATATCCTTGAAACAGCTGTATACTGCATTATTGTGTTATTTGTGATTATATACGTTGCTCAAATTTTTCTTAATGACAGAAATGATTATAGGGTAAACAGAAATAAGAAATAAATTGAAACTATATTTTCAGTCCGAAATTATTGATAGACTTACATTGTTTTTGTTCAATACTTTTTTTGTTTTCTTATTCATATTATATTTTCTCATCTTAAAGGAAAATATAATAGAATATATTTAATCTCATATTTTCTTTTAACACTTCTAGACCTATTTTCTATTGGAAAAAAACTGTGATATTTATCTATAACTTGAACTAGATGTCAGTACTAGCAGCTTTGTGCCGCATTTTTACAAATAACTAAGAAACCAAAACCAATGATAAAGATGAATGGGATGTCAAAAAGAAAATAAAAACTAATAAAAAAGACATTGTGCAGAATAGCTATGATGTGCAGAGGAGTACAGAGGCTACAAGAAAACTTCCTGGATGCAGGAGACCACAAGAGTTTTACAGTGTTGGAAAATAATCAAAGCAAATGCTTTTAATTCATTTTAAATTATTTTCATTTAACAGCATTAAAATTAATTTCTATTCTGTACTATTTAATGTAGCTGGTATTTCAGTGTAAATGTACTCTGCTAATATTTAAAATTTTAGAAAAAAAAAACACAAAATATTTTTTTATGGAAATAAATTATTTTATTTAACATTCAAGTAAGAAAGAAGGATAAGTCCTGGATACTTTTCTTTGTGGAACGGGGACTCCCAACTTACTTAGGTGGTAAATGGTAACTATTTGCCGTGTAATGGAATTGCTGGCAACAAAAACATTGAGTGGCTGCACTCTTGGACCCCCAGTATCTTTCTATTTTTACACTAACTCCTAAAATTTTAATTATTTTATAAATTTTAAAGTTTTCCAGCATTTTTGGAGTCTGAACAAAAAATAGGGGCATGAGCACCCTATTAGTTTTAGGTCCTTTATAGAGCTGAGTTACGCTATTTATTTGAAATCCAAAATTTTCCAGTTTGTCTTTAATTAAATCAGTGCTAATGGGCACCGAAAGCCCTCTGATAACCACTTTGAGTGATTTCTCTTCGTTGAGAAGAAAAGTCATAAAAGATACTTTATCATTTAATAATTTATTTTACAAGCTATACACTCCTCACGGGTTTTGACATCAAATTTAAAAAGTCTTCCTCGTAAACTATCAGTAATTGAGAGGACAAGCATTTTGAGTAAGTTCAGATAATCATGCCAATTGACACTATGTAAAATAAAGAGGGGGATCAAAGTACTCTGTTACTTTTATTGATGACTACTCTCGATATACAGTTGTGTATCCAATGAAGGCAAAATGTGATGTCCTTAGTAAATTTGATGAATATAGGTGGATAGTTGAAAACCTCTATAAGCAAAAAATAGGAATGCTGAGAAGCGACAATGGCGGTGAATATGATATCAAATAATTTAATCACTATCAACTTAAGTATGGAATACGAAGACAACTAACAGTTCCCGATACCCCACAGCAAAACAGTGTCGCCGAGAGGATGAATCAGGACTTAAAAAAAACTCTATGGACTGATGCAGTATGTACAACAAGTTATATTAGGAACAAGTGTACCTCCAAATTTATTGATGGAAATGCTCCCAAAGCACTATGGGTTGGAAAAGAAGCCTCACTTGATCATCTAAGAGTGTACGATTGCAAAACATGGAGTGTGGTGAATTGCAGATACAGACTCAGTATATTAGACTCCAAATCTATAGAGTGCATTTTTGTGAGTTATCCAAATGTTAAAGGCTATAAGTTGTGGGACATGAAGAGTAACACTTTCTTTGTCAGCTGGAATGTAATTTTTGAAGAAAATGTATTTCAATGCAAGAAAGGACCAAAATCTGTTCAAGACATAGAAAGCCACAATATCGAAGATACTGCTATAATTCACATTGACAATGAAGAAAGTAATGATGTACAGAGTTGGAGTCGTGAAGCTGATGGTGAGGGGGAGATTGATATAACTCCATTGACGAGCATCATAATGAATGAAAATGTAAATTTGGACTCAACAAGTATGCAAAATGTTATATCAATAATTGCAAACACCCCTGTTAGTGTTCCTTCCTCTAACAATACAATGACATTAGGTGGTCCATCAACATCATGACGTTCAGAACGGTTGGCAACAAAGACATTTTCACCAGTTGTGAAGATAAAATCCATTAGGACTTTGCTTTCACTTGCAGTGATGCGTGACTGGAAAGTTCGTCAGCGAGACATCACAGCAGCTTACCTGAATGGAGTATTAAAGGAGAGCATATACATGGAACTACCTACAATGTGCATAGATGCGGATGAAAAAGGATATGTCTGCTTGCTAAAAAAGAGTCTATATGGTCTGCATCAATCAGGAAGCGAGTGGAATGTTCGCTTGGACGAGTTCTTGAAATTAACCGGACTAATAAGATCAAAAGCAGACCCATGTGTTTATTTCACCAAACAATATGACTTAATTATTGGAGTTTACATTGACGATCTGATGATTCTTTCAAATGATGAAGTAACTATCCAATCATTCAAATCTATGATAATGGAGTCTTAAAAGATTTAAGAAAAGTTAACCACATATTATCTATGAATGCTGAATATCATGACGATGGGACACTCACACTAGATCAATCAGCATACGCAACTAAACTGTTAACGACCTTCGCTATGACTTCGTGTAAGGGAGGATCTATACCAGGGGTGGGTATTAAGTCGATCGCGATCGACCGGTGGACCACCAAGACATTTTGGGGTGACCGCCTTTACTAAGACATAAGACGCACATACTAAAAGAAGAGACGATGACTTACTGCATTTCCTTTCTTATCCTTTCTGTTAGAAACCGTAACACAATTATTGAAATAAATTTGGGGCTCTTGTGCATCTACCAGATGCTTTAGCGGTTGTCGATAATAGAATACATGAAGCAAAAAATTATCACTCAGGAAAATGTCTTTCCAAAATAATCAACCTCTTTTAATACATAAAACGAAAGATACAATGCTCAAATCGCCGCAGCAAACCGAACGTCAAATCATAGTTCCATTAACAGTTTTATCAGTGTTGCCATACAAAAATAAACTCTTAAAACGTATGTAAGACATCGATAAAAAGTCAATTAGTCCATACGCAAAAGTATTTCTTTCATTTCAGTTCTTTCCAAATATTATTTCCAACACTTTCATTATTCACCAACAGGCCCTCTGTTGTAAAATTCTAAATATGTGTCATGTTATGGGAATCTGCATGAAAATTGTGAACTCAATTCGAGGAAGAAGTCTTCAGAGAAGATTGTTTCGGGCCCAACTAGAAGAAAACGAATCTGATTACGGGGAATTGCTATATCATGCAGATATTCGTTGGTTAAGCCGGAGTATATTCAAAGATTCAGGGACCTACTACAAGAGGTAAAAGATTTTTTGGAATCAAATGATGTTTGATTGATGGATTTAGCTTTTGTTGTTGATATAACAAGCCATCTTAATGAATTGAACTTACAATTGCAAGGAAAAATCAAGCAATAGTAGAATTGATTGGATTTGTTAATACTTTCAAAAACAAGTTAAAGCTGATATCTTCCCAGTTGATGAAGAATGAACTAATAAATTTCAAAAATATTTCTGATGAGTTGTTTAAAAACGGAAATACATTAAACAAAAAGAAATATTATGATGAAATAATAAAACTTCACTCCGAATTTGAGAGACGTTTTCAAGAATTTACTAGACTAGAACCATATGTTACATTCATGTTTTACCCATTTGGCAATGTTGATGTGGAAGAAATAACTGAAAATATAAATGATATATTCTCTTTATCTCTTGAGGAAAATGAAGTTTTTCTCCCTCAAAATGACATAATTTTAAAAGCACGTAGTTCAGAACCTAAGAATAACTTTTGAAATCTAATGGACGAAGTAAAGTATCCTAATTTTAAAAAGTTGCATTTCATTTAACATCGTTCTTTGGATCTACCTACCTGTGTGAATCTGCATTTTCAACGATAAATATAATTAAGACAACATATCGTTCCCATCTCACAGACGACCACTTAGAATCCAGTGCAAGATTAGCAGTTAGTAATTATATACCGAGATATTCAAGATTGGCGGACAGTATGCAGACTAAGTCTTCTACTAACTATAACTACGAGAAATTACTTTAGATGAAAATGATTAATTTTTTAATGTATTTTGAATTGTTTGATAATAAATGCATCATTTGAAATTATTATATTTGTGGTTATTATTATTATGTTTGTATCTTGTGTTTTGCTTTAAACACGGTTTTAAAAGAGTAGGTGCTTTTAGGTAGGATTAGGTAGGTAAGTACATATTCCGTATTTATTATTAAAATATAATAAATATTGTAGACCTTTTTTTTTAGCTCACCACACCTATACCATTGGGTGGACAGCAACACCTTGAAAAAATTAGAAGTAGCCCGTACCCTGAAAAAGTCTGCTACCCCTGATCTATACCCTTGGGCCCTGGAATAAAATTCAGCTGATCATCAGATGATGAAAATGAACCCTAAAGACACACAGATATCAACAAGCTATTGGAGGACTTCTGTATTTAGCTGGTGGCACGAAGCCAGACTTGAGCTTTGCTATGACATATATGAGTCAGTTCAGTAATAGGCCAAGTAAAGAACATCGACTGGTGTCAAGCATATGTTATGATATGTAAAGCAGACAAAAGACTACAGCCTAATATTCAGAAAAACAAGAGAAAATGTGACCATGTATTGTAATGCTGACTGGGCCACAGACAGAAGTAATACACGATCCTTCAGTGATTATACGGTTCAGTTAGCAGGTACAACAATTTCTTGGTGTAGTAAGAAGCAACGATCCACTGTGCTCTCAACAGTGGAAGTAGAATACATAGTGATGTGCCACACTGTGAAGGAAGTTCTTTAGTTGCGAAATTTCCTATATGAAATTGGAGCTTGTCGGTTCATGCCATTGCCACAAAATATACACATGAACAATCAGAGTGCTATCTCCTTAGCGAAAAATCAAGTGACAGAGAGGAACAAGCACATAAATCTTCGACATTTTTTTCTTCGAGGGAAAGTTGAAGCAAATGAGCTGTTTTTTGAGTACACCCCTACAAGTAACAATCTTGCAGATATGTTGACGAAGACATTAGGAAGTGAAAAGATGAACATTCACCTAAATGAAAAGGAACTGTACAAAATGGGCTTATTCAAGTGGGAGTGTAAGAAATATGCTATTAGTTGTGCCTAAGCCCATATTGTAACATTAGTTATTTTTGTAATGGCAACACCCTTTCTTGTGTTGTCAGAATGGCAACAATCCGATGTTGTTTATGTTTGATGTTTATGTAGCCGTGCATTTGTTTTATGTAAGATGTTAAGTCATGATGTATTTCTATTCATGTAACTTGATAAATCTGTCAAATATAGTTGTAATGTTTAATATTTACCATAAACACCCACTATCTCTGCTAAATCTAACAGTTTATTAATTGGTTGTTACATATTAAAGTTTCTAATTTATATTAATAATGTTTCTTTTAAATTCCTATTCCTACTGTTTGGTCTGTGCACTAGGGTGGCCCTTATTTTTCAACTTTGTTTTATTTTATGTCTCACCCCCCTCAGTTTTTTCTAACTGGCCTAAAACTAATGCCAGAAAAATATCGTGTCATTCGCATAATTCTAAGCAGTGCCCCAGAGGCTGTGAATGTCGCCATTTATATAAAAATTACTGTTTTTCCACAAATTTAAGGGAAAAAATGAAATAAGATTTTATGCACGTTAAAAATTAAATAACATCAAATATACACTAAAACATAGTTTTAAATTACCCGCCAACACATAGGATTCAAGATAGGAGGCACAGTGCATGCGGCATCAGCAGTTCTGGTTATCGAGAACATGGCGTTTAGTCATAGTCAGTATTGCGTCATCTTCCAAATTAAGCGGTAAGACGTGGTTTGTTAAAAATGGTTAAAAAAGGGTAAACTTCGCAATCATATATATTTGATTGAAAGAGAAATAAATCAAATCTTAGGTAGCAAATTACCTTCTAATAAACAAGTAATTCAAGCGCTATTTTATAATATGAGATGCATAAAATTAAGTCTCCCTGAAAGTGCTCATTAAGTAATTTCTGAAAAAGTAATTTTTTGGCAAAAAGCATGAATACTATTTAGAGAACCTCAAGACTGCATTGTTAAACTGGAAGCCCTGTATAATGAATGGAGAATGCTTCAAAAACATTCTGAAAGAAAGCACGAAACTCATCAGAAAAAATAACACAATTTTAAAGAAAAACTAGAGGACCTATTTGATATTGCTCATGCTAATGCCTTGGAAATTATTAGAAAAAAGAAGACAGACAATTTCTTATCTCCCAGAGGTAGAAAGGAAGAATTAGTGGCTTAGGGGGCATTGATAAAAAATCTGTTGAAAAGGAAAAAAGAGTTCTGAAACATCTAAGTGCAAAAGAACAGTGACGAAAATTAAAGATGATACAAAAATGAGTGAAACAATGGACATGGACATCTAAGTCATATAAGTAAAAACCATTTTTAAGTAAATAAAAATAAGTTGTTTCATTTTCGCTAAACTATACAATGATTTTTATGTATATTTTTTATTTTTTTACTACGAAAATAGTTAACTAGAAAGTTGTTTATGTAATGTAATTGTATTATATATTAAATATATTATTAAATCTTTAATGATTTTATGTAAACTATAAGCTAGTTTGTACTCTGTAATTCTGGAACATAAGTCTTACACGTATTAGCAATTAGCATGTAAGATTTATAATTCAGTACTATAATACACAGACTAGTATTTATGTTTTGGCACATTGCACATTGGAATCATTAAATATCTAGTATAGATGTAAGCAGCTAGAATGCAGGGGGGAGGGGGAAAGATGCCTAAACAATGCTTTTTTCTGCCCTTACCGCACTATTCTTGCTAGTTTTCCTATAAATCAATGAAATCTAGAAGGGGGCCTGGCCCTCCCCTGCCCCCCTCTACTCACATCCTCGTCCATACATGTTATTTATTATGCTTCAAAAAAGCCAAACCATTTCATAATGAAGTAGCAAATATTGCACTTTTGAAATTTGTTTCTTTTGTTCAATTATTACACTTTTGACGCAGTATTTTGTATTATATTTACAAAAGGTTTTTGTTTTAGTGTCAGATTTATCTGAAAATAAAAGTTCATCTGAAGATGAAAATGACGGTGAAGATACGTTGTGTCCCACAAATCAGCCAGGTCCATCCAAAGAATGTAAACATGGAAACATTAATTTTATTAACATGAAGTTGGTAGCAGCTCTTGATAAATGCAAGTTAAGTGACAGAGACTCTGTCCACATTTTAATAGCTACTGCAGAAGCTTTGAGACACAGCACTGAAGATCTAATTATAAATCGAGCCTTGATACAGTGATGCCATCAAAAGCTTTGTGCTGAACGTGCTTCAGTAATCAGAAATGAACATCTGATGTTACAGTTAGAGTTCACTATCGTCCACTGGGATGGAAAGCTGCTTCCAGCAATAACTAGAAATGAGAAGGTTGACAGGCTTCCAGTAATTATATCTGCTAACGGACAAGAGCATCTTTTGGGAGTCCCTCAATTGGCTTCTTGCAGTGGAGATGACATGGCAGCAGCTATTTACAACTAGCTTGCTGAAAATAAACCTTTGGGTACAGTGCAAGTCTTGTGCTGTAACACCACTGTATCAAACACTAGAAGAATAAAAGGTGCTTGCATTTTATTAGAACAAAAACTGGGAAAAGATCTCTTATACATACCTTTCAGACACCATATATATGGATTGGTTTAAAAGTCTGCTTTTGATGCATGCATTGCTACGTCATCTGGACCCGAAACAGGATTATTTAAACATTTTCAACAAGCCTATACCAATATAGACATTTCTAGATATACTGTTGGAATTGATAATCAATTTGTTGTGAACAGTAGTGGTAAAGACATAGAGACTGTGCTTCATTTTGCCAAAAAGCAAGTTGTTATTCAAAAGACAAGAAACGACTATAAAGAGCTACTGCAGTTAGTTATTATATTTTTAGGCAGACACGAAGCAAAAGCAATTACATTTCGATTACCTGGTGCTTTTCATCATGCCAGGTGGATGGCGAAAGCTATTTATTGTTTGAAAGTATTTATTTTTCGAAATGAATTTCATTTGACTCGGCAGGAATTGCAAGGATTAAGGGTTGGTTGGTTGGTTGATTAAGGATTTTTGGCACAAGATCCAAAGAGGATAAGCTGCGCCAGACATATGGTATTAAATACAGATAAATGTAAAGAATAAAAACAAGTGTATAATCTAAAAGAGTGTATGACTAAAACAAGACAATGCAAGAAGGATAATGATGGAAACAAGATGAAAAATGTCTAAAAGGTGATAGGAATTGAATTTAAATATGATGGTAAAAACCGATGTCTAATAAGAAAGGAAAAATCCCTGAATGAGGATTTTCTCCAATCAATTCCGTCAAAGTTAAAGTATACGTTTTAAAATGTTTAAAACGAAACTGTTTATATTCAGGACAAGTAATTAGAATATGTTTTACACTCGCTGTGGTTTGACAAACATTACAAAGGGGTTCAATTTCTCCTAAAAATAAATGCCTGTGAGTAAAACGAGTGTGACCAATACGCAAACGAGTTAAAATTACATCCAGTTTCCTACATTGGAAACTAGTCCATTTTTGTACTAAGGGCTTTATCTCGTGCAACTTATCAGATTGCTGATTCCAGGACGACTGCCATTTGTCATGAATATTTTTGAGAACAAATTGTTTGATGTCAGTTAAAGGGATAGTCAGATTCAAAGTTTGAGTAGCTGATTTAGCAGCAATGTCTGCTAACTCATTTCCTTTGATGCCAACATGTCCTGGGACCCAACAGAATTTAGTATGGTATCCTTGCCCCTTCAGACAATGCTCATACTTAAGGATATCAGAGGCAATGTGGTAATTCATAGCTCTCTTCGATGATAAAATCTGTAATGAACTCAATGAGTCAGTATATATAATGTGTTTTCTGGACTTTTGATAAGAGATGAAGATTAGGGACTGGTAAATAGCCATAATCTCAGCTGTAAAAATAGAGCAAGATGCATGTAGTTTATAAGACTTTATAGTATTGTTGCAAACATAAGCTAAACCAACGTAATCTCCTGCTTTGGAACCATCTGTAAAAACAGGAGTAAACTCTTTATACAGATTCCTATGTTCTCCAAACAATTGCACATAAATAGCCGGGTTGGTGTTAGTCTTTGTAAAAAGGGTTGAGAAAGGAGAAATTATTAACATACCATGGAGGGGTTTCAAAAAACTTTGTTTTTCGAACATAAAGCTCTACTAAAGGGGTAGTTTCTACTATATTGCGTATCCGCTTGCCAAAAATAGGAATGCATGAAGGTCTGTGGTCATACAGTCGATCATAATGATCATCAAGGAATGCACGTTGTAACGGATGGTTATGTACGGACATGATACGAAAATAATAATTCAATGCCAGCTGTTCATGCCTTAATTGTAAACATGGCTCATTAGAGACAGCATATATGCTTTGAACTGGAGATGTCCTAAAGGCTCCTGAGCATATACGTAATGCCTTATGGTGAATTGGATCAAGCTTTTTTAGCACTGATGTTCGTGCTGATCCATACACAGAACAACCATAATCTAGTTTTGACCGAATAACAGCTCTGTAGATGCGAAGCATGGAAGTAAGATCTGCACCCCATTTAGTATTTGAGAGGACTTTTAAGATGTTAAGAGCTTTCTCACATTTATTTCGCAGTTTTTGGATGTGGGGCAAGAAAGTAAGCTTTTTATCGAACCAAACCCCTAGAAATTTTATTTCCTCTACTACAGCAATCTTTACACCTCCCATAAAGATTTCTGGGGGTGAGTAGATACCACGTTTTCTGGTGAAATGAACACAACAAGTCTTTTGAGTGGAAAACCCGTACCCATTCGCATTTGCCCATCGTAAGATGTTATTTACGGCGGCTTGACATTGTCTTTCCACAGTACGCATATCGTGAGCTTGGTAGGCAACTTGCAGATCAGAACTGCATCAACTTGCAACACAGACACTGGCAAACTGTTTAAAAGACTATTTATTTTTATATTAAAGAGTGTCACACTCAAGACACTTCCTTGTGGCACACCCTCCTCTTGTACGTGTGTGCGTGAGAGTGTTGAACCAATGCGCACTTGGAATGTCCTGTGTGATAAAAAGTTTTGAATAAAAATAGGAAGATTACCTTTTAGATTAAAATCATAAATGTCTTTAATAATACCGTAGCGCCATGTTCGATCATAGGCTTTGTCAATATCAAAAAAAATTGAGACTAAATGATTTCTCCTAAGAAAGGCGGTCCTAATTTGTGATTCTAATGAGGTAAGATTATCAATGGTAGATCTACCTCGACGAAAGCCACTTTGGTGGGGTGAGAATAACTTGTTACTCTCTAAAAAGTGTACAAGCCTGGCATTAACCATTTTTTCTAGAAGTTTACATACACAGCTTGTGAGAGCTATAGGCCGATAACTTAAAGGGCTTTGAGGGTGGGTCCTTACCTGGTTTTAAAATGGGAATTGTGATGGCTCTTTGCCATGACCTAGGGAATTTATGTTCATGCCAAATTCTGTTAAACAGGTATAAGAGGTTCAATAAGGAGTAATGGGAGAGGTGTTTAAGCATGAGATAGCTAATTTTATCAGGTCCACTGCAAGTTCTGTGTGTTTGGGACAAAACAGTCACCAACTCTGACATAGTAAAGTGCATGTTATAAGGTAAGTTTCTAGCTTCTGGGAAAACAATAGGTTTATTTTGAGACTGAAGTTTGTGTTTTAAAAACGGTTCAGAGTAATTTGATGCATTTGAAATATTTGCAAATTCTTTGGCAATTTCATTTGCAATGTCATATGGCGAACTTATAATTGTTCTATTATGATTTAGAATGGCTATGGAGTGATTACTATAATTCCCTGTACACTTTTTGACTTTCTCCCATAGAATTTTACTAGAAGTGGAAGATGTTATTTCACTAACATATTTTTCCCATGACTCTTTCTGCCTTCTTCTGCGTATCCTGCGAGCAAAAGCTTTTGCATGTTTAAATGCAGTTAGGTTTTCAGTGGTAGGAGACTTCCTGAAAATTGACCAAGCTTTCTTTTGCTTTTTATAAGCCTCACGACATTCCTCATTCCACCAAGGGAAGCAATGCTTAGATATATTACCTGTACGTTTTGGAATTGCAGCATCAGCAGCCTCTATAAGAACACCTGTCACATTTTCTACAGCTGTATCAATGTCAGTGCTTTGAACAGCTTCATCAGTGATCAGGGCTAGGGAAGTAAACTTCGCCCAATCAGCTTTTGAAAATATGTATTGAGATTGTTTTATAGTCGATCTGAATTGACTGTTAGAGAGAATGATAGGGTAGTGGTCACTATTGTGAAGATCTTTATCAACTGTAAAGTTCCAGTAAGGAAAGAGAGAGGGTGAACAGATGGCAAGGTCTATACTGTGAAAAGTCTTACTAGGTTGGTGAAAATAGGTGAATTCATTATTGTTAAAAATGCATAAGCTGTGATCACTGACACATTGCTCAATTTGTTGCCCTCTGCAATTTGTGTCTAGACTTCCCCAAAGGGGATTGTGGCCATTAAAGTCACCGAGTATCACAAATGGTGCAGGAAGTTGGTGAATCAAATTATCAAGTTCTCTAGAACTTATGTGATCATTTGGTGGTAAGTAAATACAGCATACTGTAATCAATCTATTTACATGGATCCGAACAGCAACAGTTTGTAGATTTGTGGCGAGTTGTAATACGGAAGAAGGGTAGTCTTGTGAGACTAACAAAGCAACTCCCCCAGATATTCTACTTTTCATATTAAAATCTTTACGGATACAATTAAAATTTTTAATATTAAAATTACTGCTAGATTTTAGCATAGTCTCTTGAAGGCAAATACAAATAGGATGGAAAGTATTAATTAAATTCTTGATCTCCACCGACTTGTTCTGCAACCCTCGGCATTTCCAAGATAGTAAAAAAGCCATATTCAGGTTTTTTTCTTGGACCGATGGGAGGTGGTCTCTTTTTTCCCAGTAGACGAAGAGGAAGAGGATGACACATCTGTTATCATCCCTTCATCCTCGGAAGCACACAGTTGTACTTCGTCATCATTTTGGCTATGATTTTTTTGTAAGTTTGTTTTTTTGAATGATATTTTTTTCAAAGGACTGTCTTTGGTATTCTTTAATTTATGTTTTTTTGTTTGACTTTGTTTTCTCTTCTAAAGTATTGACTCCTTTTTTCCCACTGGTACTTACTACTGCAGTTTTTTGTTGTGTGAAAGCAGGTCTGAAATTGGCTAATGGGATTGAAGTTTTTTGCTTTTGTTTAGTACTTGAAACAGCAGTGTTTACAGAAGGGATAGGTTTTGTTTCGTTAGTTTGTTGGCTATGGATTATTTGCATAAAGTTTAAGTCAGGTTCGGTTTGTGTGCCTACTGATGAAAATTCAGTTTGTATGCTAGCAGATTTTGTTTGTCTGTTTCTGACAACAGATGAGTATGATATTCCTATTTTTGGTGTTCTTGCTTCAATCAGTTTACGTGCTTCCGGGTAATTAATATTACTGGATGTTTTTAAAGTTTGGATTTCTTTCTCAAAAACCCATTTTGGACATGAGCGGGCATAAGATGGATGATCAGCCTCGCAATTGACACATTTTGGAGTAGATGTACATCCCTCACTGTCATGTCCGTGTTCTGCACAGCGTGCACACACCACTTTAGGAGCACGACAGGAAGTTTTTGGATGTCCAAATCTCTGACAGTTGAAGCATCTTAATAGGTTTGGCACATATGGACGTACTTGGCATCTGAGGTAAGCTACTTTTAAATGTTTAGGTAAGACTGGAGTGTCAAAAGTCAGTATAATATGTTTTGTTGGAAACATTGTTCCATCTCGTCTAACAGTGATTCGTCGCACAGAGCTAACTTTTTGGTCTTTAAGATTGTCAAGGATTTCAGTTTCAGGTACATATATAAGGTCTGGTTCGGATATAACCCCACGAGAGAAGTTCAATGTACTATGAGCAGTCACGGACAAAGGAATATTTGCGAGGATTTTCATTAAAAGTATATTTTTAGCTTGAGCGGTAGAGAAAACTTTAACTAACAAGTCACCAGATCTGAGCTTTTTTATTGTTTCGACTTCCCCAACAGTACCGAGTATTCCTTTTTGAATCAAAAAGGGTGAAACGTTATTAAATGATCCGTCTATTCTTTTCATAATGAAAAAATTTGCTTCAGTTGTAGTCAATTTATGATTATCCAGTTCATTAATTCTTTGTAAAGTATCTGTATTTACGTTCATAATCCTATCATTAGTTTTATGTCCCAAGGATACGGAAACGCTAGAGGCATCTACTCTATCCGCCCAATTAAGATCTCCTGCCTTGGAAGGCAAGGAAGCAATAGAACTTTCACTTGAAAAGCATGAAGAACCCGAGGCCAAAAGCATTCTCAAATTCTCCATGCTTGTAACCACTAATAAAAAACCACGGTTTACTTTCAGATCGATCGGAGCCCCCGCCAGACTCCGTCTCCCCACACTTTTCTAACGTGCCAAGTGTAACCGCCGGAGTCATTCGCAAAGCCAGATGATGGAGAGCGGGCCATAACGTGCACCTGGTGCACAGGGCCCATGGACCAGCAAGGATCCAAGGGGGATTTCTCGATATGAAACACTCTCCACCATCCAACCAACGCAACCAAGGGACTCACCTCTGGAACCGTTTACTGCAAACGTTTCTCGAAAGCAAAACTACTGATGCACGCAGCTCTACCCCTTTCGCATCACACCCACATGAACCCATTCCCGAGCCCAAACGCAAGGATTAAGGGATATTTGTATATTTATTGTAAAAATATACATAAAAGCTTGGTACAATGCTCCCTTAGCTTGCAAAGCACCATCCCAGGATTTGATATTTTTAAAGGATCTTTATTTTTACAATGAAACGAATGAAAAAATTTCCCAAGCAACAATAAAAAAATTTTGTAGTCATTTTTGGTATCTTACTGAAGAAATAGTGGCTTTAGCATTTTCTGATGATACAATTCCTGCCAAACAAAAAGTGAAGATGGCCAAAGAATTTAAAGAAAAAGAATCAACTAATTGTGACTCCAAGTGTTTCAATTTTGATTTTAAGGAAATAATCGAATTTACACACAAAGAACTACCCCCGGCCGTCCAAATAGCTGCTCTTAGTCCTCAGGACAAGTCGGACGGTCTGGGTCTTCTACACAAAGAACTACCCGGCCGTCCAAATAGTTACTCTTAGTCCTCTGGACGAGTCGGACGGTCTGGGTCTTCAACACAAAGAACTACGTCCGACCGTCCAACTAGTTGCTCTAAGTCCTCGGACGAGTCGGACGGTCTGGGTCTTCAACACAAAGAACTACATAACTTTGTGTCAAAAAGCACATTCAATTTTTTTAAGAGATTAAAATATTGTCTGATTTTATTGCTCATGATCCTGCAATCTGGAATTCTCTTCATGATTATCAACATGGCCTTACAGTAGTCAGAAACCTTACAGTTGTCAAGGATATCGCAGAAAGAGGTGAGCTTATGGAAGAATACAACAATATTATAACACACGATGAGGAGCAAAAGCAACACCTATTGCAAGTCGTAAAAGACTATCAGAGCCACTTTCCATCTTGCTCAAAGCATTTATTATCAAAAAATTATTAAACCTTTTATTATTACAATTTAATGTTATAAAAACTTGTTTTTGTAGTTAAACAGTTCTAGGCATTATTTTAGTTATTTTTACTCAAATATTTGTTTTAAATTTAAAACTTATATTTATTGCGAAAATTTAGGAATTTAACTAATTTATTTCAATTTTCACCCCCTCGGGGCACATGCTATTCTTAAATAAATTTTTCAAATTTTTTGCCAGTTACTTACTAGCCCTAAAGGAAAAGAAATAGGGGGTGACACTTGTAAAAATATAAAACTAATTTTTTGCCTATATGCTAAGGGCCACCCTACTGCGCACAATACTTTGTTGTTTATCTTTTAAAATACCAACAATCAACTCATATTAAAAAATTTCACTTACCTTTAAACCAAAATTAAACTAGCACAGCCAAACACTCAAACACAACCAATTTATGTTAACTACACTTTTTATTATGAAACAACTTAAACTTCCAAAAATTTCAGAAATAGTTATCATCTTTTTACGCAAACATTTAAACTTTCTAAAGTTTCTAAATATCTTCCAATTCATTAATACTTAAATTTTTGTATAGTGGATGTTTAATTTTAGTACATTGCAATGAAAAGGGCAAAGAACAATTAAAACCCCCCCAATTAAAATAAACTCAAAATAAAACAAAGTCAATTTACAATTTATACACCCAGAATTCAAATTTAAAACCCAGGTTCAGATTCCACTCTGGTCTGAAAACCAGAATTTGGTCTGCCTGGTGAGCTGTCCACAAAAATGTTAAATGTTAACCCCACAATAATAAAAACAAACACAAATTGTAAATGATAAAATTGCCAATAACCAAAATACATTCATAAAAATATTTTTCTTTTTTTTTTTCCTATTTCTCCAATGGCAGAGAATAAGACATACATTATACAGACAGAACTCATATAACGTGAAAAGTCAATATTTCATCATTTGGCCTCTAGCGTTCCAATACTTCTCCACCTCAGAAGCTCCACGCAGCGCCAGGCATCTTCCGATGTGGATCCTGTCCATTTCTTCATTTAACCCACAAAGTGGGCAATTTGGGCTGTATGCAATATGTAGAACCTTGAACACTGATTTTAAATAGTGATACAAAATCTGCCGAAAAATAGAAAATTTCAAGTATAACGTGTGATGCACACAATAATATGTAGAACCTTGTGCACTGATTTTAAATGATGACATAAAATCTGCAAAAAAATAGAAAATTTCAAGTATAACGTGCAATGCACATGGTAATATGTAGAACCTTGAGCACTGATTTTAAATGATGACACAAAATCTGCCGAAACTGAATTTGGAAACGGGCCCCATATAAAAATGAAAACACCATTTGAGCCGATAGTTGGAAGGGCGTGGACAATGGGAAACTCCCGGCAAACTCGAGACACAGTAGAACAGCCCAAGGTTATTAGAATAGCAGTCCAGCAGTGGCACAGGGTGATGAATTTATTGGAAAAAATATGTGTTGAAGACTAATGGACATAGTTGATTTTCTGGAAGAACTTTGAAGCATTTGAAAATAGCGGAAACCAGCCGGAGCACCATGTATTACCCATTTACATATTGCCGCAGGTCGCGGGTGCCCTTTGCAAGGGCCCCGACCCGTGACACCAAAAACCTTGTTGCCACCTTCACAAGCGGCTACTCGGAATAGAATGCCTCATCAACAAAATTACTGCTTCCCAAGAGCTATCAATCTTGGTGAGTGAAAACTTGTGCCTCATACAGAGTGCCTATGCACAACCCGGGAAATAAAAAGTAATGCTTCACCAAGAACTGTGAGGTGCGAAATTGTCGTCAAGCTGTAGCTACCATGTTTTGCCACCAAATTAGCTGCCCAAGGTAGACAACCCTATGGAATGCCTCTCAGCACCCATATACATCTGGTACATACATCTTGTTTCTACAGATAAGCCGAGAAAAGGCCAACTTACACTTAAAACATACGATTTTTTTTCGCTTTCGGATCAATATAATTATCGCTCGAAAGTGAAGGCATAAGGCTGCAAAAATAAATTACAGTGACACTGGTGAATTAGCAAAGGACTTTATGGATATATTTAGCATTTGTAGACACATTGCGTGCACAATTTAGAATATAGGAATGCATGAAAGGGATAATAAATAAATGTTAATAAGGGATAAATCGACGAAATACACAATATCCATAAATTAATTTAGAATTTTGAAGGGAAGGAGGTAAATTATGAATTTTGAACATTAATAATTTAGAAAAACAAAAATCTCTGAAACTAAGCATAACACAGAAGAGTACAGAGGCTATAAGAGAACTTCCTGGATGCAGGAGACCACAGAGTTTTACAGTGTCAGAAAATTGAAAATTCATCTCAAGAAATATGCTATTGTTGGAAAATACACAAAGCACACAATTTTAATTCATTTTAATTTATTTTCATTCAATAGCATTAAAATTAATTTCTATTCTGTACTATTTCATGCAGTTGGTAAGTTTTTAAAAATTTAATTAATTTAAATATTTCAGTGTAAATATACTGCGTATACTAGTATTCAAGATTTTAGAAAAAAATACACAAAATATTTTTTTATGGAAATAAATCATTTTATTGCTTTTCAAAATATTCACTTTTAGCATCAATACAATTTTTTCATTCGAACAAACCAATTTTCGAAACAGTTATGCCATTCAGAAGTTGGTAAAGCAGAAACATGTGACCTATACTCCTCAACTGCTTTTTCTGGGCTGTTAAATCATTGACCACTCATTTTATTTTTGATTGTTGGGAACAAAAAAATATCATTGGACGCTAAATCAGGCAAATAAGGACAATGACTCATAAAATCAATTTTTTGATGCTTCAAATAATTAATAGTTTAAAATGCAGTGTATAAACTTGTGTTGTCATGATGAAGAACTTGTGTTGTCATGAAGAAGAATGCGACGTTTTGCATTAATTTTTCTTATGTGAGCAATTATTTCTGACAAACAAATTGCAACATACCAATCAGCATTTACTGTTTTACGATCCTCCAAAGCAATGTCTGATGCAATATGGCCTGATTTACAAAAAAAAAGAATAAGGTAATTATTTCCTTGGAAACACCTAAAGAGTAAATTTTTGTTTTGTTTCGAGTTCATAGGAACAAATCCTCGTTTTTTAACCGAGTGCACTAATTTCAGACATCATCGTCTTAAATACTTCAGGACTTCTGACATTACATTAATGGACATGATAGGAGAAACTCTTCACCCTAACCTGTTTTCATTTTTGTTGGATATAGGTTTTTTTTATCGTATATAACTTTTTACCTCACTTTGTATCATCCTTGTGCAGTCTATCAACTTTGTTTTATATTTTACAATGTCATGTTATTTTGTGTACATTTTGGAATATTTTATATTATACACTTGTTATTGTCTTTTACTCTTAAATTAATTGTTTGTTTTTACCATGTGTTTGGCGCTGCATATCCTTTTTAGATTTTGTGCTACAAAACTCAATCAACCAACCAATCAACCAACCATTTTGTCATTTTCCAGTTCAAGATAAGTCTGAACATCAACATTATATAAAGGAAAAGAATAATAAATTGGAAAATGAGAACTGTATGTGAATTTATTACTCGACAAAATTGTGGTAAAACCATATTAATTATGGCTCTTATCCTCTCTGTGGAATGAGTGTAAATAAGAAACTCCAAAGAGCAATGAGGGTACAAAGCTTTATGATTTCCTCAATTTATTTCAAAAATAAGACATTGCAGCCTTAATACCAGTGAAGCATTTGACCTCTAAAGTACTTTTAAAATTAACTACAAATGTAATACAAGTTGTTCAAGAGTGTGGCTATAGAATCATCTCTTTAATTTCAGATAACAATAAGCACATCAAATCAAATCTAAGAGAAACCCATGTTTTTATTATTCGATTCAGTTCATATATTAAAGTGCATTCGTAACAACTGGATGAATAAAAATACTGAAGATAATTCGTTTTTATTCATATCATTCGATAACCACAATGAAATATTGAAAGCATCTTTTGGGCATTTACGAGAAGTATATGACAAAGAACAAGGTTTTATTATAAAATATGCTCACAATTTAACATCTAAAGCACTAAACCTCACAAGTTTAGAGAGACAAAATGTAGCTCTTTTTTTAAAATTTTTGATGACACAAATGTACAAGCAATGAAATTGCATAATGAAAATACTTATACTGCAATCATACAATTTTTTGAGGTGATTATAAAGTGGTAGAAAATTCTAATTATAAACATCCAGAAAAAGGCCTACACAAAACTGATCCTGATTCGATTCATTTTACAGCTGTTAGTGATGAAAAAATTAAATTCCTTATAGATTGTGTTGCTTGGTTAGAATCTTGGAAGGAAACTATCAGAAGAAACATTTTGCTCTTTCATATATACAACTAAAACCTTAAGTCATTATTTTCCAGTTAGAAAATTTAAATGCTACAATAGAGCATCAATTATCCGAATACTGATCAACTGAAACATCGATAAACCAAAAGCGTTCCAGTCAGCAAATTCAAATTTACGCACCAAATAAGCATAGTTCTGCTAGCGGCCGCTAGTACTGTGGCTGTAGCACTTTCCCTTTTTCCCTGCTCTCATCGTCAGTGGCGTGTGAGCTTTCGCTTGTGACAGATCATGCTGTAGTTGTTGTACCGTTCTAAACGTAAACGTGTTGTTCTCAGTGTTTCCGATAAACTTAAAATAACAGACCAGTTGAAGAACGGTGCAAGTGGATCAAGCTTAGCTCGGGAATATGGAGTTGGAAATGCAACAATATTGGACATTAAAAAGAACAGTGATGCCATTACAAAATTTGCGAGTGTACTTGTTGACAGTGAAGATGGAAGCTTGCACAGAAAAATGGCAGAAAACCAGGATTTAGACACTGCAATTTACGCATGGTTCATGCAGGTATATAGCCAAGGACAAGCAACAAGTGGCTCCTTGATTTGTAAAAAAGTTCTTGAAATGAATAAGAAACTAGGGGGTAACGCTGATTTTAAAGCGACTACCGGCTGGCTTATGCATTTCAAATTATGAAAAATGGCCATCTTGCTATATATTTTCAAAAGCCAATTGGGTACAATATACCCTCTCTACTGAGATTACTCATCACATAGTTTAAAGCTGTTGTTGCCGCATGAGGACCACCGGCGAGAGAAACGGTGGGCTGGCGTATGCGCTCTATCAGGAGGACTATTTGAAAAAAAGAAGAGATCAGTATTCAAAGTGGGTAAAACCTTGTAATGTCGACAACCACAATTGTTTCAAACTATAATCGTTTAGCTGTCATGTACATATTTGTCTTTAGTTCAAATAAAATTTATGAAAGACAGTTGTGGTTCGTCGTTTCCTTTTATTTATGTGTTCGTGAAAGATCGAACATTTAATGGTCCAGTCTGAGAAGGAGCCTGGATTCAGTGACTAATAGATACCATTGAAAAATTAGTCAAAGCGAAAGCTTTTTTGGAAGGAAGTATAACACGAATCAAAGTATTCTTTGACAAAGAGACATGAATGAAACAGCAGACATGAATGAAACTGAGCTTAAAGTTAAACTGAAGAAAATAGACCAGCTAAAGCAAAAAGTAGATGAATTGAAACAGTGTTTGTTCAGCTTAGACCAAGCCCCAGCAGCTGAATCAACAGCATTAGAGAATGATACAGAACAATGTGAACAGTGCCTAGAAGAATTGGAGGTAGGATTAAACTTTTGATTAATTTTAATAAGAAAAACGGGTCTGTAACTGACGTTGACGAAAAAGAAATTGATATTTTACCTATTAAAACAAAGATTCCTCCTGTTGTACTTCCCACATTCACGGGAAAATATGAACATTTCAGTGCATTCAAAAATCAATTTGATGGTTTGATAAAGTCGAATAATCAACTTAGTCAGTCTCAAAAATTATAATATTTAAATTCTTTCCTTGAGGAAGAAGTCAAGGAATTTGCTTCTACTTTTGATACATTTTCTTCCTTATATGAAGCTCTTGAATTGCGATATGACAACAAGCGGTTGATTGTAGATATTCACATACAATCTATTTTAAACTTTAAGAAAATTAAACGTGAGAATGCACAAGAAATTCGTGCAATGATCGATTGTATTAAAAAGAATTTACACGCTTTGAAAATACCGAAATATGAGCCAAATGAGTTATTTGACATTTTTTTGCTGAATATTATGCTTAAAAAATTAGACAAAAAATCTAGAAAGAACTTTGAATTGGTACGAAAAACCAAAGAAGTTCCTTCCTTTGATCAATTCATAACCTTTTTAGAACAACGCGAAATGGTTATATTATCAGTAGACAGAAATTGTATTCCCGAAGGAAAAATGATAAAAAAACTTCCTAATTTTCACTTCCAAGTCCAAAACGCTAATTGTAAACCAAAACAATAAAAATAAAAATTGCATAATTTGTTCTGAAACAAATCCTCATCCCATTTATAGATGTACAAAATTTCTACAATTCTCCCCCAAAAAAGATTTGAACTTGTTAAATTACATAAACTTTGCATATTATGCTTATGAAAAAACCACAAAAAAAAAATGAGTGTACTTCAACCTTCGTATGTGCTTGCGGCGGGAAGCATTATAAGTCAATTTGCTTCAGACATGCTGGCACTCAAGGAAAAGAGTCGCCTGGCTATAAAAATAAAAACACAACAGAGGTTGTGGACTCAGAAACAAAAAATCAAAATAAAACATGTCTGATGAAATAAATTCTACTGCTCCCAGTCTCAATAGTATTGTGTTAACGAGTATGTCTGAACAAAATAAAAAGAGTGTTTTATTATCAACAGGGAATATTCTGTTGCAAAATAAAGATGGAAAATTAGTAAGATGTAGATGTATTTTTGATAGCGCATCAAATGTCAACATATTGTCCAGGAAATTGAAGGAATTTCTTGGTATTAGATTGGAAAAAATATAAACTTCGGTTTCCAATTTAAATTAACAAAACAAAATTTAAAAGGAAAATTGAGTACTTTTATTTCGAATGAAAGCTGAAGTTTTGTAGAGCCGATTAAGTTTTTAGTTACTGACAAAATTACAGGATTGACTCCGAATGTTACCTTAGATATTTCAGATATCAAAATTCCAAAATTTCTGGAATTAGTGGATCCCAGTTTTTTCAAAGACAAATTCAAGAAATTCATGCTTTAATAAATGCAGATATATTTTGTTGAATAGCGAAGGATGAATGAATGATATGAAGGTGGGTGGCTCCAGAAGAGCCCAGCACATCGACCAGAGGCAGTGGCGGCCATTGGGGGCACCGCGAGTACGCGCGACTTCATTGAGTAAACACCCCAAATTATTTTTTTAGTTATACAGATTTATTACAATTTCTATTGAAAAAATCTGAATTTTTGGTTCAATTAAAGGAGAATTATTAAAAATAAGTTATGAAAATGCCACTAGATGGCAGCACTACACCTTTCTTCGGAGAACGTCGACTCACGAAAGCTGTATTGCACAGAATTTTCAACACATAGGGGAAAATATAGGGATATTTTTAAAGCCGCGTCCCTACTATCGACATTTCCTGAGTGAAAGAACGGTATAGGAGCAATATTAGAAATTTGGCGTGAAAAAAACCCAGACATTGCAGATTTACTAGTAGATTGTGTCGCGGGAATGAGCGCGCCCCTGCCAAAAAGAAACAGAAGAGTAGAAAAACATGAAGAGGGACTTCTCAAATTGGCTCAGTTTCGCTAATTTGGCTTCAATTTTCTACATTTAAGAATGTGTTTGTTCTCATTCTCGTCTTTGTTATAAATTTGGAAGTTTAAATAAACATTTGAACAAATGAGAGAATTAAGTGTACGTGTGTGGTGATGGGAAGGGGGGGGGTGTATGATATTTTAGGGGTTTCTGGCCATCGTGAATAAAGTGTCTTGGTTAGGACACTCAGTTTGAGGGATCGTTTGTCCCACCCAGCTGTCTTAATTATTGAAGTTGTTTCGCATTTCGTCATTTCTGATGTAGTTTGTCTGTTGTTCTGTTCTTCCGGAAGGGATTTATTTCTATGCTCTGGTTGATCTGCTGGTGACGAATTTCAATATGTTTGACTTCAAAATAATTCTTTAAACGTTTCCAATTTTTGGCACACTGTGGCACATAGGCTATTTTTAGTGACTTTCATAAATGTGTTGTTTCGGACATGTAGTTTGAGTTGACTTACCCAGCTGTCTTACTTTTTCAGCTATTTAACATTCAAAAATGCCTAAAAATTAAAGAAATTCTAAGTATTTGTCAAAAAAACTTTAAAATTAAATTTTTAACATGATCCTTTTATCTGACGTCGTTTTTCTGGAAATTTTGGCCCGACCACTGGCAACTATATTATTTAGATACCCCTAGGCTTATATTTAAATTGAGGTAGCCCCAAAATTTCTTATCTCGGCTTCTAATTCAGCGATTTTGATTCTAATGATGGTTATAGTCTCTGCACCATCTGTACGTGTCACCTGAATATATATTTTGTGCTAACCTCCTGGACGTAACTTTTAGCTTAGCCCCCTCAATTTTACATCTCGTTTTCTAACAGCGATTTTGGTTCTGCTAGTGGCTATAGTCTCTGCACCATTTGTACATGTCACCTGGATATGCATCTTTGTGAGATTTCCCCGAGATTAACTTTTACTTCAGTTATCCCCCCCCCCCCCCAATTTCCCATCTCACCTCTTAATTGAGCGATTTTGATTTTACCAGTGGCTATAGCCTCTGCACCATCTGTATGTATCACCTTGATAAACATATTTGATGGATATAATATACATACGTTTTTTGTGTCAACCTCTGGGCGTAACGTTTATCCACCACAATTTTACATCTCTGTTCCTAATTGAGCGATTTTGGTTCTGCTAGTAGCTATAGTCTCAGCACCATTAGTACATGTCACTCGGATCTGCATCTTTATAGTGATAAATCTCTGAGCGTAACTTTTACTTCAGATAGCCCCCCCCCCCCCACACCCAATTATTGATCTCGACTCCTAATAAAGCGATTTTGATATTACCTTGATATACATATTTGATGGATATAATATACATACGTTTTTTGCGTCAACCCCTGAGCGTAACTTTTAGTTTAAGTAGTCCCCAGAATTTTACATTTCAATTCCTAATTGAGCGATTTTGATTCTGCCGGTGACTATATTCTCGGCACCATTACATGTGTCACCTAAATATACATATTTATTTTGTCAACCCCTTGAGCTTAACTTTTACTTCAGATAGCCCCCTCCCCTCCCCCTTCAAATTTCCCATCTTGCTTCCTAATTGAGCAATTTAGATTTTGGTGGTAGTTATAGTCTCGTACGTGCCACTTGCATATACATTTTTTTTTGTGTCAATTTTAGAAATTTTAGAATCAAAAACATTTTAGAAAGTATATAAATTATACAGTAAAAACAATTTGTCGTTTTGTACATAAAATTAGATAACAGAATGAACAAATTTATTTTATTAAAAAAATAGCTTTAAAATATATCCTTCGTAAACTAAGATTCGTACTTGCCAAGTTAGCTATTTAGCTGGGCACTGTTTGTATGTTTTCCAGGAATGTAGCAACCCTGGTGTCGGAAAGTGTTTTAGGGGAGTGGGTGTGATTATTCTGTGCTTTTATTTATCGCTGCAGGGTTTTAGTTTCATGGCTGCGTATGTCGTTATCATTTTTGGTTTCTGAGCTTTATTTTGTCTACTTAGTAAGTTACATTCAACTTTGCTATATTTGCATTTATATTAGTCTGTGTGCGTATATATATATATATATATATATATATATATATATATATATATATATATTATTTTAGCTTTTATTATAAGCGAATGTATTTCTATTAGTTCAAATATTAATTCTGCACTTTAAAGTGATGTGTAAAAGAACAGGATGGACCCTGGACCATCGTGTAGTTATGCTTCTGTTGAATTGAAAACAAACAGCGTGGAAAGTATTTTAAAAAGACCATTTTTTAAGCTCCAATTAGCAGAAAAACTAATCATCAAAGAACTTGGCAGACCGATGCCTGTTTTAAAAATAAAACAAACGAGTGTTAAAAGAAACGAAAACCGTAGCTTTCAGAGGCATTTCAATGCAGATGTATACAAGAAAAATGATTGGATATGTGGATGTGAAATTAATGATGCTCTCTTCTGTTTTCCTTGCTTACTCTTTTCATCTTCTCCAAATGAATGGACCAGACGTGGCGTTAGAGACATTCATCACTTACCAGTAAAAATGAACCGCCATCAAAATACTTCTCATCATATCAATTGCTGCATGGAACTAGCTGTTTTAGGAAAAGTAAATATAGCCAATCAGATGAGTTTTCAATATAGAGAAAATATAAAAAAACACAATGAGCAAGTTAGACAAAATCGACATATCTTAAGTCGAATCATAGCATGTGTGAAATTCTGTAGTGTTTTTGAACTAGCTTTGAGGGGGCACGATGAGAGGGATACCTCTTTAAATCCGGGTATTTTTAGAGGTTTAATAAACTTCACTGCTGAACTGGATACCGTAATGAAAGATCATCTTGATTGTGCCACGGTCTTTAAAGGAACTTCAAAAACCGTTCAAAATGAAATACTGGATTGTATGTTAACAGTTTGTCGTGAGCAGATAGCTAGCCAGATAAAATCATCAAATTTTGTTGCTATTCAATGCGATGATACAACGGACATTTCAAATCACTGTCAAATGGTAATGGTATTTCGATACATTAATCAAGGTTTAGTTCACGAAAGGTTTTGGGGTTTTTATAACCCTAAGGGAAGAGATGCCGATGCTCTAAGAGACTGTATTTTGGAGCAGATTAATCCTCTTATGGACACAAAAGAGAAATTAATTGCACAAACATATGATGGGGCAAATGTCATGAGCGGTTCCACTGGTGGTGTGCAAGTAAAAGTACGCAAGGTTTATCCATATGCTTACTTTACACATTGCTATGCTCACCAACTGAATTTGGTACTGGAAAAGGCAACGCATCAAAACACAAAGGTACGAGTATTTTTCTCTAATTTGTCTGCCATTCCAGCCTTTTCTTCAAGTTCTTCTCATAGGTCAGATGTTTTGGAAGAAATTGTACATCGCAGACTTCCTAGAGTCGCACCAACAAGGTGGAATTATAATATTCGAACAGTGAATATTGTTTATGAAAATGGAGAAAAACTGATTGATTGCTTAGAAGAAATAGAAGAAAGAACCTTCAACAAAGTCACTTGTAACGAAGCAAGCAGTTTGAGACGCGCTCTTCAAGATCCAGATTTTGTGTTTTGGCTAACACTATTTCATCAGGTTCTTCCTCATGTAGATATATTATTTAACCAAATGCAAGCAAGGAAGAAAGACAGTATTGAAATACATAAGGACATTTGTATGTTTGAGAAAAGTGTTTATCAGGTGAGACAGCATGTCGATAAAATACAAGATAGTACAGACAGAGATTTCACTTGTCAGAAGAGGCGTAAAGAAGATGTTAGCGACAGAAAAAGTGTTGCTGCAAAAGAAGTATGCGACGTAATTCTTGCTCAAGTCAGAAACCGATTTTTTTATATACTGGCCATTTAGAGGCCGCAACATTGCTAAATTCAGAGTTGTTTGCTATCCACCATAAAGCATTTCCAGAAAAGAAACTAGAATCTGTTGTTACAAACTACCCAATGCTCTTGAAAAATAAATTGAAAACGGAGTTGCAAGTAATTTATTCTAGATCTGATTTTCGCGATGTTGCAGGGGCTACTAGGATTCTCTCATTTATTCTCGACAACAATTTGAAGCAAACGTTTAGTGAAGCTGTTAAATTACTTGAGATAATAATAACTACACCTATGTCTACAGCAGAATCTGAATGTTGCTTTTCCACCTTAAGGTGAATAAAATCCTTCTTAAGAAGCACAATGAAAAATGATCGGCTGAATGCATTAGCAATGATGTCAATCAACAAGGAACTTGTACAAGATATGCAAAACTTTGATGATCGAGTTTTGACTCTATTCGTCAATTTAAAAGATAGAAGAATGGACTTCTCTTATAAAATATAAACTAATATATTTAAAATGTGTGCATGGTTTTTTGATAAATGGAGATATTAATATTTTATCATTTAACATATCATTTAGGACTTAATTTAGACTTTGGATAACTTTTAAAAGTCATTCCTTATATCTATATTAATTTTAGTATTTTTTATAAGTTTCTAGGTGGAGATGGGGATATTTTCTTATTTTTTATGTGTTGAGTTTAATTGGTGTATTGTTATTTAAGTAGCGTCAAACGATCGTTTAGTGATTTAATATTGGAATTTCAAATACTTTTAACTAATCTAACTTAAATTGTGTGTTGAAGTGTTGAAAACCCAGACCACACGACAGACTCGAAGACTTACTGTTGCTAAGTGTGTGGCCGGGTTAAATTGTGTGTAAAAGAAAAAAAAAATATGTGTGTAAAAAGAAATTGTGCGTAAAAAAGTCCTTCTGATTGCTGTCTAAAAGAATCTAAAATTAAAATAATTCATTAAAGACAGCATAAACAATAAATTAAAAGTATCAATTGGTTACAAAGGCGAAAAATGACCTCATACTTTTAGCCCCTCTGAAAGAGGTTGATATTTTTAATCAACAACTTATGTCGTAACTAGTAAAGTATTTTAATTTCAGATAAATTTAATGTTTTACGTGCATAAGTAATAATATTTTTCTCCAATTTTATATATATAAGGACTTTTCATATTAATACTTTGTGAATAAACATTTAGTGTAGACTAGCATGATGAACCAATCACTGATTATTATATTTCTTTTATGTTAAATAACCTCTATTGAATCGTCTTTAAATTAGCTTGAAAAATCACTAAGGGCAGCATGCTTAAATTTATATTTATGCAGAAAATGTCTCCGTGTGTGTTATAATTAAGCTTATATATATATATATATATATATATATATATATAAATATAAATTATTAAATCCAAAGTTAGAATGTATGTAGTAACTCATAATACACTATTCCAAAATTTTCTACAAATACAAAGAAATAAAAGAAATTAAGACAAAAAGAGGAAATAATAAAACATAATGCAAGTCATAAGGACAAAGACAATCAACAAATTTCAAAAATGAGGAATGCAAATAAGAAAACAAAAAAATCAAGCAAAAAAAGCTTGCACATGGAGGAGATTTAGGCTTACGAGATTAGGCTTACGAAAAGTTCATTTCGAAAAAATTCTCGTCGGGTCCATATATCCTTTCGAAATGAACACAAAAATGCTTGTTTCTGAAACACAAGATAGATTTTATCTATAAACTTGTGTTATATGGACGACAAGCATATAGATTGGAACAATAAAGGAAACATAAATACCTCAAAACGCACCTCTTCAGCGCAACCATGACGAGCAAAATATGACTGGATCAATGTTGCCATATGCCAAAATGAAAAGATGTGATTTGCTGTTGCCAAAGAGAGTAATAAAAACTGTACTGCGCAAAAGCAATAAAATGAAATAAAATGAGTTATTCAACTGTTAAAGCTTCGAGATAAAAAGATGAAAATATAATTGCAGGAGAATGAAGAAGTACGGCTAAAATAAGATAATAAGGGGAGAATATGAGAATTTTAGGCTAATCGAAACTTATTAACTATACTATTGACTAAATATGCAGGATATTGATACATTTTACTGGTAATTTTGAGGTTATTAATGTGCAAAGCATGAAATTTTTTATCTGATAATCTATAAATTCTAAAAAGTTGATTAAGTATAATATTTCTAAACAATTGAATCGAGTTGCAGGAATTAAAAGGTAATAATTTATTAATATTAAATTTTAAAAAATCTTTTTTATCATATAATTTAGTAACTATCCCATGAGCAGGTTCTATAATTAGATTTAAATCCAAATAATAAACATTATTACTAATAGAAGTTTCATTAGGTATTAATTCCAAATTATCCGGATAGAAATCTATATCTATGACATAGTTATCAGTAAATACAAGACAAATCAGATCATCTACATATCTATAAATTTTATAATCAGTTGAAGTAAAGAATTTTTCATAATGATATAGGTATAAATTAGCTAACATACTGCTACTACAGCCACCTTGTGGAACACCTGAGACTTGGTAAGTATAATTTATTACCTTGAAAGATATAATTATTGAAAAGAACAAAATGGAGAAGCTTAGGAAAATTGGTAAATTTTGTAAGATTAGAATGTTTAGTAATATAAGCATTATATAAAGCTAAAATGACTTCATATAGATCAGTGATCTTAATATTATTAAATAGATCTTTAAAATCAAAAGTTTGAAATCCTATTATTTTACCAAGCGTTTTTAATTTATTTTTTAATTCCTTACTGTTATTTAGAATAATGTAGCTATCACCAGAATCTCGTAAATTGCTATTTAGTACATTTAAATAATTTAGTAATAATTTACTAGCAGTAGTAGAGTATGAATTATGACCACTAGTAACAGTTCTAAATTTAATAGGAATTTTATGAAATTTAGGTATAAGCACAATATATGGAAATGTCAAAAATTTATTATTAATATCTAAATCACTATACATATTGATAATTTTCAATTTGATACTATTAAGAGAGTGTGAATCAATTTTAAATAGACTATTATTTTTTAAATAATCTAGCAGATATTGAATATAGAATTTTTTACAAATAATAGCATAATTATTAGAGGCTTTATCTACATAAGTAATAACAAAAGATCTATGTAAATCATTAACAGAATGCTTTATATTATCCATATTATATATAGATCTAGATAAATTAATACTACAAATGGTATTTTTAATAGATCTTAAAATAGTAAATTTCCACATATTAAATGCCTCTAAAGGCTGAGCATATTTAGAAGCTAATCCATAAATAAATTTATCAAGGTCCAGATTGATTGACTTTAACACTTGTTTAGAATTATTACATGAAGGTAACCTGAATTTAGTGCCAAATGACATTATAGTTCTTAAAGATTTATCTTTTACAATGGCTAAGTCTCCAGTAACTATATGACCCAAGTGTGGATTTATAAATTCAACATAATTATCAGCACTACAAATACATTCACCATCTAAATTTGTTGAGGAATTTATGTCGACTGAGAGAGATTTTGAAATTGCATTGTAATTAAAAATGGTTCTTCCAATAGGCTTGTTATATTTAAAAGTTTTAGTAACATTCAAATCCTTCACAGGCAATAAATGATGAAATTGATTAAATAAATTCTTAAAGTTTATGGAATTATAAATAGGATGCTTAAATGATATTACACAATAAGAATTGGAACAGTTATTATTATGAAATTGATTAAGTTTTATTTTTAAATATTTTGATCTAGTAATGAGCAAATCATAGAAAATATGATTAAAATGTTCATTAGTAAGATTTAACTTTAAGAAAATAGCATAAACTGTGTTTAATTGTTTTTTCTTAACTGCAAATACCCATGATTTAATAAATTTCCATTGATATGTGTTATTGAATTGTTGATGCATACTTTTAATCTCCGCTTTAATATCATATTGGGAGGAGCTTCCTTTACCGCGTTTAAATCTTTTGAGTTTAGCCAATTTACTATTATGTAAAAGAGGTTTAAAAAAAAGGTGATTAAAAATAGAATATTTATTATCTACAAAATTATTCTTAACAATATTACCATTGAGATATAACTGATTTAATCCATATGGAAACAGAGTACATTGTGATTTAATATAGAAGTTTTCAAAGAATAATCTATCAGCAGTATTTGTTTTAATGTCCAAAATATGTATAGTTATATTTTCAAAACCATGATGAGCAAAGTGTTTATATTCGATTTTATTAGAAGAAGGAAGAAAATTATTATTGTGGATATATTTTTTAACATGATCTCTATGTACATTCATACATATATATATACATTCATTCATATATATATATATATATATATATGTACTATGTACATTCATTCATATATATATATATATATATATATATATATATATATATATATATATTAATATTTTTTATTGAAAACATTTTATTTATTAGCTGCATTTGCGCAATAAATTAAATGTATATTGCATTGTCATTCTTACATTCTTACTCTAATATGTTTAGTATATCTAACTTTTCATTTTTGCACACTATCCTAATTCCTTTTGCATGCTTCGTATTAAAGAAACATTCTGTTTGCAATCTATTCAAATTTATGCTGCATTTGCGCTAAATTTAGTAATAGAATTTATTATATCTATTATTAATAATTATTAAGTATTACTTTTAAATCTACTTTCTTCCAATGTTGATTGAAGTTTTCTGTGGCTCACACACACACATACACACACATTCTCCTATTTTATGCTTTTCTTTTATTTGCCTAGGTTATTAATTATAAATATGCTATAAGTATTATAAATTTCCTCTTTATTGTTGAATTTCATTTTATTTCATTGTATTCTATAGGCTTAAATTTTTTTTTAAGATAGTGTATTATAAGTTACTTCTTCCATTCTACCATTGGATTTACTATTTTAATATTTTATATATATATATATATATATATATATATATATATATATATATATATATATAATGTGAATAAATCATTATTGAATGTTAAATATGAGGTCATCGTTTCTAATGTTAAAACAGTAAACCGAGTTATATATATATATATATATATTCAAAATCACTTTATAAGGACATATAAAAAAATGGAAATGGAAAGAGTGGCAAGAAGTCACGGCTTCAGGAAGTCCAAACTAATCTTCTCTCCAATGCCCTTTTCGATTAATACATTGCACAATGCATATATATCCTTTTCTATGTGGTAACAGGTAATTCATGGAAAAGAGCATTGTATAGAAGATATGAGTTTGTGCTGCTTGAAAAGATAACTCATTATGAACTCTATCTATATCTTTATTTTATATGTTTTAATGATAATTTTTTAGCTTCGGATACATTGAAAATATTTTTAATGTTACACACAGATACATACACTCTCACATACAAAATCAGCGCCTCCCTCTACATGTCGTTCACGAGCCGCCACTGACCAGAGGTCTATTGTACTACTCCAAAAGAGAAAGATCTCTAAAAAAAGAGACCAGTAGCCGATGCAAAAATAAGCAGGCACTTAACAGGAATGTCGTTCAGCTCCCAGGGTGCAATCACATGACGACCAATGTGTTCGAATCTGTGAGCAGAGTAAGCCTCACATTCACAGAGAATGTCAGCAGCAGTTTCTTCGCTGTAATTGCAGCCTCTGCCCAACAGCCCTCCTGATGCCAGTTCTACTGAGCTTGAAAAGTTCTTTTTGACGTGTACTAGGGCAATTGCAGTTGAGAATTTTTGCTTGCCTTTGTCTCTTAGTATTACGCCAGTTCTTACATTGAAAAGCTTCCTGAAGATGTCATAAACAGTTCTAACAAGGTCATTGGGGATTCCCAAGGCCAGCTCAGGGCCCACAAAAGGAGTGCTTGAGCCTTTCCTAGCAAGTTCATTTGCCAACTCATTGCCAGGAATGACCGAATGACCAGTCACCCAGTAAAGAATGACATTCTTATTGCTAGCAATTTCACAGAATGCATTATAGCATTCCCAAACAAAGGAAGACGTCATAGTGAACTTCCCAAGAGCCATAAGAGCAACCTGACTGTCAGAACAGATGAAAATCTGGCTATTCTTATACTTCCTGTCATAATAGATTCTACAACACATAAGGATGGCAAAGACTTCAGCCTGAAAGACAGTAGCAAAATTGCCAAGCCGATAAGACAGCTCAGTACCATCATCAGGGCAGCAAACACCAGCTACAGTGCTTGTGCCAATCTTCGAGCCATCCGTGTACCATACAAAACAGTTCCGTTTATTGTAGGTGGGAGTCCTCTTCCAGTCGTCCCGCGAGGGGACCTGAATTTCATAAGGCTTATCAAACGTGTATTTGACATGAATGCCATCAGGTGGCATACAGAAATAAGGATGACTAGCAACATTACTGTTAAGTTCACCCCAAGATAGATACCTTAAGTAATCTTTCCAGTATTTCAGATATTTAAGTCTGTTCATGCAGATAAGTGCTTCTGCTTCAATACACATGTAGAGCGGATGCAAACCGAGTAAAAGTTCAAGAGTTGCAGTAGGAGTAGTTTTCATGCATCCAGAGATTGCAATGCACACCATCCTTTGAAGCTTAACTAGTTCTAGTTTAGCTGTTTCACATCCAATTCTGGACCACCAAACAATGGATGCATAGGATATGATAGGACAGACTACCATCGAGTAAATCCAATGGATAGCCTTAGGATTTAAGCCCCAGATTTTCGCAATGGCATTCCTACAAGACCAGAAGATTCTTCTGGCTTTAGTCGTGCAATAATCCAAGTGTCTCTTCCAATTGAGTCCCTTGTCAAAGTAAATTCCCAAGAATTTAACCTCCTTGGAGCAAATAAGCTTCTGCCCAAAGAAGCGAATGTCCCCAAGATTAGGTATGCATTTCCTAGTAAACGCAACCAAAGCAGTCTTATGCAGATTAACAGTAAGACCTGCATTTTTGCACCATGTCTCAACCCTCCTAAGAGCAGTGGACATCATGTCAGAGACAGTGTTGCCAAATTTTCCCCTGGCAATGATGACAACATCGTCTGCATAATCAACGCAGGAAACACCAGAAACATTGATACTCTCCAGAAGAGACTCCACAACTATGCACCAAATAATTGGCGAAAGCACACCTCCTTGTGGACAGCTCGCAAGTGCATGCACAGTCATACTATCACCAAGTAAAGATGCACATATATACCTATTAGATAACAGGTTCTTGATCCAATAAGAGGTCGTGATATCAACACCTTTTCTATCAAGAGCATCAAGGATGGTGTCGATGGGTACCTTATCAAAGGCACCTTCAATGTCGAGAAAGGTGGCAAGAGCAACTTCCCTAGTTTGAAAGTTGAAGTTTCTCTCCAAAATAAAGGAGAGACTGTAAAGGGCAGTGTCCGTAGATTTGCCCGGTTGATAGGCATGTTGAGAACTTGACAAGGGCTTAGAAGCCAGGATCACTTCTCTTAAGTACCTATCAATAAGCTTCTCAATAGTCTTTAAAAGAAAAGACGTAAGGCTAATAGGTCTAAAGGATTTGGCTGGCCTCGTAATAATTATCCTTTCCAATCTTTGGAATGAAGATTACTTTAGTATACCTCCATGCATTTTGTACGTGACCTAAGGCAATACAGACTCTGTAGATACTGCAGAGAATGGGAGCTAGCACCTCAATTCCCTCCTGGAGAAGAATTGGAATGATGCCATCAGTCCCCGGAATTTTATAGGATTTATGGGAATTAATTGCCTATTTAACCCTATCAAGAGTAACAATGCTCCTGGCAATGCTCCAACTTTTGTCATCAGAAGAAGACGTGGAGCAGGCAATAACATTGTCACAATGATCATAAGGTTAAGAAACCGGAAAGTGGACCCTGAACAGCTCAGTCAAGGTCTCTTCACCAGTAACAGTAAAGTCACCATTTGACTTTTTGACAGTATTCAAATTACAATTTCTGTCCCTTGCCATCAGCTTAACAAGTTTTGCCGTGGCAGGGGCATCTTTGATACCTTCGCAGTACGTTCTCCAAGAATTTCTCTTAGAGTCCCTGACTGCCTTATTATAGGAGGTAAGAACAGATTTATAAACCAGCCATTCACCATTCTTTTTAGCTCTATTAAAGAGTTTCCTGCATTTCCCACGCAACCAGCTGAGCTCATTAGACCACCAAGGAACAATCCTTGGGGAGTCAGCATTTGTGGTTCTGCAGTTACTATGGAAAGTTTGGATAATGGCCTGTTGCACGGAGTCAACAGCCAAATCCAGGTTTTCAATAGAGGAATACTCACCATTATGGCTAGCCAACCTGGCCCTGAGATCATCTTTGTAGGAACCCCAATTAGTTCTTCAAGGGTTCCTACCCTTATCAGTTGCAGGTTTTACAGGACCTTTAACAGAAAAAGAGATTAATTGATGTTCAGAAAGAGATATATCATTTAAGACCTTCCAATTTATCACATAGTCATAAGCATTACTATTGCTTAAGCTGATGTCTATCACTTCGTGACGCTTTGCAGTCACGAAGGTAGGAGAATTACCCTTATTAAGTGATAAAAAAATAGGAGCTCGGTTGTGCAGAGGTAATGGCACTTTGCCTCACCAATGAGAAAATATGTTATTATATCATTTTTCTTTATTAACAGCATAATTATAATAAGGTAAAATGCTTACCTTTCTGTGCGAAGAGCGTAGGGCAATTTGACTTCGTTTCCCCTAAAGTCTTAAAAGAAATATCATTTTATTGTGTTTGGTTACCATCTTGATGTCAGGAATAATTGCGCTTGATTGAAAGAAAAAGATTATTTAATTAGATTCTGCATTTAAAATTACATAGAAGAAGAAACGAGCATTTTGCTCCGTAACAATACAAAACATCAACAACACAGAACAGAACTTTAGTTCGTACAAGTGTACCGGTAGTGTCTTATGATGCGCTCGCAGATCACACGATGTAAACACATTCCTTTTCTTGCGGAAAGGCGAGAGTCAGTGTTTTTGGATTTGTCTGTCTTCCGTAGCGAGGAGAGATCATTTATTTCTAACATTAAGTACAAAGAGATTGAAGAGAAGGATCTGTTCTAAAAGATCATCACTCCTACGGTTGCAATCACTACTGCCCCAAACAGTGTTATGAGCATTCGAATCACAACCAATAATCAATTTTTTGCCATCACAATACTCAATAAGATTGATAATGACATTAGAAAGGGTTTCCTTATATTCATAAGGAAGATAGGCCGAAGCAAAGATGTATTTTATCTTATGCTCATTAGTTTTAAGATTCACACTGATGGCAACATTGTCACGATCGAGGAATTTAACAAGATGAACAGCATTGAGCTTGTTGCTAACAGCAATACAGGCTCTAGGTCTGATACAGGATGTATCATAAAAGACATTGAATCCTTTGATCCCCAGACCCAAAATTTTTCCATTGCAGGTCCAGAATTCCTGGATGAGAGCAATATCAGCCCCACCATTTAACAGCCTTTTGCTAAGAATAGCAGAGGCAGAATGACTGTGATGCAGATTAATTTGCACAATGTTAAGACAGCCCATAAACAGGGACAAAAAGAGGGCAGAGAAAACCTAGGAGAGAGAGGCCCTCCTAGTAACATGACAATGATCAGCGTCAAGCACATTTTCATTGTCAAAATCCTGCATGCGTTTTTCCAGCTCATCATCAGAAATCAGAGGGTTAGCATGTAGTGTAACATCAGGTTGTTTCAATGGCTGATTGGGAATCACCCAAAGATGAACCCAATCCTTTAACACTTTCTTTATGAGAGCACGGAGAACTAGGGAATGGTACATCTAATTGCTCCATGCTGTAACCACTAAAGAGAAAAACCACGGATTACTTCCAGTTCGATCGGAGCCCCCGCTAGGCTCCATCTCCCCCACACTTTTCTGACGTGAAAAGTGTAACCGCCGGAGTCATTCGCAAAGCTAGATGATAAGGAGCAGGCCATAACGTGCACCAGGTACACAGGGCCCAAGGATCAACAAGGATCCAAGGGGGATTTCTCAATATGAAACGCTCCCCACCATCCAACCAACGCAACCAAGGGACTCGACCTCTGGAACCGCTTACTACAAACGTTACTTGAAAGCAAGACTACAGATGCACGCTGCTTTGCCCTTTTCACAACACAACCACCTGGTCCTGTTCCCGAGCCCAAACGGTATACCTTACGGCAGAGGCCAAAGAGTGGTACTAAGGCCCATAAGGCAGAAGTGGAGTTTACTGGGTGCTTAGCATTGATGCAATCTGCAGCTAGAAGAAAAAGTTTGCACGGGTACCTCGGGATAGCAACACCCGTATCCACAAAAGAAATGGATCCCTGAGGATTTTACAGAGTGGGACTGGTGTCTCACTTCCAACCCCCAACCTGGAGGACCAGGATGTCTTGTTTAGTCTGGAGCCTCATCTTTGACCTGTCCAGCATGGGAGACCCTACCAGTAGCAAAAAGCTACCGCTAGCATAGCTCTCAGGATCATTGGAACACACCACAAGCCCCACCACCACAACAAGGCATAGACATCATTCAGTGGGGATAGCGAAGGATAATATTTACAAAGTAAATGAGGAACTATTGTTCAGAGAAACTGAATGCGGTTGGGTCGCGGGCGGAAGACTCGATGAAACAAAAACTAATGATATAGGATCGTGACTTTTTCTTAAAAGCGATAATCCTGCAGAGGACACTTTGAAACTGTTTTTTGATCTTGAATCCCTCAGAATAAAAAATTATCCTTGCTTTTGGGAAGACTATCAAGCCATGGCAAATTTTAAACAAACAGTCCGATACGATGATGGAAGATACACAGTTGAATTGCCATTTCGTATAGACTGGAAACAATTATCTGATAATCTTGCAATAACAAAACAGCAATTTCACAATTTGTGGAGAAGGCTTAAGAGAAATTCGGAACTTTATTCGCAGTACCTAGAAATTATTCAGGATTATTTACATCAGGTAATAGTTGAGAAAGTTGAATTCAAAAATAAATAAAGACAAAAGAATATATTGGTGTGACAAACAATATATTATTTACCACACCAATATATTATTTGCCACACCAAGTCATAAGGAAGAAGGTCGTGTTACAACTATGACACGTATAGTATTTGATGCAGCGTCTTATGAGACGAATGAGCTGTCCTTAAATGACTGTTTGTGGCAGGGTCCCAAATTGTATTCAAACCTTCTAGAAGCACTGATCAACTTTAGGCTTAATCGGATAGCAATAACATCCGATATTCTGGCAATATAGGGTTATGTTCTTTGATTTTTTAACAATAAACATAATTTTGAAGAAAGGAGGAAAACTTATAGTCCAAGATTTATTGGGGGGGGGATTGATTTGTTATTAATCTAAAACAAAAATTAGGGTTGATATTTGAGTAGGACACTGAAAACTTTTTAACTGGATCCTTATCTGGCCATGTGGTTAGGGATTTAAAAGAAAAAAAATTTAAGTACAGCGGGAAAATATTATTTATTTTTGTATACCACTTTTCCTACTTTTTGAACCTCGAAACTGGATATGATCCCTATGTGAATAATATACTTTACCCTTGAATAATGTATTTTAATTTTAGCTTTTCATTTCCATTTTCAATTGTAAAATTAGATTATATGTTAATTTTAACTTGTATGCTGTGCTATTCTATATTAAGTGTTTGAGATTTTTCTACATGCATATTATTATGCATGCATTTATAAAAGTATATGATTTTTCTCATATTTTCTCTCTTTTATGTTACTTTTGTTCACTTCTTATAGAAGTAACTTGTTATTATAATTTTTGTTTACTTTTGTAAACATGTTATTAATTGTAATTCTTGCATTTTTATGCATTCTTTTCAGTCAAAAAACATTGAATTGCATTTCATTTCAGTGAGGAATTTTCTAAAATTTCAATATTACATTCATAGTCAATTTCAGATTAATTGCTTTCTTTTTGACGGCGATTGTTCGATATACAAAATTTTGTAATGAACATTCAAAGACATGATTTTTACATCTGGTGAAACAATGCAAAAGATAAAAATGCCTGTATTTGCTATATGTATATGTTTTTGCAAAATTCTATTATATGTATAGCTTAAATTTTATGTTGTTCTACTATTGCATGTTTGATATTATTTTAATGGATCTTAAGAAGTGTATATATTTTATAGTGGTTTCTGTTTATTCATATCTTTTTATACAAGCTCTTTCGTTCACTTTTTATACAAGTAACCTGTTATAACAGGCCCGGACTGGCCAGGTCAGCTGGTCGGCGATTGCCGAGGGCCCCCGGCCCAAGGGGGCCGCCCAAAAATGGATATACTACTTTATAATTAGTTACATCAGAGTAATTTGATTATTTATTTCCCAGTAATCTCATAAGGTCAAGTCGGCAATGTTTCATTCTTGGCGCACGCTGCTTCCTGCTTCATCCTGTATTTTGCGTTCTCCTATGTTAAAGCAGCCACGAAATTTTAAAGGTAGCGTAATTTTAAAACGTAGCGTCTAGATGGCGGTAGTTACGTCTCTTTGGAGTTGTAGTTCTTGTTCTTATCTAATATAACTAACTTCTTTGTCGCAACGCTCACTTGCTCAGTCTTGTAGTAGGGTTGTAGTTAGTGCAGTGTCACAGTTGTGTCAACATGAAACGTGTGTACTAAAGTGGCGCTATGAAAAGGAAAGAAAAGAAGAGAAAATCTTTAGACGTTGAAAAAATTTCCAACTGGTTAACTAGTTCCACTTCTCAGTCGCAAAGTCAGCCTTTGAGGGACAATAATGATACATTAAATACAGGTAAGTCGAATTAGTTTAATAGCTCATAAGCAGCCATTAGATAGTTACTTTTTAAAAGTAACACAGTTACAGCTACAGTTACTTATAGTTTAAAGTAACTTGTTACAGTTACAGATATTTCTATAAGTAACTGTACGTTACTTTTACAGTTACTTTTAATAGTTTAAAGTGTGTAAACGATAAAATTTAGTAATTCATTTATTTAGGGGAGAATAATAATTAAAGAAGCTTAAAAAGATCTAGTTGTATTACAAAAATGGAAATTATTTTTTTCCCAGCTTGAACAAAATACAGCTTCTCCTGTAAAAACTATTTTTTGTCTGACATAGTCAGGATCGACATCCAGAACTGGAACCCAGAAATATAGAAAAAATCAACTAACAAATAACCCAGAAGAGTACTATAGAAGAAGTGTGTTCATTCTGTATTTGGAAGAAATCAAGAGATGTTATGCCGAGATTTCTGATTCTAAATTTAATTAATAGTTCAAAATTTGATAATAGCTTAAAATTCGTTATTTTCCCCTTTCCCTTCAAAATTCAAAATTTATTTGTTGTTTTTGAATATTTCGGCGATTTATTCCTCTTTTAACGTAATTTATCTTTTTCCATGTTTTCATTATTCAAAATTATAGGCAATACATCTTAAATCGTTAAAATATCTTTCGGCTTCTAGCTCTCGGGTTTTAACTTCACGTCACTTCATTCACGAGAGTGAGAAATAAGGGTGCATTTTTAGGCAAAATTTGGCCTTCACGGCTTATCTCTTATGAACACCTGCTAGAGGGATGCCGAACTTCCGGTGGGGTTGCCGCTTGGCGGAAGTTATCCGTTTAATGGTTCTTGACATAAAATCGTATATTTCTTCCGTAGTATATGTGTGAGCGCTCGGCGTGAAGCGCAGGTTTTCACTCGCCAAATTTGGCAGCTTCTGGGAGGCAAGCGTGTTGCCGGACATTTGTTTTCTGACCGGCGTGGTGAGAGGTGCTTCTCTGAATTGGCTGCTGAGATCCGTGGAACAGGCCCCACGCAAGGGTGCCTGTATCCCGTGTAGTCAAGAAAAAATGTTCTTTTTATTCATGCAAGCTGTGCAAGTGTTTCTCAGCAATGAGTTTTTTTTTGTTTTGGACCTGACGATTGGTTTTCATAATCAAGCAGTTTCCGTGCCCTGTTCGTTGGCATGGGTTTGTCTCTTAATGAGGAATCCGGAGTTCCTTCTGGGATGGATATGGCCATCAAACAACATGCCTCACCGTCATCAGCAGGACCAAAATCCACACCCTGCTTACAAGAAGTGTTCTCTTCTGACCGATGTTACCTTCCTGACAGGAATGCTTCCCTACCGCCAGATGATGTGAACTTATCGGCTGCGGAGGGTGTAAACATCGGTTTTCTGTGGGGGTTCCAGTTCCCAAATGCATCCTCAAATAGGGATGAGCACACCGTGCTTCTTCATATACCATCTAGCAAGTGTGTCAATTATGATTTGTTCAATTTGGTGTCAACATCGACACATAGCGTGATAGGTCGGCCGTCCAAACAGTTACCTTACACCTTTCTGGCAGGTCGGACGGTCTGGGTCTCAACATAGCATGATACGTCAAGTTGTGGTGTCATCTTTGACACATTGTGCAATAGTGCTTCATTAAGTTTACACATTTGTTTTTTTTTCCTCACACCACGTTATTCTTCACAACTAGAAAGAATATATGTTGAAAATTTTATCATTCACAATTTGTGTTTGTTATTTTGAGTTTTTATCATTTTTGGTGGTGGACAGCCAGCTCCAGGCAGACCAAACTCTGGTCTTCAGACCACAGTGGATTCTGTTTCCTGGGTTATTTTAATTTGTTATCTGGGTTTTTCTTTAATTGAATTCCAAATTTAATAGATTTTAATTTTAAGAGCAATGTACTATTTTTTTTCTTGACCACTATATATCAAATGTTTGTTTAAAGAATCTAATGTTTAAATTTTTAATTGTTGAAAAATAAAAGTTAATTTTTAATTTAATAATAATGGTTGTCATTCTTTAGTTGTTGTTGGCTGTGCTATTTATTTATTTAAAGGTAAGTGGAGTAAATGTTAGATGTTGAAATGTTTTTTAAAAGTGTAACATAGTTGAGCACAGACCAAGCTGTAGGTAATAAAATAAAGAGGTTAAGAAACAAATAATGATAATTTAAAGTAAACTTTAAGACCTATCTTAGAAACTGCATAGGACAGGAAAGACTTAACGGGCTAACACTGATGTTAAAACACAGGAAATAAATTAACATTAATGAAATTATAGAAACTTTTATGCTACAGCCGATAAGAATAAAACCGTAGATGGTTTCTCTTACCAAGAATAAAGAAACTTCATGGATATGATATGTGAGTATTCAATTCACATATTGTGATGCATACGCATTTAAAATATATATTTATTGATCAATTATAAACAGTAGCATACGCAGCATTTTAGTTTGGGGGGCTGAGGATCTTTCACTTTTTCAATATTTTCCATTTCAGGAGGGGCTGTAGCCCCTTATCCCCCTCCCCCTCCCTGGGTGCGCCACTGAGTATAGTGTGTTTTACTTTAAATAAAATTTTATGTTTTCGTTAGAAATTGTGTGATTCGAGACAGGTATATGGAGTGATTAATCTATTTGCATAATAATGAACTTCATTATTTTGGATGAATATACCAACTCGAAGAGTATGATCACAAGCAATTTTACAGGCCTCAGGGTATGACAAAAAGTAAACTGTTTTAATTGTTTGGATTTCTTTTCATGGATCCATTTTGGGCAATATCTAAAATAAGATGGATGTTCTCCTGTATAATTTATACATTTTGGTGCCTTTGTGCAGGAATTATTGTATTGGGCAACTTAAGAGCACCGTTCACAAGTCTCAGATTCTCTATGGCAGACAACCTTCGTGTGCCCAAATCTTTAACAAAAAAAGCACCTGAGAAGATTGGATATATAGCTTGACAGGGCAGCTTAAATAAGCTGCAAAAGTAAAGATTACATGCTTAGTTGGAAATATTTTCCCCTCCGTGTGTGTTATACACAGAGCTCCACATATTTTTTGGTCATGCAGTTAATCTAAGATTTGAAATTTCAGTGTCAGATGTCCATGTTAATACCCAGAACAAATACCAAGAATGCTCTAGTTGTAAACAAACTCCCTATGAAAATTACAACATTGGGGATGGTGGGAAATACTAGGGTGAATCTGGGTGAGTTCATTTCAAAAATCTGAACCAGTTTGCTGTGTGAAATGATATATAATGCAAATTATATATGTTGTCTTGGGGTTTAAGAGCTAAAATGCTTGAGAAAATTGAGAAGTGTAAACCTATCTGACAAAAATATTGATAAATCATCATTCATTATAAAATATATTTAAAAAACTGTATAATAGCCTACACATGATTTCTTGCTTGCAGTAATTTCAACTGAAAATACAGCTTGTGATTTTTCAGCAGAGTTTTGAAAACCCAGCTTGTTTTCTACAATCTATTATAAGATGCAAAATAACTACATTTGTATTAGAAAGGAAGTAATTTAAAATAAAACAAAAATTGGATTGAAAAATTATTCAAACAAAAGTATGAAGAAATTTAACAGGTTTATTACTTTATTTAGGTTCATATGTAAAATTACCTATATATGTAAAAATACCTAACACCACTATTACATGCTATGTCATATACATAGCACTATCATTTCAACTGAAAAGTTAATACTTCTGAGAGAACTGGAACATCAAATTGTCATATTGACAGAACACTTATTGATGGATATTTTTTTCTTGAACACATTTCAAGATCTACCTTCAACTTTTAATGGAGATAGATTCCAATCAGTCTGTAAAGTAAGTGAAAAAACAATTCGTAGTTTTATCAAAAAAGTCATAAAATCAAAACCTACATTTGATATCTTGCTTTCAGTAGTTTCAACTGAAAATACAACCCACAATGAATTTTTTGTTGAGTGTTATGACAACCTACTCGTTTTCTGCAGTTCATTGAAAGATGCAAAATCACTACATTTGCATTAGGAAAAAAATTTAAAAGAAAAAAAAAAGGTCTAATGATAGAATTATTGATGCAAAAATCGAAAGAAATTTTATGGGTAGATTATTTTACTTGGGATTGAATAGAACCATAAGAGTTAACCTGTACTTTAATAGCAGTACAATTTGTTCTGTCATAAAGGTACAATTATTTTGATAGAAAAGTTGACACTTTTATGAGTACTCGAATGTCAAAATGAAAATCAGAAGCCAACTCACATTAGGCTGGTGGAATGTTTTACTGATGTATTTCTTGTTGTTAGATTTTTTTGTATACATTCTAATATCTATTTCCAACTTTCAATAGTTTACAAACCATTTATGCAGTGGCAAAGGAAGTGTTCCACTGGTCAACTCTTCACTACCCATAGACCACAGTTTTGTAGTCATTGCGGCTCATCAGCATGAAGTAGTCAATAAGATAACCAGCAAATACAAAGCTAATCTTTTTCTGACAGAAGTATATACTTTGAACTGACAATGATGCAGAGCATTATTTGATATCTTTAGCTTTCCATCAAGTGACCATTCATAGAACCAAACACTCAAAGATAAGGCATACAACATCCACTTACCACATCTTCCTTTGTGAACTTGAATGTCTAGGGTGTTCAGTAGAGAAATATTCCCCCCCCCCCCACACACACACACACAAAAAAAAAAAATAGGAGTTTAATTTTCTAAATAATAAGAGTTTTATTTTCTAAAATAAATTGAATTCACACTGACTATTTTATTTATCTTTTTTAATGATGAATTTACAGACATTTTAACAGTGCACAAGAAAATCTGCCTAAATTTATTAATGATAAACTACTACTAGCTTCCAAAACGGTTTGCCCTAGCATCTTGGGAATCCCAATGTTTATAACCTTTTGCTATACAGTTCATAATTGTTTTTCAATCCACACAAATGACATGCCATTTGAGATCATTATTTCAAATATTTATAAATATAGTTTAAAAAATATTAAAAGAAAATCATAATTTTGTATGAGCTGACACTTATGTTGTAGAAAAAATTTCAAAATAATTAATATATACAGCATCCCTTTCTCATTCCATGCCCCGGAGCAGTCACTCTGCCCCAATTTACGATGGTATGTCATGTGCTGGCATCTCAGAGAGATGAAAAGCATTTAGTTAGTGATATCTAGATAGAGCAGATTGTTTTAATACAATTCAAATACTCCAACTACTTGGAAAAATTGCTAATATTTTAATTTTTCTGCACCTGCTTTTAGTTTCATAAAACTTTTGTTTTAGTTGTTACAATATTTCAGACTCTGTCCCCCCCCCCCCCCCCCAGATATATCACTAGATGATTAAGCAAACAAAATTTTGTTCCTTAAAGATTTTCGTATTATTTGTAATTTTTGCTTTGTACACTTGGTTTCATTTGATATTTTCTATTGTCAGCATATAGTTGTTCTAAGATTGCTGGTACATTTCATGCACACCAAACATCTGTTTCCATAGGGTGCCCACCTAATGAAAACACAAGGCCTTTACTAAACTAAACAATTTATGACCTCAGAACATGAGAACACGTCTGGAAATCATGTTTGTGGGTTTGATACACGCTATTAGGACTGTGCAAATTCTAAAAATAAAAAATAAAATTCAAAATGTTATTCTTTATTCCACTAGAGTATAATATATCACTGAAATACATTATATATATATGTGTGTGTGTGTGAAAACCCCAGGCCGTCCGACTCGTCCAGAGGACTTAGAGTAACTATTTGGACGACAGGGAAATATATGTATGTGTTTATAACTTTTAGTTAAGTATAATGTTTATTTAAGAATTATTTAATCATGTATGCTTTTTATGTGGTTTCCAGCATTTTTCGAATAGCTGCTAATATAACACATATTTATTTATAATTATTTATAATTTGTTTTTCACTATGAGCCCATGGTTTTCCCAATTTGAAAATTTTGTATAATAGAGATAAATAGCATATGAACAAAAACCATTAAAAAAAAAAAATGAAAGATAATCTTTTTTTGCAGTTCAAGGTCAAATCAAGTGACCTTGAAATGAAAAATATAATTTACAGGATCATATGATATATCAGAAAAAGGTCATACCTTAAGCTACAAAATAAACTTTATTTCAGAGCAATTTGTTAATTAGGTCAAAATATACAGACATATGTCGAGAATCATAAAAAATTATCAAATTTTCCAAACCTGAGGAAAAAAGTCTTCTTCAAAAATATTCATTTAATGGGTGCTCTACATCAAAACATCTGAGATGTGAAATGATAGTAAAACAGACTTTGAATGAATTAGAGAATTTAAAATGGTTGCAAGGATGATAGATTGTTCTATAGAAATAAAGTGTATAATTTCAGCTTTCTAATATCTGCTAATTTAGGGATGCTGTACAGTACACTTAAATGTTTAATTGATTGAATGAATGACAAATACCCAGTCTGAAGTGAAACAGACATTTGAAATTTGGTATACAAGCGAAGAGTTTAAAAAGAACCACTGGCAAAATTGAATTATTCAAAAAATTCATGTTATTCGAGGGTTGCTTATTGTGAGACCGTTGATTTTCAACAAGTATTCTACTAGTACCTATTTGCTAATGCCGGCCTGTGAGCATGATTTCATGCTTTTTAAAAAATGCTCTAGATAGTATTCTACTATTTTACTTTAATTTTTCTTCCTCCTTATTTGTTATAGAAATGTAAAAATTTTACTATCTGTTATGTTACAAGAAAACCATATAATACATTTTACAACTCTTTCAATGTTTAATTCTGTACTGTTTATGTAATTGTATTACTGTTAAACATTGAAAGTGCAGTAAAATGCACTTTTTTTTTTTGTTTACAACATTCAAAATATGGAACTGAAAAACATCTAATATTTAAAGAGAAAAAAAAACACTTATTAAAAAGATATATTTACATTTTTACAAATTGAACAAATACATCACAGTAAACACTCATTTTCTAAAATCTTCAATGTCAGCAATAACATCATTTACACTTTCAAATGAATTGTAAGATTCGCTTAAACAAATAGTTTTTATATCATCTTCAAAGTCATATTCAATTATATTTCGATCATAAAACATCTTCAGGGAATTTTTAAAAGTATCTGCAGAAAAGCTTTCTTCTGTAAAAGAGAGAAATAGACATTAAAGCATTTCTTTTTATAAGGAAGATATAAAACATAGTATTTTATACCTAAACACTTCAGATTAAACTTACAAAATAACTTACATATGTAGAAATATCACAATTATACAATAAAAATCTGATATGATTAACATTTTCTGAAGACTTTTCCTACAAAGAACAGTTCTTTAATCTGGAATTTAAAATAATTCATTGGTTACAGGTTCAGCTCAAACATCCAGGGCAACATTGCAGTTTTTGCCTATGGAATAAATTCACTGGTTACAGCATAATATAGTATCAAATGGTTTCAAAGACAAAGAACATTCTTCGTAAGAATGAGCCTTCTCCATCCTAATGAAGGCGACTTTTCTTCTTATGATATAACTAATAAAGTATTTTAAATTTCAGTATATTAAAGTCAGCAATTTAATAATTTTTATAGTTCTCTTTTATAGGGAAAAGTAACGAAAGAATAAGAAGAGTAAATTCAGTCAAAAGTCTGAAAAAAAGATTAAAAATAAGTGGAATCAAACAAGAGTCTGAAAAAAGATTTAAAAATAAGTGGGATCCTAACAAGAGTCTGAAAAAAGATTAAAAATTAGTGTGATCAAAACAAAAGTCTGAAAAAAGATTCAAAATAAGTGGGATCCAAACAAGAGTTTGGAAAAAGATTCAAAATAAGTGAGATCCATAAAAAAAGTCCATGAATTGACACAAGCACTTGCCTACCACAAATGGGATGCTTAATCTATTTCTGTCATAAATGCTATTTGGAGTTTTTGTAATTATTTTAATTTTTGTGTTAACATTTGATTACTTGAATAATATGATTTTGGCAGAATACACTATTTCTGTTAGAAGAAGCATGTAATGCAAAAAGCATATTAGAAATAAACATCAATAGTAACAATTAATTAATACAGTACAACCTCAAAAATCCGGACTCGCCCGGACTTTGTCGATTCCGGATTTTCGACTTTTCCGGATTATAGAATTTGAATAAAATTCAGATTTAATATTAACTAAATACACTATAAAGCACTATTTTTAGTTAAAATAATGGCAAAAGTTAAGTTAATCAATTAAAACATATTATTTAATCTAAAAAATAGGGCAAAAGAAATTTCTAAGAAAAAATATACACATTAATAATTTAGAATGTGTGAACGAAACGAAATGATAAAATTCCATTTTATCATTTCGTTTAAATATTTTAATTAACATTTGTTATTTCATTAATTTTGGTTTATGGGAAAGCAGTTTTCTTTATCCTGTAGATGGACATTATTTCTGCTCGGTTATAAAGCTTCTTCGTTCAAAACCTTTAATTGCATGATTGATTGTTTGCATAAGATTATCAATGGGTATATTTTCTGCTCCACATTTATCGTTGCTACTTCGATCTTTTTTTATTTAATAATATATCGTGAATTTCACCATCATTCAATTTATTTACGATTGGCGCATCTTCATCACAGTGCATAACTTCCGTTATATCGGCTTCGTCGAGATTTAATAAAGATCGAGGATTAGCACTTTTGACGATATATTTAAAGGTGTAAATGTGTTTAAACTGTTTTTGCTATTAACGAACGAAAAACAAAAAATAAGAACTTAAAAGTTTTATTTATTTTCTAGCATCTATATATAATGTTATGTTTAAAAAGACTGATGACTCTGAAAAAAGTAAAAACTTTATTAGTAATAGTCAAATATGTAAAAAATATCGCAGTAGATAAAATAAATATATTTTTCAAAAAAAAAAAATAAAAACTCCTCTCAATGATTTTTCTAAATTACGATGAGTCTTTACTAGGTTACAGCAGCACCCGGAAGTGGTGGGGCAGGGAAAGTGAAGATTTGTTTAGTTCCTAATCGTAAACGCAGCCGACTGTCACCGGTGACGAGCCGACCCCTTTGAGAGGTCTGTGTGTTAATGACCTTGTTGCTCGGTTCTGTACGATACGGATACGATATTATTTAGCTATTTATTTGCTATTTATAGTATGTAAATATGGCTTTCTAAACAAAAAAGACAAAATATACAGTCGATTTCAAGCTGACACGTTCGATGAGAACGAAAAAATCGTCAGATATAGGGAGGGGGGAGGAGATTCCGAAAAAAAAAGACAAAACAGAATACATTGAAGAATGGAATTCGTACTACGAAGTGAACAAAATAAATTTCAGTGAGTATTAATATGAATTCTTGGTATTTTTAGATTTAATTGAACAATCTGTGATAAAATGTTACGATAACGTTTTAAAGTGTTTAATATTAAAAATTACATTGTTTCAGAAATATGTCTTTTTCAATAATGAGAAAAGAAAATTTTGATAATAAAAATTCCGTATTTAAATAACGATGTATATTTTATGCGAAATAATTCATCGGGAGTTGTGACTTGAATAAGGGGGAGGAAGGATTAATGCTAACAACGTAATTCATGCTCCAACCATGAGCCTATCTACGGCCGTCCATCTAAACTTTCGTTTCATTTACGGGTTCAGAAAGTCGACCGGAAAATACGGTAAAATAAATAAATCTTGCATATAAAATAAAGAATCTTACCCTATTGTTTTTAAAATCTGCGACTTCGTCAGTCCGGGGAAAAAAAAACGAAAATTTGGAAAACGTCCGGATTTTCGAGGTTGTACTGTATTAGCAAAAGGTTGTGAAAATTATCACTACAGTGTACACACTTCTAGTGTTTTAATATTTCTTGCAGAAAATTAGTTTTAGCTGTGCTTCCACTTCCACAGACAATGGATGAAAAATTTAATAAACAGGAAACTTGTGAAAATATTCCCCTGTGTTTGGGGAATATTTTCACGGGCATTTGGGTGCAAAAACTTGCACCCTTGCCTTTTTTGTGGTCTGGCAATACCAGTGCATAAACCCAGCCTGGGCCCAAAAAAATTTATAATCGTATAAGCCTGGCCCAAAGACCATTGAATCTTGGCCTGAAATGATTTTTATTCAAATATGTTTAAAGTATGAATTTGTGTACGAAGAATTAAGATTTTTTTAACATTTATTTTTACATAGCTGAAATAAATACAATACAATCATGTACTGAATTAAAATTCATATAATGCTCTTTTAAATTAAATATGTTTGGCTCCACCGTATCTAACTTTATAAAAACTAAGCCTGAGTACGATCCATAAAAGTGTTAATAACTCAGTCTGTCCCAGCCCACAAGTTGGGCAGGGTCTAAGCTGCCAGGTGTGAGCCTGTGCAGAACTCTAAAAAGCAATACCATTATGATATAGACGAAAATTATGAGTGTGCAAAAGACAAAATCACTGCTCTCCCTCAGTGGAGCGAGCAAGCAAGCACATGACCCAGCTGAAAAGTGAATTTGACAACTAGATTTCACACTAGACATAACATGCATAAAGATTCTTTGTGTATTCCAAAATATGAAAAGAGAGGAGCAAAGTAACTTTTGTTTGTGATATGAAATCTTGCACTTTTGTTGTCCAGTGGGCTACTGGTCCAATGGACTATCAATATTTTAATTTAATTTGATTACACTTTTACTGATCTTGGACCAGTGGACTACCACTGATTTTGAATGCTGGGAGTTATATAACAGATACTTACCATATGCAAGTAGACCTTTGTATAATTTGTCTTGGGCAGTCATTTGCATTTCTTGAATAAATACACCCTCTAATTAGAAAAAAATTTTAAATAAAAATATCAATATAAATATAAATCACAAACAATAGAATACTTTTCTATATTGTTCCTAATATATACATACAAGTACATCTGCACACACATTATATATACACAGTGTGTATGTGTGTGTGTATATATATATATATATATAACTAATTTAAACGATTTGAAAAAAGGAAAGGGGGAAAACCATATGAATTGCATAAAAATGGCTGAGAGGGATAGCGACCTCTCATTCCCGTTTTAAGTACTTTTCGTCTAGACAACGCCCACGGATACCAATGCAATTCAATGACAGATCCCCGTAGCATGTGCAAAAATGAAAGCTCCAAAATGCAGAAAAGGAGGCCTCAGAATGCAGACAGAAAGAAGACAGAAATGGAACGACGAAATCACACTGGCAATGATGCTACCGACTAAAACGTATCGCCCGTTTCGCCACATGTAGTATGTACCCATACGCATGCGTACCTCGATTATTCAAATATGATGTCATATTCTCAAGTCATTACAGAATGAATAATCCTCTTCTTTAAAGAAAGAATTGTAAATATCTTTAAGGAAATTCCGTGGGTAATGATTTTTAAGTGCTTCCTGTAAAATGAGTTTGTTACACGTGAGACAATCTTTTTTGAAAGTATTATTATTACGGTTTCTTCTCAGATGTCCTGTTATGATGTTACGGAAAATATTCCTAGTCAAATTAGACTTCCATCCAATTATTTGGTTAATCTTCATATCATAATTATTACGTTTATTGTACAGAACTGTATGAATTCCATTTTTATGTTTATATCTAATGGTTATGTCCAGGAAATTGACTTCGTTTTTGACACTATTAGGGTTCTTGATAAGATCCAATTCCGGAGGATAAAAGTCAAATTCAAATTCAGGAGTATTTGAGTAATGGCCTAAAATCACATCGTCCACATATCTGTAATATGGCATTTCATATAATACATGATTATTCCTTTCGAAATATGTTAAATATATGTCAGCCAGGACTGATGAACAGCCCCCACCCATAGGAATACCCTTAATTTGTTGATAAAAGACTCCTCCGTTACATAATATGTTATCAAACAAAACGATCTGAATTAAATCCATATACCTTCGTAAAGTGATTACTTTTTTAAGATTGTATTCTGTATGCACCAGTAAAAGTATTTCATGCAATTTTTTAAGATCAATGTTGTTGAAAAGGTCCCGGAAGTCATAACTGGTGAACTGTATATCTTTATTGCAATACTTCAGTCGTTTAATGACTTCAGAGCTGTTTTTTATGATTATTGGATTTTGTACTAATAAAGCTTTATATGCAGGTTTAAGTATATTCATAAGTTTTTTGTTAGCCAATGTAATGTATGTATTACATCCTACAGTTACCGTACGAAATTTTACGGGTGTTTTATGCAGTTTTGGAATGAGTACTAAATAAGGAAAGGACACAGTTTTTAAATTGATGCCAATTCTTTTATATAGAGCCCTGATTTTATTTGTCATCACAGTTAAATTATATGGTAAAGGTTTGTACATTGTGGGTTCCATGTAAGATTTCTGTAAGATTTCTATGTAATAAGGTTTGCAGGTAATTGCGTAATTCGATACCACTTTATCAGTATATGTGATCACAAAACGTTCTTGTACTTCCCTGATAGAAGAGGGGATGATTGAATTTCATTGAATATTGAGTTTGCTATTATATTGGTTGACAAAACAGTTTAGGATATTATATTTCCATTCATCAAAGGCTTTTATGGGTAATCCATATTTAATAGCTAATTTATATATGAAAGAATCCAAATCTAGATTAAAATCTTCTTTCACGTGGTCAAATTCTTGTCTGCGGAATTTTGTTCCTTTTTCAAAAAGATTTCTTAAAGGCAAATCATCAATCACATCAAGATTACCTGTAATTATATGATTATGGTGTTTGTCTCGTAAATCACTAAGATGGCATTTACATACTTTACTATTCATCATAGATATATTTTTACTAATATGGTTATAATTGTATAATCTTCTTCCGTAGGGTCGTACATAACGGTATGTAAGCTTTACCTTGATGTTAGCTATAGGAATCATCTCGTTCCGCTGATTGAACAAAAGTTTGAAAGGTATTCTATCAAATGTCTTATTTTTAAAGGTTGTAACAAAGTACTCTTTATGGATTTCTTTATTGGGCTGACACTTCAAGATGACATAAGATTTCTGAGCCTTCAATTTTATAAAATCGAGCAATATGGCAAAATAAAAGTGTTGTTTTTCATTAGGATCAATAGATGCCAGGTGATCAATGATATATTCCCAAATTCTACGTAAGTATTTCCTTCTGATTCCATAAACAAAATTTTTTATCCAATTATTGTTGATCGGAGTATTATTGTTAAACGATACCATGAGATTTTCCAATTTTGCTTTAGTGTCTTCAAATTTAATATATCCATTGTTCTCTCCACGCTTCCATCTAGATGTCTTATGCAAATGACAATAACTGGATACCGGGACTGAATCTGCATTTTTACAGTAATCCAGATTATAATTTTCATTGAAAACTGCCGTGTTAAGGCCAAATGGGAATGCAGAACCGTATTGCATAATATGCGTGTGCTCCCACCACAGACGTTCCTGAAGGCGAGGTACAATATCCAGTATTGTAATCACACAGTTAGAAAATTCATGGACATGGTAATGCCTTAGTTCTATGTTCGTAGAAGGTCGATCCATGGTCATACTTTGCTTTATTTGGTTTCTATGTAAATTGATACGTAAATGTAAGGGATTCTTGGTTTGTCCTATATATAGAATATTACATGTGGAGCACTCTATACAATATATCACATTGAAAGTTTTGCAGAACAAAAATTGACTTTTAGATTGCGGTCCGATTTGTAAAGTGTTGGCACAGGGGCATAATTTGCATTTATTCGATGAACATCTACTAAACTTAAAACCTTTTAAATTGTAAAAGTGTTTATAAAATCCATCAAAAAATATTGATCCGTGTGGGATCGCGTTCTTTGACGCGTTCTTTGATTCGCGTTCTTTCAATGGAATTCAATCATCCCCCTTCTATCAGGGAAGTACAAGAACGTTTTGTGATCACATATACTGATAAAGTGGTATCGAATTACGCAATTACCTGCAAACCTTATTACATAGAAATCTTACAGAAATCTTACATGGAACCCACAATGTACAAACCTTTACCATATAATTTAACTGTGATGACAAATAAAATCAGGGCTCTATATAAAAGAATTGGCATCAATTTAAAAACTGTGTCCTTTCCTTATTTAGTACTCATTCCAAAACTGCATAAAACACCCGTGAAATTTCGTACGGTAACTGTAGGATGTAATACATATATTACATTGGCTAACAAAAAACTTATGAATATACTTAAACCTGCATATAAAGCTTTATTAGTACAAAATCCAATAATCATAAAAAACAGCTCTGAAGTCATTAAATGACTGAAGTATTGCAATAAAGATATACAGTTCACCAGTTATGACTTACGGGACCTTTTCAAGAACATTGATCTTAAAAAATTGCATGAAATACTTTTACTGGTGCATACAGAATACAATCTTAAAAAAGTAATCACTTTACGAAGGTATATGGATTTAATTCAGATCGTTTTGTTTGAGAACATATTATGTAACGGAGGAGTCTTTTATCAACAAATTAAGGGTATTCCTATGGGTGGGGGCTGTTCATCAGTCCTGGCTGACATATATTTAACATATTTCGAAAGGAATAATCATGTATTATATGAAATGCCATATTACAGATATGTGGACGATGTGATTTTAGGCCATTACTCAAATACTCCTGAATTTGAATTTGACTTTTATCCTCCGGAATTGGATCTTATCAAGAACCCTAATAGTGTCAAAAACGAAGTTAATTTCCTGGACATAACCATTAGATATAAACATAAAAATGGAATTCATACAGTTCTGTACAATAAACGTAATAATTATGATATGAAGATTAACCAAATAATTGGATGGAAGTCTAATTTGACTAGGAATATTTTCCGTAACATCATAACAGGACATCTGAGAAGAAACCGTAATAATAATACTTTCAAAAAAGATTGTCTCATGTGTAACAAACTCATTTTACAGGAAGCACTTAAAAATCATTACCCACGGAATTTCCTTAAAGATATTTACAATTCTTTCTTTAAAGAAGAGGATTATTCATTCTGTAATGACTTGAGAATATGACATCATATTTGAATAATCGAGGTACGCATGCGTATGGGTACATACTACATGTGGCGAAACGGGCGATACGTTTTAGTCGGTAGCATCATTGCCAGTGTGATTTCGTCGTTCCATTTCTGTCTTCTTTCTGTCTGCATTCTGAGGCCTCCTTTTCTGCATTTTGGAGCTTTCATTTTTGCACATGCTACGGGGATCTGTCATTGAATTGCATTGGTATCCGTGGGCGTTGTCTAGACGAAAAGTACTTAAAACGGGAATGAGAGGTCGCTATCCCTCTCAGCCATTTTTATGCAATTCATATGGTTTTCCCCCTTTCCTTTTTTCAAATCGTTTAAATTAGTTATATCCTGCTTCAGTATATAGTGCTGCATTGCGCCTTTTTCTGAGTGGTATTATATTACATTTTTACGTATTTTTCATATTTGTATAGTTCTATATATATATATATATATATATATATATATATATATATATATATTATAATGTTCTATTTATCATATTCACAAGCTTATTGTATAGTCATTTTTGATATAAAATATTCACTTCAGACCATCTTATTTTCAATTTTGCTAAACAGAACAATGTCAATAAATGATCACTCTCTGGTATATATAATACTTAAGTAAATTAAAATTCTTTAATTATATATATGATACATATTTTTAGAGTTTAAATTTTCTATATCAGAGAAGATTTTAGTTGTAAAGACGTAGCCGACATTCTTGGCTCTTAACATTAATGGAAGTACTTATCAAAGAGAGAGAGCCATAAAAGTTAATGATAGACTGTGTTGAAGGAATGGAGAGCCTAAGCTGTAAGCACTAGTATGAGGTTAATACTCGAGAAACTCTTCATATCATGAAGTTTAGACCATATAGGGGCAGTAATCACGTAAATATCAGAGTGGGAACTGAGATAAGTATCGGATAAGTATCTTGGTAATGAGAAAGGTGACAGACTAAAGAGTTCCGATACGAAGTAATTGAATATAATGATGTAAACCATTCCACTATCAAGTCTCGGGAAACTAGATAAGTGTTCCTCAGAAGTATATGTGAAGTGGATCACGAGTTTATAAGTGGTCTGATAAGTATACTATAAAAGTCCGTGCAGAGCGTTTTGAGAGAGAGAGATCTATCTAGCAGACCGATGTGAATTTTGGAAGCAGATCTATGTTCATATCTCTGTGGCACCTAGCACAGAAATCTTATGCTTATTGCAAATTTGTAGCTGTAATCATGTACTGTTAACATGCCTGTTGAGCTCTGTTTACGGAGTAGATTGGATGTATGAGGATGAAGTGACGGCGACTGTAAATAAAAGCTTCTGAGGAGAAAGATGCCTCTTCATTTTGACTCTTACACGGATAGCAGTTCATTTGTGGTAACAATTTATATCACAAATAAGCCGGCAGGATCGTTACCGTGCTGATGGAAACCTGTCAACAATGGATTTCGAGCCCATTTGCAGCGAGGAAATCGGAAAAAGGGTGTGGACGGAGTACTGATACGAGCGGAGCAGAGAGTGAATGTTTTCCCCGACAACAAACACAAAAAGAAAAAGACTGTTGACCTAGTTTCGATTTGAGCTGGAAGGAGCGATGGAAGGAGAAAATAATATGCCGATGTTAGTAGCAGCAACTGATGGAACGAAAGACGGGGTTATCGTAGAAACGAATGAAAATGCTGATGTTGCGGAGAACGTGGAAGAGAAGCCGACTTTGGGGAATGTGCGTATTGTCTGCCCGAAATATGACGGTGCAAATAAAATGGAAGTGCAAACCTGGATCAAGTTCTATAACATCCAATGTAGAAAGAAAAAGTTATCAGAGGAGAGAAAAGTCGATTTATTTCCGGAGTTTTTAGAAGGAGAAGCTTTGACTTTTTTTATAAAATATGCATCCCACCTGACAGAATGGCAGCGACTCGAGACAATATTCATAGAACATTTTGAATGTGGAGCTAGTGAGTCATTTGAAACTTTTATTCAAATGAAGTTAGAGAAAGCGGAGAACTTGGAAGCTTACTAAAAAGATAAAGTGGATGTGGGCCGAAGTTTAGGCTTGACAGAACGAATTATAGCGGAGGCTTTAACCACTGGGTTAAAAGCTGAATGGCAGGCTTTATTTTGTGCAAACAACACCGAGACACCAACAGATTGGAAAAAGTTGGCCAACAAACTAAAGAGAGTCATGAAGGAGCAGGAGAAACCACCACAAACCACCAGATTATCTGACCGGGAGTGGAGTCAACGACAGGGGAGACAGCCACAGGAGCGAGTCTATACTGGACCTCACAATGCAAATTATAACCGAGGAGTTTATCGAACACAGCCCAGATGGCCGATCCAGAAAAAGGAAACAACACCGAGGATACCACGACACAGTGAAAATCAGAATCAATGAAAACTCTTCCGGATTACTGCGTGGCTCGGTAACAAAAGAGCGCACATGGGACTTGTTGATACCGGGACGAACATTTCCATATTACCTGCCAACCAGTTAAATTCAGTAAAATATAGACTTATAGAAGAAGCACCTGATGTCAAATTGCAACAGACCAGAGGGCAGGTGAGTGTTCAAAAAATTGTTGAAATCGATACTAAAATTGGACAAATAACTCGTCCAGTAAAATTTTTTGTGATTGATACCAATATTAGATATATTTTATTGTCAGGGTATCAATGTAAACTTTTTAAATTGTATTTAAATTTTAATAATTTTAAGGTATATCAATTCTATAAGGATATAACATATCGAGGTTCATTTCCTGAATATGAATTTTCATATCATTTTGATAATTATAATAGTGATACTGTCAAATATGTAAATAATGAGATAAGAACCAATTAGGAAGAGAAAATTAAATTAACGAAATTGTTGAATAGTGTAAATGAGATATTTTCAAAAGATAAATATGATGTAGGATGTATAAGGCTAGAGCCGCAGAAGGTTAATTTGACTTCTGAGTTGCCTGTATCAATGCGACCTTATCGTGCATCACCCAAGGATAATCTAGAAATTAAGAAACAGCTAGATAAATTAATTAAAGCCGGATTTATTACTCCATCATATAGTGCGTATTCATCCCCTGTAACTTTAGCATATAAAAGAGACGAAAATTCAAAAAATAGATTTTGTTGTGATTACAGGAAAATCAATGAAATTAGTAAGACAGATAAAGAACCCATTCCTAGGATTGATTCCGTACTGGATCAGTTAGCTAATGCTAAAATTTTTTCTACCCTAGATTTAACGTCAGGATATTGGCACATTAAGCTTAATGAGACGGATTCAGAAAAATTGGCTTTCACAACTAATTATGGATTATATAGATGGACAAGACTTCCATTTGGTTGGAAAAATTCTCCTGCCATATTTCAGAGAACACTAAGACAAATTCTAGATAAGTATCAAATCAGATTTGCCCTTAATTATTTCGATGATATTATAGTATTTTCTCAAAATTTCAATGAACATATGGAACATTTGAAAACTATCTTTTCCATTTGTGAAAAAGAAAATATTAAGTTAAAATATTCAAAATGCCAATTTGCCCAAAGAAAAATTAACTTTCTAGGATACGAGATAGAAAATGGGAAATATCAGCCTAATAATGTTAATATTGAGGTTATCAAGAAGTTACAACCCCCCAGAAATGTTAAAGAATTACAAAGGTTTTTAGGAAGTGTAAATATTTATAATAAATTCATCCATAATTATGCTAAGATTAGAAATCCTCTAAATAAATTACTCCGAAAAAATGAAGTTTGGAATTGGACTATAGAGTGCCAAAAAGCTTTTCAGCATCTTAAGGATATTCTAATTTCGAAACCTGTACTCACATTATTCAACCCAAATTATCCGTGTCATGTTTTCTGTGATGCTTCCTCAGAAAGTATTGCCAGTATCATAAAACAGGAGCATCCAGATGGTTCATTACACCCTATTGCATATGATTCTAGACAGTTGAGGTCTTATGAAAAGAATTATGCCATAACGGAATTAGAGTGTCTTGCCATAGTAGATTCTATTGACAAGTACTACTGTTATTTGCATGGAAATCATTTCACAGTTCATACTGATCACGCTGCTCTAGTTTGGTTAAAAAAGATTAAACATCCGAGAGGAAGTTTGTTTAGATGGTCACTTAAATTATCCATGTATGATTTTGATATTAAATACAAAAAAGGGTCTACTAATTATGAAGCAGATATGCTCACTAGAAATCCCATAGCGCATCAGACTAGATTATGCACACATTTATTAAGTTTAGGAGAAATTGAAGAACATCAATCAAAGGATAATCTTAATCATTCAAAATTTCAAAAAATTAATAATGTCTTAACTGTAAAGAAGAAAGGATTTATTAAAATTGTAGTACCATATTCATTAAGAGCTAAATTATTAGAAAAAACTCATTCAGAGTTTGGTCATCCTGGAGTAAACTCCATGCTAAATTTAATTTCGCCGAACTATTATTGGCCAGAGATTATTGAAGATGTAAGAAATTATGTGAAACATTGTGAAACATGTCAGTTGAATAAGAAATCAAAACAGAAGAAATTTGGGTTATTAGGATGTTTACCTCCAGCTATAGATATTTTATTTTGATACTGAGATAGAAGAATGCAGGGAATTTTCTGCCATAATTCTGTCGAGTAATCAAACACTGTGTGAGAAGTTTTTTTGTGTTTCTTCCACTTTATAACAGAGAAATAAAGTTTGAAGGAATCTCATTATATGTAAAAATGAATGGATTATTGTATGTATTGAAGTTATTGTGGTAATGTGTATTGAGTAAGGAAATTTATTGTGTAATGATAATTTAGTAGTGATGATAGTTAACATAGAAGTTAAGATAGAATAAATGAAAGAGGAAGTAGAGGTTAGATTATTTAGATAAAGATAGGGAGAATTAAGATAAGAGATTGAACATGGCAGAACTTAACATAAATAAAAAGTAACGGATAGGACTTTGACGGTAAGCTTTTTCTTTTATAATTGTTTACTTACCCCCTTGGCATTAATACTGGGAGAGGATATATTAATCCCAAGTGAGGATAAGCTTTTAACTGCCAATGTTATTGAATTTAAGAGATAAGAGTGAGGAGAAGAAATAAAAAAGTAAGAGAAGGAATGATGGAGGATAGGGAATTAAGGAAGGAAAGAAGAAATAAAGGGATTTAGGAAAAGAAGTTAGAGAGAGTATATGGGATAGGAATGAGAATTGCGAAAAGGTACCATGTACATAGCTAAGTTAGAAGTATGGAGATAAAGGTTATATATTATGAATGTAAGAATCAAGGTATTGGTATAGGAATATATTAAGAGAAATCATATGTAATCGCATATAATATTAGAATTATTATTTTGTGTGAAATGTTGTGGTACATGTATTTTTATATATGAATAAAAAGAATAGAGATATTAACTTAAAGCTCAGTAAGAATCCTGAGTATAACTAGAAAAAAAAAAAAAAAAAGAAAATAAATTAAGAGATTTTAATGTTAAATTGGATATTATATGTTTGAATTAGAAAGTAGGATTTTAGACATAAACAACATAAACACAACTACATAACACTGTGAGAAGAATGAATGGTGTATGAGAGTTCCCCTGATCAAGGAATTCTACATTTATATACTTAATAACACATATGATATTTACATAAGGATAGATTAAAATATTGAGATTTTTCTATATTAGTGAAAAATTTAGTATACAAAGGTACTTCAAGAAAATTGATGTAACAAGTTTGTAAAAGTTTGTATCACTATATCATATTTGTAGTGTGATTTTTTTAATATATTTAGAATATTGTATATAATGTAGTGTATGTAATGTATAGGTGGACCGAGACTTGAAATTGGAGGGGGGGGGGGGATATGATACATATTTTTAGAGTTTAAATTTTCTATATCAGAGAAGATTTTAGTTGTAAAGACGTAGCCGACATTCTTGGCTCTTAACATTAATGGAAGTACTTATCAAAGAGAGAGAGCCATAAAAGTTAATGATAGACTGTGTTGAAGGAATGGAGAGCCTAAGCTGTAAGCACTAGTAAGAGGTTAATACTCGAGAAACTATTCATATCATGAAGTTTAGACCATATAGGGGCAGTAATCACGTAAATATCAGAGTGGGAACTGAGATAAGTATCGGATAAGTATCTTGGTAATGAGAAAGGTGACAGACTAAAGAGTTCCAATACGAAGTAATTGAATATAATGATGTAAACCATTCCACTATCAAGTCTCGGGAAACTAGATAAGTGTTCCTCAGAAGTATATGTGAAGTGGATCACGAGTTTATAAGTGGTCTGATAAGTATACTATAAAAGTCCGTGCAGAGCATTTTGAGAGAGAGAGATCTATCTAGCAGACCGATGTGAATTTTGGAAGCAGATCTATGTTCATATCTCTGTGGCACCTAGCACAGAAATCTTATGCTTATTGCAAATTTGTAGCTGTAATCATGTACTGTTAACATGCCTGTTGAGCTCCGTTTATGGAGTAGATTGGATGTATGAGGATGAAGTGACGGCGACTGTAAATAAAAGATTCTGAGGAGAAAGATGCCTCTTCATTTTGACTCTTACACGGATAGCAGTTCATTTGTGGTAACAATTTATATCACATATATATATATACAGTGGCATCTCTATTTAATGAAGTCTCATCATTCCACTTAAATACTTCGTTATAAAGAAAATTTGTGGAATATAAATTTGTAAATAAAGTTATAAAAATAAGAAAAAAACAAAGACTGAAACTTACATATCCACTTTATCGACTTTAACACATATCCTAAACTGTAAAAAAAGTCTGTAATCTTGCTTTGCACGGGTTTATTATAAAGAACACATTTTTCATAAAAAATTGCACACTTTTGTAAAGATTGAACCACATCATCTGTAACATTTTCTTGAAAGTGTAATCCCCTTGGTATTGTATCAAATGCTGTTAGCATTTCTTATTGTGAAAATTTTTTAATAACCTCTTCATTATCATCTTCATCACTCACTGTAGTGTCTTCATTACATTTCCTAACACTTTGCAATATGTCATGCTCCTTGGGATATTCAGGAATCCCAATGTCTTCATCAACGTGGAGAAAATTAATACAGCTCTATACCTTCAACAGCTCCCATGTCTTTCAGATGCTGCCATTTTTCTTTTAAAACTGCCAAGCACCTGGATTCATCATCATATTCAGCATCACTTTTGAAACCGACTTTAACAAAACAGTTCTTTATAGTAGATGCAGTCATCTCTGATATGGAAATTCTTAAATTAATACAATTGTCTATGCACTGGCTGCTCTTTAAGGGAAGAATAACTTTATCCTGTGGAATGCAATTTCCATCGCTTCCCTGCCGTGTCATATGGTTCCCCCTCAAAGATAAGGAAGGAAGCAATTCCCTTTCCTTTGTTGTGGGAATTTCTTCTAATAAACCAAGGGCACATGAGATAATGGTAGCCGATTTGTTTGATTTGGTTGGAACTTCGACAAATGAGAAGTTGCAAAACATTGGGAAGAAAAAGAGAAAAAAAATTACTCAGAAAAACTTTGTTATATAGAAATTACCCTTCGTAATATGGAGAGTAAATAACATGTCGTTCAAAGTCAAGGTTCTAGAAAATTTCGTTAAATAGAAGTTCATTGAATGGAGACTCTACTGTGTGTATGTGTGTTTGTGTGTATGCGTGTGTGTGTGTGTGTATATATATATATATATATATATATATATATATACACAGTAGAGTCTCCATTCAATTGTATGTATATATATATATGCACATACATACAATATATATATATACATACAGTACAGGATCTATTATCCGGAATGCTTGGGACTTCAGGCATTCTGGATAAGGGGTTTTTCCGTATTTCGGAACACTTTTACTAAAACAGTAAAACAGTTTTCTAAATAGCGTACAGTTAACAAAATGGTTAACTGGAAATGCCAAAAGTTAATTTTTATGTTAAGAATTTCAAAAATATGTAAAAATGAAAGCCATAAATTGAAAATTATAAACTTACTAGTACACGAGAAAAAAAAATTAAAAATCTCTGCAAATTTCTTTAGATTCCATAGCTTTTTCCAAAAGCCCCAGTCACTTTGCAGTGAAAAACGTTATGGCGTCACTTTAGCACTACGAAGTCATCGAGGCATCAAACGAACGCGCACCCATTCTAAAAAAGAAAATATGTTTTCTTTTTTTCTAAAAATATAAGTTTTTTTATATAGTTTCACAAAATAGTTTCACTGTTTTGTCATTCGTCGAAAGTATGTTTATCTGACATGGAACAAATATATCCACCATGGAGGTAGAGTTCATTTTTACCTCCATGATATTTGTAGTTTTCCACTTCTTCCGAAAATATTTTTAGCAACATTTCTGGTGTGGTAAGTTGTGGATTCAGCCAGACCTTTGTTTATGTCAGGATCGCAAACAGTTGAAGTGAGAAAAATGTAGATTTCAACGCATTATTTTATAATATTAATATTGCTAATTAAGGCAAAAAATCATTTAGTGGGACTTTAAACAAAAAACCGCTATTTGGTGTAATTTTTGACAAATAATTGAGTGTTGGTGCAGAATTTGGCATTATTTTGCCACATTCCAGTTTTGGGAGAGTCCAGATATTGGGACACCGGATAAGAGGTCGCGTACTGTATGTATATATATATATATATATATATATAACAGGGTGTCCCAAAAAGATTGAAACACACTTTAATTCTTTACCTGTTGGAGATAAGTGAGCAATGTAAATTGCAAAAATGTTGCAAAAAAAGTAAGGTAGGAAATAAGACTACGTTAATGAAATAGTTCTCCCATTAATTTTCAAAAAGTTATACTGTTTAAATTTTTATACAACCCCCTTAGGCAAATTTGGTCAATCAGAAAAATTTTATTTTTAATGCAACAAGATCATTAAAAAAACCCTGCATATCTGTATCTTTAAAATCAAGTGAATTATGATAAAGGAAAAAATCTGACTTATGCCCCTTTTCCGTACCATGTGAAAGGCTGTTTCATCAGTGAAAATAGGGATCATAAATAAATTGACGATGGAAATTGTTTAGATCAAAAATATGTTAATATGTGTCAAAATTTTTTTATCACAAATGCATCTAAATAAAGAATTACACAGACAGAAATCATATGGTCCATATTCACAATGTTCAATTAAATATAACTGGCTCAATTTTAAAGATAAAGATATGTGGGTTTTTTTAATGATCTTGTTGCGTTAAAAATATAAATTTTCTGATTGACCAAATTTGTCTAAGGTCGTATAAAAATTTAAAAAGTGTAACTTTTTGAAAATTAATGGGAGGACTATTTCATTAATGTAGTATTATTTTCTACCTTACTTTCAACATTTTTGCAATTTACATTGCCTACTTATCTCCAACAGGTAATAAATTAAAGCATGTTTCAACCTTTTTCGGACACCCTGTATACAGTACATACAATGTGTGTGTGTGTGTGTGTATATATATATATATATATATTATTAATAATATTATTGCCCTAACAATTCTAAGTTTACCCAGGTTAAGTAAAATGGTAACTTAAATAACTGATTAGAGACAGTATGTAAAATTTTAGCACCTAAGATTTACAAGGAAAGGTTCAAAGGTTAGGACAAAATTCTAAAACACTTGAATGGATCTGCAGACTTTTCAAATTACACTTTTCGTAATAACAAGATGTGTATACAACTGTGATTAAAAAATAGTATAATTTGATATCATCTAATTATACAATACATAGAATAATGTCCCCAGTACAGTGACCAGCATAGCTGCTTTCCGAAACCTTGTAGTTCATGTCTGTAATCTATAATTTTAAATAGAAAATCTGCAATGGTTGACATTTCTATGTAAGGCAGGAAAGTCACTACAATTTTCAACTTAAGCAATTTTCAAATATGAAGCTGGATACATAGTAATCAGTATGACTGATGTTAATATTTTGATAGTATTCCTCAGTGTCGATTATGGACTGTCAGTCATTTGTCCAGTTTCCTTTTGCATTTCGGAATTAGAATGGCAAATATTTTAAGGTGTTTTTGACAAAATTAAGGAGTTTTAAGGGTCCTTATGAACAAAATGTGAATTTAAGGAGTTTTTAGTGACCATGCAAAACCTATAGTGATCTCTAATATTTTGATAATATTCCTCATAGTCCCTATTTCAGACCATTAGTCATTTGTCTGGTTTTCTTTTGCATTTCGGAATTGGAACAGTGAAAGTTTTAAAGAGTTTTGGAAAAAATAAGGAGTTTTAAGAGCCCTTAAAAACAAATGTAAATTTAAGGAGTTCTTAAGTAGTTTTTAATGACCATACAAATCCTGTGTGCACTGTTATGAATCAAGAAGTATTTATGACTAAGAAAAGAATGGCTTGTAATAAATACTTCTTGTAACTTAATTTATATATTTATGTACATATTCTAGCTGATCATGTAACATGCCTATTTCAGAATTTCTCCTGAGAATCTCAAGAGCTGAAACTTTGCACATGATCATTAATAGTTATGTTTAAGGAGTATTTATGGATAAACAAATCACTCTACATTTCAAGGTATAGGTATTATTATGGGTTTTTGTTTGTTTTTCTGTAAGTACACTAAAAATAAAAAAATTAAAGCATGTACATTTGAGTTGCATTCTAATAATTTGATTAACAACAAGATTGATTTTTGTCTCAATATTATACACTACTATGGGAGAAAGTGCATAAAAGAATGTTACAAAAGGAAAAATGAATTTCTTTTAAATCAATGCACTTACAGATATCCGCAACATATAGTAAACTTTCGATAATCCAGAATATTGAAGACTTAAGCAGTGCCAAATTACCAAATTTGCTGGATTTTCAGATAAACTTAAAATGGGTAAAATTAATTTAAAACAATATAATGGCCAATAAATGTAATATTTATTTGCCTAAAACGTTACAGATTGGATTACACTGTGCTGTAAATGAAAAAACATTTGGATTAATTTTTAAATTATAAGGTAAACTTCAATGGTTTTTTAAAACTATGAAACTAAATTTTTTTAACTAAAATCCCCGAAATTATTTTAGCCTCCCCCCCCCCTTCAACTTTCATTAGCTAAATGTCTTTCCCGAATCTGCTATCAGGGTTAAAAAATCAATTGCCTGACATATCTGGGGCATGTAAAAATGCCAATCTGTCATGTATTATTTTTCACCACATGCCCACCCTGGCCTGCATGTAAGAAAGTTTTCATTCAACATTTACCTGATTGGACCAGTACAAGATATATTAGTTGGACTCTCTTTCTCTTTTCAATTGTGTAATGATGATGAATGCGAAGAAATCTTGTAGGTGAGATTAAATTTCAGTTTTGACTGTAGAATTGAAAGTAATTGATTTCTTACCTTTGATATATTTACTTGATTAACAGTAACTGATTTTCTAGTTTTGATATTGAATGATAGGTTATGTACATAATGATATGTAATATATTTAATTTCCTTGGCTCAGTGCAAGTGACAATATTGAGTGCGTAAATTTTTAACCTCAACATTTTTTTTTTTTTTTGACAGCATGCCTGAAAGAATGTAGAAATTTTCAGATTTTTACAACACTGATCGCAATTCATTCCAAGTATGACTCAAAATATCATTTGTCAGCAATGAAATTTTTGGTTCTCATTTAAAGTTTAAAAAAAAACACCCATCAAAGCTTTTAATAAGAAAAGGCCATTAACACTAGCTGTGTTGGATTTTTTCCCTAATTTTTCTGTTGTGACTTTCTTCAATCCAAGTTCATCCCAAAAGGTAAATTGTGTAAAACAAACATGTAAGTGTAGCTAGTATTATGATTAACATATGTTAATAATGATAAAACGTAGCTCTAGTGTCATATTTTCTTTTTCCTATTGATAAAATTAGAATGGGAGTTATTTTCTCTGAAATGTCTCTGAAATGCCATTGCCACAATCACAACTATTATTCTTATACTTGGGGAAAAAATGGAATATTATTTAGATGTAATGTGAATAACTATAGGTGCTCCCCTAGCTGAGCAATTATAGGTGCTTACATAGAAATTTGAACAGCTATAGGTGCTCATATAGAAACAAAAAACATTCTCATATCAATGATATATAGCATACAGTAAAATACATAAGTGTATTACTTTATGTTTTATTTACTCTTATTTTTGTGACATTCTTTTGTGTAAGCTTGTACACAGAATTGTGCCATTTCCGCTATCAACAGTAAAAGAAAAATAATGAAAATTAGTTATTTACCTTCCTTTACTTCATCTATCAGCCTCAACAAAGAACAAGCAGCTAACCAATAGGATTCAATGTAAGGGCTCAGAATGTTACGCAGAAACTCCAAATGGTGTATACTCTCTTCCCTGAGATCAATCTAAAAAAGAAATATAGTATAAACATACAATAAACCAATTTTTTCCCTGTATCAGGACCTTGCTACAAGAAAATGCCCAACTGCCCAACCTTCACCATCTTGATTTCATGGTCATTCTGCTGCTTATCAAAACACGCAGGCGATGTGATGACCAAGTACTTCCTTAAAACAAGGATTTTAGAATTTTCTTGGTAGAAATATTTAATTGAAATCCAGCAGCAATACAAGGCACCCACAACTGAAAAACTTCTAAAAAGTGGGAGTCGATTATAATTTTTAACTGATTAATCAAATGTTTTTAATCAATTAACATACTGATAATTTGGATTTTTAATTGGTTATTTAAAAATATTAACTAAAACATTTTGACTAAACATATGTATATATTTTCATAAAAATTACTAAAATGTAAGCATTATAAAAGTGAAAAAAATTCATAACTATAAATAAATATAAGTGAAAGTAATATTTTTCTTTAACCAGTGTCGTAAACAAACAACCAAGTTTACATTTTTAGTTCTAGACTCTTCTTATCTCTAAATTTAAATTTAGACACCATAAATCTAGTGCTACTAAATACTTACTCTAATGGTACTGAAACAGTGGTCAAACATAGCACTTATTTTGCTACTTGAACAAATGTTGGAACTTTAAAATATTGACTTAATTGAACTTAAAAGGTTAACCAAAAATTTTAATCAAATTAATCAATTTCACTATTTAACCAAAGTTTTTAATCGTGATCATAACTAATGCTCAATTTACTAGATTAATCAAGGTGAAGGATGACCAGTTAGGCTTGAATCTTTTTTCTTTCAAACCTTGTCATACAACTTACATTTAAAATTCTCATTGGTTCACTACAAAGATAAGAACTATTAAATTAACAGTGTTGCATTATTAAATTAGAATTACAATATGTATCTAGTTACATTCCTTCAAGTACAAAATAAGTACAGTACAATTAAGCATCAGAGTCAAAATGCAAAGATTTCATTTTAACGTAAGTTAAATCAGCTTACATTTTATTTCTATGTTCTAATTAGGGTCCGCAGATTTGTATGCTAAAAGTATCAATACATTGATAAATTAAGTTGATTTACCTTACATTAAAATAAAATTTTCAGTAAACCAGGTAACTTGACGTATCCGATTATTGAATTTGACTACTCTGTTATTCAGTAATATAATTCTTTCTCCAATTTTATCATTTAAAAGAAATTGCAAAAGCTTCTGATTTAAATTGTTAGAGTTTCATAGCCCATCCAGATCATAGAGTTTTAAAGTGTAGGGTCGTAATTTATGGGATCACCTTTTCACTACTTTGTAGCAGTGCTATAAAACCACTTTGTAGTATTTTACTTTCCAGAATCATGGCTTTGTCATCCATAGTCTAAAGCTTACAATTCCCACCTGCCAGTCACTACATGGCGATTAAACTTGAAAAACTGGTGAATAACGAAATCCGGACTACCGGCCAAACTCTAATAGCTTAGAATAACTCTTCTCTATAAATAATCCCACCTGTGGAGTGAAAAAAATTTGTCAACAATCACTAAGATACTGTTATGGCTCTTCCATAGTTCTCCCCTACGTGGCGATTGTAATTTATTGCATTTGCAGCGGAGAATGAGTACAATCCACATTTCTATCCTACCCCTCCCCGTAATCACCAATGTGTTTTAAGACATGCCGTTGCATAGAGTCTTTGCTGCACTCTATACATTGATCTAGAGATTTTACACATTGTACTAATAGGTCATTTTTTTTTTCCCATTGTACTAATAGGTCATTTTTACACTTTATTCAAATTTAAAAGGGTTTTCTGAAAGTGGATGGAGTTAAAATCACTCGCTAAAATAAAAATGGTGCGTGAAACTCGCCCTCGCTATTTTCGACTTGTGAATTTATTTATGGGTTAAATATTCATTATAGTACATTTTTCATAATAAAAAATTAAAGGAATTAATCTATATGAAAGAGTTTCGGGAATACACTGCGGCTCGGGGCTGGCATGAGCGAACTTAAATCTGGGTGAATAAAGGACATCAACCTTGTGGATGGGGAATTCTTTTCTGAGCTGAATTGCTGATATTGCAATGTTATGTATTATTGTTTTACTTTAACCCTTTCGCGACGGCGGCATTCCAGAACTGCCACGGCCCAAAGGACGGAGCGCTTCGCTTCCAAACTGTTCCCAGGAGACGGCAATTTTTTTGTGCTAAGCCTAACTCTCGAATAAAATTCACTAAAAATCACCTATTCAACACAGAAATCTACTTTTTTCGGGAATAAAAGAAATATTTATTTTCTATTTGATGTATATTTTTCATACAAATCTGAATACAAAATACTCGTTAGTTGCTCCCATTCTTTTATCCGAAATAAACGAATAATTTCACTGCCTCTAAAACCCAAACAAAAAAAAATACTGTCTTATATTCCTATGATTCATCAACGAAATCATAAAGCTGAAATCAAAACAAAACCCGAAACTCGCAGCATCAACAACCGAATAAAGTCGTTGATGCTGCGAGAAGTGCTCTGCCTGTTTATATTACAAAATCATGTTTCACCACTCCAAATGGAGAAATAATTCATTGGATCCTCCTTATGCCAAGGTCATGTATCTGCAAAATACATTGAAGTTAGTTCCATGGACATTTAACGCCATCTAGTAGACAAATTAAAATGTTCCATGTGAAAACACGCATGTGTGCCACTCGCCGTTTATGGTAAAGTTTCCTCCGTCACGAGTGTGTGCCGTCCGTCCTTGAATGCAAGTTCGCAGCTGACACGCGGGCGTGTCAATCGTCGCGAAAGGGTTAATCTACATATGCACAATTCATAAATGACCATATGAATGAATGAATGAATGTGTGTAGCATTGACTAAAATAGTGTGTTTGAAGGATAATATCCCGGACATGCTTTGTATTAATTTTAAAGCTAGATCACAAGAATTTCACAATTTTTAAAGCCTTGATGCATGACAGTTTTTCTCTCCGAGAAATTTCTATTTCCTTTTATAGATTATACCCTGTTTTAAATTATTAATCTCTCGTCAATGATCTATAAAACTAAAAATGTATAGATTCCTAAAATGTTTGCTTAGTTGTGTTTTTAGAAGTACTAACTGTTAACAATTATTATAAATTCAAAGTTAAATCTTTTTAATTTTCAACTTACCTGCGGCTAAGAACTGTTTTACGCCTCTTCTCCCCGTTAATTGGAAATTTCGAGTATTGTAATAAAACAATATGTTTCTAGCGATACAAAATGACATTTTTTAAATTTAAAAACATTGAAATATTAAAAAAATTAAATTTCTTCAAGAGGATAAAAAATTTACTTGCTCTGAAATAAACATATTGGGGAAATGTAAAAATAAAAAAAGTTCATAACATCCGATAATATAACGGGAAAAATACTGAAATATTGCGATCCCGATGATTGAAAAGTTAAGAGTAAATGATTAAAAAATAAAAACAAGAATATAAATCTATTAAAAATCACAGAAAATAATTAGTAAAACCCTCTAAATTAAAGAAAAATTAGTGGCCAGGCTTCTTAAAAATAAAAGAGGAATAAATGACAGTAAATGCTTCATCAGCTTGGAAAAGCAAAAAATAAAAAGTTCAAGATGAGAAAATTTAAATGAATTTAAAATTGCCTCCAAAAGTATTTGAATGATTCATGATAAATGAATTTTTTTATGATGTATTGGAAAACAAATATTATAAAACACCTAAAAAGACCTATAATGAGGATCATTGGTAAGATTTAAAACAAGGTTAAAAAAAAATAGTGAATATAAATGTTTAAAATATTCAAAAAAGGGATAAATGAAAAATTTAAATTTGAAAAACCTTTAAGAAATGGAAAAGATGGGAATAGAGACACTAACTTATAAAAAAGAATTAGTTTTAGAAGAAAAAAAAAAATAAGTTTTAAAAATTTATTAAATGTTAAAAATTAGAAAATAGCAATAATAAATATCTGTTAATATTACACATTAAAAAATTCCTGTGAATTTGTCTTGTGTTATTATTAAACAATAATAAAAAAATTGTATTTTGCCAATCTTAAATTCTCCCCAATTTTTAAAATCCTCCTCCTCCGCCTCAACATCCAAATAATAGATTGTATAAAAGTTGAAAATTAAATATTATAAAACACCTAAAAAGACCTATAATGAGAATCATTGGTAAGATTTAAAACAAGGTTAAAAAAAAAATAGTGAAGCTAAGGTGATCTGCTAAGGGGAGTTTTCTTGCCAACAGGCATACAGTAATATCTTGCATCTGATCAAAGTACTCGCCAGCTCAAGACATGGGGAGAAGGATTGGTTGTTTGACTTGTGTGTCTACTGTATAATAAATCTATAAATGTTGGGGGGGGTAAAGAAAGAGAATAGGAGAACATTATGATATACCAAAGAACATTCAAATCATTCTGACTACTGAAAAACTATCTCTGAAAGCTGCAAAAGTTCTAAAACTTCTAAAGTTCATCTGAAATTTGTAAAGTTCATCTAACCTGAAAACATTCTAGAAATAAACTGAATTCTTAAATAAACAGAAAGGGGACCAATTGACCAGTTACCCTACGTGTACAAATATGTACTCCTGTAAAATATAAGATTTGACACTTTCCTAAAAATATAAAACATTAAAGTAAAAGAGAGAACACAGATTTTAGGTTTTCAAAATCTAACGTTTATTAAAATTTTAAACTTCACTTTTAAAATAATTTCCAAAATATTTTACAAATTTTAAACATCTCATTAATTAAACAAATCAAATAAACAACTTAAATAAATAAATAAAAGGAATGGCCGGTCGTATAGTGGTAGAAAAAAAACGTTAGAATATTAAATTTTAAAGTTAACAATATTAAACTTATTCAATTATTTATCAAAACTAAAATTTGGGATAAAAGAACATCAGTTAGCCAAAAGGGAATTTAGAACAAAATTTAAAGAACCACAGGTTCAGGTGACCTAAAGTATATAGGTCAAAAGGGGTCTTATTTAATGCTAACTCAATAAAACTTTAAAATTGTCCAAAACGACAGAAGCAATTAAAAATTAGCATTTAAAAAATATCACCAAGGGTCCAAGAAGGACGGCAGAGATCGGCGGGAGGCAGGCAGAATCACCAAACGTGCTGCAGACCCAGGGAAAACCAGAAGAGGAAAATCCATGGCACAGGATCTTATTTCTGTCCAGTAGAAATCTGGAAAAACGATCGCTCCACGAATTCCGACTCCACTGGAGATTCTCCAAATCAGCCGGACGTCCAGCAATAAACATCATTTCTCCAAGTTGCAGCACCGAACTTCTGACATCAGAACGAAAGCCAAAAACATATGTCCGTCTATTGGGCACGGAAATATTGATTCCATTCCTCATGTAAAGAGCTGCACAACTCGGGTAAATAAACAAATTGCAACTTCCTCGGCGGACATCGCATAAATCGCGGAACATCTTGGATCAACATTTAGCAGACAGGAAATGGAAGGCAGGTGTTCCAAACATCTCCATTCAGTCATGGAAGATGCCACATTTTCAGAGGCTCGTTAAAAATGATTTTTGTTCTCTGGAGTAGACAAAATACCGGTGCATTCCAAAAGAGAATATTTGAAAAACTGAACAAATTTCGTTCCATTATGAATCGCGCGCGCGCCGTAGCGCAATTGCCACTTCAAAGTATTACATCTCCATTCTAATCAAAAAAAGGGAAGAGCAAAAGAGCAAAACAGAAGTAAAAAGAGAGCGAAAAAACACGCGATTTTGCTTATATACTGCGAAACATCGCTGCCACAGATTGTAAACAAAATTATCGATGAACGATAAAAAAATTAATGACAGACGATTTTAATATTACAGTTAACCAATTAAAAACTCGAAATTTTAAAGAAGAGAAATGGAATTTGAAAACAGATGAAAATTAAAAAGAAATGAAGTGAAACGATTTGGAAATATACGAATTCGGCAATAATTTAAATATGGACGATTCTGAAATATTTAAAAAGCTGAAAATAGAATAAAACTGAAAAATTGCAATGAATTAACGAATTTTTAACCGAGAGCAATAAATTTGGAATCAAATTAAAGAGAATAAAAAGGGCAATAAATGGAATCCCAAATTAACCAATTTAAATAAATTTAAATTGCTAAAACCTAAAAAGAACGAACTTTCGCCGTTTTTAACACAAAACCTATGGAAAAGAACCTATTTGGAACAGAAGAATATCAAAAACCTAAACAATTGGAAAATGGAGAGTGACTATGTAAATAAGACCCCTGAACACATTTAGATTAAAAGCAAAATTTCTAAAATTATTAAATATCCAAAAGTATAACCCAACAGTTGTTAGGAGTCAATGGATAACCTACAGAACACAAATGGAAAATTCTCTGGCATATAGTTGTTTTCCTTGTTCAGGTGTCAAGGTGGGTTTTCCACCCACTTTTGACTTCATTAAGGGGCCATTTTTCTCCAAATAACGGCGTAAAGTACGTCTAATAGCCAATTTAAATAAATTTAAATTGCTAAGACCTAAAAAGAACGAACTTTCGCCGTTTTTAAAACAAAACCTATGGAATACAATATATTTGAACAAAGAATATCAAAAACCTAAACAATTGGAAAATGGAGAGTGACTATGTAAATAAGACCCCTGAAAACACTTAAACAAAAAAACGAAACTCCTAAAATTATTAAATAGCCAAAGGTATAACCCAACATAAATAAGTAAGTAATAACAGCAATTCTAAATTATTATATAATATACTTACACACAATTTTGCATAACATTAAGCAAGTTGAAAAAAAAACATTGCGCATTTTGCAATTGTCATCAACTGGTCATTAAACTTCATTGACCTACAGGCCAGTGGCAACTAACTAAAAATAAGAATTTTAAGCTTTACCAGTGTCACTGCTTATAGTCGTTAATTTAGGTAGATAAATACTTCTAGCTGCCTTCAGCTCTAAAAAGTGCTGGGAAAAGAATTATTACATACAACAGCTAAAGATTTTTAAGAGTTTATGCATTAATACTCTAGTGGGAAAATGTACAGGTCAAAAATAAAATTCATTTATTTACATGAATACAGCTCTCATACAGAATCACAAAGGCAAGGCTTGTCGATTTGGAAAATGGCAAGCATGATACACAAAAAATAGTCATGAGTTATAACGTAACTTAAATTATCCCCAACTCGGGAAATAGCATTAAACACTCACACAAGAAAATTTTTGTAATTAAAGACCATGAATAAAAAGTTCTCTTTCTACATGCACACACCAGAGCATGCCACCAGAGCAAGAATTTGCATCCCGTACTAATTTTTGGTAAAGCTACACAATAAATAAGTTAAAGACATTGTTAAAGAGTACCTAATGCTTATATGTCTAAAATTAAACTATTAATATGGAAGCTAATGTTATTACATACGAGCTAGGATTCAAAAGTTCCTGGACTGAGTCTATAACTTAAAAAATATTTACAGTAGAGTGACTACGATAACGTTTCTGTGTTACTACCCCCTCTTCTAAATGTGGTTTGACCCAAATCACGTGGTCGGTGGCTCGCCACGGCATCGTATTTTGTAGACAAGTACACTTAGTAACAGACAATTGAAAAAAATTGGAAATCACCACAATCTCCACGCAAGCAGAAATTCCGTCAAGATCACTCTAAAGGGAAGGTCATGCTAGAGGTGTTATTCGATATCCAGGGCATTGTGCATCTGGAATTTATCCCTGAAGGACGCACTGTGAACAAGGAACTCTATGTACATATCCTGCGTCGTTTGCACAAGTCGATCCGGAAGAAGAGACCAAAACTGTGGGCTAAGCAGTCATGGGTGCTTTTGCATGACAACGCTCCTGCACACCGATCCCTCCTTGTCGCTGACTTTCTTGCGAAAATGAAAACAACTGTTTTGCCTCATCCTCCTTACTCCCCTGATCTCGCTCCCTGTGACTTCAGCCTATTTCCTGAACTGGCAAGTTGCTTCCAGGGTTATCGATTTCAATTCGCAGATGTAGTTAAAAGTGCATCACAGGCTGAATTAAAGGACATGGCTAAAAATGGATTCCAGAAGTGTTTCGATGACCTTTACAAGCGATGGCAAAAGTGTGTTGTTGCGCAAGGGTCTTATTTCGAAGGAGGATGTGTTTCAGCATTTTAATTGATAATATTTTTTAAGTTATAGACTCAGTCCAGGAACTTTTGAATTCTACTCCGCAGATATAAATGTGACATTATAACTAAATGCATAATTTAGCAGCTGGTAGAACAGTGGAGTGAAGAGAGTAGGTGATAGAGTTAGATGTTGACAGAATATGCATAAATTAGATATATTAAAACACTAAAAAATTAATACAATCCAATAACCTATCCCATTTAATAGCATGTAAAAAGAAATTATATTGTAGCAATAAATATTGCAACCACATTTTTATGAATAAAACCATATCATAAAACACAACTATTTTATGAATAAAACCATATCATAAAACACAACTATTTTGTACTAGTATTTTACACTGTGCCAATTTTGAAATGCACTGTACTATTCCTAAGCCAATTCCATTTAATTGGCTTAGGAATTGCAAAACAACTTACCTTTAGCTGCTGTTCTACTTCTTCCTCATATTGTTCTTCATCACTCTGAACATCAAATGATAAAGCATAACCTTTTCGCTTTGCCTTTGTGAACATATCACCGGAAGCCTAAAAGTAGAATAAAAATTACATATTGCAAAAAATGTTTTGTATAAGAAATATCATAATACTGTAATGGATCAATTATCTGAAATCCAGAAAAACCAGAAAACTGGAGAAAAATTTTTTGTACGTGTGTGTGTGTGTTTTCAATGGAAGTTACTCATTTCCTTTAATATAAACAAAATTAAAAGCAAAATACTTCATTTCCTTTAAATGTATATAGTAGTTTTGTGATATTAAACAAATACAGAATAACCTTGAAAATCTGGACATCCAAAATCCGAAACCTTCAAAATCTGGATATTTCTTAAATTTTTTAGTTATTTTAACTATTGGACTGCCAAAATCGTGAATTTAAAACAAGGTAAGATTATTTATATTGAATTACATTTTATAAACAAATATCGTTTCAGGTATATAAGTCGACTTTCTGAACCACAAAAATGATATGAAAATGTAGGAGTATAAAAATAGACGCCCGTAGATCGGCTCGTAGGTGAAGCATGAATCGTGTTGTTGATGTTAACCCTTCCCCAAATGCAAAACGCTCAAGAAATTTATTTTGTTCACTTCATTATAGTATAGATCCTATCCTTCAATGAATTCTGTTTCATCTGCAGCATCCCCCTCCCCTCAAATATCTCTGACAAGTTTTTCATTCAAATTTAACTTCCTTGCAACAGCACTGTTATTTTCATTAGTGAAAGTATTAACTTTCAACTTTATATCAACCGCATAATTTGCTTTTTTTGTTTAACAAGCCATATTTATCACAAATAACAAAGATCCTATTGCAAAGCACAATAAGGTCATCATTAAGCTGAGCACATTCCTTTATTTCTTTGCATTTAATGCTCCACCCCCTCTCAATGCCATCGTTCAATAATGACTCCTCATATTTTAGAAAAATCATGGAGCGAAGTAGTACTTTTCTTTATAAGAAATGCTATTTATTTCTACTTAGGTATCTTTCACATATTTGACAATTCTTAATTAAGTGCTTCCTTTTTTCAGAGGCATTAGCTTTTTTAAATATAACAATGTATAGATGCTATAAACTAAATAAATAATTTATAAGTTTTAAGCTATAATATATATATATATTAGAAATATGTAATAATAAAAAAAAAAAAAAAAAAAAATATTCAAGTAATATGAACATCACCAAAGAAGCAAATTCACGGCCATAATGCCGATAAGAGAAGAGAACAGCACCAGCCCAAATTCGATGATTAGTCAGCGTTAAATTCCTCCTCAGGTCTGAGTATTTAACTCTAACTAACCTAAACACATGCCTGTTTTAGATAGAGCAATAGTACATTACTATAAATACTCCAACCCAGACTACAGGCATATTAATAATCAAAAAATGAAAAAATTAAGGACATTAATTATTGAACTAATATATATATATATATATATATATAAATATATATATATATATATATATATATATATATATATATATATATATATAATAGTTTGAAAGTCCAATGAAAGAAAAGTGAGAAGCTGCAACTCAATAAACCTAACTTTCTAAATCACCCACAAAATAAAAGTATAAAACGGCAAATCTTCAATCAAATGGAAAAAAAATACAAATTACAAGTCATCAAGTTAAAGAAAATCAACAAATTTTAATGGTATGGAAATTTCAATGGTATGGTTCAATGGTACAAATTTCAATGGTATGGTTCACTTCACAAAACTTTTCTTCTGGTCCAAGTATTTTAACGAAGCAAACACAAAAAATGCATTTTTCTGAAGAAATAGATAGATTATATCTATAAACTATTTCTACTTGGACAACATACATAAAGAAAAAAAATAAGAGAAAATATGAATACCTGGAACAAACTCAGCATATGCCCGAACCAGTTGAACCCTGGAACCCTGAATGAAGAGACCAGTGTTGTCATTCGCAAAGAAAAAAGAAATGATCTACTGTTGCCATTCGTAAGAAATGAAAAACAGTAATGCGAAAAGGTAAGAAAAAGTAATAATATACAAAAAGAGCTACAAAAAAGTGGGGCTAATAATAGTAAAGCTGATGTTGAAGAGGATGTAAAAATAAAAGTATTAATAATACAAGAGAAAGGAGATGTCTGGCTAATATAAGATACTATGAATAGAATTCATGAAAATCCAGCGAATCTAAACTTTTTAACTATACCATTTACTAAATAAGAGGGATATTTATATAAATTGCTGGTAATTTTGAGATTATTTATATGCATAGCATGAAATTTTTTATCAGATAATCTATAAATTCTAAAAAGCTGATTAAGTATAATATTTCTAAACAATTGAATCGAGTTGCAGGAATATATATATATATATATATATAATTTATAAGTTATAAAATATATAAAGGTTTATAGTGTATTTAGCGTAATACGGCAATAATTAGACAATAGTAGAAAATCAACGTAATATCCTGTTTAGCAGTCATTTGGGCGACGGATCTGAAATCCAGAAAGCTATCCATCCGGAAGATTTTGAATAATTGGTCTGATACTGTACATAAAAAAATTGTACAAGTCCAATATTATATCTTTTACACATACATAATTGAAGACAGTTCCTTTACCATAAGTAAATAAAAACATATTTCTTCGACATGCATGTTGTTGAAACCCAGATCGTGTCCGACCTTCGACATGCATTATAGTGTATTTAGCGTAACTATACATGCACTATTTAGAACCTTCGACATGCATGTGTAAGGTATCATTTGATTTCAATTCATTAAAAAAATATATGGATATTGTCATAATTCTGATTATTTTTGTTGTATCATCCTGCAATATGGGCTATAGCATATGAACGCAAACACTGTAATATTTGTTACAAATGTAGAAAACTATGGCAAATACCTGAGACTGAAACAAATTTTTGTAAAAATTTCTTGAAATTTTAGTGAAAGTTTTTGTAAAAAATTCTTGAATGTTATTAAAAGTTTTTGGAAGAATCCAAAATTTCAGGAATTTTAGTATACAAAGCAAATATTAAGGACATTTCAAGATGGGGAAAAAAAAAACATCAGGACAACTGCTACCCCTATTACCAAATAATTTGGCTCTGACTAGCATCTAGATAAAACAATTTCAGAGAGCACTTGGAAAAATAGTTGGAACAGAGGTTGAGCATTTAGAATAAACATTGTTAATTAAGCTGAATAATGGTAAAATAAAACATTCCACAGAACGTGTGCCAAACGACACAGGGTAGATTACATTTTCAGTTCTAATCAGAGAGAAGACACAAACAGATCATTATATAATATCAAGATTGTTGCCACAAATTGTAAATAAATTAGCGACAAACAATAAAATAATTCATGACAAACTATTTTAATATTACTCTCAGCCAACAAAAACTAACTTTTAAAGAAGAAAACAACCATTCAAAGACAGGCGAAAATTAAAGTGAAATGAAATTCAACATTTTGGAATATACAAATTTAACAAGATTTTAGGAATGGATGATTCTGAAATTTTTAAAAAGCTGAAAATACAATTTAAATGAGAAATACTGAACAAACAACAACAAATTTAGTATCAAATGAAAGGGAATAAAAGGAATTACAAATTAGCTAATTTAATTAAATTAAATTTAAATAACTAAAACTTAAAAAGTACAAGCTTTCACAATTTGAAACATAATACCTAAGAAATAAAATACATTTAAATTCTAAAGTAAAGAAATAGGTATATTAGTACATAAAAAGACTCCTAGACCTATTGAAACTAACAACTAAAATTCCTGACACTATTAAATTTCAGCAGCAATCCAACATTGACGTGTGTGATGTTACTGTTTAGAAATTCCTCTGTTCACTACATTCAATAATCAACATTTACTCTTCTCTTTTTTTGCGATTGACTGTCCTGAGATTCTGAGACTGAAAGTCTGTCCTGAGATTTTTTGGGACGAGAAAAAGAAAGAAGAAAATTTTTATAAATTTGTGAAAAAATAGGGAAATTTCATTGAAATCTTCGAAATTACAGGGTGTGTACACTTTTTTGAAAGTGAAATTCAAGGACTTTCAAGGACTTTCCCAAGGACATTGGACCTATTATACCATTGCACAAAAATTGCATTTTTAAGTTGTTTTTTTAAATTAATGAATTTGTACGAAGTTTTAAATATAAAAATATATTGCTAAACAGAAAATATGTAACCACATGTAATTATTGACATTATCTGTTATCACCGAAATTCTTGAAAAAATCTGAAGGTATTAACGATCCAAAAAAACTATCCTTATAATACCTCTTACAGTTTAAAAATATGGTTATATATTATATTAATGGGGTAATAAATATAAAAAATTATCTTTAGTTTGTATTTAAAAACCTCAATTTTGGAATTCTTTGAAACTATTATTTTAACACAAAATATTTGAAAAAATGTCAAAACACAAGCAAAATAGATTCTAGTGTAATATATTTTTAACCAATAGTTAGAAATTATTATAAAAATTGAAATTCAAATCAAAGATATAATTATCAAATTTTATTATTGGACATAAAACATATATTGAACAGCTGCAACAAAATTTGATATCAGCATTTTCAAAAATTTATGAAAACAAAAAACATTAAATGAAATATTTATATCACACTTATCCCATACCTCACCTCTGAATTAGATAGAAAAACGAATCATAATAAACCATAACAAATGTTATTATATTACTTAGTATTGTTAGCTACATCTAATTTTTTATTCAATTATATTTCTAAATCATGTAATGTGCAATTAATGTGCAACAATATAGAGATGGAGATCGATGGAAAAGGATAATTGTGTACTCTCGGAAACGCCAGTGAAAAAAAAATTAATTTCACGATCGTACTATTTATATGAAAATAATTAAAAAATTAACCTTTATCAACCAAAATATAAAAATAACCTTGTTTAGTCAAGTTAATGTGCAACAATAGGAAGATGGAGATGAATGGAAAAGGATAATTACGTACTCTCGGCAACGCCCGTGAAAAAAAAACTGAATTTCATGATTGTACTATTTATGTGAAAATTAAAAAATTAACCTTTATAATCAACTAAAATATGAAAATAAGCTAGTTTAGTCAATGTGCAACAATGGGAAGATGTTATTATATTACTTAGTATTGTTAGCTACATCTAATTTTTTATTCAATTATTTTTCTAAATCATGTAATGTGCAATTATGCAATTAATGTGCAACAATATAGAGATGGAGATCGATGGAAAAGGATAATTGTGTACTCTCGGAAACGCCAGTGAAAAAAAAAAATAATTTCATGATCGTACTATTTATATGAAAATAATTAAAAAATTAACCTTTATCAACCAAAATATAAAAATAACCTTGTTTAGTCAAGTTAATGTGCAACAATAGGAAGATGGAGATGGATGAAAAAGGATAATTACGTACTCTCGGCAACGCCCGTGAAAAAAAACTGAATTTCATGATTGTACTATTTATGTGAAAATTAAAAAATTAACCTTTATAATCAACTAAAATATGAAAATAAGCTAGTTTAGTCAAGTTAATGTGCAACAATAGGAAGATGGAGATCGATGGAAAAGGATAATTGTGTACTTTCGGAAACGTGCGCGAAAAAAAAACTGAATTTCACGATCGTACTATTTATGTGAAATTAATTAAAAATTAGTCGTTATAATCAACCAAAATATGAAAATAAGTTAGTTTAGTCAAGTTAATATGCAAGTATTAGTTATATATATTATTATATATAACTAATACTTGCATATATTCAGGGCTGCTGAGAGCGGGCCCGAAAAAAAAAAAAAACATGTGCGTACTGATAGACATAGTTTTTTATTTTTTCTCTAATATAATGAGAAAATTGAATTAGAGCGATGCAATATTTGATAAATAGAAAATAATAGTTGTTTAACAAGAAAGGACGATAGCAGAATGTATTGAGTCTCGTATTTAAGTCAATTCACAAAGGCGCTTTGCGAGCCTTACGACTTGCAAATGTATCTATTATTTGGGAAAAATCACAATGTCTGGCTAGTTCAGCCTCAATTGATAATAAGCCCAAAGACGAAAGTCGGCTTTGACCCATAGTTGACCGTAACACACTTTTTATCCTTGATAGGCAACTAAAAGATCGTTCTGCTTGAGCCACAGTCACGGGAATTGTACAAAACAACCTCAAAGCAATAACGATGTTAGAAAACAGTGGTTTAAGATTTAGATGGTTTATTTTGTTGAGCTACTATATAGGTGAAAGATTTTTTTCCTGTATGTTTGCATCATATATCGATTTCAGATGTATTAGTTCTTCAGAGAGCTGCTCACTGACATCATCTTTATATTTGTGTTGTAGTTTTCTTGCATTTTCACGAATTTGTACTTGATGTAAGTCGTGAAATAACCACAGCACATTGAATAAAGTGTTTATCGATCTGAAAATTCAACTTGCATATTTAAATTTACAGCTACAAGATTACATTCATTTAGGATTACCTCCCAACTATTTCTAATCTTTTTCAAATCTATAAAGACACTGGAAAGATTTGCTACTTCGATATCGATGGTGGAATTTCGAACTTGTAAGACCGTGCTTCGGTAGTTTATGGATGACAAAACTTTGAACCAAACTGTTGCCATCACGAGGCATTCAAATGATTCCATATATGTCTTTATACCATTTAAATCTGTTTGAGTGTCTGCAGATAGATTAAATTCTAGCACCATGTCGATTGACTCCTTTATCGAAGGAAGCTTTTGTGCTAATGGTTTCACACTCTCAGTTCGAGCACACCAACGTGTGTTGGACAGGGAATGAAGCGAGCAGTCCGTGTTTTTTTTGCAAAATTTCCCATCTCTGAGGACTGCTACTAAATATATTATACAGATTCTGTACAACACCAAAAAACGTTATTACTTCAGGACAACATTCTGCCGCATGAACACCAGAGATTCAGAGAGTGACAAGCACAAGAAGAAAAAATGGCCAATGGGTTAATTTCCAAAATTCGAGCTTGAACGCTCTTGCATGTACCACTCATGTTAGGGCCATTGCCGTATCCTTGTGCACGGCACTCACTTATTGGAATATTGTGATTTTTAAGTGTTTGAAGAATCAAACTTGCAATAGCATCTCCTGTTTTCTTATTGCAATCTACAAATTCTATGAATCTTTCAAATATTTCATATTCATTCGTTTCTCTGTTTGTAAGGACATAACGCAAAATGAATGTCGTTTGCTCCATATGGGCGGAATCTGGCGTTGAGTCTACAATTATAGAAAAGTATTTGGCAACTTTTCTTTCCTTTAAAATGCAGTTTAGGACATTTTCAGCACAACATAAAATAAATTCACTTTGAATTTCGGCTGACAAATAATGAACCTGCATTCTTTTGCCTTAAATTTGTGATTCCTTCACTTTTTTCAAGTGCTCGTCAAGGAGAGGATCATAATGACTTATGATTTCCAGCATCTCTAAGAAATTTCCATTTTTTGGATCACCAATCAAGTTGTTGCTCCCTCTGAAAGCTAATCCACGTTCGGAAATAAACAAAATTAAGGAAGACCACAGGAAAATAAAACATTGCTAATACACATTACAGAAATAACCCCTTTCTGGTGCTGGTGGAGCCATCTATGTGGTAGAATATAAACTAAAGTTAAATGTTTTTTTAGCATCCGGTTTAGGGTCCCGGGCCTAAAAATACTTTTCTTTCGAGTATTGCTATTACCGACATGAAGGAAAAAAAAATTCCAGTTCTGCTCGGGCCCCCCAAGCTGCACGGGCCCCGGGAAATTGCCCCGGGTCCCCCCCCCCCTCTCGTCGGCCCTGCATATATTATATTAGTTTAGTCAAGTTATGTTAATATCAAGTTAATATGAGATGGAGATCGATGGAAAAGGATGATTGTGTAATCTCGGCAACAGCCAGAAAGAAAATAAACTCAATTTCACGATTGTACTAATTATATGAAAATAATTAAAAAGTTAACCTTTATAATCAACCAAAATATGAAAATAAGCTAGTTTAGTCAAGTTAATGTGCAATAATAAGGGGACAGAGATAGATGGAAAAAGTATGTGAAAAGTTTATGACAGAAAAAAGGCAATTGTGTACTTTCAGCAAAGCCCAGAAAAAAAAAAAAAAGACTGAATTGTGCAATCTTATAATTTAAGTGAAATATAATTTGTTTAGTAAAATATTTCTTTATTTTTCCTCGCACTATAAAAATAAATTAGGTCTATTATTCTGATATGAAATCATTAGAAGAAGAAAATCGATGCAAACTGATAATTTTGGACTCTCAGCAAAGCAGGGAATATGAATTGAATGGTGGGATGCATGGATTTCATGGGATTTTCCATAGTTTTGGGAGTAATGTCCGTAAAACCATAAGATGAAGTAAAAATTCGTACAAACTACGGAAAATCCAAAAAAGTTGGCATCTCTGAGAATGGCGAGAGCCAGAGCAAACGTAAAACAAAACAGGATATCGGAAACGCGACATGTCGGCACTGTTCAAAATGCAAACCACGTGGTAATGATGAAACGAAAGCCCACCATTCGCGGAAAACAAGTAATGGGAGAAACCAATTCAACTGTGATTGACAGCGCCGGGGAAAAGAGAACTGGTTTGAGAATGTGATGTAGGAATTCTAGTATGACAGGAATTTTGCGGTTTTTGAATTGGAAATGAGACATTCAAGGATTTTCCTGACCTCTTTGGAAATAATCCAAATTTTCCAGGCTATTCAAGGCTTTGGAAAAAAATAATGAAATTTGGAAAAAAATAATGAAATTCAAGGACTTTCCAGGTTTTCCAGGCAGTATATATATATGCACCCTGAATTAGTAATTTTAAGGATAAGATTCATATTTTAATATCTAAAATTTGTACTAAATACAAAAAATTTGAGACATTCGGCAGGTCTGCTTTATATTGATACTCACTACCTCCAACTTTATTCAAAATATCTTAAATGACAATTAAAAAAATATTTCTCTAAAATACTTTTATTACGATTATTGAGATTAAAAGATATTGATTCTTTTTATTAAAATGATTGATACAAATTTATCAAATTCTAATTTATGCTCAAGCCTAATTCATTCTAAGGGCGTAAAAAAATAATAAAAACATTTTAATAACAGTATTCAGAAAATATACCTTCCTTTCATTAATAAAATGTTTGAAAGATAATGGTCCTGTATAAAAAGAAAAATTAATATAAAAATATTAGTGGATGCAAATAGATTGAAAGTGTATAATAATTTTAATTCAACTATATTAAAAATTCATAAATACACCAAAAGAAAATTTTGGCAAATTGTAATTTATCGGTAGGGATTTTTAACTGAAAATAACCAAAATTCACGCATTTAAACACTTTTTCTTAATTTCTCCCAAAATAAGAAAAACTCAAAAATTTTAGAAAGTTTCAACCAAATTCCCTTATTTAGGGTAGAAACTTTACAATTTGAGAAGAAAGCCATACAATTTCTGAAATAAAGAAGTCCTTTCTGTAAAACATTCTAGCAACATTCTAGGCTGGGATTCGAAATAAGAATAGTTAATGTCTTAAAACTGGGGCAGAGTAGAAACTTAATAGTTAATGTCTTAAAACTGGGGCATCATGAAAATTTAGGCTTTGTCACATCACAGAAAATCTTTCAAATCGTAATCTCGTCAGAAAATTGAAAGTCCACTGAAATAGGAGTAAAGCTACTTTATGAAAGAGCAATCAAGGAATTTCTCATTTTGAAAACACTTATTAAAAGAGATCATGAATTTACAAATTCTAAGTAAGAAATTGAATTATAAAAAACGATACTTACACCAGAAAGGCATTCTTTTTCAATAAGCTCATCTATAACATCATTGAAAGTCAAAACAATGTCTTGGCAAGGCTGAAAAAGTATATAATTCAATTATATTCAAAGGTTTAACAATAAAAAGTACAGTAATTTTTTTTTTCAATTATACTAAGTGGGTTTTTTCCCCTTAATCCATGCAAAATTGTGTTTAAAACGACTTTAGATGCTTTACAATACATTCTGATTGATTGTCTCTTCTATTCAGTAAATTAGTTTGAAGATTATTGATAAATACATTTAAAAAAATCCATTAATATAATGTATAATTGAATATTTCAAAAAGTGTTTCACATCCCCCTAAATTGCTAAGCAACAAATACAGATAAAGGGGGTAAAGGGTTACCATACCAGCCTCAGAGAAATTAGTTTATTTTTGTTAACAGCAGGAATATAAAAAGAGTCCTTTTTCTGATTGCATTACTTTTTCAATCAAATACTTATAATTAAATTATTATTATTTTAATTTATTAAAATAGTGATCAGACTCGTTAAAGCTATAAAACGAAGATGTCCATTCGTGAACAGATACATTCCAAATATTAGCTATCTTTGCAGACAAAATTTAAATGTAGCTTTTTCATTACTGCCCATTCAATCATAAAATGCATCTTTTATCATATTTAAAATCAGCAGTGCTCAAACAAATGCTTTATCAATTTTTCTACAATTATTATATTTTATTGTTATCATAGACACAAAGTTTGCAGTATATTTTGTTTCAACATTTATATACACATATACTTTTCATTTTTATATAACTACGCAATTATTTTTACAAATTAAGTGTCCCTGCATCTGCATTAATCTGAGAGGATGGTGGTATACAGATAAATATACACTGAATACTTTTCATAGTAAGATTTTCTTTTATATGATATTTCAGAGAGCAAATACACACAATTAAGGAACACCCAAAATTTCATCTAGTTATTAAATTAGAGTCACAAGAATCATATTACATTTACCCTATATTAAATAGATAAAAACGTCACCTACATGTCTAAAAAAATAAATTACATAAAAATTCTCTCTTACAACATCTCTTAAATATCTCAAACAAAATTAAATACTTTAAAATTTCTATTAAAATACTCTTTTTAAAGCATATTATATAATATTCCAAAATAATATTTTGATTTTACTAGTATTTATATTAACATAAAGTCAAATTCACTGAATTTGGTGGTGCATTTATAGAATAGTTTTCATGCACAATATTTCAAAATTATCAATTTCCTATATTAGGTGTCTGTTATAAGGATGAATATTTGATAATTGTCAGTTTTGTGACACTTTAGCTTTAAGAAAATAATAATAATAATAAATAAAATGAATATGATTTGTAATACTTGTTAAAAGAATCTATTCTACATATATTTCAACAACATTTTTTTTTTCAATAATGACTTTATAAAAATACAAATTTGCCATTTCTGTTATTGTCTCTCAGAGATGAATGAAGTTTTCATCTCCTAATTACACCAATAGAAAAGATATAAAATGGAAATAAATGGGTGAAGCTTAAGATATTATGATTTTAACTTTTACAAATTCCCTAATTTTTAAAAGACTTAATGATATTATTTTACAAAATTGCTGATACACATTTGTTCCTGAGAATCTGTGACATTACAATGTTATTTAAAAAATTTAAAAAATTATCCTTTTCATCCACCAATGGAAACAGCAGTGATTTCAGATGAGAAACACTGTTTAGCATTTTGTTCCACATCTGCTTAAAGTTTTGGAACTTTGATTTAACAGACAAATGAAAAATGCAATTTTGTTACTCATGTTTGGTGAGTATATTTCTTACCTGTCATTCTTGACAAACATTTAGTTATTATTAATATGAATGAAAATTTTAAAATACCATATCTCCTGTTAATGCATAAATGTCAGTTATGCATAGTGCATAAATGAAAGTTATACATAGTGCATACTTTGTTTCACAATGTAAATTTCCATTTTTGTGTAGAACAAAAATAAACCGATACGTCATTCTTGTCACGGTCATTTCTGACATAGGAACATAATTAATATCCATTAAGAGTCCATTAATCATGTTAAACAACTCTGTCATCCACTAAAATGTTTTAAAGACATTACTAAGCTATGGCATAATCTAGAAGGCATTTCCTAGAACTTATTCCAAGTAAAAGTTTCTAGAAACTATAATTTTATATATATATATATATATATATATATATATATATATATATATATATATATTATTTTTTTTTTGTCAAAATTGAAAATGGGCAATTATCAGATATTCAGCCATAAGAAATTTACAAATCATGTTTACATTAAAATATACAATCAAATTTTTCTTAACTCTTGACATTCTGAACAAACATAATTACTAAAAAAAAACACATTACATACATATACTTTAGTATGTAATGATATAATTATACTTACAGCTATAGAAATAAACTCGTACTTCAGGAACTCGCTCAGTTTTATGGCTGTCTGGATTAGTCCATCTCGTGAGACATAAAAACGACTATCACAATGATGAAAATGGCATATGTCAACATCTATCAGTGCATAGAGTGCATTTACTGTAATACAATGAGGCCATTAAGTTATATTTACTCTCAAAACATTCACAATTTGACATTTATACATTACAATTATTTTGAAAAAAACTTTGTTAGTAACAATATAAATAGCTTAATAAATACTAGAAAATGCATTTGGCATTACCTGTGATTTAAAATACAATCCTCTGATTAAAATTACACTGGAACATATAGCAAATTTTTGAAAAAAAAAAAAAAAAAAAACACTATTACAATACACACACTTTGAACAAAAAATAAAAAACTTGCTGAGTGAGCAGATTACACCCTAAATAAGCATGCAGAAGCATGTAACCAAAGTACACGACCTTTATTAGCTCAAGCTGAAATATATAATCTTTAAAACTAAGCTGTATTATAATTAGACAAGGTTCCCATTAGAGTACAAAAAAATATTGCACTTTTCTAAAGAATCTTGCACAATAGAAATTACTGTGCAAAGTTTTCTCGTGGTATGAAGTAAGATATGATCCCTCTCTTCAACCTTTCCTTCCATTTCTCCTTTGAGTCCAGTGATTACGGACCATGACAAAAATTTATGACTTGCCTGTGATTCTCTCTGTGCGGGATTTTACAGATCCGGGTTTTCTTTTACTTTCATTAGCCTCCATTCACAGATAGTTGATTTCAGATGAGTTAATTGAACATAAAAAGAATGGAATTATATTTCAATCTTATCCGTTAAACACTTTTATTACAATTGCATAGCTGCAGGTCTCCTGATTTTTGAGGGAGATCACAACTTGTCCCGTTCTTTCGATTAAAAAGTGCAAATACTCTTGATTTTTTGGAGATTTCAACAAAATTCCCGTATTTATGGAATTTTAGATATATGTTCCTACAATTTTTAAAACCTATTTTGCATAAACCACATAAAATTTTGTTGATAGATACAAAAATTATTGCAATTCCCATATCCACGGGAGGTAAATTTATTTTGTTAAAATCTTATTGCAAAACAACAAAAATAGCATTTTTTAATTGATTCCCGAAATTTGCTGGGAGTTACCCTTTACCAAAATGCCGAGAAAAAATTATCTCAATTTCAGTGTCCACGGAAAACAAATTTGTTCCCCTAAAATCTTTATTACCTATTGCCAAACATAAAAAAGAGTATTTTTAAATTGAACTCCAAAATTTATTTTGTACTATACTTCACCAAAATGCTAAGGGAAAAAAAACAGATTGCAATTTCTGTGTTCACAGGAACCAAATGTGAGCCACTAAAATCTTCCAAAATGATATTTTAATTGAGCTATCTTTTGCCAAAATGCAGAGAAAAAAAAGATTAGTTGTTGTAAATGCGATTTAAGACAAATTTCTGAATAACTTCTGCGAACACTGAACCCTAGCTAAAGCAGGCTTGTTGTATCTGCAGGATAGAAATTCATCTCATTAAAATTATCATTTACAACTACATTTGCCATGTTTTCACATATTTTGTAAATAAATGCATTTTTTGTTAATTGTAATATCATACAAATGTTTATGAATTAAGTTTCACAGAAGCAAAAAATTTTGAATTCTCACCCAAGTTTTAAATATCTCACTCAAATTTTTTGCTAGGATGAGAAAATCTCACTAAATTTTTCAAAGTTAGTGGAAACCCTGCTGAGATCAAATTAGTGAAATGCCTAAAATTAGGGGAATTCAAAAATCATAATATTATATTGCTTTGCGAACACCTCACATAAATAAAAAAAAACAGCATTATGATTCAATTCAAAATTCAATTTCACAAATAAGCACAATAAATCTATATTCATAGGATCAAAATTTATCCACCAGAATTTAAATAATTGTTTATTAATAACACCAGAAACATGTGTTTAAAAGTCATAAATATTTCACTGCTCCCCATAGCATTGCCAGGTTGTGATGTTATGTGCATAGCAATTGCCAACTAGAGAATAAAATTCCATTTACCAGTGAAATTGAAAAAGGTCGATTTGTATAAGTTTCATGCAAAAAATTAGAATTGTGCTAGTCTTTCATTCTTGGATACGACAAAAGTAAAATCAGATAACATAAAACATGAATATTTCCATGTATATAAAATATAAATAATATGAAGGAGTTGTCCTACATATTCGGTTCAAAGATCATTGATAAGAACATTCTTCGATCTTTCCAATGCTGTCAAAATGGAAAATCTGTAATAATATTTCCAATTGCTAAGGAACCATGGTATCCGATCATGAAATGTGCGAAAATTGCTCAAAATGGCACTACAAGATAAAATAACTAAAAAGCTAATTAAAATTTTAAAAAGGAATTCAAGAAGGTCTGTTGTACCAGGAGTTTAGTCTGGATTTTTACTGAATTTCAAGGGCTGTTCAAAGCTTAGATTTTTCACTACAGAAGATACAGACATCTTTTATTATGCAAAATATCTTCTCTTGCTTTGCGATCGAGAAAAGTCAAACTTTTAACTGCTATTTTAGCTATTCTTCATAACTCCAACTAGTCTAACTTCTGGCTATAGAAATCAGTATGCCTAGTTTGTAAGGTAGTGTACCAAATTTAGGAGTTCCACTGCAATCTGCAGATAGAAGAACCATTTTTTTTTTTTTTTTTTTTTTTTACTTTTTGCATCTTTATAATTATGCAGTTTTTAGTTTTTACCATTTCTGTGTGACGTGAGCATTGTTCTATAACCAGAAATTTCCCTACCTTTGGTGTAAAACTGCCCTGTTTCATTTATCCTAACGAAGAAAGCCTTTGAAACTAATTGATACCATAATAACAAACTGTTTCTGTTTTTAATAAACTGTTTATACTGTTATAATGAACTAAATTTTGTTTCAAACTATTTAAAACAGCAGAGAGAAAATTATATATATATATTTTTTTATACATGTATTTTTTTCAAACACGTTGACATTATACAATTTTAATAAAACCTGATGAGCTGTTTTATTTAAATTTAGTCAACACTCATTAATGAACACAATGCAAACAAATTAATTTTACTATGGACTAGTTTGTATTCCTAGCAAAATGCTATTACAATATATTGTTTTTTTTTAACATGAAATATCATTTTACACTAGTGTGAAATATTACACTAATTAATACTGTGCCAATAAAAAACAACTTCTCTTAGCATGAACATATTTTGTTATTGACCTTTTGCTCTAGTCTGTATTAAATTATAATTGTATTCCTAATTTTATATTATATATATATATATATATATATATATATATATATATATATATATATATATTTGAAATGTAATAATAAGAATATGTAAAAATAAAAAAATAAAAATACAATTCAAGTAATATTAACATCACCATAGAAGCAAATTCACTGCCATAATGCCGATAAGAGAAAAGAACAGAACCTTCCCAAATTCGATGATTAATCAGAATTAAATTCCTCTTCAGGTCTGAGTATTTAATTCTAATTAACCCAAACAAATGCCTGTTTCAGATTAAGCAATAGTACATTACTATAAATGCTTAAAATCAGACTACAGGCATCAAAAAATGAAAAAATGAAAAAAGGATACATTAAGAAAATTGTATTACCATGCGGCATGAATCATTCCTCTTCTACCACGTGTATACACGATCAACCTCAACAACTTAATCTAGAAGCACCGGAATTAACAAGTCGAAATTCTACCAGGGAGGCAGTACGAACGTTCACGGAAATACTCCCAAACCCGTCCAGTGAGTCTAAGCTGAAGACTGGACAAGCAATTCAGAATACAATTTCCCAAACATGCAGAACTGAATATGAATATGAATCATAGATGAAAATTCCTACTAAACAAGAATTCATAGGAAAACTGGATAATCGAGATTGCCACTATACACCATTATAAGGGCGCACAAAACGTAGTTTCAATACTGACAAAAGTTACATTTTTTTGCAAAAATAAAATTCAAAACATTAATGTTAATGCATCTTATTTTCCGATTTTTTGATTTTTCTAATGTTTTTGACTTAGTTTATTATTTTTCATTTTTATTTATTTATATAATTAATAAATAATTATATATATATATATATATATATATATTTTTTTTTTTCTCCTGTATGTTAGTCACTATAATTGGGAATGTTTTCTAGGATGTTATCGAGTGAAATTTGATACACTGAGTTGATAATTTTAATAACAAAATAGGGGGGATATGCATTATTAGTCGCTGTACTCAATAATTCCATAAAGTGCGCTAATTTATAATATTCATCACAAATTTTATTGATTCTAAGAGCCTGGTTTATTATAATATTTCTAAAAACAGATATATGCAGACAAGAGTCAAAATGTTGAATTTTTGATGTATTAAATTTAAAATCCTGTCTTTTATCATACAAGTTTATAACCATATTACAATTTTGTAAATTTAAATTTAAATCTAAAAAGTTTGCAACATTAGTGTCATTATTACTTGCATTTAATTGTAAATTTTTTGGATAAAAGTTTAATACTATAGGGATATTATTATTTGGGGATACACATAAAATGTCATCTATATATCTAAACATGTGCATATTATGCAAGCTTGGATTAATGTTTTTTTCATAGAAGTATAAATACAGATTAGCTAACAATGATGAGGCACACCCCCCTTGTGGGATACCAACCTGTTGTTTAAAAATAGTACCACCATGTTGAATATAATTCTCATAAAGAGTGAAATTAAGTAATTTTTTAAAAAGAAAATTTGAATATTTTAGGTTGATATTATATTTTTCAAAAATTCCTAAAATAATTCTATACAGATCATCTATATTAATATTATTAAACAAATCTTTGAAATCAAAGGTATAAATACTACGAATATTAGTAAGAGTTTTCAATTTCTTAACTACTTCAAAACTGTTTTTTACAATATGACAATTATTTGAGATTTCATCTGACGAGGATACTTCATGTAATATCTTTAATAATAATTTTCCAGCATTAGTAATGTAAGAATTATGCCCACTGGTAATGGTTCGAAAAGCAACAGGGGATTTATGAAACTTGGGTACTAAAACAATATATGGAATGTTATTACAACTATTTTTTAGATGGATTTGCTTATATTTGGCTGATATTCTATTGTATAAGATTTTAAGGTTAGTTTTATGTAAATTATAGATATGATTATTAAGTAAGTGTGACTGAAGGGTATTTTTATAATAATATTTACATATAATTGAGTAGTTTCCACTTGCCTTATTGACATATGTAATGACAAAATCATTTTGTATTTCTTTAATATCATTTTTAATTGAATTAAGTTTATATGAATTATTAATTTTCTGATTATATATATAATGATTTAAGTATTGCTCTATTAAGACTCTCCAAGGTTTAAAGGCTTCTACAGGGATTTGATATTTATAACTGATTTTATAAATAAATTTATTTAAGTCAAGAAATAAACCTTTACATATTAATTTATGTTTAAATTTAGTAGGTATACGGTACTTAGTACCCAGTAACATCAGTGATCTTAGTGCATCATAATTAATAATATTTAGATTTCCCGTTATAACATGCCCATGGTGTTTATCTACGAAGTCTTTGTATTTTTCTAAATGACAGTGGCAATATGACTCTTTATCCAATTCATAGTTTTGATTAATATCTACTGATTTGGCAATTTGATTATAGTTGAAAATATAACGTCCTAGCGGTTTATCATATTTATATGCAATTTTAGGATTTACATGTTTGACTGGAAAGTAATTGGAAACAGATTTTAAAAAATTATTTATCTTCAGATTATTTAATACAGAATTAGTAAAATTCAAGGTACAGTATTCATTTATTTTAGTATTTTGTTTTGATTCGTCATTAAAGTTTAAGTCTGTGACATAAAAATAACTATTAAGATTTTTACTTCTGGTAATGAGCAAATCATAGAATAAATGTTTAAAATGAACGTTATCAAATGCAGTACTTAGAAAAAGATTATATACCATATTTAATTGCTGTTTTTTAATTGCGAAAATCCAGTATTTACATTGTTTCCAATCAAAAGTAATTTTAAAATTTGCATGTTGCTGAAGGATGGCATTTTTTAGTTCTTTTTGATTTACTTTTATGATTGTTGAAGGAATTATAAATATTATGGTCTTCATTAGGAGAATTAAAGGACTTTTTAACTATATTATGATGGTTAAATATTTGATTGAGTCCATATGGAAAGATGGTTTTGTGTGCACAAATGAATTCATTTTCAAGAAACAATCTGTCATAGTAATTTTTTTGAATACACAGAATACTAATTTCAATGTTGTCGAACCCATGTTTAGAAAAATGTTCGTATTCAGATTTTGATTCATTAAAGGAAGATGCATTATTTGAAAAAAAATTTTATGTGATTCCTGTGTACGTTAATTCGGAGATGCAGAGGGTTGCTGGTTTGACCTATATATGACATATTACATTTTTTACATTCAATTTGGTAGATACAATTATATGTTTTACAGAAGACAAGATTATTGTTACAATTGATCTGATTACTATTAGCAAACGGACAAGTTTTACATCTATTAGAATTACAAGATTTAAATTTAAGTGTGTTATTTAGTGATGCATGGCTGTACGATTGAAAGTTATATGAAGTGAATAAAGAATACTGGCTGGATGTACCGAATGAAGATGGAATAGTCATAGAGGATAAAGGATATTGTTGGTAGCTGGATAACGATCTAGGAGAACCCCAACAAGTTCTCGAATACCGAGCTTGGATGTCAGAAAGCATCCAGTTGCCAGTCGCTAATTTTTTATAATAAGACATCATGTAATAGGGAATGATAGTAACCTTTATTTCCCCAAAATAAAGGCACTTGCATTAAAAAAAGAGACTCTTTAGCCAAGAATGCACCTTAATTCAATTACAAAGGTGGAGACACAATTACAACATAAGAAAGGTACCATTATTTTTCAAACTAATGGATCATCTAAAACACTATGAAAATATATAAACTAATGTGTAGACACATTAAGACCCGGATTAAATAAATGCTTAGGAATAAGCAAAACTAGGATAGATAGTGGAAAAATATACATATACACATTGACTATTCCAGAATAAATTGATTCAAATTAACATCCATCAATACAACATGAAACACAATATTTTACTTCAGAACTAATATAATCTAAAAATAATACAACCATTGCTGTAAATACAGAATTCAAATTCTTCCAATAAATATGCATTTATTTAATGGTTCAACAATTCAGAGATTCAACGTATGAAAGGCTACGTACGATCACAAAAACAATAAGATATTCAATATATGAAAAACTAAGATCGATCACAAAAACAATGGCTAAGAATAGAATTATTACCTAGGAATTACAATTACCAGAAATTTTAAAATGATAAGATAAGGGATAATGAGATAAAAATGAAGTTAAAATTTGACACCAATTCAGCGCAAATGCAGCTAACTTTAGTGTAATTCAGTACTAACTAATTAAAAATGAATGTTACCACAGAAACTCATATATATATACTATAATAACCCACTTCTAACTCTGTCAATCTTTGTAATACTCGAGGAAAAATTTGGCAATGAATTTGGTAGGATATCGCCATCTTGGTAACTTTATTAAAATGTTGCAAAATTGATGAAAATGTCACCAAATCAATAAGAATGTTGTCAAATTCATAAATGCCAAATTAATGAAATTAATTGTGTTTTGGAAGGTACTGTAATGATGTTTCAATAACATTTATCTATCAGTCTAATCCTGCCACTTGGCGACAAATTTGGTGACTTTTTAAAATATCACTAAACTAATCAAAGCGATGGCAAATTAAGGTTAATGTAACTAAATTAATAAAATGGCACAACATTTATAAAGATGATGTCTAATTGACAAAAATGCAATCTTTGCAAAATTAAGTTCAATTTCATTAATAATTCCTATTGCTTTGTGGAAACAGTTCCAAAGCGAAATGCTCCGTCCTTTGGGCAACAACAGTTCTGGAAGGTGGCTGTCCGCAAAGGGTTAAAATAATCACACCAAATTTTATAATATTCATATATGCTCAAAATATGTAAATCTATAACAATTTGAGAATAGAAATTTTGACCTCATCACAATACTTTCCTTTTACTGTAGGAAAAGAAAAAAGTAATTTCCGGAACCAAGTCGAATCTCAAATTACAGATAAAATTTTAAAAGTTTATATTATTATAAGTGAGTTAGTAGTTCTATGTGGTGTTCCTATCTCTTAAATAAACTGATTTTATTTCCCCCAAGTTTTTAAGCTTTTTATATTTTTAATTCCACTTGTAACTGTTTTCCAACAAATGAAAAAAAAAACTTTCATGCTGTTTGAAAATAACTACAGAAAAAAAAACTGCCCACATTTTAAAAATAGATCAATGACACATCTTTTAAATATGTTCACAATCATGCACAATATATAAATATATATTCTATTTCTCGAACTCTAGTGTACTAATAAACAATTAAAATCTTTAACAATAAGTGCAAATTGTTGCACCTAAAACATATGCTAACTATAATTCACACAACAGAGATAGACATGGTTTATACTTACCAAGAATGCTCTCTTTTAAAAACATTGGCACTACAGCATTGGCATAATACTGAAGCTCTAAGACATGGGGAAGCTTAATACTAGGAGAAAAATATTTAACTTTCACATTGTTGTTCTCTAAATCACTAGACATATATTCCATTTCAATAGTTTCGGTTGAAATCAGATCCTTTCCCAATAGTTCCACAGCTCTTTTGATGACAAGCATGGACTCACCAGTGAATCCAACATCACATTTCTTTCGAAGAATTTCACCTCGCAACCAATCCATGCTAGTCTGCAGTTGCTGCTGAGTTCCACCCTAACATGATTATAAAAAATATTTGCTGTTAATAAAAAAGTGAGCTAAATTCAAAACTCCTTAAACAAAACAGAATTATTAAAAACATTTAAACAGGGTTCTCACTCTTTATAAATTCTAAAAAATAAGGATTTTTTAAGAAATCAAAGAGCATTCATACGTGTATGTTTTAATGTATGATTTTAATAATAATATGAAATCTACTAAATTTTCAGTGTTTTCTATTTTCAATATAGTAATTATTGAAAAAAAAATCATTGAAGAAAATACTATTGAATTTTAAAACTTTTGCTACAGACATCTCTATGGAGGCTAATTTTTACTCTCGTTTTTATACTCTTTCTTCATATAATTGGGCTGCTCGTCGATTGATGGCAGAGATGCCGCAGACGGGAGTAGGATAAAAAAAAGATTTTAACACTTGAAGCAAAGAACATATAAGTATAATGCAAACTAGTAGTTGGAGAAGATTTGCTTTATTTGGCAATTGCATTCATTTTAAATGACAATTTGAATTTTGGTCTAAAATTGTTATTTTTCTGAAAATTTTACTGAAATCATTATTTTATCACAGGGGGTACAATTTACATTTATAGAGGGAAACATACTTTTTAAGGACATTGAGAAAAAATAACTACTTTAAGAACTTTTGATGAAAAATAAGTACTTTTAAGGGCTTTTAAAAATGAAAAATAAAAATAAGAACTTTCTAAGAACCATGAGAACCCATTTAAAATACAGATTAGAGATTATTTTTGTAGTTATTAAAAACAGTGCTTTTCGTTCTCCTGTCTGTGGAATGATACTAGTATTTGAAGAATTTTTTCAATCTGCGAAAATTGAATTCCAAAGAAATATGAAAAATGCATGTGAATATTCGTATAAGGATGGTAACTACTAGGATTTGGGAGAACATTTAAGGAAAGATAAAACAGTGTCTAAAAGTAGCTCATTATATTCATACTGAATTTTTCATCCAAATAACCTATTATATAAACTAAAGAAAATTACGTATTTAACAAAGTTTTTAAACAAAACAAATAACATTTTCTTTGTATAAATCTAGACGTGTTAAAACATTTAAATACTTAATATAATTATTGTACTCTAATATTTTGGAATGTACATAAAAATAAATTATTATTACCGTAAATTCCGGCGTATAACGAGAGCCGGCGTACATGTTGGAATTTATTCTTTAGCTGGTGAAAAATTCGTAAAAAAAAACCAGATAGTAGCAGAGCGTCACAATGGTGTGAAGTGAAAGTAGTCAACATGAAAAATAACGAAGTTTTATTTCTTCACAAACTTAAAAACATCAAAGTTAACACAAAGAAAAAATATCCATTTCCGTAATTTCGAGAAATGGTAACATTGTAGAGTTGAACACAACAAACTAAGTCTTGTCAATTTTATCAAGAGACTTAACAGCAGTTAGGCCTAACAGTATCGGCCTTTTAAATTGCCATTTAACCGGCGTACAGACAAGGATCTATCATAAAGATAATGATCTCACGTGAGCATAAGAATGCATCACGAAGATACTCCACTGATACAAGCACTAGCTTAAATAGCCCAGTATCATTGAAGTTGAAGTTAATGTTTTCCTTCCGGAGTATGCTAATCTCTAATCGGTTGAAGTAGAAATTAGCATAAACCGGAAGTTGACATCTCAGTTTGCAGGATCACTGACCATGGGGGTAAAACTTCTTAACAAGCAATCCGAAAGCGATTAGTCAATCAGAACAGAGTTACTTTAGGATTTAGACTGTCCATCGACTGATTCACGTACATGCTTGTTTACAACCAAAGTTTTTCTAAAAGTACAATGCGCATCGGCGTATAACGCGCGCCGCCATATAACGCACACCTATACTTTTAAACTGCATTTTACAATTTTTAGGTATATTCGCCGTATAATGTGCATCCATTTTTTACCGGAAAACCCTGAAAAGTACATGTGCGATACTCTTATCTTTTGAAATCATTTATTCGAAGGATTTCGCCAGGTGTAATAGTATACTTCTAGAACTACAACTCTAAGGCGCAAGCAAAGAGGGGGTGACAAATAGGCGCCATGGTACAGGATTATTCCGCTCATTCATACAGACTTCGTTTCCTCCTCCCTTTCGTGTGAAGTAAGAGGAGAACGATTTATCTTGGAACAAAGGCGTCTTTAGAATATGTGGATGTTAGAAGGTGAAAAAAACATTTACAAAAGGAGGCCAAATGCGTCATGCCAGTCTAGAAATAGTGTGTGAGTAGATAATAAAAGCATGGAATGAAATCAAACCTGACATAATTCAAAAGTCATTTAAAAAATGTAGTATATCTAATAATCTAGATGGAATGGAAGATGATTATTTATATATAGATCAGAGTAACAGTGACGGTGAAGATGAAACAGAATTCGATGATGTGCTTGAAGATATAACGGAAGCCGAATATGACGAACTTTTCATGTTATCCAATAATGAAAGTTCATAAGGTATGTCATTTCTTTGGAATAAAAGTGTTTAGATATATGTAGAAATCTTTTTTTTCATTCTCATTATTTCTTTATTTTTGCAGCTATCATTTTTATATCCGGCGCATAACGCGCACTCGTAATTTCCGACCTTATTTTTTGTGTTATAAGTGTGAGTTTTACGCCGGAATTTACGGTATTTAATTTTTTGCAGATAAAATATCTAGTAGCAGGTTTAAAAAATTTAGGAGCAGCTTATTGCAAAATTTTAAATGAAATATATTGTGTTTTTTTAAGTTGTATTTCAATAACTTTTCATCCATACAATATATTGTCGTGAACGTGTAATATTCCCTTTCATCTGGAGTCTTTTGGCTCTTTCAAAGACCAGACAGAGAAAACACTTGTGCAGGTATTATTTCCTATGACGTCATTCTAGGGTTACCACTGGGTCATTCCATGTCAACTCACACACCTCACAAGCGAGCTCTCATGAATTATTACAATATTTTGCAGGTATATTCCCATTTACTAGGTGGCATATTAATACCAAATTTTAACCCTCAGCTGCTGCTAATTTTTAAGATATGAGGGGTGGAAATTTTAATGTTTTGCTCCCCCTTCTCATATTTGACTGACCATAACTCTGGAACCAATAAAGTTAGAAACTTGAATTTGGTATCATTTGAAAGCTTGTAATATGAGCTTTAAAATGATATACAGCATGCATAGTTTTTTTTTGTATTTCAGCTTTTTTATATGTGACCTTGGATTTTGACCTTGAATATTTCCAAAACATATCATTTTAAAAATCTGAAAAAAATATATTTTGTACACACTGTTATGTTCCTTATTTGTACCAAGTTTCATATTGGGGAAACTAGGGGATCAGATATTATTTAAACTTCAATGTTTCTCGTGTGTGGCCAAAAATCAATACAGCATTTAAAGTCAGGTGTTTGTGGCTAAATGTGTCATAATCACACTGATAATGCAACATTAGAATGATGAAAGAACCATTTAATGTAATATACGAGTAGATTACGTAAAAAATAAAATTATACAGATTATCTTTTAAGTCAAACTTGACTTAACAATTACTTTTTCTTTTTGACAATGTTTGATTTGCTAGGTTGCTTTCTGTTTCTGTACTTTTATATGTCCTGCCAGTCGCTGTACTTGAGTCAACTTTTGTTAAAACAGACTGCCTGGACACCCACAAAATGTCAGAGTATGAAGGCTAAACAAATGATGGTGATGGACCATGTGAGTGTAGAAAATTGATCTGTATTTCATCAGAAGATGTATTCACATTAAGAACACAGCCCAACCACCAGGTAGAATCATACATGCAGGTCACAAATCCTTGTATTTCTTCTAATGCCAAAAACATACCTGCAGGAATTGCACACGTCCCCAATGAATATTCATTTGAGTTAGAAAAATACTTTACTTGGCCAACACCTTTTTTAACGGGCATAAATGAATGGAACTGCTGAGTGCCAGGAACAGTCACTGCTTCTGAAAAACGGCCTTCAAGTAACTTCTCTTCAGCGGCATACTCTTCTTGTGCTACATAGGCAAAGCTGATGTTCCGAATGTTTGATTTTGCCCAATCAAACACTTGACGAGGAGTCATAATTTGTTCACTGTACGGTCTTTGTAAACTGGTCTTTGCTGCCAAACGTTTGACCGTTCCACCAATGCCATCACAGGCACTCTTCCCATGGGAAGTTGCAAAAAAATGCCATTTAGCTGGAATGGCAAAATCATCTTCATGTATTGTCAGATTTAGAAAATTTTTACAATTTTTGTATTGACCTGAACATCCATCAGAGAAATAATAAATTTTTTTAATAGTAACTTTGCATATCTCTGTTAGATGACTTATAAGGTATTTCTGAAACAGATGAACTGCAACGGTATTGTGTGCCATGCAGTCTGAAATAATGGCTAAGCTTTCATGAGCTAAATTGTTTTTGTCATCTAAAAAATAGACAACAAAGGGATGAATTGTTGCTTGGGCATTATTCCAGTGAAAACCTTGTGCTGCATCCTGAAGAAGAAAAGAATAATTTTCAGCAAAATCCCCTAGCGCAATTGCTTCATTAATTTTTAAATTTACTTTTAACTCTTAAAAATGTTGCTTGTTCAGTTGCAATAAATGAATGCTATAGCAAGAGCTACAACTTTTCTATAAGAAAAGCAGTAAAGTCCTCACTAGATTTTACTAGTGTTTCTAAAGTTGATCTATCAGTTGATAGCCGCTGCTTAAATGTAATATTTTCAACTCCATTGGCATTAAAAAAGTCAGAAATCTTTAGTGCTAAATTTTCTGAACCTGGACATTCACTGCACTTAACAAAGTAACATGCTGGCTGTGCTGGATTACACAGATAAACAACGTTGGTATGTTTTTAAATAATCATTTTCTTCTTCTTTTGTGAAATTTGACAGAATAGCAGCCAACATCAGTTTTACATTCTGATGAATTGTACATATGCATACAGCATGTGTGCCACTGGCACCAGCTAGAACACAATTCTTTGGCCGAAGCTCGGCAAATTTTGAAAAGCCAACTTTAATTTCAGGATACAATTCTTTAAAGCGAATATAAATTTCTTCAAATTACCCAATATAAGATGCTTTTGTGCATGAGTTTTAATTCCATTGACATAAATTGAAAGAAAATCTTTTTTCCCTGGAATAGGAAATATTCAAGGAAATATTCCTGGAATTATTCAAGGTCAAAAGTCAAGGTCAGATATTAAAATCTGTATAATTTGAAACATTGAAGTTTAAATAACATCTGATCTCCTAGTTTCCCCCATATGAAACTTGGCACAAATAAGGAGCATAACAGTGTGTACAAAATATATTTTTTTCAGATTTTTAAAATGATATGTTTCGGAAATATTCAAGGTCAAAGGTCAATTTGAATGACCTTCAAAATTTAAAATTGTACTTTTGTATCATGTAATATATCATCTTAAAGCTTGTTTCAAGATCTTTAAAATGAAGTCAATTTTTTGTATGTCATGCAATTAGAATAGTAGTTACATGCATTTGAAAAGTACTCAGACCATCAAAATCTGATGATTTTTGATTTTTTGTAATGGCCACCAATCAAAAAGTATTTGTCTTAAAAATCTAAAAACTTGGATTTTTACTAATGTGTCCAAATACTACCCCTGTATAAAATTTCAGAAAAATCGGAGGGGATCAACTTGAAAATCCCATTTTTTTGGTTGATTTGACATGGAATGACCCCACTTGCAAAACTTCGAAGAAAGGTTTCCAGATTTGGCGACTTCCCAAATCTCCAAGAAGCACCTTGAAATAACGATTATTCTACGTGATATGAGATTTTCAGAAGTTTCTACAGCAAATCTAAAAGAGAATCATCACTGAGTTGAAGAGCAGTTGATGGGATACGAGCTGTATTGAACTGTGATTTTTGTCAATGTTTTGACAATAGTAGTAGTCGTTTTATGAAATTACTTTTGTTAATGTTTTGAGAATAACATCGGTTATTTTGTGAAATTAGTGAAGTATTTAAGTGCTGTTTTACTGTATATTGTTCCTGTTTATGCTGTGCTAGTGAATAAACATTTTAATTATTCAGAAATTTGAACTCATTCTTGTATCCTGCTTGCACACCCACGATTTCAAAGTATATGCTGTAATAATACTATAGAAAGGAAAACAAAATATATTCAAGTTTTTAAATTAAGTGCAACCACCTTTTTCCACATATTCCCTTAATCTAGGTTTGCTAAAACATTCTAAAACTCACTATAATTAAGCTATATCAATATTTCAAAATACATGTAAAAAAACAATGCCTAATGTCATTTATTGAAACTATCAAAAATTAAAATGTCTATATAAAAAACTGCAACAGAACAATATTTGACAACTACAAAATTTTGTTGCGAGTGGTGTTGCTTATGGATCCTACACATTAGACTTGGAAAAAGAATGGCAGCCAACTCGGGGGGGGGGGGGGGGGGGGGGGGGGGGATGTTGTTTTTTAGCAGTTTGAAGCAGGCATAGGATACTTTTTTGTACATTTAAATATAGACTAATTGATAATTTACCAATTTAAATTCGAAAGAGGAGAATATGTTACATATTAAAAAGTATTCTTAATTTTAGACATGCTGGTGAGATCTTTGCACCCATTTCTTTCTTTCATTTTTATATTGGTAGTAAGATGATAACCCTGTTGAAACCAAGAATTTACATATTCTTTAGGCTTAAATGATTACAGTCAAGCAAGCCGATAATTTTGATGAACAAAAATATTTAATATGGTACTCCTTGGATAAGTGGACTTAGGATTGCCAGTGAGAATTAACGTAATAGGGCATAGTAATATGAATCATTTGTATGACATATATTTAAAATTTCACATTCCAACTATAATTTGATATCCAAATTGTTTACCAGTAAGCAGCTTACATTAGCCAGAATGAGTACTGGCTCATACTAGCTGTAAAAAGCCCTAGAACTTTCAAATACTGCAGAGGTCTCCGACGTAGTACTTGTGAGCATCACAGTGATCTTCAAGAGGGTATTAAAAGACGTATTGTGTAAAGTGGTTCCCTTAATATACTGTAAGGTGGTGCCTTTATATGAGGGTCCTTATTGAAAGTGAAAATTCGAGAACCCTTTAGCAAATAGCTTTTAATGACATGATGATGATATGATTTTTTTTATGTCAGGGGAAGAAGCATGATAGACAATGAAAGAAAAGTTTAATTGCTTTTATTAATTTATGTTTGTTAACTGAATATTACAAATACTAAAAAACTTCATAAAGAGACAATTTTTTAAATATTTTCACTTTTTAAATGCACTTAGGGACCAATGCACTTAGGGTTGACAATTATTGGTTCAACCCCAAAGAAAGACTAAAAAATAATAATAATGAAAATAAATACCTTTCTATATTGAGTAACAAGAAGAAAAGCTAGTAGATGGGTGCTCAATAAAGACGTACAATTTGTAGCATCTAGAATGAAACAAAGTTTGATAATTTAAAAAAATTAATTTATGATTAAATGTATATATATATTCCATGGTATAATTATGCGCAAATACTAGGCAATAATTTTCTCAAGGATGTTTTAAAAGTAGAATTTTAACAAAAATAAATTGAAGTCATTAACAAAAAGTATAGGAAGACTGACTTGAAATTGCAATATAAAATTAAATATACTTAAAGTGTTCAAAGACATTAACATTTTTTAACAACTCTGGACCAAAGAACAGTATCATCTATAACACATGCACAATCTGTGAACATGAACTTTAAAAGCATGTATAATGAGACATTTTTGTAGGATTGCATTGTCCAATTCATGCATGACTACAACAAAGATGGAGCATGTGCTAATCATGACAGGCGATGGGCTATTAAACATCTAACTGACAGCATTGAATATTGTATTACTTCCTGATAATGGGTGTAATGCTTGAAAGTACTTAAAGCCTGCCTTTTCAAGAATGTTTTTCAATAAATGCATCAGTAATAAAATGCAAATAAATTTTGTCTATTTCCAAAGCTTTTTCAATTGAAATAAATCATTCTGTCGGGCAATGTAAATATATGTCAGCTGTTGTATGTAGGAACTTTACAGTTGACATACTTGTCTCAAATATCGTAAGAGTCAAACTGAATTGTCATTAATTAAAGGGCCTCAGTCAAAAGAGGTTATCTTTGACAATTAGCCAGCAACTGGTAAAAACCCAGTTCTAGAGAAAAGGCTGCCACTTTTTAGAAATGCAATACTTTTGAATGAGGCATTTTTAACTGATCCACTTGTATAGTGTGGCAGTCAATGACTAGAGTATCTAAAAACCTACAATGGCTAATGGAATCAGTAGGCTTTAAATTTAAGATCAAACAAAAAATATGACGTATAGTGTTATGGCCTTGTTTAGGCATCATATACAAAGGAAATAAAGTTACTTTCCAAAAATAATGTATTATCTCGAATATAATATGGCACTGAATTCAAGGAGATTCATTAATTTTTCATCAATGAATTCAGAAATAAATAAAACATTTAAAAATAATGAAAGCAAAGTGAGTTTTGAGCATAGCTTCCTTAATACCAACTTATATATGATTGTGTGCGTAAGTTTCACTGACAGAGTAAAACTCAACCCATTCTAATAAAATTTTGTACATAACATAAACTAATAATATTTCATTCAAATCATGATAAATTCTGAATTTTAAATTTTGATCTATGCACTAAGATATCTGAGGTCGAAGGTAAGGTAATGTTAACTCTATGGAGAAAAATTAATTTCAAAAAATTTGTGCATCAAACAGAATTTACTATTTGGAAAACAAAACAGAGCAGTAAAAATGCTTTTCACTGCTACAAATCTTTTTGGTTATAAATTTACATATGCAAAAATTCTACCCAAATATAAGCAACCGGTTCACAAAACTTTCAAATAAACTATTTTTACTTTTTTTTATTGTTTAACATATTATCATTCATACACACACATATATATGTATATATATATATATATATATATATAATTTGCATTGCACTGCACTGCACTGACTGAATGAGTCACAATAGCTGGAATCTTGGTTTGAATATCATTCGATCTGTCTTAGCTTTGAAACCAAGGAAAATATCTTCAAATTTCAACTAACAGTGACAATGCAAAGGAATAATCAAAAACTGAAAACATCATTGCTTAATTATCGAGCACTTACACTCTGCTAGAATCTTGCTTTTGGTCTCATTTGATCTATTTTAACATCCAAATTGAAGAAAAACAATCTAATATTTCGAAAATTAAAATTAGGGGAACTGATGCAAAGTAATAATTAAAAAATTAAAAATCACTTTTCAAAATGATGGAGCACTTTCACTTGAGCCCAAATCTCAGTTATGGCCTCATTTGATTCACCTTAGCTTCCAGATCAATGACAAGATCAAAAATTTTGAAAATCTGAAATACCGATGATGATACAAAGAGGTTTTCAAAAAGTTTACACCACTTGCCTCTCAAAAATGTGCGCTATTCCATGTTTATGCTTAAAATTGAAACGATTTTGATATTCAGTACTAAGTGTGTAGGTGTCACATTTAGTGGCCTCTAGTCATAGAGAATGTGCAAAGCGCAAGTGAAATGGCTAGTTTTAAATTAAACTTTAACATAATAATCATTTGAAAAGCTTTTAGATTCAAAGCACTGTATGAAAATGTTAACTATCAAAATCATCTTACTTCCCTCATTATTAATCCCATAATATTTGGTTAATTATGCAAAGTATTTCTTTAAAATTAACCAAATTATGAAAATAAGCATGTTTAGTCTACCTATTGTGTAATAATTAAAGGATGGAGATGGATGGATAAAGATGCTTGTGGGCTCTCAGTAATGATGGCGATACAAAATGAATGCACAATCACATCATTTATGTATAAAATTATTTCGTTTAGTAAAATATTTATTCATTTAAACTGGTCTACTATAAAATTAACCAGATGATAATATTTAAAATGAGTCACTTTAAAAACACTGCGGTGATTTATGCATATAGTGGGCATAAGCAGACACTCTGATGACAAAAATTTGTGTTTGCAGAGGAATCATGAGCTGCCCACATAAGATTTTTTTGTTAAACAAATGCTTATCTTTAAAGTTAGATCTGTTTTTTAATCAATTAACTCTTATTAATTACTAGCCAATACTACTAATCAAAGTCAACCCCAGACAGACTCCCCCTCTTCAGTGTTTTGACTTGACTGACTCATTGTAAACAGCAAACACTTAGTGAAAATATTATTCACACTAATGAGGAATGTAAGTCCAAATAAACAAATCAGAAAATATTAGTTTTAGATAAAAAAAAATTTAAACAGTTTAAATTTCCTTAACTTTTTACCCCAAATTGAAACCAGACAAAGAATAATTGAGCAAAATTTTAACTCAGCAAAAGAAACTTATCAGGCAAAAGTAATTATCAGGTAGAAAAGGGAGTGCCCTAACAAATAATATTCCAGTTTTTTCCTACTTTATTTTTTTAAGAAGGTGAAAGAAGGTGTTTTACTTCCTTTTTCTTAACTTGTAATCCTGCTAAAAATCAGATTTTGGGGCAAAAGAAAAAAAAAAAATTGCAATCTCTATCTTGATAATAGTCCTCTCAGTTGTGATTTTGGACCATCCACAATCTACCCGATTTCCTTTGGTATTTCGGGATTTGTAGCGGCAAAAATTGTAAGGAGTTTCTAAAGAGATTATGGCAAAAATAAGGAGTTTAACAGGCCCTTAAAACCAAAATGTGAATTTAAGGAATTCTTAGGAAGTTTTTGATGACTGTACAAACCTTGATTTTCTAATACAAAATACAAGTGTACAATGTACTTGGCCTGTTATACTAAGAATGAGTGTTAGGGATATGACACTAATATCAATGTCTTTCAACTCCTTAAACCAATACTATAAACTGGTACAGACAAATATTAAATAATAAGCAATATGATAAAATATATATTATTTAATTATAGAAAGAATTTTAGGCACTTAAATGGCATTGCAAAAATTATATTTTATGAAAATAGTTCATGCACAATCAGAATAAACCAAATAATAATTTGCACAAATTGCTACAAAAAATACTTATGGATAAAATACTTCATTAGTAAACAGCATAAATCAAAAATACAAGTATATCAACTGGTTTCTAAAGCAAATTTACTTTTCTTCAATGCAAGAGAAATAGTTCTACCATCAAAAGCAAAAAGGAATATCCTGCTGCTATTTTCAGAACCTGGAAAAAGGGAGTTCAGTTTGTTTCTGAAACCGGTTGACAAACTTTAATTTTTTGTTTATGATATTTACTTACTACTGTAGTATTTTAACCATATGCAAAATAAACCTATTTGGATGATAACCAGTTGACTAACTTAACCTATGAAAAAAGCAACATGTTGTTAGCAATAACATCACCAAGGTTTATACATTCTTACCATAAATAACATGAGAAGCTAAACTGTTAACTTCAGTTTCAAGACCATTTTTTGAAGTGCTACCTAGTTCTCTGCATGTTAAACTGGAGTCAGAAGAATCTGATACAAAACCATTGTTCACTTTAGTCTGCCTGTTATAAGAGGACTGTAAAAACTCCTAAAAAAAAATTTAAATGTAAAGTATTTATAAATAAAGTAGGAAACACATTTATATTAAATAATACTTGTATATATATAAGAAAAGTTAAATGCACAAAGCATAATAAAAAATTATTTTAATGTTAATTAAATGTTAATGGATCAATACAGGTAAAAGGGTTCAGCACTGATTGCTTGACAATTTTTTATGTGTGTGTATTATCACCTCTATATGTCTAAATTTTAAAACCATAATAATTCAAAAATCATCGATTTAAGTGCAACACACATTAAACTTCGGACTGTGCACAATTTTAAAAAGTTATTTTCTAAGGACCAAAATTAATTCTTGTATTTGTTAAAATGCATGATTTTTATAGGCAGAAAAAAGTTTCAGGTCTAATTCCCCCTTACATATACCAATATATAAATACTTTATACATAGTACTATACATACTAGTCTGTTTGTATTTAGCAGTGATTTGCTGTAAAGGAACACTGAATTTGCAATTGGACTAGTAAGATCACAATTCCTCAAGTCCTCCGGCCAAGCACATTTTTTTCAGATATAAAATTTTGCAAATTTTCTTCTCTGAAGAAGTACAATATAAACTGTAGGCCTACTGATTGCATATGCAGAAATGCAAATGGAATTCAAATTGTTCACAAAAATAACAATAGTACACAGAATTTGTCACCACAATTTTAGGCTTATGAAATTATTGTATAATTGATTAAATAATCATAACAAAATTTGCATCATGATAAATAAAAAAATTAAGCCATATGCAAGAAAGAGCTTCATGGTTCATCGTGAGCGAACTCGCGGCCGGGCACGCATCACAAAGAATGGGACTAAGAACCATGCTTTTCTATGATGAAGTTCTGATATTGCAATATTAACTTCTTGTGCTAAGAAATTTCAGATTTCCTTTTCATAGAACATCCCTTGTTTTCAATTGTTTATCTGTCGTCAACAATGTAAGCAAAGAAAAAATCCACGCATTCCTTAAATGTTTATAGTTTAGTAGGGTTCTCATACGTGCCCATTGTTAACAATTATTATCAATTCAAGTTAAATCCATTTTCAACTTATCCACTGGGGGAGGATCACCTTCATACTAGATATTTGATTAAGGAATTTAATTCTTTAAATTTAATAGACTTAAAAAGTCATTTCTGCAACTAAGATGGGCTTTTCGTACTAGTATCAATTGAAGACATCGTTTTGACATATTTAGTATAAGAAATAAAATAGTCATGTTGAAACAAAAATAATGACGATGATTATATGAGCAGAATATGAGATATTTAAGGTAACCAGTTTCTTTTTATGAACTGTTGCCATCTAAATTCTCATAAATTAATTTTCAGATTTACTATTTTCTTTCTTATGAAAATGTAAAATGCCCTCATACAATGAACTCTTACCTATTAAGATTTTACAATTTTTACTTTTGCAAAACACAATTAAGTTCAAAATAAGTGCTTTCTCAAAAGTGGTACTTTAATGAGATTATCAATCAAAATGGCCAAGTTATCAAGGAAAATTCTTCAACTGTATATTTATAACTGTATACAGTTTTTGCAAAATAGGTAGAAACAAACTTTATTTGTTTCCTTATATATTGATCTTAGACAAATACTTGAAATTATAAGGTTATGAATTTTATGAAAATTGTCAACTCAGTGGGGTAGATTTCTGAAAACAATAAAAATCTAACTTTTTGAACTAGTCCACTCCCATAGAGTAAACGTTCTAATTAGTAAAATATACCCAATGACTCCATTTTCCAAGCAGTTCAAAATTCTTAAAACAGAAACTTCTGAAGATATTGACAAAGACGAATTTACTGACTTAGGTCACCTTCCCATGACTATTACATACTTAAATTTAAGCTCTTTGAGGGGGGGGGGGGGAATTTAGGGATTTGCTTATTTTTCATAAAAAATTTTTAAGCAGTTTTCAGCAAATTTTGCAGGTAAAGAGATTGAATTTTTTTCTCAATTACTAAGAGGAATATTCTAACAACTTTTAATCAATGGTGGCACATGTATTTTTGAAAGAATTTTCAAAAAACATTTTACAACTCACAATTGATGATTTTTGGAAAATTCTGCATTTTATTAAGAAATTTTCTAATTGTAATTGCATGTATGTCTAGGATCAAAATTTAAGGAAATAAAACCTATTATCACTTTTTTTTTAACAACCTGTATATTGAACATTAAAGAATATTTCTGACATACTGCCAAACTCTTAATGAAACATTACATAACCAAAAACTCATATTGTTCAGTTATGTATGTTATAATATTAACAGTACATTACTGCAATTATGGATCTGACAGCGAATCAGGTTTATATGAAAATCAATTACAAATTGAGAATTTTGTTACAAGAATTGCATTTAATATTTAAAATGAATGTAATTGCTGTTTATGAGAAAAAACAATAATGTGTACTTTCAAATTAAAAACAGGTATCTGAAAAATAATAACTAAAATTGCTGCTAGAACATTGAATTCCCCTTCTACATGTCAAATAACCCTTCATTTAGCACACACTGTTTTGTATTTTATGCAGTTTAATGTATACAGGGAAAATATTGGAATGGGATAAAAAATTTTAATTTGGATTTTCAATGGATTAAGTTGCTTGGGGAACAATAGCACACAAGTCAACTACATTTATAAGCATGTCTGTGCAATTTATGCATCCATTCTAACTCCAAAACTTTTGCAGGATTTTCACAAAATAAGTCAATTGTGTATTACCCTGATGCTGATTAGAATTTGGTACAATTAAAAAAATTGCACTAGCCCTTTTCAAAATGATGCATCAAAATAAAAAAATAAAATAAAAGAATAAATATACTTTAATGCATTGGTAGAATGTTTGTTGTACAGTACAACCTTGAAAATCCAGACATCCAAAATCCGGAAACCTTCTTCCAAATTTTCGTGGTTTTTTTTTTTTTATTATAATTCCCTCTTGACTGACGAAGTTACGGATTTAAAACAGCAGGGTAAGATTATTTATATGAAATTATATTTTATAAACAAATACTATATTTTCCAGTCGACTTTCTGAACCCGGAAACGAAACAAAATTTTAGATGGACTGCCATAGATCGGCTCGTAGTTGGGGCGTGAATTACGTTGTTAGCATTAATCCCTCCTCCCCCTTATTCAAGTCACAACTCCCGATGAACTATTTCGCATAAAATATACATTGTTATTTAAATACGGAATTTTTATTATCAAAATTTCCTTTTCTCATTATTGAAAAAGACATTTTTCTGAAACAATGTAATTTTTAATATTAAACACTTTAAAACGTTATCATAACATTTTATCACAGATTGTTCAATTAAATCTAAAAATCCCGAGAATTCATATTAACCCTCAAGGAAATTTATTTTGTTCACTTCGTAGGACGAATTCCATTCTTCAATGTATTCTGTTTTGTCTTCAGAATTTCCTCCCCTTCCCGATATCTGCCGATTTTTTTGTTCTCGCCGAACGTCTCAGCTTGAAATCGACTGTATGCCTTTTTTGTTTAGAAAGCCATATTTACATACTATAGATAGCAAATAAATAACTAAATAATATCGTATCGCACAGAACTGAACAACAAGGTCATTAACACACAGACCTCTCAAAAGGGTCAGCTGCATTTACGATTAGGAACTAAGCACATTCCTTTCTTTGCTTTCCTTGCCCCACCACGTCCCAGTGCTGCTGCAGCCTAGTAATGACTCATCGTAATTTAGAAAAATCATTGAGAGGAGAGATATTTTTCTTTTTTGGAAAAGATATTTATTTCATCTACTACGATATTTTTTATATATTTGACTATTACTAATAAAGTTTTTACTTTTTTCAGAGTCATCAGTCCTTTTAAACATAACATTATATAGATGCTAGAAAATAAATAAAACTTTTAAGTTCTTATTTTTTGCTTTTCGTTCGTTAATAGCGAAAACAGTTTAAACACATTTACACCTTTAAATATATCGTCCAAAGTGCTAATCCTCGATCTTTATTAAATCTCGGCACTTAATTAAATCTTCCAGCGCTTCATTAAATCTCAACAAAGCCGATATAACGGAAGTTCTGCACTGTGATGATGATGTGCCAATCGCAAGTAAATTGAGCGATGGTGAAATTCGCGATATGATATTAAATAAAAGAAATTAAAGTAGTAATGATAAATGTGGAGAAGAAAAAATACCCATTGATAATCTTATGCAAACAATCGATCACGCAATTAAAGGTCTTGAACAAAGAAGCTTTATAACCGAGCAGAAATAATGTCCATCTACAGGATAAAGAAAACTGCTTTCCCATAAACCAAAATTAATGAAATAACAAATGTTAATTCGAATATTTAAACGAAATGATAAAATGTAATTTTATCATTTCGTTTCGTTCACACATTCTAAATTATTAAAGTGTATATTTTTTCTTAGAAATTTCTTTTGCCCTATTTTTTAGATTAAATAATATGTTTTAATTGATTAACTTAACTTTTGCCATTATTTTTACTAAAAAGAGTGCTTTATAGTGTATGTAGTTAATATTAAATCTGAATTTTATTCAAATTCTATAATCCGGAAAAATCGAAAATCTGTAATCGACAAAGTCCGGACGAGTCCGGATTTTCGAGGTTGTACTGTATACCATTTTTTATAACAAAATAAATAAAGTCACTTCCACTTTATTGAGCAACCTTTAAAAATATTTTAGTTCTTTAATTTGGGCAACTTGGCAATATTTAAAAAAAAAAATGGAAGGTAATCTTAAATAAATATATATTTTATGTAATAAAATTTAAATTAATGTGTACAGTACAACCTCGAAAATCCGGACATCCAAAATCCGGAAACCTCCAAAATCCGGACATTTTCCAAATTTTCGGGGTTTTTTTTTTTTTTTTTTTCCCGGATTGACGAAGTCGCGGATTTAAAACAACAGGGTTAAATTATTTATATGGAATTATATTTTATAAGCAAATACCGTATTTTTTCCGGTTGACTTTCTGAACCCGGAAATGAAACGAAAGTTTAGATGGACGGCCGTAGATCGGCTCGTGGTTGGAGCGTGAATTACGTTGTTAGCGTTAATCCCTCCTCCCCCTTATTCAAATCACAACTCCGGATGAATTATTTAGCGTAAAATATACAACGTTATTTAAATACGGAATTTTTATTATCAAAATTTCCTATTCTCATTATTGAAAAAGATATTTTTCTGAAGCAATGTGATTTTTAATATTAAACACTTTAAAACGTCATCGTAACATTTTATCACAAATTGTTCAATTAAATCTAAAAATCCCGAGAATTCATATTAACGCTCACGGAAATTTATTTTGTTCGCTTCGTAGTACGAATTCCATTCTTCAATGTATTCTGTTTTGTCTTCAGAATCTCCTCCCCCGCTCGATATCTGACGATTTTTTGGTTCTCGTCGAACGTGTCAGCTTGAAATCAACTGTATATTTTGCCTCTTTTGTTTAGAAAGCCATATTTAAATACTATAAATAGCAAATAAATAACTAAATAATATCGTATCGCACAGAACCGAGCAACAAGGTCATTAACACACAGACCTCTCAAAGGGTTCGGCTGCGTTTACGATTAGTTACGATTAGGAGCTAAACAAATTCCTTTCTTCGCTTTCCCTGCCCCACCACGTTCCGGTGCTGCAGCCTAGCAATGACTCATCGTATTTTAGAAAAATCATTGAGAGGAGAAATATTTTTCTGTTTTGGAAAAGATATTTATTTTATCTACTGCGATATTTTTTACATATTTGACTATTACTAATAAAGTTTTTACTTTTTTCAGAGTCATCGGCCTTTTTAAACATAACATTATATAGATGCTGGAAAATAAATAAAACTTTTAAGTTCTTATTTTTTGTTTTTCGTTCGTTAATAGCGAAAACGGTTTAAATGCATCAAAAGTGCTAATCCTCGATCTTTATTAAATCTCAGCACTTCATTAAATCTTCCGGCGCTTCATTAAATCTCGACAAAGCCGATATAACCGAAGTTCTGCACTGTGATGATGATGCGCGAATCGTAAATAAATTGAGTGATGGCATAATTCGCGATATGATATTAAATAAAAAAAGATCAAAGTAGCGATGATAAATGCGGAGAAGAAAAAATACCCATTGATAATCTTATGCAAACAATCGATCATGCTATTAAAGGTCTTGAACAAAGAAGCTTTATAACCGAGCAGAAATAATGTCCATCTACAGGATAAATAAAACTGCTTTCCCATAAACCAAAATTAATGAAATAACAAATGTTAATTCAAATATTTCACACATTCTAAATTATTAATATGTATTTTTTTTTTTCTTAGAAATTTCTTTTACCCTATTTTTTAAATTAAATAATATGTTTTAATTAATTAACTTAACTTTTGCCATTATTTTTACTAAAAATAGTGCTTTATAGCATATTTAGTTAATATTAAATCGGAATTTTATTCAAATTCTATAATCCGGAAAAATCGATAATCCGGAATCGGCAAAGTCCTGACGAGTCCGGATTTTCGAGGTTGTAATGTATTATCAAATTTGAGACTGAATGGTAAACTATGTACTGCTTAAATCAGATATTTGTACAACCAGATGAAAAATAAAAAATCCCATGAAACAATTGCATAGACAAAAACTCCTAAGCCAATTACAGCAATGATGCAAATAACCATTTTAGAATGCATTTTCTGTAACTTGGAGTAGCAGAAATGTATTTTGAGTAAAAGGTAAATTATTATGGCAGAGCAAAGCATAGTCCATTTTCAATTCCCAATATAATCAACATTTTTTTAATTTTGTGATACCTTTTACTCAAAAATTGCAATAGGTAGAAAGATGAAATTTTGTACATGTAAAGTTACTCGCCGATTAAAAGAATCAAAGTTTCAATAGTTAAAACAAATTGTAACAGGGCAAAGTATCTATTTTTAAACTGTGCATGCTCACAATATTTCATGCATACAAATAGCATATAAACGACTTTTAAACAGCTAATCAAAGCATGTACACTTGAATGAAAGTTGATTGTGTTCAATTCATCCCATGTCCCTTGTACCCCACACTGTAAGATGTTTCACTTCAAAAACTTAAAATCACTCACAATTGTTCAGTTAGCAATTTTATCAACATAATACTGAAAAATTATAAATATTATATTTGGCATGGAATATAAAAAATATATTTTGAAAATATCTATTAGGTAATGCTACTCGTCAGCAGATACAAGATTGATATGTCTCAAAGGAGTTTTTCAAATAACTTTTTAACAACATGCTCTTTTTCTTTTTACTTTTTAACTTCAGATTTTTGTAAGTTATTTGTGATATTTTTTAACTTTAATGATATTGAATTTAAAAATTCCTCTTTTGAATTAAAAAATGATTATTGGTGTTCAGAGACTAATTCTTGATCTACATTAATATATTTTGAAAGAAAATATGGTAATGTTTGAAGTACATGAGTCAGTGCTAGGTGATCGACAAATATTAATTGTAGATGAAAATGCAATTTATAATTAGAATATATTATATCTTTTATATTTAACTTAAGTGTGTTAACCCTTAGATTTTATTTAATGTTTCATTTATTATCATTTATTGGATATTTTCAAATGAATTTGGAATGTCCATGTCAGACGAGCAAAGCGAAGTCCATTCTAAATTTCCAATGAAATCAACATGTGTCTAAATTTTGTGATTCTTCAACAGAAAAATTACAATAGGAAGGAAGATGAAATTTTGCACACACACATAAAAGTGTGGAATCACAATTTCAATAACTAAAATGAACTGTAACAGAGTGAAACACCCATTTTAAAACAGTGCATGCTCACTGTGCTTCAAATATATATAAACAATACCTTAATAGCTGATCAGCTATCAACTTGCATGCAAGCTGATTTGTTAATCATGTTCAACTCATTCAAATTCATTTCAATTCAGCCAAACCATTCCAAACTATTAAAATTTATTTAATTTTAATGAAAAGAAATATTTTTTATAATGATTCAATTGTTGCTATAATTTATGAAAAAAAAATTATTTAAGATATATTTTATGAAGAAAATGCTGTTCACATTTGCAATCACAAGATCTAAGTTTGGCAGTAATGAACATCGGAGAAAGAGAAATTTTTTGTGTCTGACTTATGTTATACTACATGTTAAAACACTTGAAAGTTTATCATTTGAAATATTTGACTATTTAAAAATTCATGTATGTTAATGTGCTGAAAACGTGATGAAGAATGTATGACAACACACATTTATGTATCAGCAATTTAAATGTATTCTTGTATATTAAATATATTTGTATGAATTAAATGTGTTACTTTGATTTAATTGTTTTTCTGTATTCTAAATTTGTTTAACTTGATATTCAGATTCTAAAAACTTTGGTTTTCTTTTTGAATTAAGATTCTCAAATACTGAAATTAATTTTTTATACATTTAATTTTTTTAATCTATTTGTTAAATTGCCTTATGCTTCAATTTGAAATCTTTCACTGCTTGCTTACACACTACAAATGTGCAAGTCCAATCAAAGCCTGGCTTTTTGCTGGTTATAAATTATTCCAAAACCATGTATAAAACAAATCATAGAAGAAAAAAATCTAAATATGTGAGTCTAATTAAATATATCCTGAAATCAAATTCTGAATAGTTTAGAACGAAAACACATGTTTGTAGTAATGGAACATGCTGCAATAGTAATTATTTATTTTTTACAAGCCTACGTTTAATTATGAAGTACATTTATTTATATGCTTTTACAGGGTGGCCACTCTTCGGACATATTGAAATTCCCTGACTTTTCCAGGTTTTCCAGGTGAATTGAAAAGAAATTCCAGACCAGTAATTTTAACATAAAACGTGCGCACGCCCCTATTTAGTTACAAATTTGATTAAAGAATATTAACAATTTAACTGCACTATACAAAAAAAGTTATATTAAATCAGAAGAAAAAAATACACATTTTTTTTGTTTTTACAAATAAATTTTGACATTTTTAATAAAAATACATGTAAATGCAGTAAAATTGGACTACTGAAATCTTTAAAAGAATTTAATGGTTTTCATTGAAGGCAATAAAAAGAAATAATCTAAACTGATGTCCTTAAAATGGGCATTGCAAATTGCTCGCAATGACAGAGATCATTAAAGATATGCAATAACAATACACTATAACACTACACTATAACAAGCCACAGCCATTAAATAATTAATGTCAATTCAGCAATGTCAAAAGAAAGTCATTAAAATAGAAAAAAATATAGTAAAATGTATATAATGTACAGAAATGCCAACCTCTGAAAGGGGTCATCGGTAGAAAAATCAGGAGTTTTCAGTAACACCGCATCGACTATAAGTAAGAAGATTTTACGTATATTGACAATATATATTTTAAAACCTTAGAATAAGTTCAAAATGTAGTCTTGCTAACAAACTGAGTTAATTACAACTGAATGGCACTCTATTTATGTGAAAATAATTAAGAAATTAACCTGTTTACTTAACCAAAATATGAAAATAAGCTAGTTTAGTCAAGTTAATGTCCAACAATAGGGAAATGGAGATCGATGGAAAATGATAATATCGAACTCTCGGCAACGCCCGAGGGGGACGGGGGACTGTATTTCACGATCGTACTATTTATATGAAAATAATTAAAAGCTTAGACTTTATAATCAACCAAAATATGAAAATAAGCTAGTTTAGTCAAATTAATGTGCAAAAATAGGGAGATGGAGATCAATGGAAAAGGATAATTGCTTACTCTCGGAACGCCCGTGAAAAAAATACTGAATTTCACGATCGTACTATTTATGTGGAAATAATTAAAAAATTAACCTTTATAATCAACCAAAATATGGAAATAATCTTGTTTAGTCCAGTTAATGTGCTACAATAGGGAGATGGAGATCGATGGAAAAGGATAATTGCGTACTCTCGGCAACGTCCGTGAAAAAAAAAAAAAAAGATTTCACGATCGTACTATTTATGCGAAAATAATTAAAAAATTAGCCTTTATAATCAATCAAAATAAGAAAATAAGCTAGTTTAGTCAAATTAAGGTGCAAATATAGGGAGATGGAGATCGATGGAAAAGGATAATTGCTTACTCTCGGAACGCCCGCGAAAAAAAAACTGAATTTCACGATTGCATTATTTATATGAAAATAATTAAAAAATTAGCCTTTATAATCAACCAAAATATGAAAATAAGCTAATTTAGTCAAGTTAATGTGCAATAATAAGGGGACGGAGATGGAGGGAAAAAGACAATGGTGTACTCTCAGCTAAGGCCGAAAAGAAGGACTGCATTGCGCAATCTTATAATTTAAGCGAAATATAATTTGTTTAGTAAAATATTTCTTTATTTTTACGCGCACTATAAAAATAAATTAGGTCTATTGTTCTGATATGAAATCATTAGAAGAGGAAAATGGATGCAAACTGATAATTTTGGACTCTCAACAAAGCAGGAAATATGAATTGAATGGTAGGATGCATGGATTTCACGGGATTTTCCGTAGTTTTGGGAGTAATGTCCGTAAAACCGTAAGATGAAGTAAAAATCCGTACAAACTACGGAAAATCCATAAAGGTTGGCATCTCTGTACTTTGCGACATTTGTCCAAAATGGAGCACAAACTCCGCATTTTTGCTTTTATACGGAATCAAATGGACACATGGTAACCTTTATTTAGCGTTTACGAGTACGGCGTAATACTTGGCGAAATTTTTCAAAAATGGCATACAAACTGGGTAGTTCTGTTTTTATATGGACAACTAGTAAGAAAAAAAAATTTCCAGAATTTTCACAAAATTCCCTGACTTTTCCCGGTTTTCCCTGACCATTCTAAAGTTCCCTGACTTTTCCCGGTTCTCCCGGTTTCCAGGTTGAGTGGCCACCCTGTTTTAATAACTCATGAATTTAAATTTGTTCACAAGTCACAATTTCCTGAAATAAAAATCTGATGTAGTCAGCACATGGGCACCTACAGATCCAAATTCATTTTCCCTTCATTTCTTTCCTAAATCATTAAAGTGAATTTAATTGCATGAAATAACATAGATAATTATTTGAAATTACACTGAATTTGTACTGGACATATTTTCAAAGGTGATGCTGCAAAAAAAAAAAAAACTACAATATTTTGAGAATGATTAGTTTGAGTTACGGGGTTGGTCTTATTCTTCTTGTCATCAAAAATTACTCATGAAAAATTATTTAATAAATACATTTAAACATATGCAGTTTTTTATTTTAGAATTTGATTATATTTGTGGGACATTTAACAAAAAAGGACACGTTCTTTTTTCTGAATCATACCAAAATCTGATCAGTACCAGAGTCACCCACAAATAACTTATCTATCTAATTTTATGAAATTCGGTCGATTAGTTTTTCAGCTATAGTGAATACATACATTGCACTGACAAACAGACACTCAGACATCATGCTAATTTTTTTTTTTTTTTTTTGAGGGGGGGGGGGTCTAAAGTGCATGAAACTTGTAGATCTGGCAAAAACTCAAGTTGCGATTTTTAACATGATTCCAATTTTTTCCCCTATACATTACCATGTATTGTAGGGAAAGTAAAAAGGACAGCTAAAATCAATAAGAGGAAATTGATATAGGAGCCGAGTTTAAATAATTTTAATACTGAATAGCTACTAACCTTAATCGAAAATGGCTGGTTGAAATTCACTCTAACATTTCCATATTTCAAATGCATCACTCTCCATAATGAATGCAGTTTTGAGAAGAAACTTTTCTCTTCAGAGTGGCCCTATATAAATAAAAACAATACTGGATGTTTAAAAATTTAAGACACTCAATCTGAACTACAATTGAACTACTTCTTCTTCAGGACAAGCAAAAAGCATGGCCTCACTTACAATTTAGAGTAGCTGACTGAGATCTAATGATATGATTAATGATCATATTTGTGATATGCTGGATATTAAAATAAATATATATTTTACAATTAAAGAATGTTCGATATTTGCATTCTAAATAGACAGATCTACAGATATTAAAGAGAAAGCCCAACTACTGGCATTTGTTCATATTACGGAAAATAAAAAAAATAGAACAATTTATAAATTACAAAGAATTAGAACAAACCATCACATGTAAAAATGTCTAACATTTGGAATGAATATTTTAAAAATATAAATCTATCATGAGAATCATGTGTGGCAATATACACAAATATGTGGGAATATGCACATCAATGGTTGAGTCACTATAGGGTTTTGTAAAACAAGCAAAAAAAAAAAAAAACTACTCATAGTTTTTTGTATCAGCTTCAATCGCAAAAACACTAGAAGAATTACTAATTATCCTGAATGAAACAAAGATGGTAAATTAGTTAACAGCAGGCCTCTGAAATCTTGCAAAACTGTGTGAAGAACTTAGATCTGAGTATTCATACCTTCTTCTTCATACTGATATCAGGTAGTTGTCTAAACAATGAGTATTGAGTTGTGTTTACGGGGTAGAACTACTTGCTTCTTTTAACAAGAAAATAAGCATGAATGTTGTTAATTGTTGAAAATGTTTTTTTTTTTGTGTATAATTCACATATATACCAGTTACATGTGAATAAGTGAATAGTAAATTCCATTATGCAAGGAAGAGATGAAAACTTATTTAAATCTTCAGATAACATTGCCACTTTTTAAAGATGGTAAAATTTTAGATTTTAAAATGGAAATGTTTTCAAAGACAGATTCAAAATATAATAATAATAATTTTTGAACATTTAACTTCATTAGAAGTACAGATTTGTCATTATTTTACTGATACAGTATGGGATCTATTATCCAGAATGCTTGGGACTTTGGACTTTCTGGATAAGGGGTTTTACTGTAATTTGAAACACTTTTTCTAAAATCTACTGGAATGTTCTACAATGTTGTAGAAAATTATAATTCAAATTTTAAGCATAAATGTATTACATAAAGTTTTTTAAATCTATATAAAAAAGTATACTTAATCAAATAAAATTACATATTATTAAAAATATATAATGTAATTAAATTAGAATCTGATCTAGTTGTTAAGAAAAAATCATGAAAAAGAGCCAAAACATGAAAGAATGTTTATTGAGGCTTGATAGAACGCAAGTTTACACTAAAGACAATAACATTTATTAATTTTAATTAACATTATAGCACCATATTTTAATATATCCTGCCAAAATGGCTGTATTTCAAGTGCCAAAATTATTGTTTTAATACATCTTTCTAAAAAATATCCCTTCATTTCATTACTTACAAGTTTGAAAAGTAATTTTATCACATAAAGAATAAAATAATTAATGAAATCTTAGTCAATTATAAAAATTGCAACTGACTACAATTACAATTTTTGCAATTACAAATTGCAAAAATTGAAAATGTCTTTACAGAAAAATAGAATATAATGAGGATTGTATACAAATGCTGATTTTCATGATATTACTAGATAATATTTTCCAAATTGCTACAAATAAATGAAACACATTAAAAACTTATCAACATACAAAATTAAAATTTTGGGTCAAATGTAAGCCTTAGTTGCTGAGTGAGCTTTTATTAAAAAAAAAAAGAAGCACAATGTTGGATTGGACCATACCAATTTTTGAAAATGCAAGTGCAAATACATATGTAGCTGTACATAATATTGTAACCAAATTTTCCAACATTTACCTTAGACCATAAGTATAATCTATAGGTATTAAACTGCTGATACATCAGTAAAGATGACGAAGAGTCACTCAGCAAATGCAGAATAATTGAATAGGAACTAGAAGTTAAATCATATGGCAATGTTCTCCAAACTGTTTCAGCTCAAAACTTAAAGAATTTGCAATTAGTCAGAAAGATGCTGAAATGTTATTAATATAGAATAATGCGTAATTTTATACATTGCATATTCGTAAAACATACCCAGAAAACCATATTAGGTTATTTTAAAAATCCAGCTTAATAAAAGTGACATGCTTTATGGATTTAATTATGTTCTTTGGAAAAATATCACAGTTTAGAAAAGAAAAAAAAATACATTCAGTTTTTCTACATACTTGCAAATTCCTTAATAACATTTTTTTTTTACTTTATGTATTCTAATCTATCTATGCTATAATGTACACAATAAAATTAAACATAAATATAATACTACATCATTCTTTAGTACATGCAAATTGGGATCAGTTTATTTTTATCCATTGCTAGAATTATAATATATTTTTCAAAATTAGTTCAGAATTTAATTTTTTGTTTTATTTAGAATAATAAATGCAGGCCAAAAATATCCTGTATTTACTATTTCTTTCCACTAAAACATTACAGTACTGATATATTTTAACATCCTATAACTCTTTAGCAGTACAACTAAAAATTTTGCTGAAGTAACTTCACTAAATATCACTCCACTCATTACATTGGAAAATGCTGATCTCACAGTGAAACTATAATAATAGTTTACTATTTTAATAGGAGGAAATACATAATTTTAATCTTACCCCTAATTGTTCAGCAACAAAGTTCCCTTCCATGGTTTCATAAGTTATAGACACAGGAACTACATAACAATCTTCAATACTTCCTATAAAATATATGAACATTATAAAGCCTTCTATTTAAGTATTACTATTTTAGTGGAGGAAAGTATTACGTTAAACTGTGTTTTTAAAGTTGAAAAAATTTACCAGTCCAGTACACTGGAATGAAAGAGAATAAATAAGATATAAATTTGCAAATGAATACTTTATTATATTCATAAAATTTAGGTTTTCTGACATGACGATTGGAACCATAATTAAAACAAGATAAAACCACAGTATGTCAAAATTTAAAAAAACATTGATTTTACAGTTAAAAAAGGTAAATGGTGTTAGTTAAGAAAGCTGCTATGTGCATTGTTTACTCTTCTCTCTTTCCTATCCAGTCAGTCCGACTTACACGAAGGTAATGTGTAAGGTACCTGTTTGGACAGCGCCACCCAATTTAGACTGTAACCCAATGGAAGCGGCAACCACTGAGACCGTACCATCATACCCTTAACAAATCACCTTTCAGATGGACTTTCGGATCTACAGATTTAACATACTAAATACTATGCATACAAATGAAGACAGTTTTATGTTTATTAATTATACACAACAACGTAAATCTTGTAAGGCACACTACTTTTAAGTAGAGTTTTTTAATTGTTTTGATGTGAATAACATCTATGCTTGGGCCTTGGGGGTATCTGTGGTAGAAATCGGAACATTGCAAAAAAGTAAACACTTAGAACACTTATAACCTCCGAACCTAATAGATAAAAATGTGAGTCAGTTTCCTTGTTTTGTCAGACAGAGTCCAGATTATGAATATATAAAAATAATTTCAATAACCTAATAATCTGAACTTTAAAATAAAATTAAAAAAAAAAAAAAATTAAAAATATATGTCTGAGCAAATATTCTTTTTCCCCCCTTATTTTGACTTAAAAATATCTCTGAAACTTTAAGAAATAGATATAAATAATAAGGGGCAAAAGACAAAAATATGCATTAAGATAATTAGTTTCAAGATCCATATTTTATTTTTTAAAAAAGTTCTTATAGTGTTCGAGTAACAATTTTGTCACGTTAGAGACTGAAACTTTTGGGAGATTGAAACTTTTGTTTTTCAAGTTTCTAATACTTATACATCAATAACTAAATGTGCCAACTATAAAAAATATGCAAAAATTTGTATCTCTTTGAAAACCCTACAAGTGAACAATATAATTGAATTCTGAATCAAGCTCTTAATTTTTTAAGTTTAGTGGTTATAATTTCGATATTTTAGTATTGTACCCTGGGTTTTCCAATGGGTAGAAAAGCTGTAATATTTAAAATGTCATGAGTCTTCCAACTCAATGTGTTTACTTATTCCTTGGTGAAATAGTGATGCACAAGCACAAGATACTTTGTTTTGTTTTAAAAAACTTAGGCAGTAAAATAAACTTGGGGATTATGATTGATAAAGCTTGAACAGAATAGATGGAAATATATTTGAATATGAACATATTCAAGTACATATTCATGTAAGTATTTATGTGCCACCAGGCAGATTAACTTGAATCTAAAATCTCAGACATATATATTGTATAAGTTTAATTTAATTACCACCAAGTGAGTTTAAAATACTGCGATATTTTGTCATGGTCATGGAAGTCTATGGTCAGAATATCCAGATAAAATTGGTGCAAAAACTAAAAGTGCTAGCTAGCTATCAGCAGTCAGTTAGTAATTTGTAGTTCTTTGAAAGCCTGTAAATGAAATAAATGAGTCTGATAAAATCGCATAAACTTATTGAACTTTACTAGTTTTATTTTACAAAATATTATTCACACGAAACCATTTCAGCTCTATTGAACTGGAGCCCTACTGATTTTTTTAAGGTCTTTTTTATATTTGGAAATTTGAAAAGAGGCCTAGATTTCTACAAGTTGCTCTGTTTTGCATAAATGGTGTTTTGTGAATGGTACTTTTCCACACATGAATTTTATGAAAAGTGCCTTTTTTCATCAGTAGTTTTGTGGAGGTTTTGTGAAGTTTTGTAAAAGTGATCACAAAAATAGACCCAGAAATCTTCTAAACACATTTGAAAATGCAAAATTCAAGTATTTAAACAATTAGAATATATTACCTTCAGATACAGAATGCACAATTGGAGACAGTAAATTACTATTCACAGCTTGTGGCTTCCCTGTCACAGAGCGGCTGCTTTCAAGAAACAACTGGAGATTATGGCCACCTTTCAGAGACTTGACAACATACTAAAAGTACAGTTATGTTAAGGTAATACAAAACTAATCACAAACAATATATTTTTAAGGCTGTTATGTGGCTATTTTTTAAAGCTATTTTTAAGGCTGCTGAATGTAAGGCTGATGCATGAGAAAATAATCATATTTTCAACAAACTTTAATACATAATATTTACAATTTCGATACATAATATTTACAAATTTGAATAAACATTTTTTTAAATATTTATTTGGCAACAAAACGTTAATTTTGAATTAAAACAAATATATATATATATATATATATATATATATATATATATAATTTCACTATCTATTTATATGTTCAATAGAGACAAATATTGTACTTAGTTCATAAAACCAGAAATTTTTAAGCATTATTCTCCTATTATAAAGTTATTTTGGGGGGACGTGAAACATTTTATTATAATTATTATTTACATAAACGTGAACCAAGTCTGCTATTAAGAAGTAATAGGTGCATTTTACTAGGAAATCAAAAATTGTATTGAGTTATTCAGATCTTATTTTCTTTCATTTTGCCTGCAACAACAGCCTAAATGAAACATAAACAATATAAATATATAATACAATGAATTTTTGTTATTTAGTGTTTCCTTGACAGAAACAAAATGTTTAGTAAAGGAGTGATATAGACAAAAAGTGTTGTGAACCAATTAATTTTTAAAGTCTCACAACAATATAATAGGATTAATACTTATTATGAAGATATTTGCCCTTGAATCATTTTTTTTTTTGTCTCAGTTCTCCCACGATAACTTATAGCATTTGTATAGTCCTAAACCACTGGCTCATTTCTATTTTTGAGATTCCCGCTGTTGTTCTTTGCAAACTACAGATACTGATAATAGGGAGATTTGTGCTTTCATAAAAGTTTGATCAAAAAATTAGAAGTATTTCACATATTTATAAAAAAAAGTTAGAAATTGTCTCTTAAAATTTTTAAACAAAACACAAACTTTTAGCTTTTCTAGCTCTTTTGATTAGGAAAAATAAAGGAAAATATCCGAAAAATTGAATGAGCTAGAGGTTTGGGATTAACATGGGAAAGCTAAAACAAGCAACTAGAGGGAAAATATCCTCTCAAGTCATCAAAATTAACTTATAAGCATCATAAATTCCTTATTCTAATAAATATCAGGAATAAAATCAATATTGTTTATGAATCAGACTCTAGGCAATGAGTAGACATGTATCTTATAGAGAAGCAAACTCTGGTCTCCTTTCTCTAGCACTGAATTTAAATTGTAGTTATGCATTTATTCTTTTAAAGGATCTAAAATTTTGCTGTCTGTTTCTCAGCTAATTAATGTTTCAAACTGGAGGATTTTTAAGACGCATACGAACTCTCTAAATCAGTGATTTCCAATCAGTGTTGCACAGCACCGAAGGGTGCAGTGAAATTCCTCAGGGAGAAAAAAAATTCTTTTCACATAAAAAAAATTACATTCAGAAAAAACACTTATTACACTTGTAGCATTTCATCAAAAAAACAGTCACATAAAACAACATTATGCAAACATAAATAAACAATTGCCAGGCAACCAATCCAGAGCCCTGGCTCTACTTGAAGGTTTTGGCTTCCACCCCCTTCATACACCTCTGCTGTGCTTTGATAGATTGGCAGTTGTATCATTCCTTTACTTCATTAATAATGTACATACAAGTTCCCACGCCTCAAGCAGAATTTTTTTTTTAGGGTACTTAGAACTTAGCAATACAATTGATCTTCCATATAAATGCCTATTTTTTGTATAATATTTGGCTCTACCTAACACAGTTAATTTCTGTAATTTAAACTTTAGAATATTATTTCAAAACAACATTGAATTATATAAATAAATTTGCAATGCACAAAATAATAAAAAAGTGATACAATATTACTCCTTTTAAAATTTCATAATCAAAACACATTTAATTATATTCATTAAATATTTCACAAGTAAGAGTTACACATCTAGCAGAAAAATTTTCGATGGACAAAATGTGTACAATCAAAAATACTCTGAAAACAAATCTCTTTACAAAAAATAAACTGACCAATTAATTTTTGTAATAAAATGGATCAAATAATAAAGGAGGATTGAAGGATATAACATTAAAAAAATGAAACAAATATACATTAGAGAGAAATAAATGAAAATATTATGAAATAAGTATTTCTAAAAATATTTAATATATTCTTCCATAAAACATCCTCTTAAATATACTTCTCTAAGTATAATCATCTTCTTAAATATACTTCTGTAGAGCCAACTGCTCTACCGTGCTGAAAACACCGGTTCTCGTTAGATCACCGAAGTTAAGCAGCATCGGGCACGGTTAGTACCTGGGTGGGTGACCACCTGGAAACACAGCGCACTGTTGGCTCATTTCAGTTGACGTGGAGGCCAAATGGTCAAGGCGAGCGTTTCCAGTATTTGATCGGCCGCCACGTTGTGGGTTCGAGTCCCAAGTAAGACATGGATGTTTGTGTTGTTGGGCGCAATGTGTGTTCCCACCCCCACTGGTGTGCTGGGGCAACGTCTTTGACGGCTAAAAGGTTCACTGTTCTGGCCAATGTATAGGCGAAGATGAAAGAGTCAATGCCTGGCCATTGGGAAAAAAAATAATATATATATATATACTTCTCTATACTAAACAAAAATAATTAACATTTTCTCAAATCTTTATTCATTCTATTAAATTTTCTGGCCCTTCAGAGGTCTGTTACTGAAAGGTATTACTAAATTTCTAAAAACATCACAATATTATTTACACATGTTCCATTATCATTACAATTTGAAATCTTTATTGTTTTTACTTTCCATAATACATAGGATAAGTAAAAGAAGAGTATTGTAATTGGATTTAAAATCTGACTATCTGATATTGATGGATTTAGATATTTTGTGCATCACTGAAGAAGCATCAATCATTTATTCAATGCCGTCTGTAGACACGAGAACTCTAGAAAATATTGAATATTTCAACTGAAATTCGCAAAATATTACTTTACATTTGCAAAGCTTATTGATTTTTACTAAAATTGAACCAAGGGATGGAACTGGAAATAATTCCTAACAAAAATATGTGTAATGCTGAATGAACAATGATTTCATGTGTAATTTCTTTCAGTTTAAAAACAAATGGCAATTTTAAGAGCTAATATACAGCTTTTGAGATATTGCATATATTTTTAATTAAATCAGAAAGAAAATTCCCAAAATTAAATATCCTTATTTTACATATATCATCTATTTATTTTCAAAGAAATAAATAGAAGTAAGTATTAACCCTTTGCGGACGGTTGACGTGTCCGCATGTCAACTGCAAACTTGCATTTAAGGATTGTCGTCATGCATTCGAGTCGGAGAAAACTTTACCCTAAAGGACAGCCGTCACAGATGAGCATTTTCATATGGAACGCTTATATTTAAATTTTTTTGTCTACTAGATGGAGATAAATGTCCATGCGAACAACTTCAATGTATTTTGCAAATACTTGACCTTGGAATAGGGGGGATCCAATGAATTATTTCTCCATCTGGAGTGGTGAAACATGCTTTGTAATATAAACAGAGAACACTTCTCGTATCTACTGCAATTTTATAATTGAGTTTCGGTTCTCGTTTTGTTTTTCGCTTTATGATTTCGTCGGTGAATCATAGGAATATAAGAAAGTATTTTTTTTTAAGTTTGGGTTTCAGAGGAATGCGCGGCACTGAAATTATTAGTTTATTTTGGATAAAAAAATAGCTGGGCCAGAACGGTTTCTTTTTGGGGAAGAATAAACTTGTATGATAAACGAACCGGGAAGTAATGAAAGTGATGCAAATAGTAAAGATTCATGAAACTGTGGTATTTCTGAAGATGAATATGAAAATGCAAGTGATTCTTCAGATTCTGAGCATACTATTATTACAATGCTGCCAGCTTCAGTACCCGTTTCTGCAAATGATGTTTGGACAGGAGATTTAAAAGATCTGAATTATTTTGAGTTTTTGAGCATACTTGGAATCAATCACAATATTATGCCACCTAATTTAGATAAAGAAATTAATTTTTTTAGCATATTTTTCGATGATGAATAGTAGAATTCATAGTAAAAGCAACTAATGAGTATTCTGTATTGAGATTCGTATGAAAAATATACATGAAATAGAAAATAAGTATTTTTTTTATTCCTGAAAAAAGTAGATTGCTGTGTTCAACAGGTGATTTTTAGTGAATTTTTTTAGAGTTAGGCTTAGCGCAAAAAATTAGCCGTCCTTTGGGAACAGTTCAGAGGTGAAGTGCTCCATCCTTTGGGCCACGGTAGTTCCGAAATGCCGCCATCCGCAAAGGATTAAGAGTTCATGTTTTATTATAGTTTTTCCATCATATTGCAATTTGTTATTTTGTAGTGAAAAATGTAGGTTGGACACATCATATTTTGGAGGTTTGCAAAATTTATATAAAAAATAAAGTAATAGATATAGAAAATTTCAGAACACTTACACTCTGAACTATTGATCTGTACAAAACATCTTCATTGCAGTTTCCAAAGATTACACGGTTTTTAATAAATATTGCCCCCAGCATTCTAAAAATGCAACTGAAATAAAAAAAATAAGCAATTGACATATCATATCTTTGAAATACATCTGCCAAATTGATTAAAAAATAAAATTTCACATATAAATAAAAATTTTAAATCTGTACAATTATTTCATAATTAATTTTCTACAATATGGTAAAATTTTGCTTACAATTTACAATATTTTATTTCTATATGCTTTCAAATATATATTAAGAATTAAGTTTATTAAATCCTATTATATAGTTCTATTTTCATACTATCAAAATTACTGGAGATATTATTAACTAAATTTTCAACGGATAATTAGGGAGTGTCGAAAACCCAGACCACTCGACTCACCCTAGAGTACGTGTAGCAGTTTGAGTGGCTGGGAACATAATTAGGGAGTGTCATAAACCCAGACCACTCGACTCACCCTGAGGTATGAGCAGCTGTTTCAGTGGGCAGGGAGAGTGTCAAAAGCTCAGACCATCCGACTGGTCCTGGGACATGAGGAGTAATTTGGATGGCCGGTCAGTGAAGAGTGTGTAAAACTTTTGCTACAGATAGATATGCATGCAAATTTTCAAAAATAAATTTCATCCTTGATTTTTACACAACCTCTGAAAACTATTTTTACACCATTTTTTCTGATTAGGTCAAAGAGGTTTAAGTCCTATAACTTTGAAAATTGTTTCATGCTTAATGTTGCATATTAGAGAACTCTTTTTTTTCCCCAAAATATCTTTAAATGAATAAAGAACAACTTGCTAATTAGAACTTCTTTTGTAGAGGGCCATATAAAAAATTAAATTTTGCACTTTTTTACTATATCGTATCACATGCCCTAAATTATCACAGTCTGAAAGTCTTAATTTAAGGCATTTCTTAAATTGGAACAATGGGTCTGTGATAAATCATTCAGAAGACATTTAGAGATGCTCTTCTTGTTAAACGTTCTATATAGTAAGTACTATGTAGAAATTTTCAATACTCAAAATTCAGTAATATATAGCAAATATAAAACTCAATAGGTCAAAGTATCACTGACACATATGATGAAATAGAGTTGAGAATAATATTACTAATATTTAATTATGCAATGATAGATAGAAACATTTGGAGTCTGGAAAAACATTTGGTAAATATTTGGAAAAACAAATGTTAGCTATGGAATATATGAAGTTGACAGTCACTACAAGAAAACTATTTCAAAAAGCGACTCGGCTGGTTGTAGAAGGCAGCTGGCCATACCCTATGTAAAATAAATTATTTAAATATAAAACACCAGAAACCTAGTATTTATTTTAGAAAACACTTGAATACGGAATAATATGCAATTTATTTTGTAATTTTTGTTAATTACTTTTAAGCAAAAAGCGACTGCTAAAAAAGTAATTACACTCATGTGCAGCTGATTGACAAAGGATGCTAGTTTAGGAATTTATTACTCTAGAAATCACAATTTTAAATATTCGGTGAAAAGCATACCTTAAAAATGGGATGGAAAGCTCATCAGTTACAGTGGTGAAGGGTATTTTCAACGAATTCATATGGAGTACATATGACACTAAAATGTAGTCAAAATGACTGCGATGAAGAGGCAAGAACAAAAAAGGAATGTCATCCTACAAATAAAATATAAATTCTTATAAATTAATTATTGGATACAAGTATAATATGATTACATAAAAAAAAATTTATTCAACTGTGGATTTGAATTTTTATTCAACTAGGAATTTTTATTCCTAGCTTTGTCATTAATATACAATAAATTCAACAAAAGAATTTCTAATTTAAATTTACTAAATAGAAACAAGAAATACTAAGAAACAATCATTCAAAAATAAAAAACTATCCGAGACTGAGCTGGAACCATGAACCACCAAAATGGTATCTTATACTCTACCACAGGGTTCATTAATATTATGTTTGATGGAGGTTTGGTTTAAAAACTTGACTTCTGCTGCCTAATAAACTTTGATAGTGACTCAAAGTCAAGCCCTACACACCTGCACTACTTCAAAAACAGTAATTTATTTCCTTTTGGCTATTTTACTTATTTACTAGCAAAAACAATGCATTCCTGGTAAATAAAACACAAAATTATTAAAACAACCTTTTTACTCCCTTTGTTAATTTACAAGTAAAACGAGAAAATATAGATTACAAAATCAAAGCATAATTTTATGAAATTTTAATTTATGTTCTGTATATGACATTTTTACTTTGAATAGATTGACTGAAATTTGGAGTGAAGCTGATGCAATTGATTCTCAATAAATTGTCAATATTCGAACTTATTTTCCATGAAATTCATCTTTGAGAATGCTGCTTCACACACACATGATACGCCAAACATTATACACAGGCTAAGGTTTTTAATTAAGGGTATTTATTATAGTATACACATATTTAATACAGAATTGTTCACATTGAAGAGTACTTGTAACTTCGAGTTATGGACATATAAAGGCTGGCCTCCCATGATGTCTATGGGAGGCCATCACCAAAATGGCATCACTTCTGTTTATTGCTATCGTGTCGAGGTTGGTAAAAATGTATCTGTTGACCATCATTTAATGGCACCTGCTCTATAACTTAGTCAAGTAATGCACTGTCTAAAAGGTGGTGTTAATTCTCCCACTGCATTGTGTTGATTACACAGAGTGATTTAATCTAATGAACCAAGAAGGAATAGAATATGATAGATCTTAATTAAAGATATGTATCAGTACAGGGCTTAATAAGCAGCATTTTAATTTTTAAATACTGTTATGCAATAAAAGTCAAAGAAAACACACAGCATTTTTTGTTCCTTTTTAATAAAAAAATAGGTAAAAAAAGTTATTTGATTTTCATAATATAGTAGCTGTAAAATTAAAATTGGTATAATTGGTAACTAACTTTGTACAGGTGTAACTAAAATTGGTATAACTTCCTTATGACTTATTTTTAGACTTGATATTGATTTTTTTATAATGTATTAAAACAAGAAAACTAAATGAAAAAGAACAATTACAATTGATTGCAAATAGATTTGTTCAACCTTTTTTGTATTTAGCTACAATTTTTCCTCTGCTGATCAAGTAAATTGTTATACATAAAATGCCAATAAGAACCTTACCATTAAACATAGCTTACCAAGTGTGTGACCTCAAATTTGTCCTAAAATTTTATTTTTTAATAAATTTAAACATCAATTTAAAAAAATCTGAAATATGCCCAACCAGACTTTCACTACAGATTATTTTGATACTAAGGCAAAACAATAACAAAACTTAAAGCTCTTATAACTAGCTCTCACTAAAAATCATGAGGCTTGTTGTTCACTCATGATTATAATCAACACTGATACATATCTTTTATCGAATGAAATTCAAAATAATTACAAATTAAATGACAAAATTTTGATATTTTCTGAATTAGTTTTTTTTTATGATGCGCAATACAATACATCTCTCAAATATATAACTTACTTGACTTAAAATTCTCAAGATTTCTGTTTGACCTTTATGTACAAATACTCCACTAAATATTCTTTTTAAAATATGATGTAAGAAAAAACCTGTTATCCTATAATAGAAAAAAAATTTCACACATCCAATATTTTTAGGTAGAGTGAGATAAAGAAAAACAAATGATACAATTATAACTTAAACAGCAAAATCTTCCTAAGAAAAGTACAAATATATGTTAGTCATGCTAAATATCTTACATCCTATAATGCTATACATAGAGTAATAAAATGTTGATAATGAATTTGCACAGTAATATACATTTATTGTCATAGTGTTTGAAGTGAAATAAAATTGTGTTATAATTAACTCTCGGGGGGGGGGGAGGGGGGGGGGGATGTATAAGCTTCATCCATGTGTCTTTTTTAACCCCCGGTAGCCACCTTGAAAAACTTGTTAGTTTTATTTTAGTTCCTCTTACAAACTTTTATGCATTTTGCATATCATTAAAACTTATACTTCTCAGAGCGCTATATATATATATAACTTATATATATATTTTTTTTTTTTTTTTTTAAATACTGTACAAGTTTCATCCATGTGAGCAGTAAGTCACATGCTTCAAACTCTCTTTAGCTGCTAGCATGAGACAGTAGTGTATCCAGTGTATTGTGATAACTTTACAATTCTCTGTTCTTATTTTAATTTGCTAGACTATCTCTACAGCCGTACATTGCTACTGCTACATCACTCTCAAATCCAGAAAGTCCCCCCCATTCCATTTCCAGAGCAGAACATATCGTGTTAGATTTCCCATTTGACAATTTAAGTCGCTTATAAAAATACTTTATTGTATTTTATTGATTATATATTTTGAAACGATTGCTTTCTACTTGATACATTTGCTGTTTTTTTATTATTTATATATTATATTATTGTTATTTTTATTGTTTATATATTTTGAAACGATTGCTTTCTACTTGATACATTTGCTGTTTCATTTGTTATTAATAAATAGCAAGAGTTATTGTTGATATTATTCACAATTTCTTTATGATTCTTAATAAAGTTATACAATCTATTATAGCTTTGTGGCTCATATTTGGTGGTTTGAGATTTTGATCTAAATGCTCTTAACACAAGGAACTATCATTCTATGATACAAAATTCAATCAATTCTTTGAATATTGTTATATGGGGTATATTGTGCCTAATTAAAAAGTTTAAGCACTTTATGGAATACCTACAGTTTTGAAAGTTTCCAAATCATTTATAGACATTTATTTCTTGTTTCCCACTCATTCCTTTTCACTGATATTTAATTTAACAGCTTTTTTATGCATTTTACTGTGCATATTTCTTTGTTTTGTCTTGCACGATGGTCAAGAAACATCTCTTATTTCATTGCCAAATGTCTAATGCTCACTAAACATCCTTAGCGTTAGTTATCTTAGCATTAAAATCTTTGCCAACATAGAATATCCTATGTTGTTAATGAGTTTGTGGGTCATTTCTGGCATGGTCTGGGCATTATATGCATTTCACAGATGACCAACGGCATAGCAACCTAGACATTCTGCTAAACGGGTTGAAAAGTTTGTCCATCAAGAACCAGATTTTCCCCAGTTTAACTTAATTCAAAAATGTTTGGCTTAAATCAATGGACCAGGCCCTAGTCCATACCAGAGCCCTATGCAGGTATGGTTTGACTTGACCCACAGTAAAGAAAATTGTCGACAAGCAACCCAACTCCAACCTACAGCATGTAACCTGAATACTCAACCCACGACAAAATTTATTTCAAAATTTTATTCAGTAGTTTTTTACATTTCTAACTCATAATCACAATTTTCTGCTGTTTACCATTTGTACCCACCATTCACTCATTTATCCAGTTACTTTTATTTTTTAAAAATGTGAAGTATAGACCTTAAAAATAATTTTTGTGAGTTGGCCCACAACCTGACCTGCAGCTTAAAATCTGAAAGAAACCCAACTCACAACTGGAAGAGTAGAGAAAATACAACCCGAAACTTGAAAAATAAATGAAACTCAACCTGAAACTGACCAACAAAGTGGATAGCTGACCTGATACAAGGAACCTAGCATATTGGAAGAAAATGAATATCTGTTTCCTTCTGAAAAACAATTCTTTTTAATTGCAATTTTGGAAACCATTTTGAAAAATGAAAAAACAATTTTTTTTTCCATTTATACTCTTTTGTAATAAGCACAATATAATACATGCCACCTACCCACAAATTTGCTTGAAAATCAAATGAACAAGATACACTAGACTAGATACATACATCCCTACATTGCACATATAGATAATCTGTATAGTCTGTGAACCCCTAATATTTGGACAGACATACAACATGCAAGAAAATAGTTAATCTGTGTTCTAGGAAAATAAAAAGGGAATAAATTTGACAAAAACTTGATTTCATATCTTGGACACTTACAATATTTTATATATACATATAATATATACTGCACGGGAAGTAAAAAGACAACACAGTTGATAACATAAAATAATCTTAATAGAAGTCCAAATGTACACAATATTAAAACTTTAATATTAAAATCCTTAACTAACAATTCAAGGGTTACACTTACTCTAAACAAAATGATGATATAGATGCTGTCAAATTCCTTAAGATTGTTCTGCCTCTTTGTTGTAAGTCGTTTGTGACAACTTCATGTGAAAAGCCTTCCAATTCTAAACAAATAAAAAGCCATATATCATCTACACAAAATCATCAATTATAATAAAAATTTACAATAATATTTTATTCATTGTAACAACATATACTTATGACTTTTAATCATAAATCATATCTTGCTCAACTAGACACAAATTACCTTTAAATATTGCAAGTACAAAATTTTAGAGAATTCATGACTTATAAGGTCAGTGAGCATGAAAATATTTGAGGATTAGAAATAAAATCCTTCCGATTATAGTTAATTGAAAAATAAGGATACAGAAAAAAAGAAACTGTGTATCTTTAACACATTACAAAAGCCTCACACATCACAATCTACATAAAAGTGATATAGATATTTGATTTGCTAATTGTAATTTTAGCCAAAATATACAAATATAGCACTTCCCAGGTGTTTTGGAGTAAATCTTGATTTTTCACTGATTTCAAAAGAAACTTTCAGTTGACTATGACTCCTATTCCATTTGATATGTGTACCTTCTGTCTCATATTCTTGCTGGAATTCGTTTATAAAGTCTGCACTCTTCTTAATACTCTAATAGCATTGCAAAAATTAAAGATCTACACATACTGTACCCCATTATAGCAAATGGCCATTCCTTAATATATGAAATATTTTTATCCTTTACAGTTTCATTCCGTTTCTGGTCAGTAAAACTGTGCAATTTACTGCTGTATTTGGCAATAAACATTAAATGTGACTATCTGGAGCAGTGATTCTCAAACTTTTTAACTATTGGCACATTGTTTTGCTGTGTGGGATATAACAGCACACCCGTATAGTAGGTGGCAGCTGTGCATTAAAGGCATTAGGCTCCGATGTAGGTCTAGCCCTTAATAAGGTGAATTAAACAAATTGTAATTCAAGAAATGTCTTGAACATTTCCAAATCCTAGCAGAAAGTATATAAACCAGTTAATACTTATTGTGTATTAATAAATAATATTGTTAAAGCTTTAACTGTTAAAGGCTATCTAATACTTGTTTTTATATTTCTTATTTTCCTGTTTTAATAAATATTTTTGTTGTTTTTCTTGCAATACAGCCATCCAATTTTGGAGCACACCCTTTGAGAATCATGGATCTAGAGAGATCCACATTTTCACCAAAAAAGACATTTCACCAATACTTATTTTAGAAGCACTATATGCCAAATTTCAGAAGTTTATAAAAACTCAAATTATACAAAATTTGTACATAAAGTGCAAAAAAGAATGGTATTTTGAAATTCAGTATAACAAATTACATAGAAAATAATACCTTTTTCTTTGCAACAGAATTGTCACAGACATCTATTTTACATAAAAAATGTTTAAGACACTTTGATCTTACGCCTGGAATAAATTAGCTAAAAACCATTAAATTTCATGCATGTGAGTGATTTTTTTTTTTAATTCATGAAAGTTCAGCTTTTTCTAATAGATTTTTTACCTTCTTTTATTTTCAGATATCATTCAGATGGAAACTCTAATAATACCTCAATAAGGAACCAATTTTATACAAAAAGTGTTCAAAATAGCACTTCCAATGGTATTCAATCAACTCAAAAACTAATTCACATTTTTAAAAAAATTGCTTTGAGGTGTAGCGGCACCTAACCTGAAATATCCTGTTACAGAATTTCATAGATGTAGGTTATATTTAGATCTTTTCCATGCTGTGTACAGATCCTCTTTTATTATAATTTAATTATAATTAGTTATTGTATTATTTTTTTATTTTCGTATAAGACTAGACATATACCATGTACAGTAGTGCTAAAAAAATATTACATCAAGCCAAAAAATTCTGTTTTTAAAATAAATGTTTAATATAGTGTAACAAACAAGAATGTTGCATAATATTTATAGTGCGATGACCCACCTTTATATGAAAATTTCAAGTGTTATTACCCTATAGCTATTATAACAAGACAATAGACATTACTTCATGTCATCTCGAAAAAATTACAAAATAATTTCTTTTTAATTATGAAAAACTCTGCATTATTAAATACTTAATAAAATAAGACTGTTACGTATTTCTCTCTATTGTTAAATATTTAACAAAATAAGAACATCACATATTTCTCATTTTTTCAGAAAATTTTACATATATATTCTTAAACAAATATAAATACTGTTTGCATATAAATACTATTGCATACCTTCCTCTTCAATGTATTCATCAATATTAAACACTTTAAAACACCTAATATTAAACACTTTAAAAATCACCTTAAATGCATTGCCATCCTTTTTTTCCATGCCATGGAAATATGCGGGTACTGCAATTTTTTTTTAACACCACTGTATATAGAAAAGAATAATATATACTATTATAAACAGATCACAGACTTATTGGTTTCTTCTAACTGATTGGATTTGATGCTCAAAAAAGTTCCCCTCGCCACCCTTGTATCAGCTTCATATTTTTTGCTGCTTCTGCAAAAGGTAGGTGATAAAATGTCCAAGGACTTGAAAACTTCTTTACACAAGAATTTTCACGTATGAATTTTGTGCACCTTTATAATGCGACATTAATGTGACATATCGTTGTTAATTAGTAAATATAAATTAGGACATATACAGTAAAGATATAACTCCTAACATAAATAACTATCATACCTTCTTCATTTGTACTAATTATTTTCTGAATTGTTGCTTCAACTCTAAAAACAATAAGTAAAATATTAAAGAAAAAAAATTTTAGTACAGTAAAAGATAGTACATAAATAAGAGAATGTAAAAATCATCCACTGCATAATTTAAAAAAAAATTAAATTCTAGCAATAACATTTAAAATGCTAAAATTTTAAATCTCAATCTAATTAATTATAAATTAAAAATCTGTTACCGAATAGTGTATGACTTTTCACACATGCTACTTTGAATTTATTAGTTTCAAATGTCCAATAAAGAAACTAAAAAAATTCATTTTCTGTAAAGTAAATTTGTAGCCAAATACCATTGATATTACTCAATATGAGTATTGACATTTGGCACTACTGTTTAAATTATCATATAGCAACAAAAAAATATCTACCTCAAGGATGAATCCTACTAATAAGATATAATGATATTAATTTTCTATGTAAAATAACAACAGATTAATTTATTCACTTAATCAAAAAGTAACATACAGTATATTTAAAATTCTATATAATTGGTTTCTAGAAAAGTCCTTAAGCATCCTGATAAATTTGTAAAGAAAAGTCCATGAGTGTACATGTTTGGGTCTATCCATAGTAAAGTGATCATGAACGATTGAATAAGTGAAAGCAGTGCCCCTAACAGAGAATTCAAAAAGTTGGGATAATAAGCTTGGCAACAAGTGAAATAGACCAAAAAAGCTAATTGCAAAATTATAGAAATTGACACTAAAAGTGTTACAGAAGGCATTTATTTAACACAAAATCATTGCTGATGAATGATTGTCCTATAAAGAAATGTTAAAATAAACAACACTTGCATGCAAAGGAATCTAATCTACAGCCTGTTCAAAATGCTCTCTGCCAGTAACAATGAACATTTGAATTTGAGAAAAAATATTACCACAAATATTGTAAGTTTCGGTGTTACAGATCCTGATGATACATTTTGACACATATTTATTACCTTCCATATATGCATTTTATTCATTTCTAGGATTGATTAGTACTAATTAGATAATGCTACAACTTTGTAACTGGTTTTATTCATCTATCTCGCTTTATTGCTGAGATCTTAACTTTTAAATTCTCCCTTAGAGGCACTGCAATCACTTATATTCAATCAGTCATAGTCACTTTACTATAGACAGACGCAACGTGTACACTGATGCACCTTACCTTATACAATTAGAATACTTAATGACTTTTCTTAGAATATAACTTTAATTATAAATTTTGTTAGTAAACTTTTTGTACTAGTAACTACAGTGGTTAGTATGACTTTCTGCCATCAAGTTCAGTGATATCTAAGAGCAGTCAAATTGCAGAACCTGACCAGATGAGTGCAAAATAGAACAAAAGTATTAATCAAAATCTCTCTTTAACATGTAGTGTTTACAAAATATAACTTCGAAAAGTAATTTAAATTATCTATATATTTATATATTGAATATTTTCTTAATTATTTCATGTAATTAGTATAATGTTTACTTATAGTGTTACATTTAAATGTGATAGCAATTTATGCTCAAGTCGGTGGTTAGTAAAAATATGCAATCTACTAGCCAGTGGCTACTAAACTACAGAATCATAATTTAAGCTATACATATGAACCTTATATATACTAATATATTGATATCAAATAGTTTGCCCAAACTTTCAATTCCTTGACCTACTTCTGCACAATCCTCTCACTTTTCTGTTTATTTCAGCTTCAACCTCAAAACACTATATGTACCTGAACTTCCATGTAGATCAAGCATGTCAAACTCGCGGCCCGAGGGCTGCATGAGGCACACAACAAATATCTTTGTGGCCTAGTCTATATAACAGTATGTGAAAAAAGTTTTGATAAAATTTTCGTAGTTTAATGTTTAAAATTTCTAATTATACATATTTATTAGAAAGAAAACGTCTTGGCTCAGCCATTCTTTTATCCAAAATAACCTAATAATTTCACTGCCGCACATTCCTCTAAAACCCAAACTTAAAAAAAAAACTCTCTTATATTCCTATGATTCACTAACGAAGTCATTAAGCTAAAATCAAAACAAGAACCGAAACTCAATTATAAAATAGCAGAGACTACGAGAAGTGTTCTGTTGGTTTATATTACAAAACCATGTTTCACAGCTCTAGCTGGAGAAATGATTCATTGGATCCCCCCTATGCCAAGTATCTGCAAAATACAGAGTTGTTTGCATGGAATGCCATTTAATAGTACAGAAATAAAATCAAATAAAAACGTTCCATATGAAAACGTTCTATTTGAATGCAAGTTCACAGTCGACACACTGACGAGATGGATGGAGGATGTTTTGAATCATTGTGAGGTAAATAATGAATATTAGAAAATCCATCCCCTATTAAATTTATTCAAAATATTTTATTATTTTGTTTTAATGATTACTCATATTTTAGCCCTTTGTATTCAGTATGTCGAAACCAAGTGATAGTAAAACTAAAAGAACGAACATTGATATTTCTAAGAAAAGTGGGAATTGGAGTATTTTTGCTGCGAAATAAAAGATAAAACAATCTGCTTGATATGTAATAATGCTATACATATAAAAACGTTATATAACATTAAACGTCACTATGAATAACATAAATCAAAATATGATAATTACGAAGGATTAATGAGACAAGAGAAGTTGAAAGAGTTCAAATTGGAACTAAAAAACAACAGACCATGTTTACTGAAATAATAGAAGAAAGTTTAGCGGTGGTGCATGTAAGCTACGTCTTGTTGGAGATGATAGCTAAACACTCAAAACCTTCTATCGAAGGAAATTTCATCAATGAATGTCTAACTAAAGCTGCAAAAATTGTTTGTCCGGCAAGTGTTAAGGCTTTTTAAGTAATATTTTTGTTTCGAATACCATTGCGGAAAAAGTCACCCATTTGGCCGGCAATTTAAATGATCAGATCAAAGCAAAATCATCCAGTTTCGAAGTTTTCTCCATTGCCTGTGACGAGAGTACAGACAGTGGGGACATAGCCCAGTTAGCTGTGTTTCTTCGTGCTTGTGGCACAGATTTCAACATTTTTGAGGAATTATTGGAATCAGTACCGATGCCTGGCATTACGACAGGACAAAATATTTTTTATTGTGTCTATGAACTATTGCAAAAATACAATCTACCTCTGTCTAAATTGACTTCTGTAGCAACAGATGGAGAGCCTTCAGTGACCATAAAAACCTACGGTTTCATGGCACTACTGCGAAAAAATATGATGGTTCCAAGATTCATCATACGCATTGCATTATACATCAAGAAGTATTTTGTACGAAGGTAATAAAGATGGAAAATATGTGGACACCTCTAAAAAATAATCAATTTTATAAGATCTCCAGGCTTAAATCAGTGACAGTTTTCTGCTTAATTAAGTGAATTTATTAGAAAGCGAATTAGAAAGCTGCTTTATTAGAAAGCGAATATTCCGTGTTGTCCTACTATACCGAAGTACGTTGGTTATCCTGTTCCAAGGTTCTTAAACAATTCTGGGACTTGAAAGAAGAAATATGTCAGTTTTAATAACGAAAAATCAAGACAGGAGCTTGTGTTTTGATCCAGTATGGTTGCAAGATTTATTCTTCTTGGCTGATATAACAAAATACTTATCCGATTTAAATTTAAAATTGCAGAGGAAAGATCACACAGATCATTACGAAAATGTGTGACCAAGTTGAAGCATTTAAATGTAAGATTTAAATGCTAGCTCTCTAGAAAACGCAGTTGAGAAATGAAGATTTGACACACTTTTCGACATGCACAGTATCAAGTTTAGGTGAAATTGCATGGTATCAAAAATACGCAGGAAAAATTTTAAGCCTTAGATTCTGAAACAAGGCTTTCAGATTTTAAATTTTTGAAAGACAAGTTTTTTTGTTTTCTTCGATTTTCTCGATAAATATAGAATTAGTATCTAATTATATGCAAATGGAGGTAATCGAGATCCAGTGCTATTCAGATTTGAAGGCAAAATTCAGTGAAGTTGGTGTGCCTGAATTTTACAAATATTTGCCAGCCAGGTTTGAAAACACTCGACAATTCGCATATGAAATTATAGGTTTAAGCAATTATTTACACTCATGAAAGAAAATAAGTCACCTGTCAGATCAAGAATTACTGACATTCACCTTGGTTCAGTTTTGAAAGTAGCTATTGCGAACAAGATCTCTCCCAAAGTGGAAAAGATAGTAGCAGAGAAGAGATGCCAAGTGTCAGGAAGAAAACATTGATTTTATCACTGTTTTTTTTTTTTTTTTTTTTCAAAATAAACCTAGTTCTCTATAATTTTTTTTTTTTATTATTATTATTGACGACCCACATAAACTTAGACTTTGTTTATTTGGCCCGTGTTAGCCTTTGAGTTTGACATGCCTGATGTAGATGATGTTTTTATACCACCCAAATATAAAGTGCATTGGAGTTTCCATCTAGCATTTTGTTTTAAAAAAAAATTGGACAGTAGTAGTAGCCATTAGACCATAGTGATATACATCTGCTTCTAAACCCTCTTTTTATGAGATACTACATTTAAAACTTAACAAAGAGAACAATTTTGTTTATAATAGGTACAGAACAGCACCAACTTCTAGTGGCATATAATGAAAATAAATGTTTTTATATATAACTGTCTGATGAAACATTTAAATTTGTTTAAGCAATATACATATAAATAAATTATTTAACACTGTTATTGTTACTAATCCCACTTATCTAGGACTAGTTAAAAAAACTATAAGACCAAAGACCATGGAAAAGGGGAGAAAATTTGCAGCTTCTTTTGATCAAATGACTAAAATTTGCACTCCATGATAGAAGTCTGACTTTTGCTTAATGCTACCCAAGACCAAAAAGCCACATGGGGTTATATCTTCCTTTCCCTTACCCATCACCTTTCATAAGGACTTTTGTACCTACAGATTTGTTGAGTCCATAGTCCACATAACACAGGGATAGTTTTGAGCAGTGGTGAGGATCAAACTCAGAACTCCAAATGCGATTCTCTCACCATAATGACTGGGCTATCCCAGGCCAATATATTTTTAATTAATTTGCTCAACTTAAATTGTAAAATATTTAAACTCAAATAGAAGTTAAAAATATAAATATCTAAAATTTATATATAAACAAAAATATCTTAAAATTTGTATATTCATAAGTAAATAAAATGTTTTAAGAAATGTAAATGCAAATTTTCTTTTCAATTTAAATGACTGAATTCTAAACAAAAGCTTTTAAAAATAAAATAATTTAAAATTATACAAAACATTAGTTAAATGTTTTGATAAGAAAAAAATTGAATAATATTACAATTTAATATTACTCCATAAATAAAAAGAAAATTGGATATGATTGCATGTTTAAGTTGCACTTGAATTTAAAATGCAGTATTAATTGACATATGTAAAAAAATTATTTAAGTGAACTTTAGATTTTAGTTGCATTTGTTTAGATACAAAACTGCTGATAACTACACTAGGTATAGGCTCAGCTATGCATCCCATGGTGAACAAGCATTGCCATCATCATATGACATTTCTTAAAAAATTATAGCCAGTAAAAGCCCCAAAAAAATAAACAGTTTTTAAAGTACCCTCTTTGATTATTTGTAACTCAAATGCATAAAAATGTATGTTACTTAAATGTATGAAAGGCATACAAAATTTGGATTTTCTATTTGCTGCAATGTCATGCAATTCGCAAATTATTAAAAAAAACTAGTATATTCCTATAATGGGCACAGAACAGGCTAGACCAGTAAAGTTAAAAATCCAAAAAACTAAAATATATCATGAGAGTCAGCAATATGCCAAATGAGCTTTCTAGCTACTCCGGATCTTGAGTTATTACCAAAAAATGAGTACATTTCTATAGCTCACAACTGATTAGCTAGATAAGGCTCAAAATCCGAAGAGCTAACATGTACTATAAAAAAAATAAAACAACATACCCAATTTCATGTTACTATGACTAATGGAACCTGTTTAGTTAGGATATCAAAGATTTGAATCACACTGACAACAACCAGATTAAGTTAAATAGAAGATGGTGAAAAAGAATAAAATTTTCAACTTGGGAATAAATTTACAAGTTGGTGATTGAAGTTTGTTTTTGGTAAATAAAAATTGCATTTGGTGATTGGATTGTGAAAACATATAAATAGAGCTATCCTTGCATACTATATGAGTAAAGTAAAAATAGGATATAGCAGATTCACAAACTATAAAAAAAAGTTTTATTCATAAAATGTACAACATACCTTTCAGATTTTAAGAGATCAACTGAAGTAGGAGTTAAATATATGGGATTAACTTTAAAAAACTTCCAAAAGCAGCATATGTTTAGGGGTTGCCTGTAACACATAATTACAATATATATATATATATATATATATATATATATATATATATATATACATACAGGGTGTCCCAAAAAGATTGAAAAGCACTTTAAATCTTTACCTGTTGGAGATAAGTGCGCAATGTAAACTGCAAAAATGTTGAAAGTAAGTTAGGAAATAAGACTAAGTTAATGAAATAGTCTTTCCATTAATTTTCAAAAAGTTACACTTTTTTAATTTTCATACGACCCTTTAGACAAATTTGGTCAATCAGAAAATTTGTATTTTTAATGCAACAAGATCATTAAAAAAACTCGCATATCTATATCCTTAAAATCAACTGAATTATGCTAAAGGAAAAAATCTGACTTATGCCACTTTTCCGTAGAAAGGCTGTTTCTTCAGTGAAAACAGGGATGGATCATAAACAAATTGATGCTGGAAATTGTTTAGATAAAAAAGTACTTAATTATTGGAAAAGTACTTAGTTATTGAAAAGTACTTAAGAATCAGTGATTGCATCGTGAGCCTAAGCGGAATTCGCAAAAATATCTCCTATGTATTATCTTTAATGTGATATGCCACAAATTTACATTTCTAATTTGATATATGGTCCCCATTCACAATGTTCAATTAAATATAATTTGCTCAATTTTAAAGATACAGATATGCAGGTCTTTTAATGATCTTGTTGCATTAAAAATAAAAATTTTCTGATTGACCCAATTTGTCTAAGGGGGTCGTATAAAAATTTAAAAAGTGTAACTTTTTGAAAATTAATAGAAGGACTATTTCATTAACGTAATCTTATTTCCTATCTTACTTTCAAAATATTTGCAATTTACATTGCCCACTTATCTCCCAACAGGTAAAGATTTAAAGAGCGTTTCAATCTTTTTGAGACACCCTGTATATATTAAAATGAAAATAAAATAAGTTTGAAGAAAATGCATAATGTTATATTAAGGATATAGCCAACGGCTCTACCGTGCTGAAAACACCGGTTCTCGTTAGATCACCGAAGTTAAGCAGCATCGGGCACGGTTAGTACTTGGGTGGGTGACCACCTGGGAACACTGCATACTGTTGGCTCATTTCAGTCGATGTGGTGGCCGAACAGTCAAGGTGAGCATTTCCTGCAATTGATCGGCCGCCACGTTGTGGGTTTAAGTCCCTCGTAAGACATGGATGTTTGTGTTGTTGGGCGCAATGTGTTCCCACCCCCACTGGTGTGCTGGGGCAACGTCTTTGACGGCTAAGAGGTTCACTGTTCTGGCCGATGTATAGGCGAAGATGAAAGAGTCAATGCCTGGCCATTGGAAAAAATATATATATATATATATATAAGGATATCTAAACAAGGGAAATCCTCAAAAAATAAACTTTTCACCTTTTACACCATCTTGCAAATTACATTATTCTGAAAACATTTATAATACATAAATTAGAAAATGTACATGGTGTTGCTGAGTTGCTCAAGATAAGTGACTGTGGTATAACAGGTGTACACGTACACCCACACAACAGTTTTGTTTGTTATAAGAGAGAGCATTACTAAAATGTTCTTTGGTTTTCGGGAATTCGCTATAAGTTCTAGTATCGTTTTTATCAAAGATTTGCATTTTAAATCGCTAGAGAGACATCATACTTCATTGTTATTGATTTAGATCATTTTGCATGAATAGAAGTGCATACACTTACATTAAAGTAGAGTTCCCTCTTTTATTGCATTTGTTTTGTATACCATACCTGCCAACCTGGGAAAATTGGAATGTGTAAAATTTTGCGTGAATGACATTTATAATGATTTTTTTTAAACTACACGCACAAACGACATTTTTAATGAATTTAACTATGTACAAATACCTGCATTAAAAAAATACTGCATTAAATATCAGGCATAGTACTGGTAGAATATGAAAATTCAGGACACCAATTTTATAAAATTTCAGGACAATAAATTATAAAATAAAAAATATATAAAGGTTTTATCCGGTGAAAATTATTTTATAATGAAAACAAATATTTATGTTTGGTAAAACACAGGTTTTCACTAAGAGTAACAAATATTGATCTATAATAATAATAATAATAATTAAAAAAAAAATAATAGCACTAAATTATGTTCCTGCCAAAATGGTTTCCTTTTTATTTGCCTAAATTATTGCTTTAATACCATTTATTGAAAAATATTCCTTCACAGAGTTCATACCCATTTTTCAAAATAGAAAAATTTGTATTATGCAAATACAATTAAAAAATTAACCTTAATAATTAGCCATAATATGAAAATAAGCTAGTTCAATCGATCTAATATGCAACATTTAAATGATGGAGATGGATGGAAAAAGATATTAACGTACTCTCGGCAATTCACGCGAAGTAACTGAATTGCGCAATCGCACTGTTTATGCAAAAATAATTAAGAAATTAACCGTAATAATTAATCAGAATATGAAAATAAGCTAGTTCAATCGATCTAATATGCAATATTTAAATGATGGAGATGGATGGAAAAAGATACTAACGTACTCTCGGTAATTCACGCGAAGTAACTGAATTGCGCAATCGCACTGCTTATGTGAAAATAATTAAGAAATTAACCATAATAATTAATTAGAATATGAAAATAAACTAGTTCACTCAATCAAAAATGCAATATTTAGAAGATTGAGATGGATGGAAAAAGATACTTTTGTTCTCTCGGCGATTCATAAGAACAAACTGAATTGCGCAATCGCAGTGTTTATGCGAAATTAATGAACAAAATAACATTTTAGCTATTTATGCTGAATTAGACAACCTTTGAAGAAGTATATTTATTACTTTCATAAAATAAGCGATCGAGATCTTCATTTACATTACACGCGGCCGTAAATCTCCGTTAATTTGATTGGTATTACCCTGCATTTTATTATGGATTTGCTACGATCCCGGGAATGGTAGAAATCCGTGCTGAAAAAGCGTAAAATGGTGTTTCCGAAGAATATACCACGTCTGGTTAATTAATAAATTTCAAACAAAAAAAGCCAGAGAATTTCACCGAAGATTGATTTCCTAGTAATGTTAAAAAATTCAAATAAATGCGGATATGCGTAAAATATAGCAATACATGCGTAAAAGCGTAAAGAGCGGTTAAAATGCGTAAATTTTACGCATAATGCGTAAAAGTTGGCAGGTATGGTATACCTTTAAGCCATTTTACCATGGATATAGATATAACAAAGGTGTAAGTATATCTCCCTTTATTTTCTCCATCCTACTTTGTGTATCTTCCCAGTCTTGCCATCCATCTACACCAATCAACCTTCTTAACCACACGCTAGTGATTAAACAAGACAACTTTGAAAATGAGTAGGAATTACATAGACAATTGTAAATCAGCTGATTTATATTGAAGCACAGAAACCAATCTGTCAAGTTATCACTAATGAACAAATAGCTGCTGTTGCAGCAACCAATGACGATATTGAAATGTAAGGTTCTGGAAGTGATTCAGAGGTCAAACCTAATGATATTCTTACAACAGAAGAAATTCGTAAGGGTATTTGACACAGTTTTGTGGTGGTCTGAAGAGCAGAAACACACCAATTTATCACTAAGACAACTTATCCTCCATAAAAAGGGAAATTATGAACAAAAAAACTTTATGAATAATTTAAAATGACAGACTTTATGGCTTCCACAGCATTGTACTGACTAAAACACATACATGTACACTACTGTTTCTATGTATAGTAATGCATGTACTATGTAATTAGTTGCAGTATTTCTAAAGAAAAATTTAAATCTGAAAAAGCGGATTCTTGTATTCTATAAAAATATTTGTTTAACAGACAACTAAATATAGAACATAAGAACATACATTTAGAATATAATAAAACAGACAATCATTTAACACTGAAAGTTGAGCATTAAAATAGCACTCCTCATTTATAACGTATACCCTTATAACGTGACTGGTTTGATGTCAACAAAAACCCACATTATAACTAGGTTCACTGTACATCTGTAAAAAAATTATATAGATATAGGTATAAAAAATTCCCTGCTCAGTAAGAAAATATGAATACATCATTTATACCTTGCAATTATTGACATTTTAACGAGTTCATTACAACTAACTGCTGTGCTTGCAGCTAGCTGCTGGTTTTTAAAAATATAGTAGAACAGTAGAACCCATTTATAACATAAAATTACATTTAACAAGATTCCCGATTTAATGAGGAAATTTATGAACTTTTAATTGGTTGAATTAATGTTAACCTAATTTGTTCATTTTTTAAAACAAAATTTTATTGTTCCCTGGATTCAAACAAACATGTAAAATAGTGAAACTGAATGAAATATCAGAGATAAAAACAGGATCAAAAGAAAACAAATCTTTATTTTGCTCATGACTAGATTTAGAACTAGGAAGTATAAGATGGGTTTGTGGTAAAGGTATTAAATATTGCTGTAAAAAAGATCCAAGCAACTCCCTGTAATTCTGCACATAAATAAAGTAAGTGTTCACGATTACCATAAATTATTGGCTGAAAAGACAGGTGACATGATCAAATGCAATATATATGATTCACAAAAGATATGGGTCTAGATCATTGGTGAGAAGAGATTGTGCTCTATACTTGATAAATGATCACAATAACTAGATCATACCTGAATTTTAATTGGCATATACACATTTTTTTTATTCTTTTGTTTTCGATTGCATACACTTAAAAAAAAAGTTTGGGAATTAAATTCAAATTTTTTCTATTTTCCTAAATCATATCAAAATTTAATCAATATCAATGTAAACCACTAGATTTTACTTGATGAACACATAGTTTTGAGGTTAATAGATATGTACAGCAGTCAAAAAAAAAAAAAAAATGAAACACCCGAACTGTAATTACACAATTTACATCGCAAAACAAAACAGAAGTGGTCATTTGGTATGGATAAATGTGATCTACAAATATCAATATTTAAAATTTGCTTAAGGGGTCATCTTCAGAGTTGTTTTAGCACTAATTCCAAAATCTTCAAGGGCAAACCCCATTGATATAATACATATTCAAATTCTATAGAAAATTTCAAGCAAATTTTTTAAAAAGTTTACATTTCAAAATGTATTTATTTATTATTTTTTAGTTTATTTTTCGTCCATTTGCATGCAAGGGTTTGAAATTTGCTGGACTTAATGATAAATGGGTTTTCCAGTTTTGGGGATAAATATTCACAATAAATCAATTTAAAAAAAAAATTGTATTTGCATACTTTTTTACTAAAAAAAAACCCACACAAAATTCATATAAATTTTAATATTCAAACATATTTGAAATATTTATTAATTATTAAATTAATAATCATAAAAATTATGAATAGAAACAGCTGTTTGACACCAATCGATGCAGCTATGTCTAAAACTTCAATATACAAAACTTCAGTTTATTTGTGCAATATTGAGTGTGCTATTAAATTTTATTACAAATTTCATTATTATTACACTTATCGGGGGCCATTTCCAATGTGTCAAAAGAAATTGCTCATAAATACAAAAAGCAAATAGAAAAATGAAACAGAATTAAGTATGAAATGAGTTATTTTGCCAGTTTTTGTACTTTTTTTTTGTATTGTGTTTGTTATGTAGAAAATATTGATTGTTTAAAGGGCTGTCAAAATTCAATATCCAGGGTCATTTTTGGCACATCCTGTGATTAATTACATCAGATCTCGCGTTTAAAATGGATTTTAAACTACTACAGACACCCAGTGAGGGATCGGACCCAACACCTTCAGAATGACCAGCAAGCACCAATGCAGACTTTGAAACTTTTGTGATCTAGGAAACTTCGGTGTCCAATCCACAGTTTCTTGCATTCAGTAACTGTCTTAGTCACCTAAGTTCAGGGACCTATATCCTCCTCCATTGAGGATAAGCATGGGTGGAACTAGAGATGGGCACATACCCCAGATCACAGTGACACAGAATGCTGATTTTGTGAGAAAAGAGTGACAAACTCTGGTTTTGCCACAGGTGAAAAAATATCCTCACTCTGCTGTTCAGATAAGAATAATTATATTTTAATAATTTCTTTGAAATTTCACTGTTTAAATATTGTATTAAAAACCTAAAATTGATATTACAAATAAAATATAAAAGATATAAACAGAAAATATTTATGTTTTTATAATAAACATCATTTATAATGCACATGACAATTTTTTTTAACAAAAAAGGCATGTAAATTAATAATAAAATCGTACTAAATCAAACACAAAGTCAATAATGAAATATCAAATTTTAGGCTAAAATTTTACTTTTATCATACTGTTAGAAGAAAACCTTGGATGATTTTTGTAAACCACCTATGATTAAAAACATTGAACATCGCACCAAACTCATCGATGTTTCTAAAACAATGACAATCTGTACTAACACTAAACCCAAACTCCCTGAAAACATAGGTGAAAGCAGCAGAACATTACATACAGGATGCATTACATACCGAACCAGACTATCAAATTGGAATTCGCCCTTTCTGCTGCAGAGATCAATTTTTAGATGCACCCGCAATGGTTTTTAAGGATTCTCTCGGTCAATTTTAGGTCTTTTTTCATCGTTTTTCTTTAAATTTGCATAAAAACTTTCAGTGAATTTGAATATACAGGGTGGCTACAGGATATCAGATAAAAAATTTCCTGATTTCCAAATAATAATAAATAATTCCCTGATAATAATAAAGAATTCCCTGATATGTATCACTATTTACTTTTACAGAATATCATTCCAACAAGCATAAACTAGTTAATTAATAAAATTGAAAGTGATAATGAAAAATAAATAATTCAAATTAAATACTTTCAGCATTGGAAAGTATAATACTCAAAGTATCATATTTATACAAGATTTATATAAGAACAGTATTATTACAAGAACATTAATCCTTCAAACATTAAAATTCTAAATAAACTACAAAACTCAGCTATAAACTCAGCCATGTTCTGTAAAATTCAGTCAAGAATTCATGTAGTAAATTATCACTTATTGCAATAAAATTATGTATAAGCAGAAACAGTATTTTTTAAATCTGCTTTTAATGTCATATGAAATATCTTGACAACTTTCAAAACAATTAAGATGAGAAGGATCACTGAGAAACGTTGAAATTTTAAAACTCTTTTACTTTTATTGAGGTGTCCAATAGGATGTCACCCATCGCATAATACGTGATTAAGGAATTCTATACATGTGTGTTATCGTGAGCCAGAAGAAAGCTGCGATTACCAAAAAATTTCAATTTCCCTGATTTTTACAGGTTTTTTTAGGACTTCCCTGATATTTTAAGAATGTTGATATTCTCTGATTTCCCTATATTCCAGATTATATAGCCACCCTGTGTAATGATGATTGGAGGATTGCCCTTTAAGATTTCAGAGTTAGTGTCAAAATAACTATGAAGATGACCTCTTAGGCAAATTTTAAATATTGATATTTATAGAAGACATTTATCCCTATTGAATGATATCTTCTGTTTTGTTCTGTGATGTAAATTGTGCAATTGAGGTAGGGTGTTTCAATTTTTTTTATGGCTGTAAAAGGCATACAAAAAATAGTGGATTAATTTCTTGTATGTCTCTCTCTCTCTCTCTATGTGTCCATTTCTAAAACTTGTAAAACTAGCAAAAAATATTCTATATACTACTTCCAAAATACTCTATATACTACTGCTCCTAAAATTCTAGTACTCTATATACTTTAAAACAATATAATAAAGACAACCAAGTTGTTTGGTAAAAAAGTAACATTAGCACCATCTATGACATACATAAAATTACAAATCCAGAGCACTTTCGGACATCACTACGTCCTTCATTGGTGGCAATGTAAATTGTTTAAGATGTGACGAACATGAGCTCTTATACATAGCCTGCAACCCTGAGACGAAATTTGCATATTGATTTTTGTAAAATCCAATGCATTAAAAAAATATTTAAATTACAAAATACATAAATAACAGTAGATCATAAAATACAGGGCAACCAACAAATGTGTCATCAAAAGCAAAGAAAAATGGACTATCCATAAAATTATACAATGGTTTAACAAGCAGTGAGTTGAGAATGAGATGCCATATGAAACTCAGGGTCAGAACGGAATCGAAATTACAAATAGAGTCACGATAAATATAAATGAAAAGGGATTAAAAAAGTAAAAGGGGGATTATTGCAGCTAATCAAAAGAAAAGTTTTATCAAAAATAGGGGTAAAATTATCATTAATAACAAAATGAGAAAGAGTAGTGGACAGTTTTTTATTTTTAACGCAAGCATGTTCAGATAAATAAATAATGACGGACGCTTAGTACTACCAATATAGAACTTATATTTATTTTCAGAAGATAAAAAGAGGACAACATACACACCAACCTGACACAAGAAATTACTCCTATCCTTAAAATTTTCAGTACGAATGCAACTAAATAAAGAGGCAACAGTGAAATAGACAGGCTTAAATTCATGACAAAATTGAATCAGGAGACGAAAAATCACTGGATGGAATGGAAGACTTGATTTCTACAGCAAGATGTCAGAAAAAGGGGCGAGATTAGTTTTAGGATTTAAATAAAATTAAATAACTTTAATAATAAGGATAGGAGTAATTTCCTGTGTCAAGCTGGGGTGTATGTTGTACCCCTTTTATCTCTCGAAAATAAATATAAGTTCAATATTATAGTACTAAGCATACTGTTGGCATTCATTTATCTGAACATGCTCATGATATTAAAAATAAAAAACTGTCCACTGCTCTTTCCCATTTTGTTATAAATGATAATTCTACCCTTATTTTCAATAAAACTTTTTTCTTAATTAGCTGAAATAACTCCCTTTTTACTTCTTGAATCCCTTTTCATTTATATTTATCGTGACACTATTTGTAATTTTGATCCAATTCAGACCCTTAATTTTGCATAGCATCTCATTCTTGATTCACTGTGTGTTAAACCCTTGTATAATTTTATGGATATACAGTCCATTTTTCTTTGCTTTTGATGACACGTTTATTGGTTGCCCTGTATTTTATGATCTACTGTTAAAGTATTTTGTTATTTAAATATGTTTTAAATGTATCAGATTTTGCGAAGGTCAATATGTAAATTTTGTATTATAGTTGCAGACTGTGTATAAGAGCTCATGTTCGTCACATCCTAAACAATTTACATTGCCACTCATGAAGGACATAGTGACATCCAAAATACTTTGGATTTGTAATTTTATATATGCCATAGATGGTGCTAAAATTAATGACCCTTTTTTTACCAAACAACTTGGTCTATCAATTTAAATGTTTTGCTAAATTGGCATGTTTCCATACATTTTGACTCTATATACTACTACACTATATGACCAAAAATATCTGAAACAAACCTTAATATGCAAATGATAATATAAAGTTTCACTACACTTTGGCTCTATAACAGCCTTTCAGTCTTCTGGTAAAATTTTCCACTAGTTTTTGAAATATTGCTACAACTGCTTTCTATTCTTTCCACAAGAGTATTAGTATGATGGGTCACTGATCATAAGCAATTTGGCCTAGCTTGCAATCTGTGTTCCAATTCATCCCAAGCATTTTCAATGGGGCTAGGAACAAGACTGCCGGACAGTCAAATTTTTCAACACCCACATAGTTTTCACCAGAATTCCATAATCAAGGGAGAAATTAGTTTAATTTGGCTGCTTAGATATTAAAATATTCAGAGAAATTAAAAAAATATATAAAACTTATTACATTTTTTTTCCCCTGAAAATAATACAAGTAAAAATTAACAGAAATATTTTTATTCAGCATATTTATTTTTGCTATCTTCCAATTTTAGTATTTATTAAATTTCTAAAACCGATTTCAAATGTTATTCCAACTGTTTCTAAATCTTAAGTTTCTGTAAATCTTTGTCAGTATCTCCTATATTTTTCCATTTCTTAAAAGTTCATTCAAATTTAAAGGTTTTTATTTATTAATTTTCTGAATATTTTACACATTTATAGTCACTAATTATTTCTAAAATCTTACAGATGTTTATCATTGACTTTTCAGGTATTACACAGTATTTGTTTTCAGGACATCTTTACTTTTCATTATTTTTTATTTTGTCTGCCTCCCTCTTTGATTTTAAATTTTCTCTACTTTTCTGAACTGATGGACCATTTTTTATAAATGATTGCTGCTTTATAGTGAAAGAGGATATCTACTAATTTATCTTTCAGTCACTAAGGAACCAATTTGTGTGAAAATTGCTCAAAATGGTGCCTGCATTAATAAACCAAAAAATTAATTTAAATTTTAAAAAAATCTATTGACCCCAGTAGGTGTTTTCTATTGGGAGTCAAGTTACCTTTATACCAAATTTAATGTCCGAAGAATGCTTGCATTTTGTATTACAGATGGCACAAACAGATAAACATTATATTTTATTATTATTGACATAACTGTGTGCTTCCCTTAAAATCAAGTCATATTTGTGGCTATGTAGCAATTTGTCTGACAAAAGGAGATGTCTGAATTATTTTGGTCAGATAGTATTTCAATTGGAGGGAAAGTAAAAGGTTTAATAATCAGTAATGTAGCTGAATTGTTTATAGCACTATTATCAGAGAAATCACAAGATTGATTTACATAATTGATTTTAGAGTAGCAGCAGTTTGATCTGTACATGTAACTATTTTGACTATTAAAAATCAAAGCAACAATTCTATACAATATATGGTTCAATACAAAATAAATTAATAAGAATATTAAACTGGCATTTTAACTCAATGCATCTGCAGTAATTGAAAAACCAAAAACTTACATTGGAAAATATGGAATGTGCAAGATATTGTGAACACCCAATAAATATACTGTCCCATCTTCAATGCCTGCCTAAAAGTAAACATCAAACCACAAAATTAATTAAGTAAATTATGGCTCTTGCGCTACATGCGGCTTTCAAGGCAATATTAGGTTTCATTGCCATTTTTCCATACAGTACTTATAAATTTACTTATAAATACAATAATAAAATAATATTTATGGTGGCTCTTAAACATCCAAAATTGTATAAAAAGTATTTCATGTGATTCTTGTCATCGAAGAACTTACCCACCCCTGTTATATACATTTAAAAAACAAAAAACTAGTTTATAAAATTTCTAAAGATTATCTTTTCTAAAGATTATATAATTTTAAAAATATATATATTAACTGCTTAAGGGAGATTTCTTTTTTTTTTTTCAAATATGATATGTTTTTAAAGCTTTTATAGTCCTAATTTAGAAATTTTTATATCAGCAAAATCTGAGCCTTAAAAAAAATATCACTGCTCTAATTATCAAGTTCAACATTTTTTTTCATAAAATTACAATGTCATTGAAACCTTGATACAAATCAAACACTAAACTAAAATGTGATACAAATCCTAGTAAGTACATCGATTTAAATATCATTCAAATCTATTAGGGCTTGTAAAACACTGACATTTTGATCTAAAAGTTTAGGTTTAACTCCAATTCTTTGAATCAATGTGTTTTGTACTAGTCACTTCATTTTTAAAAGATTTATTTGATAAACAAAATTTCATGAAATTCATAATTAAGTTCATTAAATAAACACAATATTGGATAACCTTGTTTCTAAAGACACCTATTTTCTCAATGAAGATATATTTTAAATATATGAGTATAATATTATATACATATATATATATATATATATATATATATATATATATATATATATATATATATATATATATATATATATATATATATCAGATTAGAAATTTTAAAAACATTATTTTTCTTTAATTTTAATTGAGACATCAAAACTTTATAGCAACCATAAGTTTTATAATAAAATGCATCAGTTAAATAAAACAATTATCTCCAAATAAATATTCCATACACATTATGAAAGGAAAAATGTATATACGATTAACATTAATTTATTTTATAAAGAACTTAAAGATTAAATATAATAGTTTTTTTTAAACTATAAATTTAAATATTCTGACCTACAAATGAATTTTAAATATCAATTAAATATCCCTCTAGTTTTAAACTTATACAGTACAAGAATGTGCACATCCTGAAGTTAAAACATATATAATCACATAATAAGGAAATAAATATTACAAATTAGAATACATATATAGGTATTATTAATAAAATAAATAAAATAACATACCCTACTATGAGGTACACATTTTACACATGGAATTCCTGTAAAAGGTCGTGGCTTGCGTAGGGACACAACACTTGGTGCCATCTTAAATTCTGCCAGCCCATCATACTTGGGCTAAATGAAAGAGCAGCAGAAGTTATAAATAGACAATCACAGAAGGGGTCTCAGTAAGTGGAGACATCTAGTTTAGAGAATGTTCTTAGAAGTTTCAAAGCATTTTTAACTTTATGCAGAATTATTACTGCAAACATAAAGCAGTTTAATAAGAGAATATTAAATTTTTAAGTCAAACACATGTTTGACTATATGTAATAAAAAATATTTTATAAGCATTGAATTTTAACACATATTTTACAATATTTAATATTTATATGTATTTTTTAAGTGATATAGCCTATAATGCTCATATAAATCATAAAACTAAATTTAATTTACTTAAAAAAATATCAAGAAAAATGCATATTTAAAAAACTTTTTATATTTTTATTATATATTTGCATCCATATTTTAAATTCAATTATCTAGTTTAAATTGATCAAAATGTATTAGAATTTGTTTCAAATCAACTATTTTCAAATAGCAAAAATATGTTTATGTTGACTGGACAGGACTATAAAAATCCTTTTTTATAAAAAAATCTAAAAGTTTGATATATAAAAGAATTAAAAGAAAAAAAAATCAATATTTTACAGATCAGAAAAATTGTTTTATCAGTCAAATAATTTATTGCATCTGAATAGCCTACTTTTAAAACATGACAAATAATAAATATATTTATCTTATAATTTATGAATTAGAAATCAGTATACTATTTTGCATTTTCTCTTGCATAAACTTTGAACATTCAAAAATTAAATATGATAAAAGAATTTAAGTGTTACAGGACAAGTAGCCAGGTGATGCAATTCAGCCATAAAAAAAAATGTTTTCAATGTATTATAAGTATGGAAACTTAGATTTCAATAAATCTCCATGTACTGAAAAATTCTGATCTCAATGAAACCCATCCTCAAATATTATTCTTCATATACATCTAAAATCAGGGATTTTTTTTTTTTTTTAATCTGGGCATAATACAGCATATCCCCCCTTCTTTTTTCTTTTTTTTTTGTTTAATTTATTTAGAAATTTTATGCATTTTATATAAAATATTTATTTTCAAGATAACTGCTTTCTCTAGGAAGAATGACAAACATCATCACAATCTAACACATTACTTGAATTTATTCAGAACAAGTTTAAAACTGCAGAAAGTTCCTCACTGAAGTAAATTTGAACTACAATTATAATTTATTACCATATTTTTACTATTACAGTGTCAGTAATCTCATCTTGACGTGCTATTTGAATTTGAAATTGATTTGTTATGAGAAGAAATTTGATATATCTTACAAAATAAAAGAAGATATATGTTTGTTTCTGTATGTCTGCTTCTATAACGGAAAATATAAAATTCAATATTTTTAATTAAGTAATAAGGATTGCTATTCAAATGTACTGATACCCAACAAGCCACTTAGATTTGGCTCACTCTACAACTGAGAACTGAGATAGAACCATGAGGTGCATACTACCGATAACACAACTGATGGCCACATATGAGAAGGAGGGAGGTCTTTCTATGTATTCCAATATACATCATAAATAAAATATAATGCATGATTAACAAACACTTAAGGTATTTTAATAGTAACATTCAGAAAAACAACATTAATAAATTGTAACACTGGAGTTCAGTTTAAAATTCAAAGCTGTAGAAGTTGTACTTACTATGTAAGAAAAGCTCTTCTCTCCATCTTACTTGGCACTTGACAACAAATTTGGCACAATATCACCAATTATGATTTTTAGGAAATATTGCCAAATTGATGATAATTCAATACTTTAGAAAATTAAGCTTAATTTCTTTAATAATCCTTGTTGCTTTGTATGAATATTAATTTAATTAGTTGCATCAATTCTCTTGAACATTAGTTGTTTCTATTCAAAACATAGTGAGTTTCACTGTTCGTGGAACAGGTATGTTTTGTTACTGGGATTAGAACATTGTAAAATAAATGCATTTATATCACAGGGTACTACAGTTAAGTTTCAATAGGGGATCATATAATAATTAATATGGATCACATGAGGTGTATGGTCAACACCCTCTATATTCAAGGCCCCCACAGAGAAAACCGGAAGTGGCAAGATGGCCGACTTCATAGTCCAAGGGCATATCCAGAACTGACAACGTATGGGTAGCGTCGTGTAGTCTAGCCAGCCGTCCCCATTCAACACCCTCTATATTCAGTGTGATCGAGTATTGAATTCGTTTTAACGTTTCTTTGTTTATATTTTATATGAGCTGTTACTTACAGCTATTTTTTTTACCATTTTTTCGAAGATTTAATTGTGTAATGCCGTATCGTTGTTCGGCAGTTGGTTGTCATGGGAACTACAATAACGACCCACATTATGCAGTTTTCAATTTTCCCAAAGATCCTGAAGTAAGAAAAAAATTGATTTTTTTCCTTAGAAGAGATGGATTTGAAGTTACGAAAAATTCTAGGGTAAGTACTGTTCTTTTTAAATACTTATGTACACATTGATAAAAAATGTATAAGCGTATGTGGGATTTTAAATAAACTAACCTAGAACATATATATAATTAGGTTCCTCCCATGTGTTTTAATGTGCAAGGGAAGTATAGAAAGATATTGTAATTTGAAAAAATAAGATTAAGTCGTTAAACTTATTAAATTCTAATTGAATTTATGTACTTAAAGGTTTAATTTATGTATATGAGTTTGGGAAATTATATTAGTTTATGAATATGAGTTTAGGAATTTATGAAATTATATTAAAGTTTATGAACTATATTTGATTTAATATAGCATGATAATGATCCGGGTTCGATTTCTGACTGGTGCCTAGATAGTTTTAATTTCTAAGTGTTCAAATAATTATATTTGATTATTTAATATAATTATAAGGAATATTATTATACAGTGAAACATTTCGAAGCAATGATTAGTCATGAGATATTGTTTAACTGTTTAGAAGTAAAGTAGTGGTAATTTACCTGATTTTGTGGTATCCCTGATTCTGTTATGTTCGAAGCTCTTTAATTTCCCACAGGATTTATTTTAATAAGTAAAATACATCGAAAGAGCAAAACATGCACTTCTTTCATTAAGCAGTGCATATATGCATAAGGATTAATGTATATTTTTTAAATTTTTTTTAGCTTTGTGAGCAACATTTTACATCTGGTGATATTATTCGAGAGACTACGATGAGAAAACTGGCACATCGGTAACGATTCCGCTGTCTGCAAAGTTAAAAAAAGGCGCAGTTCCATCTTGCTTACCAGGTTGTCCAGAGTATTTGTCGAAACCAACTACTTCACGTGAAGCCCCAGATGAGAAACGCCTAAGGCTAGAAATGCAAAATTTAGAAAAAGTTATTTAGCAAAGCATCGATAGCAAGTCTTCGTATGATGAGGAATGATTGTGCAAAACTTTTGAAGACTTTAAAAGCAAAATTAATCTTGTCTGTATACCAAAAGAATGGACAGTAACAGTAACATCTGACAGTGTGATGTTTTTATTAATACAAGTGACTCCAGTACCAGTTATTCATAAATGCATCTTAATAAACTCCTCGATGAATACTACTGCTTATTTTAGGAATATACCATTATCAAAGGTAAAGAAGTTTATTTTTCCTTTCTTATTATGTAATGTTAATGATGTTACAGAGATACTGCAAGAGGTTGAGTTGCTTAATCAAAATGTTGAAACAAATTCAAGCAAATCAATCTTTAATGTAATAAGTGATTCGGTAAATTTGTTGAAAACTTTGTTACCATCTTCCAACAAACATTTGGATTTCTTGATTGAACAGTTCTCTTTAATCGTTAATGGAAAACACCATTTTAAATATAATACTGAATTTTTGATTTTCTGTAGTTTGCTGTTCTCAATATCTCCCCATGCTTATAAGTTTTTACGAAACTCTCATCATTTTATTTTACCACATCCTACTTCCAGATTACAATTTACAGAATATGTTCTTCCTTTCACTTAAACCCTGTCAATGAACAATTTAAAGATAACTTATTGTCTTATATTAAACAACGCTATCAAACTTTACAGTCTGAAGACTGTACAGTGTGTTTAATGATGGACGAAATCCACATTAAACCTGTCATGGATTTTAAGGGAGGGAGCATTGTTGGCCATGCATATGATAATGGGAAATGTGCAACAAGTGCATATGTTTTTATGGTTCAAAACTTTTTATCGACATATAAAGACGTTGCACATATAGTGCCAGTTCAAAAAATAAACGCAGAAAGTCTGTTTACTATAATTAAAAAAGTAACAGTAGGTTTGGAGGAAATTGGATTTAAGGTGATATGCATAAGTTCTGACAATAATGCCATTAACGGCAGAGCTATGTCTTTCTTTAATGTTCCTCCAAAGCAAAGCATTATATATAAACATCCGTCAGATTTAAATAGACCTCTATTTTTTATTTATGATCCCGTGCACATGCTCAAAGCATATCCGTTTTGGATGATGATGTTTGTAATGTATCTGATATATCCCTGTGATATCTTACGTAGCAGGATATTGTGCATTTGCCACTGTTAAAAAACTTCATAACTGTACTTTTTGTAAGATAAACTTAACTATTGCAACTATTAAAGAGTCTCCTCTGATTGAAAGTTCTGTTATAGAAAAGAAGAATAGGGGTGGTTTGATGTATCCGCAGCCCGAAGTTCTTGAAATTGTAATTCATGTATTTATAATTGTACAAAAATTAGTTTCCATTGATTTCGAACATTTTTTCTTGAATGTAAACAATCAACGACAATTGGTTATCAGTTTAGCAGTTTTTATTTTAAGCGAAAAAGAAATTTTTATGAAAGGCAATTGTCCTGGTGGTCATTCCTCTACTGTCATTACCAGGTATATTATCATGGCTGCCACGAATACATTTTTAAAAAACTATTGCAAAGAGAGGAATGATGTGAAAAAACCAGAAAATAAGAAACGTAAACTTGCAACATTAGAAAAGTAATAGCCTATTTTTCAAACATGTACAGTAATAGTGTTGTCCTTAAAAAAAAAAAAACTTTTTCGAATTTTTTATATATGTAAAGCCTAATAGGATTGCAACAAAATAAACTATAACTATATTTTTACAGCTTGTTTTCACGAAGATTTTAATGCTGAGCATATTTCATCCCTTATCTTTATAAGATAGCTGTAGGTGTATCGCTAATGTTTATACCATTGTATTGCATGTTTGTTTACATTTCAAAATGCCAAAAAGTACTCACCTTTCCGAGATAGAAAAAGGCAAAGTATTGGCTTTTAGAGAGTATAGAATGAGTGTAGTTGAGTTAAAAAATTAAAATAAATTAAATAAAAAATAAATTTAATATTCATGAAGTTAATATAAATACTATAGTTTGATTTAAACTAAATGTTAATACATCACTGCATTATTTTTTCTTTAAACTAAATTTAAACATAATTATTAGTTTCTACTTATTTAACTGAAACATTATATACATAGTGTATTGATGTAACCTATTTATATAAATATTTAAACTTACCTTGGAATTACTTTCCATACATGTGTTTCATTTTATGTTAGGTTTTTAAATTTTTTTTTTCACCTTGGAAATTATTAGCTGCATACATACTTTTTGTCATAAAAGATATGACATTTTGTGCAATTCTAATTAATGCACAGTGTTTTGAGAACCTTTTAAACTTTTTTTGAATTTAAATTTTAATGATGAACTTAATATCAAATATCCAATATTTTGCAAAATTGGATTTTTACAAGTTTCTTTTTAAAAGACTTCTAAAGACATATGCAATGGGCAAAGAGTCATTTCATTCTATTTTCACACATTTCACATCTGCAGGCAATACCTACAGACAGGCACCTAGAAAAACAGAATGTGCACATATTAACTTTATCCGTAATGAATAATCGTGGCCTGGTATATTGAAACTCCAATGTTGACGTCGTTAGAGTATGGGACGACTGATAGTTATGGACAAGGGTCCTACTATGTCGTACATCTTAATTCGGCATACTTTATCAAGTGCTAGTGTGTTCTTGGAGAAATGCTTCCTAGAACTAAGGTGTCGTATAAGCCGACAACTCATATTCAGTGTAACAAGAAACAATCTGTGTTATAAAAGACCTGTTTACGTAGATGCAGATGTCAAAATAACAATCCATAAAGGAATCCACGACTGCTCAACCATGTAAGTCCTAGTCTACATTTGTCCTGAGAAACTACAATGAAAGACTATATCATTTGTGGTAACAATAAATAGTAAAGAGAAATTTAATTTAAAGATTTTACTTTTGCCCATTAGTCCATTTGTTATGATAGCATTTATTTACAATGCTCTTATCGAATACTGATATAATAAATTTAAATGAACCCCAACTTAGAGACTAGAGGGGAAGGATAATAATAGTTTGATGAATATTAATTTAAATCTGTAATTATGAATGAATATAAGAATTGTGTAATGAATATTAAAAGGTAAATTTGTAATGATGAAACTTACTTAAAGGATATTAAGAAATGCTATATGAGTTAGTAATTTCATTAGATAATGGTGTGTATGATTATGCATTAATTTGTTGGTATAAAACTGTGCAAGAATTTAAATGGAGGTTGAACCGGAAAATAGGCCCCCACTCATTTTTCAAAGTACGATCCCGTGCCAAGTTGGCGCGATTCATCGGGTTGCAATTTCATTTCGTATACTTCGCCAATTCTGGTAGCCCACGGCTTCTGGTAACCCACTGACATCCAATCAAAGCTCGGCTGTTTGGGAATCTGCATTTTAATAGGCAGTAATAGTCTTCTGTGTATTTCATCAGACCTTTTTCGATCGAATTCATTGACTCTTGTTTTTACAGATCTTTTTCGATCGATTTGCAAAGATTTAAACACGTACAAACTTTTTGGAATACATATTTAAAACATTCCTCGTAATTCATGGACATTAACATTTTACGCAAATTTTCAATAAATATGCAGGTTCCGGTGTTAAATGTACATGTATGTTCAAGAAAACGTGCTGCAGTGTTGAATGTACGTGTAAGAAAATGTGTTCCGGTGTGGATGTAATTAGAAATATGGATATCCGTTACATAAAGGTTAGTTCTTTTCTTTGTTCATCCCGTGTTTTGAAATTGTCTTTTGTATTTTTCCGTGTTTTTAAAATGGGTTTCTTAATTTTAAAGTATCGTTATTTTCTTGATTTTTGTTAAAGTACAAACATTTTTCTAAGTATCGTTTTCTCTTGAATTTAGTTAAAGTACAAACTTTTTCCTAAGTATCGTTTTCTCTTGAATTTGGTTAAAGTACAAACTTTTTTCTAAGTATCGGTTTCTCTTGAATTTAGTTAAAGTACAAACTTTTTTCTAAGTACCGTTTTTTCTTAAATTTTGTTCAAGTACAATCTCTTTTCTAAGTATCGTTTTCCTTAAATTAAGTTAAAGTACAATCTGCCATTATGCGATATTTTTATAATTCTGCCATTACACAATATTTTTAAAATGCACAAAAATTGTATTTTGTAATATTTTTATGAGTATTATTCACTTTTATTTATATTCAATTGCAATATCATTTAACAAAATTCCAGTTCATAAAATTATAGAATACATTTTGGTAGGAGGAGACTATTTCAAAACATGGGAAAATACGTCACTTCAGTTGAGAGGAGTCAATTTCAAAACACGGACAAACGCGCCAACTTGGCGCAATTTTGTACTTAGAAAAATAAGTGGGGGTCTATTATCCGGTTTTACCTAAATGGATAGATTTTCACTTCTCAATGCATATAAATATATATATATATATAATAAATGTTATTTTGGATCCACACCTGCCTCTTCTTTTGACTCCAGGCCTTTTGGAATTAATTAATTATAATTATGTTTGATTTTCAGCTATCTTGGAGGGTAAGTCTGATTTTAGAATGCTAACCACTTGTGATCGAATAAATTAAAATTAAGTAATAGACCAATATTAATTATATATTAATGAAGTATGCAATCCTTAGTAATTAAAGTACAATTTTACTATATACTTCAATCTATTTTACTATATACTTTATAGTACAATCTATATACTTCTTTAAATTGTGTCAGGATAGATACGGCCTTTACATCCTGATACTTTTTAATCATGTAAATTTTAATTTATTTCAAATGAATTTAAATTAATCTTCAGTAAGGATTTGATTCTTAATTTCACTTTTAGTTTCTATGTTTAGTTTTAATACTTCATAATAAATATGAATATATAAAGCAACATGTAAAGTAACAGGTTATGATTACAATGAATTTTTATGCACTAAATATTAATATTCTATATAATACAAAGTTATAAATATTTTTAGTAACTTATTAAATTATAAAGTGGTTGTATTAAGATTATTCTTTCATTCCAAATCACACATAAAAAAAGAAAGAAAGAATCTTATTTGTGTCAACAAATTCTAATTTAAATTAAAGCAGATTTATTTTAAAGAAAAAAAAATCCTCATCCTGCTGGAACATTTAAATTAAAAAAAAAAAAAAAAAAAAAAAAAAAAATCGGCCCAAAATAATTTCAGTACAAATTCGTATTGCGTTGGACTACGGTGTCGGCCATTACGGGATGGGTGTTGTTGTTGATATTGTTGAAACCCAGACAGCCCGACCTACCAGAAAGGTGTAAGGTAACTGTTTGGACAGTCGGGAAGTGCCACCCAATTTAGACCGGAACCCAGTGGGAGAGGCATCCACAGGGACCGTACCCTCTTTCCCCTACCACCAACCTCTCGGAAGGACTTTCGGATCCACATGTTTAACGTGATCGTACTCCGCATGAACACGGCGGCAGTTTTGGCAGTGGCTGGAATCGAACCCGGGCCTACCGAGTGCAACTCCAGCGTGCTAACCAATGGGCTACCACGCCCGTAACGGGATGGGTGTGGCGGCCTTGAATATAGAGGGTATTGGTATGGTCTGCATGTGAACAGGGAACATTAAAAGCAGAAGCATTGCAGATGAGTGGATAGCAGGGAATATTTTACATAAATTTATACCCTTTATCATATGAAGGGCTTAATATAGAGTTATATTAATATTTTTTATGATCTCTTATATGTACTGAAAAATTTAACAATAAAACCAGAAACAAAATTAAGACATTTACTTTTTTAATTTAAGTAATTAGATAAAAATGAATTGGAAAAAAGAAGCAAGATTCACTGTCTAGAAAATAAGAGACAAATTAAATAGTGAAACCACACAGTTTGAGGAATTTTTTTTTTTTTTTTAATTTAACTCATTCACCATTTTTCATTGCAGTCAATGACTTGACTAATTTTAACAATTTTTGAAAAGAATGTTAATTTTGATAAAGTTTATTTCTTTGTACCTTCATTTGTAAAATTTTAAAATCAATGAACAAACTTAATTCTTTTCAAGCTGTTTCAGATTTTATATTTATTTTATTCAAGGAATTAAGGTCACTGCACATTGACATACTGTAGCCAGAGCATTGTTTTTAAATCAGTAGTAAATTTTGATAGTGCTCAAAAATACTAGTAGCAAAAATATTTTTTGTGTAGCAGAAATTTGATGTTGTGACACTACCATAGCCAATGTGAACTGCTAGAAAAAAAGTGAATTGTGATTAAGATAAGTTTAAAACTGGATTTGTTATGTCAGGAGTATAGCTACAAAAGTATCTAGTGTGATTTACCACCACATTCTATTAGTATAGAGCTAAAATATGAACTTTAATTTTCTCGATCATATAAACTACCTGGGATATGGCTTCTGCTCTAGATTTCTTATTTTATTTGTTATACCATCTCATAACTGCTTATAAAGGGTTAATGATCTCTTCTTTGGGACCTTCTATCTCAATGGTCATCAAACAAATTAAAGTCACTGATGCTAAACTGTTTCTCTGATCACCCTGGTTAATTAAATCCAACATGAAGTGATCAGAGGCAGCGGCATGCAAATTTCTGCTAGGCTAGAATGTTATTATACGGTTTATATTTTTCAATAATGCACTAGGCACAAACAAACCCAGAAAGGTTACTGGCAATCTTTGCTACAGTGCTTTTCTTTTAAAATTTTTAACTAGTAAATTGCTACTTACTATTGGATGCAACAATCTATAAACAATTGATGCGATAAAAAATTTAACTTTTATAAACACAACACTTCTCAAATTTATAGAACTTTCTTCAAAGATTGGTATTCTAAAAATATATCTATTCTTATTATATAACTGAAAGCATATTATATACAAAACTTATTTATAAAATATTGAGGTTTTAAAATATATATATGTAAGGATAATGAAACTTACTATCATGTGTCTTGGACCTCTTCTGTAATTTTGAGGTGATGACCTCATATAATAACCATTATCATTTTCATAATTTTGTCTTCTACCACTACCTCTATTACGGTATGAATTAAATTTCAGTCTACCACGATTGGGAGTTGATTTGGATTCCCACTTTTTATAAACTTCTTGAACATTCTGTAACAGCTCAGTCATCCTTGGAACTAGAAGTAATAAGAATGTTTTCTACAAAAAAAAAAAAAAGGAGGGCATATAAATTCACTCAACTTCTGTCTAAATGAATTTGCAATTTATTTCATTTAAGAACAGCATAAAAAGTTGATTAAATGTATCAACTAGTTTCGGAGTAAAAAAAACTTCTCTCTTTTCCAGATAGGTAAATGCACCAGCAATGGCAAAAACACATCCAATTTGTCTTAAACATACTCTAATATGAGGAAGAAGTGCTGTGATATTTAAAAGTTAAAACTTTTTCTATATTAAATGATCATTTTACAGCAGCATATGTGCAGCTACACTATTTTCTCAAATTCTTGCCTTGATTGCTGTGATTGCTCTTGCTCACCCTGAAGAACTCAAATTTTAACAAAAATTGGCATAAAAGTTTATCAAATAAAACTATGAAAATCCTGAAAATATGAACTTCCTACTCACTTTAGTTTCAAGAATACATGAGTTTAAAATTTGGTTGAGATGCCATAATAGCAACTTTGATGAAAAACAATGCTATTAAATTAATGATATTAACGTATTTTAATTTACCTTTGTATATAGCTATAGTCATGAAACTTTACAGTTATTGAATAAAGAATGTAGATTACAAAATATCCAAAATTGTTTTTTACACATTTTAAAAGCATGAAGTGAAGTGAAGAATTGAAAAATTCTGGAAAAACAGGCAGAAATAAAACAGCTTATACAAAAAAAGGCACTACTAGTTGAAAGGTTTTTTTAAATGTTTCTTAATATAAAATAAAAAAACTGCTAAGTCTCATTCTTTTTATAGGAAAAATAAGGGTTTAAATTTGATATAGCTAAAAAGAAAATGCATTACATTTTGTTAATGATTTTTTTATTTAGTTTTTTAATTATGTAATTTATAATTTTACAGCTTTTGTTGAATATTTAGAGAATTGAGTTATTTCAAAATTTATGCATAAATTTAAAGCTAGATATTAAAAAAATAAATTCAATTCAATGTAGTTTTCCTTGTGTTTCTCATATAACTGAACATTTAAAAATGAAATGTTCTTTACTTATTACACTTACTATATATTTAAATTTATTCACTTACATTTGTAGACATTTATTAAATATCAAAAATGATTTAAATCAAAAATAAATAAATTAAAAAAACCTGATTTCAAATCACTCTAAAATTTCTAGCAATTTTTATCATTAAAAGGTTTTTTTTTTTAAATCTGAAATTTGATACAGTATCATAATATTTTAGTGCATTATCTTAGGGTTAAAATTTTACACAATACGATGAAAAAAGCTATTTTATATCTTTTTTTTTTTTAATTTCAAATCTTACTACTGTTTAGTTATTTATTAAAAATTGGAACAAAAAGACAATATTAAAATATGAAGACAATATTTTAAAAGTTTAAGATTAAAATAAAAAAAGGCAATATAAAAAAAGAAAAGAAAATGCTTTAAAGTATTAAAAAAGGGACAAAATAGGAATAATATACTACAGAAATTCTGAGAAAATTGGCTATAAGGTCAAATTATGTATTTCGAAACATATTAGCTAATACCCATTGAAAATCAACGCTGTCACAACACACATATCCTGACCATTATATAATTAGAAGAAACTCATCAACTTCATCAAACTGTCTATATCACTTGTGCTAAATTTTAAGTTTGTATCTGAATTGTCTTCTTAATTTTTAACTTGTGTGCATGCCTATGCCCAGGGGACGGGGGTAAGAGGGTAATATATTCAGCTAATAGTCCAATTTAGTGTGTGGCTACTCTTAAGTAGTCAATATTAGAAAACTGAAATTGTACACTTTCTTCCTATCTAATGAGCTACCCTTGAACTAATTTTTAAGTCTGCCTTGCCACAAAGTACATTTTACTGTCATTTCATATTTTGGTGCGGAGCAACCCTTTAAATAAAGATTTTCAGGGGGGGGGGGGGGGAGAATTGATTTTTTCCAGAGGTTTTATCGAACAATTGACCTATGCATTAAATTTCAAGTCTCTAATCTCTAATTTAACATTTCGAATGTTTTGGTATAAAGACTTAAAAAATAAACTTCTATCAAAAATCCAATTTTTCTTGAACGATTGACCTGTATACCAGATAGCAAGTTTTATTGTTTTTAAAAAAAGACTCATTTATTTTGCAAAATCGAATATTTTGGTGTGATGCACCCCTAAAGTACAAGTAGAATGCAAGTGCTTCCTTACGCTTCCCTATAGGCGCCCATGGCAAGGACGTCACCAGTAGGGGCAATCTCAGGAACGAGACGTACAGTAAGTAGTATTCATTACTCTGATATTCGTGATGTTCAATATCCCTATGGGTATCCATGGCAAGTATGTTCCATTTGCGCTTTGCCATGGGCACTTATAGGGAAGCGTAAGAGGGTCGTTTACCCTCCCCTGAACATTTAACCCTTTCGCGACGAACGGCACGCCCAGGTGCCAGCTGCGAACTTGCATTCAAGAATGAATGGCATGCCCACGGGCCGGAGGTAATTTTACCCTAAAGGACGACTGGCATGTATTGGTGTTTCTACGTGGAACGTTTTAATTTGAATGTATTTGTCTCCTAGATGGCGTTAAATGCTCGTGGAAGCAACTTGGGGGGGGGGAGTGCAGTTGCTCCGGGCGTCAAGCATTTAGGGGGCGCAGAATGAGAAAAGAAACTAACATAAATTAAACATTAATAATTAGTAAATGAGTGTGTGATTAATTTTACTCATTTACTGCAAGTATGGGTATTGTAAATTATTATTAATTTATTTATGCTCATCTATAACGGTAAAGTTAAAAAGTGGTTTGATGTGAATATTGAATAATGAGCAGCGGCAGTAGAAAAGAATCTGGAGTCACTGGCCGCAAATGGAGAAAAAGTGCTGCAATAGAAATCGGGAAATCCAGTCAATTGATGGTCAAACAAAAAGGGAATGGTCCCAAACACAGTTGGAAAACTTGGAGCTAATACCGAATCAGTTGAATCTACTACTGCAAGCACTATGGAGCTTGTAGAAGTCTCTGAGGTAGCTGTCAATGATATGCCAATTCCTCCTGCTAAAAGCACACAGTGGCGATATCAAAAAGGGTTCAAACATTGCATCCTACTGTTTTATCGAATAAAGATATAGACCTACTGGACTTTCATTCTGACCTGACTGAACCCATTATACGAGACCCAGAGAAAACGAGAAAGGATGTAGATCAGCTTCTGTCAAACATTTTGAGATTCACTTTTTTGACATTTCTCCCGTTTTGGAGCTCAATTTTGTCTTTGATGAATAGAGTCCAAAAGAGATTGCAGGATCCTAAAATAAATTTCAGAGAATTGACAGCTGGCATAAACTCTCTTGAACAACATATTACTGAGAATCGTGAAAATCTGTGTGATGAATCAGTTTGCAAAAGAAAAAGAAGTTGTATTGCTCTTAGAGACTTCCAGTTCAGAAAAAGAGTAAAACGTGACACAATGATGCCGGGTGAACAAGCAAGAGATGCTAGCTTATCAGTCAAATAGGAAATGGGTGAATCCTATGGAGCATCTCTGACTGCAATGGAGCGGAAATCACAGAGCATTTCCAACGATTGCATGAGCTTGACACTCGATTTGGATTTCTCTTGAATATTCAGAAACTTCTTAGGTAGTCCCAATATGGATAAGGAATTGGAAAGACAATGTATGTTAATTTGCAAAAATGATTTTGATGGAATGGAGCTGCATCAAGAAACTTTAGATTGTGCAATGCTGTTAAAAAAAATCGAAATGAGAGCAATGTGATTGAGCCGATACATCCATATGAAATGCTGAATTTCATTACCTCATATGGAGATGAAGTGTACCCTAATCTCCAGACTGCTTTACAAATTCAGCTCACAATTTCAGTATCAATTGCTAGTTGTTGTTGTTGAAACCCAGACCGTCCGACCTACCAGAAAGGTGTAAGGTAACTGTTTGGACGGTCGGGAAGTGCCACCCAATTTAGACCGGAACCCAGTGGGGGAGGCATCTACAGGGACCGTACCCTCCTTCCCCTACCACCAACCAATTGCTAGTTGTGAAAGATCCTTCAGCAAACTGAAATTGATTATGTCTTATTTGAGATCATCAATGGGACAATAACGCTTGAGGGACTTGGCATTGTTGAGTATTGAAGGGGAAACATTCGAGAAAATCAATGCTGAGAAAGTTATTGATACCTTTACAATCGTGAAAACTCGAAAGGTTCATTTGTAGGATATGATCTCTTAAGAAATTATTTAATAATGGAAAATCTTGTGCTAATGTCTGTTCAAATCAAAGCTGTTCAATAAATCTAGAAATTTCAATAGCTCCTAGATTAATAATTTATATGTGTGTGTGCGTGCGAGCATACGCGCACAAGCTCGAGTTCGTAATCTGGTAAGGGAAGAAGGGAAGGAGCGGCGCAATTCTCCACCTTTGCCCCCTCCTGACAAAAACTCACGGTATGCCACTGCTACAATACATTGATAGCAAAGACATCTTGGGAAAAAAACGCGTAGCGCCCTAAAAGGAATTTTTTAAGTAGACCCACTCGTAAAACCAACCGAAATAAGCAGGATGGGTTTTACGAATTGAGCCCACTTTGGCGAATCTCGATTTAAATATATATTCTAACACAAAAGATACTATGCATAATACCTTTTAAAGTTTTTTTTTTTAGCTGAATAAAATAATTTAAAAGAGTGAATGAGGGGGTACCCAGTAAATTATAAAATATGATCTGCATCTACCCTACAAATGAGTCGGAAGAAAAAGAGTTTGTAAACAAAGGCTATGTTACGCCTAGACAACGATTACTTGTTAAAATATACAATGCAAATCATATGTAAAGTTTCATTACAATACTGGAAATTTCGTCAACAAAATTTGAAGTGCAAAACGTTATACAATGTACTATATTCACATAGCACAGAAATGTATTATATTAAAAACTTACCTTATATGTCAACAATACATATTAATCATCCCCGCACATGTTAACTGTTTGTTTTTCGTTTAGAACCAAACACGAGCGTCTAGTCTCCGCAACAAACTCCGCCAAAATAACACGGCATAACCACGTCAGGCGCGACAGATTTAGTTTCCCTGTTTGTTTGTTTTCTTTTTGTCTTTTTGTGTGACATCATGTAGATATGTGGCCGCAGATGAATGATAAAAGTTCTTTGGATTCTGCATGTGGAAATTTACAGTTCAATTCGTCTATACGTTCGATTTTGATATTGAAAACACACACACACACATGTATATACTATATATATATATATATATATATATATGTATATATATATATATATATATATAATATATATATATATATGTATATATATATAATATACATATATATGTATATAATATATATAATCTATTTAAATTTTATTTTATTATTAATATTTTTATTACTTTTTTCTATCATATTATTTATTTTCTAATTTTTTTTCTATTTATAGTCTTTTCAAGGCTATCAAACTGCTAGTGTTAGGCGTTACTCCTGCTTTTATTGTAAAAGTTACAAGTGAACTTTATTATGTTGTTGGCTCCCCTATGGGCGCCCATGGCAAAGCGCAAATAGAAATATTTTGTCTAGGGGTGCAGACTATATGATGATACCTCCAATATCGATTAACTTGAAATCTACATTTATGACCTTGAATGTCACAGGGGAGAGCAAGTGCACCCCTTTCCCTCTCCTATGGACGCCTATAGAAATTTTTTCATGCTGGATAAACTGAAGGTTGAGGCCTTCAATATCGATTAACTAACATGTCTAATCTTGAACGTCTATGGGAGGGCATATATACTTCATGCCCTCCACTATGGGCGCCTATGTAGCACTTTCCAGGAGCGCAAACTCAAGGATGATACGTAAAATATCGACTGCCTTTGTACCTGCATTTGAGACCTTGAATGTCCAGGAGAGCGTATAAATTTCTCCTTAGCCTCCCCTATGGGTGCCCATTGCAAGGACTCCTTGCTGTACCTCGGGACAGAACTTAGAGGTGCCGAAGTTTCGATTTCCCCTGGGGTGGTAAATAGGTATCTCAAGACCCTCCAAAAGTCTCCGTGACATAAAAGGTCGAAACATTGCACACATGCCATGGGCGTCCATAGGGGACAATAACATGTATCAATATTAATATAATAATATTAACAATATTCGAATATAGATATTAATCTAATCAATACTGTACGTCACATCCTTGTGTTTATCCCGCTGGTAATAGTTCTATTGGCACCCTCACCATAGGTGCCCGTAGGGGAGAACAAGGGGCCACTTCCCCTACTGTGAACATTCAAGGTAGATTTGTGTGTACTACTTAACTTTCAGTATACTCTCCTTGGAAAAATTTCTGTTGACGCCTATTTCTGTTGAAAGAAAGGTGTTGCTTACAGAGTGTCAAGCTAGTAGATATTGTCGCCCTTGAATGTGCTCCCGCTGGAATAAGTTCTATACGCGCTCTTGCCATGGGCGCCCATGGCATCTTGAGGGGGAACTTGCTATCCCGTCGATGTTCAAGTTCACAGATGTGGATATCAAGCTAGTCGATGTTATATGTCCCACCCTTAAGTTTTCTGCCTGTAAAAGTTATATGGGTACTCTTGCTATGAGCGCTCATAGCAAAGGTGGCCATAGAACTTATTAAAGCAGGGGCGAACTCAAGGACGAGACGTACAATATCGATAACATTGATGCATACGTTTGTGGCTTTCAAAATTTTTATGGGCTCCCATGACAAGGACGTCCATAGACTTTCTTCCAAGAGCATACACAAGGATGAGACGCCCAATATCTACTCCGGCCATCCAAACAGCTGCTCTAAGTCCTCGGACGAGTCGGGTGGTCTGGGCTTTCGGCACAATATCTACTAGCTTGACACCTACATTTGGGACCTTGATGTTCACGGGAAGGCAAGTGCTCCCTTACGCTTCCCTATGGGCGCCCATGGCAAGGACGTCGATAGAACTTTTTCCACCGGGGACAATCTCACGAACGAGATGTACAGTAAGTATTCATTAGTTTGATATTTGTGATGTTCAACATCCCTATGGGCGCCCATGGCAAGTATGTTCTATTTGTGCTTTGTCATGGGCGCCCATAGGGGAATGTAAGAGGGTAGTTTTTACGTCTCATACTTTAGTTTGACCACTCCAGAAAAATGTTTTTAAGCGGCCTTTAATCCTTCTTCTTTGAATGAAGGTCGATTCCCTTCTACAATTATCGCACTATGTTCTTGATAGTACAATATTTTTGACACTTTCTCATCTAATAAAAGCAGAAGTAACTCGCAATACTAGTAGTTTGATAGCCTTGAAAAGACTTTAAATAGAAAATATATAAAGAAATAATATAATAGAAAAAAGCAATAACAATTATTAATAATAAAATAACATTTAAATAGGATATTTATATATATATATGCCTGTGTGTGTGCTTTCAATATCAATATTGCGCATAGGCTAATTTAAGGCTCCTACATAGACCTCCTATATAGTATATATAGGAGCCTTAGGCTAATTGAACTGCAAATTTCCGTATAAAACAAAAAACTGTCGTCATTCATCTTCTGTCACAGAAATTTGCGCCAGGCTTTTTTATCACGTGGTATTTTGGCGCGAGTGCGTTGCGGAGACTAGCCACGATGGAAAACTACGCCAGCGCCTAGTCACCGCAACAAACTCCCGGGTACACCACGTGATATTTACATCCGGCGCGAATTTTAGCAGACCTTGTGGCGGCAGATGAATGATGAGAGCTCTTTATTTTCTTAATGCGGAAATTTACAGTTTAATTAGTCTATGCTCGATTTTGATATTGAAAACACACACATATATATATTCTATTTAAATTTTATTTTATTATAAATAATTTTTATTACTTTTTTCTATTATATTATTTATTTTCTACTTGTTTTTTCTTTTTTTAAAGACTTTTCAAGGCTATGAAACTACTCGTATTACGAGTTACTTCTACTTTTATTGAATGAGAGAGTGCTAGAAAAATTCAACGATCAAAAATATAGTGTGGAAATTGCAGGAGGGGTTACCCTGATTCAAAGAAGTAGGATTAAAGGCTGCTAAAAACATTTTTTCCTGGTGTGGTCAAACTAAATAATGAGACGTAAAAAATTGACTAACTTAATGTTTGCATTTGTGAGCCAGCAATCAATAAGTCAGCATGTCAATTTCCCATCAACACTTATATAACGTAACAGACTTTCATTACATTAAGAATACGCATTCTACGAATTTTATTTACATTTTGAATACGTATATATGATTTAAATTTTATACTAATTAGCATGAGCATGCAATAAAATCATGAATTTCATTATCAATATAAAGAAAGTTTCTACATACTTTTATATATAGTCAGTCCACTTTTGAATTCAACAGCCGATAAAACCAAGATCTAATTTGAATGAATATCATAACATCCAGTTTCAGGATTAATCCGGAAGTGAGACTATGGCTACCGCAAATTGAACATAATCGCTGTTTGGCGCAAGGTCGGATCTCGCCAGACCTACGATATTCAGAGCCATCTATCGGAAAAAGGTAACTTTTCGAATCGGTTTAAGTCCGCCTTAAGTGGTAATTACTGGGCTATACTATGTGTATGTGTTGTGTTGTTGTGGCTTATCCTCCGGCTATCTGACGAAGTCAGACAATATCCATTAGACCGTTGACCCTAAGGAAGTCGAGAACCAGAAGGGGGGAAGAGTATATGTCCTCTCTGGAGAGTCCCAGACAGTCCAGAATGTGCTCAGGAGAAGCCTGCTGAACTTGACATTTAGAGCAGACTGCAAAAATCTTCCTGCCCTCAAAAAACGAGAGACCCTTTGTGTGGCCGCTTGCTAATCTGGATATTGCAGGCCGAGAGGCTCTGTCACAATTGAAGACGAACGAAGAGTCCGGCTCTCTGCCCGCATACCAGTGATGGCTGGGAGGAACCCTCCACTCCCTCGAAATTTTAGAGTTGACTATGGATTGATGTTCAGAAAAAGTAAGGGCCGAAGAGGAAGGACCAGAATGGCCACAACCATCCTTGGCCAGTCCATCCGCTTGCTCATTGCCGCAAATGTCAACGTGGGATGGAATCCACTGGAAATGAACATCATGGGACTCTGAAATGAGCTTGAGTTTGAGAAGGATGAAAATACTAGTTTGATCTCCAACTGCAATCCAATTATGGAGGTGCTGAAGAGAGCTGCGGCTATCCGAAAGAATCCAGAGGTCCCCAAAGTCGTTTTCGTTGAGAGCAACTTCAAGACCCTGCTCAATTGCAATTAGTTCGCTTTTGAAGACTGAAGAGGAATCGGGGTTGCGGAGGCTGATGGACAATTTATCCATTGGTTTCTCGATGTAAATGCCACTACCAGCGTGGTCCTCTAGTTTGCTGCCATCCGTATAGATTTTAATGGCATTATCGGGGATCTTATCAATGTTCTCCAAGGCCAACTGTCTAAGATGAGCTGGGATAAAATCCCTCTTGGTGACCGGGGTAGAAAAGTCGAAGTGGAAATGAACTCTGGGGAGTCCCTCTGAGGGACTCAGGCAAGATTTTAAGGAGTGTGGTTCGATCTCATCAAAAGGCAGACTTAGATGTTCAGCATGACTAAAAGGACTATTTTTCTTAAGTCTTTGATTGTTGCTCCAGTTGTTCAGGTAAAGGGAGGTTTTATTATGCTGACCATAGCTAGCAAGTTTGTTAAAATATTTGGCATGGTTGGCCCTTCTTCTAGTTTGAAGAGGTTGCAAATTAGCCTCATAGAGAACTACCTCTCTAGGGCAGCTACGTCTCAGTACAGTGATAATTCTAGCAGCGCTGAGTTGAACCCTCTCCAATTTATCCAAGTTGGTGGCTGAGGCACAGCAATAAACAGGAAAACATACTCTAAGATGGGCCTAATGAATGTCATATATGTATTTCTCAGAGTGACAGCATTGGCTCCCCAGTCCTTGCCTGCAATGTATTTAAGAATATTTAACCTTTTTCTGCCCTATGTTCGATGTGCTTGTTGCTTGTCCATTCGGGATCTAAAATAAATCCCAAATATTTAGGATGCTTCTCATAAGCAAGATCCTGATCATCCATTTTTAGTTTCGGTTGATAATTGTATAATCTTTTGTTAGTGGTAAAAAAAGTGGCAATGGACTTGGCAGGGTTGAAGAAGAGCTTAGGTTCCAAAGCAAAGTTCGACAACACAGAAAGAGTGTTGTTAAGTTTCCTCTCCATTACAATTAAATTGTTGCCGGAGCACCAGAGGATGATGTCGTCTGCAAACAAACCAATTCCCACCCCAATGGGAGGCAATTTCTCTATGCCTGCTAAATAAAGAGAGAAAAGCATTGGACTGAGGACAGAACCCTGAGGGACGCCCTGTCCAAGCTCGACACGGTCAGAAAAAGTCTTGTTAAATTTTACTCTGATGGATCTGTGATGTAAAAAATCCGAGATCCATGCCAAGGTGTTGCCACGAATATTGAAAGTGTCATGAAGTTTAATTTACAACCTATGTCTCCACACTTTATCGAACGCTTTCGTAAGATCCAAGAGAGCAGCAATTGTGTGGTGTGTAGGCTTTAGATTTTGTGCATCTCTAATGTTTTGACAGAAAAACAGCACCTGATCAATGGTGCAATGGCCCCTTCTGTAGCCAAACTGTTCGCATGGCATTAAGTTCTTATGATCCAGAAAGTATTGGATTCTATTTAAAATCATTTTCTCCATGATTTTGCAAGCTGTACTAGTCATTGCAATGGGTCTGAAGTCCCCAGGGGCCCAGGACTTTTTTCCAGTTTTCTTAATGGGGACTACAGTTGCCCTTTTCCAGTCAGATGGGAGACGTCCAGTCTGCCAAGAGAGATTGATTATGTCAAGTAGTCGCTGTTTCCCCCTATAGCCGAGGTTTTCAAGCATTTGGCCAAAGATTCCATCTGGGCCAGGAGATTTAGTCAGATCCAGAAGAGACATTGCCAGGAGCAATTCTTGCTGAGAGAAGTCTTTGGATAAAGCTGGGTCACCCGCATCTGAGCTTCGACAGCTATGGATAATGTTTTTAGCTCTTCTCAAAACAGGCCTATTCTCCCTCATGAAGACCAACTTACTAGTTTCTCGGTAGTAGGCCGCAAGGCCATTTGCTGCAGCCCTGTCATCAGGGAAAACCTGACCATTTGTATCAGTTACCGAGTTGCTTTCCTCATATTGATCCTGTTCTCTATTGATGTTCTTGATAATTCGCTATAGTTGTGTATGTGTAATTGGCTCTAATTGGACCTTATATTATATTGTGTACATCGTGTATATTGTGTGAGCGAGTATATTGTAATGATTCCTTGTGCTGAGCCATTATGTTAATAATTATTAAGAGGCTTTTCCCCAGTGACGGCCATTGGGGCGGCCGCGGGTACGCGCGACACCATGGAGTAAACACCCCAAATTATTTTTTTAGTTATACAGATTTATTACAATTTCTATTGAAAAAATCTGAATTTTTGGTTCAATTAAATCGAGAATTATTAAAAATAAGTTATGAAAAATGTCACTAGATGGCAGCACTACATCTTTCTTCACAGAAGATACTCACGAAAGCATGTTCCAAAAACGTACCCGCTATACCCCCTGCTGTGAGGCCGGTTCTTCGCAATTGGTTAAGTTAAATGACGTCATAGGCGGAGCCTAGTATACACTTTGAAGTTTGATAGTTTAAGACAAAATCTGTCGTCTTTGAGATGCATGTTCCAAAAACGTATCTGCTATACCCCCTGCTGTGAGGCCGGTTCTTCGCTATTGGTTAAGTTAAATGACGTCATGGGCGGAGCCTACCAGCTAGGAAAATACAACAGCACCTAGTCACCACAACAAACTCTCGCAAAAATACCACGTGATACATACATCACCAGAATCAGTCCTTCGGACTAGCCTATTCAGAATCGGTAGTGCGTACTGAACCCAGAATGGCCGGGCTCTGACATCGGTCCTTGGCGAAAATTCCAATAACGTGCCATTGCTCACTGATGCCCTTTCAGTTGCAGTGCAGTTGAAAAACAATGCGGTAACCTACAGACTAATACATACCCTTACCAGCCGAATTTACCACATTTTTTCTTCTGTGAAACAAACCAAACCAAATAGCGCCTTTTGTAGTTAATTTTCCTACTAAATCCGGTTCATTTTAATTTGTATAAAGTGAGTACGAAGTCTAATTGTTTTAATTTTAATCGTTCTGCTTACATTGTGTATATGTTGTGTGTGCTGTAAATGAAGAAATGTCTGGGATAACTTTTTCAGTATTTATGAAGAACAAATAACATTACATAAAATGTTACTAATTATTCTAGCCAAATTTTTCCATTATTATCTATATATACGTTAGTTTTTGTTCTTTTGGAATAACGTTTTCAAAATTTCTTAATAGTTAGACGTAGGATAGATGCATTGCTAATTTAATATATTTATCATTTTATTTTTACACATGAGTTTTGTACTGAAATGATTACTTTTTAAAATTTGTTCATACTGTAAAATAATTTACATATACTTGACAGCTGAGTTTCTTCTTTATCCAGAGATCGTAATTGAATTCTTTGGCATAGAAGATAATTTTGCTAGCTTTTAATATGTTCAATGCTTGAAATTTAATAATATATTGTTAGTTTTTTAAATTATGTTCAAATTTGTAAATGTTATGTTAACATTTATATTAAATATTAGGTTAAATTTGTAAATGTTAGGTTAATTTGTAAATATTAAGTTATGAGGTTTTATCAACAATTCTCTATCAACATTATAGTTGTGCTTGAAGTGTACTCCTTTTCATATTTGAAAACTGCATACTGGCCAGCTAAGTTATTCTCTGTATAGAGTTTTAAATTGAAATCTATTAATTGCTGAAATATATCAGCATGGAGAGACTGACCATATTGTTTAGTGCATAATTGTAAAATTGAAACTCTAATTACTACCTGTTTGTGTTGTAGCATAAAAAGCCAATATTTTGAAAAGCTGTCAGAAAATTTTATACACTAGATGTATCCATGCAGAGCATCTACGCTGCTCACTATCTGTTAGTAACTTACTACACAATCTCTAGAGTGCGAGTCATTTTTAAACATTAATATTCCCTGGTATTTAGTTTTGTTTGTCTCACAATCAGTATCGCTCTTGCATTTTTAATATCACCAGACATATGTTTATTCATTGTTATACGATCCTCTAATCAAATATTAACCAAATATTTATTTAAATTAAATTAACTTTAGATCAAATAATATATAATTTCATTGTTTAACAAAAACTTGAATAAAATAATTAAGTGTTTGAGATATCATTATGGAGGCAAAGGGACTGCCTATCTAACTCCATGGATACTTTTGATAGGATGGGGTAAGAGTTTTCCCTTACTTTCATATTTTAAACAATGTAATTATGGTTGAAGTTGTTATCGTTTGGGAAATGGTAAATAAACCCTTTTTCAACTTAATGTAAATAAATGCATTATATATGCAGGGTTAGAAAGTAGAAGCATAAAGTCACGCAACAATGGAATCTAACCAATTTTTCCCAGTTACCAAAATGTCTTATTTGGGTGCAATTTCCAAATTATTTATTTTGTTTTCATTATTCAACTCAAAAGATAAATCATCTTTTATTAGCAGACCTGCCTTTGACCCGCTGTGCTGCATGTAATTCATGATTTGAATTAGTTAGATTGTTAGAAGGAAGAATAAATGGATCAAATGGAATTTGCATCATACATGCGAAAAAGGGTAGAACAGTTAGGTATCTAAAATCTCCATCAAAGTAAAATATATAGGTACAAAATTTAACAACCACTAATTTTGAATTCTTTATAGATTTAAATCAGGGATTGCAAACACAAGTGACTTCCAATTAAAATTATTAACTATTAAAATATGCCGGGTCATCAAGTTGGGCCATCCCGATCCAACATGTGAAACGAACGAAGGGCTGGCTCTCCCCGACAACATTACCAATTCCCAACCCATTTTCAAGACAAAAGTCAATTACCCGCTTCCCCTGACGTCCTCAAATCCGTAACCCCAGTTTCCAGATCCAGCATTAAAGTCCCCCTGCAGAAGGAAATCCACGGGCGCCCATTGGTTAGCGGGCTGGAGTTGCACTCGGTAGGCCCGGGTTCGATCCCAGCCGCTGCCAAAACTGCCGTCGTATTCACGCGGAGTACGATCACGTTAAACATGTGGGTCCGTAAGTCCTTCCGAGAGGTTGGTGGTAGGAGAAGAAGGGTACGGTCCCTGTGGATGCCTCCCCCACTGGGTTCCGGTCTAAATTGGGTGGCACTTCCCGGCCGTCCAAACCGTTACCTTAAACCTTTCTGGTAGGTCGGACGGTCTGGGTCTCAACAACAACCCCCTCAAATCTGATGGCATTTAGCTCATCTATCAGAAGGTTGATGTCCTCATGAGGGGGGAAATAAAGACTAGCAATATTCAGATCAATGAACCCAGCAGCATTTATACTAATAATTACCGAAGAGGCGGAACTAAATTTATAAGCAAATGATATATCAGTATTACAAATAACAATCATAGCTTTGCCTGCTCATCTGTGCATCGGCTATTGGTCTCTTTTCTTAGAGATCTTCATTGTTTTTTGGAGGTTGTACAATAGACCTCTGGTCGATGTGCTGGGCTCTCCTTGAGCCACCAGCCGTTATTTCATAGTCATAGTCAACAGGCCTTAGCCAAAAAATAAGGTAAACCAGCAGGGGAGAAGGAACTACTCCCTTCGAAAGAGGGGGCTCTTGCAAACACACAATATTAAATTTACTTTCTAACGCATAAACAAAAGCAAGGTTTTAGGCGGGGAGCGCGTGTTAACATTGATCTGAAGAATGTTAATCTCCATAATCAATAGATCTGGAAACTAGTTCTACTTGGTGCCTGTAGGAAGAACAACTACGATCATAACTCGGGTGACCAGTCTTAAAACTGGTACTACGCACCCGGTTGCTGTCGATACAATTTAAACACTTAGTTGCACCAGTACAACTATCCCCTTCATGTTTGTCTCCACACCGAAGACAACTTTTACCCTTGGTACACTTGGAAGAAGTGTGTCCAAGTTCCCCACAAACTCTACAGTGTCCCAAACTGATAAATTCCCTAGTATATACTTTACCCCATTGAACATATAAAAAAGCCACTATTTACAATACTCTTGGTGAAACAGACAGAACCCAAAGGTTTCTCCTTTTACCCCTGACAGAAAAATTAACATTAAACTCTTCATTAGTTAACACATCATTCAATTTCAATAAAGTTTTTGTCAAATTCTCCTTACCAAGGTCTTCAGGAACGCTTGTAAGAATAACCCGAGGCCTCCTTTTTCGAGGCCTAACAAAGTCAAAGTCCCATGAGGGCTCTGTGTTGGCACTAAATCTGCCCGCCAGAGCATCCAGTCCAACACCACTCGACGCCTCAATTGCCAAACCTCCGTTGGCGATCCATTTGAGTCAAGGGACGTAACCCCTTGACTCAAAAGCAACATCATTGGCTTTTTAGACCCCTTCGGGCCAAAACCTATTTTTCAAGCCCCTGCGAACCGATACCCTTTCGGCCGCTAATTTAAAAGGCCCGCCAGCCCTATGATTCCATTCGACTCGGACAAAGTTGCATATTTCGGTAAAATGCTATCTTCACAAGGTCCAGCGCGTTTCCTGTTTTCGAGTGCAGCTGGCTATCCAAAGGCCGCTCCCCCAAAATAAATTCGTTAACTCTAGATCGCACCCCCGAAATATTGGATCATGGGTTTACCATGTGACAGGTGATGGCACCAATAGAACTGTTACCAGCGGAGATAAACACAAGGATGTGACATACAGTATTGACTAGTTTGATACTTATATTTGAGTATTATTAATATTATTGTATTAATATTGATAAATATCAGTCCCCTATGGGCGCCCATGTCATGTGTGCAATGTTTCGGCCTTTTATGTCACGGAGACTTTTGAAGGGTCTTGAAATACATATTTCCCATCCCAGGGGAATCGAAACTTCGGCACCTTTAAGTTCTGTCCCGAGGTCAATAGTATAAGCAGAGAGTCCCTGCAATGGGCTCCCATAGGAGAGGCCAAGAGGGGACTTATGCACTCCCCTGGACATTCAAGGCCTCAAATGTAGGTATAAAGGTAGTCGGTATTGTACGTATAATTCTTGTGTTTACCCCTGACAAAGTGCTATGAGCGCCCATGCTTATAGCATCGACAAAAGGGATAGAACCTAAAAGAGGTGGATACTTCTATTTCTCTCCCAAGGGCAGACAATATGTGTAGGGCGCAAAAATTCTTTCGAAACCCTACAGAAATCTCCGCTTCGCGACATAGGAAGTTGAAACTTTACACACGTACTATCATCCGGCCACACATTTAACTGCCGTAAACCTTTGGGTTGGCTGTGTGGTCTGGGCCTTCTACACGTACTATCATGACGACCACTCAAATTGCTGCTGTAAGCCCCTAGAGTCAGTCGAGTGGTTTGGGTTTTCGACACGTACTATCATGGGCGCCCATAGGGGAGGGCAAGGGGCAGTTACTCTCCCTTGACATTCAAGGCAACAAATGTAGTTATCCATCTAGTTGATATTGTATGTCTCATCCTTGAGTTTGCAACCCCCGGAAAAGTTGAAGTTGCATGGCGTCATAGGGGAGAGCAAGGGGGCACTTGCCTCCTTTAGACTTCCAAGGTCACAAATCTAGGTCTTAAGCTAGTCAAACTTATCCTTGAGTTTGTCGCCGCTGGAATTAGTTCTATGAGTGTCCTTGCCATGGGCGCTCATAATGGAATACACAGGGAAACTTGCCCTCCCGTGGACATTTAAAGTTACAAATGTATCTCTCAAGCTAGTCGATATTGAGCGCCTTATTCTGAGTTTATCGCCGCTGGAATTAGTTCTCTGGGTGTGTGTGTCATGGGCCTCCATAAGGGAACGCAAGGGGAAACTTGCCCTTCCGTGGACGTTTCAGGTTACAAATGTAGGTCGCAAGCTAGTCGATATTGAACGTCTCATCCTTGAGTTTCCCTCCTGGATAATGTTACATGGATGCTCATAGTGAAAGGAAAGGAGGACACTTTCCCTTCCATAGACGTTAGATATGTAAGTCTCAACCTAGTCGTTATTGAACGCCTAATCCTTGAAATTGTCGCCGATGAAATTAGTTCTGTGGATGTCCTTGCCATGGGCGCCCATAAAAGAACGCAGGGGAAAACTTGCCCTACTGTGGACGTTTAAGGTTACAAATGTAGATTACAAGCAAGTCGATATGGAACGCCTCATCCTTGAGTTTGTCGCAGCTAGAATTAATTCTATGGGCTTCCTTACCATGGGCTCCCATAATAGAACACACGGGAAACTTGCCCTCCCATGAACGTTTAAGGTTACAAATGTAGTCTACAAGCTAGTAGATATTGAACTTCTCATCCTTGAGCTTTTCCTCCTGGAAAATATTACTTGGGCGCCCATAGTGGAGGACAAGACACTTGCCCTCCCATAAACGTTAATTAATTTAATTCTAATTATTAAAAAGGTAATGCATTTTAAACGTGAATAAATTGCTTAATTGAAAATGATAAATCCATATTAAAAGAGAAAAAAAATGCAAGACTTGCGCTGTTCCTGCGACTTGGGCATACAAAAAAAAATCAACAACATGATATCAACAACAAGCAGGAGTAACTCCTAATACTAGTAATTTGATAGTCTTGAAAAGACTTTAAATAGAAGAAAATAAATAATAATATAGAAAAAAGTAATAAAAGATATCAATTATATAATAAATAATATCAATATCAATTATTTATAAAATATTTAAATATCAATATTTTCAATATCAAAATCGAACAAATAACTAATTGAACTATATATTTCCGCATGAAGAAACCAAAGAACTCTTATCATTCACCTGCGGTCACACATCTACGTAACATTATGCAAAAAGACAAAAAGAAACAGCTGCGTATCCAGTGCGTACAGAACCCAGGATGGCCGCCATCGTATTCAGAATCGGTTGTGCGTACAGAACCCAGGACGGCCGCCAGGTGGCGCTGACATCGGTCCATCTGTGCTGGTAAGCACTATTGGAACTCAACTCCATTTAGCCTGCTATGTTTACATCACAGACTATTAGAGACTACTAGATAGAGGGCCGATCCCACCAACGTCTGTTAAAATAGTGCTAATGTCTGATTAACTAATCAGTCACTAAATTTAACGGCCCACTAAAGGATGCTTGAAACCCATCAGCCAGTAATTTGTCGATAGCAGGGCGCCTGGAGCAGAGCTCCATATCCCTAGTCCGGTAACATATATGTGGATCACAGTCTTCCACTGAACCTAGTCCTTCAATAGGGGCCAATAATGATGTAGAAACAAGATAGTAGTAAACAAAGAATGCTGTAAACAGTGATCTTATTGTAGAGTTTTGAAGATAAGGAGGGTGGGGAAACAGGCGAATATCCCCTACTGGGATGCAGAAGAGATTCAGTCAGGAATCAGCATGGGACGTCTAAATCGGGATTTAGGATAGCTCTGGGTCTTTTTGGAAATTCACGGAAGTCGTAGTCGGTCATATTATAGATCAGTTCGTTGGGGATTCTAGCGAGGTTATCATAGAAATTGTTAGAGAGTTTTCGCATCTCTTGCTTAATAGTTTTAATTTTGAAATCGCGATGTATTACAAAGTTTTTCAAGTATCTTGGGGCTTTTCTGATAGAACGTAGGATTTTGTTCTGAATGATTTGGACTTTTTTTACATTAGATTTCGCAGCGTAGCCCCAAATTGGGGAGGCATAGAGAATGATGGGGCGGATAACTGATTTGTAAAGTAGGATTTTGTTCTCAATGCTGACATCATTCGAGTACAGGAGGGAGCTCAGTTCTGCTTTTACAAAGTTTATTTTATCTTTGAGTTTTGCAATGTGGGGTTTCCATGTTAGTCTGCTGTCAAGAGTGACACCGAGATATTTACATGTCCTCTCAAAGCAAACTGGCTGATTGTTAATTATGATTGGTTGGGGCGGAAAACGTTGATGTGAGAAAAAAACAGTTTGACATTTATTAGGGTTTATTTTGATGCGGTATTTCTCTAACCAGGGTTCAAGAGTGTCCATGTGATGTTGTAAGTATCGGTGTAAGTAGTTGGTGTTGTGGTGTGTGGCAAGAATGGCAGTGTCGTCCGCATACAAACAAAGTATAGTGTTGTTGGTTCTAGGGATGTCGTTTATGTAAATGTTAAAAAGAATGGGACCAAGTTTACTGCCCTGAGGTACTCCCGACAGGATATGTTTGGTGTATGAGTGTGTCTGGTTCAGACGGACATGAAAGGTTCTGTCGCTGAGGTAGGAGTATAAAATATGGGTAAGAGAGTGTGGCATACGAAGCTGAATGAGTTTGTATATGAGTCCGATGAACCACACCCTATCGAAGGCCTTAGCGACGTCAATAAGTATACCTCCAACTGCTGACCGGTTTTGGAGTCCATCAGAGATGTACTCCACCACGCGGAGCAGTTGGTGTGTTGTAGAGTGACGCTGTCTAAAACCAAATTGCTCAGGGATGAGAATGTTGTGATTAGCAAGGAAATTGTTGATTTGGATGGCGATGAAATGTTCAGCCAGTTTGCCAAGAGAGGACAGCAGACTAATGGGACGATAACTTTTTGGGGAGTTTAAATTTTCATTTGGTTTAAGGATTGGAACAATGGCGGCATGCTTCCAGTCGCGGGGGAAGTAATTGAGATCGAAAATGGAATTGATTAAAACAGTGATGTAAAAGATTATATTAATAGTGCAGGATTTAAGAGCTTTGTTTGAAATATTGTCAGGGCCGGGGCTTTTCTTGTTTTTGAGAGTATTGATGTAGTTAACTATGTCAGTGGGGAAAATGTGGGGAAGGGAGGAAGTATTTGGAACACTAAGGAACTGCTTCACGGTATCCTCGGCTTCCTCCATGAAATTTGGGCAGAAAATATCTTCATGTGGTGTGAATTGTTTTTCATATACATCAGCGAGTAGATTAGCTTTGTCTTGTACTGTGTAAGCAGAGGTATTATTGTGCGTGAGTAAGGGAATATTTTTGTGCTTTTTACGAATAAGTTTTAAGAAGTCCCAAAGTGAATGATCAGTAGGGGAGAGAGATTCGACGTATTGCTTCCATTTGGCTTGTTTATAGTTAGAAATTAAAAGTTTTATTTGTGCCGTCAGGTGATTGTATCTAGCTCTGTGGGCAGGATTTCTTGTGTGTTGCCAGTGTTGGCGAGCGCGGTTTCTGAGTTTAATTTGGCTAGTGATAGAATGTGGGAGTTTTTGGTAGAGTTGTGGAATGTAGGTGGAGGTGCTGTCGGAGAGTGCTGAGCTAAATGTTTGGGTTAGTGTTTCGATCGCCCTGTCAACATCTTCGGTGGAAGTGATGGTTGGGAAGAGGATGGGGGACTCGTTTAGAAGTTTAACAAAATTTTTCCAGTTAACTTTAGTAGGGAGAGAGGGGGCGGGAAGAGGGGTATTTAGTTGCAGCGTTAATAAGATTGGTAGATGGTCCGAGGTAAAAAGATTAAGTACATTTACAGAGGCTGGGAAGGGACAATTTTTTAATAATGCAAAATCAATGGTGGTAGGGTTGGTGTGATTACTATGTCTGGTGGGGAGGGGAGGAAATTTAATGTCTAAATTATTATCAATACAAAAGTTGTTAAGTTCTCTTCCTACCCGGCTAGTCCTGCGTGCATTCCATCTAGGATGGTGCGCATTGAAGTCACCTGCTAAGATAGTAGGGGATGGGGGTTTAAGTATGAGGTCAAGATCGTTATAAAGGGGGTCGGGAGAGTTAATTCTGTTGTAAATGGAACCAATTATGAGTTTTTGCTGTCTAGGAAAAGTTTTTGCTGTACAGGAGTTGATTTCCACCAATGTGTTTTCAAGACGATGTGTGTTTGAACTTGGGAGATGTGTGTGTGGGATGTGATTTTGTGATTTTTGATGTAAACGGCTGTTCCGCCATAGCTCAGTGGCTGACCTGCGGCGCTGTGTCTTAGTGTGTAGTAGAGAGTAAAGTTTTGAATTTTTAAACGGTCTGGGCGTTTTGTTTTAAGTTCCTGTATTAGGATGATGTCAACGGGGTTGTCAGTTAAGTGGTTTCTTAGGTCGTCGATTTTATTGCATAAGCCGTTAGCATTCCAGCAAAGGATATTTAATTTGGATGGGTGTCTAATCATGATTGGTAGGATTTATCTGGGCACCGAAGATAGATTCAATAGCACGGATAAATACAAATAGTTTGTTGAGGGGACCCTCAACTTTTTCCATATCGGTGATAGCTAATGTGATTTTATTTATTATGTCCTGAATATTGAATTTTGAGAATATTTTTTGAATTGCAGTAACTAGGTTCATAATTTCACTGATTCCTCCGAGGGAGGGCGGGCTTTCTGCTTCCCTGTGAATGCCCACAACTTCCATTGGGAGGGTGGGGGATGTCAGGTTTTGCTGGTTAGTTTGATTATATGATTGGTTGTTTTGAATGGATTTATTAGTTTGGTTATTTGGTTTGGTATTATTGTTTGCTGAAGAATTATCAGTTGATTTAGTTTGATTTTCAGGTGGGAGAGCTACAGGAGTTGGTGAAACATACTGGTTATTTTCAACAGGAGGCAGCGCATAAGGAGAAGAGGTGGGCTTAGCTTTTTTGACAGTGGAGTTGGAGCTCTTTGCAAAATAAGGCTTGTTTTGGTTCTCTGTGAAGCTAAGTTCACGGGTTTCTTTTTCTTTCTCCTCAAGTTTTCTTTTCCTATACCTTTCATGTATGACTGAAAAGGGTTCTAGCTCAGGGCAGGCCGTGGAAGTGGAGGGCTCTGAAGGAGAGGGTGTGCAGAAAGTTTGAAACCCATCGCGTCCCACCAAGCTATTCGACTGTTAAAAATGTTCCGGTTAGTTAATCAATGATTAAACCGATTTCCAGATGATACGAGCTCTCTGATTGGTCCGTTATTTCTATCTCGAAAATACAACTTCAACTTCTGCATGTTTACATTCTTACTTCTCGTAAGGGAGCAATTTATTTATTTTCGTGTTATATCAAATTTGTTCTACAGGAAAAATATAAATATCATTCACGTTTACACAAATATATATACATTATGAGAAAAGATTTTGTTATAATTTAGCGGGAATTCTTTCCTTTTTAAGGAAATACGTATTTGAAATTAATGCATATATTTCTAATTTAAGAAGTTACCCAATTAAAAAAAATCTCTCTTTTTTAATTGTATTACGATCAGTATATATAGTTTCTTTAATTCGCACTATAAATACTATTTCAATGTGGTAGATTTGTATGAATAGTACTGTCAAAAATGTAGAGAAATGTGTGTGTGTGGAATGGAAACAACCATAAATGTAATTTTATAACTTGGGTTGGGAACCAGTGATTAGTATGCTCTGCTATGTAACACAATGGTGCTATTAGATCATGATGCAAATCCATAAAAAAGTAATGCACAAAATTGAAAGAAAAATATATTCCTAATAACAAACTTTAAAGTATATTATGCTTTTGTTTCATGCATAACCCTACAATAGGATAGATATGAATTAAATAAGCCCTATCCAAGAACCAGGTGGTGCGTCAGTTAATTTGGATGAGCAAAATACATACTAGCAGGTTTGTGAAGTCAGTAACTCAAACCGTGGACTTCAACTCCTCTTTTTTTTTCTACTGTCTGACACAGACTCCTCCTATTTTCTAATATCAGACTCCAATACTGATATAAATAGCAATTAGTTTTATATTTTTTATATCAATAGTTTTTTAATTGTTAAACGTTGGATGTTTTCTTAATTTATTCCCTAAAAATCTCTCTATATTAAAAAAAAAGTAACTGACGCCACCACTGTTTGACAAATTTCTCGAGATTCTTTGCTTTGTACTGCAAAAACTATTGCATATAAAAATATGAAATTTGGTACACTTGTTGAAAAAGCTTTGGGAAATACGCTGAAATAAATTGTTTTTTGATATATATATTGTAGTTTAAGAAATATTTAATATCGAAGTCAAGACAAAATATTTGTGCTGCGAGTTCACGTCCTGGATAGACTAACTATAGCAAGACCACAAATTTTTGCAGGCAGGTACCTACATGGGTGAATTTTTCCCCTTCTTTTAATTTTGATGTAGTTTTTGAAATATTTTACTTTTTATGATGCACTTCTGAAGTGAACTTTTTTTTTCGTATCGGCACGACTAGTGATATGTCTGTCTCGTACCGTAAAAACTATAATATACCAAAATATGAAATTTGAATTTGTATACAAAATTTGAAAAATATGAATTAATGTAACATACCATCTAAAGTTTAAATTTGAAATTTTTTATGTACACACAAGTTTTCAGTTTGACAGAGTTTTTTTAAAAAAAAGAGAGGGGTTGGGAGCAGGAGTTCGATGCTCAAATAGATTTAAAATGTTTTATTAAATTGATTTCAATTGGATTTTAAGAACAGGTGTCATATTATCCTTTTTTCTGCGATTTTTACCTTGGTGACACAGAAATGCCACCAAGTCTGTCGGACAGCATGTCTGCCATAACCGAAATGCATAAAAATATAAAATTAATATTGATTTAATACAATTATAGAAATTTTGATTAAATAAAAGAAGAGCAGCCTGATTTGTAGCAATTTGAACATGAACCTATGCCTGCTATGAGAGTTTCACTCGCCCACTAAAAAAACATCATAGAAAACAGTTCTACTGGCTGTCGAAGATTGCACGTAGCAACAGATATTCCATGGCACATAAGTACAGTTAGGTCCATACAGTGGATGTAACATGAAAATTAGAAAATTTTAAAAACATTAAAATGACAAATATACAAAAGAAAGCAAATGTCAACAACTTAATTTTTTAAATACAATGTAAACCCATTAAAGTAATATTTTGAATTCATTCCTCACAATGTATACAAAATTAACTGCAAAATTGAAAAATAAAAATCCTATTAGCCACCTCCATTGTGCTCAAAGTTAGCCTACCACACACTAGCTATAATTTTTTTTATTAAAAGATTTAATTTAACTTATTGGGCATGTACTGTTATTTGAAATACGTATTTTCAAAAATACGTATATAAATAAAAATATTTAAAAGTACATATAAAAATACATATTTTATACGTATTTTTAAAAATACGTATAAAAATTGTAAAATAAAATACTCCTTGCACAGGCGTAGTTAATTTCCAGCATTAACTATAACTTAGAATTTAATATTCTAAACCATCTAATAATGCAAATTACTAGACGAGATCATATTCTAAACTAACATCTCTGTGCACAGGCGCAGTTCTCTGAAGCTCCTTAGCAATCACTTAAAGATCAGGGCACTACACTATCTGAGGAATTATACAGTGCATTGAAAATTCGCATAGAGGAAAGTCATAGTGAACTAGAAAATATTTTAAGGTATTTACATAATTATAACGACTTTAAAAAAGAAAATGAAAATGAAGAAAAGAAGCTAACAAAGTCAAATTTAATTAAGTTCGTCGTAAATTTCCACAAAAACATTTATGAAAAGTAAACACAAACCTATCCAGAGAAATTCGTTGAAGATGATGATGTTAATATCGGAAAAGAATTGTCTCTCGAGAAGAAATTACAATTAGCTATAAATAAAAAAATTGCCACAAACAATAATACAAAAGTAATACAAAAAATAGATTTATCCAAAACCGTCAGACGACAGACCGAGTTGTTAGAAGGTGAAGGACTTGGAGGCGAATATTTAGAGAAAGTATATCACTCATTATTAACAGTACCACCTCATACAAAGTCTTTATGAATATTCTATATACATTTTGTAATTAGGCTCCATTTTAAGTGAGCTCATATATAAGAAAACTTCAGTTATCTAAATTTATAAGAAAACTTAACCAAAAATTACTTCGAATTGAATTCATGGATAATGCATTTTAAAATGGTTACAAATAGCAAAATATAAATATAAAATTATTTGAAAACTGCAAATTACATGTAATTTTAAATAAATATACTTATTTGAAGCCAATAAAACTCACAAATGTATATAAATAAGGAAAAATATTTAAATTACATCAGAATACTACAAAAATAGCTTTAAAGTAAAATCTCATTAAAAATACAGCATAAAACAAATTTCAACGATCAGTTCAGCGATACATGACTGAGGTGGTGATTTTAATCTCTTTGTGTTTTGTCTTAACTTGTGTGAGGAAAACTGATTTACGAATAAACAAACTTTGTTACATTTTAATTAACGAACTGAAATAAAATTAAAGGTGTTTTACATAGAACTTCTCAAATACTTTACATCAAACAGGGGTCCAGCATAATATTTCAAGTTTGACGGAGATCTATTTGTAAAATTTCAAACTTTTTTCACATTAATTGAAACTTAGTATGAACTGTTTTGTATAAAATGAGCAACAGTACATTGAAATGTATATATATACAGTATCCACTCTATATAAATAATTCTGTTTACAGTTAAATCTTGCTATACAACTAGACTCAAAATCAATAATTTACAGGTTACAATTATATCCTAACCTTCTACATAATATGTAACTTCCCAATCACAATCTGTCATGCATTTCAAAACGCTGATATTGCAGCATTTCTATGACAAACATTTATATTCATCATAGAAAAAATTTCTGAAAATTCTATACATAGCAAGATTAGAAATTTTAGCTCAGAATTTACTCGCCGAAAGATTCTTTTACTTATCAGTACCATATAAATAACATTGCATAACATTTGCCATTTCTTATACATTGAAGAAATAAACCCATATGTAGATTTTTTTGCTATTCAGATGAAAACGTCTACTTCTCATTTACAATTGAAATTTTTGTACCCTGTACATTGTGTAATCAAACTTCATTTGAAGCGAACTCATGTATAAGAAAACTTCACGATAAAATACTATGAACTAAATTCTTATATATCGCATTTTAAAATGTTTCCAAATAACAAAAAATATGAAAAAATTATTTAAAAATTGTGAGTACAATGTAATTTTAAATAAATATCCATTTTTGGTGGTGATAAAACTAATAGAAATGTATATAAATTAAGAAATTATTTAAATTAAAACAATATGCTATAGTAAAACTGTCAGTAAAATTACAATATGTAAAAAATTTGTAATGGTATCAACCAGCTTGGAACAAGCTCCTTCTTTAAAATAAAAAAAACAAACAAAGCATCCATGTCAAGAAAAGCAAAGAGACAGACATAAAAAACCTTCTTGCCCTTGGTGTAATTGCTATGTCTTTTTATCCTGAAAAATTAGATGTTTCTTGTTTCTGAAACCGGTTGATATTGATACTATTTGTTATATGCTGTAATTGTAAAGAAGCTTTTACTTTAAGGATAATAGCATATGTGATTTGTAGACTATCCGGCAAGTTATGCCTAATCATAAATAAAGAAAATAATATTCTAATTATTATTAAGGCCACATTTGATATTATGCGACTGCTTCTGCATATCATGTGACCACATAATCAAGGTAACCGGGGAAAGTTTTTGGTCAATCTGGTTATAATCGTACTGTCACTGAAGTGAATTTTCAAACGGCAGTGGTTATAAACAAGATCCCCAAAACTTGTGTTACCTTACCAGTAAAATAAACTATCCTTTTGCTGCCATGAAAAAGTTTGAATTGTAGTAACATTTGAATATAATTATTCAAATTAATCAGATTTTACTGTATTAAAACATGAGCTTGACATCTAGGGGGAAGTCAGTAGAATGCAAATTTGTAAAGCGAAAAGAAGAGTTTCATTTAACCAATATTATGAACTATTTATTACCAGTTATAAATCATCTTTGCGCAAGTACTACTATAAACAAAATAAAATTTTTATGTTGTTTTATAATATTGTGTTTAGGCGAACAATCATTGTTCATTCTATTGAAGTACATGGTATAAATAAATCAAGCTATTGCTACATCAATACCGTTGTGCATCAATTAAAAGATAAAATATTGGGGCAAATATCTGGTGTATATAACAGAAAACAAAGTACTTCAAAAATCACTTCACATTTGTTATATATCCATTAAAACATTTTAATATATAACACTTACCAAACTTGACAGCAAAAAAAAATTCATTTATTTTATGACATAAAAACCGAGCTGAAGGTATATACGCAACAATTTTACAAATTGTCTAGGGAGCAAAGTTGATCAAAATCCAACAAAAATATTTAACATACGGTACAGTGGTGAATTCTAGTCTAGAAAGCAGGTCATGCAAAAGTGCATATTACATTCCAATCCCTGCGTTCTCAATTGTACCACAATACTCAAGGGATATAATGACAATAATAGCAATGATAATAATGTTACTGCTATTGTGTTATATATTTTAACCTAGAGAAGGGTTTTTGTCGATAAATTTGGTATAGTAGTGCCATACCAAATTCAACGACAGTATTCGTTACTGATAAGATAACGTCATTTATTGACTTATATAGGTAAATAAAGTTATTTTTAAAACAATTGTAGTGTGTTGAAATTTGAAAGTGAATTTTGATCACTTATTTTTGATATTAGTTATTAATTTGTGAAGACACATTTCACTTTATTTCCTATATAACATAGAAATTAAGTAAAGAATATGACTTTCCGCACAATCAATATAATAAACTAGAACATAATATAAAATGCAAGGTAAATAAATATACGTATGCTCTTTTTTTTTTGCTGCATTTTATATTGTTATCCAGTTTATTATTAACATAGAAATTATCCTATCCTATTTTCAAAGATTTCTTTTACTAGTGTTGTCATTAGAATCATTCATAAAAAAATTAACATTTCATGGAATAAGAGAGACTTTTGCAAGAACAATTTTAAATATGTTAAACTTTTAGTATATAAAGTATGTGTGATACAAAATGTCTTGCTCAAAAGAGCGAACTCAATAAAAGTCAATTCAGGAGAAATTATCACAGCATACAATGGCAAGATACTTTAGAATACTACATTGAAATTTGAAAAAGGTCCTTTCTATAAGGTACCAACTAAACATAGAAGCAAGTCCATGGAAGCATTCCAATTCAGACAGGAAATATTAAAAAGAAACATCAGACATTTAATGGAAATGCAATTTTTATCTTTGGGAAATACAATAGGGATTACAATTCACACCAGGGGCGGCATTTCAGCATTCCACTTGGGGGTGCGAGATTTGTATGAAAATCCACAATATGAAATAAATAAAATGTTTGTTAACAGGGGTGAAGGGGGGAAAGGGATCACAAAATTGAATTGATGTTGAGAAAAATAAATGTTGTTAAGATAATTTTTGTACATAATTGTGTTAACATATTTTTTCTAAATGCAAATATCTATATTTATTTACTTGTTATTGAAGGTTTAAACGCCGGTTCTTAAAGTCTGGATGAAGAGAAAATTTTGTTACAATATCATCATAATCCAGTGGTATATCTTGTTCTATAGCTAAAATAGCTAAAGATGAAAGTCTTTCTTGTACCATTGTACTGCGAAAATAATTTTTCAGCCTCCTGAGACACGGAAAAGACCTTTCAGAACTGGCTGAGCTGATTGGCACAGTCAAAAACAATTTAACTAATAATGTTATGACAGGAAATACATTTTTTAAATTCCGCTCTTTAAAATAATCCATGCGACTTTTAAAATTGAGATGGTCTATGTTTGCATTTTCCACCATTGAATAAAACAGTCGCAATTCACATAGAAATTCCTCTTTCTGGAAGTTATATACTTTGCATATGGTTGAAACTTTTTCTTTTCCGACATATGATCCGGATAATACTGAACTAAGGGAAAACAAAACGGATATATTGTTCTCATTAAATCTTGTCTCAATTTCATTAGATATTGAATCTATAATTTCATATTGAATATTGATCCTGTGATATGATGTAACATCATCATGGGTATTTTTATCACCTTGGGGATTTTTTTCATCGAATTCGCTTGGGATTTTTTTACGCTTTTTCAGTTTTGGTCCAAAATAAGAAAAATTTGGGGGCGCGACCGCGCCCCCTATTTGCCGCCCCTGATTCACACCATGCTGAATACATATACATTTAAATTTAATAACTAACTATTGATAAATTCATTTATACCCATACATAAATTATGTTTGTTACAGACAATGCTTATTTTTCAGTTTGGCTTTGTAAATAAACGGTACAGCATGCATAACTTCAAGTAAATTGAAGTTTTGAAAATATAATTTCTGAGATTATATGCAAATAAATGTAAAAATGCTATTCTAAACAAGAAAAAATTACGGACAACATATGAAATTTTTAAATCAGACCATATAGGACAATTTCTATAACTGGTTCAACAATAAAACAGCCTATCTGATATAATAAACAGATCGGCCGAAATATTGCAGTACAAGTTTAATTCTCTTCCAAGACTTTAAATTCTGTAATTTTAGCATAATTCAAAAGCGTACATTATGGTTTAAGAAGTTAAGAAACTTGTAGCATAATATAAACGAAATATATGCATTACATACCTGAGTAGTGTATTGTAAATACTCCTAAGTGTCTTTCAAACTTTCACCGACTTCGATAAATAAGCAAAATCGGCTTTATTTTCCCCTATGTTGTAAAAACTTTCAAACACTCTTCTTTCGGAAAAGAAATATAAAAGAATTCAATTTTAAATAAAATTTCACCTTGAAATATCAAATGATACAGAAATTGCCGCCATCTTGTTCGACTTTAATCAACTGTTAAATATTTAAGTGGCCAAAATCGGCCACTTAAATTAACAGCACTTTAGTGAGCTCTTTAATACCATAAACGTGTTGGTGGGACGCAAAACAGTGCTAATCAACCGTTAAACCTCTGCTATATTTTAACGGTTGTTGGTGGGATCGGCCCAGAGTCTCTCTAGTCTTCATGGTTTACATTTTAGTCTATGATATTTGCATGAAGACTAAGACTATCTAGTCTTCATGAATATTTGATATGGTCTTTCACAAGCAATTATTTCTTTATATTCGGGTGTTTACTGGAGCCCTCAGAATACTATACTATATATATATTAGTCTGTGCTGGGGCCAGTGACCATATTGGCTTAAAATAAGTGTAGTATAAAAATTTAAAGTTTACAAGACCTATTTTTTTTCAATTGCTAGGATTAAGCCTCACGTGGAGGCAAAACCTTGAGCTCTAAACAGTTACATAGTAGCGAAAATAAAAAGAAGTACGAGTATTAACCAAAGAGAAATCCATAATCTGTGACTTTTTTAAGTAAGCAGAGTCTTGCTAGAAACTGATATATGTACAATTGCTGCTGTTATGGGCATATGCAGTGACAAATATTTACAATGCGTTGTGAATATTCAACAGTTTATTGTGCGTTTAAAACCCATATTTCTAGTATGCATAGAAAACTGCATATTAACTCTTGCAGATATGTACTTTCCGTATTGTTCCAGAACAGATGACACATCAAGGAACAATAATTCAGGGTTCTCACTGACTTTTAACTAACCTTAGAAGTTTAGTTAATCAACAACGACAAAAAAAAATCTGTAGCCAAAAGATAACTTGGCTAAATAGATTCGTTATAAATCATGAATTCTAAAATTAAATAAAAGGAAATTTAAAGAGTATTGGAAAAATCTAAATGTACATAGATAACAAAAATTTTATTATCCATTTTACAATTCAGATTTTTTTTTTTCTTTTGCAGCACACAATTGAAATGCAGTTTCAAAAATATATTCATGCCTACTAGATCCTTTAATATAGGGGCTGTCTATACATTCCAGAGGGGACAATTCTTCACTTTGTTAATTTTTAAAACTATTATATTATTTCTTTTTTATAATTACAATTTAAGATATGAATTGGTATGCACGTATATTATGTGTATATAATAATAATTATATATTATTTGAAATGTAAATACCTGATTTTATAATTTTTAATACTTTTCCAGAAGGGACAAAATTTAACCATCAGCTAACTGTGTAAACTGACAAAAAGGAAAATTCAGCCAAACCTGTTAACATATTCAAATTTCCTTTAATGGAACTAAACTACATACAACAGCTTACATTTGGTCACATTTGGTTTGGTGTAATTAGTTAAAATAAGAAAAATACATCAATTTTAAATTCTTACGGAAGGGACTTTTCCAGAGGGAACAAAATTTCTATATTAAAGTTAAGGGCATAATGTTAACTCTCTGCTTGACATAACTTCTAATTTATGTAATTTAATAATAAATTATTCATAATTTTAATAGGTTGAAATATTTTAATAATTGTAATTGAATAATTATCAAAAACAATTAAAATTAAAAAAAAATAATTTGTAAAATTCGAACTGCATGACATGAAGCATATAAATTTAAGCTTCTACAAGACATCAAGTGGGAAGCTAATGATTCAAGGTGTGATTATTGGGGTGAGAAGAATGTTTTCAATATCTTCATACTCTATGTATAATACTTCTGACGAGTAAATAAATGCTCTCTGAGTTTCCAGATCTCTTGAGGAAGTTGATTTTTAGCTGCTAGTCAGAGTCTATTTCTTGTATTTGAGCCACATAACTAGCAGACCGTTTCTTTCTTAACATTTTCACAAGTACAAAGTTGCCCACAACAAGTTTAACTGGTGTAGTTGAAGCACCTTTCTCTTGAACAAACGGTTCTTCGCATTCCTGACTTGAATGTTTTTGTTGACTCATTACAACAATTTCCCCCTTTTTTTTTTCTTCACTCGCATCTGCACACTGTAACCTATCTTTCCCACAATAACACCCACAAACAAAGAATCATCTCTTTCAAAACAACTAAACGCTTCCTGGGGCTATATGGGAGAGATTTTTGCACCTTAATCATTGTTTTTTGCAAGGTGTGTGGCGACTTGTAAGAATTTGCATTACTCTGACTAGCACCTAATTTATTTGCTTTGAGTTTTGCTCTGTATGTTTGCTTTTTTAAACGTTCTTTTTTTCGCTTCTCTATTCCTTCTGTTTCTGTTAAAGTAGCCTTGTTTTTCACCTTTTTTCATTCTATATCTTTTAGCTCAACTTCTTCTCTTTGTTGGGGGTGTTAGTTTGGCTTTCTAAGCATCTTTATATCTTTTGCGATCCATACCAGTGATATCCTTCTTCTTTGAGGGATTTGGCGTTGTTTCCATTTTAAATGTCCTTAAATGTGTAATAAAATAATTAAAAACAGTTGCTTAACTTCATTTTCTAAAAAAAACTAACAATTTTTCAATTTTTATTCCATGAAGATGCAAAATAAACTCAGTGCTCTCAGAAAAAACGTAAACAAGCGACAACCATGTTGTTTTTTCTGGAAGGGACAACTTTTTATATAGTTGCCAGATTTCTGGGCAGATGAATAAAAAATTAAATATGTAATAACATTTGGACAAACAACCTTGCTTTGGTCTAGAGTTTTCATCAAATTATGTTAACTGGTTTGAGCCACAGGTTAATAAGTTGTGTAAAATGTTTTCTGGAAGGGACATTTTATTTTAAAATAATCTTTAAATAAAAATTATTATTATATACTCATAACACTAATAGTTTTCAGTGAAATTAAATAGTTTACTCATATAACTCCATGAAAATAATATATAATATGGTATTTAAATTATAATATCCTTTAAAAAAAGTTATCCAATACATACTAAATTTCACGTGGAACAGATTGGATATAAAGAATTTGGCTAAATCTGCCATTTTTTTTGTCAACCAAGAATGGCGCTAATGCGTACAGTGTTTGAAAAGTCCTAACGGATGCCGTCTTGGACATTGCATGTAACAAATATAAACATATATAATTAAAAGTGCATAAAAATGCCAATTTAACAATACTTAGACAAAATACGAAATTTTATAAAAACTTTTGTACTTTAACAAAATGTAAGAAAAAACAGAACTTAGAACAAAGTTTGTACTTTAACTAAATTTAAGAAAAAATGATACTTAGAAAAGTTTGTACATAAAACTAAATTTAAGAAAAACGATACTTAGAAAAAAGTTTGTACTTTTAACTAAATTTAAGAAAAAACAATACTTAGAAAAAAGTTTGTACTTTAACTAAATTTAGGAAAAACGATACTTAGAAAAAAGTTTGTACTTTAAAGAAATTTAAAACAAACGATACATAGAATAAATTGTAAAAATCTAATATATAAATAAGTATAAAATAATGTTAAAGTATTAAAAGAATATGGTACTTTAACGAAATTTCAAAAGAACGATACTTAAAATGTAGAGTGCAAAAATTCATAAAATACAAATGTCATACACAAACGAGAGAAAGCACGTGTTAATACAAAAAAAAAATGGCAATTACCATCCTAAAATTTATCATGTGACTTACGTTTTTCCCAGTCAATCTCGCTAACATATTCCAAAAGTCGATTAAAAGTATCAACTCCTTTATCCGCACATGATTTTTTATACATATATACAGCCTAATAATACTTAAAGTCTGTTGTGCGAAGGAAGTGTGCTTTTAATGTATCTCTACTTGCTTTCTATTGTATGTGTATGGCATCCAGTCATTGGATCCACAAAATTCAAGCTTTGATTTACAGTTAAGTGATCATAACCCTCTGTTCCTAATGAATCGTAAGCCTTCCAGCATCCCTCCACTGTGTGTCCTCTGTTATATTTCGATATTCATCCACCTCCACAACTTTCCCAACACCCCCAATTTTCTTTGAACTCTCTTCAACTGAATCCCTAATCGTCTCATTAACAAATTGTCTCTGCTAAGGTCGAAGAAGTAAAAAAATACTCTCAACTCAGATCCAAAGTTTTAGTTCCCATCACGAGTTCATATATTAATGAAAAAATCTCGTCTATCCTCAGCTTGCTAAAGCAAAACCACGACTTCTGCCTAATTGTTTTCATGCTACTACACACTTTAGAATCAGTTACATTTCTACAGATTCAATTAAACCCATCTGAAAGAGAAGTCTTAGAAGCAAAAGTCATCTTACCATTACATTGCAAACACACCATCTCACACTGAATCAAACCTGATTCCTGAAGAAAATCCATAAATAGTTGCTTCTCTTGAAATAAATGCAGACAAAATATCCTATTCGAAATTCCCTCTCACCCCAAAATAGACCTTCCGCACGAGAAATTACATTTCAATTTACATGCTAAAATTCCCTGAAATTTAGCTACAATACTGCTAACAGAAACCATAGAAGAAGCCATCACTAACAATGGAAATCAATACAAAAAATCAAATACAGTACAGGATCTATTATCCAGAATGCTTGGGACTTCAGGCATTCTGGATAAGGGTTTTTTCCGTAATTCAGAACACTTTTTCTAAAACTTACTGGAATGGTCTCAAATATCGTTATAGAAAATTATAATTCATTTTAAAAATATAAATGTATTAAAAGAAGCTTTTTTACAATCTATATGGGTTAACTAAAATGTAAATTACATGTATTTATAGTATCAAATTTAGTTATTAAGAAAAATTATGAAAGAAAAAAATGTCTGAAAAAAGTTGATTATTCAGGGTAGTTATTAGAAGTCTTTTTTTTTTTTTTTTAAACATTTCAACTAAAGTGTGCCCTCACCATATTCATCTAATATTTTGGCAGAAGCACCTTTGTTCATATGTTTCAAAATATTTTAAAGTACTTTTAATAAAATTAAGATGAGAAGGATGCTCATTTTTAATTGAAATGAGATATTCAACTATCGGTGCAAATATATCAAATTCTAATTTATGCTCTTCAAATGTATTTCTAATAAGCCGTATAATTCTAAATGCCTGAATAAATAAAAAAATTTTAATTTCGTTATCCTAAACATATATCTCATTTTCACCAACAATATGTTTAAAAGATAATATCCTAGCATAAAAAGCACAAAAAATATAAAAATATTAGTGGATGGAAGCAGATTGAAAAAATGGAAAATATTTAAAAATAAAACGAAATATACCGGCGATCGTGTTTAAATAAAAAAATTTCGCGATCTTGCTAAACTGTCTTCTATAAATTACTAATTAATAAATGTAACATGGAACTTTTTGTTAGGGTCAATTTTCGGTCCAAAATAGCCATTTTTATCCAAATAATAGGATTTAATTGAAAATGATTTTGATCTTGGAATTCCATCAACGTTTTTTAAAATATGGAAGATGTGTATATTTCCACTGAGATGAGAAAAAAAATGGATTTTCACGAGAAAATGACAAGTTTATTGCTTAGGTTAAGTATTTAAAGAGATCAATCAGAAGGCTCTGAATGACATTTTATAGCTGCTATACTTTTCTCTGCATTTCGGCAAAAGTTAACTCTCATTAATTTTGGGAATTCCTTACTTAAACGTCAGATGAAGATTATTGTCTTTTAGAATTTTTCCATACATGGTATAGAATTCATGAATGACAATATCTGAGAGTCCTTCTGCTCTGGTTATTGATAGGAGCTCTGACTTCCGTCTAGATAGTTCAGAGGCCCATCTTTTCTCAAAGCCAAGAATCCAAGCCTCGCCTGGCAGATCGTTGGTAAAAGGGTTTGGTCATTTTACATCTTTGATGAGGGTTTCAACCATTCCCATCAAATCTGCTTCTGCTCTATCCCAAGGAAATCCACTATCTGCCAAAAACTTCAGGCTTTGGACTATCATTTCTTCTTCTTTGACTGACATTACAGTAGACCTTCCAGAACCCATCCGCTGTGGAGTTTCAACAACCCATCTTCTAAGGGTTTCATAAGGAATATGTGATTCTTTTGAAACAGCATAGATTGAGCTTCCATCCTCTACCTGCAACATGGCTCTCTCAAGATCAGCATTAGTGTACATCGGTTGGGTCTTCCGTATGTATGTTCTGGGCATAGTTGGTGATGACTAAATGAAATTAAAAAGACAATACATTAGCTATCAATACCTATTAAGGTTTATAGTATGTAGTAGACTAGGCTACCTTTAACCCTTTCGCAACGGCGGCATTCTGGAACTGCCGCAGCCCAAAAGACGGAGCTTTTCGCTTCCAAACTGTTCCCAAAGGACAGCAAATTTTTTGCGCTAAGCCTAACTCTAGAAAAAAAATTCACTAAAAATCACCTATTCAACACAGAAATCTTCTCTTTTCAGGAATAAAAGAAATATTTATTTTCCATTTGATGTATATTTGTCATACAAATCTGAATACAAAATACTTGTTAGTTGCTCCCATTCTTTCATCCGAAATAAACGAATAATTTCACTGCCTCTAAAACCCAAACAAAAAAAAAATACTTTCTTATACTCCTATGATTCACCGATGATTCAACGAAATCACAATGCTGAAATAAAAACAAAACCCGAAACTCAATTATAAAATTGTTGATGCCGCGAGAATTGCTCTGTCTGTTTATACTACTAAATCATGTTTCACCACTCCAAATGGAGAAATAATTCATTGTAAACTCCTTATGCCAAGGTTATGTATCTGCAAAATACGTTGAAGTTAGTTCCATGGACATTTAACGCCATCTAGTAGACAAATTAAAATGTTCCACATGAAGGCACGCATGCGTGCCACTCGCCATTTATGGTAAAGTTTCCTCCGTCACGGGTGCGTGCCGTCCGTCCTTGAATACAAGCTCACAGCCGACACGCGGGCGTGCCAGTCATCCCGAAAGGGTTAATAATAATAAAAGATAGGCTAATACCTATATAGTACTAATTTGCATAGGGTAGGCTATATAATAATAAGTAAAATAATAGGCCTAGTTAGTAGTACTAATAAATACAGAGTAGGCCTACTAATTTATACACCTATTAAGATAAGATAATGATTTATTATTAGTACAAATACAAGTATATACATGTACATGTAATGGGTTTCGGGTAAATGCATAACATAACTCGCCCTAAATCTAAATTTGCTCTCAAAGTTCTTTCAACTTTGATCAATTTTCATACATTCACATCTTAACTCAAAAATATTGGCTATACCCATTTTACCCCATGTACATGCTATAAATTTTTTATGAGTAATAAAATTTTTAAATACTTTTTAAGTTTTCTGTCAGGAAAACCTTTCTTCTATAAAATTCTAACAATATATTTCTAAAATTCTTCCTGTAAATTTTTATGGAAAAAAGTTATCATTCACTAAAAACACAGTGTTCTATCTTCTGAAAAACAAAATGGCTGCTAAGCCTAGTAAATGTGTTGCCAGATTTTTTTTACCAAGTTAAAATGTTGCCAGATATGCGAGCATTTTAATCATAATTTTTCCTTTTAAAAAAATGTTGTCTAGTAAAATGAAAACAACACAAAGTAAATATACCCATTTTACCCCGGGTCACCCTATTCAGCATTCTTTTTGTTGCTGCCACTATCTACAGATCAAGAAAGTAGGCCTTGCTTTCAGTATGAATGCATGTCGCTATCACAGGATCGTTGTGTAGGTTGCTCCATCCGTCTTCAATTACGGTCACATTCTTCCCAGTAAGTTTTACCTTCGCTATTTCTTTAACTTCTGCTACAACTATATCAAATAGGGGTCCAGCTAATGCCTTTCTGTTAGGGATGCAATATCCTGGTCGTAGTGCATTGACAAGATCTTTAAAAGTCGAATGTTCAACAATGCTGAATGGAATATTGTTTGCATAGAAAACTTGGCCACCAATACATCTATCTTTTCAGCAGTAACTGTATTTGTTTTGATAACATACGAATCCATTTTATGCTATTTTTCGGCTTGTCTGGATTCCACTTCAGACTCAGACTGCACTTCTTCATCTATATCTAAAGTTCTCTTTTGCAAGTACTGTGATAAATGAGTTTTCATCCTTTCTACATGGTTTGCTCGAATACTTTCACAATTTTTACACTTTGCACATTGTTTCCCATCCTTGTCCACTTTATAATAATGTTGCCAAATCAAATATGTTGGCCTTCCACCATGATTCATTGTCACTTTATTCAGCTTAAACTTCAATACACACAAATAAATGCACAATAGCTAAGTTTATAAGGGGGGGGGGGAGATTTGCAGACAATTTTCATTTATGGCACGGGAAAGAGCGGCTTTTGCCATAATTTTATGATAACTTGTGGTTTTTCTTTTTATGGAATCTCTAATCTTTAATTGAACTAGGTATGGTATTTATGAATTTATGGAAATCCACATAATAACATTCCACATGTAATTTATTTTATAATTTATTGAAGTCCCGTGTACAGATCAGTAACAAAGGTTGCGGACCACAGAAGTCATGAAGTCACTGATCCTTTGGACCAGTGACTTCATTTTTCTAATTTCTACCCCTGATACATCTTGGAGGAAATAGCACATGGTTTATGCACATTAAATGCTCTCGACTTAGAGGGAAATCAAGACTTGAGAAATTGTAGAAAATATTCTATTGATAAATTAAATGCTACGACAGATGACCTCCAGAACATCTTGGAGGAGAAAAAAAGTCATCGAATTATCAAAGGAAGAAGCAGCAAATCACCCACTAAATTCTATTTATATTAGCATGGGTGAGATAAGCAATCCTAGTAATGACAATTTAAAATCTTGTACAATACCAGCTGATTGGATATAGGAAATAATAGAACAACAAAAAGCTGATCCACATTGCATTGAAATCAGAAAATTGGTTGAAAAAGACACTCAACCTACAGCTTATAAATCTGTATTTTTTTTCATACATAATAACATTTTATATGTCCAGAACAAACTAAATATTTTTACTCCTAGAGTATCTTTACAAAACAGACTTGTTATACCAAGTTTATTCATACCTAAATTATTCTAATTCTTTCACACATCAGCATATTCGGCTCACTGTGGACTGCCAAAAACCATAGCAAAAATAAAGAAAGACTTTTTCGTCCCAAATTTAAAAGCAGGTATGGCTAAATTATATCTACTTGCCACCAATGTATTGCCAAAAGAGGACACATCAAATTTCCTATGGCACAGCTACAAAGAATTCCAATACCTGGACGACCATTTGAGACAGTTGGCATGGACTGTTTAGGAAAGTTGCCAAATATAATAAATAGAAATTCCTATATAGTTATTTTATCAGATTATTTTACATGTTGGTGTGAAGCTTTTCCTGTCCCAAATATTCAGCCATCAACCATAATCTCCATACTGGAACAGTATATATCAAGATTTGGTGTGATGAAAACACTGATTACAGATTTAGGTTTAAATTTTACTTCAAAAGCAATCCAAGAAGTATACAAATCTTTTGGTATTAAAAAATATTTTACTACGTACCATCCTCAAACAGACGCTGTTGTTGAGAGGTACAACAGGACACTTTTACAGTTACTTTCCCATTTGGTCAACGAAAATCCCACAAATTGAAACAAATGCCTTCCATATGCACTTATGGCATACAGATCTCAGCCTCATACGAGTACAGGAGACACCCCTGCATTCGCTCTATACAGATTTGATATTTTTTTACCACATAATTTGGCCACAGATCAAACTGGTCCTTCATTCCAGTCATATGACCAATTTATCCAATACAGAGAATCTCAAATGCAGCATACTTACTAATCCATTGCATATCATGTAACTCAAGCTGCAGAAAAAGAGGAAAACTTTAGGTCCAAAACTGCTAAAGACAAGAACATACAGATCTTAGCCTTATACGAGTACAGAAGACACCCCTGCATTCACTCTATACAGATTTGAATTCTTTTACCACATAATTTGGCCACAGATCAAACTGGTCCTTCATTCCATTCATATGACCAATTTATCCAATACAGAGAATCTCAAATGCAGCATATTTACTAATCCATTGCATATCATCTAACTCAAGCTGCAGAAAAAGAGGAAAACTTAGGTCCAAATCTGCTAAAGACAAGAACATACAAGTAGGCCAGATTGTTTACCTATGTTACCCATCATCAGTTATAAAACCAGGCTTATCTAAGAAGCTGGCATATACAAACTGTGGATCATATAGAGTAACTGAGCAAACATCACCAGTTAATTTTAAAATTATATCACTCGAAATTTCCAAAGACATTCAACTTGTACATGTGGACAGATTAATCCACGTCCCAGGTCTACCGGAGAAAGACCAATCTATGGTAGCCCCTCAGGGGTTCACTTCTTTAGTGAATACAGGTGTTGCAATCCCGAGGTACCTTAGCAATGCTTTCTTTTCTTTCCTTTTTTCTTTCGCTCTTTCTTTTTCCTTCTCCTTTTTTTTGTCTATCCTCCTTTCGGCTTCTTTTTTCCTTTTGTTCTCCTTTTATGTTTTGTGTTTCTAGTCCCTCTCAGCTGCTAGTGTCATCAATGCCGAGCCCTTAGTAAACATCACATCTGCTCTATGGGCCTTAGTACCACTCTTCAGCCTCTGCCGTAAGGTACACCATTTGGGCTCGGGAATGAGTCCATGTGGGTATGATGCGAAAGGGGTAAAGCTGCGTGCATCAGTAGTTTTGCTTTTGAGAAACGTTTGCAGTAAACGGTTCCAGAGGTGAGTCCCTTGGTTGCCTTGGTTGGATGGTGGAGAGTGTTTCATATCGAGAAATCCCCCATGGATCCTTGCTGGTCCATGGGCCCTGTGCACCAAGTGCAAGTTATGGCCCCCTCTCCATCATCTGGCTTTGCAAATGACTCTGGCGGTTACACTTGGCACATTAGAAAAGTGTGGGGAGACGGAGCCTGGCAGGGGCTCCGATCGATCTGGAACTAAACCGTGGGTTTTTTTTTATGATTTTTTTTTTTTAAAGCATGGAGAATTTGGGATTGCTTTCTGTCTCTGGTTCTTCATGTTCTTTTTCAGATGAGAACAATGCTGTTCTGCCAAATATATCACATATTGATTGAACTGAGAGGGTTGAGATATCTGAATCCTCAAAGCCAATGACTCCCAAAGGTATGGGACAAAGTTGTGTAACATCATGTAATGCCTCAAAAGCTAGATATTTCATCGTAAAGAAGTCTGAAGGAACTTTTGCAAATCTTTCACCATTTTTGATTTAAAAAAGTTTAGCTGCCTATTTATTTATTTGAAAAAAGAGTGCAAGCTACAGGATGTAATTCCTGTTATAGCGTGCAGGAATAAAAATACATTAAAAAAAATACAGATTAAAATACAATAAAATACATTAAAAAGTTAAATACATTAAAAAGAAAAGCAAACCTTCAACCAATGATTTTCATAAACAGATTCACATGAATACATACAAGCCAAGCCAAGACGAATCATTCCGAGGTCCCTGTGCTGGAGCACTTAACTCCACATCTCAAATAGCAATGCGTTCACCTTTCTGTGGATGTAGCATGTGTTAGCAATATAGTATGGCACTCTTCTCCAATGAGGGCGCTGGATTGGCAGTTGCTGTTTGGTGAATTGCGATTGGATGTTGTCTTAGACGGCTTCAACCTGTAAGTCGGTGACTAGGGAGGGAGGGGAGGGGCAGAAATGCCTTGAGAGCAAAGTAAATAAATCAGAGCAAGCTCTGAGAAAGATTTAAATACAAATATAAATTAAAATTAAGCAAGATTTAAGATAAGAGTAAAGTAATTTAAGTTTAAACAAAAAACATTAAAGTTAATTTAAGTAGAGTTATAAAAAGTTACAAGTTTATACAGTATATGCTGTCCGGGTATCATATGTTCTAGATAGAAAAAAGGCTCCTTTCAGTGACACAAAAATTAACAATTTATTAAATTTAAATTAAGGAAAACATGGATTGCAGATGGTACTGGTCTAGCATAGTTAAAAACGCGGGCAAATGCAAGCAGTCTAGTTGGCCAGTGGCTGGGCCAGGAGGAAGACGAACGGAACGGAGTGACGGCAAGTGCCGCCATCTACCGTCGTTCAGATTACGAGACGCCTGGTTGTGGAAAGACAAATCGACACTTCATCCATTTAGTACAGATAGTACTAAACAGAAGATGCCTAGGTCTACGCTTCCTGAGATAGGAAGGCGCAATAGGATTTTGCGTCTGATCAACGTCCCTCAAACAGGGTCTGCTAGAATTTTTCTTGTTAAAATTTTAAGAGTGGGCCGAGATTTGCTCGATAACTCCCGAGACTTTGAGATCATGATGAATAACTTTGTTCTGGACATACCTAGGTGCACTAACGATACAATGCAGAACTTTATTTTGGAAAACTTGCAGTTTCTTAATGTGGACGTTTGCTGCCGCCCCCCATACTGGGCAGGCGTACAGAAATCCAGGTACAATGATATATTTGTTTGTAAATAATTAACTTATTATTAAGGGAGAGGTGGGATTTTCTACTGAGAATGGGAAGGAGGGCGTGGAAAGTTTTGTTTGCAGATACAATTTTGCAGTCGATGTGATCTCCGTAAGTCACATGGGCATCCAATGTGACGCCCAAATACTTAGCAGAGTTGCAGAAGGGGATGGGCTGATTAAAAATCTTAAGAACAAAGTTATGATTTAATTCTCGGTAGTTCGGCTTGAAGATTACTACTGCACTCTTGGAAGCATTAATTTGGATTCTCCAGGAAACGAGCCAGTGCTCAAAGCTATGTTTGATGTAACTTTGTAGAGTGTTTATGGAATTGTGTAGTGAGCAGCTACGTGCGATAAGCACTGTGTCATCAGCAAAGATGGCCAGCTTAACTTGTGGTATACTTGGAATATCGTTGATGAACATATTGAAGAGAAGTGGACTAAGGTTTCCTCCTTCGGGAACACTGGCCTTGATAGGTCTGATCGAAGAGAGAGATTTATCAACTCGTACGCGGAAGAATCTATTAGTGAGATACGAGTTGATGATAGCCAAAAGTTGCGTCGAAATGCCAAGTCGCACCAACTTAATAAGCCCGGGCAAGTACGTTTTATCAAAGGCTTTCGCCACGTCCAGAAAAACAATGATAGTATACTGCCTGTTGGTAGAGTTTTTATGAATAGTTTCTACAACCCGCATAAGCTGGGAATGCGTAGAATGCTCAGTACGAAAACCATGCTGATTGGCTGAAATTATATTTTTCGACTGGCAGAAACTATTCAAACGTCTAAGCAACACCAATTCGTAAATTTTGGAAAAACTAGAAAGCAGGCTTATTGGTCTGTAGTTCTCAGGAACCGAGAGAGATTTTGAGAATTTTTTGGAATAAGGCAAATGACGGCAGTTTTCCAGCTTTGGGGAAAAAAGCGATGGTCCAACATATGATTAAAAAGCATGGTAATCCAACATAAATACAAGTCTGGAAGGTTCTTAATGATGTGATTGCTAATATTATCAAGGCCGGGAGACTTTTTGACATTCAATCCATCAACGATAATTAGTAGTTCAGCCAGAGAGACTCTCTCCAAGTCGCTGGGTGTTTGTACTTGTAAAGCATTGTGATTGGTCTGTTGGAGGTTGTTTTCAGTTTCAGTGTATGTGTGGCTGAAGTTATGGTCAATGTGTGGTGAAAATTGGAGTTCCAAGCTGTCTGCAAATGCATTGGCTTTTTCCTCCGCAGTCTGGGCGAGTCCGTGTAGGCCGTTAATGGGCAGAATTGTAATTTTCTTGGTTCGAAGTGTTTTAGCTATTCGCCACAGACTGTGATTTGTAGTTGAAAGTCCCTCGAGGTGTGTACACCAGCGTTTTTGGGTGTGTGTTCTAATCATAGCTTTGAATTCATTTTGGAGTTTACGGAATTGAGTGCGTTAATCCGGGAACCTGGTGCGCTGCCAATCCTTCCGTAACCGCGCTGCTTAATTTTGTCCCTAATATCACCTGGAAGAGTGTGATAATTAGGGAGTGATTTTTTAGGTTTAGAGGCTGCAGCAATTGCCTCAAGCAGTATATGGTTCATTTTGATGACACAGTTTTCAATGTCATCAGTGCTGGTAATTTTGAGGGGGGGGGGGGGCGTGCTTTAAAATTTTGAAGAACATGACAACAGTCGTCCCAATTTGTATGTAGCTCCGAAGGATGGTCTAAATTGATTTTATCAAAGCTTAAGGTCAATATCACAGGGAAGTGATCAGAAGTCAGATTGATATCTGTTCTGATCGTATAATCAAAAGGAATGTTACGAAAGACAGCCAGATCAATAGTAGTGGGGCTCCTTCCTGCGGTAAAGTGAGTTGGAGTGGGCGGAGCTACAATCCTGCAGTTGGCGCACTGAGCCAATCGATTTGGAGCACTGCCATAGTGGTTTGAAGCTATGTCCCAGTTAGTATGGCGTGCGTTTAGATCTCCAGCAATGACCATATTACTATAAAGTCCAAAAAGTGCTTCAAGCTCTTTAGTAGGAAAAGGAATTCTAGTTATTGGAGAGATATACACGGAAGCAAATGCAATCGGGACTAAATTTGGAATAGTAACCTTAATGAGCGTGGCTTCAAGCTTCGTGAAGACCGGGACGCTCAGACAATGATGCGGGATGCTATTTTTTATGTAGAGTGCAGTACCGCCAGATAAATTCCTAAAGTGGGTCAGGGGTCTATACGAGAAGTATCCCGTATAGTTGCAGATAGCAGGAGAGGTGGGCGAAGACAAGTGGGTCTCATTAATCATAAAAATATTGAAATTGTTACTTACAACATAATCACGTACCTCGTCAAGCTTGGAACGCACACCATTGGCATTCCAGAAGCCGACTTTAAGGGACTGCAAGTTATAGGACTCCGAAAAAGAGAACACGGCGAGACCAGAAAGGGAGGGTAGACTGGTAAGAGATTACCTGAGTAGCGCATCATAGCGCTGATAGATATGGAATACCATATCTAATTCGGTCGTAGCAAGTCGAAGCTCAGGTAGTGCCTGTTTAAAGGCTTCTAAAAGAATATCTTTATCGTGAGTATGCCTCATGGCCAAGAGTGACGATAGGAATGAGACATAGTCAACATTCTTTTCTTGTTGGGATGGAGCACTCTGATTGGCTCTTGATTTAGGTCCGTGTTCAGGATTTCTATTGGAGGCTCTGGAATCCCCAGATATAATGACCTCAGTTTCGCTCATGCTACCTTTTTGTGAGCGTACATTAGCAATTTCAGGGGGGGGCTACGGGTGCCTGGGTATGTCCAGATACCACTGATGAAAAGTTCACGTTAGGTCTGATGCTAGCCGACTGGAATGGGCGACCTTGACTGCCAGCTCTATATGCTGGGGGGGGGGGGCGCCTGGGTTCCTGGCCTGATTACTTGAATTTTGATGCCGAAACTGGTTATCAAGGTGTGCCCTACGCTTATTAGGCATAGACGAGTTGCCCGGATTTCTCGGACATCCGCGCCAGTTAGCGGCATGATCGCCGTTACAATTGCAGCAAAGCAGGTAATCTGCTTTACAATTGCTGGCAGAGTGGGGCCCTGCACATCGCACGCATCTCAGCGGCAGTGTACATACAAGGCTACTGTGGAAGAAACCGCACCATCCATGACATTGCGAAGCATAACCTCTTCTACCAGTGGGGCTCCAGCTTCACTTCTGTGCCTAATATTCTGCTAATTGCAAATACATCTTCTGGGTTAGTCCCAGGTTTGAGTTGGAGGTAATAGAGGGGCAAGGGATACTTGCTACCTCTCCTAGTAAGTCTGACATTGCTAATTACAGGGAAGCTCATAGCTTCCATAATATCTGTAATTGCCTTTATCTCTGTCGCCACCAGTAACCCATGGATTACGACCTTAATATGTCGGTCCTCCTTGAGGTTAAAAGTTTTGAACTGTACACCTGATAGTTTGAGAAAATCAGTGCACTTCCTAAATTCCTCAGAGTTGTCAGCGTAGACTTTAAAAAATCTGCCTTCCAACTTGGGGTTTATATTTTTGGCTATTAACTTTAGACTAAAAAGGATGGATGGCCAGTCAGGCTGGCTGACGCTAATAAGAATCGGTGGTGTGACTGGAGGGGGGGGGGCGGGGCGGCACAGAGGCCTCGGCACCCATTCCATTTCCAGTACTCTCTTGATTGTTAAGACCCTCATATCTATTTTTTAACTTTATTGCTTGCTGATATTCAGCATAAGTTATGTTCTTTTTAGTTCTAATTCTATGGCCGCTAACAACGGTCCATTCACCTTCTTCTGACTCAGAATCCGAGGAAGATTGTTCCACGGTGCGTCGCTTTTTACTGGCGCTAGCTGCCCTAAGATTACTTGTTTCAACGTTGGTTTGAGATTGGCTAATATTCAAATTGCTAACTTTATCTGTGACCTCTTCGGTCGAAGCATCCACGTTTTCCGTTGATATAGATTTAGAATTAGTATTATTAACATTACTAGCATTATTGTTACAGTTACTGTCTAACATGGGCCCTGAAAAGGGACTTGACATAGTTGAGACTTTAGGAGTCTCGGGTTCAGCAAGGGGGATAGGAGGCAAGTAGTTATATATACCTACATTGCAGGTCTCCGCCATCTTTAACAGATTCAGCACCAGGGTTTCTCTTCTCAGCAGTAGTTCATCATAGACGGCCTTGTCCTCAGGTGACTTGTTCGTCCTGGGTGATTCAATCTGAATTGTGCGGTCCAGTTCGCGTAAAGTATCTCGTGCTTTGTTAACTTCCGCTATAGTAAAAGATTTAGTAGTCAAATTATTGGAATTCATCTCAAGTTCAGGAACAGGAGAGGCAGTAGACTGGCAAACATCCATGGCTGTGCCCGGTGCTACCGGGGCTTCGTTCTCTATAAGCATGATGCTTGAGGGAGCAAAAAGAAGCACGTCCTACTATCACGGAGTCCAAGCTCCGAATCCGAATACATACAATAAAATACAGGATGTTTATAACAAGTGCTTTTTAAATTCCATGTCTGATGAATAAAAAATATCCAGATTATCAGGGAAATTTTTAATTCAATTAATTCTTTCTTTTTTTTTTTTTTAATTCAATTAACGTGGCAACAACAGATCGAAATCCAGTTACAGTAGCCACACAAGCCTCCATGCCTTATTCGGGATTCGAACCCGAGCCCTCCACACATCAGCTGAACACGCTATCCACTACACCACCTGGGCGGCAAATTGTTGTATAATTTAGAAAAACTAGTAATTGCACAATTATATCCAATACTCGAATTAAAATTCTTTAGAGTAAATAAGTTAATGCTTCTTGTTGTATACTGAGGAACATGAAACCCAATCCCACCCAAAACATGGGAACAGTCAACTCGGCCACCAAGCAGATTCCTGAAGAATGAAAACAGAATGTAATCCCTTCTGCTCTGTAAGCTTTTTAAACCAAACAAATCATGTAGAAAAGTAGCGGATAAGGCATAACAACGAATGCTAGTTTTCCTATAATAAAGATCCTAAAGAAATTATTTTGAATGATCTCGATCCTGTTTGAGTGAACTGCATGAAAAGGCCTCTAAACTACAGACGCATATTCAAGCCCAGACCTGACGAAGGCATTGAAAAGAACAATAATGGTATCCTCATTTGTAAAATCCTGAGAAATTCTCTTAATGAAACCCAGTTTTCTATAGGTAGAACAGATATTAGAAATATGAGGGGAAATGGAAAAATTAGACGTATAAATAACTCCAAGATCAGTAATGGAGAACTTTCTAGCCAAAACAGAGTTGCCAATACCATCAGAAAGTAAAATAGGCACTTTTCTACGAGTAAAAGACACAACACTACATTTACTAATATTGAGATGAAGAAGGTTATTGCTACACCAATCAGAAAGGACATGCAACTCAGACTGAATATTTTTACATGAAACAGCATCAAAAATAGGACATAAAATTTTCAAGTCATCAGCATAAAAAAGGCAATTTTTAAAACAATCAGCAAGATCATTAATAAAAATAATAAATAACAAGGGACCAAGAATAGAGCCCTGGGGCACACCAGAAGTAGCCGAAAAGCTCCTACTCAAGCAAGAGCCAAAATTTACACATGAAAACCTGGAAGTTAAATAGGACTTTCAAAGCATAACCAAATTAGAACCCAATACTCTTAAAACCCAATACTCTTCAATTTATGAATCAAAATATCGTGATCAACCGAATCAAAAGCTTTTGCAAAATCAGTGTAAGCAACATCCAACTGACCCCTAGAATTAATGGCATCAATCACAAACGAATTAAAGCAAAAAAGATCTGACTTATGACCTAATACATTATAAATTACTTAGAGCTAAGATTAAGACAGATATCAATCGTGATTATAAATCATATGTTAGATTTGTTGAATCCTCGACTGCCTATGTAGGTGATGCAAAAAATGTTAGAAAATAAGATCCAGTGACCTTTTGGTCCAAGTTACCACAAATGCTCAAGCAACAAACATAATGAAAATGACCCATATTGGAAGTTTCAAGATCACACCAAAATTACACATGTCACTTAATTATTCTAGAGGCGTAATTTCCGAATCAGATCTGATTTATGACAGTGAGGAAGAAATTTTGAACAATTTAATTGACCAAAATGTGTGCGCTGTAACACGTATCAACATTCGTAGAGAAGGGAAAGTCTTACCAACCAAACACCTCATACTTACCTTTAACTCGCCAGATTTACAAAAACCATTAAAGCAGCCTATCTGATGTACAAAGTCCGTCCTTTCGTTCCAAATCCATTAAGTTGCTTGCCAAAGATATGGACATTCTAAAAATTCATGCCGAGGTAAATATGAAACATGTGCCCAGTGTGCTGAGCCTGGACATGAATCTGAAAATTGTGTAAAAAAAATTTCAATGTGTTAAGTGTGATGGTAAACACCCATCATATGCTCGATCATGCCCTAAATGGAAGATTGAAAAGGAAATACAAACTGTTAAAATCAATAATAATATTTCTTTCCCTGAAGCACGTAAAATAGTAACAGCACGTACACCTAAAGGTGTATCCTATGCCACTGTAGCCAGTAAATCCTCAACTTTTGTTGCCACGCAATGTGAGAAAAGATCTATTGCTACACGAACCGAACCTATCTTTGTGTCCGAGGATAGTCCAAATTCTACTAACCCATCAAGTACTAAAATTAAACCTAAATCTGCCATACCCTTAGCAACTTTTAGACCAGAGTTTTTACAGCCAAATAAACTAAGTACCAGTGAGGATAATGATATATATACTACAGTGAACAAGAAAAAATCTAACAGAAAATCAAAATTAAAAAATGAGAAAGACGAACTTGCACCTAGAAAATCCTTAAAAACAATAAATGCAAAAATGATGCCAATATTGATGATGCAGTACAATTATGTGTTTCGTATGACGAAACAATGTTGACGGATGTCTTGCCACCTTCTTCCAATAGGTCCAGGGTGAACAGTTGTCGTTCACCCAAAAAGAAAAAACCTACATAATGGCTTCTTTGGTTTCTTGTCTTGGACTGCCGTGGTTTGCAGACCAAGTTGTTGGAGGTAAAATCCTTAATTTATACTTACCATCCCATTTGTGTCTGTATTCAAGAAACTTTTTTAAAGTCTAACAATAGCAACACGATGCTTACATTTGATATATGTATTGTGCGACCGGAATAGCTGAGCTATAGTTTTAAATAGCTGTTTAGTTAAGTCGCGGATTGAATACTGCTGATCCTTAGAATGCACACGTAGCAGAAATATTTGTATAACTTAATGTACTTGTATTGTGTTGATGGTGAAAGCAGGCAACTAAATTCTCTAGGGTATTTAGTAGAAGGTAGCGTTTAGTGCTGTCTATTGACTATGTACGTTTATCTAGTCAAATCAACACTTAAGATTCCTAAACACTGTGATGTATCTTGATAATCCAATGTGGACTTCCTGTGTGTGCTGTAAATTCCAAAAATGTATATAGTTTCAGCTGTATTGTTCAGACAGCATTTTTTCTTTATTGCTGTGATGTAGTACTGGCAAAGATATCTTCGTCTTTCATTTCGAAAATTGACTTTTTTTTCATTGCCGCCACTGGGCATACTTTGCTATACTCTGTACACTCTGCTGATTTATACAGAGATAAATTCATATTTCCAACATGCATCACGTGGCAGATATAGATAATATCCAAATGAGAAATAGATTTCTTCTGTGACGTTCTGTACACCATAAGTTACAAGCGTCACATAATAATTTTCTTCCGGGGTGTTCTATACACCATAAGCTATAGGTATCACATAATTTTTTTTTATGGCGTTCTGCACATTATAAGTTGCAGACATCATATAAACAGCTCCTACCTGTGCCAGTTCACTCTCACGACATTTCATTTTCTCTGGTAATGACAAGTATCTTTAACCTACTTACTAATATATCTTTGCAGTACTAACACAGCTTGAAATTGTTAAAAAGAAGAAAAAAACCCAGACGAACCACAACTAGATTCTAAATGAAGTGAAATTAGCAGGAAACCTAAGCTACAGTTATCTTTGTCTTCCTTCCTTTAGGGGTTTAGGCAAGGTTATTATATCTATAAGGTTGAGCCACTTCAGCTCTAGCCAATGAGAGGACGTGAAGACGCAACGTCACTTGGAGTTAAATGTCGGGAGCGGCCCAGTAGACTCCAATGTTAAAGGATGTTAACAAAATTAATTTAATCATTTTTTTTTTAATTTAAAATATGAAATAAATACTCAAATAACATTAATTTTACTTGAACACAACTTAAATATGCAGTACAGGTTTTTTTTGGAAGGGTACATACATAATAAAACTGTATTTCCCTTTCTGAAAAATATAAATCATCTGAAAGTTTCATTACGCTTTTTGAAACCAGTCAATGTTATTACAGGAGACGATGTTATTTTTAATGAATTTTGTTTTAAATACACGAATTTACAGAAATATGTTCAGAAAGTTTTTTAAATAAGCAATCATTCTAAAATTTTCATTATATACAAATAAACACCGCGTAATTTTTTTCTAAATGCATATAAATAAAGTGATTTTCGATTATGTTATCTCTAATAATTGAAAATCAAAACAATAATTAAAACGCTAACACTAAGAGTTTAATGTCTTTTTAGGGGGTGGGGATGTACTTATGCCTAACTAGTAAACGATTTAAGTGATGCTTCTATAATGTATATGACTTTTGTTTTAAATATGCGAATTTACAAAAATATGTTCGGAAAGTTTTCTAAACAAGCAATCATTCTAAAATTTTCATTATACACAAATAAACATTGCGTAATTTCTTTCTAAATGCATATATATAAAGTTATTTTCAATTATGTTATCTCTAATAATTGAAAATCAAAACAATAATTAAAACGCTAAGACTAAGAGTTTTATGTCTTTTTAGGGGGGGGGGGGGGATGTACTTATGCCTAACTAGCAAACGATTTAAGTGATGCTTCTATAATTTATATGAATTTTGTTCACAATTTGCATGCACATACATGTACACAACTTGCAATTTGATTTAAAACAGCGGTTCTCAACCTTTATCCCCTTGAAAACCTGCACCTGTTTATTTTCTTAAATCATACTCCCCCCCCCAATTTTTTGAATGTAATAAAATTAATTAATAAAATGTAATGTAATAAAATTTAACTAATAAAATGGAATGTAATAAAATTTAATTAATATAAAATGTGCGAGATTAAATCCTGTTAGATTTTTCAAAAATTACAAGAACATCATTAGAAAATATATAAAGATACAAATAATGTAAATGAAATGAATGTAAAATGAAATGAATAAAAAGTATACTGTACTTTCGTCTTTTAAGATTTAAAAATCCTACATAATGGAACTTCATGAACTAAACTAATGTTTCAAGAAAGAAGTGCATTTTCCCAAATTAATATAAATTTTACAATGTTGACTACTTTAAAAGAAAATTTTTAATTAAAATTTGCATTATTCAACCTTAAAAAAAGGAATATAAATAAATTTTGAAAATATAAGTATAAATGTACTTTTAGTCATTAATTTCTTAATAAAAAATATCTTTGATTTAATAAAATAATTTAAATGAGTCCTATTCTTCAATACTGAATTTTTTGCATGTATCTGAGGTTGGGAAACACGACTCTAAAATATACATTATATTACGAAAAGAACACTTACTTATTCACATTAAAAAAACTAGCATTGCCTGGAATTTAAGATGCAAATCTTTGATTAAAATTCTAGTTGAACTTGTATGAAGTCTTCGAAACCAATAAACACTTTAAAAATACACCTGTTTCAAACGAAAAATAAAAAACACCCGTGCACCTGTTAATTCCTCAGGCGCCCCTTCACTGTGTCCCCTCTGTTATATTTCCACTTAACAAATTTCGATTCATTCACCTCCACAACTTTCCTTACACCGCCAATTTTCTCCAAACTCTCTTCAACTAAATCCCTAATCATCTCATTAACAAACTGTCTCCAGTCTGCTAAGGTCGAAGAAGTAAAAAAATACTCTCTATTCAGAACCGAAGTTTTAGTTTCCATCACGAGTTTATATATTAAATAAAAAATCTTGTCTATCCTCAGCTTGCTAAAGCAAAACCACAACTTCTGCCTAATCATTTACATGCTACCACACACCTTGAATGATATGAAGGTGGGTGGCTCCAGAAGAGCCTAGCACATCGACCAGAGGTCTATTGTACTACCCCAAAAAGTGAAGGTCTCTAAGAGAAGAGACCAGTAGCCGATGCAAACATAAGCAGGCACTTGACAGGAATGTCGTTCAGCTCCCAGGGTTCAATCACATGACGACCAATGTGTTCGAATCTGTGAGCAGAATAGGCCTCACATTCACACAGAATGTGAGCTGCAGTTTCTTCGCTGTAATTGCAGCCTCTGCAAAGCGAATCTTTGGAGACACCCATAATATTAAGATGTCTCTTGAGAGTGCAGTGCCCAGTAAGGAGCCCAACAGCTCTCCTGATGCCAGTTCTACTAAGTCTAAAGAGTTCCTTTTGACGTGCACTAGGGCAATTACAATTGAGAATTTTCGCTTGCCTTTGCCCTTTAGTGTCATGCCAGTTCTTGCATTGAAGCTTCCTGAAGATGTCAAAGACAATTCTTCTGATAAGATTATTGGGAATACCCAAGGCTGGCTCAGGGCCCACAAAAGGAGTATTAGAGCCTTTCCTAGCAAGTTCATCTGCCAATTCATTGCCAGGAATGCCCGAATAACCAGGCACCCAGTACAGAATGACACTATTATTACTAGCAATTTTACAGAGAGCTTTATAGCATTCCCAGACAAGGGAAGACGTCACAGTGAATTTCCCCAGAGCCATAAGAGCAGCCTGACTGTCAGAACAAATGAAAATCTGGCTATTCTCGTACTTTCTGTCATAGCAAATTCTACAACACATAAGAATGGCAAATACTTCAGCCTGAAAGACAGTAGCAAAATTGCCAAGCGGATAAGATAGCTTAGTGCCATCATAGGGGCAGCAGACTCCCGCACCAGTACTAGTGCCAATCTTCGAGCCATCAGTATACCATACAAAACAATTGTGTTTATTGTAGGTTGGAGTCCTCTTCCAATCATCCCGCGAGGGGACAAGAATTTCATAAGGCTTATCAAACGTAAATTTGACGTGTATGCCATCAGGTGGCATACAAAAATAAGGATGCCTAGCAACATTACTGTTAAGTTCACCCCAAGATAAATACCTTGAGTAATCTTTCCAGTGTTTCAGATATTTGAGTCTGTTCATGCAGATAAGTGCTTCTGCCTCAATACGCATATAGAGCGGATGCAAGCCAAGTAAGAGTTCAAGAGTTGCAGTAGGAGTGGTTTTCATGCATCCGGAGATTGCAATGCACACCAACCTTTGAAGCTTAACTAAATCAAGTTTAGCAGTTTCATTTCTAATTCTGGACCACCAAACAATGGATCCATAAGAAATGATAGGACAGACTATCATCGAGTAAATCCAATGAATAGCTCTGGGATTAAGGCCCCAGGTTTTCCCAATAGCATTCCTACAAGACCAGAAGATTCTTCTGGCTTTAGTTGTGCAGTAGTCCAAGTGTCTCTTCCAATTAAGTTCCTTGTCAAAGTAAATTCCCAAGAATTTAACCTCCTTGGAGCAAATAAGCTTCTGTCCAAATAAGCAAATATTCCCAAGATTAAGTATGCGTTTCCTTGTAAACGCAACTAAAGCAGTCTTCTGCGGATTAACCGTAAGACCTGCATTTTTACACCATGTTTCAACCCTCCTAAGAGCAGTAGACATCATGTCAGAGACAGTGTTGCCAAATTTGCCCCTGGCAACGATGACAACATCATCAGCATATCCAATGCAAGAAACACCAGAGATATCAATGCTTTCCAGAAGAGAATCCACAACAAGACACCAGAGAATTGGTGAGAGCACACCCCCTTGTGGACAGCCCGAAAGTGCATGCACAGTCATACTTTCTCCAAGTAAAGATGCACAGATATACCTGTTAGATAGCAGGTTCTTAATCCAATAAGATATCGTGGTATCAACACCTCTTCTGTTGAGAGCAACAAGAATGGTGTCAATGGGTACTTTATCGAAGGCACCTTCAATGTCAAGAAAGGTAGCAAGAGCAATTTCCTTGGCATTGAGATTTCTCTCTAAAATAAAGGAGAGACTGTAAAGAGCAGTGTCCGTAGATTTGCCCGGTTGATAGGCATGTTGAGAACTAGACAAGGGCTTAGAGGCCAGAATCACTTCCCTTAAATACCTATCGATAAGTTTTTCAATAGTCTTAAGCAGAAAAGACGTAAGGCTGATAGGCCTAAAAGATTTGGCCTCATAGTAATTGTCCTTTCCAATTTTTGGAATGAAGATTACCCTAGTATGCCTCCACGCATTTGGTATATGACCAAGGGCAATACAAGCTCTGAAGATGTTGCAGAGAATAGGAGCAAGCATCTCTATTCCCTCCTGGAGAAGAATAGGAATGATGCCATCAGTTCCCGGAGTTTTATAGGGTTTATGGGAATTAATTGCCCATTTAACCCTATCAAGAGTAACAATGCTCCTAGCAATACCCCAGCTATTGTCGTCAGACAAGGTGGAGCAAGCAATACCACTGTCATTCTGAACAACAGGATGAGAAACCGGAAAGTGAACTCTGAAGAGCTCACTAAGGGTCTCCTCACCAGTGACAGTAAAGTCACCATTGGGCTTCTTAACAGTGTTAAGTTTACAATTTCTGTCTCTAGCCATCAACTTAACAAGTTTTGCAACGGCAGGAGTATCATTAATACCTTCGCAGTATGTTCTCCAAGAATTTTTCTTGGCATCCCTAACTGCTTTATTATAGGTGGTGAGGGCAGATTTATAAGTCTGCCAATCACCATTCTTGGCTCTATTAAAGAGCTTCCTGCATTTCCCACGCAACCGGCTGAGCTCACTAGACCACCAAGGAACAGTCCTTGGGGAGTCAGCTATGGTGGTTCTGCAGTTACTATGAAAGGTGTCGATGATAGCCTGTTGCACAAAGTCAACAGCCAGATCTACGCTTTCAATAGAGGAATACTCACCAATATGATTCACCAAATTGGCCCTAAGATCTTCTTTGTAGGAACCCCAATTCGTCTTCCTAGGGTTCCTACCTTTGTCCTCTAAAACAGTTACAGGACCTTTAACAGAAAAATAAATTAATTGATGGTCAGACAAAGATATATCATCTGAAACCCTCCAATCAATTACGGACTCAAAAGCAGAACTATTACACAGGCTAATATCTAAAACCTCGCGACGTTTTGAGGTCACAAAGGTAGGAGTATTACCCTTATTAAGTAAGTAGAGCTTATGAAGAAGGATCTGATCCAAAAGATCATCACCCCTACGGTTACAATTACTACTGCCCCAAACAGTATTATGGGCATTTGCATCGCAACCAATGATCATTTTTTTACCATTGCAGTACTCCGTAAGATTAATAATGACCTTAGAGAGAGTTTCCTTATCTTCATAAGGAAGATAGGCAGAAGCAAAGATGTAATCCATCATATGTTCGTCAGTTTTAAGTTTCACATTGATAGCAACATTGTCACCATCAAGGAATTTAATCAGATGAACAGCATTGAGCTTGTTGCTAACAGCAATACAGGCTCTGGGTCTGGTACAGGATGTGTCATAAAAGACACTAAATCCTTTAATCCCTAGACCCAAAATCTTTCCATTACAGGTCCAGGGTTCTTGGATAAGAGCAATATCAGCTCTACCATTGAAAAGCCTTTTGCTAAGAATAGCAGAGGCAGATCGACTAGATTAATTTGCACAACCTTAAGACAGCCCATAAACAAAAAGAAGAAAAGGGCACAGAAAGACTAGGAGAAAGAAATTCACCTAGTATCATGACAATGATCAGCATCCAACATGATATCATTGTCAAAATCTTTCATGCGTTTTTCCAACTCATCATCCGAGATCGGAGGGTTAGCATGAAGTGTAACATCTGAACCAGAAGCAATTTCTAGTTCGTTAAGTCTAGGTATCATAGTCTCAAGACTACCAATACTTACCTGAGAGGAGGTCGCCCGTTCTGCTGGCTGTTCCTCCATCTCCATCTTCCCCTTAGGCTTTTCGTTTGGATCACGAAGAATCTTGAAGACTCCACGGTCCAAACCGGTGAATGCACCAAGGTCAGCTTTGCGAATCGCATCTGCAGCCTCCGAATCCACCTCGAAGATCCATCTTACAGAGTGGGGTTCCACAAAGTTTTGCAGAACACTCCACTCCTCAGACTTCAACTCCGGGTTGAAACGGTTCAGCCGTTTCAGCAAGACACTCGGCTCCTTTGTGTACACATCCCTGGTTTTAAATGCCACCTTGACAGGTTTGGGAAGGTCATTAGCACTCAAGACCATAAGTGCCTCTCCCAGAACCTGACTGTTGTTATGGAAGGTTCTCTTGACCCATTCCACAGTATTTGCATCATTGCAATGAAGAATCACAGCTCCAGCGTTTGAGCTGAAGAGATGAATCTTCGGAAGTTGCTCACCAGTTGGGATCTCATCTATTTTACCGAGAGTCACCAACTGGATGTTATCAACCTCTTCCTTGCTCAGCTTGCTAGAAGGGAAGGACTTTTTGACGATGGCCATCTTAATAACCTGGACCGCTTGAGCGTATGTTCCAGGTTGGATGTCCGTCCTCGATCTCTTCTTGTCGACAAGATCTCTTGGAGAAGGTGTGGCTCCTGACGAACTAGGTCGTTTGGTGCCTCCAACTTTCTCTGTGGCAGTGCCGGCTTTAACAGGCTCCTGGTCCAACTGCCTAGGCGTGCGCCTCCTCCTGCGCCTCTGTGCTTTGGTGAGTATACCCTGCGTCACAGCCATGGTTTCAGTGTGTCGGTCACCAAGGTCACTTCCTTCCACAGCCGGACTGCAGGCTTCCTCCTTTTTTCCATGATCCGACCCCAGAGGGGTTGTTTCAATGGTTGATTGGGAAACATCCGAAGATGTGCCCAATCCTTTCAACACTTCCTCATCTACATCGTCGCAACACGGAGAATCAGGAAAACTCGAAAGAGCCCAATCTGATTTCTCCATGCTGTAACCATAAGATAGGAAAAGGAACCACGGATTACTTCCAGTTCGATCGAGGCCCCCGCTAGGCCTCGTCTCCCCACACTTTTCTAACGTGAAAAGTGTAACCGCCGGAGTCATTCGCAAAGCTAGATGATAAGGAGCGGGTCATAACGTGCACCAGGTACACAGGGCCCAGGGATCAGCAAGGATCCAGGGGGGATTTCTCGATATGAAACGCTCCCCACCATCCAACCAACGCAACCAAGGGACTCGACCTCTGGAACCGTTTACTGCAAACGTTTCTTGAAAGCAATACTACAGATGCACGCCGCTTCGCCCTTTTCGTCACACAACCACCTGGTCCCGTTCCCGAACCCAAACGGTATACCTTACAGCAGAGGCCGAAGAGTGGTACTAAGGCCCATAAGGCAGAAGTGAAGTTTACTAGGGGCTTGGCATTGATGCAATCTGCAGCTAGAAGAAAAAGTTTGCTCGGGTACCTCGGGATAGCAACACCCGTATCCACAAAAGAAATGGATCCCTGACGATTTTACAGAGTGGGACTGGTGTCTCACTTCCAACCCCCAACCTTTAGGACCAGGATGTCTTGTTTAGTCAGGAGCCTCACCTTTGACCTGTCCGGCATGGGAGACCCTACCAGTAGCAAAAAGCTACCACCGGCATAGCTCTCAGGATCATTGGAACACACAAGCCCCACCACCACGACAAGGCATAGACATCATTCAGTGGGGTACCACACACCTTAGAATCAGTTACATTCCTACAAATCCAATTAAGCCTATCTGAAAGAGAAGTCTTAGAAGCGAAAGGCATCTTACCATTTCATTTCAAACACACCATCTCACACTCAATCAAACCCGATTCCCGAAGAAATTTCATAAATAGTTGCTTTTCTTGAAATAAATGCAGACAAAACATCCTATTCGAAATTCCCTCTCACCCCAAAATTGACCTTCAGCCTGAGAAATTAACTTTGTGTTTAAGATATTTTTGTTTTTTCTTTTCAGTATGTTCTTTTTCTGGAGTGTCTATTAATACTCTAGTCCTTCCTTTTTGTCTTCCTTCTCGGCTTTTTTTTTAAGAGCTTCGGGATAAGATCAAATCGTTTCAGGAGACACTGCTACATGTGATTTTTTCTGGCCCAAACTAGTCGATGGTCTAGGCTCATCATTGTTATGATTGTTGGATAAATCAATGGAACACGAAGACCTGATATCTGTAAAGATTTTGGTTTCCATTGGATGCATCATATGATCGATCAGTAGTATAAGATGATAGGAACTCATTTTTAGTACATATGTTTTCATTTAAAGGGTATATTCCGGTTGTCTCAAACCCTTTAACAATGTTTTCAATTGTGAAAGCTTTTTTATAGGGTTTTCCTACAATTTTAGCTACATTGTAAATTTCCATGGGATTTCCTAGAATTGACAGCATCCATTCAGATGCAACCTGATTGTAAAACACTTTATATGGCCCCAAAACTGCTCAGTCTAATGTCTGTAACTTGTGCCATGTGTGATGTGGAAGCGTTAGTAGAACCATGCCATTGCTTTTTGTAATGTTATAGATAGTATAGAAATACGAGTATCATGGTTATCAACAATTAATAAGACTTTCTCGTGAATTGTAGGTTTTACATGTTTTACAAAATGTCGTAAATTCTCAAACAGATATCTTCGTTAGACCAGCCAAAAGGATTAGCACCTGCTGTTGATTCAGGTGGAGCCCCTTTTAACATGTAATCTTTGAAATGCACGTGGGAAAATATTAACATTGGTGGTACATGATTGCCTACTGCATTGTGTAGGAAACTTGATGTTATATTAACTCGTTTGTGCATTGGCCATACTCGTTTTACCCATAGACACTTACTTTTAGAAGAAATTGAACCCTTTTGTAATAGTTGTCAGACATCAGCAAGTATCAAACATATTTTAATTGAGTGTTCGAAATATAAACAGTTCCGTTTTAAGCATTTCAAGACTAATACTATACATTTGGCAGAATTGATTGGAGAAAATCCTCATTTGGAGCTTTTCCCATTCCTACTGGACATTGGTTTCTTCCATCAGTTTTAACTTCACCTTTTATAACCTTTTAGTCATTTTTCATCTCGTTTTCATTGTTGTACATGTTCCATAGTCATGGTTTTTTTCACACATTATCACTCTTTTAAATTATACATGTGTTTTTAATCCATACTAATTTATGTATCTAGGTACCATATGTCTGGCGCAGCATATCCTCTTTGGATCTTGTGCCATTAAACCATAATCAACCAACCAACCAACTTAAAGTCACTGAAAGTACTGGATTGTAAAAACATTAATAAATGCCTAAGCTTTTGAATTCACAGTGAATAGTGATGAGTTGGGCCCATAACCCTGAATGCTTAGTATGAAATTTAGGCCTAAGAAACACACAACTCATTTTTATCACCGATGAGCTTTTATTGGAAAAGAAGAAAAATAACAAGCATGCTTATAATGTATAAAACATAGCTAAGCCTTAAAAACATACCACTCTAACTTTCTCAAAACACACCACAGTAGGCACCACATTAGTAAACAAGTGACGAGAAAACAACTGCTGTCTGGCTTGCATCATGGGATTGGTGTGACATCACAGCCAATTCCATTCTTGTGAGTGAAGCAGAAAAATTTGTATATTTAGAACATTTGGAGATATATTAATAAATGCAAAAATAAAAAACATTATAAAAAAAATAAATATATTGATAATATATGGCCATATATTAAACCTTTTACACAAAATAATATCCCGAAATATACCTAACAAAATTGCCGTCGGCCGCCGAAAATTTACCATCATGTGTGCTGTCAATCCACGCAACAATGACAATTTCTTCTGGCTGCGTAATTCATTAATATCTCATTTTTCCTGGACATAATATATGCTTCATGAAAAGTTCCTCCATTTGGCATAAATCGCTAAACGGGTCATCGAGATTGTTACCTCCGTATAGCAGGAGGGCTTGCTCTTTTCTGATTAGATCCCACAGGTGTATCCAATGTTTGTTTCTTTAAAAGAAAATTGCAAAAAATTATTATTTTCCAAATATTTATTGTTGTTGTTGAGACCCAGACTGTCCGACCTACCAGAAAGGTGTAAGGTAACTGTATGGACGGCCGGGAAGTGCCACCCAATTTAGACCGGAACCCAGTGGGGGAGGCATCCACAGGGACCGTACCCTCCTTCCCCTACCACCAACCTCTCGGAAGGACTTACGAACCCACATGTTTAACGTGATCGTACTCCGCATGAACACGGCGGCATTTGTGGTAGCGTGCAAATCTAGCTCGCAAACTACGGGGATACCGCACCCGAGATGGCCAACAGCACGCGGTGTTCCGAGGTGGTCACCCACCAAGTACTAACCGCGCCCGATGCTGCTTGACTTCGGTGATCTAACGAGAACCGGTATTTTCAGCACGGTACGGCCGTTGGCCCCAAATATTTATTGTGACAAACTTCGCTTTTCCGTGCTATAGTGCATAGTTTATGTATATTTATAAGTATATCACTTCCACCTTTATGCAATGCAATTTTAGCCCGATATATTTTTTCCTTTAATTGAACATTAAAAAAAGCATTTTAAAATCCCAATTTCTGAAAAACATTGAGGTTATCATTGTCCAAAATACCAAGAAATGTAATTTAGAACGGATCTCCTTTTCACCTCTTCAGACAGTACTGTTTTCTCACAAGAACCCAATTTCTACATTTTCTGCCGATTTTTGGGCAAATGTGCAAATCTCTTGGTGTTTAAGGAGAAATTTTAACCCCTCCTCCCTCCCTTAATGAAAAATAGCTCATTCGGCAACCATGGCTTACATTTGGCAGAAGATTTTAAATTTGCATGTTGATAAGTTTTTAATATGTTTTACATATTTGTTGGCAATTTGAAAAAGATTTTCTGACAATATTATGAAAATCAGCATTTGTATACGATCCTCATTATATTTATTTTTACTGTAAACACCTTTTCAATTTTTGCAATCTGTTTACATCGACTAATATTTTATTAATAATTTTAGGTTTTATGTAGAAAAATTACTTTTCAAACATGTAGTTAATGAAATGAAGAGCTATTTTCTAGAAAAATATATTAAAACAATGATTTAGATTCTTAAAAACAAAACTTTTTACAGAATATATTAAAATTTTATGTATTCCATAATGTATATGTATTCCATGTAATATGTATTCCATAAATGTGATGTTATAATTTTATTAAAAGTAAAGAAATGTTATTATCTTTAGTGTAAACTTGTGTTCTATTAAGCCTCAATAATAAACTTCTTTTATGTTTTCACCAACTATATTCATAATTTTTTCTTAACTACTAGATCTGATTCTAATTTAATTACATATATGTTTAATAATATATAATAAATTTTATTTCATTAAGTATATTTTTCATTACAAAAAAAGCTTTATGTAATACATTTATGCTTAAAAATTTAATTATAATTTTCTACAATAACATTGTAGAATATTTCAGTAGATTTTAGAAAAGTGTTCGAAATTACGGAAAATCCCCTTATTCAGAAAGTCCAAAGTCCCAAGCATTCCAGATAATAGATGCCATACTGTATAATAAGCATGATTTTTCAACAAATAAAACTGAAATATGTGATGATTATAATTATCAGATTTAAAACAAAACTAAAAACATATATTTTCATATTAAATTTATTTAAATCTGTTAAAGATTAAGTGAAAATATTTAAGTTTTCCAAAGTACAACAATTGAAAATATGCTGAACAGATTAGTTCATGTGGGATAATTAAATTGACTGGAAAATATTAAAGTTGCAGACTGTAAGACACTAGAAATTAAATATATTTAAAAAAAAAATTACAAAATTGAAATCGGTGCAATTCAGATTTTTTTTTTTTTTTTGAGACAACATTGTTACTGCATTGTTTGAGTTTTCATTGTTACTACATTGTTTGAGTTTTTCAAGAATTTTTCATCAAAATTTTCTTCATACCATTTTCTTTTTTGTCGACACTTAATAATCAACAATTTTTTTAGAGCTGCATTTGAGAGATGATCTAAATTCAGTCCTAATTTTGTTCACTTATCTAAGAATTCTTTTACACTCAGCATTTGTGTGTGGAATAGTCAAAATTGATAATACAGTATATGAGAGCCTTGAATATTATTTATTGCCTCAACTATTCTGAATATTTGAGATCAAAGCCCACTGTTTATCAACTCTTTTCTTTTTCAAAATTTCATAAGAGACATCCTCCACTTGAAATTCACAAAATTTTGCCTGCAGTTTATCAAAAACATCTTCCTCAGTTTCATTTTCAGCTTTTTATAGCATGACTGGGAATTTTTCCACAGTATTTCAAACTTGAAAATGAGGCTTCTGTGATCATTGTGACATTTGCTATCATAGTGAGTATAAGTACATCATTGTGAAATGAAAATTTATGTATTATATAATCACAACTTGTTATGAGATACCTTCCTTACAGAAGTGTAGAATATTTTCTTCTTATTTTCACACAAGTTTATCAGTTGTATGTTCAATAATTAAATCAGAATCACTTTTTTGATTAAGGGAATTACTATACACAAGCTTGTTAATAGGTTTCTCTTTTAACACTTTAGGTAAAACAAACTTAGTTAGGATTTCTGTCAGCAATTCCAAAAGTATAGATCACATATTATGAATTAATGGGTCTTTTGTTTGAAAAATTGTATTCACTTTATCAAATACAGGAACAATGAGCAGTAAAAATGAACAAAATGTTTTATTTAGATCGGAAAAAAAACAACAAAACTTTATATAATTATTATTCTCCGTTGTTAGGAGTTTCAGAAGACTTCATCCTTAGAGACTATTTCTTAGGTTTATCAACAGATTTGATCATTACATGAGACTTTTTATTTAGTAAAAGACAGTCAAATTGAACTTTTCGCTTCTTTTCTGACTTATTTGTTGAGAGACTTTTATCCAAAACACTTTCAAATGGCTTCTCATTTATTTTTCTTTGCTTTGGGATTGAAAAGGATGCTAACAAACTTACACCAGACAACTCCAGATTTCACTCATTCTCACAACTGCCGCTCCATGCTTCGAATCTATAGAGCTGTTATTCGGTCAAAGCTTGACTATGGATGTTCTGTGTATGGATCAGCATGAGCATCTGTGCTTAAGAAGCTCAATCCAATTCATAATAATGCTTTTCGTATTTGTTCTGGTGCCTTCAAAACTCTCTCTTCTCTTATTCAAAGCATATACGTTGACTGAAATGAGACATCACTCGAACTCAGGCGAGAACAGATCTCACTGAATTATCACTTTAGAGTCATGTCTATGAACTACCATCCTTTGCAAAAGATCATCCTAGATGTGCAGTACGATCAGCTGTATTTCGCCCGACCCTCCTGTATTCCTTCTTTTGGCATGCGAATGTGCAATAGTTTATTATCAACGCCACTAGAAAATCTCAATGTTAGAAAGAGAAAGGCTTGTGAAACACCTCCATGGCAAGTCCCAAATTTAATTTATCTCAATCCTTTTGATAATTTTTTAAAGAGTAGTACACCTGATTCCATTTATGTTCAACTTTTTGCAGAACATAGAGATTTATTTAAGGAGTTCACTCCTATTTTTACAGATGGCTCCAAAACAGCAGCACATGTCGGATTTGCTTATGTATGTAATGATATAGTTAAGTCTTTTAAACTTCATACCTCATGCTCCATTTTTACTGCAGAAATCACAGCAATTCACCAGTCATTAATTTTCATCACTCATCAAAGGGTAAAAAAATACATCATATATACAGATTCATTAAGTTCTTTGCAATTACTTTCATCCAGAATGGCCATGCTTCATCCCATTGCCTCAGATATCCTCCAACTTGTGCATCGTCTGAAGGCACAAGGACACCATATTCAATTTTGTTGGGTTCCGGGGCATGTTCGTATAAAGGGAAATGAATTGGCTGATACTGCTGCAAAAACAGCTAATTATATTCTGAATCATCCCATTTCTTTGACAGGTATTAAAAAAAACTATTAGTAAAATATTATATGATAAATGTCAACATTCATGGAATCAGCAAACTCAAAATAAATTGTATGAGATAAAGCCTTTAATACAAAAGTGGACTAGTTTTCAGTGTAGGAAACTTGATGTTATATTAACTCGTTTGCGCATTGGCCATACTCGTTTTACCCATAGACACTTACTTTTAGGAGAAATTGAACCCTTTTGTAATAGTTGTCAGACGTCAGCAAGTATCAAACATATTTTAATTGAGTGTTCGAAATATAAACAGTTCTGTTTTAAGCATTTCAAGACTTATACTATACATTTGGCAGAATTGATTGGAGAAAATCCTCATTTGGAGCAGCTTTTCCCATTCCTACTGGACATTAGTTTTTTCCATCATTTTTAACTTCACCTTTTATAACTTTTTAGTCATTTTTCATCTCGTTTTCATTGTTGTACATATTCTATAGTCATGGTTTTTTCACACATTATCACTCTTTTAAATTATACAAGTGCTTTAATCCATACTAATTTATGTATCTTGGTACCATATGTCTGGCGCAGCATATCCTCTTTGGAATTTGTGCCATTAAGCCATAATCAACCAACCAACCAACATCACAACTGCCGCCATGTTTATGTGGAGTACGATCACGTTAAATATGTGGGTCCGTAAGTCCTTCTGAGAGGTTGGTAGTAGGGGAAGGAGGGTACGGTCCCTGTGGATACCTCCCCCACTGGTTTCTGGTCTAAATTGGGTGGCACTTCCTGTCCGTCCTTACACCAGTTACCTTACACTTTTCTGGTATGTCGGACAATCTGGGTCTCAACAACATTTCACTCATTCTAAAAAAAACCCTCAAAAGTAAGTGGTTCCCATCGGTCAAACATGCATACCAAACATCTCCCCAATGACAACCATCTCATTTGTATATGTTTGAAAATCTTCCTCGCTTCTTTATCACAGAGTATATAAAACTTCTTTAAACTTTCTTTCCTCTTAGAACTCTTCTCAAAATAATAGAACATGTCTAAAAGAACTTCATCAATCTTCACAGGCACCTTTAGCACCTTTGTCTGCAGCCAGATTGATGACATAAACATTCAAACAAATAATTCAGATTGTACTTCTTTTAGGACAGATACTACACTCTGTTCCCTATTATAACAGGGGCATTGTCACAGTCATAGGATATGACTGGCGCAGCATATCCTTTTTGGATCTTGTGCCAAAAATCCCTAATCAACCATCCAACCACAGCCAAGGGCAATACAGTTCCTAATTGGGATAAAACTTGATTTTAAATTATCTAAAATCATAGTATCAATATTCCATCCAGTTTAGTCGCCTTCGAGCACTGGAATACCAAGAAAAGAACTTTCAATTGAAGAGTACTGATTATCAAAGAAAATGACCACAATAGGGTACAACTTTTTTTATCAGAATCATTATTGCCAGATGGCATTTTCTTCTTCTGCTCCCATCTGTTTAATGATAGCTGTCATTTTCGTTCGTACACAGCCATACTTCTTTGCAACTTTGTTGTTGGGAAACATTTTCGAAGTAAGGAGCCTATATGGTCTGTGCAACTTAGTGGCAAATTATGTTCGACTATAAAAGCTGTAACTAAGTATTCAGCATGTAATACGCTATTCTTTCCAACAGCAAAGAAATTATACTTAATATCTCCATTTCCTTCAGTCGATTTTTTTTTATCCACATGTTTTTTGCCTCTCAGGGGTTCACTTCTTTAGTGAATACGGGTGTTGCAATCCCGAGGTACCTTAGTAATCCTTTTCTTTCCTTTTTTCTTTCTCTCTCTTTCATTTTCCTCCTCCTTTCCCCTTCTTTTTTTCTTTTGTTCTCCTTTTGTGTTTTGTATTTCTAGTCCCTCTCAGCTGCTGGTGTCATCAATGCCGAGCTCTTAGTAAACATCACATCTGCTCTATGGGCCCTTGTACCACTCTTCGGCCCCTGCCGTAAGGTACACTGTTTGGGCTCGAGAATGGGTTCATGTGGGTGTGATGCGAAAGGGGTAGAGCTGCGTGCATCAGTAGTTTTGCTTTTGAGAAATGTCTGTAGCAAACGGTTCCAGAGGTGAGTCCCTTGGTTGCGTTGGTTAGATGGAGAGTGTTTCATATCGAGAAATCCCCCATGGATCATTGCTGGTCCATGGGCCTTGTGCACCAGGTGCACGTTATGGCCCGCTCTCCATCATCTAGCTTTGCGAATGGCTCCGGCGGTTACACTTGGCACATTAGAAAAGTGTGGGGAGACGGAGCCTAGTGGGGGCTCCATTTGAACTGGAAGGAATCTGTGGTTTTTCATTTAGTGGTTACAAGCATGGAGAATTAATTCTTCCAAAACTTGGCTATGGTTGTTGACGGCGTTTTCCGCAGTGCTTTTTGATTTGTGTTTATAGATGATTCTGAGTGTTGAAGTGATGATATTCGTGTAGCTTAGAAGTTTGTGAACGTTTCGTGCTTATTAAATTTGATTTAATGTGCCTCGATTTGCTTATAAAGTTGAATTAAAAATCTGCAGTTTGGCTGTGCTTTGATCGGCGATCTGAGTGCTTTCGCGAAGATAATGCCATCGTTTCCGATTTTTCAACGGAGATCTACTGTACGGATTGACCTGTTTCTTCTTATTTCTACTAATATATGTCTGGTATAGTGTTTGTTCCTGCTGGAGTTACCGTTATTAAACATTTTTGAATGCATAATTTAACTCTGATGAACTTGTTGTACAGTGACGTCACCTTTGTTTTCTGGAAAACTATATTGCTTCTGTGGTGATATACAGTAAAAAACTGTCCGATCCTTCTTGATTTCCACTTATATACTCTGAAAACTGTGCTTGATATAAATAGAATCCTATTCTAAACTGTTTGAAAGCTTTAATTAACTCTGATGAACTTTCGTATAGTGACACCACCTTTGTTGTCTGGAGATACGAATCTATCATGGTGAAATTGAAGCAAATTTTCCTGTTTTAATGCATTGGATCTGTTGTTATATAGTGAAATATTGTATATATACTCTTTAGTTAAGCATATTTCTGTATATTTAGTGTAATTTTTCCCTTGCTGATCTTGAACTTTGATGCGGAGGGATACTCAATTTTGAAACTTTGGTTTTTTTTATAGTATTTATTGTATATAATTTCATATTCTGAGTTGAAATTCAGTGCATATCCTTTTAGATCTCTCCATTTATCTACTTTTTATATCGAAATACCCTTATTTAGTGTTATTACGCATTTCAATTTTTGATCATATTTGTGTTTCTGCGCATGCTCACGTACTTTACTGCGTGAATACAGGAACTCCTCCGGACATTACACTGGTCAAACCCGGTATCTTTGGGAATGCTTCTCAGTTTGGGGACATCCGGAAATTAATTTCTTCGGAACTTTCTCCGTGGCTCACACTGGTCAATTGGATTGAGATTTATGATTTACTACTCTGTTTGGTGATTTGTGGACTTGCGTTTTCTGTTATCTGTGACTTGATAAATATTATCCTGTTTGAAGACACTGAGATTACTTGGCCTTCTGGTATTAATACAATAATCCCGTATTGAGCCTTGAGCATATTATTTTGACAACATGGATGATTTATTAGACTATTTTGACGAACTTGATATTGACTCTCCATCAATTAGGCATGCGCTGGAGCGTCTTAATGATCTTAAGCAACATTGTGCTCAATACCATGAGAGGAGATTTAAACTGGACAGGAGAGATATAATAGTAAATATTTTCTGTATTCCTCTGGTCCAGAGTGTGGTCATACCATATGTCTGGTGCAGCATATCCTCTTTGGATCTTGTGCCATTAAACCATAATCAACCAACCAACCAACCAACGAACCTATTTCTAGTATCTATTTTCACCCTCATGATGACATCGAGGCCCAGGTTGATGAATTTTCCTTGATCAACTTTGGGAGCCTGGATTGCATCATGGTGGGCAACTCTAGGTTTAAGCTTTGGGGGTACGGATTTGAGGACTGCCGTGGCACGAGTGTGGGTGGGTTCTGCATTGTGAACGACCTTATTATTTGTAACGACATCGGGTACGGTCCGACCTTTGTTTCTCATTCGGGAACTGGTTGGCCGGAGATGACGATCGTGGGTTCTAGAATACATTCTTTGATATCAGACCGGAAGATTCTCGATTCCAAATCCTTTAGTGATCATCGTTTTATTTCCTTTATACAGTTGGGGTTAACTGCAGTACCTCTGGGGATTTTCACTTTAAAACACGATTCGGCATTGGTAGGCTTCTTTACAAATTTAGAAATCATTATAACACCTTGAAAAATGAAATACTTAAAGTTAAAGATCATGAACAATTTGAAAATTTTACTGCTAAACTTTGTAAAAGTGTGGGAGACTGTGCACTATTCTCACTTAGAAAGCGTGAGAAACGAAGGGTTCCAAAGTTTTCCTGGTGGACTATCGAACTAGTGACTATGCGAAACTATGTGTCTGCCCTTTCTCGTCGGCTTCGTTCGCTGAAAAATCTGGGAAGTGATCCTGAGGTAATCAATGAAATACTAGTAAAATATAGAAAAAATAGGGCTAAATACAGATATTCACTTAATAAATCCAGAAACGATAGCTGGAAACAATTTTGTACTAACAACGAAAAACTGTTTGGTGCCACTTTTAAAGTGGCCATGGGCAAGCCCAGATCTTCCCCTGGACTACTTTTACAATTTGAAAGTGAGCCTAATCCTTCCTTCGATGTAAAGGTGAATCGCCTTCTCAATCACAGCTTTCCTGATGATCCTTCCTTTGTGGATTTCCCTGATATTCCCCTGACTTTCCCTAAGTGTATTGTCTCGGAGTCTGAAGTTTTGATGGTTATGAGTAAGGCGCGGAGTTTGATTACTTAAAAATTCACTAAAAATGCCCTTAAAGTTTTACATTATTATGAACTTAAAAAAAGAACGACATGAAAAATAAATTTAGTTAATTCATGATACAATTTCGAAAGTTTTGAGTAAATACAAATAATCTAAATTGTTGTAATAAAAAATTTATATGTATAAATTCCTGACTTAAAACTTTTATTATCCTGAACTGCGATAATCCAATTTCCCATGATAACATCGGAATTACATTGAATTATTAGGTGTTTCCGAATGTTCTCAAATGTAAACGATCTTCTATTGTCGGAATATAAGTTTTTATACCATGGAAATACCTGTTTGCACCACAAAACGGGAAGAAGTCTTGCGGCCCCGGGGGGTTGTTTGTAAAGATGCTAAGACAGGAATTAGCAAAAACACACTGCAACAGAAAGTATAGAAAACTAAAAATGAAAAAAAATACCTAAATATAGGAAATCTTATAAAAATGCTAAATATTGCCTCAAAAATGCTCAAAATGCCCTGAAAATGCTCAAAAATGCCCATAAAAGGGAAAAATTAAAAAAAATTAAAAAAATGCAAAAAAATGCAGATTTCATCAAAATCCGCGCCTTAGTCATGAGGAATCTGGGTCGGGGTAAGACCCCCGGCCTGGATCTTATTGACTACGACGTTTGGAGAGGCCTATTTGGTCCTTATCTTGCCTTTTTTACAAACTTTATAAATTTCACTTTATAACTCACAGATATTTCCCTCGCCTTCTTAGATGTGCAGAGGTTATTTTTCTCAGGAAGGAAGGACGAGATCCTGGACGGTGTGACTTTTGTCGTCCTATATGCCTGCTGCCTACCCTGGGGAAGATAATCGAGCGCATCTTTGTTAATAAACTTAACATTGGTCAACTATCAATAATGTTTTGCATGATTGTCAATTCGGATTCCGAGAGCTTCGCAGTACAGAAGACGCTTGTTTTAACCTGTTGGAAAGGATTAAATCATATTGCGGGGTTCGACACAGTGAGGTTGTCCTCATCGACATAAAATCTGCCTTTGATAATTTAAACTGGCATGTGCTTCAGGAGGTATTTGAGGAAGTTGGTCGTATTTTTTATAGTAAATTTATTTATTCTTATCTTTCTCATCGTACTGTTACATACCGTGCTGGTGGCTCGGAATTTTTGAAGGGGGTCAGTATGGGATGCCCCCAGGGCTCCATCCTGGCCCCTTTCCTGTGGAACCTATATTTTAATGGAATTCTTCACCTGGGGACTGAAAACTGCCTTCTCCAGGTCTTTGCCGACGTCCTTGCAGTGGTTGCCTTTGGTAGGGTTCGGCGGGACCTGGAGGAGAGCATGAACCGGCTTTTGGGTGACGTCTCGGCCTTTCTTCGTAGTCTTTGTTTGACCGTTTCTGTCTAAAAAACTAAAGCTTTGGTTATTGCCGCTAAGAGGTCTTGGGCCAGAAATCCAATATTTAGGATAGATGGTAAATCTGTTTCAGTGGTTCGAGAGCTCAATTACCTTGGAGTTATGATAGTATGTAATTTGTCCTGGACTCCTCATATTAATTTTCTTTTTAACAAGTGCTATTCTTTGGCTGCTGGGTTATTAAAGATTGCCGGGTCTAGATGGGGTGCTGATAGGAGAATGATGAAATGTTGGTATTCCGCTGTGGTGGAGAAGGTGGTCTGTTACTGCGCCGGAGTGTGGGCTGGAACTCTGACGAAAGAGCAGGGACTGCGGCTCCGTTTCCTGCAGAGGCATTCCTTCTGCAGATCGGAGCGTATCGGACCTCTCCCTAAGTCGGTTTATCTCGCTCTCCTGGGCATCCCACCCATTCAGGCAGTTCTTGAGGTTAGCCATAAGAAGTTCCACTTTTGGAAGAGGAGGTCCACTCTATTTGCCGATCCCTTGCTGCCTCCCTCGTCAAGATTCGATGACCGGATTCTGTTGGGATCCCTCCCGTTGGACGAGAGGGTTCTTGTCCTGGAGTGTGCTGGTGATGTGCCCCATTTTCAGATCTATACGGATAGGTCGAAGATTGACGGTAAGGTGGGTTTTGCTTTTTGTGTTTTTGAAAATGATAAATTGATCCATGTTAGTAGATATAAGTTAAACAATTTTAATTCGGTATTTCAAGCTGGATTTTGTGCGATTAACTATTATCTGGGAGTTGGGCTCTTGGTTCTGGTCATACTGCTGTTATTAACACAGACAGCGCTTCTTCGATAGCCGCACTGTGTTCAACTATTGACACTGTGGTGGATAGAGTTACGTAACTGCTGATCAAGGCAGCAGAGGATGCTATACCGAAAAGCTCTTTAAAAACAACCAAGTGTCACTTTCCTTGGTGGACTTCTGAATGTATGGTGACGATTAAGCAACAACGTAAGGCTTGGGGTATTTTTCGGCGTTATCCTACAATGACCAATTACATAGCTTTTAAGCAAGCAAAAGCAATTGCTAGAAGAGTTCGTCAAAACTGTCAACAGTAGTCATGGCAAAAGTATGCATCCGAAATAACTTTCCCCCTCAGGGGTTCACTTCTTTAGTGAATACGGGTGTTGCAATCCCGAGGTACCTTAGCAATCCTTTTCTTTCCTTTTTTCTTTCTCTCTCTTTCTTTTTCTTACTCCTTTTTTTTGTCTATCCTCCTTTCCCCTTCTTTTTTGATTTGTTCTCCTTTTGTGTTTTGTGTTTCTAGTCCTTCTCAGCTGCTGGTGTCATCAATGCCGAGCCCTTAGTAAACATCACATCTGCTCTATGGGCCCTAGTACCACTCTTCGGCCTCTGCCGTAAGGTACACCATTTGGGCTCGGGAATGGGTTCATGTGGGTGTGATGCGAAAGGGGTAGAGCTGCGTGCATCAGTAGTTTTGCTTTCGAGAAACGTTTGCAGTAAACGGTTCCAGAGGTGAGTCCCTTGGTTGCGTTGGTTGGATGGTGGAGAGTGTTTCATATCGAGAAATCCCCCATGGATCCTTGCTGGTCCATGGGCCCTGTGCACCAGGTGCACGTTATGGCCCGCTCTCCATCATCTGGCTTTGCGAATGACTCCGGCGGTTACACTTGGCACGTTAGAAAAGTGTGGGGAGACGGAGCCTGGCGGGGGCTCCGATCGATCTGGAAGTAAACCGTGGTTCTTTATTAGTGGTTACAAGCATGGAGATTCGAGAATGCCTTTTGTCTCGGGTTCTTCATGCTCTTCAAGTTCGACTCCAACTATCCCCTTACCCTCCAGGGTGGGGCGTTCCAATTGGGCAGACCAAGTAGAGAAGGAGGAAGCTTCAAGATCTATGAGACAATCTTCCTATGAAAATCAAACATCTTTACCATCAGAGGCAAGATATTTTATCCTGAAAAAAGTAGATGGTTCTTTCAGTAATGTTTCACCATTTCTGATACAAAAAAGCATACAAGCAATTGTTGGTGATGTCATTTCTATAAAAAAACTGAGATCAGGAGATTTAATGGTGCAGGTGTCATCCAGTGCACAAGCAAAAAACATCATGAGTATGAAAACAATGGGAAACTTTGAAGTAAATGCTACCATCCACAGATCTTTAAATTTCTCACGGGGAGTAATCTCAGAACCAGACCTCATTTTTGACTCCGAAGAAGAAATTTTGACAAACCTAAGACAACAAAAAGTTTGTGGCGTCCGCCGCATAAATATACGAAGAGAGGGAAAACTTATACCAACCAAACATCTCATATTAACTTTCGAGACACCAATTCTGCCCCAAACATTAAAAGTAGCATATCTAAAATGTTCAGTTAGACCATACATTCCAAACCCCCTAAGATGTTTCACTTGTCAAAGATTTGGACACTCAAAGTTGGCATGTCGAGGAAAAGTTACTTGTGCTAATTGTGCAGTGGTTGGACATGATAGTAGCTCTTGTTCTGAGACAGCAAAATGTAAAAATTGTGAGGGTGAACACCCATCTTACTCACGATCATGTCCTACGTTTAAACTTGAAAAAGAAATAATGACCCTTAAAGTAAACAGTAATTCCTCTTATCCAGAAGCAAGAAAAATAATATGTTCCCGTACACCTAAAGCCGGTATCTCATATGCTGCTTCCATGAGAAACAGTAAACAAATGAATTCTATTGGTACTCAAACAGAATCAGAAGATAAACCATTAACATTTCCTGTAACAGAAACATTGACCGCACTTAAAAAATTAGCACCTTCTAACACATATATAAAACCTGCAAAACTTTTAACAAATGCTAAATCTAACTTCCATGGAACCACTGAAAACAAAACAATACATGATAAGACAAGCAAAATTAAAGATACTAATACTAAAAATGTAAAAGCAAAACATAAATCTGTAAAGTTGAAAATATCAAAAGAGGGTCCTACCACCAAAAGACCCCCTGAAAGAAGAGACTTTTTAAAGAAAAAATCTAAAAATCAGGCATCTGATGATGATGATGATGATGATGATGATGATGATGCTGTACATGGATATGTTTCTGAAGATGAAGAGATGGCGACAGATGAGGCCTTCAAAGAGCAGCTTGCTTCTGTCCCATCGGATTAATTTTTTTTATGGCTACTATTATTTCTTGGAATTGTCGAGGTCTTCGCAATAAACTGTATGACATTAAAGCACTTTCGAATACATACAATCCTGCTTGTATAGCGCTCCAAGAAACATTTTTAAAATCTGCAGACACAGTTAAAATTCGCCGTTTTAGCACTATTAGGAAAGACTATGATCATGGAGGAGACAAGGTTTCTGGTGGTGTTGTCTTGCTTGTGTCTCATAACTACCCATCTACTATTCTTCGCTTAAATACTCAGCTACAAGCTGTGGCTGTCCGAATTCATCTTAACATATTGATTACAGTTTGCAGTATATACCTTCCACCTAATAGCCACATTAATCAAAATGAACTCAATAGCTTGATTAGCCAACTTCCTACTCCATATCTGATCTTGGGTGACTTCAATGGTCATAATCCTCTGTGGGGAAGCAAAGACATAAATTGCAGAGGACAGCAAATTGAGCAGTGTCGTAGTGCTCATAGTCTGTGCCTTTTTAATAATAAGGAATACACTTACTTTCATGAACCTAGCAGGACCTATCACAATATCGATCTTGCTATATGTACACCAGCCATATTTCCATTCTGGAACTTCACAGTTGATAATGATCTCCATAATAGTGATCACTTTCCTATCATCCTGTCTGGCAGTCATGTCACGTCATTTGTAAAAAAACCATCTCGATACATTTTTTCAAAAGCCAATTGGACACAATATACTCACCTTGCTGAGATTACTACTGGTATTATCCAAAATGGAGATATTGACACTGTGGTGGATAGAGTTAATCAACTTCTGATCAAGGCCGCAGATGATGCTATTCCAAAAAGCTCTTTAAAAACAACCAAATTTCACTTTCCTTGATGGACTTCAGAATGTATGGTGACCATTAAGCAACAACGTAAGGCTTGGTGTATTTTTCGGCGTTATCCTACAATGACCAATTACATAGCTTTTAAGCAAGCAAAAGCAAGTGCTAGAAGAGTTCGTCGAAAGTGTCAACGGGAGTCATGGCAAAAGTATGTATCAGAAATAACTTTCTCTACACCAAGCAAAATCGTATGGGAAAGGATGAAAAAGTGTTCTGGATTATATAGAGAACATCCCATTTCCATTCTAAATTGCAACGGTTCAACTATTAGTTCCTCGTTAGACATTGCTAATGAAATTGCCAAACAGTTTGCAAATGTCTCTAATGCAACAAACTACTCTGAACCATTTCTAACTCATAAACTCAGGTCGGAAAGTAAACCTATTATTTTCCTGGAAGCAAATAATCAACAGTACAATTCAGAGTTTACCATGATAGAGTTAATGACAGCTTTATCAAAAACACACAAAACTTGTAGTGGACCAGACGAAATTAATTATCTCATGCTGAAACACCTTTCTCATGACTCCTTGTTGAACCTCCTGCAGCTGTTCAACAGAATCTGGTTCGAACATAAATTTCCTAAATCATGGCAAAGAGCTATCACCATTCCCATCATGAAACCAGGTAAGGACCCACTAAGTCCTTTAAGTTATCGACCTATAGCACTGACAAGCTGTGTATGTAAACTGCTTGAAAAAATGGTAAACGCTAGGCTTGTTTACTTTTTAGAAGACAATAAAAAATTATCGCCACATCAAAGTGGCTTTCGACAAGGTAGATCTACCATCGACAATCTAATTTCTTTAGAATCACAAATTAGGACTGCCTTTCTTAGGCGAAACCATTTAGTTTCCATATTTTTTGATATAGACAAAGCCTATGATCGAACATGGCGCTATGGTATTATTAATGACCTTTTTGATTTTAATTTAAAGGGTAATCTTCCCATTTTTATCCAAAACATTTTAGATTACAGGACATTCCAAGTTCGCATTGTATGTCTGGCGCAGCATATCCTCTTTGGATCTTGTGCCATTAAACCATAATCAACCAACCAACCAAGTTCGCATTGGTTCAGTTCTCTCTCACACATATGTACAAGAAGAAGGAGTGCCCCAAGGAAGTGTACTGAGTGTGACACTTTTTAATATCAAAGTCAACAGTATTTTAAACTAATTACCATTGTCAGTTCATAAAACCATGTATGTTGATGATCTGCAAGTTTCCTATCAAGCACATGATATGCGTTCAGTTAGCGACAATGTCAAGCTGCTGTTAATTGTATCTTGCGATGGGCAAAAGTAAATGGATTCAGTTTTTCTACTCAAAAGACATGTTGTATTCATTTCACACGAAAACGTGGCATTCACTTACCCCCAGAAATCTTTTTGGGAGACGTTAAGATCACAGTAGCAGATGAAGTAAAATTTCTCGGGGTCTGGTTTCATAAGAAACTCACTTACTTGCCCCACATCCAAAGACTGCGAACAAAATGTGAGAAAGCTCTGAATATCTTAAAAGTTCTTTCAAATACAAAATGGGGTGCAGATCAGGTTTCTATGCTTCAAATCTATAGAGCTGTTATTTGGTCAAAGCTTGACTATGGATGTTCTGTGTACGGATCAGCAGGAGCATCTGTGCTTAAGAAGCTTGATCCAATTCATAATAATGCTCTTCGTATTTGTTCTGGTGCCTTCAGAACTCTCTCTCTCTTCTCCTATTCAAAGCATATACGTTGACTGTAATGAGACATCAGTCGAACTCAGGCGAGAACTGCTCTCACTGGATTATCACTTTAGAGTCATGTCCATGAACTACCATCCTTTGCAATGGATCATCCTGGATGTGCAGTACATATTGTGTCGATGTGCAGTATGATTTATTCAAGGAGTTCACTCCTATTTTTACAGATGTCTCCGAAACAGCAGCTCATGTTGGATTTGCTTATGTATGTAATGATATAGTGAAGTCTTTTAAGGTTCATACCTCATGTTCCATTTTTACTGCTAAAATCACAGCAATTCCCCAATCATTAATTTTATCTCACATCAAAGGGTAAAAAAATACATCATATATACAGATTCGTTAAGTTCTTTGCAAGTACTTTCGTCCAGATTGGCCATGCTTCATCCCATTGCCTCAGAAATCCTCCTACTTGTGCATCATCTGAAGGCACGAGGACACTATATTCAATTTTGTTGGGTTCCCGGTCATGTTGGTATAAAGGAAAACAAATTGGCTGATACCGCTGCAAAAACAGCTGATCATATTCTGAATCACCCCATTCCTTTGACAGATATAAAAAAAACCATTAGTAAAATATTATATGATAAATGGCAACATTCATGGAATCAGCAAACTCAAAATAAATTGTATGAGATAAAGCCTTTAATACAAAAGTGGACTAGTTTTCAGTGTAGGACACTTGATGTTATATTAACTCATTTGCGCATTGGTCATGCTCGTTTTACTCATAGACACTTACTTTTAGGAGAAATTGAACCCTTTTGTAATAGTTGTCAGACCTCAGCAAGGATCAAACATATTTTAATTGAGTGTTCAAAATATAAATAGTTTCGTTTTAAGCATTTCAAGAGACTTATACTATACATTTGGCAGAATTGATTTGAGAAAATCCTCATTTCGAGCTTTTTCCATTCCTATTGGACATTGGTTTTATCCATCATTTTTAACTTCACCTTTTATAACCTTTTATCCATTTTTCATCCCCTCAGGGGTTCACTTCTTTAGTGAATACGGGTGTTGCAATCCCGAGGCACCTTAGCAAGGCTTTTCTTTCCTTTTTTCTCTTTCTTTTTCCTTCTTATTGTTTGTCTATCCTCCTTTCCCCTTCTTTTTGTTTTGTTCTCCTTTTGTGTTTTGTGTTTCTTGTCCCTCTCAGCTGCTGGTGTCATCAATGCCGAGCCCTTAGTAAACATCACATCTGCTCTATGGGCCCTAGTACCACTCTTCGGCCTCTGCCGTTAGGTACACCGTTTGGGCTCGGGAATGGGTTCATGTGGGTGGGATGCGAAAGGGGTAGAGCTGCGTGCATCAGTAGTTTTGCTTTTAAGAAACGTTTGCAGTAAACGGTTCCAGAGGTGAGTCCCTTGGTTGTGTTGGTTAGATGGTGGAGAGTGTTTCATATCGAGAAATCCCTCATGGATCTTATGTCTGACGCAGCATATCCTCTTTGGATCTTGTGCCATTAAACCATAATCAACCTCAACCCTCATGGATCTTTGTTGGTCCTTGGGCCCTGTGCACCAGGTGCACGTTATGGCCCGCTCTCCATCATCTAGCTTTGCGAATGACTCCGGTGGTTACACTTGGCACGTTAGAAAAGTGTGGGGAGACGGAGCCTGACGGGGGCTCCGATCGATCTGGAAGTAAACCAATGGGCAATGTGAGAAAAGATCTATTTTTACACAAACCGAACCTATCTCTGTGCCCGAAGACAGTCCAAATATTACTAACCCATCAAGTACTCAATTTAAACCTAAATCTGCCATACCCTTAGCAACTTTTAGAGCAGAGTTTTCACAGCCAAATAAACCAAGTACCAGTCGGGATACTGGAACATATACTACAATGAACAAAAAAAAATCCAACCAAAAATCTAACTTAAAAAATGAAAAAGACGAACTTGCACCTAGAAAATCATTAAAAAGAGTAGATGCAAAAAGTGATGCCATTATTGATGATGCAGTACAACTATGTGTTTCGGATGACGAAACAATGTTGACGGATGTGTTGCCACCTTCATTCAATAGGTCCAGGGTGAACAGTTCTCGTTCACCAAAAACGAAAAAACCTACATAATGGGTTCTTTAGTTTCTTGGAACTGCCGTGGTTTGCAGACCAAGTTGTTTGAGGTTAAATCATTAATTAATACTTATCATCCCATTTGTGTCTGTCTTCAAGAAACATTTTTAAAATTTAACAGTAGTATAAATTTTAAACATTTTACTTGCATTTGCAAAGATTTTGATCAAAACAGTAGGGTTTCTGGGGGAGTAGCCTTGCTAATTTCCCATACCTATCCTACCTCCAATGTACAACTTACCACTAACTTACAAGCTATTGCTGCTCGTATCCATATTAAGACATTGATTACAATATGCTGTATATATATTCCACCAAATGATAATATTGATTGCAAGGAACTTGATGATTTGATTGGTCAACTACCTCCGCCATTCGTAATATTGGGTGACTTTAATGGTCATAACCCTCTTTGGGGTAGTTCTGACATGAATCACAGGGGACAGCAAATTGAACAGTGCATTAGTGATCACAGCCTGTGCCTATTAAATAGCAATGAACATACCTACTTTCATCAACCAAGCAAGACATTCCACATTATCGATCTTGCTTTCTGTTCGCCGTCAGTCCTTCCATACTGGTCCTTTTTAGTCGACAAAGATCCATACAATAGCGACCATTTTCCCATTGTTCTCTTTAACAGTCAAATCAGATCACCTGTGAAACCATCGCGATATATCTTTTCGAAAGCTGATTGGTTAACATTTACTTCCTAAGCTGTGATAGCTGATGACGCAGTTCAGAGCTGTGACATTGATACAGCTGTAAACAATATTACAAATCTCTTGATTAAGGCTGCTGATAATACAATCCCTAAGAATTCTGGAAAAACATCTAAGTATCACTATCCTCGGTGGAATGAAGAATGTCGCGAGGCATACAAAAACGAAAGAAAGCCTGGGCAAAATTTCGAAGGTATCCTACGACTGATAATCTTACTGCATTTAAATATAGAAAAGCTGTTGCTCGTAGGATACGCAGACAAAGACAAAGAGAGTCATGGGAGGAGTATGTCAGTGGACTAAACTGTTCCATTTCCAGCAACAAAGTATGGGAAAAGGTCAAAAAGTGTTCAGGTGTCTATAATGACCACCTTATATCTGTTATAAATAGTAATGGCTCAATTATTAGCTCTCCCGCAGAAATAGCAAATGAAATAGCCAAAGCCTTTGCAGATGTTTCAAACTCAGCAAGTTATTCAGAACCATTCCTGTCACATAAAATCAGATCAGAAAAGAAACCAATTGTCTTCTCACAAGCCAAACACTTGCCATACAATTCTCCGTTTACAAAGTTTGAACTTCTTACAGCATTGTCACAGACTCAGGGAACCAGCAGTGGGCCAGATGGTGTCCATTATACTATGCTGAAACACCTTTCTCACGAGTCTTTATTAAACCTTTTATATCTATATCTGTACAACAGGATTTATATGGAACATAAGTTTCCGACATCCTGGCAAAGAGCAATCACCATACCCATTTTAAAACCAGGAAAAGACCCCAAAAGTCCTTCAAGTTACCGACCCATTGCTTTGACAAGCTGTATTTGCAAAATTATGGAAAAAATGGTAAATGCCCGACTTGTTTATTTCCTTGAAACAAATAAACTTTTATCTCCACATCAAAGTGGTTTTAGACGAGGAAGATCTACCTCTGACAATATTATTGCTCTGGAATCCCAGATCAGGACTGCCTACCTTAGGCGAAATCATTTAGTGTCAATATTTTTTGATATTGACAAAGCCTATTATCGCACATGGTGCTATGGTATTATTAAGGACCTTTTTGATTTTAATTTAAAAGGAAATCTTCCCACTTTTATACAAAACTTTTTAGCACATAGGACATTCAAAGTTCGTATTGGTACTGTTCTTTCAAATCCTCACGTACAAGAGGAGGGAGTGCCACAAGGAAGTGTATTGAATGTGACTCTATTTTCTATAAAAATCAACAGTATTTTAAACCATCTACCACCATCAGTTCATAAAAGCCTCTATGTGGATGATTTGCAAGTTTCATACCAAGCACATGATATGCGCACTGTTGAAAGACAGTGTCAAACTGCAGTAAATGGCATTCTGCAATGGGCTAATCTAAATGGATTCAGGTTTTCAATCCAAAAGACTTGTATCGTTCACTTCACCTTAAAACGAGGTCTACACTTACCTCCAGAGATTTTCATGGAGAATGCTAAAATTGCTGTTGTGGATGAAGTGAAATTTCTTGGAGTCTGGTTCGATAGAAAACTCACCTTCCTACCCCTTGTTCAGAAATTGAGAAAGAAATGTGAGAGAGCCATTAACATTTTAAAAGTTCTGTCAAATACGAAATGGGGTGCAGATACAACTTCAATGCTACGTATATATAGGGCCATTATTCGTTCCAAGATTGATTATGGATGCAATGTTTATGGGAGTGCACGAACATCTGTTCTTCAGAAACTGGACACAATACATAATAAGGCATTACGTATATGTTCAGGTGCCTTTAGAACATCTCCTGTTCAAAGCTTATATATGTACTGCAATGAGCCACCTCTAGAATTCAGGCGTGAACAGTTGATGCTGAATTATTACTATCGGGTCATGTCCTTACAGAACCACCCTCTGCAACGACTAATACTAGATGAGCATTATGATCGACTGTATGACCACAGACCCTCATGCATTCCTTCTTTTGGCAAGCGGATACGAAATATATTATCAATAACCCCACAAGTAGATGTAAATATAAGGAAAACAAAGTGTTTTGAAACACCTCCATGGCATGTTCCAGATTTTATATATCTCAACCCATTTAGTAATTTTACTAATAGAAACACAGATCAGACTATTTATCTGCAACTGTTTGCTGAACATAGAAATCTCTACAAGGAGTTTACTCCTATTTTCACAGATGGTTCAAAAAATGGCAATTACGTAGAGTTGGCTTATGTATCTAAAAATACATAAGCCAAACTGCATGCATCTTTTAAACTGCATGCATCTTGCTCTATTTTTACTGCTGAGATTATGGCAATATACCAGAGTCTTATATTCATATCGCATCAAATGTCCAAAAAGCACATCATTTATACCGATTCATTGAGTTCGCTACAACTTTTATCATCTAGGACTGCTATGAATTACCCTATTGCCTCTGATATTCTTAAGTATGAACATCGTCTAAAGGTACAGGGATACCATACTGAATTTTGTTGGGTGCCAGGACATGTTGTTTATCAGAGGAAATGAGTTGGCAGATATTGCTGCTAAATCAGCTACTCAAAATTTAAACCTGACAATCCCTTTAACTGACATCAAACCATTCATTTTGAAAAATATTTATGACAAATGGCAGTATTCCTGGAACCAGCAGTCTCGTAATAAGTTGTATGAAGTAAAGCCCGTAATACAAAAGTGGACTAGTTTCCAATGTAGGAAACTTGAGGTACTTTTAACACGTTTGCGAATTGGTCATACTCGTTTTACCCACAGACACTTACTTTTAGGAGAAGTTGAACCCTTTTGTAATAGTTGTCAGACCTCAGCAAGTATCAAACATATTTTAATTGAGTGTACTAAATATAAACAGTTTCGTTTCAAGCATTTTAAGACTTATACATTGAATTTGGCAGAATTGATTGGAGAAAATCCTCATTTGGAGCTTTTCCCATTCCTATTGAACATTGGTTTTTTCCATCATTTTTAACATCACCTTTTATAACCTTTTAGCCATTTTTCATATCATTTGCATTGTTGCACATGTTCCATAGAATTTTCACACATTATCACTATTTTAAATTATACACGTGTTATCAATACTATTTTATGTATCTCGGTACCATATGTCTGGCACAGCATATCCTCTTTGGATCTTGTGCCATTAAACCATAATCAACCAACCAACCAACCTCTTTGGATCTTGTGCCATTAAACCATAATCAACCTCAACCTTCAAATACAAAAAGGGGCACAGATCGGACTTCCATGCTTCAAATCTATAGAGATGTTATTTGGTCAAAGCTTGACTGTGGATGTTCTGTGTATGGATCAGCATGAGCATCTGTGCTTAAGAAGCTCGATCCAATGCATAATAATGCTCTTCGTATTTCTTCTGGTGCCTTCAAAACTTCTCCTATTCAGAGCATATACATTGACTGTAATGAGACATCACTCGAACTCAGGCGAGAACAGCTCTCTCTGAATTATCACTTTAGAGTCATGTCCATGAACTACCATTCTTTGCAACGGATCATCCTGGATGTGCAGTACGATCGGCTGTATTCAGCCCGACCCTCCTGTATTCCTTCTTTTGGCATGCGAATGCGCAACAGTGTATCATCAACTCCACTAGAAAATCTCAATGTTGGAAAGAGAAGGAAAGACTTGTGAAATACCAAAGCTTTATAATTTTTAAAGTGGTCTTTGGTGTAAGCACTCTTTTTCCACTAAGTAGATATAAACTTCACCAAAAGTTTTGTTTGGCCACATTTTTTGAGTTCCTTTCAAAAAAACATATTGTTTTATCATTTCATCCAATGGATTTGGTAGGGTTTCTCCCTGAAATGGTAGTTTTTCGCTATAACGTCTTTGTGAGATTAAGTCCAATTCTTTGCAATACTGGCTGGTCATATCTGGAAAAAAAGACTGACATTAAAATTTAAAAGCTATATATTATTCTATATATATTAAAATAAAAGCTTTATATATTAAAATAATTTAGTTCATAAATTGCATGTAATCAATGAGTTCTAATATTACAGAATTATGACATATAATTTGACCATTCAAAAAAATGTTTTAACATTCCAAAATATTTTTTCTCAATTCTAATTATATACTGCTGTATTTTATTAAAGTTACTGAGCACGGCATGTCTGTAATTAAAGTGGACTGTTTAAACTGTCTATACTTTAAAAGTTACTCTTGAATTTTGTACACGGACTTTATTTGTTTCTCTGTATAAAAACTCTGTTCTTCCATACGACATATTAGTTTAGCAGTTAGTTCCATCATTCTTTCTGTGGAAATTTTATATTCTTCATCAACAGTTTGTTCTTTGTCACTATAATTTAGTTCATAAATTGCATGTAATCAATGAGTTCTAATATTACAGAATTATGACATATAATTTGACCATTCAAAAAAATGTTTTAACATGCCAATATTTTTTCTCAATTCTAATTATATACTGCTGTATTTTATTTAAAGTTACTGAGCACGGCATGTCTGTAATTAAAGTGGACTGTTTAAACTGTCTATACTTTAAAAGTTACTCTTGAATTTTGTACACGGACATTATTTGTTTCTCTGTATAAAAACACTCTGTTCTTCCATACGACATATTAGTTTAGCAGTCAGTTCCATCATTCTTTCTGTGGAAATTTTATATTCTTCATCAACAGTTTGTTCTTTGTCACTATCACTTTCAACTAAGTTTTGATCATCATTTGCTACCATTTAACAAATTTCACTGTTTGTCATATGTAGAGTAACAGGCAATGTCTATGTCAATATTTAGACAATTGTTAACTGCTTCCTCATCTAATAAACTGTCAGTGCTGGACAAGTCGTTTGCATATTGCAACAATTCTTCCACAATTTGTTTTTCTTTTGCTATCCAAAAGCCATCAAAATCTGATTCATCATCATCATCATCTAAAAATATTGTTGATGTCCACAAGTTAAGCCATCCATGGACCAGTGTATTTTTTCCCACTTTTTCCCATGCACTTGCAGTGTTCCAAATGGCATACATTAAACTGGCTTTGACATTAAAGTTAGACTGAAAGTCTTTTACTCCACTACCATTATTGCATTGCATAAGCATTTTTTTCAGAAACTCACTCTTGTAGAGATTCTTGAATGAGCGAAGAATGCCCTGATCTAGGGGCTACAGAATTGAAGTGCAATTTGGGGGTAGAAATGTGGCAATCACATTATCTTTGTTCAGAAGTTCAGGATGAGGTTGAGCAGAACAATTATCTAAAACTAATAAAATCTTTGCCTCAATAGGAAGTCCTGCAGAAGTGCTGTTAGCTCTGGCTTCCTTCACAAAATGATTTTCAAACCAATCTTGAAAGATGTCTATTGTACTCCAAGCTTTTTTATTTGCTTTATAGTTTACTGGAAAAACTGTTATGCCTTTAAAAGCTCGGGGGGGTTTTGCTTTTTCCTATCACAAGCAATTTTGTTTTGTGTGTGCCTTCTGCATTTGAACACCCGAGCACAGTCAGTCTTTCCTTTGAATCTTTGAAGCCACTTGCAGTGGACTCTTTTGGGAGAGCAACAGTTTTGCGTGGAAGATATCTCCAATATGATGAAGTTTCATCTGCATTATAAATTTGCTCAGGAGACAGGCTCTCTTCATTAACTATGGAATAAAATGTGTCCACATATGTTTCAGCAGCTTCAAAATCAACAGAGGCCTTTTCACCAGAAATTTTGAGAATTTTAAGTCCATTTCCCTTTCTGAACTTTCCATACCATCCTGATGAATAATCACAAGGTGTAATAATACACTATTGACTACGAAACTCTTTAGCCTGAGCCATAATAATTAGCCTGAGCCATAATAATTAAGGTTGCGTGTTAGAGGGAATTTTTCACTTTGTTGCTGTTTAATCCATTTCATTAACATTTTATCTCACAGTGACAGTTTTTGCTTGATGCAGTGTTTTCCTCTCCGACATAAGTTGTGGTGTATCAGCTTAAGAATAAAACTTCAAAATTTTGTCTTTTTGCTTTCTTAAATCATAAATTGTGATACGGCCCACACCATATTCATCTCCAAATATATTAGCAGAAGTACCTTTGTCAATGCGTTTCAAAATAGTCACTTTATCTTTTAGGTAATGAAACACGTTTTCTTTTAGAACTCATTGCATCAGATGATGGTCATTTGGACATAATTCAGACCAAAAATGTAAACTAAGAATTTTCTTAAAATGTATCACAACTAACACGTATCACAAGAAACTAACAGCTCTCAAACTGATCTAAGGTAGAAACAACCTGAGCAGTAGCGGCTTGGGATTGTGGTAGAGCTGCAAAAAAATTGTATATTAAACAAAACTAGATTTTTATAACTTAGCTATATAAAATAATTTACATAACAACATACCGATAAATATTTTATTTATTTATATATAAGGGACATTCTCATGTCATTTCGACGAACGAACTCTTCAATAATTGCGAATTAATTAAGAATTTTCATTGAAGTTTTTAATTTTGTCAATTAAGCTCTTCCCTGCACTGAGCATAGCTAGCGCTGATAGACAATCTTCAGACATGGATTTTCTTAAAATGGGCTTTATACTCTTCAGTGTAGAGAAACACCACTCTGGTTAATATGTTGTCATTGGTGCTGTAAGGACAATTTTTAGCAAACAGCTAACTTCACCAAGTGAATTCTGAAGTTCGCTGCTTACAATCAGTTTGTGAAGATTTAAAGTTGCAGAACTTGAAAATTATTTTCGCTCATAAAGAACGGAAAGCTCTGTTCTCAGTTTCTCTTTTTTCAGCATAGGATATGCTAATACTATAGACAAAACCACGAACAAAACGTCTTTAAAAAACGAAAAGTCCTTTATTTAACATCCTAAAAGACGTACAAAAATTGTTAAAAACAGCCAGAGCACTTTCAGGCGTATATATGCCCTTCATCAGTGGCTACATGAGTAGTAAAAGCATGGAATGTTTATATATATAGAGACAATTTTAAAACAAATTTGCATAAAATATAAAATGGTAAATGAACTTACTAAAATAATACAAGAAATATACACTGAAATTACACAATAAGTTTTAACGCTTACGAATTTTAACTATTACAAGAAAAAAACTAATACAAATTTTAGAAAAACATCAAGCATGATATTCCTGAGAATGACGTCACAAAAAACTTTTAAGAGATTTGAATTGCATAGAGTCAAGAATGAGTCGCTAAGCATAACTTAAAATTCGAACAGGATCAAAATTACAATTTGATTCACGGTAAATATAAATAAACAGGGATTCATAAAGAAGAATACTACATAGATTGTTACAACGAACGAAAAGGAAAGTTTTTTCAAAAACGGGAAGAAATTTATCATTAGCCACATATTGAGCAAGAGCCGTAGAAAGTTTACCAGATTTGACATCGCGAGCATGTTCTGCTAAACGGATGCCAACAGTACGTTTTGTACTACCAATCTAAAATTTATAATCACCAGTAGGGGATAAAAGGGGAATGACATACACCCCAGCAAAGCTTTTAAAGTCATCAAAATTTCCAAGTTTATCGGATTGAATATGATTAAATAAAGTGGTAATATTAGAGTGAGCGGGTTTGAAACCAAATTCATGGCAGAAATTAATAAAAGGACGGAAAATCCTAGGATGGTAAGGAACACTAGATTTATGGACTAAACGATCTTTAATAGCAACAAGTTTAGTATCAACTTGAGTGAATTTAAGATGAACGTGGGCGAAGATCTTATGTATAAATTCAAAAGAATAAGCAGCCTCATGGCCGAGTTTAAACGTTTGCAGTAAACGGTTCCAGAGGTGAGTCCCTTGGTTGCGTTGGTTGGATGGTGGAGAGTGTTTCATATCAAGAAATCCCCCTTGGATCCTTGCTGGTCCATGGGCCCTGTGCACCAGGTGCACGTTATGGCCCGCTCTCCATCATCTGGCTTTGCGAATGACTCCGGCGGTTACACTTGGCACGTTAGAAAAGTGTGGGGAGACGGAGTCTGGCGGGGGCTCCGATCGATCTGGAAGTAAACCGTGGTTTTTTATTAGTGGTTACAAGCATGGAGAATTCGAGAATGCTTTTGGCCTCGGGTTCTTCATGCTATTCAAGTGAAAATTCTATTGCTTCCTTGCCTTCCAAGGCAGGAGATCTTAATTGGGCGGATAGAGTAGATGCTTCTAGCGTTTCCGTATCCTTGGGACATAAAACTAATGATAGGATTATGAACGTAAATACAGATACTTTACAAAGAATTAATGAACTGGATAATCATAAAATGACTACAACTGAAGCAAAGTTTTTCATTATGAAAAGAATAGACGAATCTTTTAATAACGTTTCACCCTTTTTGATTCAAAAAGGAATACTCAGTACTGTTGGGGAAGTGGAAACTATAAAGAAGCTCAGATCGGGTGACTTGTTAGTCAAAGTTTTGTCTGCCGCACAAGCTAAAAATATACTTTTAATGAAAACCCTTGCAAATATTCCCGTGTCCGTGACTGCCCATAGTACATTGAACTTCTCTCGTCAGGTTATTTCAGAACCAGACCTTACACATATACCTGAAACTGAAATCCTTGACAATCTAAAAGACCAAAAAGTTAGCTCTGTACGACGAATCTCTGTAAGACGAGATGGAACAATGTTTCCAACAAAACATCTTATACTGACTTTTGACACCCCAGCCTTACCTAAATATTTAAAAGTAGCCTACCTCAGATGCCAAGTATGGCCATATGTGCCAAACCCATTAAGATGCTTCCACTGTCAGAGATTTGGACATCCAAAAACTTCCTGTCGTGCTCCTAAAGTGGTGTGTTCACGCTGTGCAGAACACGGACATGACAGTGAGGGATGTACATCTACCCCAAAATGTGTTAATTGCGAGGCTGAACATCCATCTTATGCCCACTCATGTCCAAAATGGGGTTTTGAGAAAGAAATCCAAACTTTAAAAACATCCAGTAATATTTCTTACCCAGAAGCACGTAAACTGATTGAAGTAAGAACACCAAAAATAGGCATATCATACTCAACTGTTGTCAGAAACAGACAAACAAAATCTGCTGGCATACAAACTAAAGTTACATCAGTAGGCACACAAACCGAACCTGACTTAAACTTTATGCAATTAATCCCTAATCAACAAACTAACGAAACGAAACCTGTCCCTTCTATAAACACTGCTCTTTCAAGTACTAAACAAAAGCAAAAAACTTCAATCCCATTAGCCACTTTCAGACCTGCTTTCACACAACAAAAAGCTGCAGTTGTAAGTACCAGTGGAAAAAAAGGTGTAAATACTTTAGAAGAGAAAACAAAAACAAACAAAAAACATAAATTAAAGAATACCAGAGACAGTCCTTTGGAGAAAAAATCCGTCAAAAAAACAAACATTCACGAAAATCATAGCCAAGATGATGACGAAGTACAACTGTGTGCTTCCGAGGATGAAGGGATGATAACAGATGTGTCATCCTCTTCCTCTTCGTCTACTCGGAAAAAAGAGACCACCTCCCATCGGCCCAAGAACAAAAACCTGAATATGGCTTTTTTGCTATCTTGGAATTGCCGTGGGTTGCAGAGCAAGTCTGTGGAGATCAAGAATTTAATTAATACTTTCCAACCTATTTGTGTTTGCCTTCAAGAGACTATGCTAAAATCTAGCAGTAATTTTAATATTAAAAATTTTAATTGTATCCGTAAAGATTTTAATATGAACAGTAGAGTATCTGGTGGAGTTGCTTTGTTAGTCTCACAAGACTACCCTTCTTCCGTATTACAACTCACCACAAATCTACAAACTGTTGCTGTTCGGATCCATGTAAATAGATTGATTACAGTATGCTGTATTTACTTACCACCAAATGATCACATAAATTCTAGAGAACTTGATAATTTGATTTGCCAACTTCCTGCACCATTTGTGATACTCGGCCATTAAGGCCACAATCCCCTTTGGGGAAGTCTAGACACAAATTGCAGAGGACAACAAATTGAGCAATGTGTCAGTGATCACTATTTATGCATTTTTAACAATAATGAATGCACCTATTTTCACCAACCTAGTAGGACTTTTCACAGTATTGACCTTGCCATCTGTTCACCCTCTCTCCTTCCTTACATGAATTTTGCAGTTGATAAAGATCTTCACAATAGTGACCACTTCCCTATCATGCTCTCTAACAGTCAATTCAGATCGACTATAAAACCATCTCAGTACATATTTTAAAAAGCTGATTGGGCGAAGTTTACTTCCCTAGCTCTGATCACTGATGAAGCTCTTCGAAACATTGACATTGATACAGCTGTAGAAAATGTTACAGATATCCTTATAGAGGCTGCTGATACTGCAATTCCAAAACGTGTAGGTAATATATCTAAGCATCGCTTCCCTTGGTGGAGTGAAGAATGTCGTCAGGCTTATAAAAAGCAAAAGAAAGCTTGGTCAATTTTCAGGAGGTCTCCTACCACTGAAAACCTAACTGCATTTAAACATGCAAAAGCGTTTGCTCGCAGGATACGCAGAAGAAGGCAGAAAGAGTCATGGGAAAAATATGTTAGTGAAATAACATCTTCCACTTCTAGTAAAATTGTATGGGAGAAAGTCAAAAAGTGTACAGGGAATTATAGTGATCACTCCATAGCCATTCTAAATCATAATGGCACAACTATAAGTTCCCCATATGACATTGCAAATGAAATTGCCAAAGAATTTGCAAATATTTCAAATGCATCAAATTACTCTGAACCGTTTTTAAATCACAAACTTAAGTCTGAAAATAAACCTATTGTTTTCCCAGAAACTAGAAACTTACCTTATAAAATGCACTTTACTATGTCAGAGTTGGTGACTGTTTTGTCCCAAACACACAGAACTTGCAGTGGACCTGATAAAATTAACTATCTCATGCTTAAACACCTCTCCCATTACTCCTTATTGAACCTCTTATACCTGTTTAACAGAATTTGGCATGAGCATAAATTCCCTAGGTCATGGCAAAGAGCCATCACAATTCCCATTTTAAAACCGTGTAAGGACCCTCAAAGCCCTTTAAGTTATTGGCCTATAGCTCTCACAAGCTGTGTATGTAAACTTCTTGAAAAAATGGTTAATGCCAGGCTTGTACACTTTTTAGAGAGTAACAAGTTATTCTCACCCCAGCAAAGTGGCTTTCGTCGAGGTAGATCTACCATTGATAATCTTATCTCATTATAATCACAAATTAGGACCGCCTTTCTTAGGAGAAATCATTTAGTCTCAATTTTTTTTGATATTGACAAAGCCTATGATCGAACATGGCGTTATGGTATTATTAAGGACATTTACGATTTTAATCTAAAAGGTAATCTTCCTATTTTTATTCAAAACTTTTTATCACACAGGACATTCCAAGTGCGCATTGGTTCAACTCTCTCACGCAAACAGATACAAGAGGAGGATGTGCCACAAGGAAGTGTCTTGAGTGTGACACTCTTTAATATAAAAATAAATAGTCTTTTAAACAGTTTGCCAGTGTCTGTCCATAAAGGTCTGTATGTGGATGATCTGCAAGTTGCCTACCAAGCTCACGATATGCGTACTGTGGAAAGGCAATGCCAAGCCGCCATAAATAACATCTTACGATGGGCAAATGTGAATGGGTACGGGTTTTCTACTCAAAAGACTTTTTGTGTTCATTTCACCAGAAAACGTGGTATCCACTCACCCCCAGAAATCTTTATGGGAGGTGTAAAGATTGCTGTAGTAGAGTAAATAAAATTTCTCGGGATTTGGCTCGACAAAAAGCTTACTTTCTTGCCCCACATTCAGAAACTGCGAAATAAATGTGAGAAAGCTCTTAACATCTTAAAAGTCCTCTCAAATACCAAATGGGGTGCAGATCTTACTTCCATGCTTCGTATCTACAGAGCTGTTATTCGGTTAAAACTAGATTATGGTTGTTCTGTGCATGGATCAGCACGAACATCATTGCTAAAAAAGCTTCATCCAATTCACCATAAGGCATTACGTATATGCTCAGGAGCCTTTAGGACATCTCCTGATCAAAGCTTATATGCTGTCTCTAATGAGTCATGTTTACAATTAAGGCATGAACAGCTGGCACTGAATTATTATTTCCGTATCATGTCCTTACATAACCATCCGTTACAACTTTCATTCCTTGATGATCATTATGATCGACTGTATGACCACAGACCTTCATGCATTCCTTCTTTTGGCAAGCGGATACGCAATACAGTAGAAGCTACCCCTAAGTTTTTTTAAACACCTCCATGGTATGTTAACAATTTCGCCTTTCTCAACCCTTTTTGTAATTTTACGAAGACTAACACCACTCCGGCTATTTATGTGCAATTGTTTGCAGAACATAGGAATCTGTATAAGGAGTTTACTCCTGTTTTTACAGATGGTTCCAAAGCAGGAGATTACGTTGGTCTAGCTTATGTTTGCAACAATACTATAAAGTCTTATAAATTACATGCATCTTGCTCTATTTTTACAGCTGAGATTATGGCTATTTACCAGTCCCTAATCTTCATCTCTTATCAAAAGTCCAAAAAACACATTATATATACTGACTCATTGAGTTCATTACAGCTTTTATCATCGAAGAGAGCTATGAATTACCACATTGCCTCTGATATCCTTAAGTATGAGCATCGTCTGAAGGAGCAAGGATACCATACTAAATTCTGTTGGGTCCCAGGACATGTTGGCATCAAAGGAAATGATTTAGCAGACATTGCTGCTAAATCAGCTACTCAAACTCTGAATCTGACTATCCCTTTGACTGACATCAAACAATTTGTTCTAAAAAATATTCATGACAAATGGCAGTATTCCTGGAATCAGCAAGCTGATAATAAGTTGCTCGAGATAAAGCCCTTAGTACAAAAATGGACTAGTTTTCAATGTAGGAAACTGGATGTAATTTTAACTCGTTTGCGCATTGGTCACACTCGTTTTACTCACAGACATTTACTTTTAGGAGAAATTGAACCACTTTGTAATGTTTGTCAAACCGCAGCGAGTGTAAAACATATTCTAATTACTTGTCCTAAATATGAACAGTTTCGTTTTAAACATTTTAAAACGTATACTATAACTTTGACGGAATTGATTGGAGAAAACCGTCATTCAGGGATTTTTCCATTCTTATTAGACATTGGTTTTTACCATCATATTTAAATTCACTTCCTATCACCTTTTAAACTTTTTTCATCTTGTTTCCATCATTATCCCTCTTGCATTGTCTTGTTATAGTCATACAACTTTTTAGATTATACACTTGGTTTTATTCTTTACCTTTATCTGTATTTTAGTACCATATGTCCGGCGCAGCATATCCTCTTTGGATCTTGTGCCAAAAATCCTAAATCAACCAACCAACCATGGCCAAGTTTAAAAATAAAATTAATTTCATCAGTCAAAGCGGGGATAGAAGAGCAAACGTTATATGCGCGATTAAAATACGCGTTAGAAGAAGCTTTTTTAGAGGATACAGGATGGAAAGAATTAGCAGATACAGGAGTTAGTAAAAGTGGATTTACGGAAAACGGAAGCATGAAAACCAAAATCAGAACGGGTGACCAGAACATCAAGGAAAGGCAAGGAACTGTTAGATTCATGCTCAACAGTAAAATTAATCGAAGGTTAGAGATTATTAACTTTATCCAAAAGGTGAAGGAGATCATTTAAATCATGATCCCATATAATAAAAACATCATCCACGTAACGGCACCAAAGAATAGGTTTAATTGTTAAAGAAGGCAAAATCTCATTCTCGAGCTCCAGCAAAACGGCCTTGTCTAAAATACCAGATAAAGGGCTACCCCCATAGGGACGCCAGAAGTTTGTAAGAAAATAGCATCACGGAAAGCAAAGTAATTTGTTTCCGCAATAATATTCAAGGCTGAAGTGATTGCGTCGATAGTGGGGATTTTACATTGGTGACTATGAAGTTTTTTGGCAGTAATATCAATAGCAATGTTAACAGGGATACTAGGGAAAAGGGAAACGACATTAAAAGTATGGAGAGTACTATTAGGATTAAATTTAGTTTTAAAAAGTAAATTGATGAAATTTTCAGTAGAGCTGATGGAAAAACTATGATTACTAAAATACGGTTTTAAGAAATGGGCAAGTGATTTCTCTAAGAAATAAGTAGGTCCTGTACATTTAGAAACAATTTGGCGCATGGGGTGATTTAATTTGTGAAGTTTTATTTGACCAAAAATTTTAGGGAGTTGATGTGAAAAATGGCAGTTTTAATATTGGGAGGAAGATCTATGCATTTTTTAAGTTTTGCGATTCTAGTGTTAATCAACGTAATCAGGAATTTTTTTTTTGACCTGGCTGCAATCCATCTTGTCCATACACTTCTGCATTGAATTAACATGTCTGTTTTACTGTAAAGAACAAGTTGCTTGGTCTTGTCAGCAGATAAAATAACAAGATCGGGGTTGGATTTAGTTTTTTAAGTTCCTCCATTTCAGTGTTTATCAAGTAATATTTATTATTTAATAATTTATATAATAATTTTCAAGTAATATCAAAACTAGAATGCCTATTTTTACTTTTAAGTTTTTTATCTTTTTGAAAGGCAGAGATAGACCGATATAAAACAAAACGGTCACAATCTTTATGGCCTTGAGCCACATTAAGAAGAGCGTCTTCCACAGGGGTATTAAATTAATAAAACTGGGATTAACACAAGGATATGCAAATTTTGGGCCTCTCTCAAGAGCTTTACGCTGATTAGAGGAAATATCAAAGGAGGTACAATTTACGAACGGAAAAGGTAAAGGCTTTTTTAACTGAGGAAACATTTTAGATTTTAAAGCGAGAATTTCTAAACGGGAATATTTAAACACAGGGTGAAGAGAAGGAGGAGCATTACTCACAGGAACAGCTTGATCGAAAGCAGAGTCAGAAGAGGGTAAGGGCGAAGGAATTTTACGGGGATACCGTTTTAAATGGTTCGTCCAACTAGAAATTTTTTTAGTATGCTTTATTTCTAAATCATTACGGACTTGGATTACGCGAGTATAAATATACTTGCAAAAGGAATCCACAAGGGTAGGATGTGCACTAGCAACAAACTCACTGTACCAGAAATAGCAGGATCGTTCACAAAAGCTAATAACAATGCGGACTTTACGAATAGGGGTACAAAGTAATTTAAATTCAGCGCACCGGATAATATGCACTTCAGAGGAACTAGAAACAGATTTTTTAATATAGCAAGAAGGGAGAATAATATGAAACTTTTTACAATGCAGTAACAGTTTATGACGACAAAGCAATTTTGTAATTTAAGTTTTAATTTAAATAGCTTATTGCATGAAATGTATCGGTAAGATTGCATGATATCAGATATTGACAAGATAAAATTACAAATGCAAAGCAAACAAACACAAGTACAAAGTGTCAGAATAAGCAAATTTTACAGTAAACAATCAATAAGGATAAAATACTATAAAATTAAATGGATAAAACAGATAAAAGGGGAAAGGAATAATTAAAAACACAGCACAAAGTCAAATGTGCAAAATTTAATTGAAATTAATTTCAAATGTGAATTGAATACAAAAGTACATGAGTATGTGAGACATGTTTAAAACAATAATTAAACATAAGAAAGTAATTCAAATTCCCTTAAAAGGTCAGAAGCAAAACAGGAACAAATCAAACAGAATAATATAAGTACACTTACGAAAGGTAAGTCGGATGAAAGAATCATGAGAAACGCCACCAAAAAGCATCTAAAAGTTACTGTCATGCAATTTGCACTGTATGCAAACTTTTAACACCAAATTCACTTATAACAGAAAAGTACGTCAGGGAAAACGATATTGGAAATGAAACTCTCCAGTAAATGCACGTAATACAGCGCAGTCAGAGTACTTTTTTCAGCAAATGTACAAGAAACAGCTCAGCAAAAGGTCAAAGGCAACAGAAGAAACTGGACAGAGGTGGCAAAGTGCAAGGACATCCAGTTAGGAAACATGTCAATTCAAAGTGCCAGCAGGTTTTTGTCAAATAGTCTTCAAGATAACAGCATACTTGATTCAAAGTTATTAAGTGCACCAGAATTTTAAATGAATAAATTTCTCCGACAAATTTACCGGTAGACATATTCACAGATGACAGTAGACACTCACGTCAATTGCTGGGAAGTATAAAAAAGTCAAACATCAGCAAAGTGTATTAAGAAGTACACGTCATCCTTCATATAAGCCGAAGTACGTTCAAAAACATTTTCTCACAGGATCCAAAAGGATAGGGGAACATTAATCAAAAACAGCAACACAGAAAACTTGATTCCGAAAACCATGCAACTCATGCAATAAGACTAAAAGGTTTTAAACAGGATATGCTGAAAAATCTTAAAAGGAAATGTCGGTGGTCTCACAACATAAAAACCGAAACAGTAGAGTAGTAAAAAACAGTGTATGGGTCAAATAATCAAGATTGGCACCACGTCTGCATACAATAGACAAAACCAAGAACAAAACGTCTTTAAAAAACGAAAAGTCCTTTATTTAACATCCTAAAAGACGTACAAAAATTGTTAAAAACAGCCAGAGCACTTTTGGACGTATATATGCCCTTCATCAGTGGCTACATGAGTAGTAAAAGCATGGAATGTTTATATATATAGAGACCATTTTAAAACAAATTTGCATAAAATATAAAATGGTAAATGAACTTACTAAAATAATACAAGAAATATACACTGAAATTACACAATAAGTTTTAACGCTTACGAATTTTAACTATTACAAGAAAAAAACTAATACAAATTTTAGAAAAACATCAAGCATGATATTCCTGAGAATGACGTCACAAAAAACTTTTAAGAGATTTGAATTGCATAGAGTCAAGAATGAGTCGCTAAGCATAACTTAAAATTCGAACAGGATCAAAATTACAATTTGATTCACGGTAAATATAAATAAACAGGGATTCATAAAGAAGAATACTACATAGATTGTTACAACGAACGAAAAGGAAAGTTTTTTCAAAAACGGGAAGAAATTTATCATTAGCCACATATTGAGCAAGAGCCGTAGAAAGTTTACCAGATTTGACATCGCGAGCATGTTCTGCTAAACGGATGTCAACAGTACGTTTTGTACTACCAATGTAAAATTTATAGTCACCAGCAGGGGATAGCAGGGGAACGGCATACACCCCAGCAAAGCTTTTAAAGTCATCAAAATTTCCAAGTTTATCGGATTGAATATGATTAAATAAAGTGGTAATATTAGAGTGAGCGGGTTTGAAACCAAATTCATGGCAGAAATTAATAAAAGGACGGAAAATCCTAGGATGGTAAGGAACACTAGATTTATGGACTAAACGATCTTTAATAGCAACAAGTTTAGTATCAACTTGAGTGAATTTAAGACGAACGCGCGTGGGCGAAGAACTTATGAATAACTTCAAAAGAATAAGCAGCCTCATGACCAAGTTTAAAAATAAAATTAATTTCATCAGTTAAAGCGGGGATAGAAGAGCAAACATTAAATTGCCGATTAAAATACACGTTCTTAAATAATCTTCTTTTAACGCGTATTTTAATCGTGCATTTAATGTTTGCTCTTCTATCCCCACTTTAACTGATGAAATTAATTTTATTTTTAAACTTGGCCATGAGGCTGCTTATTCTTTTGAATTTATACATAGGATCTTCGTCCATGTGTTCGTCTTAAATGCACTCAAGTTGATACTAAACTTGTTGCTATTAAAGATCGTTTAGTCCATAAATCTAGTGTTCCTTACCATCCTAGGATTTTCTGTCCTTTTATTAATTTCTGCCATGAATTTGGTTTCAAACCCGCTCTTTCTAATATTACCACTTTATTTAATCGTATTCGATCCGATAAAGTTGAAAATTTTGATGACTTTAAAAGCTTTGCTGGGGTGTATGTCGTTCCCCTTTTATCCCCTACTGGTGATTATAAATTTTACATTAGTACAGTACAGGATCTATTATCCGGTATTCTTGGGACTTCAGGCATTCTGGATAAGGGGCTTTTCCGTAATTCAGAACACTTTTTCTAAAACTTACACGAATGGTCTCAAATGTTATTACAGAAAATTATAATTCATTTTAAAAACATAAATGTATTAAAAAAAGCTTTTTTACAATCTATATGGGTTAACTAAAATGCAAATTACATGTAATTATAGTATCAAATTTAGTGATTAAGAAAAATTTTGAAAGAAAAAAATGTCTGAAAAAAGTTGATTATTCAGGGTAGTTATTAGAAGTCTTTTTTTTTTTTTTTAAACATTTCAACTAAAGTGTGCCCTCACCATATTCATCTAATATTTTGGCAGAAGCACCTTTGTTCATATGTTTCAAAACATTTTAAAGTACTTTTAATAAAATTAAGATGAGAAGGATGTTCATTTTTAACTGAAATGAGATATTCAACTATATGTGCAAATATATCAAATTCTATTTTATGCTCTTCAAATGTATTCTAATAAGCCTTATAATTCTAAATGCCTGAATAAATAAAAAAATTTTAATTTCGTTATCCTAAACATATATCTCATTTCCACCAACAATATGTTTAAAAGATAATATCCCAGCATAAAAAGCACAAAAAATATAAAAATATTAGTGGATGGAAGCAGATTGAAAAAATGGAAAATATTTAAAAATAAAACGAAATATACCGGCGATCGTGTTTAAATAAAAAAATTTCGTGATATTGCTAAACTGTCTTCTATAAATTACTAATTAATAAATGTAACATAGAATTTTTTGCTAGGGTCAATTTTCGGTTCAAAATAGCCATTTTCATCCAAATAATAGGATTGAATTGAAAATGATTTTGATCTTGGAATTCCATCAACGTTTTTTAAAATATTGAAGATGTGTATATTTCCTCGGAGATGAAAAAAAAATGGATTTTCCCGAGAAAATGACAAGTTTATTGCTTAGGCTAAGTATTTAAAGAGATCAATGAGAAGGCCCTGAATGACATTTTATAGCCGCTATACTTTTCTCTGCATTTCGGCAAAAGTTAACTCTCATTAATTTCGGGAATTCCTTACTTAAACGTACTTTCTATCCTCTCGTAATTGCGCTGATGACTCTTTTTTTTCATCTTTTCCAATAAATGTTTATTAAATTGTGCAAAATTGTGTGAATTCTGCACGGCATATCGTGTTTGAAGAACGTAGGATTTCTTTAGCGATATCGGGATATTTCTAGCGAAAAAGTTGGAATACTTTTACCCAAAATCAAAGTCCCGGAACAAAGAGCAGAAAAGAAAATGTAACGAATTCGGGAAAATTGAAACGTTTGTGCCTAGTGTGCTCTGCCCTATACACCCAGAAAAAAATGAAACGCCATTAAAAAAGCATTTTACCGCGACTTGTCTGTAACTAACTCCTGTATTATACTATACAGGAGTTAGTTACGGACAAGTCGCGGCTCCTATATACTATACAAGATGTTGTCGAATATAATAATAATAAAAATTTAATTTCGGCAATGCATGCATGGAAAATAGATTCGACTCGAACGAGATAGTTGAGTCTCGTTTAGCAGAGACACGCAATAAAAACCTCCAATGAAAATTTTCATTTGTAAATTGAAGACAGATGAAACATGTTAAGTAGAAATTAATTTCACTTTATTTGTGAAATAAAGCATATTTAGGCAATTTTACAATACTTTTGTAAAAATCCATGCCAAAACGTAAACAAGACTATATACATGAAGCTCAAAAGCTTGTAAAGATTGAGTTGGTTCTAGAACTTCCTTAAAGCATTTAATGTAGTATATAATAAAACGTATACTACCATGATAACGTGCGTATTTCTCCGAAGCCACCACCGCTGGTATCACACTTGGCAGGAAAGATTCAATTACTTGATGCACCGATACACTATGACTTCATACTATTCACCGTTAATTAACATCGTGAACAACTACATGTATCAAAAATGCCATCACAGAGCAGAACTTACAAGTCTGTGTTATAAAAGAACACATCCAACTTAAGCTAACATATCAAACATGTCGACTAAGAACAAAGTTCATCTTATCGTCGTAGTATGTTAGCGATAGCCTGCTAACATTGTCCTAACAGATCGTCGTAACAGTCCACGCAACTGAACTGCAAACTAAATGAGCGAACAGCTTAAACTAAATGCTGAACATCAGCTGAGCTGAACTGAACCGAACCGAACTAAATGCTTCAAGAAAGTTCCATCTTATATACCCGATACTGGGCCGTTACGGAAACGCCCCCGGATATGCAAATGAGATGCGTACGCATTGGGAATCCGATTTGCATGACTCCTCACATGATGGAAAAACGTCACGGTTCAGTGGCAGCTCAAGTCAAGTGGAGGCCCCCAGCTGTAAAAATTTTGGAGCCCTCAAACTCAAGTTTGAAATAGAAGTTGTAAGAAAACTTTCATAAACTTATTAACAAAAAAGAAAAGTAATGAAAAAGTTCATACCGTTACACATTAAATTAATTTATTTAAAAAATATTTTTCCATGAATTTCCGTCTTGCTTTATTTCTTGCAAAATCATCAATTATTTTGGCAGTGTCAATGCGGTTTAAAATTTCCTGCTCTATATACAAAATGGCCAAGTTATTTAGTCTTTCTTCTCCAATTGTATTCCTTAAATAATTTTTTACTCTCTTTAAAACAGAAAATGATCTTTCTCCGTACGCATTAGATACGGGAATTGTTAGAAAAATCTTCAATAATATTTCAATATTCGGAAATGTGCAAGACATTTCTTTGGCGGCTCGATAGATGTGATATCTATCGACACCACTATCACACAAGAAATCTAAAATGTCTGGATTGTCTGGTGTGGTTTTTATGCTGTCCTCGTTTTCTTTTAGAAATATTAAGAAATGGTCCAATTCATCTTATAAAGTACAAACATCAATGTCATTTTTGTACATATCCTTCAACATTTTTAACGCTTTCTTTCTTTCTTCTGTTGACAATTTCCAATCAAAAAATATACGAAAAGGCTCTAGAACAACTTTATACTTCTGAGCTCTTTGAGATAGTTGTGCCGCAATGTTATCACATATGACATAAAATGAATTGACTTTAAAATCTCTAATTGTGAATTCATGTCCGACTTCTTTGTTTTCATCAAAAAACACGTTTCTCTTTCGTCATCTGTGAGTTTGTTCATCTTCCACACTAAATGATAGCCCAGATAAATCAGTTGCCTCTTTTTCAACTTTTTCATTTCCTTCTCGGAAATTATTGATAAAATTTTCTAATGACTTCAGTAGGATAGATCCTTTGAATAGTTCGCACTCTACTGATTGCAATGATTTACTAGTAGCATTTATTCTTTGCAAAATAGTATTCCAAATCACTGTCATTAGGGCGGTTTCATATTTGTCCATTTTCTTCAGAAGTGAAGTCGCCTCCACTATCGTAACTTGTTTTTCTTCTTTTGCATTACAAATTTCATTTAAAGCCTCTTTTATATAGGCGAATCCAAGTTTTATAGCTAATACAGCGTCTGCTCTTGCTGACCATCTTGTATCAGAAACTCTTTTCAGTGAGACGGATTGTTTATCTTTACACATTTCTAGTTTACTCGTTAAAATTTTCCAGCGATGAGTTGATTCAGAGAAAAATGTTAATAACTTCTGCACAAACATAAAATATTGAACTGCAGAGCTACAACTTTCTGCAGCGAAATTTCCAATTAAATTTAAAGAATGGTTAGCACATGGAATAAAAACCGCACTTGGACTATGTTCTTTAATGTGTGCCTGCAAACCTGAGTACTTTCCTGACATATTTGAAGCATTATCAAAAGATTGTCCTCGACAGTTTTTAATATCCACTCCTAATTTTGTTAAAGTTTCCAAAACTTCTTGTTCCAAGTATGAAGAGTTGTGTTTATCTATAGGAATGAATCCCACAAATCTTTCCTTTATATTACCAGAGGATGAAACATATCTTATCACAAAAGTAAGTTGGTCGACATGAGAAAAACGGGAGTGGAGTCAACAATTATACTATAATAAGTCGCAGATTTGGTTTCCTCAATTATTTCAGCTCTTACTTGATTGCCAATAAGGCCTACAAATTCGTCACATATATTGTGAGATAAATAGCTCACACATTTCCTCGTCCTTGGTTGGCATATTTTTGTAGATGTAATTTCAAGAACTCATCGTATTCGCTTAGGTATTCCAAGCAGGTTAAATAATTTCCTTTCCTATTGGAATCTTTGCCCTCATCGTGACCTCTAAATCCTAATCCTAAGCAACTCAATAATTTTATTGTTGACACAATTATTTTCAACACTTCTCTCCAGTAACATTGTTCTTTTTCCTTTTCCCGTAATAGTTGAGTATCAATTCTATTGAATTTGGTTGATCTTTTGTACAAAGTACACATGGCTGACATGTGCTCTTTTGAAACTTCGTGGTCCGATAAAATAACAGTAATTGATCTCCAATTTTGCAAACCAGTTATTAATTTAGATTTTGATTTTGAAAAGAGCTTGCAAGGGTAGCAATAAACACTGTTGCTTGTTTCTGAAAATATATCAGCCAAGTTCTCTTTTCCATAATTCCATTTGATTTCTTTCTGTAAAAATGATTATAAGAAAGTCCTCTGTAATAAACTTCATCTCTGTCTTTATACACTGATTTCAAATTCTCTATATTCCCGATATTTTTTGGTTTGTGTTTAAGAATATGGTCAATAATAGCATCTGAAAAAATTGTTGGCCATAAAGCTATATCATTTATTTCTTCGATGTCTATATTCAAGAGTTTGCCTGGACTATCTCTATCTTCTGCACCTTCACACTTTCTTTTATCAGTAGCATTTTCAACCTCTTGATGCTCAACTTGTTCTTTTTTCTCTACTTCACTTATAGGCCTGTGTGGTTCAGAAGAAGTTTCGAACGCAGACAATTTATCTGAAGTAGATGTTGATGGCAACTCTGTCTCTGAATTTACTCTTAAAAACTTATGCAATGCATTTTTTTGGCTGTCAACAATTTCCAGGTTTTTCTTAATTTTTTTTCGCTTTTCTGCCCCACTTTGATGTTTCTTCATTTTTTCCTGTGAAAAAAAAAGTTGTTTTAATTTTTTGTAAAAAAATTGAATGCTGCGAAATTCGGGGCCCTATGGTATCCCGGGGGTCCCATGCGGCCGCTTAGTCCGCTTACCGTTAAACCCGCCACTGGGTTCACGCCGGTGAACGGAAAGAGTCGTTCATAAGAAATTTGCATGAACGCCCGTTCACGGGAAACGTGAATCGCAATGTTTGCATTCGACTTTTCCAATACAGGAGACTTATCCGAAACTAGTGAAGAATGGAATGACGCGTCTCGCCGTCAATGTGACGGTCTCGCCCGTGCCGGATCATCACCTCTGAGAGCTACTATCGGGGGGTGACGGCTGGATGCATCCGCTTAGGAAATTTTTGGGAAAAACGGTGCTATTTCGGATGTTTTCCGGAAAAGAATAATTGTGGAACTTCTCGGAAAAAACATGATCCACGGAATTGTCGCGAACGTTTTGGTATACTCGACAGAGAAGACAAAGTTTTGAAATCAAACACATTTATTAAACATGAAATAACAAGGCAGTTGATCGAAAACAGTGGAGTACAAGCATTTCTCGCAATAACTCAGAGTTACACTCGGTAGGGTGACCATTAAGAACACCCCTGGAGGAAGAGGAACCAAGAGAATACACATATTTTCTGATACATAAAATAAACACAATATTCCTCATATTATACTTGACATTTATATATCACATTTGTATACTTTGAACATATACGACATTTTCATATAACATCATCAATGACTTGATACTCACGAGGATTTGACAATTAACACTCTATTCGTTAGGTGGAAGACTAAATATATATAAAACTTTACCTCGTCTCTTTTAAATATAACATTTACAATTCTGTACCATGGGAAAGGATATCAGGATGGACTCTCGGCATAAACTCATCGAGATTCTTGCGCAGAACAAAATCCATAATGGTCGGGAAACTTGATTACACAACATCATGCTGGCGGAATTCGACATCTTGGTTGGTTACGGAGATTGGTTGATTCGTACCTTAGGACACAAGGAGGAGTCAGGCAAATACAAATCGCTGTAAAATGAGCTTTCCCTCTTGCCCTATTAGCGATTCAAGCCGACCAGTGAAAGAACCATTTTCTCTTTTCACAAGACTCATTATTCCATTACTACCAGGCTGATTCATTTAAAAACACGAGTGACTCATCTCTGAACCGAGCCAAACGACTCTACGCACAACTTGTCGAACTATGTTACATATTTTAATTACATCCTTCCACTTTCAAAATTAATCCACCTTTTCTTAAAATTCGCGATCATACGCGAATCAAACACACACGTCTACATTTCTCCACGACTCCTTCCACACTGTTTCCCAAAATCCTTTTTCAAACGCGCGCGTGCGCAAAACCTGCAAGTTCCCAACTAGCGACTGAGAAGCGAAAATACAAAACTATTACTATTTTTCTGGAACATAAACACTTTTGCGATTTTAGAGTTCACTTCCCTTAAAAGTCAATGTAATTGAAAACATGTAGAAAAGACATCTATATTTCGAAATTGACACTTTCAATCACACAGAAATAAAACAATACTTTAATATACAATTTTAACACAGAGGTGTGAAAGCCTTATCACACTCCTTCGGGGCCCGGGAGAAAAATTTCCTGCAAAGCGGGGAATTTTTCCACACAATACTAGGAAAATACCTGCATTAAGTTCCCAATGACATATGTTCCATTGAGAGGAATTTAGTGTAAATTTTGAGCGATGTACATGTACACCAAAGAAAAAAAACAAAAACAAACAAGATCATGACCAGCATAATAACCAAAATCCAAGAGTGGCCTAAAGTTTGACTCGTGAGTCAAAAAAAAATAAGTCTCAATACAAGCATAGACCTTTACAAGACAACACCAAATTAACAAGACACAAATGATGAAATTGCCCCTTTTAAAATTTAAACACTAATACATTTTCTGGTGAGTACCACAGAGACATGAAAATTTAATTTACTCAACTCACAAAAAGTTTAACTAAATAAAAAGTTTTCTTTCTTCAAAAATTTTACAATTAAAATTCTATAAATTTACTTTTCACAGAAATCAATTTATTAACTATTATCCAACCTTGCCAACAAATTACTTTAAAGGACATTTAAAAAAATTACTAATTTAGAAAATGAGACAAATTTTCAAACCAAGAATGTTGATCAGGCACCCAGGCAAGAAACAAGTCCATTAGAAAGTTGCAAACCTAGAGGTGGCGGTACCCCCAACCAATAAGTCAACAAACACCAAATGACAAAAAAAAATTTCTAAAATTTACTAGACCTTTAAATTAAAAAAAAATCATTCACACATTCATAAAATAAAACAGAGATAAAAATTATCAGTTATCCTTAAAAGTCCTTACCAAAACTCTAATCCATCAAGTACTTAATTATCTTAAAATTACTTTAAAACATTACTGCTTATCATTAAAGTAAAGCAAAAAAAATTATTATTTAAGTATTTAGAATTTTAAAACACTACTTCAACCTGATTAACATGGCACTCACATTCAGAAAGCTGCACTGGCACAGAACTTGCAGTACAGAACATTCAGCTGACTGACACATAAAGCAAATTACACAGAAGTTCAGAAATATTGGATCCATTTTAACATAGCATACAGTTTTGCAAAACATTTTGTGAAACAATTGAAAATATAATATTATGAAACATAATTGTCCATCTCACAACAATATCAGTCTTTTTTTTGAAAATGTGAGAATTTCATAATTTAAACATTTTACTTTACTTTTTTGAGCCAATTGCTCTCTTGACATATTGCCTTAATTGACAAGTAACTTTAATGAATAAATTGGCCTCTTGGGCGCAAGTCATACTTGTGTGAATTAGGAACATTTTGAGTTTTAACCCTATTTTGATGGTTTAGAAAGTATCTACTTTTAAATTGTCTTGTTTCTTGAGTTGAAGAATTATCAATGTTATCATTATATGTGCTAGAAATCAATTCACTACGTCTAGGAGGTAAAGGAGTTAATCTATTAACGTGGACCAATTGCTGATTACATGGATTGTTTTTGTGTTGAATGACAAAGTTAACTTCAGTTGTTTGCTTGATAACTTCAAAAGGACCATGATTTAAAGAACTGAGTTTTTTTGATTGGCCTGGCCGAATATGAGGTGTGTAAAGATAGACCAGATCACCAACTTTAATCTTAGGCATTTTAGCAGATTTATGTTGTTGAAGTTGTTGTGATTCCTGAGCTTCCTCAAGGTTTTTCTTAACAGTTACAAAGGTCTTTTTTAAGCGAACCTGTAAGTCATCTGAATAATCATGAGTAGATTTGTAAACTGGATATTTTACACCTGTTAAAAGAGCATCAGGTAGCACAGGGTCTCGACCAAAGACAAGATGTGCTGGGGACTCGCCTGTTGAGGCATGGACTGACGTTCTATGAGCCATTAAAGCAAATTGAATCATCCGATCCCAATCGCCCTTATCAGAATAGACCAGATTCTTTAAGGATCTAACTAACGTACCGTTCAGTCTTTCGACTAGCCCGTCTGACTGGGGATGGTACGCTGAAGTATTATGTTTTTTTATGCCTAATTTCTTGTATAGATTGTTGGCAGCTTCAGAAATGAAGTTACTACCTTGATCCGTAATTAAGTGAGCAGGAATTCCATGAATACTTATAAATCTCTCTAAACAAGCAAGAATATCCTCCGTTTTAACTGTAGCAAGTGGATAAGCCTCTGGCCATCTAGTGAAGTAATCTGTAATGACAAGAATGTACTTCATCCCAGAATTCGAGATAGGTAGTGGGCCGACTACATCCATAGCCACACGTTCAAAAGGATAAGTTGTAATAGGAAATTTCTGTATTGGAGCCTTGTTGTTACGAAAACCTCTGTTTTGTACACAAGTTGTGCACGACTTCACATAATTTTCAGTCTGAGCATGCATGTCTGGCCAATAATAGTTAACTGAAATTTTTGCCAGAGTTCTTTGAAAACCACAATGTGCAGCAACAGGAGAATCATGGCAAAGCCATAGAATTTCTGAGACTAAGTCTTGAGGAATAACTACTCTCTCATTATATTGCTGTCTCTGCTTTGGATTTTTGTGTATGCAATGTAACATATCATTTTTCATGAAAAATGAAAGTTTTTGTGGGTATGGTTTTACACCTTTTTCCAGAAGATTTTTGATTTTTATACATCTAGGATCTTTCAATTGACCAATAGCTATCCTAGTTACCAGAGAAGCTTCCACAGTAGTCTGTACTTGATCTTGAGAATTTTCAACGATTGCATTTATGTTTTCACTACTATCATTATTCTGTACCACTACTCTTCCAGAAATTTTCGTAGGGACAGATTCTACAATACTTTTAGGAACAGTTTGTTTCTGAGTGTTTTTAGATTTCTTTGAAGAAGACTCATCAATACATCTCGAAAAATAGTCCGCTACAACATTATGTTTCCCCGGTTTATGAATGATTTCATAATCAAAAGCCTGCAATGAAACGATCCAGCGAGCTATGCGCGAAGTAGGATCTCTTAATTTGAAAATGAACGATAAGGATGCTTGATCACAGTAAATTTTGAAATGTTTGCCTAGGAGATAGTGCTTAAATTGCTGGGTAGCCCAAACCACAGCCAAAGCTTCTTTCTCGACTACACTGTAATTCACTTCAGCACCTTGTAATTTTCGACTAGCAAAGGAAACTGGGTGAGATAACCCATTTTCATCCAATTGCGAAAGAACTGATCCCAAAGCGTAATTAGAGGCATCTGTATGCAAAGTAAAGGGCAAATTAAAATTTGGTAATTTTAAAATTGGTTCTTGAATAAGCTTGTTCTTAAGTATTTCAAAAGCTTCCTGAGCCTCCTGACTCCACACAAACTTTTTCTGCTTTGATTTTAAAAGATTAGTTAGTGGAAGAGTAATCTTTGCATAGTCTGGTACAAACTTCCTATAAAAGCCTGTCAAACCCAAAAATTGTCTGATATTCTTGACACAGGTGGGTACTTTAAATTTTTGCACTAAATCAATGTTATGAGGGTCTGGCTGAACTTTTCCCTCAGACACTCTGAAACCTAAGTACTTTATTGTCTTTCTGAAAAAGAAGCATTTTGATGGCTTTAACTTAAGACCATGTTGAGATAATTTAATAAAAACTTCTTCTAATTTCATCATGTGTTCTTCAAAAGTTTTTGATGAGATGATAACATCATCTATGTATATTCCTGATAACCCTGCCAGTACAAGAGACATTAATCTCTGAAAAGACGCTGGTGCGTTTTTTAGACCAAAAGGGGTCCTACACCATTCGTAGTGACCGGTGGGCGTGGAAAAAGCTGTTTTGTGTTAAGTCCAAAGTTGAGAAAAATGTAGCACCTGCTAAATTATCAATCAATTCACTAATGTTAGGAATTGGAAAATTTTCTGTAATAGTAAGTTTGTTTAACTTGCGAAAATCACAACATAATCTATAAGAACCATCCGGTTTCCTTACAAACAGTACTGGCGTATTGTAAGGTGAAAAACTAGGTTTAATTATTTTAGCTTCTAATAATTCTGTGACTTGTCTATTGAGTTCCCCTTGTAAATGATGTGGAACTTTATATGGTTTCTGATAAACAGGAACAGATGTTTCCAAATTTATCTCATGTAATATGGTTTTACAACCAGACAACTCAGCAACATTCTTTGCAAAAACTTGTCTATATTTATTCAACAAAGTTGATAATTTATGTTTTTGATCTTTTTGGAGATGACTCAGGTCAAAATCTCCTCCCCAACTTTCAAAAGGCTCCAAAGGTTCACTGGAGTCCAACTCTCCCTCACTCACTACATTAACTTCAACCTCCTCAGACACCTGAATTTCCTGAACATGAGCCACTTTTCTACCCTTATTCAAATGATAAGGTTTTTCCTCTGGGTTAGCAACACGAACCCAAATAATTCCATCCTTAGGAGCTCTATATACAGCTCTAGCAATGAAGATGTGGTCATTTTTCTCTGATTCCAGAAGCAAGGTGGAATTTTCCGGAAACCCTTCTGAAAGTTTGATTTTAATAAATGATTCAGATAAAGGAGGAATTATACATTTTTGTGAATTTTTCACAATAATTGGCTCTTTAATTTTTGTATTTAGAGTTTCTTTTACTCTACATAAGTTATTAACAGTTTTAATGTTTAAGTTCTTATGCTGTGCCACTTCTTCAGTACCACCTCTAACATGATTTTGCTTTTCCCCCATATGCAAAGTAACATTCTGTGCATTTACTACCAAATCTCTAAAAGATTTGCTTCCATTTTCCAAATCGTTAATATGTACCTCTTCACTACCCAAATGTGGCACTACATTATTTTCCGAAAAATTTCTGCTCACATACTCTTCCCGAATGACCTGAGACTCATTCACTACCGGTGCTAGATCTGCTTTGCATTTGGCACATGCATTCGTATGGAACTCTTTCGGTTTACAGTCCTCTACCACACGAACATTTTTTCCACTACTCATCTGCGAGTCAGGCACAGCAATACGCTTTGCGACACTACTTAGGTTTGAGTCTGCAATTTCCGACTCATTTGCCGGTTCATGATTTGAAATCGAAAGTAAATTATTCGTACATTGATAACCAACAAAAGGAATGGAAGAGTTTGAAAACTTAAAACAGAAGTGATTATAATCTATAATAGCATTATGTTTATGTAAAAACTTGTTACCAAGGATTACATTATATGAAATAGGAGCTGGTGATTTTAACACAAAAAATTCGGTAGGGAATCTTTCTTTTCCCAAATTTAGCGAAATAGTGGCTAAACATTCAACTTTAGTATCTTGTGAACTAAAGCTACGCAAAATTGTTGGTTTGTATGTTAGCAACATATGTGCAATGGGTACAGTATTTAAAGCTTCCTCATACACTAAATTAATTGAACTACCCGTATCAATCAATATTGACACTTCACTGCTCACTAATTTTCCTTTTATAATAGAAGAAGATGACAAAGAATTTGTAATATTATGACAAATATTATTTTCCTCAAAATGTGATGTTTGCCTATCAAAAGTTTTTCTATTATTATAATTGTGCATGGGATATCTACTCTGATTCCCAGAAGAATGATTTTTGGAATTTTGCAAAGATTTATATGACTCCTTATTTTTATAATTTTGCGTTCCTTGCTTTCTATACTTCCACTCATTTGCAGACATTTGCCCTCTGTGTCTTTCACCCTGGTGATACCTAGTTCCAGGACTGGTATAAATTTTCCTACATTTTATACCGTACACATCTCTTTTTTGAAAAACATTTTTCCAACACTGTTCTTGAACGTGACCTAATTTACCACATTTGTCACACTTTGGACGCGGTGAACGCTTTTCGTTAACTTTATCTGAATTAAACTTAAATTTTTCTATTTTACCCCTAAGAAATTCAATGACCCTTTCCTGTTCTAACACTTTTCTTTTTAAATCTGACATACTTTCACTTTGATCTGGTGTGAGAACATATTTTTCTGGTGTGAGAACACCTTTTTTTGTAAGTACCGGATTAGTCAAGTACATAGCATTATTTTCATTTAAAATAGATTCCTCAAGAACTGCAAGTTTTCTAGCCGAAATAAAAACCTCTAGGGTTTTGTGACAACACCAATCTTTTTAGTTCCGGATATAAACCATTAATAAATGAAGTTTTTAAAAGTGTTTGCCTGATTTTATTCTCACTTTCGGAATCTACATCTTCCGGAACAACCTTAAATGAAGCAGCTTCGATTCTCATCGAAAACTGTTTAACCGACTCATTTGGTCTCTGTGTAAAGTTCACGAGTGAAATTATGTTTTTAGTAACATTTTCGGTCACTTCAAAATGATCTTTCAAAATGTGAATAATTTCCTGCAAATTTTTACAATTTCTGTGCTTTGGATTCTCTTCAATCAATCTATTTGCTTCCCCCTCTAAATTCAATCTCAAACAAACTAATTTGTCACACTCACTCCAGTTTGCATGAGTGGCTACTAAATTTAACTTTTCCAAAAACTGTGACAACGAAAGCTCTGAATTTCCCGAGAATTTTGGAATATGATGTGCGAACTTAGGTGTGAAAATATGGAATGATTTTAACATGTTATCATTTACCGATGAAGCACTGTTTTGATTTGGCAAAGTGCCAGAAGAAGAATTCAGACATACCGGCGATTTATCTGATATATTTTCCTCATTAGATTTAGCTTTGTGGCTAACATTTTTAACTTTACTTCTAGAATTAACAGTATCCGACTCAGTAGCAATATCAAGCGACAAATTCAAGGAGGAATTTAATTTTTTACTTGAATTTTTACTCATCTTACCGACATTTACTTTTTTGTTTCTAGTAATTGGAGCCATTTTTCATAACAATCAAATATACTCGTATAGTTTAACACAATATGCAATTGCAATGTTCTTAAACAGTATTTACAATAAAACCAGTTTTTATCAAATCAAATGACATAAATATGCAAACAAATCAATTTTTTTTATCAAATGGCACATATCAAATTCCAAGAACACTCGTTTTTGAGAATACCGAAAACAGAACATGGAACTCTGTTTACTTAAGAAAACACTCATTTTAGCACAACGGTAATTTTTAACCTTCAAAATTTCAATTCTTAAGAAAATTTTTAAAAATTTTAATTCTCTCAGCTCTTCCCCACTCACCGAGAAAAGTAACGGCACCAATTCTGTCGCGAACGTTTTGGTATACTCGACAGAGAAGACAAAGTTTTGAAATCAAACACATTTATTAAACATGAAATAACAAGGCAGTTGATCGAAAACAGTGGAGTACAAGCATTTCTCGCAATAACTCAGAGTTACACTCGGTAGGGTGACCATTAAGAACACCCCTGGAGGAAGAGGAACCAAGAGAATACACATATTTTCTGATACATAAAATAAACACAATATTCCTCATATTATACTTGACATTTATATATCACATTTGTATACTTTGAACATATACGACATTTTCATATAACATCATCAATGACTTGATACTCACGAGGATTTGACAATTAACACTCTATTCGTTAGGTGGAAGACTAAATATATATAAAACTTTACCTCGTCTCTTTTAAATATAACATTTACAATTCTGTACCATGGGAAAGGATATCAGGATGGACTCTCGGCATAAACTCATCGAGATTCTTGCGCAGAACAAAATCCATAATGGTCGGGAAACTTGATTACACAACATCATGCTGGCGGAATTCGACATCTTGGTTGGTTACGGAGATTGGTTGATTCGTACCTTAGGACACAAGGAGGAGTCAGGCAAATACAAATCGCTGTAAAATGAGCTTTCCCTCTTGCCCTATTAGCGATTCAAGCCGACCAGTGAAAGAACCATTTTCTCTTTTCACAAGACTCATTATTCCATTACTACCAGGCTGATTCATTTAAAAACACGAGTGACTCATCTCTGAACCGAGCCAAACGACTCTACGCACAACTTGTCGAACTATGTTACATATTTTAATTACATCCTTCCACTTTCAAAATTAATCCACCTTTTCTTAAAATTCGCGATCATACGCGAATCAAACACACACGTCTACATTTCTCCACGACTCCTTCCACACTGTTTCCCAAAATCCTTTTTCAAACGCGCGCGTGCGCAAAACCTGCAAGTTCCCAACTAGCGACTGAGAAGCGAAAATACAAAACTATTACTATTTTTCTGGAACATAAACACTTTTGCGATTTTAGAGTTCACTTCCCTTAAAAGTCAATGTAATTGAAAACATGTAGAAAAGACATTTATATTTCGAAATTGACACTTTCAATCACACAGAAATAAAACAATACTTTAATATACAATTTTAACACAGAGGTGTGAAAGCCTTATCACAGAATATTTTCATTCGTTATCGCGAGAATTCCTCATGTTTGTTTTCAAAATTTAAGAAGAATCAGTGGCGGCAAGTGCGCGCGGCATATTTTTTTTTCTGCACGGGAATTTTGAATTTCGTGCGCGGTTTGAGTGTCCTATTTCAAACCCTCTAAAATAGTAGGCTTCAATGATTTTTTTTTTATTGATATTGCTAATTAAAGCAAAAAAGCATTTGGCGGGATTTAAAAAAAAAAATTGCTATTTGGCGCAATGTTTAGCAAATAATCACTTGTTGGTGCAGAATTTGACATTATTTTGCCGTTTTCCTGTTTTGGGAGAGTCCGGATATTGGAACGCCGGATAGGAGGTCGCGTACTGTAGTAAAAAACGTACTGTTGGCATCCGTTTAGCAGAACATACTCGCGATGTCAAATCTGGTAAACTTTCTATGGCTCTTGCTCAATATGTGGCTAATGATAAATTTCTTCCCGTTTTTGAAAAAACTTTCCTTCTAGTTCGTTGTAACAATCCACGTAGTATTTTTTTTATGAATCCCTCTTTATTTATATTTACCGTGAATCTCAATTTGTAATTTTGATCCTGTTCAAATTTTAAGTTATGCTTGGCGACTCATTCTCGACTCTGCAATGCAAATCTCTTAAACGTTTTTTGTGACGTCATTCTCAGGAATATCATGCTTGACGTTTTTCTAAAATTTGTATTAGTTTTTTTCTTGTAATAGTTAAAATTCGTAAGCGTTAAAACTTATTGTGGAATTTCAGTGTATATTTCTTGTATTATTTTAGTAAGTTCATTTACCATTTTATATTTTATGCAAATTTGTTTTAAAATGGTCTCTCTATATATATAAACATTCCATGCTTTTACTACTCATGTAGCCACTGATGAAGGGCGTATATACGTCCGAAAGCGCTCTGGCTTTTTTTGAGAATTTTTGTACGTCTTTTAGGATGTTAAATAAAGGACTTTTCGTTTTTTAAAGACGTTTTGTTCTTGGGTTTGTCTGTTGTATGCAGACGTGGTGCCAATCTTGATTTTGCTAATACTGTTTCATCTAATTCCATTGAAGGAAATTCTTTGCAAAACTGAGAAAATTGTTCAGACGTCAACAATTTTGTAGTTGAAATGTGCCTAGTGAATTTAAATCGTTCCTTTGCCTGGACACAAACTATGTCACAAACTTATTTAGCCATAATGGTTAGATCTTCATTTCGTTTTGGCTTTTTAACTTCAGTTTATTCTCTTAATGTTGCTGATGGGGATAAAGTGATTCGATCCCTTATTAAAGAAATTACATGATAGAATACTTTAACGCAAAAAGTGGAAGAGTTTGCATTAGATATTTGAAGTTAATCATACAGCAGGTCAACGTGTGGTATGATACAGTGGAAGAATGAAATCCAAGAGAGGAAAATTTGGTTAATCAGCATACGTAGAAGTCCCGAAGTTGCCTGGACTATAGTAACATTATTTGACATCTGCAGTTCTTCAAAGTATTCTTTATTTTCATAAACAGTATTGATGACCCTAGAATTAAAATTCCATCTAGTGTTGGAACCTCGTGGGATTCTTTTGCAAGTCTAGCCCAGAAAGGTGTGGTGATCATGAGAAAAAAGTTGGTATTGCGTTTAAGCTACTAAAAAAATATATGCATTTGTGATTTTTGAAATGAGACGTCAGAATACTTGGTGGTCTGTAGCAATTTATGATTGAGATTTTTCTGTTTTTGTACTTTATGTTCACTCTTTGGATTTCGACTTTTGAGTCAGAGTCCATAAGGGTCACATTTGTCGCTGATATATCTTCTTTGATCATGATTAAAATTCGGCTTTCTCTGCTTGAAAATATGTCTGACGCAGCATATCCTCTTTGGATCTTGTGCCATTAAAATCAACCAACCAACTCTGCTTGAAAAAGGTCTGTCTTTTCTGTATATTTCATATCCTTTTCATTTTACTGGTTAGTTAGGTTTCAGCCACGTTTCTTGGAGTGTTATGATATCTGGATTTATTTTGTCGGCAAGTATTTGGAGGAAGACTAAATTTGAGTTTATATGTCTGCAATTCCACTGTAGTATTTTTGAAATGCTGCTTTTTCCCTAATTAAATTCAGCTGATGTGCTTAACAATGAATAAAGTGAGTATTACTGGAAGTTTCTTTAATTATGGTTTGTAATCCACACTTTTCACTACTTATTATAGCAGCACTGTCATTTTAAGTTTCAGCTACAAGCTTCTCAGTCATCTTTCAATACCACATCCAGCTGTTTCAAAATATACCATGACAAACCCTTTGAATCTTCTGATTGGGGGTTGTTTCTGCTATGACAACTGGAAATTTTACATGACTGATTTCATCAATTATTTCAGTTCGGTATACTTCCAAAATACAATACAATAACTCGTTTTGAATTGTCTTGGGAGTTTCCTTTAAACATAGAGCCTGTTTCAAAATGTGATTTTAAATTTCCATTAAGCTTGCCAGCAAATTCTAGTAGTCACCGAAAAACTCCGGGGTTAGCAGATTTAGAACTTTCGTTGTGGCTATGTAATCAGGGTGGCGACAGAACCGGGAAATCAGGGAATTCTCAGGGAAAAATGATTTTCTGGAAATATCAGGGAAAACTCAGGGAAATTTGCTTCATATCAGGGAAAATTCGCGAGTCGCCAATCCTCAAATCCTTGTGAAAATATCTGAATGGGAATTTTCCTTTTTCTTTGTCCTTCCGCGAAACTGCCCTCTTTATGTGGAAGTGTTAAACTTTATTCTGATTGGCTGTTGATCAGATGACATCATAAAGTTTAAAATTCCCACTCACCACATCCAAGGTAACTATATCCTAAAATAGGTTGATTTTAGCGATGCGCTCGCTGTCATTGGCTACTGATCATGACGTCACCATCGAGTAAGTCAAAGCCAAGCCGCAACGGCAAAGCCCAAGAATCGCTTATTTTAAATATCCCAACTTCTTGTCACACATCTCTTACAAAATATTTTGACAAAATTAAAATCTCATTAGAAATTTCATCACCACAACCAAAATTGGGCCCGTTATTTGAGCCCTTATTGCTTCTTTTATTTAAAATAAATTGCTTGTAGTCCAATATTTCCGCAAAAAATTATTATTTGAATATAGACTACGCATCAGTGGCGAAGGGTTGCAATATTATTAGTCATTGGTTGACCCAATAGATTCGGGCCCTCAGGGGTTCACTTCTTTAGTGAATACGGGTGTTGCAATCCCGAGGTACCTTAGCAATCCTTTTATTTCCTTTTTTCTGTCTCTCTCTTTTATTTCCCTCCTCTTTTTATTTGTCTATTCTCCTTTCACCTTCTTTTTTCTTTTGTTCTCCTTTTGTGTTTTGTGTTTCTAGTCCCTCTCAGCTGCTGGTGTCATCAATGCCGAGCCCTTAGTAAACATCACATCTGCTCTATGGGCCCTAGTACCACTCTTCGGCCTCTGCCGTAAGGTACACCGTTTGGGCTCGGGAATGGGTTCATGTGGGTGTGATGCGAAAGGGGTAGAGCTGCGTGCATCAGTAGTTTTGCTTTCGAGAAACGTTTGCAGTAAACGGTTCCAGAGGTGAGTCCCTTGGTTGCGTTGGTTGGATGGTGGAGAGTGTTTCATATCAAGAAATCCCCCTTGGATCCTTGCTGGTCCATGGGCCCTGTGCACCAGGTGCACGTTATGGCCCGCTCTCCATCATCTGGCTTTGCGAATGACTCCGGCGGTTACACTTGGCACGTTAGAAAAGTGTGGGGAGACGGAGTCTGGCGGGGGCTCCGATCGATCTGGAAGTAAACCGTGGTTTTTTATTAGTGGTTACAAGCATGGAGAATTCGAGAATGCTTTTGGCCTCGGGTTCTTCATGCTATTCAAGTGAAAATTCTATTGCTTCCTTGCCTTCCAAGGCAGGAGATCTTAATTGGGCGGATAGAGTAGATGCGTCTAGCGTTTCCGTATCCTTGGGACATAAAACTAATGATAGGATTATGAACGTAAATACAGATACTTTACAAAGAATTAATGAACTGGATAATCATAAAATGACTACAACTGAAGCAAAGTTTTTCATTATGAAAAGAATAGACGAATCTTTTAATAACGTTTCACCCTTTTTGATTCAAAAAGGAATACTCGGTACTGTTGGGGAAGTCGAAACAATAAAAAAGCTCAGATCTGGTGACTTGTTAGTTAAAGTTTTCTCTACCGCTCAAGCTACAAATATACTTTTAATGAAAATCCTCGCAAATATTCCTGTGTCCGTGACTGCTCATAGTACATTGAACTTCTCTCGTGGGGTTATATCCGAACCAGACCTTATATATGTACCTGAAACTGAAATCCTTGACAATCTTAAAGACCAAAAAGTTAGCTCTGTGCGACGAATCACTGTTAGACGAGATGGAACAATGTTTCCAACAAAACATATTATACTGACTTTTGACACTCCAGTCTTACCTAAACATTTAAAAGTAGCTTACCTCAGATGCCAAGTACGTCCATATGTGCCAAACCCATTAAGATGCTTCAACTGTCAGAGATTTGGACATCCAAAAACTTCCTGTCGTGCTCCTAAAGTGGTGTGTGCACGCTGTGCAGAACACGGACATGACAGTGAGGGATGTACATCTACTCCAAAATGTGTCAATTGCGAGGCTGATCATCCATCTTATGCCCGCTCATGTCCAAAATGGGTTTTTGAGAAAGAAATCCAAACTTTAAAAACATCCAGTAATATTACTTACCCGGAAGCACGTAAACTAATTGAAGCAAGAACACCAAAAATAGGAATATCATACTCATCTGTTGTCAGAAACAGACAAACAAAATCTGCTAGCATACAAACTGAATTTTCATCAGTAGGCACACAAACCGAACCTGACTTAAACTTCATGCAAATAATCCATAACCAACAAACTAACGAAACAAAACCTATCCCTTCTGCAAACACTGCTGTTTCAAGTACTAAACAAAAGCAAAAAACTTCAATCCCATTAGCCAATTTCAGACCTGCTTTCACACAACAAAAAACTGCAGTAGTAAGTACCAGTGGGAAAAAAGGAGTCAATACTTTAGAAGAGAAAACAAAGTCACACAAAAAACATAAATTAAAGAATACCAAAGACAGTCCTTTGGAAAAAATATCATTCAAGAAAACAAACATACAAGAAAATCATAGCCAAAATGATGACGAAGTACAACTGTGTGCTTCCGAGGATGAAGGGATGATAACAGATGTGTCATCCTCTTCCTCTTCGTCTACTGGGAAAAAAGAGACCACCTCCCATCGGTCCAAGAAAAAAACCTGAATATGGCTTTTTTACTATCTTGGAATTGCCGAGGGTTGCAGAACAAGTCGGTGGATATCAAGAATTTAATTAATACTTTCCATCCTATTTGTATTTCCCCTCAGGGGTTCACTTCTTTAGTGAATACGGGTGTTGCAATCCCGAGGTACCTTAGCAATCTTTTTTCTTTCCTTTTTTCTGTCTCTCTCTTTCATTTCCCTCCTCTTTTTATTTGTCTATTCTCCTTTCACCTTCTTTTTTCTTTTGTTCCCCTTTTGTGTTTTGTGTTTCTAGTCCCTCTCAGCTGCTGGTGTCATCAATGCCGAGCCCTTAGTAAACATCACATCTGCTCTATGGGCCCTAGTACCACTCTTCGGCCTCTGCCGTAAGGTACACCGTTTGGGCTCGGGAATGGGTTCATGTGGGTGTGATGCGAAAGGGGTAGAGCTGCGTGCATCAGTAGTTTTGTTTTCGAGAAACGTTTGCAGTAAACGGTTCCAGAGGTGAGTCCCTTGGTTGCGTTGGTTGGATGGTGGAGAGTGTTTCATATCCAGAAATCCCCCTTGGATCCTTGCTGGTCCATGGGCCCTGTGCACCAGGTGCACGTTATGGCCCGCTCTCCATCATCTGGCTTTGCAAATGACTCCGGCGGTTACACTTGGCACGTTAGAAAAGTGTGGGGAGACGGAGTCTGGCGGGGGCTCCGATCGATCTGGAAGTAAACCGTGGTTTTTTATTAGTGGTTACAAGCATGGAGAATTCGAGAATGCTTTTGGCCTCGGGTTCTTCATGCTATTCAAGTGAAAATTCTATTGCTTCCTTGCCTTCCAAGGCAGGAGATCTTAATTGGGCGGATAGAGTAGATGCCTCTAGCGTTTCCGTATCCTTGGGACATAAAACTAATGATAGGATTATGAACGTAAATACAGATACTTTACAAAGAATTAATGAACTGGATAATCATAAAATGACTACAACTGAAGCAAAGTTTTTCATTATGAAAAGAATAGACGGATCTTTTAATAACGTTTCACCCTTTTTGATTCATAAAGGAATACTCGGTACTGTTGGGGAAGTCGAAACAATAAAAAAGCTCAGATCTGGTGACTTGTTAGTTAAAGTTTTCTCTACCGCTCAAGCTAAAAATATACTTTTAATGAAAATCCTCGCAAATATTCCTGTGTCCGTGACTGCTCATAGTACATTGAACTTCTCTCGTGGGGTTATATCCGAACCAGACCTTATATATGTACCTGAAACTGAAATCCTTAATAATCTTAAAGACCAAAAAGTTAGCTCTGTGCGACGAATCACTGTTAGACGAGATGGAACAATGTTTCCAACAAAACATATTATACTGACTTTTGACACTCCAGTCTTACCTAAACATTTAAAAGTAGCTTACCTCAGATGCCAAGTACGTCCATATGTACCAAACCCATTAAGATGCTTCAACTGTCAGAGATTTGGACATCCAAAAACTTCCTGTCGTGCTCCTAAAGTGGTGTGTGCACGCTGTGCAGAACACGGACATGACAGTGAGGGATGTACATCTACTCCAAAATGTGTAAATTGCGAGGCTGATCATCCATCTTATGCCCGCTCATGTCCAAAATGGGTTTTTGAGAAAGAAATCCAAACTTTAAAAACATCCAGTAATATTACTTACCCGGAAGCACGTAAACTAATTGAAGCAAGAACACCAAAAATAGGAATATCATACTCATCTGTTGTCAGAAACAGACAAACAAAATCTGCTAGCATACAAACTGAATTTTCATCAGTAGGCACACAAACCGAACCTGACTTAAACTTGATCTTGGAGTTGCTTTGTTAGTCTCACAAGACTACCCTTCTTCCGTATTACAACTCGCCACAAATCTACAAACTGTTGCTGTTCGGATCCATGTAAATAGATTGATTACAGTATGCTGTATTTACTTACCACCAAATGATCACATAAGTTCTAGAGAACTTGATAATTTGATTCGCCAACTTCCTGCACCATTTGTGATACTCGGTGACTTTAATGGCCACAATCCCCTTTGGGGAAGTCGAGACACAAATTGCAGAGGACAACAAATTGAGCAATGTGTCAGTGATCACAGCTTATGCATTTTTAACAATAATGAATTCACCTATTTTCACCAACCTAGTAAGACTTTTCACAGTATTGACCTTGCCATCTGTTCACCCTCTCTCTTTCCTTACTGGAACTTTACAGTTGATAAAGATCTTCACAATAGTGACCACTACCCTATCATTCTCTCTAACAGTCAATTCAGATCAACTATAAAACAATCTCAATACATATTTTCAAAAGCTGATTGGGCGAAGTTTACTTCCCTAGCCCTGATCACTGATGAAGCTGTTCAAAAAGCACTGACATTGATACAGCTGTAGAAAATGTGACAGGTGTTCTTATAGAGGCTGCTGATGCTGCAATTCCAAAACGTACAGGTAATATATCTAAGCATCGCTTCCCTTGGTGGAATGAGGAATGTCGTGAGGCTTATAAAAAGCAAAAGAAAGCTTGGTCAATTTTCAGGAAGTCTCCTACCACTGAAAACCTAACTGCATTTAAACATGCAAAAGCTTTAGGTCGCAGGATACGCAGAAGAAGGCAGAAAGAGTCATGGGAAAAATCATGGGATGATCATTATGATCGACTGTATGACCACAGACCTTCATGCATTCCTATTTTTGGCAAGCGGATACGCAATATAGTAGAAACTACCCCTTTAGTAGAGCTTTATGTTCGAAAAACAAAGTTTTTTGAAACACCTCCATGGTATGTTAACAATTTCACCTTTCTCAACCCTTTTTGTAATTTTACGAAGACTAACACCATTCCGTCTATTTATGTGCAATTGTTTGCTGAACATAGGAATCTGTATAAGGAGTTTATTCCTGTTTTTACAGATGGTTCCAAAGCAGGAGAACCCTCAGGGGTTCACTTCTTTAGTGAATACGGGTGTTGCAATCCCGAGGTACCTTAGCTACTTTACCTCGGTGACTTTAATGGCCACAATCCCCTTTGGGGAAGTCGAGACACAAATTGCAGAGGACAACAAATTGAGCAATGTGTCAGTGATCACTGCTTATGCATTTTTAACAATAATGAATTCACCTATTTTCACCAACCTAGTAAGACTTTTCACAGTATTGACCTTGCCATCTGTTCACCCTCTCTCTTTCCTTACTGGAACTTTACAGTTGATAAAGATCTTCACAATAGTGACCACTACCCTATCATTCTCTCTAACAGTCAATTCAGATCAACTATAAAACAATCTCAATACATATTTTCAAAAGCTGATTGGGCGAAGTTTACTTCCCTAGCCCTGATCACTGATGAAGCTGTTCAAAGCACTGACATTGATACAGCTGTAGAAAATGTGACAGGTGTTCTTATAGAGGCTGCTGATGCTGCAATTCCAAAACGTACAGGTAATATATCTAAGCATCGCTTCCCTTGGTGGAATGAGGAATGTCGTGAGGCTTATAAAAAGCAAAAGAAAGCTTGGTCAATTTTCAGGAAGTCTCCTACCACTGAAAACCTAACTGCATTTAAACATGCAAAAGCTTTTGGTCGCAGGATACGCAGAAGAAGGCAGAAAGAGTCATGGGAAAAATCATGGGATGATCATTATGATCGACTGTATGACCACAGACCTTCATGCATTCCTATTTTTGGCAAGCGGATACGCAATATAGTAGAAACTACCTCTTTAGTAGAGCTTTATGTTCGTAAAACAAAGTTTTTTGAAACCCCTCCATGGTTTGTTAATAATTTCTCCTTTCTCAACCCTTTTTACAATTTTACAAAGACTAACACCAACCCGGCTATTTATGTGCAATTGTTTGGAGAACATAGGAATCTGTATAAAGAGTTTACTCCTGTTTTTACAGATGGTTCCAAAGCAGGAGATTACGTTGGTTTAGCTTATGTTTGCAACAATACTATAAAGTCTTATAAACTACATGCATCTTGCTCTATTTTTACAGCTGAGATTATGGCTATTTACCAGTCCCTAATCTTCATCTCTTATCAAAAGTCCAAAAAACACATTATATATACTGACTCATTGAGTTCATTACAGATGTTATCATCGAAGAGAGCTATGAATTACCACATTGCCTCTGATATCCTTAAGTATGAGCATCGTCTGAAGGGGCAAGGATACCATACTAAATTCTGTTGGGTCCCAGGACATGTTGGCATCAAAGGAAATGAGTTAGCAGACATTGCTGCTAAATCAGCTACTCAAACTTTGAATCTGACTATCCCTTTAACTGACATCAAACAATTTGTTCTCAAAAATATTCATGACAAATGGCAGTCGTCCTGGAATCAGCAATCTGATAATAAGTTGCACGAGATAAAGCCCTTAGTACAAAAATGGACTAGTTTCCAATGTAGGAAACTGGATGTAATTTTAACTCGTTTGCGTATTGGTCACACTCGTTTTACTCACAGGCATTTACTTTTAGGAGAAATTGAACCCCTTTGTAATGTTTGTCAAACCGCAGCGAGTGTAAAACATATTCTAATTACTTGTCCTGAATATAAACAGTTTCGTTTTAAACATTTTAAAACGTATACTTTAACTTTGACGGAATTGATTGGAGAAAATCCTCATTCAGGGATTTTTCCTTTCTTATTTACATCGGTTTTTACCATCATATTTAAATTCACTTCCTATCACCTTTTAGACATTTTTCATCTTGTTTCCATCATTATCCTTCTTGCATTGTCTTGTTTTAGTCATACACTCTTTTAGATTATACACTTGTTTTTATTCTTTACATTTATCTGTATTTAATACCATATGTCTGGCGCAGCTTATCCTCTTTGGATCTTGTGCCAAAAATCCTTAATCAACCAACCAACCAACCCAATAGATTCGCCAAAGGCAAATACGATTGCCTTAAAACTTAGGTTTGCTAACAAACAATTGGAAAAATCCCCCCCCCCCTCCCCCTAAAAAAAAAAAATATGATTTTTTGAAAACACAATCAGTTTTCAATATTTCTCAAAACATAACAAAATTGCTTCCAAACCTCAAAATTAATTGGCCTACTACATTGTTTCAGTGTTGTTCTTTTTCTTCAATTAAAAAAAAATTAATATGAGAATTTCAATACTAAATATTTTATTAATTTCAGGCTCTGAAATTCACCATCAAATTTCTGTATTTACATGTAGACGTTTGCCATTTTTTTTTGTTTTTCTGTTTTGGCGATTAGCTGCTGCTTTTGCTGTTGCTGCGATGTTTAAGTGGCGCATCCTTATGAATGTCCTGGTTCTAGTATATATTTTTAAAAAATTTTCACTCACTTCAGGAAATTTTCCAGCTAATAACTTGCAAAATGACTTAATAACATTTGCTTGTTTTGACAAAGTTGCACCGTGAAAAATAGAAAATATCAACTCAAACTGCTTTATTTTTTCAAGCCACTCTTCTGAAGTGTCACAGCGGGAACCAACGGCATCAAATGTCGCAATGGTTTCCCGCCAGACACGGCTGACCAAGAAAGTCTAACTTTCTCACAGTTTCATACCCAGGTCTGAAACACACCTCCCGTCAGTGGGTGAAACCCAACTGATGACCTGCGAAACAAACCTAACAAATTCCAAAATAAACAGAGAAATACCTTTGCCTTGAAGGTCTCACCATCAGCTGAAAACATAAATTATACACTAATTCAACACAAATAAATACTCTTAATTTCGTTTAAATCTCAATTTATTAAATGCCAAAAAAACAGGAGTTATCACAATTTACAGTTGCTGATTCTCATTCAGCTCAACTACCACTGGACCACACTTTACTAAATCATCGGCTCTTAGCCGGAATTAAATATTCATTTTAATTATACATTAACATTACTATATCTCATAATACTTATTTTAAAAGGTATGGTCAACCAAGGAAGACACTACACTCGAGGAATTAACTAAGAATTCAATTTAACATTATTAAATTAATTTATATTTCTTAGATGTATTAATTCTTAAATGTAATAGATGGAAGCTGAAGTTAAATGATATATATAATTAAATGCTGGCAGCTGAAATCATGGGCGAAGAGTTCTTCGGAGTTAATGCTCAAGTCCAGACGACTGCTCAACGGCACGTCTAAATAACCAAGGCTTACCTCACAAAATTCTTGAAAGGACTCATGGCAGAAAAAGCGCAGGCATCCACTGGCAAATCCCCTCAGGGCAAACATTGCCCCGCTCCAGCAGGAACGGCAGAACCGCAGTTTCCGGCAAGGTACTGGATCAGGCTTACCAAGGGTCCAATATCATAATTTGCTTCATCTGATCCCGGTACACGATCAGAAATATGAGGTTCTTCTCCAATATCCACACGGCGGTCGACAAGGGCAAGGCATGAGCAGGTCCCAGCAGCGGCAACGGTGGCGACTCTCCCAACCCACGACTACGGTAACCCAACCTTAGGGTTGAGCCCGAGCCGAACGTCGGTTCGAAGATGTTTTGAGGGGAGAGAGCCCTGAATCACCATTGACACCACTTTAAGCATTCCGGGTGGATCCAGAACCCGGCCAATTGAAAATCACGGAGGGCTCACATCTTCTCCTTTCCACCATGGATGAGATTTGAATACAAATTTACTTGTATTCAAATCTCATCCATGGTTCAGCCCATCCAACGACAATTCTCAAGGCATGTGCATCTGCCACGTGAAATCAAGAACGAAGACATCTGTCTCCGCCAGCAAACAAGTGCGACTTTAAACTAACGGTCGTTGTTCCTTGAGTGTGTGACAGAATATTATTATACGAAATGAAAATGCCACAAATTCTGCACAGAATTAAATACATTTAAAAATGATAAAATATATATACAATGACAAGAGGGTTCCGGGTCACAATTTAAATAAGTATGAATATAAAGGTTTAAGAAATAATGTAATTTTACACTTTAAACACAAGTGACGAATTCCGTCACGACAGAAGGAACGAGGAGGCCACCTTTAGACAATGCCTCAATCCATCCATTATTTAATGTAGTCCCTGCATTTTGCATTATTTGCCTTGTTGGTGTTGCAAGAGATTTATCTAACAATTGTCCACTGCATGCAACATATCCAGCCAAGTAACGTAATCCTTCAGCTGAACATTCTGATGGTACTGACTAGGACAATTGAACAGGAAGTTCTCCTAATGTGACATCAAACATCTCCTCATCACCATCAACCATCGCCAATACTTTATTCATATCAGGAAGCAATCCTATGAACAGTTCAGAAGTCATATAATTTTGGCGATCTTGTTCCTGTAACACTGGGGATGAATTTGACAAACAAGTCTGATACATTTACACCTATAATTAAAAGACATAATCGGTTTTTAAAATCAACTGGTAGTAGATGATGATTGAGATGTCCAACACCTCTTATTTGTGAAAACAAATTTTCAAGGCAATCTTGATTCAGTCGAGAAGTCAGAATATTTTTAATGTTCAGTGATTTTTTCAAATCATTATATAACCCGAGCACAGACCTTATTGTTATCATAAATCCATTTTGAAAAGGTAATAAGTTCTTTCGTAAACCTACTCTCATCCCTTTACACACATCATAAAAATTAAGAAGAATTCGTTCTTGAACTTCCATCTGCAAACCAAAGGCTCTGGCTACAGAGTTGTGTTCATTGTGAGGGAACCCTTGAATTTAAAATATCAAAAGCGTCATTGACAAGGCTAAAAAAATTGAATGCATCCATTTTATCTGGCAATAAATATTTTATTGCTTTTGCTGTGTGGTTAGAAAATAATTGATCTCAGAACCAGACCTCATTTTTGACTCTGAAGAAGAAATTTTGACAAACAACCTAAGACAACAGAAAATATGTGGCATCCGCCGCATAAATATATGAAGAGAGGGAAAATTTATCCCAACACAACATCTGATATTAACTTTGGAGACACGAATTCTCCTCCAAACATTTAATGCAGCATATCTAAAATGTTCAGTAAGACCATACATTCCAAACCCCCTAAGATGCTCACTTGTCAATAGATTCCTTAGTTGACATGGATTCCTTAGTCACACATGGTCATGTAATCTAAGCTCTAATGCAGAACTATCCAAATAGTGGCACACAAACAAGGATAATGATTAGATAACATATTTACAATTAATTAAATTACTAAAATTTATTTTAAAATGAGCAAATATTAATTTGAGGGGGAGGGGGGATCTCAGTCAAAAATTTTTTGGAACTTTTACGTTCGTCTAGTACGTTCCTGTCATTGAATTTAACTAATGGACTCATCCAAAATCACGTGACCCAAATGCCTTTTCATTGGAGTCGAACAGTATAATTACATATATATGTACACACACAAGTACACTTTATGACAGAAGGCATTGGCCATATAGTAGAAATGTAATGTACACAATCAAGTTAGGTTGTCTCGAAATATAGCTCTGGTAACATTTCGCAGCTTACCACAGAGAACCAATACACACAGTTTGGGAAAGTGATTCTATTACACCGAAATACTATTTTTAGTTACAGACTAAGAAAAAGAAACACACTTGCAATAACTTGCCACATTTGATAAGTTATAACACTAGAATCATGCAATTTAACCAACAAAATGATTGCAACTCTATTATTAAAGCATATTAAAACATTTCAATATGTTTAAAAAAAAAATTGTCATGAAGGAATTCAAAACAATGAAACAGAATACTATTGAGGGATATTTCTTAAGTACATGAAAGACACCTACAATACATAAATTATTTATCAATAATAATACAATTTTATGCATTGTAGGGTCGATAAAACTTGATAGATTGTAAATTGAATTTTGTTTTAGTGTTTTATTTTGCACATTTGTGATAGTTTATAAAACTTGAAAATTTCAAGCACACACTTAAGTTTGCTTAATATATCGATGCGCTTTTAGCATTCTAAATAATATTTAATATTTCTTAACGAATCAGCATAAAGTGAAATCCCAACAGTTGACAACATACATGTGCATCATTACTTTAAAGAAGAAACAATTCTTAGTTTCCTCTTAATAAATCAAGTGACGATAAAAATAAATAATAATTACCTGAAATAAAGTGATTTTCACATACTCTTAGCCATTGTTTCTTATTTTTATTAAGGTCAACTCTTTTGATGACCGATAGCCACTTCTCCCGACGCTCTTCACTAAGACGTCTTTTTGACTCATTTCCTCTAATTAATACAGCAGGGAGTCGTGGTAGCTTGGCGATGTGACATCAGATGAAAAAGCTGTATTTGTATACCAGCCATATTTCCATTCTGGAACTTCACAATTGATAATGATCTCCATAATAGGGATCACTTTCCTATCATCCTTTCTAGCAGTCATGTCAGGTCATCTGCTAAAAAACCATCTCGATACATTTTTGCAAAAGCCAATTGGACACAATATACTCACTTTGCTGAGATTACTACTTGTATTATCCAAAACGGAGATATTGACACTGTGGTTGATAGTTACTCAACTGCTGATAAATGCAGCAGATGATGCTATTCCAAAAATCTCTGTAAAAACAACCAAGTTTCACTTTCCTTGGTGGACTTCTGAATGTATGGTGACTATTAAGCAACAACGCAAGGCTTGGGGTATTTTTCAGCATTATCCTACAATGACCAATTACATAGCTTTCAAGCAAGCAAAAGCAATTGCTAGAAGAGTTCGTCGAAAGTGCCAACGGGAGTCATGGCAAAAGTATGTATCCGAAATAACTTTCTCAACTCCAAGCAAAATCATATGGGAAAGGATTAAAAAGTGTTCTAGATTATATAGAGAACATCCCATATCCATTCTAAATTACAGCAGTTCAACTATTAGTTCCTCGTTAGACATTGCTAATGAAATTGCCAAAGAGTTTACAAATGTCTCTAATGCAACAAACTACCTTAAACCATTTCTAACTCACAAACTCAGGTCGGAAAGTAAACCTATTGTTTTCCCAGAAGTAAATAACCAACAGTACAATTCAGAGTCTACCATGACAGAGTTGATGACAGCTTTATCAAAAACACACAAAACTTGTAGCGGACCAGACAAAATTATTTTTGTCATGCTAAAATACCTTTCTCATGACTCCTTGTTGAACCTCCTGCATCTGTTCATCAGAATCTGGTTCGAACATAAATTTCCTAAATCATGGCAAAGAGCCATCACAATTCCCATCATGAAACCATGTAAGAACCCATTAAGCCCTTTAAGTTATCGACCTATAGCACAAGCTGTGTAAACTGCTTGAAAAAATGGTAAATGCTAGGCTTGTATATTTTTTAGAAGACAATAAAAATTATCGCCACATCAAAGTGGCTTTCAACAAGGTAGATCTACCGCCGACAATCTAATTTCCTTAGAATCAGAAATTAGGACTGCCTTTCCTAGGCAAAACCATTTAGTTTCCATATTTTTTGATATAGACAAAGCCTATGATGGAACATGGTGCTATAGTATTATTAAGGACCTATTTGATTTTAATTTAAAGGGTAATCTTCCCATTTTTATCCAAAACTTTTTAGATTTTAGGACATTCCCAGTTCGCATTGGCTCAGTTCTCTCTCACACATATGTACAAGAAGGAGTGCCACAAGGAAGTGTACTGAGTGTGACACTTTTTAATATCAAAGTCAACAGTATTTTAAACCAATTACCATTGTCAGTTCATAAAACCATGTATGTTGATGATCTGCAAGTTTCCTATCAAGCACATGATATGCGTTCAGTTGAGTGACAATGTCAAGCTGCTGTTAATTGTATCTTGCGATGGGCAAACATAAATGGATTCAGTTTTTCTACTCAAAAGACATGTTGTATTCACTTCACAAGAAAACGTGGCATTCACTTACCCCCAGAAATCTTTATGGGAGACGTTAAGATCACAGTAGCAGATGAAGTAAAATTTCTCGTGATCTGGTTTGATAAGAAACTCACTTTCTTGTCCCACATCCAAAGACTGCGAACGAAATGTGAGAAAGCTCTGAATATCTTAAAAGTTCTTTCAAATACAAAATGGGGTGCAGATCGGATTTCCATGCTTGGAATCTATACAGCTGTTATTCAGTCAAAGCTTGACTATGGATGTTCTGTGTACGGATCAGCACGAACATCTGTGCTTAAGAAGCTCGATCCAATTCATAATAATGCTCTTCGCATTTGTTCTGGTACCTTCAAAACTTCTCCTATTCAGAGCATATACGTTGAATGTAATGAGACATCACTCTAACTCAGGCAAGAACAGCTCTCACTGAATTATCACTTTAGAGTCATGTCCATGAACTACCATCCTTTGCAAAAGATCATCCTGGATGTGCAGTACGATCGGTTGTATTCAGCCCGACCCTCCTGTATTCCTTCCTTTGGCATGCGAATGCGCAACAGTGTATCATCAACTCCACTAGAAAATCTCAATGTTAGAAAGAGAAAGGCTTGTGAAATACCTCCATGCCAAGTCCCAAATTTCATTTTTCTCAATCCTTTTGATAATTTTTTAAAGAGTACTACACCTGATTCAATTTATGTTCAACTTTTTGCAGAACATAGTGATTTATTTAAGGAGTTCAGTCCTATTTTTACAGATGGCTCCAAAACAGCAGTACATGTCGGATTTGCTTATGTATGTAATAATATAGTTAAGTCTTTTAAACTTCATACCTCATGCTCCATTTTTACTGCAGAAATCACAGCAATTCACCAGTCATTAATTTTCATCACCCATCAAAGGGAAAAAAAATACATCATATATACAGATTCGTTAAGTTCTTTGCAATTACTTTCATCCAGAATCCCCTGCTTCATCTCATTGCCTCAGATATCCTCCAACTTGTGCATCGGCTGAAGGCACGAGGACACCGTATTCAATTTTGTTGGGTTCCGAGTCATGTTGGTATAAAGGGAAACGAATTGGCTGATACGGCTGCAAAAACAGCTGATCATATTCTGAATCATCCCATTCCTTTATCAGATATAAAAAAAACTATTAGTAAAATATTATATGATAAATGGCAACATTCATTGAATCAGCAAACTCAAAATAAATTGTATGAGATAAAGCCTATAATACAAAAGTGGACTAGTTTTCAGTGTAGGAAACTTGATGTTATATTAACTGATTTGCACATTGGTCATACTCGTTTTACTCATAGACACTTACTTTTAGGAGAAATTGAACCCATTTGTAATAGTTGCCAGACCTCAGCAAGTATCAAACATATTTTAATTGAGTGTTCAAAATATAAACAGTTTCGTTTTAAGCATTTTCAGACTATACATTTGGCAGAATTGATTGGAGAAAATCCTCAGTTGGTGCTTTACCCATTCCTATTGGACATTGGTTTTTTCTATCATTTTTAACTTCCCTTTTATAACCTTTTAGCAATTTTTCATTTTGTTTGCATTGTTGTACATGTTCCATAGTCATGGTTTTTTCACACATTATCACTCTTTTAAATTATACACGTGTTTTAATCCATACTAATTTATGTATCTTGGTACCATACGTCTGGCGCAGCATATCCTCTTTGGATCTTGTGCCATTAAACCATAATCAACCAACCAACAATTTACATGTTTTTTTAGTTTAATAAGACACTAAATTTGTTTCTCTGTAAATACTTTACTTAATATATGTTCGACTTCTTCTTTTACTTCACAATTGAATTTGCTTTTATTTTTGTGCAATATCTTCTTTGCTTGCCAAGATTTGTGTGTTGATTCTTTGTTTTTGATTTTTAACTTTAAATTCTCATTTCGCAGTATCCGGTTTCTATGCTCAAGGCATTTTATTTTTTTTTCCAACTCCACCAATTCTTTACCCTTCTGTGTCCCTTCACATTCAGTCCATGTTTCTTTGTCGTATTTCATTTGTTTTGGTGATATGCTAGTAATTGTAGAAAGAGCATGTTTCCTCACTTCTCTGGATACACATCTCGTTCTTCTTTCCGATTTCGTGTTTACAATACAATTTTCTTCGAAATTTTTACTTAAAAAATCGCAGCTATTATTTGTTGGAGTGCTTGGCCTTAGACTAGAACAGGGATGTATCTAGAGAAATGTGAGTGGTGGTTGATTTTCCAGAACAATTATAATTGCAAATATAAAATTTCGAAACGAGCTTCGCATTAATTCGCACACATAAACAGTATTAGTATTGTATACTTTTATATTAAAGAAAAACATTTGATAAAATTGAATATAACTTTTTTTAAATGTAATTATAATACAGTACAACCTCGAAAATCCGGACTCGTCCGGACCATGCCGATTCCGGATTTTCGATTTTTCCGGATTATAGAATTTGAATAAAATTCAGATTTGATATTAACTAAATACACTATAAAGCACTATTTTTAGTAAAAATAATGGCAAAAGTTAAGTTAATCAATTAAAACATATGATTTAATTTAAAAATAGGACAAAAGAAATTTCTAAGAAAAAATATACACATTAATAATTTAGAATGTGTGAACGAAACGAAACGATAAAATTCCATTTTATCATTTCGTTTAAATATTTGAATTAACATTTGTTATTTCATTAATTTTGGTTTATGGGAAAGCAGTTTTCTTTACCCTGTAGATGGACATTACTTCTGCTCGGTTATAATGCTTCTTTGTTCAAGACCTTTAATTGCATGATCGATTTTTTGCATAAGATTATCAATGGGTATTTTTTCTTCTCCACATTTATCGTCACTACTTCGATCTTTTTTTATTTAATATCATATCGCGAATTTCGCCATCATTCAATTTATTTACGATTGGCGCATCATCATCAAAGTGCAGAACTTCCGTTATATCGGCTTTGTCGAGATTTAATGAAGCGCCGGATTTTTAATGCAGTGCCGAGATTTAATAAAGATCGAGGATTAGCACTTTTAACGATATATTTAAAGGTGTAAATGTGTTTAAACCGTTTTCGCTATTAACGAACGAAAAACAAAAAATAAGAACTTAAAAGTTTTATTTATTATCTAGCATCTATATAATGTTATGTTTAAAAAGACTGATGACTCTGAAAAAAGTAAAAACTTTATTAGTAATAGTCAAATATGTAAAAAATATCGCAGTAGTAGATAAAATAAATATCTTTTCCAAGAAAGAAAAATATCTCTCTCAATAATTTTTCTAAATTACGATGAGTCATTACTAGGTTACAGCAGCGCCCGGACGTGGTGGGGCAGGGAAACCGAAGAAAGGAATTTGCTTAGTTCCTAATCGCAAACGCAGCAGACTGTCACCGGTGGCAAGCCGACCCCTTTGAGAGGTCTGTGGGTTAATGACCTTGTTGCTCGGTTCTGTGCGATACGATATTATTTAGTTATTTATTTGCTATTTATAGTATGTAAATATGGCTTTCTAAACAAAAAAGGCAAAATATACAGTCGATTTCAAGCTGACACGTTCGACGAGAACGAAAAAATCGTCAAATATCGGGAGGGGGAGGAGATTCTGAAGACAAAGCAGAATACATTGAAGAATGGAAATCGTACTATGAAATGAACAAAATAAATTTCCGGGAGCGTTAATATGAATTCTCGGGATTTTTAGATTTAATTGAACATCTGTGATAAAATGTTACGATAACGTTTTAAAGTTATATTAAAAATTACATTGTTTCAGAAAAATGTCTTTTTCAATAATGAGAAAAGGAAATTTTGATAATAAAAATTCAGTATTTAAATAACGATGTATATTTTACGCGAAATAATTCATCAGGAGTTGTGACTTGAATAAGGGGAGAAGGGATTAACGCTAACAACGCAATTCACGCTCCAACCACGAGCCTATCTTCGGCCGTCCATCTAAACTTTCGTTTCATTTCCGGGTTCAGAAAGTCGATCGGAAAATACGGTAACATAAATAATCTTATGTATAAAATAAATAATCTTACCCACCCTGTTGTTTTTTAAATCCGCGACTTCGTCAGTCTGGGAAAAAAAACCGAAAATTTGGAAAACGTCCGGATTTTCGAGATTGTACTGTACGTATATTTTTTTGGATGAGTGGTGGTCGGCAATTGAGTGGTGGTCGGAAATTCTGAGTGGTGGAAACCCCGACCACCGCCGACCACTGTAGATACATCCCTGCTAGAAGTATTTAATTTCTGAGATGGAACGGCAGTGAGATTCAATCTACTTGACGGGGGTAATTGTAAAAATTCAGCTCTTAAATCTCTAGCATAGTCCTCCTCCACAAAATGCTCGGAACATACACATGCATTTGAAAAATTCACTTTATCCAATCTTCGGCACTTAATGTAACATTTTTTTTTGCATAGATTCATCTTTAGGGAAACTATGAAAAATAATTCCCATACCTTTAGTGTTGCGATTTGTGTTCTTACATGTAGTAACTGCACAATTCGGCATGATGTTGATGAAATTATTAAGTACTAAATAAAAGTAAAATATCTACACTTGAATGTGTAAAAGAAATCAAACGATGCAAAATAAGATGTAAATCCAAGGTCAATATAAACAAATTAATCAACATCAATGGCGGGAAGAACAGCAAGCAATCGAGAAATTTTGACTCGATGATGACATACATCATGCGCAGATTCCGAAAACAGGTGTAGCGCTGCACATCGCTTTTACCCCCCCCCCCCGGAACCACATGGCGATTAAACTTGAAAAACTGGCGATTAACGAAATCCTGATTACCTGGAAAACTGTGCGATAGTGTAGGATGGCTATTCTATCGTAATTTATTGCATTTGCTGCAGAGGATGAGTGCAATCCAGTATCTAGATTCCTATCTTACCCCTCCCCGCAATCACCGATGTGATTTACAACATTCCGGGGTGTAGCCAAAGAAAGCATCTTTGCCGTGCTCTCTACAATGAGCACGGCAAATAATAATCACGAGTTAAATGGGTTCCTCCATTTTTACATCTGACTCAAATTTAAAAGGATTCCCGAAAGCGGATGCATGAACGGAATTAAAATGATTCGCTAAAATAAAAATGGTGCGTGTGAAACTCGTTCCTGCTATTTCGTGCTTGTGAATTTATTTTTTGGTTAAATATTCATTATAGCATATTTTTCACAATGAAAAATGAAAAGAATTAATCTATATAAACGAGTTTCGGGATTACGCTGCCGCTCGGGGCCGGCACGAATAAAGGATATCACCCTTGGGGATGGGAAATGCTTTTCCTAGCTGAATTGCCGATATTGCAATGTTATGTATTATTGTTCTACTTTAACCTACATATGAAAGGCCCATAAACGACTATATGGAAATAATGAATGTGTGTAGCATTGGCTAAAATAGCACGTTTGAAGGATGCTATCCCGGACATACTTCGTATTAATTTTAAAACTTGATCACGAGAACTTCATAATTTTTAAAATCTCGATGTAAGACAGTTTTTCGCTAGGAGAAATTTCAGATTTCCTTTTACATATTATATCCTGTTTTAAATTATTAATCTCTCATCGACGATGTATGGATTTCTAAAGTGTTTGCTTAGGGATTGAAGTTGTATTTTCAGAAGTGCAAACTGTTAACAATTACAATAAATTCAAAGTTAAATTGGTTCCATTTTCAACCCGCGGGGCCAGGAATAGTTCATAGACCCTTTTCCCGTTGATCGGAAAATTCGAGTATTGCAATAAAATGGCATGTTTCTAGCAATATAAAACACCATGTTTTAAATTCAAAACGTCGAAATATTAAAAAAAATAAAATTTCTTCAAAAGGATAAAGAATTTATTTGTTATGAAATGAAATAAACATATTGGGGAAATTTTAAAATAAGAGTTCAAAACGTCTGTTAATATAACGGGAAAAAAGGCTAAAATATCGCGATCGCGATGATTGAAAAATTAGAGTAAATGCTTAAAATATAAAACAAGAATATTAATTTATTAAAATTTGCCGAAATTCATTTGTAAAACCCTCGAAATTAAAGAAAAATTAGTGGACGGGCTTCTTAAAAATAAGAGGAATAAATAATAGTGAATGCTTCATAAGCTTGGAAAAGTAAAAAATAAAAAGGTCAAGATGAGAAAACTTAAATGAATTTAAAATTGCCTCAAAATGTATTTGAATGCTTTATGATAAATAATTTTTTTTTTTATGATGTATTTGAAAACAAATATTATAAAACGCCTGAAAAGGTCTATAATGAAAATCATTGGCAAGATTTAAAAAAAATGACGAGGTTAAAAAAATTAGAGAATATAAATGTTTAAAATATTTAAACAATGGATAAATGAAAAATTTAAATTTGCAAACCTTTAAGAAATGGAAAAAATGGTAATAGTGACAATAACTTATAGAAAATAATTAGTTTTAGGGGGGGAAAAAAACTTAAAATAAGTTTTGAAAATTTATTAAATGTTAAAAATGAGAAGATAGCAATAATAAATACATGTTAACAATATTACTCATTAATAAATTAAAATATTTCTGTGAATTTGTCTTTGTTACTGTCAAATAATAATAGTACAGGATCTATGATCCGGAATGCTTGGGACTTCAGGCATTCTGGATAAGGGGTTTTACCGTAATTCGGAACACTTTATCTAAAACTTACTGGAGTGGTCTCAAATGTTGTTATAGAAAATTATAATTCATTTTAAAAACATAAATGTATTAAAAAAAGCTTTTTTACAATCTATATGGGTTAACTAAAATGCAAATTACATGTAATTATAGTATCAAATTTAGTGATTAAGAAAGATTTTGAAAGAAAAAAAATGTTTGAAAAAAGTTGATTATTCAGGGTAGTTATTAGAAGTCTTTTTTTTTTTTTAACATTTCAACTAAAGTGGGCCCTCACCATATTCATCTAATATTTTGGCAGAAGCACCTTTGTTCATATGTTTCAAAGTATTTTAAAGTACTTTAACAAAATTAAGATGAGAAGGATGTTCATTTTTAATTAAAATGAGATATTCAACTATGGGTGCAAATATAAAATATATCAAATATAAATATATCAAATTCTAATTTATGCTCTTCAAATGTATTTCTAATAAGCCTTGTAATTCTAAATGTCTGAATAAATAAAAAAATTTTAATTTCGTTATCCTAAACATATATCTTATTTTCACCAACAATATGTTTAAAAGATAATATCCCAGCATAAAAAGCACAAAAAATATATAAATATTAGTGGATGGAAGCAGATTGAAAAAATGGAAAATATTTAAAAATGAAACGAAATATATGGATTTTCCCGAGAAAATGACAAATTTATTGCTTAGATTAAGTATTTAAAGAGATCAATGAGAAGGTCCTGAATGACATTTTATAGCTGCTATACTTTTCTCTACATTTCGGCAAAAGTTAACTTTCATTAATTTCGGGAATTCCTTACTTAAACTTACTTTCTATCCTCTCGTAAATGCGCTGATGACTCTCTTTTTTTTCATCTTTTCCAATAAATGTTTATTAAATTGTGCAAAATAGTGTGAATTCTGCACGGCACATCGCGTTTGAAGAGCGTAGGATTTTTTTAGCGATATCAGGATATTTCTAGCGAAAAAGTTGGAATACTTTTACCAAAAATCAAAGTCCCGGAACAAAGAGCAGAAAAGGAAATGTAACAAATTCGAAAAAATCAAAACCTTTGTGCCTTGTGTGCTCTGCCTTATACACCCAAAAAAAAAATGAAACACCATTAAAAAAGCACCTTGCCGGGACTTGTCCGTAACTAACTTCTGTATTATACTATACAGGAGTTAGTTATGGACAAGTCGCGGCTCCTATATACTATACAGGAGACTTATCCGAAACTAGTGAAGAATGGAATGACGCGTCTCGTCGTAAATGTGACGGGCGGACGCAGCCGCTTAGGAAATTTTTGGGAAAAATGGTGCTACTTCGGATGTTTTCCGGAAAAGAGGAATTATGGAACTTCTCAGAAAAAACATGATCCACGGAAAATTTTCATTCGCTATCGCGAGAATTCCTCGCATTTGTTTTCGAAATTTAAGAAGAATCAGCGGCGGTGAGTGCATGCGGCATTTTTTTCTGCGCGGGAATTTTGAATTTCGTGCGCGGTTTGCGCGTCCTATTTCAAAACCTCTAAAGTAGTAGGTTTCAATGCCTTCTTTTTATTGATATTGCTAATTAAAGCAAAAAAGCATTTGGCAGGATTTTAAACAAAAAATCGCTATTTGGCACAATATATAGCAAATAATCACTTATTGGCGCAGAATTTGGCATTATTTTGCCGTATTCCGGTTTTGGGAGAGTCTGGATATTGGGACGCCGGATAAGAGGTCGCGTACTGTAATAAAATTTGTATTTTGCCAATATCTTAAATGTTCCCCAATTTTTAAAATCCTCCTCTGCTTCAACGTTGAAATAATATATTCTATAAAAGTAGATCCGCTAAGGAGTTTTCTTGCTAACAGACATATAATGATACCTTGATAAAGTACTCATCAGTTCAAGACATGGGAAGAAGGATTGGTTGTTTGGTTTATGTCTACTGTACAATAAATCTATTATAAATAAGTACTAAGTAATAAGAGCAAATTTCTAAATTATTTTAAAACATACATACAATTTAATTTTGCATAACATTAAGCAACTTGAAAAACCATCGCATGATGTAATGTAAAAACACGTTGAAATTACTGAATTATTTTTACTCGCTTTGCCTCTTTACGTGAAAAACTCATCCAATGTTTTCTGCTTCAAAGTTGATACTCTGTTTTTTTATGCTGCTTATCTTATACAATATATATAAATGTTTTATATTTATCTTTTATATTCATTTATACATCTATCAGTTTTTAGTTTGTCGAGTTTATGAGTATGATTGGGAAATTCTTATGCCAACAGATGATTGAAGAAAATCAGGGAATTTCAGGAAAAATACTCTGGAAATCAGGGAAAACTCAGGGAATTTTGTTTTTAAGTTTCTGTAGCCACCCTGGTAATGGTAGTTCAAACTTCCCATAAAACTTAATGCAATCGATTATTTTTGAGAGCTTTACTTTTGAGATTGATTTCTTTTTTTTTGCATTTCCTTGTTGTAATTGACTATGCTTAATCTATATTCTTCGCTTAATTGGGTAGTGATATTTATTTTCCGAAGAATAGCCAAAGCAATGACATTTCTTATGTGTTTCACAGAGCTTTCATACCTTTTCAGTTTTTCAGGAAGGTGATATAAATCCTTGACCCCCGCTTTAGTCCAAGCAGAATCCACACCGTAAAGCAAGCATGGAAAATAAAACAGTGTATTTTTCGTTTCACAACCACATACAGTTGTATTTAGCATAAATGTTTTGATTAAATGTTTCGATTAAGTGACCATTACTTTTAATGCAATTTTTCTCAATCAAAGATAATCCAGAAAAAAAACAATTTTCTGCAAAGATAACATACTCGTCGTTTAATTAACTTCCAAACACACAGGCATTCATTAAACAGTCATTTATTCCAAAAGAAACAAACAAGCAACATAAACAAACAGTTTCTGACTCAAAAACAGGAACTCGAACACGTTCCATACAAATAAAACTCTAGATGGAACTGCATCTGCTTAAGCATGCCATGATCATTATAACAGGCAACCCCTGCCACCCTAAGAATCACTCTGAGCATGTGCACTCAACCTTTTAGTGGAGAAAATGAGCTGTGAGTTTTGTGTCTCGAAAAACTCTTTTCCCACACACCTTGAGAACATTCACATGGAAATTGATATTCCCACTTATGTTGCGGCCGCAAAAATTTGTTTATGAACTTCGACTTACATTCGTTCAGTGCCAAGTGCCAAATCTACGCGATAAAATTATACAAATGTGATGGATAAATAAAAGTATATATTTTGAAATAAATTGCAGGGGGTGTTGTAGCTCTGCAACACTTATTGATGAGCTGCTACTGAACCTGAGTACTGATAATTTTCATGCAAAATACTGCATACAATTTCGCCCCCAAGGAAACTAGGCCTTTCTCAATTAAATCTATCCACTTTAAGTGGAAAAAATGAAAATCATGAATTTCCCATTTCCCAACATGCCCAGATTGCCTGATAATTGTAAACGTCTGGAAAAGACATGGTAGGAATCTATGTTTTACTTAATTATTTTTCCAAAATTGTGAAATTTTACGCAATCGTTAAATATGCTATTTTACTTCTTAAGCTCCACCTTAATCTACATTATACACATTCTAAATATCAAGATAATAAAATTATTATATGCAAATTCTTCATATTCCGTGAGATGAGGATAAAATCCTTGCATTTTTTCACCCCACTAAAAAGATTGTTGACATTTTACAAACAGCATAACTCTATATCCAAATTTTAAACTGTAATTATAAGACACACAGAAAGGATACATACAATGATACACAAATTAATTCATGAAATAATTGCAGGATTGCACACCCAAATCAACAAATAATATGCACTCTAGTTTAAAAACATGCAAACATTTCATACACTCTATTAAAAACATATAAACTATTTAGATAAAAACTCTGTTAACAACATGCAATATTAAAACATCCATAACTGTTAATTTCATGCACTCTGTTAGAAACATGCAAAATTGTTAGATTTTTGAACTCTGTTACAACTATTTAAAAGTTTCACATTTTATGCACTTCAGTCACATACAAATTGGGCTTCATCCACATACAAGAACAGCTCCAGGAATATGTTAAAGGAAGGGTACAACTTTGGGCTCAAGAACTTCTCTGATATACTGGTTGCTGTTGCGATTACTCACAATTCTTATCAGCTGAAATTGTCCAAGATACGTGGATGCAACCATCACTTTACCCCAAAATAAAGCGGGATTTATTAGAAAAGATGACTTGTTGTGAAAGTGCATGCCAGTGTTTATGTTGATGAGCCCATTGTAGCTGCAGGCGTTGATGGTTTTGCGTCAGGGGAATCCTCTACAAACGAATTCTTACACACAGTCCAAGGTCCCCGGCCGTCCAAATAGATGCTCAAGTCCTTGCTGACGAGTCGGATGGTCTGGGTCTTCAACACAGTCCAAGGTCCGGCCATCCAAGCAGTTACTTGAGTCCTTTGGATGAGTCGGATGGTCAGGGTCTTCAACACAGTCCAAGGTGCAACAAACACAGACAAATTTTTGAAGCAGACAATGACACACCTGTAGCAGTGCTCCAACGTTCTGCCAACTGTCGAGATGAAGCTGTAAAATGAAACTGTTGAGATGAAGCTTTACAAACCTGAGTTTATATTTAAAATTTTAGGCAAAACAAATTTTTCATAAAACCTTATTAAATTCGGTTTCTGTAAGGTCCAGTAATCTTCATCAAACTATATTAGTTGGATGTGAAAATCCACATCAGTATACATCAGAAAAGAACATTTATGAATTTTGAATATGTCCATTTGACCTTTAACTTGATCATAGGAAATATGATTGTGTTTTAAATGCAATTTCGTGTTTAAATGAAACTTTTCTTTGCATATTTTAATTTTTTTTTCTCTTTCACTACTGCTGGACATTTTATTTCAAATAAGCTGACTCACAGCAGTCACACATTATCTTTCCGTTAGGTGTGGCACTCAGAAAAAAATAATGCTCATCATAGCATCATTAGCAAAAGGGACACTTGTGTCCATAATTTTTCTTATACAAGACTTGTGTACCCTCACTTGCATCTAAGCACTTTTCCAAATAAAGAGGCAGTGACCCGATCTCACCTCTGAGCTCTCCATATTCTGCTCTTTTGGTCACGTTATAGTGGCACACTCAATTTCTTTTATCACTTGTGTCGAAACTGCCAAATTGTTAATTAAAATAGTTAATCTATGAGGGATATTGATAGTTTTGGGTAATTTTGCATTTAGTTCTTTGCACAGAACAATTATGTCTGAGATATTTTCTGTACTTTCTTGTCTCAGGTGCTGAATCAGTGTCTTCGCTGTCTGATAAGGCACTGAGAATGGCAGCATATGGCTGGTGGTCCTAAAATTAATAAAATAATTACAATCGTGTGGGATTTAAATAAAAAAAATAATTTATAGTGACTGCAATGTGACTTTTACAATGTTAAAAAAATGTTTCAGTAGGTGTAGCCCACTTGCATTGCATCATTTTTATTACATAGAAAGTAAATACTCTTGTAAATGCACAAAATAATTTGTGCTGAATTAATGATTATATGTTTATTAGCATTTTTTTACATTATAAAATCTTATGTGCAATGCTACTAAAATTCAATCATGGAGACACTAAGATCAGTTACATGAGTTCAAAGAGATCATACCATGCTTTGGTTTTCAGAAAGGAACACATTGGAACTTTTGGAGTATATTAATAAAGCATTTAATATTTAAAACCTAATTATGGTTTCTTGCTTTGAGGTAAACTCTTGTAAACAAATTTTTAACCAACATTTTTAACAAATTTTTAAACAAACCTTAAATTTTGGAACCAATTAATGTGAATAATTTGTTTCAAGGTATTTTTAGCTGTGCTATGCCTAATCAATTAAAAACGGTTTGTAAAATTCTACAATACATATGCAGGGTTTTTATTTATCTTAACAATCATTATCAAAAGGTAACTTTGATATTATTTTTACTTTTGGGGCAGAGGCTTTAGTAGTGCACTTATGGCTAAAGTTAATCTTTAGTGCTGCCATTGGAGTACCCTAAAAATAAACAGCTTTATTAAAATACTTTTTAGTTCAAGATACTTCATAATTTAATTTAATAATATTATTGATGAACTATTTATCTTTTTAGATGTCTTATTCCAGGTACAGGACATTGAAGTTCATGATGGATTATGCAGTCCTTTAATTATTGTTTTGATCATCAACAAAAAGCTGCCACATGAGAGCAAACTTCACCCATTCTAAAGAATTTTTTAAAACTAGATTTACATGAAACATATTGAAAGAACATTACAATTAACATTTAAGTGCTTGTGCATTTTGTTGAGCTATCTTTTCAAACTAGAAAGATTGATTCACGATTGAAATTACTTTCCTAATGGAGAATTATATATTAACTACAACTGCTAATATTATTTCACACGATTTTTATCACCGGTAGGACCTTACCGGATCTGGATTACCGGGCAATTTTAATGAGTTTGAATTACTGGGTTGATTTCATAGAATATATATCACCGAGTTGATTTCATAGAATATATATTATCGAGTTGATTTCATAGAATATATATCACAGAGTTGATTTTACATGAATTTGTTTACTGGCACTATTTCACCATCACCGTAAATTTTATTTAATCTCTATTTATAATAAAACAGAGTGTGTGTTTGACGGGAAACACTTCCGGGGTGATCCATTCGGGAATGCTTCTGGAATAATCCACTCCTGAGAATCAAAACAGAAACATTTTACATTTGCCACCTTCTATCAGCTGAAAATATAACTAAAGTTCTTGCAAGTTGAATCAAATAGAAACTGCCTCAATAATATTCTCAAGAATGCTTCTTTTTGATTTGTGATGCTCTTTGAAGCAATTGAAGTAACTTTCATTTTTTTTTCCAAGTTCATCTTCACAGATGATTGCCCTACCAGAGCGGAGAGAGACTATAAACAAACAATGAATGTGATTCTTTTGTCGTGATTCATTCATTGTGTTAATTGGAGTTTCTTTACAGTAACGTTTTTTGATATTCTTATATATTAAGATAAAGACAAACAGAATTGATTTAATTATAATGTTTATTTATTTTCGTATATTTAAATATAATTTATTTTCGTATATTTAAATATTTTCATCAAAAATAAAATACTCAAAATGATATGAGTTTAGGAAATGTTTGATTTTGATGTTGGCAATTGGCAACTATAGTTTGTATTTTCGTTTTTAAGCAGTTTTTTTTTTTATTATTTTTTCGGTAACAATTCTTTACAGTAACGTTTTTTGATATTCTTATATATTAAGATAAAGACAAACAGAATTGATTTAATTACGTTGCATGTTCATGGGTTGTAAGTAAGGGTAATCTTCATATCTTAGTTCAAAATGGTAGAACAGCTAATAAAACTGTGTATCCAGAAGGTCTTTAATATTAATATTAATAACGTGGTATTAAATAACATAAATGATACTTAACATAAATGATTTTTAACATAATTTATTTGATATTTTACAGAAGTTACTCTTCTCTTACTGTACATACATTTTTTACATGCTTTCTAACTTTACTTTAGACACTTCCACAAATATTATGTCGAAAAGGCCCATATTATACTTGATATAATTTATAAATTTTGGCTGCAAAGAACTATGTAATTTTTGAGGAAAGAAGCTGCTGAATGAGGAAATATGCTTATAGCGGAACCCGCCTCATTTAGCGGTGTGTAACAAAAGGGGTAATGCATCCATACCTCAAAAAGGGTGGATGTGGAAATGAGTACAAAGGAGTAGTATTTTCTTCATTTTTAGACTTCAAAACATGTGATCACAATTACAAGATTTAAACACATGATATAAATGTTTAATTGCATTTTTCTTTTTCATATTTTATTTCTTACCCAGTTATGTTCTTATGTTCTTCAAAGATTTTTGATGTTTTTCTTATTTGACTGTGCCCATTTCGCCTAACTACGCCGACCAACTATCGTCTGGTACAGCTATCGGTACCCACCCTAACAGCCACCTGGTTGACCTGCATGGCCTAACCACTTCCATTATCATGCTGAGAGATAGATTTTAAATGAGCAGCATCCCGTTAGGCACCCAGAGCCTACAACTTTGGTAAAAAATCGATATTTGCAGATTTTCTGGTAGCTATACCAGTCGAAAGCTGGTCACCGTAGGTGGCTAGTGAGAAATAAAAATACTTTTGGAACGAAGAAAATAAGAATACAAAAAGCCGATATATTTTTCCTAAGATAAACTTTTTCTTCAATCACCATGCAAACAACATATCAATAAAATACGTGCAAGCATCATACCAACAAAAAATGTATTTTCTATTTTAAAAAAATCCAAGACTTTTACCTACTAACTTCAAAGTAAGCTAATATTCTGCAAAATTATCCAATATAAGCCGTTAGGCACCAAGGGCCAGCCTACAACTTTGGTAAAAAATCGATATTTGCAGATTTTCTGGTAGCTGTACCAGACAAAAGCTGGGCACCGTAGGTGGCTTGTGAGAAATAAAGATACTTTTGGAATGAAGAAAATAAGAATACAAAAAGCCGATATATTTTCCCTAAGATAAACTTTTTCTTCAATCACCATACAAACATCATATCAATAAAATATGTGAAAGCATCATATCAACAAAAAATGTATTTTCTATTTTAAAAATATCTAAGACTTTTACCTACTAACTTCAAAGTAAACTAATATTCTGTAAAATTATCCAATATAAACAATAATTTTCAACTTAAAAAAATTCACAACAAAAGTTTAATAAAGTCTCAGAACTTACATGTTCAGGTGGTTCGTGCTACAAATATTTACAATACATATCACCAAACAGAAGAGAATTGGGTGATATTTCCCAAGATATGGTAACCCATTCTAAAAAGTTTTTTTAGCAAAATTTATTAAAAAGTAATTTTTTATTCACATTATTACCTGATAATAGCGTTTAGCAGAGACTAGTTCAAAAGCAATAAGCTTAACTCTTTAACGTGGAAAAAAAATCGAATGCAATATGATAAAATAAATATTACATATCATGCTGAGAAAATGAGCTTTGACAGATTTCCTTAACATTAAACTGGAAGTCTAGCTAGGCCGTTTTGGTTATAGGAGGTTTCTTTATTTATATGCAGAGATCTGGTCCATAACTGAACCAAAACTGAGAAACCTGCATGATGAAAAACTTCTGCAAAATCTTTATTTTATTTTTGCTTTTAATGTTTAGAAAAGCTCATGGAAAAATGCTTATACCCTCCTAGAAAGTTCACTAAAAATTCCTGGAAATGGGTTATTGCAAAAGAGTATGAACACTATTTAAAGTTTTTAAATTCCTCAAATTTAAATTAACATCAATTGTGATATAATCTTAAACTGAAACTATTATAAATGTGAATTGTTATACAGTAGGTGACCTCCCGACCACACAACATGATACCATAAACCCCCTGGGTTGGTCGTGTGGTCTGGGCCTTCAACAGTAGGTGACCTCGTATCCACACTGCTGGGGACCAGACATTTGTGCAGATTGCAGGATTTTGTGGATTTCAAGGGTCAAAAGAAAAATTACTACTACTTACTTTGTTGAAATAATCATATGAACAGTATGCACATTAAATAAATACACATACATACACACAATAAAAACGGACACATTTTAGTCAAATTTACACAAGAATTTAATCATATACACTAAATGATACACTTTAATGATATGTACTAAATTTGATTTGGTTGGTTGATTATGGCTTTATGGCACAAGATCCAAAGAGGATATGCTGCGCCAGACATATGGTACCAAGATACATAAATTAGTATGGATTAAAACACGTGTATAATTTAAAAGAGTGGGTACTAAATTTGAATCCAGTAAAAATATCTTGTTTACTCTATGTTATTTTATGTTTATCTTGTAATTTGCAAACATTGACACAATGGTTGGTTGTTTCAAAAACTTTAAATTTTTCCTTGTGTAACTTTTGTTGCAGTCTGTATATAGTGTCATTATTTTTTGTAGTGTAATACAACTTTGTGTTTCTAAGAATTTCAGATACTGATCTTCAAATTTTATTCCTTTGTTAAATGTGATTTTTTCTTCTTCACAATTTGATTCTGTATCTGAACCACTTGGTTCAGATTCTGTATTTGCTGATTTCATTATCTAACAATTAAAGATACACAGTGATTAAAGTGAATACAGATAATGATTTCATTATCTGTAATCACTTGTTTACTGGTGGATTTTTCTTTGTCAAACCAATCTTCAATAGCGTCTTAACTTAGAACACTGGATATATTTAAATTTACTTTCTTTGCATAGGAAAGCAATTCTGAAGATTTTTTCTTTGTATCAGTCATTCTAAAACCTTCAAAGTTATTGGTGTCATCCTCATTGCTATAAAAAAATAATGAAGAATGCCATAAATTGTGCCATCCATTCTTTAAAGTCTCTTTCGTAACAGAATTCCATGCTTCAGTGAGCATATATACCGTGTCTTTTAGATCAAACTTTTTTTGAAAAATTTCTTCTCATTGTATAAGATCTGGCTGTGTTCTGGTACCCAAATTAAATTTATTTTCATGCTCTTTGCTTTTCTGTTTATGGCGACTGCGACAGTTTTTGTCATATTGTCTGATATTTTTGTTGCAGTTTTTGATTGCACAGAGTGCTATCTGAGAGGATATAGTTATTTTTTCTCTCTTCGCAAATAAAGCTTGTTGCATAGTAGATGGCTGCCATTTCAGCAATGAAAATAGAATTCATTGGTTGTAGATGGATGGATCTCATTTTTTCTTTCGTGAATATTCCCAGTCCGGTGTTTGTTTCATCCTTTGATCCATCCGTGCTTATCAGGTAGCTTTCTGAGTCTAGGTTTTTCTTCCATTCATCAAATAAAATGGGGATTCAATTTATCTGGTTTTCACATTTTTGGAAATCATGTTTTTCAGTTTCCACTTTTATGTTGTTTTTCCAGAGAGGAAAATTTGTCTTTTCTATCACTAAGTTATTATCTGTTGGGAGAAACTTCTGGAGAATCTTCTAGGCTTTGTTTGAATGTAATGCTATATTTGGCATTTTGGGGATCTTTATGTCTTATGCGGTTTTCTTTTTGCTGTTTAAATTCTTGTTTAAGATATAGTAGTTATACTTTTTCTCCTTGTCTTGTTTTAAATTTTGGGATGTTGCTTGTTGCTTTCCACTCTCAGTACATGGATAGGTGTAATTTTATTTACTCCCAGTGCTAATCTAATGCAGACGTTTTCCAGAGATGTGATTTTTCTTATATTTTCTTTAGTGAGGTAATTTAGCACCTGGCTTCCATAGTCGATAGTGGTGTCATAACGGTACGTTCCGTCATGGTGCGAAAGAACAATACCGCTATGCGAAGAAATGAAATACTGAGATAATAGTACATTGCGACTTACTTTTGCTTCAGAAACAACAACCACAATAACCCAAGAAATTTACTGTCTAGGAGAATTCGTTTCCAGATGGGTGGCAGCAAAGAAGACAAATCAATAGGTCTGGAATGCATGCAAATCTTAAGACAAGAGATTTTTAATTCTAAACTTCAATTTATTAATTATGAACAAATATTATACTCAGCTCTTCAAACACAATCACACATGATATTAATATTACTTAGCTTTATCTTCAAATTACTTATGGTACGATAGAATTATTTCATACTAACAAATAAACAATATTGCACCACAAATGGACCATTTTTAAATTTCTCACCTAAATATAACAAATTTACTTGTTATCAGTGCCAATTAAATCACATTCTTATAATCTTCGGTTCTTCGGAATAAAATTGTTCTGCCCGATAGTAAGCTTAAATTTCTGCACTGTTCATTTATAGCAAAATGTTACCTTCAATATTTGGCTTAATTTATCTTGTTACATGCTTTCTTAAATTTAGAAGGGATATATCTTTGTTAGGCAGGGGCTTGTTCCTGTACTCAAGTCCATAAGACCAAAATTCCTAGTTCGTCGGGCTGGTAGGCCTAAACCTCGGAGTTTCTATTTCACCTAAAATAAAAATAAAAAATATTAGAATTCTGTTAAAAGCATTTTTCGTCAGGAATCTTCCTTGTGGATCTTCCAGGATTAGATATCAAGGCAATCCATAATCCCAACGGCAAAATGGGCCACTGGCCTAATTTTCTTTGTTCGCATAACTCTTCACAGCCAAGCCACATCCATGCGGCACCAAATCTTCAACTGAAAAGCCCCTCTGCAACAGCGGTGAACACTAATATACACTGCCAAAAACTCCTCTCATTGGCTGAGGAGTTTTTGGTTTAAAGGAGAGCCTACGTCATCTCGAGACAGAGAGCAAGGCGACGAAATAATGAACCACAGAAACAACAAATTCACTCTCAAGACAGAACACTGAAATCCCATGTAAGTCTACCTAAACAAAGTTTTTAATATGAAAATGGCTTCGAAAAGAGGAACTTTTCGTGCCGCGCAAACAAAAAGTTCATATCGAACAAAATGTCTATATGACAGTGGGCAGTATTCCTTGTTTTATTATTTGTATTAGTTGTTTGGTTCTCATTCCTCTGCTTCTATGGGATAATATTTTTAATGCTTTCAGGGCTATTGTCAATTTTTCTTCTATTTTTTTTTGGTGGCAGCTCCATTTTCTGTTTTCATAGAATACTATTCCTAGAATGCGAGCTTCTTTAACCCTCTGGATTCCTATCTTGTTAATTTCGATTTTGGAGTATGACTTTTCTCTTTTGCTGGTGAAATTAATTAGGCTACATTTTCCCCAGACTATGCTCAGTTTCCAATTATCCGTCCATTCTAGTATTTTTTTGCAACTTCTTTCGATCTGTTCATCTGTTTCTTTCACGTTTTTCCCTTTACTCAAAATGATTATGTCATCTGCAAAAATAAATATTTTGCTGTTGTGGTCCAGATTTTTTGGGATGTCTGCTAAGAAGCAATTGAATAGTAATGAGGAGATGTTTGATCCCTGTGGAAGTCCTTGATTTAATTTCTCTGCTATCTGATTCTTCTCCTCTCCATCGTACTGTGATTTTCCTGTTAGCCAGGAAGGCTTTAATCCATTTTGTTATTTTGGGATCGAGTTCCATTTTGTGCAATTTGTTAATTAAACCTTGTATCCATATGTCACCATATGCCGCTTTAATGTCGAGAATGGCTGCGATTGTGACTTTCTTCTCTTTTGTGGTGGTTTCTATTTTGGTTTGGATTTTCAGTATGCATTCTACTGCATCTTTCTCTTTCCTGAAGCTGTACTGTTGTGATAAGGGCTGTAAAGGGAAATTAAAAGATATAAAAATTTATGAAATTAATTTTACAACCCCTATTCAATGTCTAGTTGGGTCGGACACTCACATACAATTAAAAAGGGGAAATGAATTAATAGTTAATAACTTAATGTAATGGGACCGTATAGAGGGGATAAAATTTAGAATATCAATAATAATTGCGTTGTGTAATTTTTAATATATATATATATATATATAAAGTAAATACAAAAACAGATTGAAAAAAGATGGGAGGCATAAAGGAAGGGGGGGGAAATACAAAGTTTTTAATATGAAAATGGCTTCGAAAAGAGGAACTTTTCGTGCCGCGCAAACAAAAAGTTCATATCGAACAAAATGTCTATATGACAGTGGGCAGTATTCCTTGTTTTATTATTTGTATTAGTTGTTTGGTTCTCATTCCTCTGCTTCTATGGGATAATATTTTTAATGCTTTCAGGGCTATTGTCAATTTTTCTTCTATTTTTTTTTGGTGGCAGCTCCATTTTCTGTTTTCATAGAATACTATTCCTAGAATGCGAGCTTCTTTAACCCTCTGGATTCCTATCTTGTTAATTTCGATTTTGGAGTATGACTTTTCTCTTTTGCTGGTGAAATTAATTAGGCTACATTTTCCCCAGACTATGCTCAGTTTCCAATTATCCGTCCATTCTAGTATTTTTTTGCAACTTCTTTCGATCTGTTCATCTGTTTCTTTCACGTTTTTCCCTTTACTCAAAATGATTATGTCATCTGCAAAAATAAATATTTTGCTGTTGTGGTCCAGATTTTTTGGGATGTCTGCTAAGAAGCAATTGAATAGTAATGAGGAGATGTTTGATCCCTGTGGAAGTCCTTGATTTAATTTCTCTGCTATCTGATTCTTCTCCTCTCCATCGTACTGTGATTTTCCTGTTAGCCAGGAAGGCTTTAATCCATTTTGTTATTTTGGGATCGAGTTCCATTTTGTGCAATTTGTTAATTAAACCTTGTATCCATATGTCACCATATGCCGCTTTAATGTCGAGAATGGCTGCGATTGTGACTTTCTTCTCTTTTGTGGTGGTTTCTATTTTGGTTTGGATTTTCAGTATGCATTCTACTGCATCTTTCTCTTTCCTGAAGCTGTACTGTTGTGATAAGGGCTGTAAAGGGAAATTAAAAGATATAAAAATTTATGAAATTAATTTTACAACCCCTATTCAATGTCTAGTTGGGTCGGACACTCACATACAATTAAAAAGGGGAAATGAATTAATAGTTAATAACTTAATGTAATGGGACCGTATAGAGGGGATAAAATTTAGAATATCAATAATAATTGCGTTGTGTAATTTTTAATATATATATATATATATATATATATAAAGTAAATACAAAAACAGATTGAAAAAAGATGGGAGGCATAAAGGAAGGGGGGGGGGAAATGAATGGAGAGTGTTTACAAGAACGACAGAAAAAAGGCCGGGGGGGGGGGATTGTGACCACCTATTCCCGGTTAAAGCACTTTTACTCCAGAAACACTCCCGGTGTCTCTGTCTTCCCGAAGCACTCCTCCGTCCGATGAAATCAATGAAACATTCGAAGTAAAAAGACCATGAAGCACAAAAGGGCTCAAGATATGAAAATAAACCTAACCTGACTATACAGCAGAATGCTTGAAGACCAAAAGTAACGCCATGCAACGATACTGCACCGATATGCATTCATCATGTAAAACTGTTTTTTTCCTTCTTAAAGACCAAGTCTACATAGTGCCTTAGATATTGAAGCGGATAATGTCATTTTGCTGCTTCTTGGAGTAATTTATTGATACAGTGTTGCTGTTCCTCTTCTTCTGTATGAAGACTTCTATATCGATTTAAATGATTAATGATAACATTTCTGAATATACCACTACTTAAATTGGATTTCCAGTCTATTATATAATTAATATCGAAATCAAAATTGTCCCGTTTGTCATAAATTTTTAAACACATTTTGTCATATTCATTACAGTAAATACTAATATCCAGAAAATCAACAGTTTCCTGATTTGTATACTGAGTTTCTAGAGAAACTCAGTATACAAATCAGGGAACTGTTGATTATTTACATGTAAGATAGCATACATTTTTCGTCTACTGGGTGCCCAGAGAAGTGTATTTACATAAATATTTACAATGGGTCAGGGCACCCGGGACTAATATTTACAGAGAAACTTCAGCAGCAGGACAGTATTTACAAATGTTGCTCAGGTTCTTCACCAGCAACAGTGGGGTGCTGGCTCCCCGAACAAGCTAATGGCTCAGCCATGTGACGAGTCATGTTGCCACTCCCAGGTTGTCCATTGGTGTCAGCACTTCGGTCCCTGCAGAAGAGCCCGGTGAAGTTGAGCCTTCTAATGCGAGTCTTCTTCATGGGGTTGCCGTGCGGAGAAGGAGTGGTGGTGACTTCCTCCGTATTCGAAGGGCATGATGAGGTCTTGCCTGCATTCTGTAGCGCTGCTGCGCTGTCATCACCATTGCTGTTTGGGCTACAGCTCTTATTTTTGGTCGCGCTGTTTTTTGAGTTGCTATGTACAATATTATTTACACAGTGGTTTTCGCTGGTAGTTACGGGTCTATGTACATGGATGGCTGCAGAATTACCCGCATTACTGCGTGTGAGTGCAGGTGCGGGGTTGGCCGACAGTCCATTTGATCTGGGTGCTGGTGGGCTGAGTGCCGGTACAGGTGTAGGACCATCTGCAGTCATATTCACAGGTGGATTTGAGTCATGACACTATAGTGAGATGGATTGCTTTCTTTTACAGCGATGGGTACAGGTTGACAGATTGGCAAGCTGAAATTGAAGTCACATTCAGCTCGTGGCATGGGCGTGTGATCAGGGTTCGTGCCCGCAGAGTTTTGTGTTACGTCGTCAGAGTCCTGGCTTCTGAGCGGTGCAGCATCAGTGTTGTTTCGTCTTTTAACGCTCGTGCTGTCACAGGCATGGCTTATGGTTCGATGAAATGGTCTATGATCGAATGATCTGATGCTTAGCAAATACTCTGTTTGAGTATGTTGCTGTATGTTAGCATTGTCAGCTAAGTTGCTTAAACAAAGTACGAGTCAAGTTCCAATAGTTTTATTTCGGAAGGTGTTATAAAATGTTTCTAGTGTTGGCTCTTTCAATTTTAAAGAGACCAAGTTAATTTTTCGCGATCTTGGACTCAGTGTTATGCCATGACGTGTGACCTGACGATGGTGGCTTCGTAAACAAGCACAGCATTAGTGGTAATGTAGTTTTTCTCTACTTACCAATGTTATAGCAACAGTATAACTGAGAGTGTGTGAGCCTAGTCATAATTTATCAACCCTTTTCATGAGCTTGCTAGCTCATTTTTGTACATACTGTTTGGCTTTGCAACGACGTTACAGTGATTTGTAACCATGTCTTAAGCAATGGATCTCACGATAATAAAAGTGATATTTGTGTTTGGCGAATTTGCCTTTTATTAAAGAACACTTTACAACTGCATCTTACCCTCTGCTAAACTTCCGCTTTACTAACAGTGACATCAGCACGTTAAGTTATAAGGAAAGGGGAAACGGCAGCAAAATTTATTTTAAATACTTCCCTGTCGCCAGCATTTAGAACTCAATCCCGCGGAAGCGCAGGGTGTGGGGTGATGTCTCAGTAGCCAATCCACTGCTATTACGGGAAGAGCTGATCATCAACGTTTATTCTCCCTTTCAGTCAGTGTGTGAGGAAAACTCATTTCTACGGCTGACATCGTGGTGATCGCTTTTTTCTCCTATAGCGGCAGCGAATGTGTTAAGCATCATCGTATGCTTCCAGTGAAGGTACATGTGTCATCTACACATTCATTGAATCATTTGCTTAAGTAAACACAGTCGCATCGATTGTGAAAAGCCGATTCTCCAGTCTAGCTGGCGTCGGTGTTTCATAAATATGTCTCTTTTAGTATGCGCATCTTAGGTCTTAGTAAAGGCAGTCACCCCAAAATGTCTTGGTGGTCCACCGGTCGATCGGGATCGACTTAATGCCCATCCCTGCTGTATAACTTTCTCAACAATGTTTTCAAGGATTTAAAACTCTCCCATGGCCATTCAGGTTCCCAGACCTATCATCAATAGAACATGTCTGAAACATGCTGGGTCGGTAATTACAGCTTTTTCAGCATATCACAGAATTAGCTAACAGGTTGCAACATCTATGCTACATCGATTATCAGCTGGTAGCGCTACCTGGGGAAAATTTACCACATACTAAAATACTCATCTCCGGGGTGCATCGTTGGACCGGGGTGCATCGGGAGTTGGGATCACTAATAATTTAGACTTCTGGTTCTGGAGATGTCACTTCCGATTTTTCCCAAAATTTCTTTGACTATGCGAAATAAGTGTGAAACTGAGTATAAAAATATTTAGTTTATAATGAAATGTACACACCACTTGCCATTATATGAACGATCTTTCATAAACTGTGTTATATTTCATACTTGATATATTTTATTAGATTGTATAAACTGTGTTATATTGTGTTAAACCTCGTACTAGATATATTTTATTAAATTCACCTCTACCCCTAAATAATACGTACAAGAAAAAAAAGGTACCCCCCCCCCTTTTTTTATCTAGGGCCCGCAGCTCAATTTAGTACCCGGCCCCAAAATTGAATGTGGGAGGCCTGTTGGCCGCCATTTTAAAGATCTGACTGTGTCAGCCAGGAATCGAACCACAGATCTTTGAACTAGACAGCAGACTAGCGAGCTAACCGTTGAGCTACACAAGTCACAGAACCCGTCTATAGAGGTCGTTCTATAGCTTGTTCCAGCGTGATAAGCCCAAAATCCGTCCATGAATGCTGTTATGATGCTGCGATTTTTAAATATTGGTACAACATTCCAAGTTCTCTATAATAAAAACATATAGTCTATATAATATAGCTCATTTATATAACTTCCACACAAAGCTGTCGTGCTACAACTTAGTGATCGTGCAAACTGGGGATATCTAAGGTGTAACTAATTTAATTACATGCTGTAATGTTGATGTGATTTTATTTGAGTTATTTTATTTCTTAGGGTGGCGTTACTACCGTATATACAATGGACCGATTCGTAATAAGAAAAAGAAAAATAGAAGACGACTGCGGGGCAAGCAGAGCAGAAGAATGCGATAATACAGTGTTTAATGTTTCTGCAAAGAGTACTCCAGCTAACACATCTCAGCCTTCAACATCTCAGACAGTAAAGAAAACAGGAGAAGCTGATTTGATTTGTCATGACATTGGTCAGTATATAGGCAGAGGGAGCATCAGTTCGGCAAGTGACCTGATAAAATATGAACTACTAAAATATCATTGGAAAGGAGATTCAGGTTACACACAACTACCCTTCATCTATCCACCAAAAACGTGGTCGGGAAGAACGAAGAAAAGTTCAAGCGGTGCATTTCAAAAAATATCCGTGGCTTGTGTTTTCACCATCCAAACAAGGACTTTTCTGCAAAGTTTGTGCAATTTTTGTTGGATCAAGTGATGTCGGTAAATATAAAACTCAGAATGCAAAGTGTTTAGTAACAGAGCCGCTTCAAAAGTATGCAAAACTCACAGGAAAAGATGGTTATTTAGAGACGTATAACAGCACCAAATATCATAGACATGCAATAGGACGATCTCAGATGTTTATAAAAACTTTCGAGCAACCAGCTTTGGATATCCGGAACCAGATGAGCTTTTCCCGGCAGCAAGAAATTGAAGAGAACAGGGCAAGACTGCGCCCAATAATTAAAACTATTCTGTTACTTGGCCGTCAAAATATTCCACTGAGAGGCCATAGGGATGATGATTCAGTTTTAGACACAAATGAAGAACCTACTAGGAATGAGGGCAACTTCAGAGCTCTACTTCGTTTTCGAATTGACAGTGGAGATAAAGTTATGAAACATCAATTAGAAAATTCCACTGCAAACGCAACATACATTAGCAAAACAACATGCAATGAGTTGATAATCTGCATTGGTGCCGAAATTCTGAAAAAGATTTTTGCAGAGGTACAGAAAGCTAAATATTACAGCATAATATTTGATGAAACCACTGATGTTTCTCACAAATCACAACTTAGTTTATCATTGTGATATGTCTTAAATGGCATTGTAAAAGAATGCTTTATACGTTTTGTAGATCAGCAAGAAGACATTTGCGACAAGAGGGAGACCGAGAGAGCAATTACAGGTTCTGTTCTTGGGCAAAGTGTTCTTAAGTTTATGAAAAAACTGGAACTAAATCTCCATTATTGCGTTGGAATTGGTTGTGCTGTAAATGTTTCACAACTGCATGGCGCTGTGACAGAAATTAAAAAGGAAGCTGTGAACGCCTCTCTTTGCCCTTGCAAAAATCATCAGCTCAATTTAGCGATATCTAGGAGCTGTGATGTGCCTTCCATAAGAAACGCACTTGGAACTGTGGAAGAAATTATCACTTTCTTTAACGCGTGAAGCAAAAGGCATACAGTACTGAGAAAACACTTAGGCCATTCCTTGGTTGGACACTGCAGAACTCGGTAGGTTGAGCGCCATGACTCAATTCTTCAGTTCAAGACTGATTTACTGCTTATTGCAGAAGCTTTAATGGAAATTACACAATGGCATGATAAGGGAACAGCGACATAAGCAAATCTTCTCCTGATAGGTATATCGCATTGTGAATTTCTAACGGCCATCTTTTCATTGAGTGATTTAATGGTTATAACCAAACCATTGAGCCAGTTTCTTCAGAAAAAGAACTTGGATGCACACGAAGCCACTATAAAAATCCAGCAAACAGTGAAAGTGCTAAAGGAGAGACGTCCATGCGCTGAAAGATTCTATGCGGAATTATCGATGGAGGCGGAAGGCGTATTGAATGAATTGGGAGTTGAACTAACCACTCCAAGGCTGGCTGGAATACAACAGCACTGAGTGAATGTTTTGGTGGAAAGAGACTCATCACCAATTGCATATTGGAGGCGGGTTGTTTACATTCCTTTACTTGATCACATCCTCTTAGATTTTGAGAAGAGGTTCGCTGAAGAATCTATTAAATACCTTCAAGCTCAATGGTTTGGTTCCAACTAATCTAAAAAAAATAGCTAATACGGAAATTAAATCATACTTTAGGGGTATCATCGAGACATCAAGCCACCTCATGACACTGCATGATTCAGAAACAGACATCCTACAACAATTTGTTGCAGAAGTGGAACTCTTTCGTCACAGGCCAGATTTTAATGAGATGGAAGACTCACCACTCGCCATATTGGACAAATTGAAGGATGATAGTGACTTCTACCCATATCTCTTTAAATTGTACACTATCATAGCCACATTCCCAGTGTCAATTGCTACAGCAGAGCGAAGTTTTTCTACTTTGTGAAGACTTAAAACTTGGTTAAGGTCTCGAATGGCTGAAGACAGGTTAACAGAACTCGCCTTGTTGAATGTGCATCCTCATGTTTATGTTGACGTAGAGGCCGTGATAAACCGATTTGCCACAAAACCCCCCCGAAAAATGGAGTTTGTTTTGTAAATACTAATGGCTGATATATTGACAATTAAAATGTAGGTATGTATATATGAATATGTTCGTGTTGCTTTTCTTGTATGTTTTGTGAGTTAATTTCAGGACATGCCCAAACCCTATCACAAATTTCACGGAATAGATGTGAATTGATTTTCCCATGTTGTGCCCCACCCCAGAAAAAATTCTGGATCCGCCCCTGGGTATGAAGGAAGTTTAAGTTATGGTGTTTGGAGATTATGCAGGTGTCATCTGCATAAAGGCAGAGGGTGGTGTGGGGGGAACGGGGGGTATTATTGATGAAGTAATTGAAAAGGAGGGGGGGGGGAGGATTGAGCCTTAAGGGACTCCGGTATTTACGGGTTTGAGGTCTGACAGGGTGTTGAGGATTCTAACATGGAATTGACGCTGATTGAGGTAAGAGTTTATGATAAGAATGAGGGGGGGGGGATCTTCATCTGTATGAGTTTGAATATAATTCCGGTGCTCCATGCTTTGTCGAAGGCTTTCTCTACGTCCAACATGATGGCTCCTACTGGGGTTTGGAACTGAAGCCCCTCAGCAACGAACTCGACGACCCGAAGAAGTTGATGAGTTGTAGAGTGAGCAGGCCGGAAACCTAACTGCTCGGGAATTATGAGGTCTTTACCATTGATGAAGTGGAGAAGTCTGGTTTGGATGACTCTTTCAGTGATTTTGCTGAGGGAGGAGGGAGATGGGGCGGTATGAAACGGGGTCGGAGGGGGGTGCCTCCGGGTTTAAGAATGGGGACGATGACAGAGATTTTCCAGATGGTGGGGAAATGCCAGAAGGTTAAGACTGCATTAGTTATGTGCACAATATAGAATATGATATTTAAGGGGAGAAATTTGAGGGCCCTATTTGAGATCTTATCAATACCTGGTGCTTTTTTGTTTTGGAGTTTACTAATAATTTGGACGATTTCAGAGGGGGAGGAGGGGGGGACAGGGTCCGGGTGGGGGGCTATGAGAAAGTTGTTGACTGCAAGATTAATACTATCGTGGAATTGGTTATTAGGGATATCCCAGGTGAACTGCTTTTCATAGCAGTTCGCGATGGCATTGGCTTTTTCGAGGTCTGAAAAGGCCATTCCCGAATTGGAGCACAGTGGCGGCAATTGCACGAATGGTCTTCTCACATGTTTGATCTCCTTCCAGATAGTTTTGTCATGGACGGAGAGGGACTCTAAAAATTCCTTCCATCTAGTTTGGTTATAGTTGGCTATGTCATTACGGATGGTTCTGTTTAGGGCATTTAGACGGTTTTTAATGAGGGGGGTTTCTAGTAGACTGCCACTGCCTACGGATGTCATTACGGGATTTAATTTTATTTTGGACATGATTTGGAAGGGAGTTATAACGGGGGGGGGGGGGGGGGGGGGGAAGGTAGCATCGGCGAGGGATCTTTGAATCTCACAAGTAAAGTTTTGAACCGCCAAGTCGAGGTCGGCGGGGCCCCTAATTTTGTGGTTTAGCAAGGTGGAATTGGTGAGGTTGAATTTGAACTTTTTCCAGTTAATGGAGGAGGGGGTGTCCGAAATAGGCAAAAGAGTGTTCAGGTGGATGGTTAACAGGATGGGAAGGTGGTCGGAGCTGAGCTCGTTGAGGGTATCCAGGGTGTTGAAGACCCAGACCGTCCGACTCGTCCAGAGGACTAAGAGCAGCTATTTGGACGGCCGGGAAGTGGTATCCAGGGTGTACGGAAGGTGAATGTTTTTCATAATTGCAAAGTCGATGGTGGCTGGGGTGGCGGAGAGGGAGAAATGGGTGGGCTTAGAAGGGATGGCTACATGGAGACCGTTTGCCGTGATGAAGTCTTGAATTTGTTTACAATAGCAGTTTCTACGTCGACAGTTCCAGCTGGGATGGTGTCTGTTGAAGTCACCGATACAGATGGCACGATGATTGTTATTAAAGTTTTGCGTGAGATCAGGTACCAGGTCCACAGACTGACAGGGTTTTATGTACAGGGTTGGCTGATTTAGAATTTTTGGCACAAGATCCAAAGAGGATATGCTGCACCAGACATATGGTAATAAAATACAGATAAATGTAAAGAATAAAAACAAGTGTATAATCTAAAAAGTTGAATGACTAAAACAAGACAATGCAAGAGGGATAAGGATGGAAAAAAGATGAAAAAAGTCTAAAAGGTGCTAAGAAGTGAATTTAAATATGATGGTAAAAACCAATGTCTAATAAGAATGGAAAAATCCCTGAATGAGGATTTTCTCCAATCAATTCCGTCAAAGTTATAGTATCGTTTTAAAATGTTTAAAACAAAACTGTTTATATTTAGGACAAGTAATTAGAGTATGTTTTACACTCGCTGCGGTTTGACAAACATTACAAAGGGGTTCAATTTCTCCTAAAAGTAAATGCTTGTGAGTAAAACGAGTGTGACCAATGCACAAACGAGTTAAAATTACATCCAGTTTCCTACATTGGAAACTAGTCCATTTTTGTACTAAGGGCTTTATCTCGTGCAACTTATTATCAGCTTGCTGATTCCAGGAATACTGCCATTTGTCATGAATATTTTTTAGAACAAATTGTTTGATGTCAGTTAAAGGGACAGTCAGACTCAAAGTTTGAGTAGCTGATTTAGCAGCAATGTCTGCTAAATCAGTTCCTTTGATGCCAACATGTCCTGGGACCCAACAGAATTTCGTATGGTATCCATCCCTTCAGACGATGCTCATACTTAAGGATATCAGAGGCGATGTGGTAATTCGTAGCTCTCTTCGATGATAAAAGCTGTAACGAACTCAATGAGTCAGTATATATAATGTGCTTTTTGGACTTTTGATAAGAGATAAAAATTAGGGACTGGTAAATAGCCATAATCTCAGCTGTAAAAATAGAGCAAGATGCATGTAGTTTATAAGACTTTATAGTATTGTTACAAACATAAGCTAGACCAACATAATCTCCTGCTTTGGAACTATCTGTAAAACCAGAAGTAAACTCCTTATACAGATTCCTATGTTCTGCAAACAATTGTACATAAATAGCCGGAGTGGTGTTAGTCTTCGTTAAATTACAAAAAGGGTTGAGAAAGGCGAAATTGTTAACATACCATGGAGGTGTTTCAAAAATTTTGTTTTTCGAACATAAAGCTCTACTAAAGGGGTAGCTTCTACTATATTGCGTATCCGCTTGCCAAAAGTAGGAATGCATGAAGGTCTGTGGCCATACAGTCGATCATAATGATCATCAAGGAATGAACGTTGTAACGGATGGTTATGTAAGGACATGATACGGAAATAATAATTCAGTGCCAGCTGTTCACGCCTTAATAGTAAACATGGCTCATTAGAGACAGCATATAAGCTTTGAACAGGAGATGTCCTAAAGGCTCCTGAGCATATACGTTGTGCCGAATTAAATTAATTCAGCAAATGAAGCTGTAATTAAATCCCCCCGAATTGGAATTGGGGCTTAGAAATTCCAGACCGAGCACACCTGTGACCCTTTGAATGTTAAAGATAGCAGAGGTCACCAGAACAATGGACGTCGCGAATCCCGCGCCACCATGTCTGGAAAATTGACAGTTAAGAAGAAAGGCTAAGCTGGCATGAACCGCCTTGAGTGATCGCGTGGACGTTAATTCCAGACGTGAGGGGAGTGTCCCCTAGACTTACTGGCACGAGTCTCCGGACAAATGAGACTCAAGAAAAATGACATCACGGATACTAAGATCCAATAGAAAAATAGAGAGTAAATTGTCCCCTGGTGGCTCTTTTTCTGAGGGCGACCGGAGCAGAGTTTGAGAGAGCAGTTAAGATCTGATCTTCGATAAGAGAGCTCGTCTTTTTGGAAAGAGAGTGCTTCTCGGGCATAGGCCCTGTATTTGGTTTTTGAGCAGAAACCTTCTGCGATAGTTCCTGACCTAAGGACGGAACGGAAGAGAGATCGAGGGCCCAGTAGGACTCGATCCAGATAGACTACCGCTAGTCTAAAATTCAGACCACCCGGGTCTAGCATCGTCGTGACAGGACGTCACCGCATCGTGGACTTACGTCAGTTTCATCTTGAAACCTAGTTAGAGAATCACCTCTCATAGACTTTCCACTGGAAATTGATGTGGACATTTTCTTGAACACGTCAGAGTGACCTCAGCGGACTATTCGCCTCACTTCAGATTTGGATACCTTTGTAATCTAATTTGTATATTACCTAATTGCTGTAAATAAATAAAGAATTGAAGTCACTCGAGAGTTATTTGGCTGTGACTATAAAACAACGCTACCACTACGCCACAACGTAATGCCTTATGGTGAATTGGATCAAGCTTTTTTAGAACTGATGTTCGTGCTGATCCATACACAGAACAACCATAATCTAGTTTTGACCGAATAACAGCTCTATAGATGCGAAGCATGGAAGTAAGATCTGCACCCCATTTGGTATTTGAGAGGACTTTTAAGATGTTAAGAGCTTTCTCACATTTATTTTGCAATTTCTGAATGTGGGGCAAGAAAGTAAGCTTTTTGTCGAGCCAAGCCCCGAGAAATCTTATTTCCTCTACTACAGCAATCTTTACACCTCCCATAAAGATTTCTGGGGGTGAGTGGATACCACGTTTTCTGGTGAAATGAACACAAGTCTTTTGAGTGGAAAGCCCGTACCCATTCACATTTGCCCATCGTAAGATGTTATTTACGGCAGCTTGGCATTGTCTTTCCACAGTACGCATATCGTGAGCTTGGTAGGCAACTTGCAGATCATCCACATACAGACCTTTATGGACAGACACTGGCAAACTGTTTAAAAGACTATTTATTTTTATATTAAACAGTGTCACACTCAAGACACTTCCTTGTGGCACATCCTCCTCTTGTATCTGTTTGCGTGAGAGAGTTGAACCAATGCGCACTTGGAATGTCCTGTGTGATAAAAAGTTTTGAATAAAAATAGGAAGATTACCTTTTAAATTAAAATCGTAAATGTCCTTAATAATACCAATGCGCCATGTTCGATCATAGGCTTTGTCAATATCAAAAAAAATTGAGACTAAATGATTTCTCCTAAGAAAGGCGGTCCTAATTTGTGATTATAATGAGATAAGATTATCAATGGTAGATCTACCTCGACGAAAGCCACTTTGCTGGGGTGAGAATAACTTGTTACTCTCTAAAAAGTGTACAAGCCTGGCATTAAGCATTTTTTCAACAAGTTTACATACACAGCTTGTGAGAGCTATAGGCCGATAACTTAAAGGGCTTTGAGGGTCCTTATCCGGTTTTAAAATGGGAATTGTGATGGCTCTTTGCCATGACCTAGGGAATTTATGCTCATGCCAAATTCTGTTAAATAGGTATAAGAGGTTCAATAAGGAGTAATGGGAGAGGTGTTTAAGCGTGAGATAGTTAATTTTATCAGGTGCACTGCAAGTTCTGTGTGTTTGGGACAAAACAGTCACCAACTCTGACATAGTAAAGTGCATGTTATAAGGAAAGTTTCTAGCTTCTGAGAAAACAATAGGTTTATTTTCAGACTTAAGTTTGTAATTTAAAAACGGTTCAGACTAATTTGATGCTTTTGAAATATTTGCAAATACTTTGGCAATTTCATTTGCAATGTCATATGGGGAACTTATAGTTGTGCCATTATGATTTAGAATGGCTATGGAGTGATCACTATAATTCCCTGTACACTTTTTGACTTTCTCCCATACAATTTTACTAGAAGTGGAAGATGTTATTTCACTAGTATATTTTCCCCATGACTCTTTCTGCTTTCTTCTGCGTATCCTGCGAGTAAACGCTTTTGCATGTTTAAATGCAGTTAGGTTTTGAGTGGTAGGAGACCTCCTGAAAATTGACCAAGCTTTCTTTTGCTTTTTATAAGCCACACGACATTCGTCACTCCACCAAGGGAAGCGATGCTTAGATATATTACTTCCACATTTTGGAATTGCAGCATCAGCAGCCTCTATAAGGGTATCTGTACATTTTCTACTGCTGTATCAATGTCAATGCTTTGAACAGCTTCATCAGTGATCAGAGCTAGGGAAGTAAACTTCGCCCAATCAGCTTTTGAAAATATGTACTGAGATGGTTTTAATGTCGATCTGAATTGACTGTTAAGGCCCTATCACATTCAACAACTTTTCCGGCAATTTTTCGGACAATTTTTACGCCGAGTTGGGGGAAAACTCGTGTGAAATAAGGTCAAAAAATTGGGACAACTTTATCTGACCGGTATAGAAAAAGTTGTTCATTTGGGACAATTTTTTACCAACCAGCCAATCACAGATGAGTAGCGAAGGAATCACGTGTGTAGAAAGGTTGGCGCAGATTTTATTAAATCTGGTTTGGCGTGAAATCCTCGCGCAAGTTTGAATCTGTGGAGCGCGAACAGATAGAATATAATAACAGATAGATTATATTGATATAATAACCAGGCAGTGCGAAGTATTATTTTAGTTTAGATTTAGAATTTTGTTAAGTATTTATAATATTTCTGTGTCATAAAGGTGGATGTCAATGGAAGTCGTCTCGAAATCGAAGAAAAGTAGTCTTGCGAGATGGAAATGGAGAAAAATCATTTTTGTGGAATCTAAAAGATTCACTGTATTTAAAAAAGAATTTGAAGAAACATGCGTACGAGAAAATATCATCTTTACGAACCATCTCTTCCAAAGCGATTTTATATACATGAAATATTATATAATAAAAATTAAGATATTATTACTAATATAATTTCTTTGGTCTCTTCTGATTCAAATTTATATTTACCAGAGGCGTGCTAGTTTACAGTATTACCGCATTTCAGAAAATCCGCCTTTCTGTGAATTTAAACAAGAGCGTACGCGAGTTTGCTTTGGCGATATATACATATTTCATCAGTTTTCTAAAATAAACTCACTAAAGTGATTTCATCACAAAACACAAAGGATCCTAATTTAAATTGTTTTAGAATATTTACTACACTATGGCAATTTCCTCGTTTTAACGAATACAATTATGTTCTCTTTCTCGAAACGGTAAAAAAGACATCAGACAGAATTTAGAAAATGAATTTTCATGTATGTTCTTCATAGACATTTTTTTTTCTTTTGCAATACTGAAACAACTTGAAAACTTATTCTGTTTACTCTTCAAAATAGTACTCTAAAATAACACTAAATGCATTGCATGATATAATTTGTTAGTACATTTCAAGTGTGAAGTTTTGGCTTGGGTGGTAAAGAATCAGCTCAGCAAACGAATGGGTTCTTGTTCGAATCCATACGGATTTTAAATTTTACAAGTGCTGCCATCTGTTGCTAAAATATTCAAATATAGATTTTCTTTAATAATCTGCAGAATTTTTTTGTTTTAAATTATTTTACGTTTTATATACAAAATAACCTTATATCAGTAAATTATTTTTAAATTTGAATGCTTATAAAAATTTATTTCGAAGTTACTTTGAAAAACATCTTGAAGTATACTTTATACCAGCTATAGATGGAATGTACATTTAAATCTATTTTAAAACATAATTACTCAATAAATATAAATGTAGATAAAATAATTTTTAAAAGTTTACTTTAATGAGAAATATTTTAAACGTTACAAATGAGCAAAGACCATCTTCGGATATTTAATATAGATACGTATTTGAAAACCTTTAAAATCAAGTATAAAATGGCAATGAACTTAAATTTGTTTAAGACATGATATTTTAATAACGGCATTCTTGAATTTAAATACTTTTTATGTTTTCTTTTTCTTTGTTTCATTTCAGTCAATATCGGCAATATCGCTTTTTAAACTGATTTTGTATCTTAAAATAGAGTGAATATTTTTCAACAAATATTTATTTGCTTTTTTATACGGATGTGTGACAAATCCAAATATTCTTTAATGTTCATTCATCTGTTTAAGCTTCTGATATCTGAAGTAATCCATATAGAAAAGAGCAAATCAAAAATTTACAATATATTTTGTCCACATCCTTCTCGGTTTACTTTGTTTCTTTTTCTTAAGCAGGAATAATCCTAGCGTAATTATGCCAAGGCATATTTGATTTTTCCCCGCAGCTGATAGCAATTTAGTCATAATTACAAAGTAATAAAGGTTACAAAAGGAAGTACTAAGTAAAAGTCTTGTTTTACTGCCGAAGTCGAAGCGAGAACGCGCTGCCTGCCGAAAAGTAAATGTACAAATGTATAGTTGTCGCCAAAAGGCGATAAACATACCGCCATAGTTTTGTCATTTAGCACAACTTCTTCAAACTGTCAATAACCCTATCGCCAACTTTTTCACCGAAAAATTGAGGGAAAAGTTGTCCGAAATAGTTGGTTGTTCCAAAAGTTGTTGAATGTGATAGGGCCTTTAGAGAGCATGATAGGGAAGTGGTCACTATTGTGAAGATCTTTATCAACTGTAAAATTCCAGTAAGGAAGGAGAGAGGGTGAACAGATGGCAAGGTCAATACTGTGAAAAGCCCTACTAGGTTGGTGAAAATAGGTGAATTCATTATTGTTAAAAATGCATAAATTGTGATTACTGACACATTGCTCAATTTGTTCTCCTCAGCAATTTGTGTCTAGACTTCCCCAAAGGGGATTGTGGCCATTGAAGTCACCGAGTATTACAAATGGTGCAGGAAGTTGGCGAATCAAATTATCAAGTTCTCTAGAATTTATGTGATCATTTGGTGGTAAGTATATACAGCATACTGTAATCAATCTATTTACATGGATCCGAACAGCAACAGTTTGTAGATTTGTGGCGAGTTGTAATACGGAAGAAGGGTAGTCTTGAGAGACTAACAAAGCAACTCCCCCAGATACTCTACTGTTCATATTAAAATCTTTACGGATACAATTAAAATTTTTAATATTAAAATTACTGCTAGATTTTAGCATAGTCTCTTGAAGGCAAACACAAATAGGTTGGAAAGTATTAATTAAATTCTTGGATCTCCACCGACTTGTTCTGCAACCCACGGCAATTCCAAGATAGCAAACAAGCCATAATCAGGTTTTTTTCTTGGGCCGATGGGAGGTGGTCTCTTTTTTCCGAGTAGACGAAGAGGAAGAGGATGACACATCTGTTATCATCCCTTCATCCTCGGAAGCACACAGTTGTACTTCGTCATCATCTTGGCTATGATTTTCGTGAATGTTTGTTTTTTTGACGGATTTTTTCTCCAAAGGACTGTCTTTGGTATTCTTTAATTTATGTTTTTTGTTTGTCTTTGTTTTCTCTTCTAAAGTATTAACTCCTTTTTTCCCACTGGTACTTACTACTGCTGCTTTTTGTTGTGTGAAAGCAGGTCTGAAAGTGGCTAATGGGATTGAAGATTTTTGCTTTTGTTTAGTACTTGAAACAGCACTGTTTACAGAAGGGACAGGTTTTGTTTGGTTAGTTTGTTGATTAGGGATTAATTGCATAAAGTTTAAGTCAGGTTCGGTTTGTGTGCCTACTGATGTAACTTCAGTTTGTATGCTAGCAGATTTTGTTTGTCTGTTTCTGACAACAGTTAAGTATGATATGCCTATTTTTGGTGTTCTTGCTTCAATCAGTTTACGTGCTTCCTGGTAAGTAATATTACTGGAGTTTTTAAAGTTTGGATTTCTTTCTCAAAAATCCATTTTGGACATGAGCGGGCATAAGATGGATGTTCAGCCTCGCAATTAACACATTTTGGAGTTGATGTACATCCCTCACTGTCATGTCCGTGATCTGCACAGCGTGCACACACCACTTTAGGAGCGTGACAGGAAGTTTTTGGATGTCCAAATCTCTGACAGTGGAAGCATCTTATGGGTTTGGCACATATGGCCGTACTTGGCATCTGAGGTAGGCTACTTTTAAATATTTAGGTAAGACTGGGGTGTCAAAAGTCAGTATAAGATGTTTTGTTGGAAACATCTTATACTGACTGATGAAACATTGACGACGAATTAACCCTCTGTACGATGAATCTCTGTAGTACCCTCTGTACGACGAATCTCTGTAGACGAGATGAAACATTGTTCCATCTCGTCTTACAGAGGTTCGTCGTACAGAGCTAACTTTTTGGTCTTTTAGATTGTCAAGGATTTCATTTTCAGGTATATGTTTAAGGTCTGGTTCTGAAATAACCCCACGAGAGAAGTTCAATGTACTATGAGCAGTCACGGACACGGGAATATTTGCGAGGGTTTTCATTAAAAGTATATTTTTTGCTTGTGTGGTAGAGAAAACTTTAACTAACAAGTCACCAGATCTGAGCTTCTTTATAGTTTCCACTTCCCCAACAGTACCGAGTATTCCTTTTTGAATCAAAAAGGGTGAAACGTTATTAAATGATCCATCTATTCTTTTCATAATGAAAAACTTTGCTTCAGGTGTAGTCATTTTATGATTATCTAGTTCATTAATTCTTTGTAAAATACCTGTATTTACGTTCATACTACTATCATTAGTTTTATGTCCCAAGGATACGGAAACGCTAGATGTATCCACTCTATCCGCCCAATTAAGAGATCCTGCCTTGGAAGGCAAGGAAGCTTTAGAATTTTCAGTTGAAAAGCATGAAGAATCTGAGGCCAAAAGCATTCTCAAATTCTCCATGCTTGTAACCACTAATTGAAAAACCACGGATTCCTTCCAGTTCAATCGGAGGCCCCGCCTTGCTCCGTTTCCCCACACTTTTCTAACGTGCCAAGTGTAACCGCCGAGATGTGATGTTTACTAAGGGCTCGGCATTGATGACACCAGCAGCTGAGAGGGACTAGAAACACAAACACAAAAGGAGAACAAAAGAAAAAAAAAAGGGGAAAGGAGGAGAGACAAAAAAAAGGGGGAAGGAAAAAGAAAGAGAGAAAGAAAAAAGGAAAGAAAAAGGATTGCTATGGTACCTCGGGATTGCAACACCCGTATTCACTAAAGAAGTGAACCCATGAGGGGTTTATGTACAGGGATCCAATTATGATGGGAGGTTGGTTGGGAGCCATGTCGAGAGCTGCAAAGGAGTTGGCGGTGGTAAATACCTCGTTAACATTTAAGGCTTCCACCCAACGGCAGTGCTTTTTGGCTTGGGGAGATCTAGAGTCTTCCATATCCGCGGTATTATTGGTAGCAGTAGGTGCTTTAGAGTTTTGCAAATTTACAGTATTAGTAGCATTAGATGCTTTAAGGTTTGGTATATTAACAGAATTGTAGTTACATTTAGAATCAATGCTAGGTTGGCTTGAGATTACATGAAGTCCATTATTTGAGTTATCAGCAGGTACAATATTAGATTGGCAATTAGCTTCATTTACATTATTGTGTTTACTAGGCTTACTTTCAGAGATTTGATTTAAAGTAGTACAATTGTTGACATTAAAAGGAGTGGATTTAACAAGAATCATAGATGATTCGATCTCAGCGTGGAAAGGGTTCCTATCATCAAAAGTTCCAAACTGCTCAAAATGAGCGGTCAAAGTTTTACACATACCTGAGAGTTGGGGCGCGGTAGCCCATTGGTTAGCGCGCTGGAGTTGCACTCGGTAGGCCCGGTTTCGATTCCAGCCACTGCCAAAACTGCCGCCGTGTTCATGCGGAGTACGATCACGTTAAACATGTGGGTCCAAAAGTCCTTCCGAGAGGTTGGTGGTAGGGAAAGGAGGGTACGGTCCCTGTGGATGCCTCCCCAACTGGGTTCCGGTCTAAATTGGATGGCACTTCCCGACCGTCCAAACAGTTACCTTACACCTTTCTGGTAGGTCGGACGGTCTGGGTTTCAACATCAACAACATACCTGAGAGTTGGTCGTGAAATTGGTCCGATCGTCCATCCCGGAGCCGTGTCCATTCGTTCTGTAGAAAGATGGATCAGAAGGTTGTGATGTTGGAGTCGCCCGGAGTCAGAGTCAGCATGGTCAGGAAATTGGAAGTTCTGGAATATCTCGATTGTTTTCTCGATAAAAGTAGGGATATCTCCAGATAAGGTTGAGGTAGATGGTGCATACGCCATGTCCGATGCAGAAAAGAGACCAGCAAAAGCAGGAAAAACAGAAGTCGAAAGTTCGTATAATGCCACGTGTAAATAAACGTAACAGCCACGAGGGGAGCAGGGAAGAAACGGTACTCATTGTACGGAGTCTCGAGGTCAAGTGAATGAACAGATTTTAACAAACCTTTTTGTCTTGTATATGATGCATCTGTTGTGACTCGTCACAGCACGTTATTCTTTTTTTACTATTCAGAATTAACATTTTTTTTATAATTCATTAAATATTTTACTTTAAATTTATTATTCAAAATTATCTTATTCAAAATTGCTTTTATTTTTTTATATTCATTAACAGGCCAATTGTCATTTTTTCTAAATTAAATTATAACGTGCTGCTTCATCCATCTTTTCATTCATTCTGTGAACGCCCTCTTTACTTGAAGCTGTCTCCAAGCACACGTTTTCAACAATTGGCAAGGGGTTTTTGTCTATGGAGGAAACGGAACTTTTCCATCTCACTGGTTGGGCTAGAGTTAGGTTTTCTTGGCATGGCAACATGCGTTAGGCGGGAGATTTTATGCTGACTCATCTGTAGTTTTTTTTCTCTTGAAAATTCTTGAAGTGAGAAAGTGACCTGTTGAACAGGGGGTGCATTGGCACCTCTTGCTCTTACCATTTTTTTTATTTGGTGGATCTTTTCTTTTAAATCATAGAAGGTTTAATTTAACTTGAGAACCAAAATTTTTATCTGTGAATATTAATCATATTTATAAAATAGAAGGTTTAAGATATATAGCTATTTGATAATGCTGATAAAAAGAAATAAATCTTGTCATGTGTGGACTGCAATGATGAAATCGTAAGATGTCAATCTATATTTTTTTTACTGATTAACATTAATCAAAATATTGCTACATTATTGAATCAGATCATTTATGTGTCTTATAAATTTTTACTCTGCAATTTTATGAAGTACTACCTGGTTGCAAATATGTGCAATGAAATCTGATGCATATATTATGAGAATCTTGTGGTTGCTATTTTGTGAATTTTATATTTCAAGACAACTACATTCATTTTCAAGCAAATTATTGCTCATTCTTTTTCAATAAAATATATATTTGAATGAATATCTTGTGCTTACTTCAAATACAAGTGAAAAAGATGGAAGCAGTGTTTACTGTGATGAAATCCTGTGTGTTACTCAAAAATATGGATTTTAGAAAATTTGCATCAGGATTATATTGAATATGAGGAGGAATAGGTCTTCAATTTTGTGATGTATTAACTCAATGAAAGCAAAAAAAAATTGATACAATTAATGACTACAACTTATACATTTGATTACATAAATAAAAAGAAAGGACATTACAAATAACAATCTTCAATTTACTTCTATTACAAACTCATATTTCTGGAACAATTATAAAATATAATAGTATATGATGAACTTAGGTTCACAGATCACATTGTGAATTATTAAGAACAATCTTATATTTTTTTTACCATTCATGGGTTTTTTTTTTATTATAAATATGGGTATTTTCTCTCTAGAATGTTAAATTTAATTCCTATTGTATTTCTTATGATTTATAATTTTAGGCGCTCGCATACAAATGGATTTACTTTTTATACACAATGCATTGTAATCCTTTTATTCCAAATTCTATTCCCTACTTATACGATCCCATTCTCATTAAAATTAACTATTAATTAATTCCCATTTTTTATTGTATGTGAGTGTCCTTCCCTTAACTTTATGTTGAATAGGGGTTGTAAAATTAATTTTATTTCTTCTTTTAATTTCCCTTTACAGCTCTTATCACAACAGCATCGAATATAGCTCTATCAGCTATTTTGTTTCAAGAACACAATGGTAACATGCAATCTGTAAAATTTTTTTCGCGAAAACTCAAATCAGAATCATGCTACCCAAGCATAAAAAGGGAACTTTTGGCAATTACAAAAGAGTGAAGCATTTTCCAGATTATTTAATTGGTGCTGAATTTGAAATCAAAAGTGATGCTAAAGCACTATCATACCACCTAGCACCAGAAAAAACAAGTGATATTAAAAGTAGATGGCTTTTGATTTTACGATCATTCAAATTTAAAATTAATTATATTGAAGGACAATCTAATCCAAGTGATTACATGAGTAGAGAGATTTTTCCAAACAAGAAAATTAAAGAATTGGTAAATAACATTTTCAAACAGAAACAAGACTAAGTAATGAAAATATTTTAAAGGAGCAATTAGCCGATGCAAAATTAATGTAAATTAGAAAACTTATAAATGTAAATAAAAATAATGCGAAGGTAAAATGTTACAGAATTGACAGAAATGATAATTTATTGAAAATTAAGCTGAATACTAAAAAATATATAATGAATCAAGACTTGATGAGAATAGTAATTCCCAAAAAGCTACAAAGGATAGCAATTCAAGCTGCTCATATAGCACACTTTGGCATTGGAAAGACACATAACAAATTAAAGACATATTTTTGGAATGGTATGTTTGCAGATGTAAAGAATTTTTGCTTGAACTGTGAAAAATGTTTGAAATTTAAAAATAAAGTTATCAAGAAACAACCAATACAATTACAACCTAAGTAATTTAAGGTTGGTGAAACAGTGGCAATTAACATGGTAGGTAAACTTGTGAGATCAACAGCACAGAATAACTATATTGTAACAATCATAGACCATGTTAGCAGATATTTAGAAGGTATACCAGTAAGAAATATCTCAGCAGAGTGTATTGTGAATGTATTATCTGTATTATCTGACTATTATAGCAGTTATGGTTTTTCAAAAGTTATTTACTTGGATAATGGAACCCAATTTACATCGTTTTTTTTTACAGAATTTTTAAGAAAACTGAATATTTCAGACCACAAAACTAGTCTGTATAGACCACAAAGAAATGGATTATTGGAGAGAGTGCATCAATTTTGAAACCATCTTTGGCATGTTTAGCCAATGAATCTTTTGACTGGTACAGGAAACTCCTGTTATTCAAAAATGAATACAACAAGTCGAAACATTGTAGTAACTGGATATAATCCAGCACAAATCTTTTTTAATAGAGAACTCAGAACAACATTCGACCTGAATAAGGATGTACAATTTATCAGTATGTCATTCAAGCAAATGGTAGATGAAACAGAGAAAGCCCACAGGGAAATTCTGAACCAGGTTTACAAAAATCTAGTCAAATCCAATGAGGATGAAGATAGATACTTTACCCAGTCACAAAAACATAAATTCAAATTAGGAAATAAGGTATACCTTAAGAATTTTATAGTTGCAGCTTCTTTAAAGCCTAAATTTTCTGGTCCATATGAAATTAAAAGAATCTTCAGAAATAACAATGCATTAATTCAGAATCAAGGTCAAAATATAAAAGTTCATTTCGATAAATTATTTATAGTTCCTGAATTAAGACCTACCTCACTTGCAACAGGAAGGAATGGAATAATGCAATGTGTAAATGTAGGCAAAATTTTCTTCTCAAAACCTGCAGAATGAGCTCAATAAAAAACTGTAGCAACGAGGGAATACAGGATGTTATTAACACTGGCGTAAATAAGAATCATTTCAAAATTTGAATTGTAAATTTGCCAAAACACAATGTTGACAAAACCAAATTTTCTAACCTAGCTGTGAACTTAACTAAAATAATTTAATAAGAGTAAAATTTAATAATAATAATATGTAAAATAATGAATTCATAATAATTACTAAAATTTAAAATTTTTAATGCTTTTAAGATGCAATTTGAAGGATAATTGGAGTACTGGTTTTTTATGATGGTTAGAGACTGTTTTTTGAAATCTTGACCTAGTTAAGGGTCAATTTGTAATGCTTGTTTACATTTGGGGAAAAGTTGAAATGTGCTGGATATTTCAGAGCTTGTAAACAGAGTAAAATTTTTTCTCTCAAAACTTGTAATATAATGTGATTTTATTCAGAACTTGCAATATAATGGTAAAACTTTTTTTTTCGAAACTTGTAAGAATAGTGATTTTTTTCAAAACTTGCAAATATAATAGTAATTTTTCAAAAATGGCAATATAATGGTGCATCTTTGTTTCAAAACTTGCAACATAATGGAGAAAACTTTAAAAAACTTGCAAAGAGAAAGAATAAATAAATTTGAATGTGATTGATAAAGTAAATAAATTTAAATGGGATTGATTAGATAATGAATTTTGAACAGGTAATTGATTTGTATAATGATATATGGTAGAAATATATATATGTGTAAAAGTAAATTGATGAAAATTGAAAAGCAATTGATAATATTTTGTGAAAATAATTGATGATGATTTGAATAATAATTTATGATATTTTAAAAGTGAATTGATGATGATATTTGTAAATATATGATTTGATGGGAATTTAAAGTATGATTTTTATGATATGTTTAAATGTATTTGTGGTTAATTTGAAAACTGAAATTTTTTGATGTATTGAAAAATGAATATGAGGATAACTTTGAAAAATGAGAATTTGATAAAATAGCTTAGTAAACATGTAGAATAATTTAAAACATTACAATAATAATAACTGAAAATTTTACAATAAGAATGTGTCTTGGAATTTAGTTATTGAAAAATATTAATTATTGAATGAAAATTTTTATTTTATTTACATTGCGAATAAGCATTTTGAGTTAACTTAATGATAAAGGTTAGGATACTCTATGATAAAGGAGAGGATACTCAATGACAAAGGATAAGATACTCAATGATAAAGGATAAGATACTCAATGATAAAGGATAGGATACTCAGTGGTGAAGGTAATCTAAAATGAGTAAGAAATTGATACTCAATGGTAGTGACATGGGAGTAATTAACAGTGATCAAACAAATGATATGATGAAAGTGATTTGAGATAAATATGTAAAATTTGAGAATATGATTAAATTGAGTAAATAAGATAAGATTTGATGAAATGATAAAGGTAAGTATGTAAATGTATATAAAATTATATGATTATGATAAATGCTTTGAAAGAGAATAATGAATATTTGTAAAATTTGAAAATAATTGATGTTAAAAATGATATATAATGATATTGGTGATAGTGATAATTTATTGAATTTGTACTGAAATTGATAACGAATGATATAATTAGAAGATGATTGTGAATCATAAGTGAATATATACAAAAGTAATGTAATATAAATATAAATGAATTTGATGATTTATAAAAAAATTGATGTGAATTTTTTTTTTTTTTGAAATGAATTGAATATAAGGTGAATATAAATAATGGTTGATAATAATGTATACATGTAATTAGTTTCTGAGATATAGATGAAACTCAGATTCTGAAAGTCGAGAAGGAAGTGTAAAAAAAAATTATACATTGACGATACATGTGTGGTTATATTGGTGAATTTTCCTTTTCCTTTTTCTTTTGTGGACCAGGGGGATTATACCACAGTAAAATAAGAATTTACTGGACATATTTGTGCATTTATGTATTTGTACATTCTGTGTGTGATGAATAGTGTGACATAATGGAAGCTTGTATCTACTTTAGTGGAACTAAAGAGGATAAGAATTTATGGTCATAGAAACCATCATGAAAATTCTAAGAAAGTTACTTTCACATGAGAAAGTGCATTCCTGAGAAATCTTTCATGCAGCTGTGCCATAAGTTAAGATACATAATTAAAGTTAATATAGAATTAAAAGTGAAACTTCAGATTTTAAATACCTGGTTCACATGAGAAAGGGTTTAAAAAACTTGATAATGATATAATTTGATTAATTAAAAATGATGAGATTATATAGATGTATATAATATGAAGTTGATTTTATATTGGTAATAATTTGAATATGCTTAATGATAGATATATTTATATAAAATTCAGTAATTGAATTTTTAGCAAAATGCTACTGATGAGAATTTATATTAAATGAGTATGTTATAAATTGGATAATTAGCATAAAAAGTACATAATGAAATAATTTGAATTGTTGCAACATTTATATGCATAATCAAGATATATTTTATTAACATTAAAATAAATGTGTTTAAAATTTAAAATGGAGTGTTGTATTTAGACGGCCTAATGAGTTTATCATCGCACGATAAGCCAGCATCGCTGGCTATGCACCTCAGGTGATTTAATTAATATACGGTAAGTGAATGGGGAGGTCTTTTATATTTACTTGTAAAAACCTGAAACTAATTCTTAATTAGTCTCTTTCCACATTGGAATTCTTTTGTTTAAATCATTTATGATTCCTTTCTCCCTTTTCATTTACTAAGATATGGGAAGTCTATTTTATTTACAAATTCCCTCCTCATTTCGAGCGGCATGGCCAGTTGAGGCAGAATTTTGCAATTGCAGTGGTACGGAGTGTTGTTAGCAATTAAAAAGGACGAAAGATGTCACAAAGATGCCAACTGAACATGTTTTTGAAGGGACATATTATTGGAATGCTGGAATCCGGTCAATCCCACACCGAAGCATCTTGAATTCTGAATGTGCCTCAGTGCGTGATCTCCAGGCTGTGGCAGAGGTTCCAAACCACTGGAGATGTTACCTGATGACCATTACCAGGTCGGCCAAGGGTAACAACCACTCGGCAAGACTGATATTTGGTGATAACTGTGCGACGTCAGAGGAACCGTTCTGCCAGACAACTGGCTTCAGCCCTGACAGACGCCACAGGAGTCACTTTTTCAACACAAACTGTATACAGGAGACTCAGACACATTGGTCTCTATGCCAGATGACCAGCAGTTTGCATTCCCCTGACTTCTGCACAGAAATGTGCATGTTTATAGTGGAGTTTAGAACATCGGCAGTGGAGTGAACAACAGTGGGGCAATGTCATGTTCAGTGACGAGTCCAGGTTTAGCCTGCACATTGATTCTTGCTGTACCACGATCTGGAGAGAACATGGAATGCGTTTTCACCCGGGAAACATCACGGAAAGACATTGTTTTCCATTTGAGGGGGGTCATGGTCTGTGCAGGTATGATGGACGGCCGCACAGACCTCCACAACTTTGAGACGGGTCGGTTACTGGTCAAAGATACAGAGACGAAGTCCTTGAACCTACCGTTCGATTGTTTCGAAGTACTATTGGTCCTGATTTCATATTCATGGATTATAACGGGCCTCCTCACCGTGCGGCCTTCATCGATGACTTCCTTCAAATTGATGATATCTAGCACATGCAGTGGCCTGCCAACTCTCCTGATCTGAATTCAATACAGCATGTGTGAGATATGCTCAGGAGACATCTTGCAGCTCTCCGCTATCTACCAAGTTCCGTTCTGTTCCGAGATTAAAAGCTGCTCTCAGTGAGGTTTGGAACTCTTTGAGCACACTGTTCTGTTTTAATTTCAGAAATCAGAAGTATTCAGACTTTATAATTGGTGTAATCAATTGTTCAAGGAAGACACCTTGAAACACAATTGTACAACTGTTTATTTACAGTTTTAATACTTACACTCTTTATTTTAAATCACAAAATAACACTCAAAAAACATTTATGGCATAAATAATACTTATTAATATTCTCTAAAAAAAAAGTAACTCAAAAGCCATTTTTGTTTTGCATACATAAAAAAAACTAGCTCGTTGCCATTTTTTGCAACTTAACTTATCAAATATATCAAAACAAAGATAATAATCAGGTAGAGTATCAATCTGACATTCTCCCACCCAAGTTAACTTTTATCTTAAAATTTTACTTACAACTAATTATAGTTACAATTACAAAATTATAAACAGTTCACAAGTCCAGTTTATGAGGCATCTTAATGATACGGCCACTTCTAGTTTTTCTTGTTTCCTTAGAAGATTCAATATTGCAGTCAACTGATTGACTGACTGTTGGTTGCTCACTTAATTTTGAACTTGGCAATTTTTCTTTAACTAGAACTGACCCTGCTGCTGACACTTCTATAGGATAGAGGCATTGTATCGGTCAAAGCAACTCACCCCTTGCAGTTTTTAGTTTTACAAGCCTTTTAACACCATCTTTCCCTGGAATTATTTCAATGGCCAACTGATTATTATGGCCAACTGATACGTTTCGTGTTGTCGCTTCCAATCAAGACAACGTCACCAACTATTTCGGCAACCCTTTTACGTTCTGGTCTCTGAAGCAAAGCTCCTAAGTATTTCAACCGAAATCTATTTTTTAAGGCCCTTTGTAAACTTTGACAATACTTAACACGTCGGTTAAGACTGGTGATCAATTCTATCACAGTCAGGTACACCACTTACTTTGATGTCTTGCAGGAACATTGAAGGAGTCAATGGAACCAGTTCTGCGTCATTATCCGCAACATACGTCATCGGTCGTGAATTGATTGATTCGCAATGACATAGCACTATCACCATCTGTTCATAAATTAAAGAAGATCGGCCCAATACTGTTCTTAATAACCTTTTAAGAATACCGATCAGTCTCTCCCACCATCCATCCCACCAAGAGGCAGTCGGTGGGTTAAATTTCCATTTAATAGGATGAAGAGCAGTGTCACTCACAATAAGGTTCCAATCTAGCGCACTTAGCAAATTTGAAGCACCAATAAAATTGGAGCCATTGTCACAATAGATAGTGCTTCATCGTCCTCTACGAGCTATGAACCTGCGCAAGGCTATTAAAAAGGATTGTGTAGATAAAGAAGCCACTAATTCAATGTGTACTGCCCTATAGACAGCACATGTGAATAGACAAACCCAAGATTTGTTTTTATCTCTGAGAAACAGTGGTCCCGCCAGGTCAACACCACAGATCTCAAATACAGCAGCTTCTCGTATACGGTCCTCTGGAAGAGATGCAGTGAGAGCATCAAGCTTCTTTGCGGAATGTCTCTTACAGACAATACATTTTGTTAAGATAGATCTCACTGTCTTTCTACCATGTAGAATTCAGAATCTCTTAAAATGTTAAGCAGCATTTGAGTCCCAGCATGAGCATTTTTTACATGATAGTGTATCACTATACGTTTTACAATTTCATGTTTAGATGGTAAAATTGCAGGTATTTTAAAAATCTTCACTATCTGGTCGATATAAAAGTTTTGTTTTCAATCGGATGATATCGTTTTTATCTTTGAAGGCTACCAAAGTTTTTAACTTTTCATCTTGTTCATTAACGAAGCTTTCTTTCTGTATTATTCTTATAATTCCATACTCAGCTACAGAAATTTCTTCGGAATCAAGGCTACCATATTTTTTAGTATTTCTTGGAATACAACTAACTATTATTAATGAATCAAAGTAGCCAGGCAATAATTCTTATAGTTTTGCTATAGCTCGAAAACTTATAGATGAAGGAATTATCTATATTTTGAAGGTTCACCATAGATGATATATTTCCTTCTTTTCCTTTAACACTTCTTTATTTACGGAGAATTCAGATCTAGGCCATTTGTCTGATGGGTAATAGAGCCAAGCAGGACCTTGCCACCACTCTGATTCCAACATTGTCGAGCGGAATAACCTCTGGAGGGTAAATCCGTCGGATTCATCGATCCAGGTACATTTCGGTTTACTCACTAATCTAATTTCTCATACTCTGTTATATACAAATAGTGTCCAGTTTTCACTACCTTTTATCCAATACAAGGCATTACTGGAGTTAGTCCAAAAAAAGGTTTGAATATTTCCTAATTTTAAATCTGCTGTAACTCTTTGCAACAGTCGGGTACCAATAGTGCATGTTAACAACTCTAACTGAAGAATTGTAATAGACTTCAGCAGAGCTACCTTGCACCATGCTTGAACTAGTTGACATGAAGTTAAGTTTTTACTTTCATTCCTCAAATATATGCTGGTAACATAAGCTATTTTGCTTGCGTCACAAAAAACGTGTAAACTTAAACTGCAGGTATCATCAGGGTCTTTTATTAAACATATAGGGATAGTAATTCCCTTAAGTAGATTCAACTGTTTCCTCCACTTCTCGAATTTCTTAGAAATTGCTGGTGGTAACTCTGAATCCCAAGTTGTTTTCATTTTCCACAGTTCTTGTAACATTAGTTTCAAGTATAAGGTCACTGGACAAGTATACCCAATAAGATCAAAAAATTTTGTGGACCTCCAACAATATTTTCCTTTTAGTAACAGGTCCATTATCTTTGTAAACTTCTTTTAAATTTATAGACAGAGTATCTGAGTTTAAAATCCATTGCAGGCCTAATACCGGGACAATTTTATTTTTTACACTAGAAACCTCTTCTGTTGAATGAGAACAATTGTGCTCCCACCCTCTAAGGTCAAACTTCCTTTCTGACATAATATCTGTAGCTACTTGAATGAACTAATGCAATTCTGTTGCAGTATTTATACTAGTTAAACAACTTTCCACATAAAAACTGTTTTTAAATTTCTGAACTATATCCACAGGATATTTTGAGTTCCCAAGTTGTGCTTCCTCCAAAATCATCTCTAGATGATATTGAATCACAGAATTAAGTAAGAAAGAACTACTAGAAATTCCAAAGACGACACGACAGTGTCTAAAGTATTTCAGCTCATCGTTTTCGTTATACTAAAGAAACCTTAAATAATCTTTGTCGTTTTCTTGTAGGCGAATTTGTGTGTAAAAATGCTTTACGGATGTCCGCCATAACTCCAAACTTGTTCATCCGAAAACGTGTTAATATAGTAGGAATTAACTCGACAATGTTTATTCCTTTCTCCAGACAGTAGTCATTCATGCTGGGGGAAGCTCTCAGCTTATCTGAAGCATCAAATACAGGTCTTATTCTGGTTGTGCTATTTTCTTTCACGACATGTCTGTGTGGTAAATAATGATATGGCAATTGAATCTCATGCATAGGAACTTCTTCAATTATTCCTTCTCTTGTCTATTTTTCAAATGTTTGATTATAATCGTCATACAAATTTTCTTCTTTTAACTTTCGTGCAGTACCATTCAGTCTCTTTAAAGCCAAGTTAAAATTATCAGGCAGTGGAGGGTGATCAGCAAGCCAAGGTAGATGTACCACAAAACAATTGTCTTTGTCGATCTGTGTGTGAACTGTATTAATAAAATGCTCTCTGGTGGATTCCTGAAGGTCTTCTTTAGCTTTCTTCTGAGATGGATCGGTAATGAATAGAGTGTCAAGAGTCCACAATTCTGTTATTGTTCTAGTAGTAGAAAGCATAGAATTAGCTACTGAGATTTCATTGTTCTCTGAAGAAATCTGGGGTACACGTCCCATAATGGTCCACCCTTCCATTGACTCAAATATTGAATGGTCGATATAATAACCAAAATTTTTGCCCGTACAAAAACCAACCATTTAATACTCGTATATGAGTAAAATTACATAGCTTATCATAGCGCTAAACAAGTAATTCCTATGTAAATGGATTCATCATGTTAATCTTTATTACATTGCCTTTATTACTTTCTTTATATACATAGTATAATGTATAAAAGAAAGTATTGTGACAGTGTTGAAAATTCGAATTCGAGTTTAAATGGGAGAGCATGTTTCAAGTATCCCTCAACATGAATCAAAAGTGTCTGAGGTTATGTGTGTGTGTGTGTGGGGGGGGGGGGGGGGGGATATGTGTGTGTGTTTGTCAGTGAGTCTGTGAAGACGATATCTCATGAACGAATCAAGCGATATGAACAAAATTTGTTACAAAAGTCACAATTAATGAATATTGGACTGTAGCTTTTATTTACTGTAACTTTTTAAAAATTTACGGCGAACTGTAATTTAATAATTGTTTGCTTTTTGCCTTTTTTAGAGCCAAGAATTCAGAGCCTTCGGAGTCGCTGAATAACCTGTCCTCATTAATATTACCTGTAACTCCACAGCAAGAAACAACAGATCCAATAAAATTCGAACTTTGTGGAAGATGAATTATTAATATTGTGCATTTTAAGAAATTGCAACTTTTGAATCAACATGGAGTCTTTGGTTGTACCATCAGTGACATGAAAATTATTTCAGAAAACAGAAAAGGACTTAATAGTGGCATAAAATTCAAATGTTTAATGTGCAATTTGGAAAAAACAATCTGGACAAATGATGTAAATGAATCATCTCTTCGCATCAACACGGCAGGTACTGTTTGTATTGGCGTGGGATATTCTAACATGGAAGAATTTTTCAGCGCCTTGAATATTCCATTTATGTCCCAAAATACATACACCACCGAACACGATATAGTGTCTGATTCTTGGGAAAAGTGTGCTTCCATTGAAATGGAACAAGCAGTGAATTGTGAAAAAGAATTAGCTATACAAAGAGGAGATGTTGATTCTGATGGCACACCTCTTCTAACAGTTGTAATGGCCAGAACTTGGGCGAAACGTTCATACAGAACAAATTATGCATCACTATCAGGCGCTGTAAGTAAAATGCTATTTTCCTCTTTTCTTGAAGTTGGTATTGCTAGAAACATCAAAGAAATGAAAAATGCCAGCATATACAGAGGCTGTTCGCACATTTTTTAGACGATTTTGGTAAGCGGTAATAAAAAATCGTTTGCTGCAAAAGAAATAATTCCAATTGTACTATGTTTTTAAAAGTCAAAATTATCGTCTGCGGCTTGAAAGTTTTGTTTTTATTCAAAAATGGCGTTTTTAACAAAACAGTGGTTCGAAGGCTACATTTATGCTCTTTCCGAAGAGAAATATGCATACTCTGTTATCCAAAAACGATGTGAGAGTCATGGTTTTGTGATATCTAAAGCGTCGATAGGTAATATCGTCAACAGGAAAGGAAAAACACGTCAAATTGGAGCCTCAAGTGGGACAAAAATTCCAAACAAGTATCCAAGGAAAAAACGGACATCTTCGACTATTGCAAAGGTACGTTGTTTAATGTTAATAGAAAATCCCCCTAGTCAAAGGACAGTTGCAAAATCATTAAAATGCTCGGTGTCCACTGTAAACAAAATGATAAACGTTGATTTAAATCTTAAGAAAGCGAAAAAACGCAATGTGCATCGTCTTCTTCCAAATCATATCGCTGAACGCAGGACACGCTGCAGAATTCTATATGAGAAACACTTATCCAAAGAAAAATGGAAAACAATTGTCACAATAGATAAATCATGGGTGTATTTAAATGATTGCAACAAAAAAAGAGCCATTTATTATCATAAAAGGGGAGAAAAAAATTTAAGTACATGGTTCAAAGAATCGAAAGAAAGTTTTTCTAAGGGATTCATGATTGTTGCTGGTTTTTCTTATAATGGCAAGTTAAAAATAAAGAGAGTGGGAAAAAATGTCAAGATTAACTTCAAATACTATCAGGAACATATTTTATCGCCAATATTTTTCTGAATGAAATACCATCGCTTTACCCACAGTGCCATCAATCTGTGAGACTCCATCAGGACAAAGCTAGCAGTCACACATCAAAATCCACTGTAAATTTCCTAAAAGAAATGGAACAAAAAACTGGTATCAAGGCCATACCCTTCACTGATATCCCTACTAAATCTCCCGATGTATCCATGGATTTTTGTGCTTTCGGACTTTTAACATCTGCATTATCCAAACGTCGTCCCAAAACTGTTACAGGACTCTGGAAAGCTGTTCAGGAGGAATGGGATAGAATACCTCTTCTGACACTTCAAAAGGCATTATTATCCAGGAAATTGCGGTGTCGAAAGATAGTTCAGAATAAGGGATGTCAAATAGAACATTTAAAACACAAGAATTTTATGTAATTTAGTTTTGTGAATACAATATACATCGTCTAAAAAATGTGTGAACAGCCTCTGTATATACGTATAGAATATGCATTTTGCAAGTGTATTTTTTTTTTTATTTGTATAATTATTTAGGTAAATATTTATTTCCAGTATTTTTTTATTATCTATTGAAAATTCATCCAATATATAATTATGGCTGCTCTTCTGTTTCTCTGGATGAAGTAGCATTGTGATTTTCTATTAAATTTAGTACATATGTACAGTGCGTTTAGGAGAAGGGTTTTATCTAAAACAAAATCGATAACATGTTCCGTTGACATTTGAGAACTTTTGGATATGTTTCTAATACAATCCTTTATTAAAAGAGAAATAAATAGAGAAAATATAAAGTGGAAAATATAAAAAATGAAAATATAAAATATAAAATAAAGAAAATATAAAGAGAAATAATAAAGTGGATTCAGTTTTTGTAAAATATAACATGTAGCGTTTCTAAAAAAAAAAGGTCCTGAAAGCTTCTCTTTATGGAACATATTTTTTCTAACCTCTTTCGATTTTCATTTTAAATCTTTGATTACATTCTATGGCAACACATTTTCAATTTTTAAAATCGAACTTTTTCTCCACAGGCTGCCATTGTGGGATACCACACAAAGAAGGTTCTCTTCTATGGAGTTAGAAATAAATACTGTGCAACTTGTGTTGCATCAAATAGAAAAAATATCACACCACCAAGCCACAAATGCTTAAAAAATTGGTAAGATAACTCTTCTGCTATGGAAGCCGACATTATAGTAGAAGCGTTTTGCCAAAGCATGGCCACATATGGCATAAAATATGCAACAATAATTGGTGACGGTGACAGCAATGTCTACAAGAAGGTCCTAGATTCAAGGCCGTATGATAATTTAACGGTTGAGAAAATTGAATGCAAAAATCATTTGCTCCGCAATTTTTTCATTAAAATTAAAGACATAGTTTGAAATAGCAAACTGGACCACATTGATCTGCGAAAGGTCGTTGGAAACAATATAATGCATTTATGCCACGCTGTTGTAAAAGCAACGGAATATAGAAAACAAGAAAGTGTCTCTAAGCTAAGGGAAGACATTATAAATTGCCCTTTACATGTTTCTGGACATCACGAAAAATGTGAAAATTATTTCTGCAGTGGTGCCAAAGAAAATGAAAAAAATTATGTACCCCAATTGAAAGATAGTGGAATCATTTTCAAAATAATGGACACTATTGGTAATCTGGCCTGTAATGCAAGAAGTTTGCAATTTAATGCAAATAAAAACGCCGTAGAAGAATTCAATTTCTATTGTGGAGAAACACATTGGACGCAAACGTGTAAACTTCTGCCTCAAAAGATCATACCAGACCAGATGTAGCACGTCAGTTGTTTTCCATAATAGTAAACATAAATACTACAAAATTCACCAGCAGTTAACAAATAAAAGTCCTGGCCTATACTGTAAACGGAGAGAAATCAGAGACGTCTATAGAATCAAGGCAGCTAGATCAAACGGGAAACACCAAAATTTTTTGAAAAGAACAGCTCTTTTTAAAGATAAATCTTGTAGGCCTTATGCTGAAAAACCCGACTTATCAAAGCAGGAGTTTGAAATAAAAAGTGAAAGATTTTTTAAAGAAATTGAAAGATCGGATTTTCAGAGAAAAGAACTGGAAAGGAATACAATTCAACAGAGAGACTCTTTAGTATGGAGGGAAGAAAGACGTCGGCTTGCATCAAATTTCGGCGCTGTTTGCAACAAATTGCCAACTACAAGTTGTGCAAATATTGTAAAAAGTGTTTTGTATTATAATATAGATACACCTGGTATGCGATATGGTCGGCTGCATGAAAATGATGTAATAAGAGCACTAGAAACACATGCTGCTATTAAAATTTCAGAATGCGGCTCGCTTATAAATAAAAATCTAAATTTTTTGGGGGCCACTCCTGACGGTATAATAGAAAATGAAGACTGCATCATTGAAGTAAAATGTCCTTCATCTTGCAAAGATTTATTTGCAAATGAAGCAATCTTGCAGAAAAAATTTACCTTTTTGATAACAGATAAAAGTAAATCTGTTATCACCAGAATCTATAAAAAGTATTCCTATTTTTTCCAGGTTCAAGGGCAATTACATATAACAGAAATGAAATGCTGTTTATTTGCCCTTTGGACTCCAAAAGGTATAAAAGTTGAAAAAATTGAGCACGATGACAGATTTTGGGAAAAAGAAATTGAAGAGAAAATCACTAAATTTTATTACTACTGCCTGTTGCCTGAAATTTTAGATCCGCAGCATACCTGATCAATGCCTATTCGAGATCCGTTATATATTTTAGATGCCATGGAAAAGAAAAGGAATTAAAAAAAAATAAAAGTAGATAAGGACCAAGAAAATTGAAAGTAAAAAAAAACTGCCACTGTTTCACAAATTTTACGTTCAAGTTTCTCTGCTTCGTACAACAAAGTACAACTTACATTTTTCCCATATACATTATTGCCTTATTTTTTGTATATTACTTCAGTTCACTATCATTCAATGATTTTTAGTATATTCAGGATTCATTGCACACATGAATAAGTACCGAAAGTTATTCCATATTTCATACAAATGCCATTTGTTGCAATTTTTCTTGCCCATAAGGCTACTCAAAAAGCTGTTTTTTATATGCTCGTCTTTCAACAGCTTTGAGGTTATAGTATAGTCTGTGCATTTTTTAAATTATGATGCTTTTTATTTACATTTTATATGCAATTTTCTCAAACCAACAAGTTACATTTGTCAGTATATATATCAAAATACACATGTGCATTTAATGTTACGTTACTATATTTTTTCTATATACATTATTGCCTTATTTTTTGTATATTACTTCAGTATGTAGAAGGTTTTTTGGGCAACTATTTTCAGCTTGTGAAGCAACTAAAACAACTATTTTTATGTGTCTGTCCTATGGCAGTCCTCGAGTTATAATATAGTTTACAGTATGTGCATTTATTAACTAAAGATGGTTTTTTATTTATAAATTTTATACGCAATTTGTTTAAAATCAACCAGTTACATTTTTCAGTAAAGATGTCATTATTGCCCAAATTATTGTATATTACTTCCAACGATTCACTATCGTTCAATGATATTTAGATGATTATAAAGAGAATGATGATTATAGGGATAGTTTGAAGGTTATAGGGATATAATGATTATAGGGAGATTAGATTTCGATCAGGGTTTAAACTTGCATATAAAAATCTTCAGCTTTATCCATATCTATTTTATTATTTTAATATTTTCTTTAGCTATGTGCCAGTCTGGAATATTTTATTTATATCCAAGGGAAAAAAGTACAGGATGTTTTTTTGAAACAGAAATTTATGATTACTATTACTGATTAACGGATTTTTCATTATTATATTTTTTGACATACAAATCATACTGAAATCTCAACTGTAAAATCACACTACTATTGTAAAATATTTTTAGTCATGAATGGTAGATCTAGTATTTATTCCATTTGTCAGATAATATATAAAATCATGGACTCACTTGATAGTCTAACAAACCTAAAACCTAAACTGATTGTAGCAATGATTACTTTACAACTCTAGAACTATGTTGGAAAGGGAAGAAATATTTGATTTGTTTGGCATATAGCATAAATAGGAAGTTATTATAAATATTATTAATTATTATAAATATTATAAGAAGTTATTACAAATATTATAAATATTATTATTATTTATTATATAAAATGCTATCCCTTCCAAGTTCAAAATAGATTATAAACTATAAATATAAGATATTTGTAATAAAAAATAACTATTTCCTCTGTTGTAATTATTATTTCAATTTTTATTTAAAAAACTGCCAAACACATTTTGTTGAATTTTTTTTTACATATTTTATGCGATAATTAGAATATTTCCTAAAATTTTTTAAGCAATTATTCCATTTCTTCAATCCGGGTTAAATCTGAAACTAATTGGGTGATATTATTAATTTTCATTCCTATATGTCCTATGGACCGTCTCAACAACATACTAAAATTTCATTTTGATAAAGTCATTTTTACGGCAGTTATCATGCAAACGGACAAACAGAATGACCAAGTCATAAACACGTTACAACTATGTTGGAAAGTGAAGAAATATTTGATTTGTTTGACACATTTTCTCAAATGTAATCCTTGTTTGTAACAAATTTCAATATTCATGTTGAAATTAAGACTGGTGTGATTTATTTTACTATTGTTAATAAAAATTAAAATATACATTTTATTTCTCCTGTCCTATGTATCATACCTAAAATTAACTATTTAATTAAGAATCGAAAATTTTTCAAAAGGTGTGTGTACACCTAAACTACCCTTAGTCAGAGCCGTGTTTCCCAATAGGCAAAGTAGGCAATTTGTCTACCTTGCAATACCTAGAGCGGCATATTTTTAGGAGCGGCAAATTTATGGGGTAAAGCTGTCACCGGTAATGTGGAAAAAATTATAATATATGAAAATAACGTGCAAAAATGGCTCCATGGAAGTCGAGTAAGAAGGCTCCTACAAAGCCAATGTCACATTTTTCTTGTCAATGGAGTGGTATGGAGTGGCTCCCCCACCTCCAATCACATAAAATCAGATCAGAAAAGAAACCAATTGTCTTCTCACAAGCCAAACACTTGCCATACGATACTCCGTTTACAAAGTTTGAACTTCTTACAGCATTGTCACAGACTCAGGGAACCAGCAGTGGGCCAGATAGTGTCCATTATACTATGCTGAAACACCTTTCTCACGAGTCTTTATTGAACCTTTTATATCTGTACAACAGGATTTATATGGAACATAAGTTTCCGACATCCTGGCAAAGAGCAATCACCATACCCATTTTAAAACCAGGAAAAGACCACAAAAGTCCTTCAAGTTACCGACCCATTGCTTTGACAAGCTGTATTTGCAAAATTATGGAAAAAATGGTAAATGCCCGACTTGTTTATTTCCTTGAAACAAATAAACTTTTATCTCCACATCAAAGTGGTTTTAGACGAGGAAGATCTACCTCTGACAATATTATTGCTCTAGAATCCCAGATCAGGACTGCCTACCTTAGGCGAAATCATTTAGTATCAATATTTTTTGATATTGACAAAGCCTATGATCGCACATGGCGCTATGGTATTATTAAGGACCTTTTTGATTTTAATTTAAAAGGAAATCTTCCCATTTTTATACAAAACTTTTTAGCACATAGGACATTCAAAGTTCGTATTGGTACTGTTCTTTCAAATCCTCACGTACAAGAGGAGGGAGTGCCACAAGGAAGTGTATTGAGTGTGACTCTATTTTCCATAAAAATCAACAGTATTTTAAACCATCTACCACCATCAGTTCATAAAAGCCGCTATGTGGATGATTTGCAAGTTTCATACCAAGCACATGATATGCGCATTGTTGAAAGACAGTGTCAAACTGCAGTAAATGGCATTCTGCAATGGGCTAATCTAAATGGATTCAGGTTTTCAATCCAAAAGACTTGTTGTGTTCACTTCACCAGAAAACGAGGTCTACACTTACCTCCAGAGATTTTCATGGAGAATGCTAAAATTGCTGTTGTGGATGAAGTGAAATTTCTTGGAGTCTGGTTCGATAGAAAACTCACCTTCCTACCCCATGTTCAGAAATTGAGAAAGAAATGTGAGAGAGCCATTAACATTTTAAAAGTTCTGTCAAATACGAAATGGGGTGCAGATACAACTTCAATGCTACGTATATATAGGGCCATTATTCGTTCCAAGATTGATTATGGATGCAATGTTTATGGGAGTGCACGAACATCTGTTCTTCAGAAACTGGACACAATACATAATAAGGCATTACGTATATGTTCAGGTGCCTTTAGAACATCTTCTGTTCAAAGCTTATATGTGTACTGCAATGAGCCACCTCTAGAATTCAGGCATGAACAGTTGATGCTGAATTATTACTATCGGGTCATGTCCTTACAGAACCACCCTCTGCAATGACTAATACTAGATGAGCATTATGATCGACTCTACGACCACAGACCCTCATGCATTTCTTCTTTTGGCAAGCGGATACGAAATATATTATCAATAACCCCACAAGTAGATGTAAATATAAGGAAAACAAAGTGTTTTGAAACACCTCCATGGCATGTTCCAGATTTTATATATCTCAACCCATTTAATAATTTTACTAAGAGAAACACAGATCAGACTATTTATCTGCAACTGTTTGCTGAACATAGAAATCTCTACAACGAGTTTACTCCTATTTTCACAGATGGTTCAAAAGCTGGCAATTACATAGGGTTGGCTTATGTATCTAGAAATACTACCTCTACCATCTAGAATTACCCTATTGCCTCTGATATTCTTAAGTCTTTTAAACTGCATGCATCTTGCTCTATTTTTACTGCTGAGATTATGGCAATATACCAGAGTCTTATATTCATATCGCATCAAATTTCCAAAAAGCACATCATTTATACCGATTCCTTGAGTTCGCTACAACTTTTATCATCTAGGACTGCTATGAATTACCCTATTGCCTCTGATATTCTTAAGTATGAACATCGTCTAAAGGTACAGGGATACCATACTGAATTTTGTTGGGTGCCAGGACATGTTGGTATCAGAGGAAATGAGTTGGCAGATATTGCTGCTAAATCAGCTACTCAAAATTTAAACCTGGCAATCCCTTTAACTGACATCAAACCATTCATTTTGAAAAATATTTATGACAAATGGCAGTATTCCTGGAACCAGCAATCTCGTAATAAGTTGTATGAAGTAAAGCCTGTAATACAAAAGTGGACTAGTTTCCAATGTAGGAAACTTGAGGTACTTTTAAACACGTTTGCGAATTGGTTATACTCGTTTTACCCACAGACACTTACTTTTAGGAGAAGTTGAACCCTTTTGTAATAGTTGTCAGACCTCAGCAAGTATCAAACATATTTTAATTGAGTGTACTAAATATAAACAGTTTCGTTTCAAGCATTTTAAGACTTATACATTAAATTTGGCAGAATTGATTGGAGAAAATCCTCATTTGGAGCTTTTCCCATTCCTATTGGACATTGGTTTTTTCCATCATTTTTAACATCACCTTTTATAACCTTTTAGCCATTTTTCATATCATTTGCATTGTTGCACATGTTCCATAGTATTTTCACACATTATCACTATTTTAAATTATACACGTGTTATCAATACTATTTTATGTATCTCGGTACCATATGTCTGGCGCAGCATATCCTCTTTGGATATTGTGCCATTAAACCATAATCAACCTCAACCTCAACCCCCACCTCCAACGTCGGACTGAAAACAAAAGTTATACCGAGAGGTGTGATTATCAGGCATTGACAGATTCAGATAAATCACATCAAGGCAGCGAATGCACTTCATATCTTTCCTTTACCATTTGTGAAGAGTTCATCCGAGAAATGGCCAATATGGTGACTTCTGAAATAATACTTGAACTTAAAGACGCTAAGTACTTTTCCTTGATTGTCGACTCCACACAATACATTTCCCATTGTGATCAATTAGCAGTGATCTTGAGATATGTTTGCAAAGATGGCTTACTAGTGGAACGGTTCGTGATGTTTATAACTAACGCGGGACACAAATCCGAAGAGCTTGAGAAAGCTGTTATGCAGTTCCTAGAACTACACGCCATTGATGTCCGCAACTGTAGGGGACAATCATACGATAATGCGACGAATATGTCAGGACCATACACTGGCTTACAGGCAAAGATCAAAAATCGAAATCCTCTAGCTCAATATGTTCCTTGTGCCGCTCACTCCCTCAATCTTGTAGGAAACCTGGCTGCCGAAAGAAGCTGTTTCCTTTTTTCTACTACTTCAGGGACTCTACAATTTCCTCTGCGCATCAACTCATCGATGGCAGATTCCGAGTTCATGGGTTAAGGGAGGAAAATCCCTCAAGTCCTTGTCCCAGACTAGATGGTCTGCCAGAAGTGATGCATGCAAAGCAGTGCATGAGTCCTACACAGAGATTCACGATGCATTGTCTTACATTGAGAATGATGAAAATGAAAAGCTTACAGTGAAATGTGAGGTCTTTGGACTGAGGCATAATCTGAGGAGACATGAAACTGCTTTTATGCTTGTGTTGTGGAGAAGGATCTTTCCGTTTGAATGATACAAATTCTGAGTTGTTGCAGTTTACTGCAACAAGCGAGCATAGATGTAGGAACAGTGCTGCAGTTGTATGATTCCCTTATTAAATATGTCAAGCAGGAACGCAAGAAATTCAACGATTATAAAATAATGGCTGTGCAGTTATCACCTGCAGAAAAGATGTACGAGTCTAATACAAAAGGAAAGCAAAGAGAAAGCGACACTTTGATGAATCTACGATTGCCACTTCCTTTAACCCTGAAGAGGAAGCACTGAGTATTGAGGATGTATTCAGAACCCAATCTTTCCTCCCAGTCATCGACACCTTGTTTTCGAAACTCCAAAATCGACGACTGGCGTATTAAAATATTCTGAAAAAGTTTGAGGTCTTTGATGACATTACTTCAAAGGAGCGAAGTGAAATCGACATTCTTACCACAAAACTGGTTGAAAGTTATCCGGATGATCTGGAGAGATCCTTCGTTGACGAATGTCATCACCTGAAATATCTGCTTCAAAAAAGCGCATCCAGAGTCTTCACTATTAACATTCAGTTGTTTCATGTGGAATCCAAGCAATTTCACCTTATATATCCCAATGTGGATATTGCTATGCGTATGTTTTTATGCACAGCCGCAAGCAACTGCAGCGCGGAACGTTCATTCTCGTGTTTAAAAAGAATCAAGCAGTATATGAGGAGCACCATGCAACAAGACAGGTTAAACTCCTTAGCCGTGCTCTCCATAGAAGCGGAGCTGGCCAAAAAGTTATCATTTAAATAACTCATTCAAGCATTTGCTGCAAGAAAGGCTAGGTGAAAGAATTTTAAAAATGTACAGTAATTAAATCAATGGGTGCTGACAGCACTTTGCTACTGTTGATGAATAATCATTAACAAATCTGCAAAAAGTTGTGAATAAAGTACATACAGTATAGTTTCTGGACGTGAATTCAAGGCTTTTATTTCATTAAAGACAATGCAGTAGTTATTACCTATAATGTTTATATTGCATATTATCATTACAGAAGGAAATGGGGGAGGAGTAAGGGACAATGCAGGATTTAGGCTTGGGGGCGGGGGCGGCAGATGACCAGCTGCCTACCCACATGCAACCTATAAACACAGCCGTGCCCCTAGCTACAGCAATGATGATTTTACATTGCTAGCTCCTCATGTCGAAGTACATGGCTTTAGTTCTCAATATCATCCTCTTTCCATCATGACCAATTTTTCAAATTATAAAATTTTCAAACGTTGAATAGTATGGGGGAATTTATCACATTTGTACGTCCATCCACAATTTAAATTCCTCTTGTTCGAAGTCTACTATATTCTGAATCCTAGGACTAATGTTGGGTTTATTGATGTTAGTTTTTTCCGTAAAATGGTCTAAAACTTTGTCTTTTACGTGAAAATTGAAACATAAGAACATAAATTAGGGTTTATTTTAAAAGTAATATTAAATTACCAATTCTGTCAGATATTGGGATGAAAAAATTTTTTATTCTCGAAGTCCCGAGATTGTAAAAACATGCGAGATTGCAATCCCTAATTGCATAAATAGGAAGTTATTATTATTAGTAGTATTATTAATATTTATTATTATGCCTGTAGTCATGGTGATATAGAATGCTATTCTATTTCATGTTCAAAATGGATTACAAACTATAAAATATTTGTAATAAAAAATAATTATTTCCTCTGTAGTTTTTTAAAACAAAGATTTTACTACCACAAAAAACAATCAACGATGATTCTTATTCAATATTACACCCCTTTACTGACTGCATTTTCCACTTTCCTGTGGCCTATAGCAGTGTTTCTCAACCCAACTTGCTTCACGCCCACTAAATTACAAATTATTAAGAGTCCACGGCCCACTAGAAAATAAACTTTAACTTTTAAGGGGGGGGGGGGGGGGGGGGAATTTCGCTGATCATTCTAATCATCAAAATTTCTAATACAAAAAAAAGTCAAAGCGGTAAGATAATATGCCTAGGCAAATATGTTAACATTTTAATAGCTTCAGAAAATTATCAACATAAATATGTATTTTAACAGGAAAAGTTTTGAAAAAATTGCAAAAAGGGTAAAAATAGTTTACAAAACGAAGTGTAGCATTATACAAACATTATTCATTTTTTAAAACGAAAAATTAATGCGACTGCTGCTGGTACTTCTCGTTCACTATTTTATCCAAACGTGGTTTCAGATTAGTAACAGACAGTCTCAAACAATCTTGAATCTGAAGTCTGTTTCTCTTTTTGGTCTTCAAAAGAGTCATGGCTGAGAAACTAGTTTCGCATAAATAGGATGTAGCGAAACACAGAAGAAACATCATTGCTTCCTTGTGCAATTTTGTATACTAATTCCATACCTTCATCCAAAACTTCGTCCCATTCAATACCTCAAAAACCTTCTCCAATTGTTTGTCACTGGAGAGGTCGAGAAGAGTTTCTTTCAAATCATAAGGCAACAAGCATTTATGGCCAATAAAGGGGTTTATAATCCACATGTGATTTTTTTCTGGGATCTTCATCTTCAGAAAAGTAAAAATTGAATGACTCCAAAAGTGCCTCAAGATGGTCTCTAATGCTTTGTTTAACACCTTTCAGGTCAAAATTAGCATTCTCTTCTTGAAAAAGCTAACTTATTGCTTCAAACATCTCGAAATCATATTTTTCTATCATTTCCTTCCATAGGGCTAGTTTCTTCTTAAAGTTATCTACCTTCTTTGCCACTGTAAAAATAGTTACCATTTCTCCTTGTAGGCCCAAATTTAACTCATTTACCTTTGAGAAAATGCCACTCAAATAAGCCAATTTAGCTAATTCCTCATTTTCAAAGAATCGAGCCATTTCACTGTTCTTACTCAATACGAATATTTTTACCTCCTTCCTCATTTCAAAGAGTCTCTTCAACACTTTGCCTCTTGATAGTCACCTTACTTCTGAACGGTACAAAAGATGTTAGTGGTCAGATTCCATCTCATTACAAAGCACAGTCAACATTCTGGAGTTTAGAGTTTTCTTTTCTTTATAACTTTGATGATTTTTATGGCTTGTGAAAGAATTTCATTAAAGTCAGGGGAAAGTTTCTTTGAAGCTAGATGTTCCCTGTGAATGAAACAATGAGTAAGCAATGTGCAAGGATGGGAAACTTCTTTTATTTTAGCACCCACTCCAGAATGCCTAGCCGTCATACTGGCAGCACCATCAGTGCATAGGCCTACACAGTTTTTCTATTGCAAACCAGCTTTTTCAAAGTATTCATTTAATACCCGAAAAATTTCTGAGCTAGTTGTATTTGTTGGTAATGAACAAGTACATAGTATGTCTTCTGCTACATCATTGAAGTCCCAGTCTCTGTATCGCATGTAAGCTACCAAAATACTATTGTTTCCAATATCTGTTGACTCATCTATTTGCAGAGAAAACAAACCAGATGTTTTAACCTTTTCAATGAGTTGGGCCTACACATCCATTGACATATTATGAACACGACGGGAAATAGTATCATTGGAAAGTGGTATTTGTTTCATTTTGTCTCCAGCAGATTGACCAAAGACTGTACTAGCAACATCAATAAGACAGGGCTTAATAAGTTTTTCAACGTCATAATAGGGCTTTTTACATAAGGCTATTCTATTTACAACTAAATAAGATAACATTGAAAACAATTTATCTATTGAAGGAACTTGAACAATGTTTTTTTTTCGGAATGAAGAGTTCTGTCTCTTCCTTTTTTCGGATAAAAAAATCTATTGATTTTTCAGCAAGCTCAGGGTGGTTTGTTGTTAAATGGCGATTAAGCCTTGAAAGCTTCATAGCCTTAAAGGCCTCGTTTCCCAAAACTTTGAAGCATATAACGCATTGAGGTTTTGGTATTTTTCCCAAGATTTCTATAAATTCATATTTCAAATAATCACCATTGTACTTACGAGTCCTTTCTTTTATCCCTGACAGACTGTTTTTCTTTTCTACGTCATTTCGTTGCGATGTTTCTTTGTTTAATACACCAACATCTTTCGCAACTCCAGAACTTCTGAGCAGAGATAAAGATGAGTCTCTCACAGGAGGAATAACAGGAATTTGAGAACATTGGCTTTTTGACAAAAATGCCAATAAAGATCCCTGACGCTTACCACTTATTTTATTCTTTAAACTTTAAGTGCAAAACAATGGCAAAATTCTAATCCGTGTAGCTAATAAGAACTAGGAATCATTTTAAAGTTACAGTTATGAAAAACCGAATAACTACTGATTTATATTATTAGGCTGACCACATCATTTAGTTTTAAGTTCATCTGTATAGTGGTGCCATCCAGTGTCACTATGAAACAGCAACACTTAAGGTAAATTACAACTCTTTATGCCTGTAATGTTGAAAAAATCCAAATTGATTTTTGTTCTTACTTTCGTCGTTGCGGCCCCCGGCCCCCCGGTTGAGAAACACTGGCCTATAGCCTTGTGTGTTTGTCTCATTATCGGAGGTGACGGGTGAAGACACATGCTCAAAGTGATATAGTACTCTGCGGACACATACAATGGTAAAAGAAAGATCTCCAGGGGCGGAAATTTGACCTTAATAACTTTGTCACAGCTCCTGGAAGCTGTTGGTCTTGCTGTGGAGGAAAGCAAACTAGTTGGTCCGATCTCAGACGGAAAGGAATCTGGATATTTTTTGTGTGATGAGGAGCCTTAACTACTACCAGAGTGATAAAACTGCAGGGGGTCATGTTGAAAGTCATTATCCCTATTCTAGATGTGTGGTTTACTAGGCCTTTGTCCTTCCTTAAAGAACTAACAGAAGAGACCTTCCTTAAAGAACTAACAGAATGGGGTACAGACATTTGAAATGGTTTTCAGGCTGTGGTAAGGGGACTCTGAGACTTAAGGGGAGAGATTTATGTCTTAAGCAAGAGACAGCACTCAAAAAGAGCACCCACTTGCCATGAACCATAAAATTGAATCTTTGAAGATCATCATTGTTTGCTTCATCTCACATCCACACTCCGATGTCCGAAATGGGAGGCAGGGCAAGAACCCCAGGTGATAATTTCTTTTGCTACCTACACTTAGGACTTAACCATGACTAATGGGGGGAAAGGGGGGAATTTCCAAAACCTGGAGGACAAGGCAACTCAATCTCGATGTCCCGGAGAGGTTTTATATTTTAATTGCTTTCATTGAGTTTAGTAGGGTTCAGTTGGGTTCAGTTGGTTCAGTTCTTGATTAAATCTATTCACTGTAACGACGCGGAACATAGCATCATATTTTTTGGTTTCCAATACTAATGAAAATAAGTGCTTAAAGTTGAGTAATATTGCAAGTGACAAAGAAGATACTGGTGACATCAGGAATATGCGCAAGACGGTAAATCCCAGTACTTTTTTGAAATGGAAAAAGCAATTTCCATGGCTGTAAATGCTAGAAGAAATGGATTTGATGGTCTGTGCTGTATCCAAAGAAACTGCACGACCGGAAGATTCGAACTTCGTTAATGGATGCCCTGCAGTCAGATTTGAAACTGTAAGTATTCTGTTTTCTTTTTCTTTTTTAATATGTAAGCGTCATAAAAAATAATTTGGCAATTGGAGAGAAAATGCATTATGTTTAAGAAAGCATGCAGGATTTGCTCAAAAGCACATAAAAACGCAAGCACACACTCCTAGTTCACAAATTGAAAATTTGGTCCTTTAATATTTTGTTACTAGGCATTGAAAATGACATCTTTTAAATTGATTCCCAAAATTACTGTGAATTTAGCACCTATAAAATTTCTGACTGACTTCTACAAAATATTGAACTTACAAACCTAGCTGCTAATTCTTCATTTTCTGATAATATTTGGAAAAATGAGCGAATTTATCTTGTTTTTTTTTTATTTTCTTTTTTTAAGGTTCTTAGGGGAAAATCTTGTCTTTAAAAGGTTTTAAAATTAAACTTGATACTTTGACGAGAACGGGGTGGGGGGTGGAGCTAAGCCATGAAATTATTTATTTTTTATTTTTGCAAGTCTCACCCTCTAATTTTGTTCCTTTTGATATAAAAACAATATATAAAAAGTTTGAGCAATAAATTTTAATATTAAAGAATAGCTCAATTGACTCAAAGTTTATAAAAATTAGAAAAAAATTAAGATTATTAGCTGTTCCTGTACCTTAACGTGTATTTATTTACATTGTATTTAATGCATTAATTTTAAACAATTTATTTAATTTGTTGTAAATATTACCAGCTTTATATTTACCATTAAAATTTTATTGACTTTTCAAAAGCTGAGACAGAATGTTTTTCCTGTTATCAGGGTACATTTTGCGATGATCATCAACAACTTGTAGCAGGAATTGTAGCTGCATTTCATAATGAGTTATCAATCCACTGTATTCCTGAATAAGTGCAACTGCACTTTCCGCATTGTCATTTACTATTTGTAATGATTTTATTATCTCTTTAGCCTGTTTGTAGTCCTCTCTCAACTCCCACAAATCTGGATCAACTGCAAGATATCCAACTGGAAGTTCCAACAATTGAAACAATATCAATGACTTTGGTGTGACAAAATCTTCCAACTTTTTGTTCTTGAACAAATGAAGAGCAACACTGATTTGCTTAGAGTAATTTTGGTCTTGTTTTAAAGCATGAGCTTCATTCTGCATAGCATTCACCATCCGTCTTTTGGTAATAATATAGCCCCCCCCCCCCCCCCCGGGGCTATATTAGTTCAAAATTCTCTTATAATATTCATACTTTCTAATTTTTGTATGTACTTTGTGTAAGATCATTATTCGATATCGCGAAAATCTGCATTTATACACGATTCTTAGTTTATTTCGTTTCATCATAAATATTTTTATTTTTTACAATCTATTTGCATTTGCATCAACTAATACTTTTATATGAATTTTGATATTATATTATTAATAATTTTGATATTATAATTTTATATGAATCCATAGGGGGAAATTAATTTTCAAACATGTTATTAATGAAATGCAGATATATTTGCTAAATAATGTGATTAAAATAATGCTTTCATATAATCCATATAAAATAGCAAGCTAAACAGAATTTTTTATTACAAAGTGTAGTGAAGTCTGAGTGGATGGATACATGAATTCTTCATGTAATTCCCCCCTCCCAAATGCTCAATATCACTCCAAAATCCCAATAATACCTATTTGGCTGTGTTTCAGATATATAAAAAAAGGAGGCTTTTAACTTTGATAATTATATGCATAATTTTAATTAAAAATTAATATATTTTTCATTAAAAAGTGTAACATGATTGCAATACTTGAGTTCCAGAATAATCAGTTTATAATTGAAAGTTCTTTAGTTGTACACTCTTTACATGATGTGCTATTTTCAGGATTTGTCTGATGACCCCCCCTTTTACAAATGAAGAGTGTAACTTAGATAAAAACAATACAATAATTAGCAAGAGTTTTTTTTTCATTTAAAAATATTTTAATACACAAATTATTTATCATTTAATCATGTGCATTTGTCTTTGGAAATTATTATAACATTGTATTTAATAACATTTTCTGTTTTCTAGGTAAGAAAACACAGCTTGTCTGGAACACATGATAAAGCATGTAAAGTAAAGGCTGCAAGAGCTAAACCATCAGCAGTACCATTAATTTCTTCTCTTAAGGCTATGAATGCAGAATTGCTGTCAAACATGAAAAAACTATTTAACACCGCATATCTATTTGCTAAAGAAAACTATGCACTAAATGATTTTCCTGCCCTCTGTGCTCTACAGAAGAAAAATGGATTGAAATTGGGTGAAACTTATATGAACGATAAATCAGCAAAGCTGTTTATAAAGTATATTGCAAACACCATTCGGCAGGAAGTAAAAGATCAGCTATCAACAGCAGATATATTTTCTGTTATGGCTGACAGTTCAACTGACAGAGCAACAATAGCCGCTTAGATTATATATGCATATTATATACATGATGGAGAAGTAAAATGTACATATATTGGGATTAAAGAATGTGAGGGTCACTCTGCAGCTGGCATTAAGTTCACATTAGATTCTGTGCTCAAAGGGTATGTTCCAGGATGGACTAAAGAGCTAGTTGCAGTTAATTTTGTTGGTGCAAGTGTAAACATGGGTGTCAATACTGGTGTTGTCAAGCAGTTGCAAGTAGATTGGATGGGCTTCTAGCAGTGCACTCCGTGGCCCACAGACTTGAATTGGCCATGTCAGATTAATTGAAAAAAGTGAAGTATGTTGGAGTTATAGAAGATGTAATTAAAGGCATTTGTGCATATTATCATAACAGTGCTAAAAGAAGCAAGGAATTAAAAAACATGAGAGAAATAATGGATGAAACTGTTCTTCCGTCATATGGGCTTGCATGGAATTAGGTGGCTGCAATCGAGAAATCGGGCAATAAAGGTGTTAGCTAATAATTTGCCGATTGTTGTTATGCAGTAGCATCATCTGAATCAGATAAAAAAGTCATACCAAAGCTTAAGGGCTATTTAGAGATTTTGAAATCTGAGAGATTTATTAGATTTCTTTTTTTGCTAGAGGACATTACTAATGCACTTGCACATTTATCGAAATTTTTTAAATATAAATGATGTTTGCGATGGATTATCATCTGCAAAAGAAAAACTACATAGGATGATATCTCAAAGTGGGAATTTACTAGAAAAATTTGAAAAAGAGCTAATTACTGAGAATAATCATTTAATATACAAAGCCATTGTTGTAACATCTAATGATATTAGTATGTACGATGAAGATCGTAGAACTATACTAGAAGGAATAATTAGTGCTTTAGGAAAAAGATATGAAAGTATAGAACGCACTGAAGTTTTAAGCAATATTATTCTTTTCGATCCATGTTTTGTTGAATCTGCACAAAATGCTAAATTAACCAAGTTTGTAGATAATTTACCAAAAAATCTTTGCATTGATAAAGAAGAGGTGATGGAAGAATTTAATGAGTTTAAAATATGGGTTAGAAACAAAGAAAGTATGTCAAGTAAGGCAGCTTGGCAACGTTTGATTTCAGAATCTGATTCATCACCATTTTATTGCAATATACGCAAAATTATTAAATTTATAATGATTTTTCCATTTAGCACAGCTGAATGAGAGCGAGGTTTCAGTCAATTAAATTTAATTAAGACTGATACCAGAAGTCGGCTTGCTTTACAGACAGTTGATGACTTGCTAACAATTAAGTTATGTGGTCCAAATTTTTCAGATTTTCAACCACAAAAGGCAAATCTGTGGTAGAATAGTGAGGCTTTAGATCGCACAAGACGGCCAGAATTCAAAACTGCAAAATAAAAATGTGTTTTTTTTTTTAATTTGATTGTTTCTATGTTCTTTGTAAAGTAAAAAATGAACATTTGTTTCTGGATTACTTTGTCTTAGGTTTAATATTAGTTTATAAAATATTTGAGAAAATTTAAAACAATTTCTAATACAAAAATCAACTATTATTTTATTATATAGTTAATATTTAAACGAACATTATGAGCATTTAAAAATATTTGTTATTATCATAGATGTAGAAATGGCAACTAGTTGTGTCTATTTGGCACCTAAAGTCAAAACTATAGGCATCATTTGATGCCCAACTTAAATTTCTAATTTCTGACACTGGTTTAACTGTTGATTGGCACTTACTTGTGTCACACCAACACTTTAATGGTGTTAAAGAGTTCACTAAAGTGCTGTTAATTTAAGTGGCCGACTTTGGCCCCTTAAATATTTAACAGTTGATTAAAAGTCGAACAAGATGGCGGCAATTTCTGCATCGTTCTATATTTTAAGATAACATTTTATTTAAGATCGATTTTTTATATTTATTACCTAAAAGAAGAGTGTTTGAAAGTGTTGGCAAATAAAAATGATCTCGCTTATTTAAATATTGTAAGATAAGGCGATGGCAGAATTAGCTAGGTGACTTATATTTTCAGAAGATGAGGATGAACGTACTTTAGATATTTCTCCTCGAATAAAGAGGTGCTTAAATAGGCCTATATATTTTAATATATATGATGAGACAGAATTCAAATGCCGATTTCGTCTTTCTAAGGAATGTGTATTGCAAATTTTGACACAAATAGAGAACCAATTGGAATACAAGTCAAACAGGTAAATTATATAGATTTTATGTTTAAATTTTTGCTGTATTAGTATTAAAGATTAATAGTGTAACATTTTATAGCATAAAATATAGTTTTCTTAACTTTTATGCATTCTCTTAAGTATATTTGTGTGTTTATCTTAACAAAGATCCGTAGCAATCCTAATTATTCTATTCCAGTTATCTCTTTTTGCTCACGATTGTATAAATAGAATAAATATATGTTTTTCAAATCAGCATGTGCTAAATAAAACAATATTAGATTACCTATTTAATTCCATAAAATTTGGAATTTAGACTAAAATTGCATTTAAAAATTTATTTGTTTTTGATTTCACATGTCTGAAACTTTTTAATTTCTATTAAGGTAAAGTCTGTTTTGAGTTGTATATATATGTCTCTGTTTTTTATAAAAGCTGAACTTTATAAATACAAACTACTTTACTGAATACATTTGTTTTGATGTACACTTAAAAAAAATCATATGTTCATGTACAAATAACCTAATAAGCATTGATATTGCATGAACCAGCAGTATATAGTATATTTTTGTAAAACTCCAGTGATATGTTTATAAAATTTTACTCAAATTTATAGTGATTATTGCAAAAAACAAATTTTGTTTTATAGACAAAGAAAATTTACAAAACTTTCATTTGATTATTGTTATTTTTTATTAAATATATTTTCAATAGAACTTGGTTGGCTTAAAATAGTGGATATAATTCAAAGCCAGCATTCATTCCTTGATGATTTTATATACAGTGGCTCCCAAAAGTGTTCATACACTTTAAAAATTTGTAGAAAAAGCACTATCGCATGGAATTGAATTTGAATATACAGTTTAATATTTTTTCATATCATCTCTATGTGATTCTGAATAAAACCTAACATTTTATTTTTAAATATTGACTCATTTTTTTTTTTATAAAAATGAAAATGCAAGGAGGCAGAGAAAGAACACATCACAAAAGTGATGGTACACCAAAATACTTTCAGATAAATTCATAAATAAAATTATCCTCTGCTGCTTTTTTTTATTTTTGTATTATGGTGACATTTAAAAAAGCGTTTGGCTTTAATCTTTGCTTGTTTACTTCGTAATATTTTGTATTATTTAAAAATGGCTCGTAGGCGTAAGAAAACAACGAACAGCATTCAAAAATTGATTACTTTTCATCATAATAGTGGTAGATCAGTTCGTAATATTGCTAAACTAGCAAATTTATCCCATTCTATGGTGCAGTATGTGATAAAACGCTTTAAAGAAAAAAATTGGATCAAAAACAAGGTAAGAAAAGGTCACCCGGTAAAGTTAACTTAACGTGAACAGAGATTTGTAGTTAGAAAATATGTGAAAAATTCAGTTGAGTGCTGTAAAAATTTCTACAGAATTTACTGAAAAATTTTCTACTTCAATTTCACCTGAAACTGTTCGATGAGTGCTCAAATCAGCTGAATTACATGGGCGTTCTGCCCAAAGAAAATTTTTTGTAAAGTGCGAAAAATAGAAATCTTAGGCTTTCCTTTACAAAATCAATGATAAATAAGCCCGAAACGTATTGAAATCATGTCTTATTTGCAGATGAAAGAAAATTTAACATTTTTGGTTCTGATTGGCATATAATTGTATGGAGAAGGAAAAATGAGGAACTTAATCCCAAGAACTTAGTCGGAACAGTAAAGCATGGCGGTGGAGGCATCCTTGTGTGGGGGTTCATGTCAGCATCAGGACTAGGTAATTTGGTATTTATTGATGGCATAATGAATCATGCTCTTTATTTAAATATTTTAAAAGACAATTTAAAATTATTAGCCCAAAATTTGGGTATTGGAAACAACTTTGTTTTTTATCAAGATAATGATCCTAAGCACACGGCTCTCAATGTTCACCTCTGGTGTCTCCATAATTATCCACAAGTTCTGAAAACACCACCTTAGTCGTCGGGTTTAAACCCAGTAGGAGAGAACTGGAGGTTAGAGTACGAAGCCATGACATTAAAATGAAAAGCGAATAAAAAACAGTAATGAACGAAGAATGGAGGAACATTGATACTAAAATTACAAAAAACTAGTAAACTCTATTCACAGACATTTAAAAGCTGTTGTGGATGCTAGAGGATATCCTGCTAAGTACTAATTTACCGAATTATTACAATATTTATTGTATGTAGAGATTTTTTTTAAGTCTACAAAGACTTTTGTGACGTAACATTTTGGTTACTTTTTCATTCTTAATTTTAAAAAAAAATTTTACTATGTTTTCAAAATATTTTATGTAGTTTTGTTAAGAACAAGTTATAGATATTATTCAAAAATTCCCATTCTGAAATATTAATTTTTATTAATTTTTTTTTTTAAGCTTATGCCAGTCTCCGACCTGTCAGTCATAAGTCGACGAACAGCCCAATACAAAGAAGAAAGATAAAAATAGTCACTAAAAGCCCTGTCAGTAACACATAAAGGAAAACAGTCAAGAACAGCAGGACAAATGTTGAGGTGCTCTGCAATCATGGGAACGCCATGGTCACAAAGAGGGCAGACATTTGTATCTGTCAGTCCCATTCGATACAGGTGACTCTGTAAGTAATCATGACCAGTGGCAAATCTAAAGCAAGCCACACCAACTGCTCTATGCAAGGAACTGGATATTCTTGCTGACTTATTTAACAGGGAGTTGCACTTTTTCCCAGAAGCTCTCTCCCTGTACAAACTGAAACGATTAGCTTTAATAGAGAAGGATATATATATTGTCTTAAATGCCGCACAGGCAAGGGAGGATCCAGTTGCATTATTTGAGATCCATTCTTAGCCAATAAATCTGCCCACTCATTTCCATATATCCCGCAGTGGCTTAGAATCCACTGCAAGGCAATGCGGTTCTTGATGTTTAGCAGCTTTTCTATTTTTTCCACACAATTCTTGGAAATCTCACATTCCCAGAGATTGAACGTTGTTAAGGTCATAATTGCCGCCCTGGAATCAACAAAAAAGATGATATTTTCCTTTTCACACTGCTCCATTTTGTCTAAGGCTAAAAAAATGGCAACTATTTTGCCATCAAAGTTGTCAAAGTGTTTTCCAACGACGGAAGACAATGTAAGGTCTATAGAGTAAGTGCCAGCTCCAACATTAAAAAATGGCCCCCCTCAGCCGAACCATCAGTATAGACATGGTGCCAAGAATCATCCGGGAAACGTTCATGTATGGTAGTCAAGGCAGTAAATTTCAATTCAGAGTCAAGAGAAGATTTCTTGTTAACAACAGAGACAAGGTCCAAGTATCTCTCAGCAAGTTTAAAGTTTTTCAATGGACACCAAGGGTCTGGAAAGGGAAAGCGAGCTGAAGAAGGAAAGTCAAGAATAAATGAAGTTCTCTTATACAAGAAAGGAAAGTTTTTACGTTTTCAACCTCTCCACAGCTGGCCAGTAATGACTCAGAAAATTGTCCCTTCTTCTCAAGATTGTTTCAGCAAGGTTTAAGGCCATTCTCCATCTACTGTCACACAAAGGCTCTAAACCAGATTGAAGTTCCATAGTGGCAATTGATGCAGATCTTGTACCACCAGTAATAAATCTCAGGATACGGTTTTGGAAAATATCCAATTTTTTCGAATTTGTCTCTGAGATTGTGATAAGTACTTCGCCATAATACTCAGCTACCACTCTTACATAAGTCTTATAGGCGGTGCAAAGGACATCCTGAGTAGAGCCCCAGGTTGTGCCGGCCAATCGTTTTAGAAGTTTAGCCCTGTTTTCTCCACGTTCAACGGCTTTTTAACTTGACCAGTCCAGTTTAATTTTGAATCCAAGTCCAAGCCCAGATAGGTAGTACTTTCAGTTCTTTTTAATAGTTGATCTTTGAATCTAAGAATTATGTCATGATGTTTAGTACTTAGCGAGAAGAGTTAGAAGGTGGTCTTGTCTGGATTTACTGTCATCTCATTTTTGGCTGACCACTTTCCAAAAAAAGTGGCGCCGTGATATTATCCCACCTAACCCTAAGAGTAGGCAGACTGAATAGCTTCGCTCATTACCAAGTTTCCCTATTCTTCAAACGTCATTCCTCTGAACGATTAATACCCTTGCTTTTGGGATAACTTCTTGCATTTTCGACCATCTTCTCCCCCACCCTCGTCGTATCGCAACATCTGGCTCACTCTTACATCGTACAAGGTATAGCGCCGCACTCAAGCGCACCCGCTCTTCAAAATCCACTGCATCTCTCTGATTTTGGATACACTCACCTTCTTAATTTTTAAACTTTAACTTTCTTAAAATTTTTTTTAAACTCTTTTCTAACACTCAGAAGTTCTTAAAACTCTCGAGCAATCTTTATGCTTTTCAAACTTTCTTTTCACAGCATTCCTTTCTTTCAATTTTTCCTTTTTAGACAGGGGATTAAAGTCCGGAATTCTAACCCGGATAAGGCACCCCTTTAAAATTCCAATACCTTGTACCTTTAGTAATGCTGATTGGAGCGTTTTTTCCATACACTCAAAATTTGTACCTGTGGTCCAGATTACCAGATCATCTGCAAAGAGCAAAGTCTGAACTCCAGGCTCATGACTGCAAAGAGCATCCACCAAATCATTTATCATGAGGTTAAAAAGAAAGTACTCAAGACCGATCCCTGCGGCAAGCCTTGCCTTATTTGTCTATATCCAGAGATCCTGTTATCGTATTTAGTGCGTATAAAGCATTGATCGAGGAATGATTTAATCCATCTGTACAGAGTACTGTTTATATCATTGGCAATGAGTTTTGTTAAGGGTTTTTTCCTTCCATACAGTGTCAAAAGCTGTCCTAAAGTCCACAAAAATTGCGACAGTACTTTGCTTTCATTGGAAACCATTTTTATTTCCTATGATAGACGAACAATCTGTTTAGAGGAATTTCTATGCTTTTTAAACCCAGCCTGGTGCTCAGACAGAATTTTCCTCCTCTCCAGTACAAAATTAAGGCGATTTGAAATCAGTCTCAGTTAACTTACACATTGTACTCGTCTACGAAATCGGCCGAAGCTATTTAGGTATTGTAGGTATAATAATTGTATATACTCTAGGTATAATAATTGTATATAATGAACTTTATTATGGCAAGTAAATTCTGGGCTGAAATTTCTTACCCTGTGCATCTGCACTTCGGATATTTCTAGCTGAAATCAGAGCATTACAAAAAATATAAAGACTTTGGATGCTTATATCTCCAAATCTAATAGATAAAAATGTAAACAATTTTTACATGTTTTGTTGGAAATATAGTGCAGATTATAAATGTATAAAAAATTTCTAATCAGCAAGAAATTAACCATTTCAGATCAAAACCAAATACATGCTTTTACATGCAGATTCTTTGCTGTTAGATGTAGCACGGTTTTCTACGATACTGTGTTGTTACTTCATGCCAAAGGATAACCACATTGGCATCATTAATTGCACTAAAATTCTTGCCAAATGCAAATTTCGTATACTAAAGCTGTACCATGCTTGTTTTACGATATTAAAGATATTCAAGAATTCTGAATAAATAAAAAATAAGATAGAATCAGTGCTTTTTTTTATAAGATTATTATTTGAAAAACAAGAATTATAAGTTAAATGTAATTGACAACTGAAGTGTATAATTTTATTAAACTTGTCAATAATATCATGAAAAGATTCCTCAATGTTTCTGCTGTTGTGTGTGTGTAGGAGGGGGAGGGGGCACTACACATGCCTGACTTTAGACCTTTAAAATTTCAATTCCAAGTTTGAGTTGGAAACACTTTTGTTTTGTCTCTAAACAATTATAATATACCGAATTAACTTTAGCTATTCAGTTCCCTTTTTTAAATGTGTTAATCTGTATCTAGACAACTTTGTAAAGTCTGAGAATTGTATTTTGTTCTTTGTTAAATTATAAACTTTATTAAAATCAATTTTTAATGTCTAATTTAATATATATATATTTATATTATTCAGGAACAATTCTGTGTCTCCAATAAACCAATTTCTTATTGCTCTAAGATATTATGCTACCAGATCTGTAGCTCTCACTCTTGGTGATTTTGGTGGTGTCGGCAAAACCTCTGTAAACTGAATTATACATAAAATGAGAAAAGCCATTTGCTCACTAATGAAAAATTATGTAAAATTCCCAACAACAGATGAGGAAATTACAGATGCACAACTTCTGAATTACAGGGTGGCTCGTTTTCCAACAGTTTTGGCAATGATTGATTGCACACATATAAAGATAGAATCTCCTGGTAAATTTTTTTATTTGTTTACTTAATTATAGTTAGTTGAAACTATAAAAAGGGTTAAGTCCCTATACATTTGAATGTGTATTTTTCTATTTTGTGCAAAATTGTTACACACAAAATTTTATTTAATGAGAAAAATATTTTTGATCTTAAAATAAATTTGTGTTAATTATTGGTATAGTTCAAACTGATATTTTCCAGTATCTAAACCCACTCTTTTCTTGCCGACAGTATCTCTGTAAACCCATAAAGTTCTTTGTTTCAAAGGCAGTGCAACCTAAATGCAAAAAGTAACAAAACACATTATGGTGAAAATAAATAAAAATGCTTTGTTTTTCACAATATTTTTATTTCAAAAATATCCTTTGTTTACTCTTGATTGTAATTTAAGAAAAACATTTTTTTTAATACTTTAAATTAAACTTTAGAAATAGTTTTCTATAATTTAAATTTGAAAATGTTTTGTTTATTTTAAAAGTTATGTTATGAAAAAACTTGAATTTCTTGATATATCTATTCAAATTTATATTTTGTAGCTCAAAATTAAGAGATTGCAAAATACTTTCATATTGATTCTAAAAAAAATATTCAAATTAAAATTTAGGTGATGTGATCCCATATTTTCATCATTAAACTCATCTCAATAAAGAGATAAAATCTGAATGTTTATATACTACTGGAAAGGTTGTCGAGAGCCATCGTAGCTCCAGACATACTGATAATCACTGCCTTAAACAGATGTGGTGAGAATTATAATTATTGCATTTAAAATTTTGATATGCAAACATTTAAAAATATTTTGTCATATACACAATTATGTTACAAGTGGAGATCAAGCTGAGCTTTTCAGAAATAGAAAAGAATACTTTTCATTAAATGTACAAGTCATGTGCAATGCCAACCTGGAAATTATGGATCTTGTAACTAGATGGCCTGACAGTACACATGACTCCACAATATTTAATGCTTGTTATAGAAGAGCCATGCTCGAAGATAACAGATACCATGATGGTCTTTTACTAGGAGATAGTGGCTATTCTCTGCTGAAGTATTTAATGACGCCGATAGAAAACCCTGTATCGATATCTGAGCAACTGTATAATGAATTGCATATATGCACACGTAATTGCATAGAATGACTGTTTGGCATATGGAAATGGCGTTTCTCAGTCCTGGCTCTAGGTTTCAGATTGAAGCTAAAAAATATATTACCAGTAATCACAGCAACTGCTGTACTCCATAATATTTTAAGATTAGCTGGAGATGAAGTACAACTAGATGATGATGATCTTCATCTTCCGTTACCATAGGAAGAACTTTTAGTAATATCTCATATTAATAATATGCCTACAAACGCTCCCAGACAACGTGCTGGTTTAAGACTAAGGAATACATTAATAACAGATTACTGTCAAAGGTAAGATTTTCCATTTCTTGAAACTAGCAATTATGATGCATACAGGTCTCCAAATTGCTGCCAAATTCTAGCAGTTTCAAATAAAGTTGTGAATTTTTAGTAGATTTTAGCATTTTTATAGCACATTTTTTTAATAAAAAATCACAAGTTTTCATGACATCTTATAAAAAATAAAAATCTTGGAAAAAGCTTTTAAATAAAATTTCCAATTCTTTTGAAAGGTATTATTTGAATTTTGTGCATATGCAGGGTGATTAGCTACCATGTGTACAAACTTCTGAGAAGGGTAAGTTACTCAAAGACAAATCGGGATCAGATAGCAATGCAGGGCCGGAAACACAATCGCCATGTGCAAGTGTGCAGAGAGCAACAAGCAAAGAGCAACACATAAGTGAAGAACATTATTTTATTCATTAAAATGTGACAATTGCGATATTAGTAGAGGTCACTGAAGGTGTTTGAAGTTTCAGCCACCAGCTGCAACACAAACCTGATATCGATGCCGCTTGGAATCATAGGTGATTTGAAATACACCGGGCGCCACTTGGATGGCCACGACAGCTACTCTGATGCATGCGATAAGATCCTCCTCACTGTCCATGGGTGTATTGTACACCAGACTTTTTATGTGACCCCAGAAAAAAGGAGGATAGGTTCGGCTATCACCACATTCTTCTGCAGATCGGCCACACTCTTTTGCAGATAGCATTAAGCAAAAGCAACCCTCTGTGGGTAATCGTCAGGCTGCAGTAGATGTACACGCTGCTCATGGTATGGGTGCAATTGGTTCGAGTTCAGGATCCTCCAGACGACGGTTTGGGAAAGACCATAGCGATAGCTCATGTACTGACACGTGGATTGTCTTTTGAATGACAAAGCACCAACTCTTACATTTCAGGCATGTGTGTCATTCGTCTCCGATTCATAGCACATCTCTCGAAGAAACCCACTTCACAATCTTTGAGGCAACCATGCAAACGTTTGGTGGTTTGGAATACTCCTCATCAGGTAGCTCTCCCGGTATAGCCATACAATGGCTCGCTCATTATAATCAGTAGCTCCATATACTAAATGCATATCTGCTAACTCCACATTTATGAAACCTTCCATCCTACTACCTCTGTAGGTGGTTTTTGAATGACAGTTTTTCTGCCCAGACGTTTTACCTATTCCCCAACAACACCCTCTATTGCGTTACAATTGTGTTTTCGACCCTACATTGCTATCTGATCCCGATTCTTTCTTGAGTAGCCTACTCCTCCCAGAAGTTTGTACATGTGGTAGCGAATCACCCTGTATAATAAAATAATTGCTTTTGTCCGTACATTGTCGATTTCCACCATTTTCTAAATTTTATCTGTTTTTGTCTTTAAAACATTTTCTTTACCTGTGTTCTGAATTTCAATCCCTAAAAGGCATGCATTCATTTTATGTTGGATTATATCATCATCCAACATAAAATGATTTATAATTATTAATTTCATAGTCATTACTTGTTATTGCTTCATCATAAATATACTCATAACAAATGGAATATCATTTTGTATTATGACAAAAATATAATATCAAATAGATTATTTTTTAATTTCTTTTTTTTTTTCAGATTACAGTAATGAGGAATGGAGCAAAGAAACATATATTTGCATCTTGTATATATTGAGCTATATATTATCCCAACAAAAGCCTGCCAAGTTATACTTTTTGACCAAAATAATGTTAGCCAAATAAAAAGTAGAATATAAAATGATAAATATTAGTAATTTGCATCAAAGTTAAATATGTGACTTAAGAATTATCATTGTTTGACAGCTGTAATAGCACCTTTTAGCTTTACAAATATGATTTTCTGAAACTTTTAACTAATTATATATATATATATGTATATATATAAATAAAGCAACTTTGAATTAACATGTGCATTTCAATTATCAATTCAGCATATTTCATATTTGTATAATGTTAACACAAATTTATATAGAATTAATCTATTTAATCTACAGTAAAGTGGCAAAAACTATAAAACTGTTTGACTAATGGCGATTTTCATATTTTTCTTTTTAAATGTAAGGTTTCAATGAACAAATTTGTTTAAAATATATATATGATGTGTATTTTCTGGGAATGTCAACAAAATGCATGTTTTTTAGTGGATGTTTGAACTTCATATATATATAATAATAGCTGCAAAATAACAGTGCTTGGTATTATTTTAAAATTCATTATTTTGTTAACATTTACACTTGCTTTTAAAGCAAAGAACAAACCAAAATTAGAGTTAACTTTATTTTTATTCTTATGCAATTATAAATTCTACCCAGAAGTCTGAAAAAATAATGAAATTATTATGTCACAAAATAACCTATATAAGTGTTTGTTTTTTCATTTGATCAGTGTTGTTAGATCTCGTGCTTTATATGTTGAAATAAATGCTTGGAGTACACAACTGATACAATATACAGAATGTTTCAAAAAGAAAATGCTAAATATAATCTAGACCATTTAATTAAATATCTAAAAATTTTAATAAATCTCCCTCCCCCCCCCTTCAGTTTCCAACACCTGACCCCCGCAGTATCAAATTACAGGGTCAGCTGGACAACCTCGAAGAAGCAAGATGGCGGACCGAAAATTAACTTTTCCCCAGTCCTCTTGACAAAACAGACAGAGTGGTATGCCGTTATTTAATATATTAATGTTTATACAGAAATTTTTGAATGGCAGTTGTATTCCCAACAAGAGTGTATACCTCCCCCCCTTCTCACTGTTAATATAGGAAATTAATAAGTGTATTGGGATAAAACTATACTTAAAGCACAGAAGTATCCCCACACAGCACATTACTTCCGTTTTCCAATAGTTGTAATCTAGGTGTGTTTCTCAACCTTCGTGAGTCTGCGGTACAATAAATACTTTATATAACATAAGAGCCCGGCCCCAACAAATGTATTTGTAAATACCTTTCCAATTTTTTTTATGCATAAACTAACTTATTAATAATTAATTATGGAGTATTATTACATTTATGTATACAGTGTGGCATGTTGACAAATATAAAATTATATTTAAATAAGTTATTAATCACTGAACTGCCGATGTGGTGGCCGAGCGGTCAAAGAGGCAGGTGTTTCCTCGTGATGGCTCGGCTGCCAGATTGCGGGTTCGAGTCCCGCCTGCGGGCATGGATGTTGTGATGTCTTATTTGGGGCAGAAGTCAGACTTCTACCTTCGGGTGCCCCGGGTCATTAGACTAAACAGAAGCAGTGCACACATTCTTCCTTTAATGTAATGTTAGGGACATGACAACAACAACAACAACATTAATCACTGAACTAATTTAAGTCCTGTAGCATATTATTTCATCAGACCAACATCATAAAATTAATTTCTGCTAATTTTCATTAACACATTTGGTGACAATTCTGATCATCAAAAATTTATATTATTCAGTATAAAATTGATTATTGTAATACTAAATTTCTTTTGGTTTGAAAAAAAAAAAACAGTATTGAAAAACATATGTATCCATTATAATTCATCATAGAAGTCAGCTGAGCAGTCTTATTCATATTAAAATTTAAATAGAGCGTTCTGATTCTGAGCTTTTTGACACATTTCGGTATATTATTCTAACAATAATTCACCTATGAAATATTTATTCAAAAAAAATGCACAGAAATCTAAAATGACAAATTCCAGGAGAATCTCTTGTGGCTCGGTAAGATTGATGCCAGAGCTTTGTACTGGACCTCGGCCTGGCGTTTGAGAAACACTGATCTAGATCATCCAAAATCCAGTGCTTAATTCGACTCCGATTTTTTATGAATTTTAACATTTTGAGCATTCCTAAATATGAAATTAATGAAGAAAATAAATAAGAAAATCAATCGTTATAAAAACATAAAAATGATACAAAAATACGTATTTATGAGAATTTCAGTTGAATGCAAATGTTATTTATAAGATAACATGTGCCGTTCTTGAAATAACATTTTTTTCATTGGGAATGAAATAAAGGAAACTCACCATCAAATGTTGAATGTTTCGTACATACATACATAGCTCGAAATGAATGGATACAATTATTAATTATTAAGATATCAGAAATTTAATTTTTTTTTCTACATTTAGTGCCATCTTTTGAACAAATAAAGCAAATAGAATAAAATTTTGTGCAATTTCTCAAAGTAATAAATGCCAGTTGTTTATTGAAAAAATACTAAAACATAATTATGTTACAATTTATTGCAATTAATCATCATTATATGTGTATTTATTTTTTATTTAAAAGTGAATTACATAACTTGCATAATAATAACATACACCATTCTTAGGATAGTGCATGTTTTTTGTCTAAAATAGAGAAAATCTTGTTTAGCAATTATCATGCAATCAGTAACAATAATATACCTATTGATTTTCAGCAAAACCTAGTATAATACATAATCGGTATTGTTCATCTCTCATCATTTAAACATTTCTGGAATCTACAGTTAAAGTCCCGTGTTGGGAATGTCTTCATTTATGCAAAAGCATGTCTGCAAGTGGGGAATAGTAGAGGGTGTTTATCTCACCTCTGATGCCAAATTATGTGGTTACGAGCCTACATATGAATTATATTTAAACTTAATCCAGGAAAAAATTAATAAGTTGCATTTTATGCTAGGCAGGGCTATGGCTCCCCCCTACCATAAAAAACCCCACCTATCCACTTTCACAAATGTCAGCTATGCCACTTATCATATGTCACCTTTTAGCAAAGAAAAAAATGCATAACATTTTATACCTGCCCCTGAGAAAAATGTTTTAAATTATCAAATGATTTTCCATGAAAATTTCCAACCATAAATAAATACAAATTATGTATAGGTTATAAAAACATGTCGGTAGCCAATACCAAACACATAAGAGAACGATAATTTCTGCTATGGGAAATAAAAATTACCACATGAAATGATAAAGGAATAAAAGAATACATAACAATCTTTATTCAGAAGGAATATCTCTAGCAAATTCATTTCTTTTTCTCAATAATTCCATTTCTAAAATCTCCCATTGTGCTTTTTCTTTTTCAATTTGAATTTGCTTTTCTTGTATTTGGAGCTTGTAAAGTTTTTGTTTGTTGGCATTGTCTTCCTCAGTATGTTGTTTAGTCATTTTTATTAGGCATAACTTCTTTTCAATAAGTTGGTCTGGTAAAGATTTTTTTAATGTGGGCCTTCTACGGCTTTGCCATCTAGTATTTTGTGTGTTATTGCGTGTTTCAATATTTCTAGGTGTATTGTGATTTGGTGTTTCTGTGACTTGTGAGTCATGTTCATATGTGATGCTAGGTGTTTCTATATTTTGTGAATCATTAAATGCTTGTGTGCTGTTGGGAGTTTTGAAGTGTGGTGTGACGTATGTAAGGTGATAGTGGATGATGTGTCTGTAGTGTTTCTGAAGATGTGTTATTATTAGTTTGTGTATTTGTGTTTTCAGGTGTATCTGTTAAATGGTTTACATATGTAATAGGACTTGTAGCATTTGTTATATTTTGTAAAACTTGTGTCTTTGGCTTCTTTAACAGTATCCACTGAGCCCAACTGTTTGTAGGAATAGCCTGAAAATGATATTTTAAAAACATTATTTTAAGCATATATAATACAATACTTAATATAATACACATAAATAGCAATGGTAAGAAGCATGTATTTCTAATATTAATTTACAAAATGTTATTTTTAATGGCTTAAAAGTATTGATTTGCATATATACACTAACGTTTAAAATTGGAATAAAAACTTATATTATAATCAGTTTTGACAAAATGATGCAAGATATTTTATAAGTAGAGGAAATATATCTAAGTGGTAGATCATCTAAGAAAAAAAAAACCCCTAAATTTGCAGAAGAAAAAAGGATTGCTAATATCAATTAAAAAAACAAACGGAAAAACCTTTGTTAATAAAGCAGCATAAAACAAAATTGAATGTTTCCATCTGGATTTAAAGTAAAACAAATTTCCTTTTTCAGGATGAAAACGAAGCTTCTTCTGTACCTTTGCAAATATAAGTGCACTGTTTTTCTTGCCTAAAGATGAAAGTTGTTTGGTTTTTTAAAGTGGATTATACTGTCAAATTTTGCTTTGCAAAAATCAAATATTTTTTCATAAATATTCCTTGAAAAATTGTGTCTTCATATTCTAAAATTATTCTAGATAATTTATATTAAATAATATGAAGCACATAAGATTTAAGGCAGGCAGTGTGTAATTTCAGGCCAATATATACTGGCGATCAACAAATTTGCCATTTGCAATAAAAAAAAATGAGAGTGGTTATTTTTTTAAAGTAGCAAAACCCAATGGCTAAAAAATTAAAAAAAAATTTATATCATACCAGTCGATTTTTTTTTATATCATACCAGTCGATTTTTTTTTTAATATTTCATGAATTGCACATTCGGAATATATCCGGACAGTCAATCATGATTGGCTGTAACATACGATATTTGCATACTACCATCTACATCCACAACGATTTTCAGCCACTCAAATTCAAATACTCTTTCAAAAAATCAAAATTTGGATTGCTTGCTAAATTTTTGGAAGCCAGTGTATAAAAGTGGTAATTTGTAGCTAGAAAAAAATCATAGAGCAAGGGCTAATTTATCAGCAAAAATAAAAAATTAAGTACATCAATCTCATCATCTTTTTCCTGATTTTCTTCCATATTTTCTAAGTTGACTCCATGATCCAAGCCTACAAAATAAAATAAAAGAATTATGAAACTTGCTGAAATATGTTTAAGGAATAGCATAAGTATGCACACTATACCCAAAACTTATGAAGAAATAGTTGTTGTTGTTGTTGTTGAAACCCAGACCGTCCGACCTACCAGAAAGGTGTAAGGTAACTGTTTAGACGGTCGGGCAGTGCCACCCAATTTAGACCGGAACCCAGTGGGGGAGGCATCGACATGAAGAAATAGTGTTGTTGTTGTTGAAACCCAGACCGTCCGACAAAACTGTTCAAAATTTTGGCAATTGAACTAGTTTAAAATTAACAAAAAAATATTTTATTATAATGTATTATGAATGCAAATTGAAAAAGTTGCATTTTAAAAAAAAAATACTGAAATTTTAACTTACTTAATTTTGAAGTATTAAATATTGTTTTTTTAATGGCAATGTTTATATTTATTTAAAGGTAAAAGAAGAATTATTTTTGCTAAGTTTAATGTTTTATTAATGAGCATATGTAAATATTTATTTTAAATTTTTTAATATAAGCCAAATTATGTTTAAATATATGATATGAAGAAATAGTGTAAAACTATCAAAAATTTTTAGTAATTCAGCCTATTTAAAATTTTAAATAATGCAGAAAGTTATTAGCATCATAGCCTGTGTCAGTAATTGCTGCTATTGGAGTCACACATATTACAAATGGGTTTATCAGGTACTATGCAATCATTAGTCGTGCTACTGATCACCTTTGTCCCATTTTGCAAAAGAAAATTCAGTTTGGCGATTATGAATTTTGCTAATGTCAAGATCAAAAATCATGGTACACTAATCGTAATTCATACTACTATACTATTTGTTTTTTTCAAATCAATAATGTTTGAAATTTGAGAATTTATGAATCAAATAAAATTTTTCAAATAGAAGGTTAAAATAAAAATTTTATTAGACGAATAGGTTGTTGAACGTAATCAAAAATGCAGAGCAAGCCTTGGCAGTGGTAAAGAAGTGGCATGCAGAACCAAAGGTGAAATGTCACAGCATCAGCCTCGAATTGTCAGCAATAGTGGACAACTGGAATGTATAAAATATCCCTAAAGAATGGAACACGAAGCATTTTAGGCATATAGTAATGACTTCCAATAATAATCAGTACTAGACAACTGATGCAACATCTAAAAAATCCATGCAGGATGGAATGCAAAGCATTTCAGACATGCAGTAAACTTTTCAACAGAATGTAACATTTGTAATGTACTTTACATGTGTTTTAATAATTTTTTTTACACGACTTTTCCCATCTGGGTCTCATGAAAAATTGCCTTTTTTTCTTGAGACCACCCTTTCTATGTAACAAAGTCTGCAAAAGCAAAAAAATCTTGAAAAATAGTTAAATATTTATAAAATGAAAATTATTTATGGAGAAAAGTATAATTCTCCCAACTTCGGATACATCATTGGCATAGTTACACGAAAAACCGCCAGCAATTTCTTTTCAGACCATTGAACCTAAATAGTATTCACTAATATATAAAAAACTACTAAACTTAAAAAGAAAGTAATTTAACATTTTTTAATAACAAAGCATAAACCATACCTTAAAACATAATGAATAATTTGGTACTTTTGTATTAACCGCATGCCAGCAATATGAACAGTATTAGTGAATTTCAACCAAGTTTTGTTTCGGGTGGAAAATGTTTAGCAATTGCCCATAAGATGGCATCAAACACATCATTATCATTTGAGGCTTGTTTTTTCCTCCACATAAACTCCACAAGGTAGGACTCGAGGTTGATATTCATCGCTGGCATGCAGTTTTTTGTATTACTATATAAATTATGATTTCTCACTTACCTTCATTATAAAGATAATCTGAATCATGCATATTATCCATCCCATGAAGCAACAATGCTATAATATTATGAACTTTCGATACTAGTGAGTTTTCAACAATATTAGTAGTTCCACCACCTAAAATTAAAAAAAAATAGTCACAAAATAAAGTATTTTCTATATAAAAAAGTATTACATAATTCAATTGATAAGTTGATTATTAAATAACTTTGTATTGCTGCTATTGCCACAAAATAATACTGAAACAAATAACAGATGAAACAAGTTAAGTACAAAATAATTAAGCATATAAATATATTGAAAAATCAAATTCAAATCCATTTCAGAAACGTAAATTGTTTATACTTATAATTACATTTATTTATTGTTATACTTTCGAGTTATAAGTGTCAAATGCATTTTTTTCCAATTTGTAATAAAAAAATTATTTTGTCAATTGTTAATATGATTTGGCAATTTTCAGTTCTTTTTAAGTCTGAATTTCCATTCTGTAAAATTGTAAATTATGGATAAGAGAAAAACCGCTGAAAACTAAAAAGTAGAAATTGCATACATTCAATGCCATGTATAAGCTAAGATACAACATTATTATTTTCATAGATATATGAAATCAGTGTACATGCATGCTACTCATATACAATGGCGAAATATTAGGGAGACAAGGTAAACATACAGTGTGTAACCAAATAATATACAGCCAAGTAACTTATTTAAATTAAATATTATTCAAAACAAATGTATAAAGTTTGTTCTTGGTAAATAAGTGAAAGGATATTGCTGTGTACCAAACACAGTGCATTCTAAAATAATGTTTTCAAAGAATAAATTGACAGTGCTATGTAACTAAGAAAATAACCATCTCTAAATTATTTAAAAATATTAATGGAATGGAACAGGATTTTCATTTATATGGCAATCCTGTTCAACAGAATGTATGATCATAACTCGTGTAATATAATGATAAAAGTACGCAGCCAAACGCAGCTCATTCTAAAATAACGTTTTCAAAGAATAAATTGCCCTCCCCCAAAAATAAATCTAAAAAAAAAGAAAGAAATCTCTAGACACGAATGAAACTTGACGTTCGACTCTGTGTCAATTTCCAATTTTCATCAATGTAAAGCACCTTTTTAGTTCGAAAAATGAAATATTCCATTACTTGTTTTTTAACATACTGCCTGTAGGCAGTTTATAGTTATTGTGTTCTCATTTTAGCAGCAGTGGAATTGCCTTAACTATAATACTATCGCCACCTAAAATTCGCTTTAGTTTACAATCGCCGCTAAGAGAGGTGTATACTTGAAACTTGATAAGTTTTTTTTACCCCTCACTAGTTCAGACTTCGTGGGGGGGGGGGGGGAGGACTCCTCTCCGGGGCTCAAGCCCCCATGGCCCACGCAGAACCGAATTGCATATGAATGATATCTTGTTTTGTTTTATCATAGACGGGCTTTGAGAGTTGGTCCCGTGGAACCTCATGCAGATTTTGAAAACCTGGCGCTTATATTACCCCTTGTGTTTCGTGCTATTTTGAAATGTTTCTAGGATCTCACTTCTATATAATAAAAGGCAATGCCTGTCTGTGTGTATGTCATACACTATAGGCTCAGCGGCCGCGCGTCGCAGAGCTACGAAATTTGGCAATCGGAGACCCCAGGGGGGGAGGAGAGGTGATAAGTGAAAACCGATTTCTCAAATTTGAATTATTTTTTTTGTTATTTAATGTTTTATGAAATTTTGACCAGTTTTTCCCCTTTTTTCTCCACCATCCAGACATCGTTGAAAAAAAAAAATCACACGATCGGGAAGAGCAGTCAATTGCGAGTAAAAATATATCGATTTCAAATCTCAATTTCAATTTCTAATATTTTTTAAAGATTTTAAAACAAAAGTCACTTTTGGCTCAAAAAACCGAATTTTCATTTTTTAAATCCTCGCATCCAAAAAAGTACCGGCAATTTCGACTAATAATTTACATTTTTAGAAAGCTCAAAGATCGGGCTTTCTTACAAGCCCAATCTGGTCAAGAAATAATTATAAATAGCAGCCCGATCTTGATTTTAAATTTCTCGGGAAGTTTCGACCGACTTCCCACTTACCCTGCGTGTGCAACTGGGGAAGTCATGCCGTTTCCATGGAGATTGTGAATCGGATCAGGTTATTTTAAATGATTGAATTATGGTGGATTGAATTGTGTTGATGTATTGTATACATTGAGTGAAATTATTATATTTATATTTTAAATGATGGAACGATATGGATTTTTTAAATGGATATTTTAAATGATCGAACGATGGAATGAGGATGATGGAATTGGAAATCCTTCCGAGAGGTTAGTGGTAGGGGAAGGAGGGTACGGTACCTGTGGATGCCTCCCCACTGGGTTCTAGTCTAAATTGGGTGAATAAAAAGAAAGTTATGGAGATTGTCATGGAGGGAGCGGTAGCCCAGTGGTTAGCGAGCGAGAACATTCAAACGAGAGCATTAAAAAAAAATATTTTTCAGGAATTATTTAATTCTGCTTCACAGCTTGCAAAGGTAGTGTTCCAAACTGAATTGAAGATTCCAAGACTCACATTAAAGCAAACAACACGTGCAAATCCTCCAAGTACTTCTGTTGAAGAATACTGCAGGGTGACTATCTTCATTCCTTGTGTTGATAGTCTGATTCAAAATTTACATGATAGATTCGTTTCAAATGAGGATAATCTACCAAGTTTCCAGATACTTCTTCCTGCTTTTACTTCTGTTGATGACACAAACAAGTGGGAAAGTCTGTCTTCATATTTCGACGATAAAATGTCACTCTCAAAACTGAAAGCTGAATATGAACTGTGGTGTAAAAAAGTTTTAACTATTGACACTAACATTGAGGTCCTGAAAGTTTCAGTATATACCTGTATAAATACCTGTTCCCTAATATACCTATCAATAAGCTTTTCAATCATCTTTAAAAGGAAAGACGTACAGCTATTAGGCCTACATGGTCTATTAGCAGGTTACTAATAATTATCTTTTCCAATCTCCCAATCTTGAGAATAAAAATGACCTTAGTATGCATCCAGGAAGATGGTATGTGTTCCAAGACAATACAAGCCCTATAGATCTTACAGAGAATGGGAGCAAGCACCTGAATTCCCACCTTAAGAAGAATCAGAATAATGTCATCATTTCGCAGGGTTTTATAGGGTTTAAAAGAATTAATTGCCCAATTAACCCTGTCAAGAGTAACAACCTTCTCCTTGATAGGAAAGGTATTGATATTACGATCTCTTACTGGATCAAGAACCTTTTATCTAATAGGTATATTTGTGCATCTTTACTTGGTGATAGTATGACGGTGCATGCACTTGCGGCTTGTCCGCAAGGTGCGCTTTCGCCAATTCTTTGGTGTATAGTTGTGGACTCTCTTTTGGACAGCATCAATGTTTCTGGTGTTTGCTGTGTTGGTTACGCAGACGATGTTGTTATCGTTGCCAGGGGCAAATTTGGCAACACTGTTTCTGACATGATGTCTACCGCACTTAGGAGGGTTGAAACATGGTGTAAAAAAATGCAGGTCTTTCTGTTAACCCGCAGAAGACTGCTATGGTTGCGTTTACTAGAAAAGACATTCACTTCTTTGGACAGAAGCTTACCTGCTCCAAGAAGGTTAAATTCTTAGGAATTTATTTTGACAAGGGACTCAACTGGAAGAGACACTTGGATTACTGCACAACTAAAGCCAGAAAAATCTTCTGGTCTTGTAGGAATGCTATTGGGAAAACCTGGGGTTTAAATCCCAAGGCTATCCATTGGATTTACTCGATGGTAATCTGTCCTATCATTTCCTATGGCTCCATTGTTTGGTGGTTTAGAATAAGATGTGAAACTGCTAAATTAGAATTAATTAAGCTTCAAAGGATGGTGCGTATCGCAATCTCTGGGTGCATGAAAACTACTCCCACTGCAACTCTTGAACTTTTACTTGGATTGCAGCTGCTCTATATGCGTATAGAAGCAGAGGCACTCATTTGCATGACCAGACAGTTAAATATCTGAAACACTAGAAAGATTATTCAAGGTATTTATCTTGGAGTGATCTTAACAGTAACGTTGCTAGTCATCCTTATTTCTGTATGCCACCTGATCGCATTTATGTCAAATACACGTTTGACAAGCCTTACGAAATTGAGGTCCCCTCGCGGGATGACTAGAAGAGGACTCCCACCTACAATAAACAGAATTGCATTGTATGGTATACGGATGGCTCGAAAATTGGTACAAGTACTGGTGCGTGCTGTCTGGATGATGGCACAGAGCTGTCTTACCCTCTTGGAAGTTATGTAGTGTCTTTCAGGCCGAGGTCTTTGTCATTCTTATGTGTTGTAGAATTTGCTCTGACAGAAAGTATAAGAGCAACCAAATACTTATCTGTTCCGACAATGTGGCTGCTCTCATGGCTCTTGGGAAGTCTACCATGACATCTTCCCTTGTCTGTGAGTGCTATAATGCACTCTGTGAAATTGCTAGCAATAATGAAGTCATTCTTTACTGGGTGCCTGGACATTCGGGTATTCCAAGCAATGAGTTGGCTGATGAATTGGCTAGAAAAGGCTCAAGTACTCCTTTTGTTGGCCCTGAGCCAGTCTTGGGTATTCCCAATGATCTTACCAGAAGAATTGTTTATGACATCTTCAGGAAACTTCAATATAAGAATTGGCATAATATTAAGGGTCAAAGGCAAGTGAAAATTCTCAACTGCAATTGCCCTAGTACACGTCAAAAGGAACTTTTCAAGCTCAGCAGAACTGACATCGGGCTGTCGGGCTCCTTACTGGGCACTGCACCCTCAAGAGACTAACATTATGAGCGTCACTAAAGATTCGCTTTGCAGGGGCTGCAAATACAGCAAAGAAACTACTGCAACTGGTCATCAGCTAAATCCAAGTCAGCTACCAAAGAATACTTACCAGATTGACTCACAGTCCTGGCATGGAGACCTTTGTAGGAACCCCAATTTGTCAGCCTTGGGTTTCTACCTTCCATCACTAGTCCTGAGAGACATTTAACAGAGAACGTAATTAAACAATGATCAGATGAAGTTATATTGTCTGAAATATTCCACTTAATTATGCTGTTATATGCAATGTTGTTGCATATGGTTAAATAAATAACCCCTTTTCTATTAACAGTAACAACAGTAGGTTTATTGCCTCTATTAAAAATAAATAAATTATAACAAAGAATGTGTTTTAAAAGCTCATCACCACGTTGGTTGCAGTCACTGTTACAGAGAACGTCACTTAACAGAGAACGTAATTAAACAATGATCAGATGAAGTTATATTGTCTGAAACATTCCACTTAATTATGCTGTTATATGCAATGTTGTTGCATATGGTTAAATCAATAACCCCTTTTCTATTAACAGTAACAACAGTAGGTTTATTGCCTCTATTAAAAATAAATAAATTATAACAAAGAATGTGTTTTAAAAGTTCATCACCACGTTGGTTGCAGTCACTGCTGCCCTATATAGTGTGGTGAGCATTTGCATTGCAACCAATGATGAGCCTCTTGCCCATATTGCAATGTTCAATAAGATCCTTTGTCACTTTTGTGAGAGGCCCTTTCTCTTCATATGGAAGGTAAGCTGAGATAAAGACAAATTCATCCTTACATCCATTGGACTCATACCATATTCACCCTGATAGCAACGTTATCACCGTCTACATAATTTACTAACTTAAGGGCAATGAGCTTGTTGCTAACAGCAATAGAGGCTCTTGGTCTGATACAAGATGTATCATAAAAGACATTATAGCCCTTGATTCCTAGACCCAGGATCTTACTGTTTCGGGTCCAGGGTTCCTGAGTTCTAGCAATATCAACCTCACCACCAAGACATCTTCTTGCTAAGAATAGCAGAAGCTGAGCTACTATAGTGCAAGTTAATCTGCACAATATTGATACTGTCCATAACTCAGTAAGCAAAGAGAAGGACAGCAGAGACTAGGAAGATATATTCTTCCCAGTGTCATGAGAATGGTCAATGCCTAGTACTTCTTCTTTCTCAAATTCCAGCAAACATCTTTCCAATTCATCTTCAGACATTGGTAAAATAGAATGCAGCATGCTTTCAGAGCTAGAATCAATTTCCAACTCATCAAGCTTAGGTAAGTCAGTATCAACACTTGTGATACTTACCTGAGAGGAGGTTGCCTGGTCTTTTGGCAGAACCTCCTGTTACGCCGCTGCCCTCCACTCTATAGGTCATGTCATCTCTTAATTACACTTTTCGCTCATCATTCACGTGCTTTGCATTACTTTAAAAATCTTGTCTTCCTATCACTACTCTTCATACTCTCAATAGTCTCAATACCTTCTAAACTCAATCCCTACCAATTTTGCATTCCTATAACCATCTTCTCTGCCTCTCGCTTAATACCCATAAGCTAAATATTTTCTAAGATCCAATACCCTCTATTCCGGTTCTCATTAACCTTCATTCGTATCCCTGCACTGTTTGACCCCAAAATATTCCTTTTATTTACTCATTAAAACTCTCAACTTACCGTTCCGAATCATTCGATACCAACATAAATAACTCAAATCCCACATTTGCCCTTCTTACATCTGTTCATATAACACTTTACTTAAAAAAAATAATAATACCTCTTCCTAGGTCGCTGTGGACTACCCCTTATGTTTCGTTCTTCATAAGTTTTCCTTTCCCTTTTATGCTAAACGATACGTTTCCAAAATTCCCCTTCATCCCTTTTCTTTATCACCATTCTCACTTCTCCCTTATACTCGTACGCTTATACTACCGCTAACCCCTTTTGCCTTTTAAACATAAGTTTCCCACCTCTTTTGGGGCTGGTGTAAGACGGAAGGTTTCCGGGCCGTTCCGTTATAACTTAGCCCGTTCACGAATGATTGTGCTAATTTATCTGCCAGTTTGTCTAGAAACCCTTTCTCCGAGTCGCCATTCAAGTCCGGTTTAACCAAATCCATCATCTTGCGATACACCCATGTGTCATTTTCGTCTTCCTGATTTTCACTTACTTTCGGAATCGAGGGCGCTTCGGGTACCTGCACGGAAAGCCCTAAAACTCTCCATGGGGGGGGGGGGGGGGGTCGTAAATTAGCCGTTGGTCCCCCGCTCGTTATCGCATCGCCCCTTTTCCCAGTAGGTTGTTGCGTTCGGGACGCTCCAGTTCAAGTACTGGGTATATTTCCTGAAGTGCCAGGAGGCAAGGCGACTTGGTCCCCACTCAGTTTAACTCTTGCGTCAGGTAAGTATACCAGAAAGTCATAAAATACCGTTTCTTCATCGGATTCGACAAACTCTGGGGGAGGAGGGTAAGATTTTGGGAGTTCATTGTCCCCGCATGCTTCTATGTTGGGTGCAATCACCTCCCTTTCAATGGGTCTATATTCCAAGTATGGCTTCCTATCCAAAGCAAGGGTTAAACGATCGATATGCACTCTTTGTGTATCTCGCGGCCTTGCTATATTTTGGATTTCGAAATTGACCTCGGAAAGTTGTTTAACGACTCTATAGGGTCCTACCGAAAGTTTTTCTAATTTCTGCGACCGCCCTTTCCTAACAGTGGGTGTGTACAAGCACACTCTTGACCCTACTTGGATATTTTTGTTAACGGCTCGATCAGCCCGGTATTTCTCTTGCAATTCACATGCCTTTAAATTATTTTCGCGCACTACCCGATATGCATGGTGTAATCTATTACATAAAGCTTGAACATGGTCGTCATACGGGAAGTATGAGTATTTTGGTTCGGTTTGAATTATATCATGCGGTAACCGCGGATCTCTTCCATAAATTAGGAAATACGGCTATCTCCCGTGGCTGTGTGGGTGGCACTTCGGTAAGCTATCAAAACGTGTGGTAGAAAAACGTCCCAACTGTCTTGACTATCGTCTACTAATTTTGCTAGTGCATCTTCCAGGGTTCTGTGAAAGCGTTCTACTTTTGCATTCCCAGCTGGGTGAAAACTTGTAGTTTTAAGATGTTTAATCTCAAATTTTGTTAGCACTCCCTCAAAATCATGAGACAACAGATTCGCGCCATGGTCGCTCAGTACCTTATTTGGAAATCCGTGGACCGAAAATATGTGTGTCATTAACATATTTATAAGGGTTTCTGATTTTGTGTCGACAAGAGGTATTGCTTCTGCATATCTGGTGAAATGGTCGACCACTGTCAAAATATTTATTCCCCCTTTCCGTTCTTGGTAGGGGGCCTACAATATCGACAGCAATGGTTTCAAATGGGACTTCGCATAGTGGTACACGTCCCAATTTTGCCTTGGCCCGAGGTTTAAAACCGCTTCGCCGTAAACATTCGTGACACGTCTGAACAAAGTTTTTACTGTCTGCATACATATTAGGCCAGAAATAACCCCTTCTCACTTTATCATAGGTTTTCTCAAACCTTAGGTGTCCGCCTGAGATTCCTGCATGGCATTTTTCTAACACTTCTGCTCTCCTATTCTTTGGAACCACCACTTGTTCCAAGTATTCTCCCCTAGTATCATTGCTTTTAGGTCTTCAGTAATATTTCAGAATACCGAACTCATCTACATAGTAAGAGTCGTCTGACTTTCGCATTCGGGAAATTCCGTTTTTGAGCTCTTCTATGATCGGTTTTAACCTAGAGTCATTCTCTTGATCTGTCTTTAAATCGGCCACTACTTTGACAGTCACCTCCAGTCAATTAACATCTCAAGAAAGAAAATCTGGGACAAAATGTTGGCTTCCCTTTACATACTGTATTTCAAAGTCAAATTCTGCTAAGCTACATGACCACCTTGCTAATCTTGAATTCGGATTTTTGATATTGAGAATATAAGTAAGGGGTCTGTGGTCGCTGGTAATCACAAATCTCTTCCCATAGAGATATACCCGGAAATAGTTAACTCCCTGCACAATGGCTAATAATTCTTTCTCCATGGTAGAGTATCCCAACTCGTTACTTTTTAATTTACAGGACATGAACATTATGGGGAGTAAAGTTCCGTCTGCGCCTTCTTGATGGATAGCCGACGAAATACATGAATTCGAGGCATCGCAGCCTAAGAAAAAGGTCTTTTCCAGATCCGGGAAATTTAATCTGGGCATCTCTAACAACGCTGCCTTCAGGGTATCAAAAGCTCTTTGTTCTGCCTTTCCCCATTTAAATCTTATCCCTGTCTGAGTCAAATCGGTCAGAGGTTTTGTCAATTCCGCATAATCCTTAATATGTCTCCTTTAAAACCCACACACCCCCAAATATCGTCTGACTGCTTTTATGATTTTGGGAATTACAAAATCCTGAACTGTGTACACATTTCGTGGGTCAGGTGAAATGCCGTCCGCGCTAATTGTGTGTCCCAGATAGGATAATGATTTGCTAATGAATACACACTTACTCGGAGCAAACTTTATATTATGGCTCCTAAATCTCTCTAGTACATTTTTAATTTTTTCGAGATGTTCGTCTGCGTTATTTGAAGCAATTAGGACATCGTCAATAAAACAGAAAAACTTTTGGTCCCTCAACCCACATAGAACAGCATCTGCGATTCGTTGGAAACATCCCGGAGCTGCCTTGAGGCCAAATGGGATGGTGTTATATTCAAATAGTCCGTCCTCGCAAATGAATGCAGTCCTTTTACGGTGATCTTCTCTGACCTTTACCTGGTGGTATGATGCCCGAGGGTCAAGCGTGCTAAATAGTTTGCAACCTGCTAATTCACTAAATATATCCTCGACCCGTGGTGTCTGATAATTATCCATGATACAGCGTTCATTTAGCTTTCGGTAATCAACTACTAAACCACTATTGCCGGATTTCTTTTTCACGAAATGGCAGGGGCTACTGAATGCAGATCTTGAAGGACTGATAACACCCACCTGCATTAGATCTTGAATTTGTTTAGATAACTCTTTTCTTAATGCTAAGGGGGTTCGATACGGCCTGCTTTTAATTGGGGTGGTATCTGCCATATTAATTTCGAATGGAATCAGTTCACAATAGCCAATGTCTGATAAATTTCGCGCAAACGCAGTTCTAAATTCCTTAAGGACCTTCCACAATTTGTGTCTGTATTCCGGTTCAACTCCGGTCAAGTTAAAGTCGGTTTCCTTCAAAGGGCCCTGTTCTGACTGATCGCTTTTGATATAATCTTCGGGAGCTAAATCATATGGTACAATATTTGCTACTACCATCCCTTTATTTAGAATCATTGATTCATTCGTCCGGTTTTGAATCTCTACTTGCAACGATCCGGTCTTATCTACAATGGTAGATTTTGATGTAACCTTAATTTTATCTCTTTTATGTGCTCCTTTCGAGGGGAGGGCATTTACCATTACTTTCCCTCTTACCCCAACTTTCGGCGACGAGCTACGAACCGATACCAGCTTCCTCTCTCTCCCCGCTAAATGTATCTTTTGACACAATCGCCCCCTTTTCCCCCCTTCTGCCATAACAGAAGTGGAACGCAAGAAAGTACCTATTGTGTGGCCACGAGGGGATGAGAAGTCAATGTTTACTTTTTCTCCCGTCTGTGTGTTGACCAACTGATCTTCCTTCAAGTCAATTACAAATCCCGCTCTTTTGAGATAATCTACCCCTACTATTCCATCGTAGACGGCGCTCAATCTATTTGTGGTGATTACAATGGGGTGCGATATGATGCCCGTTCCCACCCGTAGAGGCATTACGTAAAACCCATCTTGTGGGACCTCCCCTCCATTCACCGCTGTCAGTCTGATTCCAAATTTTTGCATGGGGTAACTCGTTTTAATGCGAGCAAAGGCTTCTTTATCCAGCAGCGTTAGAACTGCTGCCACGTCTAAGAGCAGCTGAAAATCGACTCCGGAAATCTTTGCCGGAATGACGGGGAGACTAAAATCCTCATGCCCTTTCTCCGTCACTATCTTCGATATGCGGGCACCCTGCTGTCTCCCCCTATTCCAGGACATCCTTGCAAGCGCGTGTTTAAGGTTTCACTCCTGGGATTGTACTGGTAGCGGTCCCTTTGCGGCCCCTTCTGCGCCCCATTATTTCAAAAAACCCTATCTTGTCCACCTTTATTCTGATCGTAATGAGGAGCTGTCGTTCTTGCTGCCCCTAGGGGCGGTTTGGCTGTGCAATTGCGCATCAGATGTCCGATTTTTGCACAGACAAAACACCTTCGGTCTTCTATTCGCCCCCCTAAATTTCGTTCCTGGGGTCTATGGGTTTGATTCCGGATTTCCCTATCCTGGGTCCGACGACTTACTTCTAATTCATTAATTTTCTTCTGAAGGTTGTTTATCAGCACTTCGTTCGCTTGTTCCTTTGCTAGTAATACTTCGAGTAAGCCCTCGCTATCTGTTTCTGTCACGTTTATCAGGGATCCCCTGCTACATATCCTTTCGTTTGCCTCCTCGAGGATTGTGACCTCAATTGCCTTATTGAGTGTCATTGGATTTTGTGATAGCACAGCTCTCTGCAATTTCGCATTTAAGCAGGACAAGAATTGGGACAGTCTAGTTTTGTCTGCAATACTCTCAACTTCCGGGATCTCAAAATTTGCCCCTTGTGAAAAAACTTGCGTTTGATTATTTACGTGTCCTGCATATTGTTTGACGGACTCCCCAGGCTTTTGTTTACATGATGTAAACTGCTACAATTTGACTGCAAGAGGGAGCTGTTTTTCAAAATATTCCAAGAAATATTTTTGGAATGTTTTGAATGCTCGTACCTGCCTTACATCGTGATGATTCGACAAAAATTCGGATGCACCACCCTTAATCTTTGTTTTTGCTATTAACAATTTTTCGGCATCAGTCCAACCCGCTAATTGCGCCACCTCCTCAATTGATTCGATAAACTGGGCCGGGGTTAAAAATTCTTCATTTCCCGTAAACGAAGGAATCAATCCTAAAAATCCCACTATTGTGTTTGTTACAGGAGCACGGCCGACCCCTGCGCTCCTGTCTCCACTCTCCGCCTGCATTCTTAATGTCTACACACAAGTGTCATATACAAAATCATAAATAAACAGCCATAAATTTCAATAACAGATAAATTATAAATAATAAACAATTATTTACCCCTTACCCAAACTAAATTTCACACTTCTATAATCCTAATCCACCTTATCATCTCATAATCCATTCAGTCATCAGATCATCCCTCCTTTTTTGTAATCCAAGGTAAAATCCCCTTTTTTTTGTAATGCCCTTTCTCATGCTCCTTCTTAAAACCCCTATCTATCCCTTAATTTTCCTATCTTTCCTTTCCATATTTACTCCTTCATTCTTACACCGAATACATGGTACAGTAAATACATACAATCTACATAAATCGCGCATTACCATAAAATAATAAAATTACACAATATACATATAATAAATAAACATCCGTTGCATGCAATTATATATCAATAGCTATTCATTTGATTTCAACCCTTTTTCCCCTGCCTTATTTTAACCTCACAGTATCCTTTTCCTAACCTCAAATTTCCTTCCCATCTCATTTACAATTTCTCCCAGGTATGAATTAAAAAAACATCCTGGTCACGGCACCAGTGTGATGCCGCTGCCCTCCACTCTATAGGTAAACATACTGCCACAGTCTCTATGCCCACTTTGGGGACACCTCAATCGGCGAAGTAATGGTTTCGTGGATTGGCGGCTCTTTTCTGATTTACAATGACATGACACGTAAGGTGTCAATGGTTAAATAAAGAGAAATTATATAATTAAAATACCTATTTATTCCTACACTTTGTTACATGGTTCATTTTATACATTCGTGTTCATTAGACAGCGATCGGGCCTTTCCTTTCACCAGGAAAGAGGATGGCGGGGTAGGGATAGAGAGAGAAAGTGTAATTTAGGCAATACATTGCATCACAGATCTTAGCCCCTAATTATTCCCAACAAACTAGTGCATTTTAAAACCCATTAACAACATGGATGAGAATTCTTACCTTCACTAAGGCGGGGGTCTCTGTTCTTGGCTGCACCTGGGGTGTCAGTCGTCGGCTAGGGATCCAGGGACTTTTTGCACCAAACTCGCTAAGTTGTCACAACATATATATTCGCGTGGCGAACTCTACAAGTACGTGAGTGTAAGTCTAAGTAAGTAAGTCTAATGTGTCGTGATATCCTCTCGGGCCAATATATATAGTATCCGACTTGTTTACACTTTCTCGTTCCCACGGCCTCTAGAACCTTTGACCATCTGGCGGGTCCGTCAGCTGCTGGCGATCTCAAATGGTCGTGGGAGATTTCGCTCCTTCAGGCTATTAAAGTACCCCCATTATTGTGCGTTCACACTGACCCTTTTTCGAACAGATTTCTAAGCCCTATTCTACTAAAGTTGCACAAGGCATATTTATAGGCAGTGGAATAAATTCCCTTTTCTTACGTTATATTTTATAGCACTGGGACTCTTCCATCGCGAAGCCACCCCGCGTTAAGTGCTTTCTTACTGAAAGGGGTGTTTACACCAAAATATCACACCTGGCCATGCCTTAAGCAAAAACACATTCCACTATTTGCCATCTGCCTCTGCTGTTAGAATAACAAGTCTTAGGTACGCGATACCTAGTTACACATTCAAGATTTTAATTTTGACCGCTGTAACACTCCTTCTCCATCTTCCCTTGGGGCTTTTCATTTGGGTCCCGAAGTATCTTAAAGATTCCTCGGTCCAAACTTGTATATGCACCAAAGTTGGCCTTTCGTATTGCCTCAGCAGCTCCCAATTCAACCTCGAAGATCCATCTTATAGAGTGGGGTTCAGCAAATTTTCACAGAACAAGCCACTCCTCTGATTTCAACTCCGGGTTAAAATGGTTCAGCCACTTCAGCTAAATGCCCAGCTCTGTGATGTACATACCCCTGGCCTTAAAGGCCACTTTGATAGGTTTAGGTAGTTGATTGGCGCTCAGAACTTTGAGTGCCTCACCTAAAACCTGTCTTTTATTGTGAAAGGTTTTCTTAACCCATTCCACAGTCATTGCATCATTGCATTGAAGAACCAAGGCTCCTGCATTTAATCCAGAATCATGGATCTTAGGAAGTTGCTCATCACTGGGGATCTGGATGAGATCAACTTCTTCCCTGCACAGCCTTACAGTCGGGAATGAGTCTTTAACGACAGCCATCTTTATAGCCTGGATCATTTGCTATGCAGTCCAGGTCTTTCCTGCAGCTATCTTTATAACCTGGACTGCATGAGAAAAAATAAAAATGATCGAAGTTGGATGTCTGGCCTTAGCCTCTTTTTCATGACCAGGTTTTCTGTCGATGGTGTGATGCCATCTGACTGCAATCGCTTGGTACCTCCAACCTTCTCTGTAGCAACCTCAACATTCTTCAGCTGCTGGTCTTGCTGCTTTTGAGTGCGCCTCCTATTTGGCCATTGTGTCTTAGAGATTACTCCCTGCACCCCGACCATGGTATCAGTGTGCTGCTCACAAAAGTTCGCAACTTTACCTCCACCAGGAAGTGCAAATTTTCATGTTTTCTTCAATTCCATTATTTAAAGAGATCATCCAAGCTGTCACATTTCTCAGGTCTTTACTAACCCAGTGCTCCTTTTTTTTAAATGGATTACAACAGAAAATAGACCACTTCTTGTTATCCATATATAATATTAATAGAGTAAAATTTATAAAACTAGTCTGATAAAAAAAAATTGATAATACTTAATAAATTAAGTTTAAAAGATGAACATTTCATTGTAAAAAAGTTAATTGAGATCTACACACTCTGACAACTGAACTACTTGGGAAAGGAAGTGGGAGAGAGCATGAATGAACATGTTACTGCAGGAAAGGGATAACTCATTCTTGAAAAATCTTGTGCATTACTGGCTTCAAGTGTGTCTCACTGTTGATACCATGGAGATACCATCCTAAAATTTTGACTGTGCCTTCAGTAAATGTGTACCAACATGTGTGAATTTTTTTTAAATTTTAAAAAATTTCAATTTTTAAAAATTGCAAAATAAAAATTTTGGAAAACTGCCAAAAAAAATTTTAACTCAAAAATAGTACATGCCATATATCAAATGAAATCCCTCTCCATAAGCTTTAAAATGATAGCATAACCAGCTTTGTAGCTGAAACAGGTTGCTTACAAATTGCATTTGAAATTTTGGTGGAGAGCAGTTTTTAAGACATTTTGGCAATTTTGAAAATTCGAAAACTAAAAAAATGGCAACAGGAAAAATAAAAAAAATGAAATATTCTTATATTTCAGATGATAAGGAACAAATATTCCAAAAATTAGCCAAATCCGTGACATCAAATTCCAAAACTTATTTTTTATTGGTTGATTTGACATGGAATGACCCACCCAGATGCCTTGTCCAGATTAACTTGAACTCAGTGAACTTTCTCAACTCTTCTATTAAAAGGACTGTAGTGTGAATTATAAACTTTATTCTAATGTGTGTTATCATTCTACATTCCTATTTTCAATCTTAAAAATTAATGTTATTGTTAATCTTGTATGCTTATATGTTTTAGGTATCCGGATTTGTCGAAACTGCTTTACATCTGGATCATTGATAGTAGTACTACTCTGTAAATTATATTTTATTATTGTTATATCATGTGTTGGCTGGAGTTCAATTCTGAATTAGTTCAAATCCGTGTTTGGTTGGTAACCCCCAAACACTTATCTTGCATGTAGGGTGTAGTGAATAGAATTTCGCATTGAGCGATACGCCGCCAAATATAGGATGCCAAACCTGGCGGAGCAGAAAGAAATAAGAATGAAGGGGGACGCTCAGGGAGAACGGTTTTGAAAATAGGAGTCTGGGGGCATACTTAGAGGCTTGCCAGTACTATTTTATATTTTTGGATAATATTAAGTGTTAAGATTAATTTTGGCTAATGCAGAATGCTCCAGGCTAATGAAAGCTTGTATATTTGTAAATAAATATATGTAAATAAAATAGCGTTTTGTGTGCGAACCAAGACTTTGTGTTATACTACAGATGGACTGAAAACACGAGATGCTATATTGCTAATCCAAGATGTTTCAAAGATGTCAATTCGAAACTAGTAGAGTATAGATCAAATAAAAAAGCTTGGATGACTGCAGAAATTTTTAAAGATTGGCTGCTGAAACTTGATAAAAACGCATCGACAAAAGAACAGAAAAATTCTCTTGCTTATTGGCAATTGCACTGCGCATAACTCTATTCCATATATGGAAAATGTAAAGGCTACTTTTTCCCCACCAAATATGACTTCAGTTGTGCAACCGATGGACCAGGGCATCATAAAAAATCTCAAGAATTCTTACAGATGCCTTTTCGCAGGAGGAGGCGCATGCCTAGGCAGTTGGACCAGAGGCTTGCAAAAGCTGGCACTGTCACAGAGAAAGTTGGAGGCACCAAACGACTTAGGTCGGTAGTAGCCACACCTTCTCCAAGAGATCTAGTCGTCAAGAAGAGATCGAGGACGGACATCTAACCTGGAACATATGCTCAAGCGGTCCAGGTTATTAAGATGGCTATCGTGAAGAAGTCCTTCCCTTCTAGTAAGCTGAGCAAGGAAGAGGTTGATATCATCCAGTTGGTGACTCTCGATAAAATAGATGGGATCCCCACTGGTGAGCAACTTCCGAAGATCCATTTCTTCAGCTCAAACGCTGGAGCTTTGGTTCTTCATTGCAATGATGCAAATACTGTGGAATGGGTCAAGAGAACCTTCCATAATGACAGTAAGGTTTTGGGAGAGGCACTTATGGTCTTGAGTGCTAATGACCTTCCCAAACCTGTCAAGGTGGCATTCAAAACCAGAGACGTGTACACCAAGGAGCCGAGTGTTTTGCTGAAATGGCTAAACCGTTTCAACTCGGAGCTGAAGTCTGAGGAGTGGCGTGTTCTGCAAAATTTTGTGGAACCCCACTCTGTAAGATGGATCTTCGAGGTGGATTCGGAGGCTGCGGATGCGATTCGCAAGGCTGACCTGGGTGCATTCACCGGTTTGAACCGTGGAGTCTTTAAGATTCTTCGTGATCCAAACGAAAAGCCTAAAGGGAAGACAGAGATGGAGGAACAGCCAGCAGACCGGGCGACCTCCTCTCAGGTAAGTATTGGTAGTCTTGAGACTATGATACCTAAACTTAATGAACTGGAAATTGCTTCTGGTTCCGATGTTATACTTCATGCTAACCCTCCGATTTCGGATGATGAGTTGGAAAAACGCATGAAGGATTTTGAAAATGATATCATGCTTGATGCTGATCATTGTTGTGATACTAGGTGAATTTCTTTCTCCTAGGTTTTCTGTGCCCTTTTCTTGTTTTTGTTTATGGGCTGTCTTGAGGTTGTGCAAATTAATCTGCATCATAGTCGATCTGCCTCTGCTATTCTTAGCAAAAGGCTTTTCAATGGTAAAGCTGATATTGCTCTTATCCAAGAACCCTGGACCTGTAATGGAAAGATTTTGGGTCTAGGGATCAAAGGATTCAATGTCTTTTATGACACATCCTGTACCAGACCCAGAGCCTGTATTGCTGTCAGCAACAAGCTCAATGCTGTTCATCTGGTTAAATTCCTTGATGGTGACAATGTTGCCATCAGTGTGAAACTTAAAATTGATGAACATATGATGGAATACATCTTTGCTTCTGCCTATCTTCCTTATGAAGATAAGGAAACTTTTTCTAAGGTCATTATTAATCTTACTGAATATGGTAATAGTAAAAAAATGATCATTGGTTGCGATGCAAATGCCCATAACACTGTTTGGGGCAGTAGTAATTGTAACCATAGGGGTGATGATCTTTTAAATCAGATCCTTCTTCATAAGCTCTATTTACTTAATAAGGGTAATACTCCTACCTTCGTGACAGTAAAACGTCGCGAGGTTATTGACATTAGCCTGTGTAATAGTTCTGCTTATGATTCGGTAATTAATTGGAAGGTTTTAGATGATATATCCTTGTCTGACCATCAATTAATTTCTTTTTCTGTTAAAGGTCCTGTAAAAGCTTTAGAGGACAAGGGTAGGAACCCTAGGAAAACTAATTGGGGTTCCTACAAAGAAGATCTTAGGGCCAATTTGGCCAATCACATTGGTGAGTATTCCTCTATTGAAAACGTGGATCTGGCTGTTGACTTTGTGCAACAGACCATCATCAGTACTTTTCATAGTAACTGCAGAACCACCATAGCTGACTCCCCAAGGATTGTTCCTTGGTGGTCTAGTGAGCTCAGCCGGTTGCGTGGGAAATGCAGGAAGCTTTTTAATAGAGCCAAGAAGAATGGTGATTGGCAGACTTATAAATCTGCCCTCACCTCCTACAATAAAGCAGTTAGGGATGCCAAGAGAAATTCTTGGAGAACATACTGCGAAGGTATTAATGATGCCCCTGCCGTTGCAAAACTTGTTAAGTTCATGGCTAGAGACAGAAATTGTAAACTTAACACTGTCAAGAAGTCCAATGGTGACTTTACTGTTACTGGTGAAGAGACCCTGAATGAGCTGTTCAGAGTTCACTTTCCGATTTCTCATTCTGTTGTACAGTGTGACAGTGGTATTGCTCGCTCCACGTCCTTGTCTGATGACAATAGCTGGAGTATTGCTAGGAGCATTGTTACTCTTGATAGGGTTAAATGGGCAATTAATTCCCATAAACCCTATAAAACTCCGGGAACTGATGGCATCATTCCTATTCTTCTCCAGGAGGGAATTGAGATGCTTGCTCCCGTTCTCTGCAATATCTACAGAGCCCTGTATTGCCCTTGGTCATATACCAAATTCGTGGAGGCATACTAAGGTAATCTTCATTCCGAAAATTGGAAAGGATAATTATTATGAGGCCAAATCTTTCAGGCCTATCAGCCTTACGTCTTTTCTTTTAAAGACTATTGAAAAGCTTATTGATAGGTATTTAAGGGAAGTGATTCTGGCCTCTAAGCCCTTGTCTAGTTCTCAACATGCCTATCAACCGGGCAAATCTACGGATACTGCTCTATACAGTCTCTCCTTTATTTTAGAGAAAAATCTCAATGCCAAGGAAATCGCTCTTGCTACCTTTCTTGACAGTGAAGGTGCCTTTGACAAAGTACCAATCGACACTATTCTTGTTGCTCTAATCAGAAAAGGTGTTGATACCAAGATATCTTATTGGATTAAGAACTTGTTATCTAACAGGTATATCTGTGCATCTTTACTTGGTGAAAGTATGACTGTGCATGCACTTTCGGGCTGTCCACAAGGAGGTGTGCTCTCACCAATTCTCTGGTGTCTTGTGGTGGACTCTCTTTTGGAAAGCATTAATATCTCTGGTGTCTCTTGCATTGGATATGCTGACAATGTTGTCATCATTGCCAGGGGCAAATTTGGCAACACTGTCTCTGACATGATGTCTACTGCTCTTAGGAGGGTTGAGACATGGTGTAAAAATGCTGGTCTTACGGTTAATCCGCAGAAGACTGCTTTAGTTGCGTTTACAAGGAAACGCATACTTAATCTTGGGAATATTTGCTTCTTTGGACAGAAGCTTATTTGCTCCAAGGAGGTTAAATTCTTGGGAATTTATTTTGACAAGGAACTTAATTGGAAGAGGCACTTGGACTACTGCACAACTAAAGCCAGAAGAATCTTCTGGTCTTGTAGGAATGCTATTGGGAAAACCTGGGGCCTTAATCCCAGAGCTATCCATTGGATTTACTCGATGATAGTCTGTCCTATCATTTCATATGGGTCCATTGTTTGGTGGTCCAGAATTAGAAGTGAAACTGCTAAACTTGATTTAGTTAAACTTCAAAGGATGGTGTGCATTGCAATCTCCGGATGCATGAAAACCACTCCTACTGCAACTCTTGAACTTCTACTTGGCTTGCATCCGCTCTATATGCGCATTGAAGCAGAAGCACTTATCTGCATGAACAGACTCAAATATCTGAAACACTGGAAAGATTACTCAAGGCATTTATCTTGGGGTAAACTTAACAGTAATGTTGCTAGGCATCCTCATTTCTGTATGCCACCTGATGGCATACATGTCAAATTTACGTTTGATAAGCCTTATGAAATTCTTGTCCCCTCGCGGGATGATTGGAAGAGGACCCCAACCTACAATAAACACAATTGTTTTGTATGGTACACAGACGGCTCGAAGATTGGCACTAGTACAGGTGCTGGTGTCTGTTGCCCTGATGATGGCACTGAACTATCTTATCCGCTTGGTAATTTTGCTACTGTCTTTCAGGCTGAAGTATTTGCCATTCTTATGTGTTGTAGAATTTGCTATGACAGAAAGTATGAGAATAGCCAGATTTTCATTTGTTCTGACAGCCAGGCTGCTCTTATGGCTCTAGGGAAGTTCACTGTGACGTCTTCCCTTGTCTGGGAATGCTATAATGCTCTCTGTACAATTGCTAGTAATAATAGTGTCATTCTGTACTGGGTGCCTGGTCATTCGGGCATTCCTGGCAACGAATTGGCTGACGAACTTGCTAGGAAAGGCTCTAGTACTCCTTTTGTGGGTCCTGAGCCGGCCTTGGGTATTTCCAATGACCTTGTCAGAAGAATTGTCTATGACATCTTCAGAAAGCTTCAGTGTGAGAACTGGCGTGACACTAAGGGTCAAAGGCAAGCGAAAATCCTCAACTGTAATTGTCCTAGTACACGTCAAAAGGAACTTTTCAGGCTCAGTAGAACTGGCATCAGGAGAGCTATTGGACTCCTTACTGAACACTGCACTCTCAAGAGACATCTTAATATTATGGGTGTCTCCAAGGATTCGCTTTGCAGAGGCTGCAATTACAGCGAAGAAACTGCAGCTCACATTCTATGTGATTGTGAGGCCTACTCTGCTCACAGATTCGAACACATTGGTCATCATGTGATTGAACCTTGGGAGCTGAACGACATTCCTGTCAAGTGCCTGCTTATTTTCGCATCGGCTACCGGTCTCTTTTCTTAGGGATCTTCATTTTCTTTTTGGGGTAGTACAATAGACCTCTGGTCGATGTGCTAGGCTCTTCTGGAGCCACCCACCTTCATATCATTCATTCATGCATATCTTAAATGTAAATTGCCTATGCAATGAATTGAAAGGAATGATAGTACGGAAGAGTGTGATGGTTTTACATGAGCTTACCATGTTTTTGGAGCGAATGCGCATTATGTTAAAAGGAGAGTAAGGAATAGTACCTGATTTCAGTATTGTAGATTGAGTTTGATTGAGGTTTTGAAAATGACATGGCTATAGCCCCTTTCACATGCAAGCCGGTATTTTCTGGCCAAGAAACATTGGGGTGAAAAAGCAGGTTGGAAACAGGTTTCTGCTAAGTATTGTTCACATATGCAAAGCCCCATTCTTCCCCTTAAAGGAATGTCCATCATAATGACATCATGTGGCAAAAAAGGCGTGTACAAAATGTAAACAATTAGCATGCATGGATTGTGCATTTGAGATACTTCTAAGTAAACTATGGCTGAATTTGATGAGACTGCATTTTTGGAACTTTTCTTCTTCTAAATGCTAAATAGGTATTCTGATAATACAACCCTATGTCAACGACATCAGAGAAGAAAAAGTATGCTTATTTTTGTAAATAAATTAGTATCTTCTCTGAAAATCACATATCCAGAATGACGATTATGGATGAAAATTCGGTCATCGCAATGGTGGGAGACAATAGCTTTACAGTCATGGGATGACAATGATATTAAAGAAAATTTCAGAATTTCCAGGTAAGTTATTACATTTTATTTTATGAATAAGTACCATACATTACAACAGTCATTCTTAAACTGGGGGTAGCAGAAAATTTGAATAAATACATGTTTTAATAGTTGCTTCTTTTGAAAATTTTGAATTTTGTTTATTCTGATTTTTTTTTTGTGTTATATTTTGTCCAAATATAAGCTTTCAATTTTTATTTTAAAAGATGTATTTTGTACTAATAAATAAATCTACCAGTAATCAATATTATGAGTATTTAATTAAAATTGGTAAAAATACCTAAAGATAAATTTTACATTTTTTTGTTGTTACTTTTATAAATATAATTGAGTTGGAAATTCACACAATATCTGTATATTGTATATAATAATGTTGTATCAACAAAAACAAAATAAATGAAATAAATAATCTGGAGAAAAAATTATTTTACTGTGATTCGATTAATTTTAGCATTTCAGGAAATGCCTTATTTAACATTTTTTGAAAGATACATGAATCATTCGATTTACAATTTCTGGAATATCCAATAATTTTTCAGAGTCTGTTATATTTGTTGGTAGTACTGTTGTTATTATATTTGTTAATAGTTTTTCAGAAAATGAAGACATTTTTTTTTCTTTTCTTCCCTGAAATGTACTTCTTCCGTCTATTAAAATTTTAAATTAAAATTCAGCAACTGAAATTAAAAATTAATTTTCTGAATATTTAAAGCTTTGAATAATTTATCTTTTATATCATGTGAATTATCTTTTATATATGTAAAAAGTTGACGCCATGTCTCCAGAAGAATACAGTGAGGAAAGCTATATCGGTTAAGAGGCAAGTGGCACTAGTGAAACTTGGTTCTGCTAGAGAATTAAGGATAGTTGTCAACTTGTTTGGAGTTGCTCGCTCTACAACTTGGCAAATTGTTCAAGACACAACTCAAGGAATATGTAAAAACTGGGAAATTATATTTCCAACAGGTTGCAGGCTCATTGAAATTGCGAATAAATTTCATTCTAGAGGAGGATTGCCTGGCTGTTGTGGAACTTTACAGGGATCACACATACCGATCAAAGCACCACCCCACAATGCAAGAGATAACTTTTACAGAAAGCAATTTTATAGCATTATCCTGCAAGCAGTATATGATGTAAATGGCCATTTCTTAAATGTTAATGTTGAGTGACCTGGTTCAGTTCATGATGCTAGAGTACTAAGGAATTCAAAATTATATGTTGCAGGAGAAAAGAGTAAATTATTTTCTCCTGTAACATTACAAATTTCTGAGACTGTAGCACATTCATATCTAGTAGGCGACCAGGCCTTGCTTCCATGCTTAATGAAACCATATGGAGGCACATTAAAAATGAAATGGCCAATTTTAATGCCCGACTAAGTAGCTCCAGGATATCAATTGAGCATGCCTTTGGCCAACTGAAGGAACGGTGGCTCTACTTATTAAAAGAAAATGTCAGCAGTATAAAAAATGTGCAGATACAGATTTTAACCTGCTGTATTTTGCACAACTTCTGCCAAAAATACAATGATGAATTTTCAGAAAGCTGGAGACTAGCAGAAGAGCCTTCTGAACCAGAATTTTATGAAAATTCAAATACAGATGATAATGTGGGTTTTGCTGGAAGCAACAGGACTGGCAAAGTCATGAGATTGTATTTACACAAAATTAATAAATATGAGTGTGATAAACCTGTCATTTTTTCGAGCCTATTTTCAGCCATTTTCAGAGCAGCTTTAGAGTTCATACACCCTAAGCCCACCTACATTGCAGTTTTGGAAAACAAGGCTATAAAGCTCTGTCATCACAGTCTGATTTCGGAGAAATGTATCCATTTTGAGCCGTCATCAGAGAAGGGAGAGCTAATCCCAGATGCGGGCGTTAGGTGGTCCTCAAATATTGGACCAGAATATATGCACAAAAGAAACGTGCATCTGGGAGACGCCAGACGATTTTTGGAGAAGCAGGTCGCATTTTTTTAGCGCTGCGAAATCACATGCCTCGCCCCACAGAATGTTATTCTGTACTTATATATATCTCACGAGTCTACAATAAAAGTTTGTTTGTTCGATGCCTCATCTATTCCATGCTTGAGAAACTGTTATTTTCATCTTCATCTTTTGATACGAAACTCTCACAACTTTGGAGAGACATGCTATTCCTTCAATGACAGCGCATTTCAATTCAATCTACTTCGCCGGAGCGAACGGTGCTATGGTAACATCAACACAGATGTCCAAAGTATCCCTATCCAGTAAATAAAAACATTACAAATGGTATTCAACGGTGGGATCCTTTACAACATGGTATCCAGCAGGAGTATGATTTTATAACAAATGGTGGCAGCAACTAGGATGGAGATGTGATAAAAAGCCAGACTGTCGAACCCATCAGAATTCGAATCAAATGACGCGCCAGTAGAACACAACTGCAGAATGACAACCGGAAAGTTCAACGACCGGAGAGCTGATGAACTGACGAGGGTCCGTGGAGAAAGCCTGATTTCAACGGCAACCAGAGGAGCCCCATGATTATGATTTCTGACTACGGCAGACCGGAGCATAGATCCCCACAACATACAGCGAAAAATCCAACGCCCACAACTGAGACTGAGCACATAGAAGCGACGAAAAGGTGAGTGATGATTTTACCTTGGTTTTATCTTTTTATGGAACTCAGGATTTCATGGTAGGTTAAAGGGAGAGAGATCTTTTAATCAAAACTAAAAGTTAGTGAGAGTAAACTGTTGAAGTAGAGCTCAAAATTTAAATAGTGATGTTCAGAATGATTTATTTACGAATTGTAAAGATATTGTATATTTTATTTAATGCATTTTAAATTATAGAGTTTTAATCATAATTTAAATACTGGAGTTAATTTAAATACAGGAGAGTTAGGAGTAAACAGTGTTAATACTTAATACATTATTTTTACATATATATATATATATATATATATATAGGTAGGATATTTTTTTGTTTAAAATGGCATTCTTAGCGAAAGCGCGGAAAGCGGATTTGATGGTTCTAGCATCTGAACTGGTGGAAATTGTACCTCAGAATTTAAAAATAATTGAGTTGAGGAAAACCATTCTGGAAAGCCCAGACTATGAGGACGAAATCGCAGAAGGAATGCTCACAGCTATTGTAGCTGAGAGAATGGAAAAAGATCAGGTGGAAATTAAATTACAATTGGAAAGTGAACAATTTCAAAGTAAACTAAAATTAGAACAGGGACAATTTAAATTAAATTTAGAATCCCAAGAAAGGTTGGAGCTAGAGATAATTCGGGCTGCTGGTTGCAGCAACACGGAGAGTCCGGTTATAAGCGTAGAGGCAGGGGCGCAGATGAGGTTTCGGATGGTGGAGGAGACGGTCAGAATAATAAGACTGCTGACAGTCACTACACACACAGTACCCACACGGTCTGACCAGTGGGCATATTTTTTCTCAAACCTGGAAAGGGCATTCGCTTCTGAAGGTGTACCGCTTGAATTCAGGGTGACAATTTTGTTATATAATTTACTGGGGAACAGAGCGGCGGATTTGCTGACCCAGGTTCCGGAAGAACAGTACGGGGATTATGATGTAGTAAAAGGGGTTGAAATATAACTGGGATAAATTAAAATTGAATTCTATCCAATCTAAGTGGTCTGATCAATCGGCACAATTTATGCTTTTGAATAAATAATGTGCTTAAGAGTTATAAGTGTAGTACTGTGTAGCTCTGTATAGTCATATCTGTAGAATTAAAAACATGCTGTAAATATTTTTTTTATCATTGTGTTCTATTTTTTTTTTTTTTTTGACATCTGAGCAGCAAGTAACCCTGAATGATGTAGAGGTTATTCCCCCAACCCAGAGTGAGCTCGATTTATCTACCTCCTTAACACTGTCAGCCTACGGCCAGCAAAAAGCTTAATTCACAACCTCGGAGAATCAAGAAGTCAAAAAATTCAGACAGCCTAGTTGATGTCATTTCTGCAGCTACTCATGCTCTGAACTCTGTCAACTCTGGGTCCGAGTGCCTAAATGAACAGTTTGGGGCATTTGTGGGGTTAGAGTTGAAGACCATCGTTGATCCTCAAAACAGGAGTTATACAAGGATGGAAATTCTGAAGATCTTGCATAAATATCAATTTCAGTAGTATCTTCGTACTTGGACTCCTTAAACATCCCAATTCTGTTTCTGCTTTCATTTCTGTATTCTACTTGTGCCATTAAATGATATTTTAAACTTAACAGTGTCGTATTTTATAAAATGAAATGCTAAAAGCATTGGTATATGTACAAATTTTGAGGTCACAACATATTTTACTATTATTGTTATTTATTAATTGATTATTTATTAATGTGAATTTAAAGTAATTGATAAATGTTGTAATATTAATATGTTTAAAAACAAACAATTGATATTCATTAATACTATATGAAATGTGAGTTGATTGAAATTACTATATATGACTCTACATATGTGCTTTTTCCAGCGACCTCTAGATATATAAGTCAAAAATTGTGATTTTTCTTTTATAACATATTCTGTTAAAGAAATTTATGATTTATTTTGTGGAAAAACACATAAGTCGATTGGACTTCCAAGATAATATAATAGAAAAATCATTAACAACCAATTAGATTTTGCATCGAAATCAGTGGGCGGAAAATCACATAAGTCAAACAAGAAAGATCAATCATGCATAAAGCATTGATTATGAAACACTTTCTAACTTCAATGCAACTTTAAAAACATCTAAAATTATAAACATCTCTAAAATGCGATACATTCCTCGGTAATATTTTTAAAATTATCACAATGCTACATTAATTTATTATATTTGAAAACTTAATTTCATCGAAAAAAATGAACTTCATTCAAATGACTGCACTGAAATATAAATTGCCTGGTTTAAACATCTCTAAAATGCAATACATTCCCCGGTAATATTTTTAAAATTATCATAATACTACAATAATTTATTATATTTGAACACTTCATCGAAAACAAATGAACTTTATTCAAATGGTGTCATCGAAATATAAATTGCCTCTACATAAAAGCAGCATTTCTTTCATAATTTTTTCCATTCCTTTCATTCATCACAATACTATAACAATTTATTTTATTTAAAAACTTAAAACCATGGAGGTACAAGTAATTTAACTCTATGAATAAAACTTAATCGAAAAAATCGTGTAATTCTCTGTGTAAAATCAATGAATGTTTCATTCATATTAGCTATATTGCAGACTCCATGAGTTAAATAATTTTGCGTGAAAGAAATGCAGCAATTCTTATACAACTCATTCTACATATTGTGGTGGAAATAATCAGATGCCAAGGCTTTTAGGTAGAACAATGTTGGTTACTGAAATATTTGTGTGGTTATTTTGGAACTGTAGATAACAAATTGTCACTGAACTTAAATGAACCATTTAAAACGCTTTCTGTGAAAATGAAAAACCTCTCTGATTGCAATTAAACCATCTGGCCCATAAATGCTAAAACACAGAAAGATGTATTATCTCGTCAGTCTTTGATAATGTCTATTTTTCATCAATTCTATGCCCTGCTTCCGGTTTCAAATGAACCAGATATTGTTCCTTATATAGTTGATATTGAACTATAATTGAAATATTTTTATCTGAGTTTTATATGTTTATGTTTATATACATTTAAAGTTAGTTAATTTGTTTATAAATAAAGGTGCATTAATTTTTAATTTTATTTTTACATAATTTTGAGACGAATTTGTTGAAACAGTATTTCAACATTTTTCATGTTTTTTCACAAGATCTTTAATCAATGTAGCATTAAAAAAATATTAAATAATAATAAAAACTATTCGTTCATTGAATTGAAATTTAACTGTGGCGTCACGATCAATTTGAAATTAAAGAATCACTTACTTTTGTTTGTATTTATAAAAACGTCTGTCATAATTTAGTTTGAGAATAACCACATAAGTCAGGAATAATAACTTATGTTTCTATGGATCAACATATCTGTCATAATTTTGCTTCAGGAATAATCACTTAAGTCAGTGTTAACCGGGAAAACCATTTTCTAAAATAATCATTCAATACTATTTAGCTATATCATTCAATACTATTCCATGCTTATTTAGCTTAAAAAGGTGTAACAAACTGTACAAAAATTAAAGAGATAGTTTGAAAGTAAAAAATAAAAGTTGAGAAAAGTGTTCTCCTGAAAATGCTCCAATTTTCAACCGTTGATATCTCAGTATCCTTGTTTATGACTTAAGTGCTTATTCCCGCCAGCTCTAAATATATTCACTATATAAAACTATATTGTATATATTATAAATATATCTTTAAAGTTTAAGACAAAAAAGAGAAACTGATATTACCAGTATATAACTTTATTATAATTCAATACATATTTATACATTCCTTGTTAATATTTTTAAAATTATCACAATACTACATTAATTTACTATATTTGAAAACTTAAAACTTCATTGAAATATAAATTGCCTGGTTGAAACATCTCTAAAATGAAAAAATACATTCAGCTTTAATAGTTTTAAAATTATCACAATACTACAATAATTTATTATATTTGAAAAGTTCATCGAAAACAAATGAACTTTATTCAAATGACATCATCGAAATATAAATCCTCTGGCTCTCTATATAAAAGCAGCATTTCATTCATAAATGTTTATAAAATCTCATAGGGTTCCTATGTATTTCATATTTTCAACCCGGTTTCAGTCCAAAACTAATTGGCTGTTATTATTCATTTATATTCCCATAGGTTCCACAGACCGTCTGAATAACAAACTAAAATTTCATTTTGATAAAGTCATTTTTACAGCAGTTATCGTGTTAACGGGCAGACAGAATGAACAAAGTCATAAACACTTTTCAACTATGTTATAAAGTGTTAAAAAGTAAATAAATATTTTCAGAAATTATATTACATCTTAAAAAATTATTACTTATATTACATTTAAAAAAAAATTAGTGCAAATTGCACATAGCCCTTTGCCATGGCACTGCACCAGACCCATTGAAAAAGGTTTTGAATCGAGATTGTATCTCTTTTGCTGGCTGTGCAGCTTGGAAGTTATATCTCGAAACAGGTATCATAGCCGAATAGCTATTTCGCCAATCTCCTCTGTTAATGCATTTATTTGAGATATCTTCTACATCCAAACTGTTTGCAGAAATATACAGGGAAGGATGCCTCCTCCTCAGAAAACTGTGCAAAACACAAGTTGATAGCACTATATTGATTGCATTCATAGGAGTTATTAGCATCCTTGCCCTGTAGATTCTGAACCTGGCAGCTAGAATGCCAAAGGCATTTTCAGAGACTCTTCTGGCTCTGGACAATCTATAATTGAATATCCTCTTTTCCTCTCAGTATCTCTGCCTAGATATGGCTTCATGATATTGGTACTGAGAGGAAAAGCATCATCGGCTACAATGACATATGGTACCTACCTTTTAACTGTTCTGCCCGAGGTAATCTCGGGCACAGCACTGGTGTTCCAAAATGTCACGCCCGAGTATTACTCGGGGTAATTTTTTTTTGATTGCTTCGTGTTGTTATACCCGAATATATCTCGGGAGGAATTTATTTGCGCTCAATGCAATAGATGGCAGCACTATACTGCAAGTTTCAAAGGTTAGATGCCAAAGGGTAGAGGCCAAAGGTCAAAGTCAAAGTGCGCGGCATTTTTTTGTTGCAAAATGGCATCCCGTAAACGTTATATAGATGATTTGGATTCATCAAGCGAAGACGATTTTGAAGGCATCGATACGAGTGACGGAAGTGAAACTGAGGAAAGTGATATTGAATATAGCAGTGAATCAGAAGATAGCGGAGATGATAATATAGCAAATGCGAGAGACTGGTGTGAAATAACTGCCTCTGGTCAATCAGCGCCTCCTCGGTTCCTTTTTACAGGTACTCCAGGTATAACCTTTTCTGTAAATATAAACTACACTCCTTTAGATATATTTGAAATGTTTCTGGATTCAAATGTAATGGATATAATTGTCAAAGAAACGAACAACTATGCAGAACAAGAAAGAAGAGCAAATCGGGCAAAGATATCAAAGTTCTCACGCAGTAAAAAATGGATCCCTACAAATGACAGAGAAATGAAGCTATTCTTTGGGCTAATATTTCTTCAAGGTATTGTCCAGAAACCAAATCAGGCTATGTACTGGTCTCATCGAAGGGTTTTGCACACTCCAGTTTACTCAAAAGTAATGACAGTAAATCGTTTTATTTTGCTTTTTCGATATTTACATTTTTGCAATAATGAAGCTGAAAAAAAAGAAGATTTTTCAAATCCAAAACTTTGGAAGCTGCATAATGTGATAGAAAATTTACGGCAAAAATTTTGTAACTTTTACAAACCGGAAACAGATGTTTCTGTAGATGAAAGCTTGATGCCTTATAAAGGAAGGTTATCTTGGAAACAATATATTCCAAACAAACGCGCACGATTTGGAATCAAATTTTTTATGCTTTGTGAGGCTGAAACAGGGTATATTTGTGACTTCGTTATCTATACAGGAAATAGCACTGTCTTCAATGCATTGTATAAAAATTATGGACTTTCCACAAAAGTCGTCATGCATCTAATGAATCGCTTTCTTGGAAATGGTTATTGTGTGACTGTAGATAACTATTATATGTCACCCGAGCTTGCAGATTTACTTATAGCCCAAAAAACAGATATTTATGGCACAGTAAGGATAAACAGACGAGATTTACCTACAGAATTCGCTAAAAGAAAATTACAAAAAGGGCAACTCATAGCTTTTCAAAGAGGTAAGATTTCGGCTATAAGGTGGAAAGATAAGAAGGATGTGTGTTTGATGAGCAGTATTCATGATACTTCCATGATCAGCCTCAAAAATAAAAAAAATGAAGACATACTCAAGCCAAAGATTGTTTCTGATTACAATCTAACTATGGGTGGTGTAGATCGTTGTGATCAAGAAATATCTTTTCATCCGACAATTCGAAAACGCCAGAAAAAATACTATAAAAAGATATTTTTACATTTATTAGACAAAGTGCTCTGGAACTCATTTTTGCTGTATAAAAATGCAGTTGGGAAACGAATTACATTTTTAGAATTTCGTATCCAAGTTGTAGAGGAGCTTTTCAATAAATATGATGATGCAGCTTCTGCACAAAAGAATATCGGCAGACCATCTGCAATAGATAACCCTGCCCGTCTTACTGAACGACACTTTATATCCCATATTCCTCCTACTCCTGCGAAGCGTGAACCTACAAGGCAGTGCAAAGTTTGTTGCTCCAAAAAGAATGAAAATGGGAAAAAGATACGGAAGGAAACACGATTCTGGTGTACTGATTGCGGAGTTGGTTTGTGCTTGGAAAAGTGTTTCCAGTTATACCACACAAAACTGAACTACTAATAGGTATTCATTTTTATTTATTTATTTATTTATTTAGAAAATAATTAAATTGATTTTTTTTTTTTAATTTTTAGAAAATAATGCTCCACTGGATGCGAACTTTACCACAGCCACGCTGAGTGGCAGCCGCCACAAAACCTTAAAATTTTTATGTATATAATTAAAAATATTAATTTTTAACTGCTAAGTATATTTTATTTTGTATTAAACATTTGTTTTTTGCAATAAAAAAAGTGAACAATTTAGGTACCCAAATCATCTAAATAACTGAACAGCTAAAGGGTTAATATTTGTACCAGGTAACTCATCTGCCTCAGGGATATGAAGGGCATTCTCATCAATTGCTACCTTCAGCTTACTTTTGGCCCAAACACCACCATCGCTGACCCGGCCATTAGTGCCAACATCCACATAAAAAATTAGTGCAAATTGCACATAGCCCTTTGCCATGGCACTGCACCAGACCCATTAAAAAAGGTTTTGAATCGAGATTGTATCTCTTTTGCTGGCTGTGCAGCTTGGAAGTTATATCTCGAAACAGGTATCATAGCCAAATGGCTATTTCGCCAATCTCCTCTGTTAATGCATTTATTTGAGATATCTTCTACATCCAAACTGTTTGCAGAAATATACAGGGAAGGATGCCTCCTCCTCAGAAAATTGAACAAAACACAAGTTGATAGCACTATATTGATTGCATTCATAGGAGTTATTAGCATCCTTGCCCTGTAGATTTTGAACCTGGCAGCTAGAATGCCAAAGGCATTTTCAGAGACTCTTCTGGCTCTGGACAATCTATAATTGAATATCCTCTTTTCCTCTCCAGTATCTCTGCCTAGATATGGCTTCATGATATTGGTACTGAGAGGAAAAGCATCATCGGCTACAATGACATATGGTACCTTAATATTTGTACCAGGTAACTCATCTGCCTCAGGTATATGAAGGGCATTTTCATCAATTGCTACCTTCAGCTTGCTTTTGGCCCAAACACCACCATCGCTGACCTGGCCATTAGTGCCAACATCCACATATGTGAATTTTAGGTCAGCATCTACAAGTACCAGCAGAACAATGCTGAAATCACCCTTGTAGTTGTAATATAATGACCCAGAACCAGGAGGAGGAGTGATTGTAACATGTTTTCCATCCATGGCACCTATGCAAATGGGGAAATTCCATAGCTGCCAGAATTCCTCTGCAATGACATTCCACTCTTGTTTTGTTTGTGGAATTCTAATTTCCTCCTGCAGAGCTTGATAAATTGCCCAACACACATTCTTAATTATTAAAGAAATTGTGCATTGGGCAATTCTGAACTGGAAATGCAGGGAGCTTTGACTTTCACCTGAAATTAAAAATATTAAATAAAATTAGAAATTTTAAACTGAATTTGAAAAACATTGTAATTGTTTTTAAGAACTCTCTTTAAAAAAAATCTTTTAAAATTATGAAATTAAATTCACGTAAGGGGGTATGGTACCCGAAAAATAGCAGCGATACATTTATAACTGTGGCTCGCCGTACATAAAAGTTGTGCAAACCCAACTCAAATTTTCAAGGGGGAAAGAGCTTCCCCATTTGTTGAGTAAAGTGACGTCATGTTCGTTCTGTGCTGCATGGAGTGATGTCACAAACGTTCCAAAGCTGTTTTACGAATGGTATGTTGTACCAAATTGCTGTCGTGTAATAAGGCCTTAAGATATAGCGATCAATATGAATACTCTCTATAGTCTTTAAAGTTGTGATGAACTAAAGCCAAGCATTTGCACGATGTTCAGGAATGGGATCTTCCAGTTTAACTTGTGAAGCCAAAGCTTCTGCATAAATATTTTAGCTTTAACAATTACAGGCCCTATTAAGCCAAGTGGATGAAATATCCGAGCTATATCCGAAAGTACGGATCTCTTGGTATCTTATTTGGTTGTAAACTATTATTATATAACTTTGAATGTAAATACAGTATTATATAACTTTGTAATATATATATATATATACATACAAACACACACATTCACTGACATAAGAAAGAAGCATTATAATAGACTGAAATCTTAATGGTGTTATTATATAGATGAAAGAAGTGATACTATTAATATTAATATCTTTTCGGACTGTCTTGTGCTTCTATACATGTTGCAATACAGTCAAGCATGAAGTCAAGTTGTCCTGCGGCAGATATGCCCACAGAATGTGTGGACATGTGCAGTTACACCAAACTTTGATCATTTACATATGTGCCGTGATTTTTACTTACAAGGGAACATCCTGAGGTGCCACTCGAACTTTATGTTCAAATTATGTTTTTTAGTCTGCTTTCCTGCTAGAAAGAAAACGCCCTTTTTAACTTTGACTCCCCATATCTTGAAAACGCTTAAGATCAAAGAATTTGCCATAAGGGTATTTTCTTTCTAACAAGAAAGCAACCCGAAAAACATAATTTGAACATGAAGTTCGAGTGGCACCTCAGAATGATACCTTGTTAGTGTACAAACTTTTGTTAGTAAGTGTATATGTGTGCGTGTGTATATATATATATATTTTTTTTTTCTTTCAGGAGCAAAACATATTTCTCTTATGGAAAGTAAAAAAGGCATTGGTATAAAGAATTTTTACAGATCTTCTCAAACTGTGCTACAAGATAAAGATCTTCCTCCTCCTTCTTCTACTAGTTCATCCATGGAAAGCTTCATGTCCAGACAAGAAGTCCTGGATGCAGAAATTTTATGGATGTTTAAATGCGTTCGAAACCATTATTCATAGAAATCATCCGAAGCTATCAGCAAACTGTTTGGGAAAATGTTTCCAGACAGTCAAATAGCAAAACAGTTTAAATGTAGAGAAAAGAAGTGTGCCTATCTATGCCATTTTGGATTAGCACCACATATTAAATCACTGCTGCTCAAAACAGTAGATGAAGTTGATTTTTTACTCTTTTGTTTGAAGAGACTTTAAATGAGACAAACCAAAAAAAGCAATTGGACATTCACATCAAAGTTCGAACACAGTATTTGACGTCAACATTTATCGGTCATGCGACTTCTGAAGACATTTTTTTTCGTGTTTTTTGGAGTGCGTTAAAAATTTAAATTTGTCGAAGTTGCTTCAAATTTCCATGGACGGACCAAATGTGAATTGGAAATTTTATAATCTTTTTCAAGAACATTTGGGAAAGGACATGAATGTGTGCTGCCCTAATATAGGAACTTGTGGATTACACATTTTACACAATGCTTTTAAAGCAGGAGTTGCAGTTACGGGGTGGGACATTTATTCAATACTCACAGCTATGTATTGGATCTTTAAGGATTCTCCTGCTCGACGTGAAGATTTTTTAAAGATCTCTTCAATTTTCCTTTAAACTTTTGCAACTGTCGGTGGTTGGAAAATGTTTCAGTGGCTGAGCGAGCCATTGAGATATGGAATGATGTGGCAGAATATATTAAAGCTGTTGAAAAAGGAACTTTCACTAAAGTGACTAGTAGAAGTTTTTTAACATTGAGCCAAACTGTGAAAGATAAAACTACTGTCATAAAGCTTAATGCTTTTGTTTCAGTGGCAAAGACTATCAACCAGCACAGTGACCAGAGGTCTATTGTACTACTCCAGAAATTAAGGTCCTTAAGGAAAGAAGGCAGTAGTCGAGGCGAAATCGTCAGGCACTTGACAGGAATGTCATACAACTCTCAGGGTGCAATCACATGTTGACCCAAGTGTTCGAACCTATGGGTGGAGAACACCTCACATTCACATAGTATGTGTGTGGCAGTTTCTTCAGTATAATTGCAGCCTCTGCATAGCGAATCCTTAGTGACACCCATAATATTTAGGTGTCTTTTAAGGATGCAGTGCCCAGTAAGGAGCCCAACAGCCCTTCTGATGTCAGTTCTACTGAGCCTGAATAATTCCTTTTGACGCATGCTAGGGCATTTACAGTTTAGTTCTTTCGTCTGCCTTTGGCCCTTAGTATTACGCCAGTTTTTGCATTGAAACTTTCTGAAGATGTCACAGACAATTCTTCTAGTCAGTTCATTAGGAACATCCAAAGCCGGCTCGGGACCAACAAAAGGTGTACTTGAATCTTTTCTAGCCAATTCATCAGCCATTTCATTACCTGGAATGCCTGAATATCCAGGCACCCAGTAAAGTATGACTTGATTATTGCTAGCAATTTTACAAAGTACAGTATAGCACTCCCAGACAAGAGATGATATCATAGTAGACTTCCCTAAAGCCATAAGAGCAGCCTGACTATACGAGCAGATAAGTATTTGGTTGCTCCTGTAATTTCTGTCAGAGCAAATTCTACAACAGATTAGAATGGCAAAGACCTCAGCCTGAAAGACAGTAGCGTAGCTCTGCCAAGAGGGTAAAATAATTTTATACCATCATCCGGACAGCATACTCCAGCACCAGTACTAATACCTAGCTTAGAGCCATCAGTATATCATACAATACATTTCTTTTTATTATAGGTAGGAGTCTTTTTTAATTTTTCTGTAGTGTTAACATGGATATAAATGTGAATATTTATACTTTGATAACTACATTGCTTTTTTCTGTTTTGTTCAATGCTAAATGAGGTGTTTTGTGGGTCCTTAATTTTTTGTTTTTATGTCCTTAAAAAGTCCTTAAAAACTCCTAAATTTTGCTCATTAAAAAATAGTATGTATGAACCCTGTGTTAGTGAATACAAGAATGCCTTTGACCTCGGGTTCTTCATGCCTTTCAACTGTAAATCCTGGTGCTCTCTTGCCTTCCAAGGCAGGATCTCCAAATTGGGCGGATAGAGTAGATGCATCTAGTGTTTCTGTATCCTTGGGACATACAACTAATGAAAGTACTATGAACTTAAATACAGCTATTGGACAATGAATTCATGAACTGGATAATCATAAAATAACTACAACTGAAGCAAAGTTTTTCATTATGAAAAGAATAGATGGACCATTCAATAATGTTTCACCCTTTTTGATTTTTGATTCAAAAAGGAATACACGGGACTGTGGGGGAAGTCGAAACAATAAAGAAACTCAGATCTGGTGACTTGTTAGTAAAAGTTTTCTCTACCGTACAAGCAAAAAATATACTCTCAATGAAAACCCTCAGAAAGATTTCAGTATCCGTGACTGCTCATGGTATATCAAACACAGGTATATATCATACTCATCTGTTTTAAGAAACAAACAAAATCTATTAGCATACAAACTGAATTTACATCAGTAGGCACACAAACCGAACCTGACTTGGATTTTATGAAGTTAAACCAAAATCAACAAATTAACCAAACCAACCCCGTCCCACATGTAAAGACTGCTGTATCAGTTACTAAACCATAGCAAAAAACTTCAATACCATTAGCCACTTTCAGACCTGCATTCACACAACAAAATTTTAACAAAAAGTACCAGTAGAAAAAAAAAGAATTAATTCTTTAGAGGAAAAAACAAAGATAATAAAAAAAACCAAAATTAAAAAGCACAAAAGATAGTCCACTGGAAAAAAAAATCAAAAAACAGACAACCATGAAAAGCATAACGAAGATGATGATGAAATATAAATATGTGCTTCTGATGATGAAGGTTTGTTAACAGAAGCATCATCCTCATCATCTACTAGAGAACAAGAGATCACCCCTCACAGGCCCAAGAACAAATTCTCATAATGTGTAGTTTGGTTTCCTGGAATTGCTGTGGGTTGCAGAAAAAGAAGGTGGAGGTCAAGCCTTTGATTAATACTTTTAATCTATTTGTATCTGCCTTCAAGAGACTATACTAAAATCTAGCAATATTTTTAATATTAAAAGTTTTGACTGTATACGCAAAGACTTCGATTTGAATAATAGAGTATCTGGGGGAGTTGCTTTGCTAGTCTCTCAAGACTATCCTACTATCATATTACATCTCACCATGAATTTACGAACTGTTGCTGTTTGTATACATGTAAATATGTTGATTACAGTATGCTGTATATACTTACCACCAAATGACCATATAAATTCCTGAGAACTTGATAACTTGATTGACCAACTACCTGCTACATTTCTGATTCTGGGTGACTTTAATGGTCACAATCCTCTTTGGGGATATCTTGACACAAATTACAGAGGACAACAAATTGAACAATGTGTCAGCGATCACAGTTTATGCCTTTTTAACAATTATGAATACACTTATTTCCACCAACTTAGTAGGACTTTCCACAGTATTGACCTTGCCATTTGTTCACCCTTTTTCCTTCCCTACTAGAACTTTACAGTTGATAAAGATCTTTACAATAGTGACCACTATCCTATCATTCTGTCTAGCAGTCATTTAAAATCTCCTCTAAAACCATCCAATATATATTTGCAAGAGCTGATTGGGTGAAGTTTACTTCCCTAGCTGTAATCACTGATGATACTGTTCAAAGCAGTGACATTGATACACCTGTAAGGTTACTGCTCTTGTTATAAAGGCAGCTGATGCTGCAATTCCAAACTGTGCAGGTAATATGTCTAAACATCGCTTCCTTTGGTGGAATGACAAATGTCGGGATTCTTATAAAAAACAAAGAAAAGCCTGGTCAATTTTCAGGAGGCATCCTACCACTGAAAACCTAATAGCATTTAAACATGCAAAGGCAGAAAGAGTCATGGGAAAAATATGTTAGGGGAATAACATCTTCCTCTTCTAGTAAAATTGTATGGGAAAGAGTAAAAAAATGTTCAGGGATTTATAGTGATCACTCCATTGCCATCCTAAATCATAATGGCACAACTATAAGTTCCCCATATGACATTGCAAATAAAATTGCCAAAGAATTTGCAAATGTTTCAATTGCATCAAATTACTCTGAACCGTTTTTAAATCACAAACTTAAGTCGGAAAATAAACCCATTGTTTCCCAGAAACTAGAAACCTACCGTTTAACATGAGCTTTACTATGTCAAAGTTGGTGACTGTTTTGTCCCAAACACACAGAACTTGCAGTGGACCTGATAAAATTAACTATATCATGCATAAACACCTCTCGCATTACTCCTTATTGAACCTCTTATACCTGTTTAACAAAATTTGGCTTGAACATAAATTCCTAGATCATGCAAAAAGCCATCAAAATTCTCATTTTAAAACCAGGTAAGGATCCTCAAAGCCCTTTCAGTTATCAGCCTATAGCACTCACAAGCTGTGTGTGTTGTTGTTGAGACCCAGACCGTCCTACCTACCAGAAAGGTGTAAGGTAACTGTTTGGACGGTTGGGAAGACAAGCTGTGTGTGTTAACTACTTGAGAAAATGGTTAATGCCAGACTTGTACATGTTTTAGAGAGTAATAAATTATTCTTACTACACCAGAGTGGCTTTTGACGAGGTAGATCTACCATTGATAATCTTATCTCATTAGAGTCTCAAATTAGGACTGCCTTTCTTAGGCCATTTACTCTCAATTTTTTTTTATATCGACAAAGCCTATGATCGAACATGGTGCTATGGTATTATTAAGGACATTTACGATTTTAATCTAAAAGGTAATCTTCCTATTTTTATTCAAAACTTTTTATCAAACAGGACATTCCAAGTTCGCATTGGTTCACATCTTTCACGCACACATGTACAAGAGGAGGGTGTGCCACAAGGAAGTGTCTTGTGTGTGAGACTCTTTAATGTAAAAATAAATAGTCTTTTAAACAATTTACCAGTGTCAGTCCATAAAAGTCGGTATGTTGATGATCTGCAAGTTGCCTACCACGCTCACGATATGCGTACAGTAGAAAGACAATGACAAGCTGCTGTGAATAACATCTTACAATGAGTAAATGTGAATGGATACAAGTTTTCCACTCAAAAGACTTGTGGTGTTCACTTCACCATAAAACGGGGTATCCACTCACCTCCAGAAATCTTTATGAGAGGTGTAAAGATTGCTGTAGTAGAGGAAATTAAATTTCTCGGGGTTTGGTTTGATAAAAAACTTACTTGCCTCACATTCAGAAACTGTGAAAGAAATGTGAGAAAGCTCTAAACATCTTAAAAGTCCTCTCAAATACCAAATGGGGTACAGATCTTACCTCCATGCTTCGCAGCTACAGAGCTGTTATTTGTTCAAAACTTGACTATGGTTGTTCCATGTATGGATCAGCAAACATCTGTACTAAAAAATCTTGATCCAATTCACATAAGGCATTGCATATATGCTCAGGAGCCTTTAGAACATTTCCTGTTCAAAGTTTATATGCTGTCTCTAATGAGCCATGTTTAGAATTAAGTCTTGAACATCTGGCACTGAATTATTATTTAAGGATCATGTCCTTACATAACCATATGATACAACGATCATTCTTTAATGATCATTATGATCGACTGTATGACCACAGACCCTCCTGCATCCCTACTTTTGGCAAGCGAATATGCAATATTGTAGCAGCAACTCCTTTAGTAGACCTTCATGTTAGGAAAACTAAGTTTTTTGAAACACCTCCATGGCATGTTAGAAATTTCACCTTTCTCAACCCTTTTTGTAATTTTACGAAGGCTAACACCACTCCGGCTATTTATGTGCAATTGTTTGCAGAACATAGGCATCTGTATAAGGCGTTTACTCTTTTTACAGATGGTTCCAAAGCAGGTGATTAAGTGACTTTGAATGAATGAATGACATGCAGATAGGTGGCTCCAGGAGAGCCCAGCACAGTGACCAGAGGTTTATTGTACTACTCCAGAAATTAAGGTCCTTAAGGAAAGAGGGCAGTAGCCGAGGCGAAATCGGCAGGCACTTGACAGGAATGTCATACAACTCTCAGGGTGCAATCACATGTTGACCCAAGTGTTCAAACCTATGGGTGGAGAACACCTCACATTCACATAGTATGTGTGTGGCAGTTTCTTCAGTATAATTGCAGCCTCTGCATAGCGAATCCTTAGTGACACCCATAATATTTAGGTGTCTTTTAAGGATGCAGTGCCCAGTAAGGAGCCCAACAGCCCTTCTGATGTCAGTTCTACTGAGCCTGAATAATTCCTTTTGACGCATGCTAGGGCATTTACAGTTTAGTTCTTTCGTCTGCCTTTGGCCCTTAGTATTACACCAGTTTTTGCATTGAAACTTTCTGAAGATGTCACAGACAATTCTTCTAGTCAGTTCATTAGGAACACCCAAAGCCGGCTCGGGACCAACAAAAGGTGTACTTGAATCTTTTCTAGCCAATTCATCAGCCATTTCATTACCTGGAATGCCTGAATATCCAGGCACCCAGTAAAGTATGACTTGATTGTTGCTAGCAATTTTACAAAGTACAGTATAGCACTCCCAGACAAGAGATGATATCATAGTAGACTTCCCTAAAGCCATAAGAGCAGCCTGACTATACGAGCAGATAAGTATTTGGTTGCTCCTGTAATTTCTGTCAGAGCAAATTCTACAACAGATTAGAATGGCAAAGACCTCAGCCTGAAAGACAGTAGCGTAGCTCTGCCAAGAGGGTAAAATAATTTTATACCATCATTCGGACAGCATACTCCAGCACCAGTACTAATACCTAGCTTAGAGCCATCAGTATACCATACAATACATTTCTTTTTATTATAGGTAGGAGTCCTCTTCCAGTTATCCCATGAAGGGACCTAAATTTCATAAGGCTTGTCAAATGCATATTTGACAAGAATACCATCAGATGGCATATGGCAATAAGGATGATTTACAACATTACTGTTTAGACCACTCCAAGATAAATACTTTGAGTAATCTTTCCAGTGTTTCAGATATTTAAGTCTGTTCATGCATATGAGAGCCTCAGTTTCAATATGCATGTAGAGTGGGTGCAATGCAAGCAAAAGTTCAAGAGTTGCATTAGGAGTGGCTTTTATGCATCCAGAAATATCAATACACACCATCCTTTGAAGCCTATTTAATCTAATTTAGCAGTTTCAAATCTAATTCTAGACCACCAAATAATGAAGCCATAGGTAATGATGGGACAGATTGCCATAGAGTAAATCCAATGGATAGCCTTGGGATTCAAACCCCAGGTTTTCACAATAGCATTCCTACATGACCAGAAAATTCTTCTAGCTTTAGTTATGCAGTATTCAAAGTGTCTCTTCCAATTGAGACCCATATCAAAGTAGATTCTTAAGAATTTTACCTCTTTGGAACAGATAAGCTTCTGACCGAAGAAGCGAAGTCTCTAAGGTTAAGAATACTTTTTCTTGTCAATGCAATCATAGCAGTCTTTTGCAGATTAACAGAGAGACCTGCATTTTTGCACCATGACTCAACACTCCTAAGAGCAGTGGACATCATGTCAGAGAAGTATTACCAAATTTGCCTCTAGCAATGATTACAACATCATCAGCATATCTGACATAGGATATACCAGAACTAGTCATGTTCTCCAAAAGCGAATCTACAACTAAACACCAAAGAATTGGTGAAAGAACACCTCCCAGCGGACAGCCTGCCAAAGTATGCACCATCATATTATCACCAAGTAAAGATGCACAGATGTACCCATTATATAACAAATTCTTGATCCAACAAGAGATCGTCATATCAATATCTTTCCTATCAAAAGCATGTAGGATGGTGTCAATAGGCACTTTATCAAAAGCACCTTCAATGTCAAGAAAAATAGCTAGAGCAATTTCCTTAGCATTTAAGTTAGTCTTCAGTATAAAGGAGAGACTGTAAAGGGCAGTATCCATAGATTTACCCAGTTGATAGGCATGTTGCGAGTTAGACAGCAGATTGAGGTCAGAATCTCTTCCCTAATATACCTATCAATAAGCTTTTCAATAGTCTTTAGAAGAAAAAACGTAAGGTTAATAGGCCTGAAGGGGACTCATAATTATCTTTGCCAATCTTTGGAATAAAGATTACCTTAGTATACCTTCAGGCAAACGGCACATGTCTAAAGGCAATATAGGCTCTGCATATTCTACAGAGAATGGAGCAAGCACTTCAATTCCCTCCTGGAGAAGAATCAGAATGATGCCATCAATCCCCGGGGTTTCATAGGGTTTAAAAAAAATTAATTGCCCAATTAGCCCTATCCAGAGTAACCACCCTCCTAGCAATACCCCACTTACTACTATTACGGATAGGAGTAGAGCTGGCAGCATGAATATGGTTATGGTTATTCATCTCTGCCTCCTTTAAAACCTGTCTGTTATTGTAGAAGGTCTTCTTAACCCATTCCACAGTTGTAGCATCATTGCACTAAAGAACCAAGGCTCCTGCATTTAAGCCAAAAACATGGATCTTAGGAAGTTGCTCACCAGTGGGGATCTCATCTATTTTTTTGAGAATCACCATCTGGATGAGGTCAACTTCTTCCTTGCTCAGCTTACTAGAAGGGGGGGAATCCTTTATGACAGCCATCTTAATAACCTGGACTGCATGAGCAAATGATCCAGGTTGGATGTCTGTCCTTGACCTCTTTTCCAAGACCAGACTTCTTGGAGATGGTGTGGTACCATCTGACCTAAGTCGTTTGGTACCTCCGACCTTCTTTTTAAAAGTGCCAGCTTTCATTAGCTGCTGGTCTTGCTAGTTGCTACCTGTGAGTGAACCTCATATCAATATATTTCCTATCAAAAGCATGTAGGATGGTCAACAGGCACTTTATCAAAAGCACCTTCAATATCAAGAAAAATAGCTAGAGCAATTTCCTTAGCATTTAAGTTAGTCTTGAGTATAAAGGAGAGACTGTAAAGGGCAGTATCCATAGATTTACTCAGTTGATAGGCATGTTGAGAGTTAGACAGCAGATTGAGGTCAGAATCTCTTCCCTAATATACCTATCAATAAGCTTTTCAATAGTCTTTAGAAGAAAAGACGTAAGGTTAATAGGCCTGAAGGGGACTCATAATTATCTTTGCCAATCTCTGGAATAAAGATTACCTTAGTATACCTCCAGGCAAACGGCACATGTCTAAAGGCAATATAGGCTCTGCATATTCTACAGAGAATGGAGCAAGCACCTCAATTCCCTCCTGGAGAAGAATCAGAATGATGCCATCAATCCCCGGGGTTTCATAGGGTTTAAAAAAAATTAATTGCCCAATTAACCCTATCCAGAGTAACCACCCTCTTAGCAATACCCCACTTACTACTATTACGGATAGGAGTGGAGCTGGCAGCATGAATATGGTTATGGTTATTCATCTCTGCCTCACTTAAAACCTGTCTGTTATTGTAGAAGGTCTTCTTAACCCATTCCACAGTTGTAGCATCATTGCACTGAAGAACCAAGGCCCCCGCATTTAAGCCAAAAACATGGATCTTAGGAAGTTGCTCACCAGTGGGGATCTCATCTATTTTATCGAGAATCACCATCTGGATGAGGTCAACTTCTTTCTTGCTCAGCTTACCAGAAGGGGAGGAATCCTTTATGACAGCCATCTTAATAACCTGGACTGCATGAGCAAATGATCCAGGTTGGATGTCTGTCCTTGACCTCTTTTCCACGACCAGACTTCTTGGAGATGGTGTGGTACCATCTGACCTAAGTCGTTTGGTACCTCCGACCATCTTTTTAACAGCGCCAGCTTTCATTAGCTGCTGGTCTTGCTAGTTGCTACCTGTGAGTGAACCTCCTCTTGAGCCTCTGACCTAGAGAGTATTTCCTGCATCCCGACCATGGTTTCAGTGTGTTGCTCACCAAGGCTTGCAACTCCACCTTCTTCCACAGCAAGGTTGCTGGTTTCCCCCTTTTTACCATAATCCAACCCCAAGGGGGTTGTTTCAATGGCTGATCGGGTTTCACTTGAAAGTGTACCCAATCCTTTTATTGCAATATCTCTATGAGCTAGGAAATGGCACATCTGAGCTCTCCTTCCTTGTTGTATCCAATAAATGAGAAAGACACGGATTACTTCCAATTCGATCGGAGCCCCCACTAGGCTCTGTCTCCCAACACTTTTCTAACGTGAAAAGTGTAACCGCCGGGGTCATTCGCAAAGCTAGATGATGTAGAGCGTGCCACATAATGTGCACCTGATGCACAGGGCCCCAAGGATCAGCAAGGATTCAAGGGGGATTTCTCGATAAGAAACACTCTCCACCATCCAACCAAGAGACCAGCCTCTGGAACAGTTTATTACAAATGTTTCTTAATAGCAATACTACAGACGCACGCCACTCTGCCCTTTTCGCATCACAACTGCATGAACCCATTCTCGAGCCCAAAATGGTATACCTTACAGCAGAGGCCGAAGTGTGGTACTAAAGTCCATAGCGCAGAAGTGATGTTTACTAAGAGTTCGGCATTGATGCCACCTGTAGCTGAGAAGAAAAGATAGTACAAGTTCGTAGGGATTGCAACACCCGTATCCACTGAAGAAGTGGACTTCAGAGGATTTTACAGGGTGAGGTAATATGCCTCACTCCCAACCTGGAGGACCAGGATGTCTAATTTTGTCTGGAACTTTACCTTTGACCTGTCTGGCATGGGAGATCCTACCAGTAGCAAAAACTACTACCAGCATAGCTCTTAGAATCATTGGAACATGCAAACTCCACCACCATGTCGAGACACAGACATCATTCAATGGAGATTACGCGGGTTTAGCTTATGTTTATAACAATACTATAAAGTCTTATAAACTGCACGCATCTTGCTCTATTTTTACAGCTGAGATTATGACAATATATCAGTCTCTAATCTTCAACTCTCATCAAAATTCCAAAAAGTACATTATTTATACTGACTCATTGAGTTCGTTACAGCTTTTATCATCAAAGACAGCTATGAATTACCACGTTGTCTCTGATATCCTTAAGTATGAGTATCGTCTGAAGGAACAACGATACCATACTAAATTCTGTTGGTTCCTAGGATATGTTGGTATCAAAGGAAATGAGTTGGCAGACATTGCTGCTAAATCAGCTACTCAAACTTCTGACTATCCCTTTAACTGAATTCAAAAACAATTTGTTTTAAAAAATATTCATGACAAATGGCAGTATTCCTGGAATCAGCAATCTCATAATAAGTTGCACGAGATAAAGACCTTAGTACAAAAAGGGATTAATTAGTTTCCAATGTAGAACACTAGATGTAATTTTAACTTGTTTGTGCATTGGTCATACTCGTTTTACCCATAGGCATTTACTTTTAGGAGAAATTGAACCCTTTTGTAATGTTTGTCAAACCGCAGTGAGTGCCACACATATTTTAATTACTTGTACTAAATACAAACAATTTCGTTTTAAGCATTTGAAGTGTTACACTACAACTTTGGACCTGCCGTCCAAATTGCTGCTCTATATCTTAGGATGAGTCGGACAGTCTGCGTTTTTGACTACAACTTTGGCAAAATTGATTGAAGAAAATTCTCATTCAGGGAGTTTTCCATTCTTATTGGACATCGGTTTTTACCATCATATTTAACTTCACTTCCTATCACCTTTTAAGACACTTTTCATCTTATTTCCATTGTTATACCTCTTTCATTGTCATGTTTTATTCATACATTAATACCCTTTTAGATTATACACTTGTTTTTATTCTTTGCTATTATCTGTATTTTAATACCATATGTCTGGCGCAGCATATCCTTTTTGGATCTTTTGCCAAAAATCCCTAATCAACCTGAAAGATAAGTTAACTAAACAGTATTTTTCCATTTTCTCATGCAAAGCCCTGTTTTGCCTAAGGGCCAGCCAATAGGGATACACAACTGTTTGTTTACCATTGATTATTATTTTTCAGCTCACACTCATCATCATTAATTTGATTTGCACATAGTGTAATCTGAGTGGACTCGTATGGACTTAGTTATAAGGAGAATGTTTGCAATCAAGTTTACTTGACAGAGTAAATTTTGCAGACAGTTATTTGTAGGTCTTTTGCTCCTGATTTAAGCTTGATTATTTATCCCCCCCCCCCCATTGATTATTTATTATAAAAAAGGTTTTTTCTTCTTTATTTTAGGGGGGGAGGGGGAGCCTCTCATTTCTGTAGACGTTTCAGATATGTTATGCTTAGTTACCGATAGTTCCTTTGAATGTACTGGTTTGTTCCTACTCAATCTATTTTTCACTTGGGCTTTTAATATTTAATTCCTTGTGTATCATATTAATTTTTAGTCATTTTATTTAATTATTTTATCCTTTTTTAAGCCCATATGATGAAATTTGAAGTATGAAATAATAGTGCTATTCTCCCTCCCTCTGTCATTTGAAGGATTATAAAACTAGTTCTTCATAATGTGAATTAGTTTCTCTTTCAGGATATTTTGGTCTGGGGCGAGATGAATGAAAGTTTTCTATTTGCCCTATATAAATATATCTAAATGCTGTGTCACATAGAGAAACTAGGTTACCATAAAATGTCTCCTGGGGAGGGGGGGGGGCTTTGCTCACCTCAGAGGTATGCCTGAAAGAAACGCATCTTAAAAAGTAAGAAAAATTGGCTTTTAAATGAAAAACTGACTCATTGCAATAGATTATTTAATGAATTTTATTTAATATTGTGAAATATAATTTCAGCACATTTTAATTAGGTTTATATAGTCATTCAGACTCTAAAAACTATTTTTACCTTATTTTACTTGAAGATCTCAAAACAGAATTTGCCAAATCTTTTTCAGTGCAATTTTATTTTCTCTCAACTACTGCCGTAAAATAATTAGGTATTATTATAAACTAAACAATTTTATTTAGCATAAAGTATGCATAGATAAACGCCACTTGCATTTATCAAGAAACAATGAGGTTTACAGTCGCAGTAGTTACAGTTGATGCAATTTCACCACTGCATTTTGTAAAATTTATAGCAGATTAATTGGTACTTACGTATTATCGCAACCATGACAAAACGTAATTGATGTATCGTCCAATAAAGGTCCCGATCGATTCCAAGGACAACATGCAACAAAGTGATCTGTATGAGGACCCACGTTCGAGCGGGCTCGAACTGGTTGGGGGACGTACGCACCGCTGGGACTGTGTCGTCAGACAGGCCGGCTTCGCCGGACCAAGTCACAGAGCATACTAGACTCGCTTCTGGGACCGTCGCACGGTGCAAGGACCGTGACAACATGCAGCCAAGTGATCTGTATGAGGACCCACGTTCGAGCGGGCTCGAACTGGTTGAGAAAAACCCAGAAGCGAGTCTAGTATGCTCTGTGATTTGGTCCGGCGAAGCCGGCCTGTCTGACGACACAGTCCCAGCGGTGCGTACGTCCCCCAACCAGTTCGAGCCCGCTCGAACGTGGGTCCTCATACAGATCACTTTGTTGCATGTTGTCCTTGGAATCGATCGGGACCTTTATTGGACGATACATCAATTATGTTTTGTCATGGTTGCGATAATACGTAAGTACCGATTAATTACATTTTATTTCATATTTTATTAATTAAATTTGATTCCAAACTTCATTAATTAAATTTTATACTTATTTCATGAAGTAATGAATATTACAAAATTTTAAAAATCAGAACAGATTGATATTCTAGCGGAAGATTTGACTGATTTTAAATGGCTGTTTTTGGAGAATTTTCAGAAAGAAGTTGGCAGATTCTTTGCTGTTTCATCTAGCAACACTGGAACCGTGGCTAATTATACAGGGTGTCCCAAAATGATTGAAACACGCTTTAATTCTTAACCTGTTAGAGATAAGTGGGCAATGTAAATTGCAAAAATGTTGAAAGTAAGGTAGGAAATAAGGCTATGTTAATGAAATAGTCCTTCCATTAATTTTCAAAAAGTTACACTTTTTAAATTTTTATACGACCCCCTTAGATAAATTGGGTCAATCAGAAAATTTTTATTTTTAATGCAACAAGATCATTAACCAAAATTTCAAATGTTTTCTAACAACCCCCAAAACTTAGCACTTTGGCGATATTTTATGGCATTAGACCGCCGTAAATTGGCACTGGAGCAGAGCTTTGTTGTTTATGCCTAATGCCTCCTATTGCCTATTCATGTGCTTTTAATCTTTTAAGTAACTTTTAATCTTGCACATAGCATCGCCAATTAGTCAGATTCTTCTTTTTCTGATAATTATTGAAATTATGTCAGAAAATGAATTTGAATCTGCAGGGAAAGTCATGTGCTGCCCACATCAGATTTTTATATTTATTTGAAATATCTGAAAGACTAACAATCGCATGCTAAGGAATGTTCAAAATCTTTCTCAGTAGGTAAGTAGTAGTCAAAACATACATCGCCAGATTTTGAGTGATTTTGTGTCAAATATGTTTTCCAACCTGCAAATGTTCTTTCGTTCAACTTCATGAGCATGTGCAGTATAGATTTTCATATCAGCCATAGCAATTCAACGCAACAGGGAGACACTAGTGGGAAGAGTGGGGGCTAATGGGACACAAGGCAATAGGACAAAGAACTTTTTGTACAAAATATATTTCTTTTGGAAAATTTTTTATATCACAGAATAACAATACTACATCTTTGAAACAGAACAGATCAGCAACTATGCATTAAGCTTAGGAGCATCATTTCACAAACCATGTAGACAGCAAGCAAGTTTGCCACTCCCACTTACTTCTCACTGTTACATATCTTTTGCTAGGCTGCTGATTTTGAATAAATTCAGCATTGACCACATGATTTTAAATACTTGACTGGACTTCATCTTTTACAATTATATAAGTCCCTTTTTCCTACTTGTGTGTGCTAAATGACTGAGAATGAAAGATTCAGTATATATTTTTAGAATTTTTAAGAATGGTAAAATAAAAGTCACAGAGTGGTGTAAAGAGAAATTTTATTTAACCCTATAAAGCATTTTTCTGTTAACTTATTTTATTGTTTTAAGTTTGCCACAAATTTTGTTTAAACCTTCATGTACTTGGGTACTTTTCAGTTTTATTCAAACTGGATTTATACTAATTGTTGACATGTTTAGATCCACATCAGCTAAAATTAATTAAATATAATACAGCATAAATCAAACTAACAATTTTTTGCTATTCAACAATTTCAATTCATGCAATGATGAACTGAACAGTTTGTAGTAATGTTGTTAAGTATAGATATGTTTAACTTGAATGCATTGAACTGTGGCCATATTCTAAATTATATAGCACATCAAAAGAGGTTTAATGAAAAGTACGCCAAATTGAAACCTCATAATGCAATGATATACTGTAAAATAGATTATAAAAACATAGTTTAAAACAGTTCAAGACTAACTGAATTTATACTTTGTTATGTAAACATGTTTTCTAAATTCATTGCAAACACTGGATTATTATTATGAATTCAATTGCTGTTTGTATGATAACGTGTTACTAGCGAAAACTTTCGCACAATTTGTTTTTCAAACAAGTACACAAATTATTTACATACAGGCAACTTTTAATTGTGATCATATAATTTTACAGCCGGTTTGAGTCGAGATAAATAGAAATTATTCTCATAAAAAAAACGTAAGGGAATGAATCAAGACCGTAATTTGAATTTAAATTCCGAAAAACTTTAACAATTTTTATTTCTGCTTGCCATCTCAAAAGTTTAAAACAAAAAATCACTAAATACATTCATTTGCAGTTCAACCAACACCGTCTGTATTCATATCCATTGGAGTTGCAGTTATGGAGCGCCTGGCCATATTAGGCCGAATCTCCGAGTTGTAGACTGAAAGATCATGTACTCTGAAATGACATAAAATGCTCCAGAAAAGGGGGATGAGAGTAAAAGAGAGATGAAAGATCACTATTAGGCAGTAATTAAAGTTTTTTTTTTTTTTTTTTAAATATATATATATATATATATATATATATATATATATATATATATATATATATATATATATATATAATTATATAAGTATTTTGGGATGTGCAGCTGCTGTGTACACCGAGAATGAGTATAATACCGAGAATGAATAGTCGAAAACCGGTCTTGTCATTACTATTTTCATTTATCGAGTTGTTGAATTTCTAGAATGGTGATTTCTGATTGGCTTACACTAGTATTGTAGAGGCTCTTGGCCTTTTTCTGAACTTCCATTGGTGCGGATCATATTCAGGGAGATTACATATCTCTTCATTTGGGATTCTGTTTAAATTTTTGAAAAATTTTGTAGCATTTTTGGCGATTTGATAGTTGACTTTAGAGATTCCGAAGTCCCGATGAATGACGTCATTCCTAAGATATCTGGGAGCTTTCCTTATGTGACGCAGGGTTTTGTTTTGGGTTCTTTGGATTTTGATTAGGTTGCTGGCTTCGGTGAAACCCCATATCGTAGAGCCATATAATAAGATCGGACGTAGTACAGTTTTATAAAGTAATGTTTTGTTTTGGTAGCTAGCAAAAGGGGAATGAAGAATGGTGGACAACTTGTTTCGGGCTATATGGAAATTCTTGATTATGTTTTTAATATGTGGTTTCCAAGTCATTTTTGCATCAAAGGTTAGCCCGAGATATTTGGCTGTGTTAACATAAGGGATGATTTTGTTATTTACTTTAATTTCTTTAGGTTTCTTATTCTTTTTTGAAAAGAGTAGACATTTGGTTTTGCTTTCATTTATTTTTATTTTCCAGTCTCGAAACCAGGCGGAAATTGTGTTGATGTGTTTTTGAAGTCTGGAGCGAATTACGTATCTTTTTGAGCTTCTAGTGTAAATGGCAGTATCGTCCGCGTACATTGCAAGTTGGTTATTAGGTGCTCTGGGTATATCATTTATGTATAGATTGAAAAGGGTCGGAGCCAATTGCGAGCCTTGTGGGACTCCTGCCCTGAGTGGTTTGTGATTGGAGTATTTGTTGTTGTGGCGGACGATGAATGATCTGTCCCGAAGGTAGGAGTTTATTAAATGGATAAGTGAGTCTGGCATGTTGTGCTGAATTAGTTTGTATATTAATGCGTCATGCCAAAGTTTATCAAATGCCTTCGAGACGTCAATAAGGAGAAAACCAGTGGAGAGGCCAATTTCAAGACCTTCAGAGATGAATTCAGTGACTCTGACCAACTGGTGTGTTGTGGAGTGTAGGGGCCTAAAGCCAAATTGTTCGGGTTTGATAATGTTATTTGTTTCGATGTGTTGTCTTATCCTATTGTGAATAATTCGCTCCGTAAGTTTGCTTAGAGAGTTTAGAAGGCTGATGGGTCTATAATTTTGAGCTAGGGTGTGGTCCTCGCCTGGTTTCGGGATACCGATTACGACAGCTGTCTTCCATTCTTTTGGGAAGTAGTTTAGTTTGAGGATGGAGTTTATGATTGTTGTGAGGTAATAGATGATATTAAGGGGGAGGGATTTAATTGCTTTATTGTTTATATTGTCGTTGCCCGGTGCTTTTCTATTTTTAAGTTTTTTGATTTCATTAATTACTTCTGAGGGTGGGGCATGGTTGGTAATGGATCTGGGGGGGCTGTTAAGAAAAGAGGCTAGATTGGATGCTACTTCGTTTTCAATTTGAGGGCTGCATAAATTAGGGTTTTCTGAGAATTGCTCTTCATATTTATTTGCAAGGGCGTTAGCTATTTCTGTGTTAGTTCTGGCAATGCCTTGATTGGTAATTAGGTGGGTTATGCGAGTTTTAGGAGTTCTGATTTTTTTGACGAATTCCCAAAGGGAGTAATCTGTGGGAGCGAGTGTGTTGATGAAACGTTTCCATTGAATTTGTTTATGTGTATGGATATGAAATTTAACTTGCTTGTTCAGGTTGTTTAAGTGAGTCTTTAAGGGGTGGAAACGGGTGGTTTGCCATCTGTGTCTGGTTTCATTACGTTTTTTAATATGAAAGGGAAGTTTGTGATGTGAGGGGGGGGGTTGAAAGAGGTGGCCGTGGCAATTGCCGATTTAATTTCATTGGTGAGTTTGGTAACGCTGACATCTATTTCATGGGTGTTATTTATGTTTGCAAATAATAGCGGGGAGTTTGATAATATTTTTTGAAATTGTTTCCAGTTTGTAGATTTACAAGAGGGAGTAATGGGAAAGTTAGTGTTGAAGTACAGAGTGAGTTTTACAGGGAGGTGGTCGGAGCTTAGGTCGTTAATTGTGTAGATTTCATGAGGGGCGGGGATGTTGTTAAGGAGAGCAAAGTCTATTATAGAGGTTGTTCTGGTGTTGTGTCTGGTGGTGGTATTTGGGTAAAGGTGTCTGAGACTAGTGTTGTTTAAGTATGAGTTGATGTCTATGCCATATTTGGTTCTGCTGCAGCCCCAATTAGTGTGGTGGGCATTATAATCCCCCATCATTATTGATCTGTCGTGAAGGCCAAATAAGGCAGAGAGATCGTCAGTTATGTTGTGTCTTGATCTATGTGTGGCGTATATGGAGCCGATAAGAATGAAATGGGAGTTTGGTAATTTAAATTTAATTAGTGTGTGTTCAATTATGTTTGTGTGTATTGGAGTCATATTTATGTGTTCTAGGTTATTTTTAATGTAAATGGCAGTGCCGCAGTGCTGGTGTTGTTGGGTGTTAGTGTTGTTTTGGCGAGGTGTGTGGTAAGACGAGTAATTAGGAATGCGGTATTTGTTAGAGGGGTCTTTGATCTTTGTTTCTTGAATCAATAGAACATGAGGTTTATGTTCTTCGACGAAGTCTCTGAGTTCGTGAATCTTGTTTTTGATTCCATTAGCGTTCCAAGATAAAATGATGAATGCGTTTGGGGGGGGGGGGGGGATCATGTTTGGGTTTTGGGGTTCTGATTAAAATGGTGATCTAATAATATTAACACTTGGAGGCCTTTATCGACTACAGGGATGTTGGATTGGAAGATTTCACCAAGGTCTTTTAGGAATTTTAGTATTTTATTTATGTTCAGGTTTTGGAACATTGCTTTGGCTTCTGTGTAAATTTTTAACAAGTCGTTTAGGGGGGAGGTGTTTTCTTGGTTGATGTTTCTGTCGGAGGGATTTCTTATTACTGCATTGTCCTTTGTGTTAATTGTTCTGGCGTGGGAGTTTGTGTCAGTGAGGGGGGGGGATTTTCCAGAGTGCTGGAATGTTGAGTTGTGCTATTTTCACTGTTTGGAGCTATAGATTTAGAGTTCTCGTGTTTTTCGCTGCTTTTTATGCGATTGCTGAGGGTATCACTGTTTTGGTTTTCAGTTCTCGGTGCGTGGGGAGGGGGGGGAGAAGAGATGGTGAGCTGATTATTATTTGTCATAGTGCTGACTTTGTCAGTTTCAAGTTGATTTCTTACTGAGGGAATGTTTTTACACTGAAGATTGCTACGTTGGGGGATTCCAGGCGTTTGGTGGGGGGGGCCTATTATGGGTGGATTGGCTGTATGTTTGGTTCGTTTGTTGTGCTTGGTAATTGTTTCTAATCGGAGATTGGTTTCTTGAATTTGGAACAGAGTTTTGGGGAGAATTGTTGTAGTTGTACCATACGGGGGGGGGGGGGGGGGTTTCTTTTATTTTCGGGATTTTCTGGGCAACCTCTGTAGTTCGCTGGGTGAGGGCCTCCACAGTTGACACAGGTGGCATGGGTGGTACGAGGCTTAGTGCACTCTCGGGTGGGGTGGAATCCTGCACATTTCATGCATCTATGGTCATGTGAACACCGGTCTGACGAGTGTTGCCACCCCTGGCATCTATAACATTGTGCATAGCCCTTAGAGATGAAGGGAACAATTTCCGCAAAGATATAATTAACATGCCTAACTTTGTATATGGCTTCTAAGTCTGTGGTTGGGGGGAGGTGCATGAGAAAGTTGGGGAGGGGGAGTTTTGTTCTTAGACTTTTCATGGGGTGAATTTTGATTGGCTGGAATCCGTTTGCTTCGAAAAATTCTTTTATGTCTTCTGGGGGTAGTGGGGGGGAAGCCCTTTAATTACTACTTTTTTAGGTCTTTCTTCTTTTAAGTTGATTGAATGGAATTTTAGCTTGTTTTTTGTTAGGTAATCTTGAACTGTTCTATAGTGGTTTGAAGTTTTGGTGTAAATCCTGAGTATTTCACCAGTCAGCTTGGCTCTGACCTGGTCTTCCGTAAGTTGGCTTAGATAGATCATTAGTTGTTTGGGATTTTCATTTAGTTCTACGTAGAATGGGTCGGGATACTGTTCACGGTCAATTGTTTGGGGGGGGGGGAGGTTCTGCAGAGATGTTGTTGGAGAGAGGGATGTTTGTTTTGCTTTTGGTTGTTTTTGGAAGAGAGGTGAGGGGGGGGGAGTTTTGGGTTTTAGGAAATTATGCGCCGCATGCTGGAGTTCTTTAAATTTAGGAATGGCGTCACAATCAGATTCCTCGGTTTCAGAGAGGTCCGTTTCCCATTCTGATTACAGATTTTAGGATGTTTAGCACCAATGGAGGTTTTTGATTTGCTTTTCACAGATTTGGCTTTTGTAACAATAACTTTGGGTTTTTTGGTTGACCTTGTGGTCCTTCTATTCTCAACTAGGGTGAAGTCATCTTTCAAATAGTAAGATTTAAGTTCTTCAAATTTGTCTTGTGTTGCAAATATCAGGTTAAAATTAATCTCATTAAATTTAGGGGGGGGGGAGCATTTTAGTATGACAAGATCAGAGCACATACCTCTAATTGCTTGGTTTGTCCTCAGTTTACAGTCAGCATCCATGGAGTCCTTGTTCGTGTGTAGTTATGTTACTGCAGCATGGGCTAGGTGTTGGAGCTGAAGAGCAAAGTCCACTGTAAGGGCTTGTTCGTCGTCGAGGTTATTTCCGAGGTCCCAGTCGGTGTCCAGTATGGCCGTGAGTTCGGAGAGTCCGACATTGCTGCCGCGGCTTGGATCTTCATTCATCGTGAATTCAGGATGTAATTAGGTGACCAGGAACGAACATGAAGTTCTCAGGAATGTGAGAAGTCGAGATGCAAGAAGTTGATAAATAGATGACCAGAAGCGAACATGAAGTTCACAGGAATGCAAGAAGTCGAGATGAGAATAAAGCCACGTGGTCGGCGCCGGCGAGCGAGAGGCGGTGAAAACAGTGCTACGCTGTAAAAATACGTTACACGTGGAAGAGCTCGTACGCAGGAGAGAGGAGAAATTCAACCGTGCAGCTCGAAGTCACGTACGGGAATGTCTGTATTCATATTACACAGAATACTATATATGTTAATCTGTGATATTAGATATAGAGGGTCACAGAATACTATATTCAGAAGGTTCACTCCCATAGGAACCTATGGCAACATCGTTAACATAGAATTTCGCATAGACACTAGCGTTCGATGAGCCAACCATCCTCGACTGCTAGATTTGGCGACTATCGCTCAATTGGCGATTTTAAGTTAATGCGGCAAAAAAATAAATAAATAAATACGGAACTGTACTTTTATAATTTTTTAAACTATAAACATGATCAGCATTTAAAAATACTTTTATCTGTAATATGTTTAACTTTAAATATATAAACACAGATATATATTTAATTCATGCAATCATAAACTAAATAAAAATTGACTCATTGCATCACTGTAAATCATTATACACCAAAAATTACAAGCTAACATACCCAAAAGACTAAAATATTATATAATATTTTCAGCCTAAAAAGTATACTAGCGTGTAGATAGTTAAATTGCTTAGTTCTTAATTTATTCTGGGATGCTGTTATTATATATATATATATTTTTTTAAATACACTAATATTTTTATACTAAATAACAAATTTAAATAAATGCATTATCAAAGGTGTCGAACTTAATCGTTAATTAGAAGGGGGGGGGATTATTTTCCACATTACGTCAGTTAGTAAAACGCATGTAAAATATATACACATCCAATATTATATTCAACTTTCTCTAGAAAAAGCTATCTAAATATCAATTTTTATACATTTTATATAAATGCGGAAAAGGTTTTTTAACTAATAATGCCATTGTTTCTTAGAATATAATCTAGGCGGAAGTGATAATACTGCACCAATTTCTTATGATGAACACATGCATAGGATGAAATATGGGATAGATAACGCATAATGTTTTATTTAAATAAAAATAAATTACATACCTTTTAAACGTAATTCCTTTTCTTTTAGTAATCCATAAAATACTCGTAGCTGCGAAAGTATGTTTAAAACTTGTAAACAACATGCGATGTGCATGCGATGATAGAACAAAGCAACAAAGTTCTAAGTTCCAAGTGTTTCGTTCAGTGCCAAATAGGGTTATATTAGCAGAACGTCTTGGCGAAAACCGTCACAGACCATCGCCAAGCCTGCCAATCTTGATATTTTGGTTGGCGGTTGAGGACGCTGAGGTCGAGTGAAATATCTGTATATGTTAATCTGTGACAGAATACTAAATTCAAAAGGCTCACTCCCATAGGACCCTACGGCAACATTTTTAACATGGGATGTCGCATGGACACTAGCGATCGTGAGTTGGACCAATTAAACTACTATATAAACAAGTACGCCTGCCAAATTTGGCGCGTTATCGCTCGCTTGGCGATTTTTGTTTTCAAAAGTGGGCGGGAAAATATATGTACAGGACTGTACTTTTATAATTTTTGAAATTACAGAAATGATCAGGATTTAAAAATACATTAATCTGCATAAATATATTCATTAGTTTAAGTAAATTTAAATAAACATAGTTATATATTTAATTCAAATAATCATAAAATGGATTAAAAAATAGACGCATTGCATTGTCTCACGGTAAAATATAATGCACAAAAATTTACAAGCTAACATACTCAAAAGACTGAGATATTATATAACCGGCTTTGTTTCTTGATTGAAGAAGTGCCTAGCACATTATGCTTTAGACTTCGGACTGTAGTTGAAGTATCCTGACGATGTGATATATTCATTCGGAGACTGGTCGAGCTGGTGTTCGTGCTAGCTCCTGAGACGTGGTGACTTTTAGTACTAGCCTGGGTATAATTCTACCAACTTTTGATAGAATATATCGGGCTAAGCTAATCAAGATGTTTTCGCTGGAGGAAAAAGAGAAATTACTGCTTATTAGAGATTTATTTGTTAAGAGCTTTGGAGAAACAGAGGAGGTACAGGAGAAACTAGAGGAATATAATTGGATTTCAAAGGAAAGTGTACAAACTGGGGGACGACAGGAGATAGCTGAGATGCCTAGGCCTAAAGACAAAAAAGCCAACGACAGTAAGGAGATACACCAAGTCAAAGAGGAGGACGTGAAAGGCAGACAGATCAAGAGTAAGGAAAAAAATCTATTCGAAAGGCACAGGAAAGACAAGGAAAAAGAGACTCTCAGCTGGGCAGATGCCATGGAGATCGATGAGGAGGAAAAGAAAAGACTTGGACGGAGTAGCACGTGCTGACAAGCTGGTGCGACAGGCGCACAAGACTCCTGAGTACTTCACATCCTTCGCTGCCAGATGCAAAGCAAGCGTGGGATATACCCCTGAGACACCCAAAAATGAAGCCTTCGATATCCACAGACACTGTGAGATCTATGACTGGGCCAAGAGGCACCTGGATGCCGAAATCGCCATCGAGAAAGCCGAGGACGTCGACAAGGCGGCACTCATCAAAGATATATTGGTAAGCATAACTTCTGATGCTATCTTGCTAGCAGATACCCCTACCCCTGAGAACCTCTTGGTTAGGAAATCCTATCAGGCTACGGCTTATGTCACCAAAACATGGAATAGCTTATCTGAGGAATTTTTGTATAGTCAATACAAAACCAAAATCGCGAAATCTTTCAAACTAAATTTTGAGCTTCCGTGCAATAAGCCTAATGACGAGATTACGGCTGCTGAGTTAGCTGAGGCCATGCCACGAAAGGCTGCATCTAGTAAGGACTTCCCTCTACTTAAAAATTAAATTCATGTTGCTTGATAATTAGGAAGAGGAGAATGGAAATAGTGACCCAAAACCTAATCCCAAAATTTCTTCCTTCTATGTTGATTCCTCGAGTAATTGGGGAGCTTTCATAGAAGAATTAAACAAAACTTTAGGGACTAAAATTGAAGGACTGCTAATGGGGAGGGTGATTAGGTTCACTCCTGGATTCGTTGAGGATTACAGGAACGTACAGATTCACCTGACTTAGAATAAAATCCCTTTTAGCTCCATATGCTTAAAAAACGAAAAACCAAGAAAGTAGTGATAAAAGGGCTGCCAACTAGCATAGACTCTATTAAAGAGGCTATATCCCGTGAAGGATTCAGGATTGTTAGGATTTCACAGCTTAGAAATCGTCGTGATGGGTTACCTCTCCCCATCTTCTTGGTCTGCCTAGAGCCGGCTGAGGGGTGGGAGAAAATTTACAACCTCACCGCCATTCTCTACATGAGAATCGTAGTGCAAGCCTTCAAATCAAAAGGAGTAAAAATTTGTTACAAATGTCAAAATTATAACCATTCTTCGAATAATTGCTCGCTTCCCGCTAGGTGTTTAAAATGCGGGGAAAACCATCAAACTCGCGAATGCCTTAAACCTAGGGACCTTCCAGCAAAGTGTGCTAATTGGTCCACCCTGCCAACTTTAAGCTCTGCCCTAAAAACTCCTGGAACCGTAACAAGTTCCAGGAACCAAAAACCAAACCCCAAAACCTTCGTACCAATAGATCAGATAATTCAAACCTGAACATGGTAAACTTTCCACAGCTCCCTAAATCACAAAACCTCGAAATTGTTACAGACAGCGTGGTGATGGCGCGTGCCGAGACAAGAACACCAACTTCTGAAGAGCACGGGGCCCACACGCACTCAGATGCCCAAAAATATTCACATCAAACTTCTTTCTAGAATTCATTAAATTCTTTAGAGAAATACAAGATTATTTCAATATCAATGATATCAGGAATTTCTTAAATCAAATCACCAAAATAATTAAAGCAGACGTAGACCCGATGCAAAAGACCTTTGATATAATCACACTAATTGCAGATAAATAACCTCAAAATTTCCCCATAACTTAAACTAACTCTGCCTTGCAAGATAGGTTTTCGGAATTGTGCTCCAGTTCTCTTGACCAACAGGAAAAACAGATCCCGTTGCTCCGCCCACTGTGGGTGGTCCCTATGGACTATCTGCACACCTGCAATCCAGCCAACTGATGTCAAAGCTTCAAGATACTCAACGCACACATCGAAGATACGGCACAACCTGCCAGGCGCTTCATAAATGACGAAAGAACGCTAGATGTGATATTTGCTGTAAGGATTGCAGGTTGTCCAATGGAATTCCTCCTGGAGCGGAGGTGGGCTGTCTTTGGTATCCAAAACGTGGGCGGTTTCCAGATTCCGAGGTGGGCGGTCCTTCCAATGGAAATAGTTGCACGAGGAGTACTGGAGAACTGCAGCCTACCGCAGCTGAACAAAGCCTCAGCAAACAAGTTAAGAACTGTTCTGGGGGTTTTTCTGACTTTTTAGGTTTTAGAGGTACTTTATTAACTCGAAAGTTTTTGCCATGGGATCTCTGTCGGATTTTAGGATGCTCATGACTTCCCGAAGGAGGCCCTGGATGTTAGTGATTTTAAAAACTGCCTCAAGCTCTTTAAAGAATTCTAAGAATAAATTAGTGCCCTGATCAGGGGTTTTAGTGTTATATTCAGATGACGTGGTGTTCACCTGCTCTTTGGAGATTCCTTGCTCCATCTCGGCAGGGGACTCAGTCATCTGAACGGGAACTTTACTGGTTTGTGGAAGTTCAGACAAATTTTCCTCATCACGGGGGGGGGGGGGGTATTTTTTAGATTTTTGGGTCCAGGGTTATGGCTGTGCATTTGCTTACGATAATGTGGGTTTTTTGGGCAGTGCCGAAAGTTGGCGGGGTGTGCCCCACCACAATTTGCACATTTAGCCGGGGTTTGTCTTGATTTTTCGCACGAGTGGGTCTCGTGGCCTTCGCCACACTTAACACATCTGGGCGGGAGACTTCAGTTCTCTGAAGAGTGATTAAACAACTGACAGTTGAAACATATCGTATATCCTTTACTTTTGAATGCCTGGATCCTAATTCTCATGCTTAAAAGGTTATCAATCTTGTAAATCCTCTCCCATTTCTCAGCCGACTGGAGGCAGACTAGGAAGATGGTGAGGGGGGATCTATCACGCCTGCTTTTTAGTTAGACCCTGACGATTTGGAAACCCTGGAATGTAATTGCATTCTTCAGGTCTCCAGCGTCAGTGTTCGTGGGCATACCTTTTATCACTACTTTTTTGGGGCGCTCTGACTTAAGATTTATTGCACTGAAGGGGACTTTTAATTGGATTAGATGACTCTGGACCCTCCTGTAGTCCTCAACAGACCCAGGAGATATCCGAATCACCCTTCCCATTAGCAGTCCTTGTACAGGGAACTCTAGCATCTGATTTAAGTTCTTTATGGGGGCTCCCCAATTGCTTGAGGAGTCAACCTGAAAGGAGGAGACTTTAGCTGGTTTAGAGTCCCTAGAACTATCATCCTGGTTTTCCAGGGGCTCAAATCTATTTTTTAGAGGAGGCATAGCCTCGGGATTCTTAGTGGGGCTAATCCCCCTGCTAGCTTTCCTACGCTTAGTAATTTGGAAGTTTAAGCTAAAAGCTTGGCTGCCCTAGTTTTGTACTCCTCGTACAACCTATCCTTATCCTTCTGGCTGCTAAGTCCAGCAACGATGAACAGCGTGGCTTGGTAAGATTTCCTCGCCACGAGGGTCTCTGGGGTGGGGGTGTCTGCTAACAAAATAGCATCTGAATTGATATTTACCAAAAGTTCTCTGGTGGATGCAGACTTGTCCTCTTCCTCTGACTCGTCGATGGCAATCTCGGTTTCCATATTTCGTATCGCCCAGTCGTATGCTTTGCAGTGTCTGTATATTTCGTGTGCTTCCCCCTTGGAAGACTCCGGAATGTGTCCCATGCTTGCCACACATCTATCTTCCATTGATGTGAAAGGGGTAGCACGTGCTTGAGAATCCTAGTTAGCGCATTGCACCAGCTTCTTTCCAGATGCCGCACTGTCCTCTGCCTTTCGCTTTTTCCTCTCCTCCTTGGTATCCTTGCCATGGGCGCCCATGAGAGAACAGAAAACTTGCCCTCCAATGGACGTTTAAAGTTACAAATGTAGGTATCAGGCTAATCGATATTGAATGCCTCATCCCTGAGTTTGTCCATCCTAGAAAAAGTTCTATGGACGCCATAGGAAAGGGCAAGGGGTCCACTTGCCCATCCCTGGGACAGATTAAGGACCAACCCCGTAGCAACCTGTTGGTTTACGCCACTACGAGGAGGGTGGCAAAGAGTATATCCACCATCCAGCAAGACGAACAACCGGGATAGCAAGAGTCGGCGGAACCATTCACCAGGCAGGGCGAAGGCTTCCGGTCAAGTCAAGACACCAGTCGTCGACGGGTCTGGAGACAGGTCATAAACCCTCCCCTGGGACATTCAAGATCACTAATGTAGATTTCAAGCTAGTCGATATTTACGTATCATTGAGTTTGCAGCCCTAGAAAAAGTTATATGTGCGCCTTTGCCATGGGTGCTCATAGGGGTATGCGAGAGGAGCACTTACCCTCTCCTGGACATTCAAGGTCACAAATGTAGACATTAAGCTGTTCGATTTTTTACGTCTCATCCTTTGGTTTGTCCATCCCAGGAAAAAGTTTTATTAGCGCCTTTGAATCCTACTCCATTCGAAAAAGGTCAATCCTTCCTGCAATTACCACACTGTATCTTTTATCGTACTATTATTTTGACACTCTCTCTCTCACCTGGGGGGGCGCGGTAGCCCATTGATTAGCGCGCTGGAGTTGCACTCGGTAGGCCCGGGTTCGATTCCAGCCACTGCCAAAAAACTGCCGCCGTGTTCACGCGGAGTACGATCACGTTAAACATGTGGGTCCGTAAGTCCTTCCGAGAGGTTGGTGGTAGGGGAAGGAGGGTACGGTCCCTGTGGATGCCTCCCCCACTGGGTTCCGGTCTAAATTGGGTGGCACTTCCCGGCCGTCCAAGCAGTTGCCTTACACCTTTCTGGTAGGTCGGACGGTCTGGGTCTCAACAACAGCAACTCTCTCTCTCACCCTCGGCCGTCCATTAAGGTGCTCTATGTCTCCGGATGAGTCGGTCGGCCTGGGCTTTCGACTCTCTCTCTCACCCGTGTTCTAATTTCATTAATTACAAAATGTCCCATCTAATTAATTCTAATTTTTTACACAATATATTTACATACAGAACTTCATGATTATACGTACTTTACCTCTCTCTCTCTCACCCTCTTAAAATCTCTAATTTCGAGTAATTCGTGTTTTAATCACATTGATTACAAAATATTCTACCTGTTTCTAATGTTCCTCAGAGTGTATCTACATATAAATTTTAGTAATAATTCGTGCAATCGTACCTCACAGATATACACACTCTGATGGAAATATTTCCAAAAATATTAGAAATGTATTCATGATGTCTTTAAATGCATTTTTCGTCTAAATGCCGAATTAAATTTTTCGGGAACGTTCTCTATATGATACTCTCTGTATGAAAGTAACAAAATTACTTTTTAATTAGCCAATATTGAATTAATTTAATTCTAATCCAAGAGATAATGCATTTTAAACTTGACTAATTTGCTTTATTGAAAATTATATATCCATATTAAAAGAGAAAAAAATTGCAAGACTTTCTTATACTGTTCGTGCGAGTCAGACATTATGACAAAAAAAAAATCAACAAAATAATAAAGTTAATTTGTAACTTTTACAAAAAAAGCACAAGTAACTAGTAATACTAGTTTATAATAGCCTTGAAAAATACTTTAAATAGAATATATATATATATATATATATATAATTTCAATATCAAAACCGCGCACAGACGCATTCAAATATACATTTCCTGGTAAGGAGATTAAAGAACTCATGTCATTCATCTACTGCGATACATCTATGTGACATCACACAAAAGGAGATCCGGTGAATTTAAGTGAAACTCCCAGATCTGTCGGAATGGCTCAGATCTGTATAAATTTGCGCCCACCGTATTATCACGTGGTATTTTTTAAGGAGTTTATTTTTCGGACTGGCGCATTATCCCCTATTGCGCATTAACCCCTATTATTGGCGCATTATCCACTATTTGGCGTATAAAGATTTATAACTTGAAAATTTTTAAATTAGCGTCCACTAAACTAGCATTAGTGATTTCATCTAGTAGCCAAATTTCAAAACGGGATTTATAATTAAATTAAAAATAATTGTGATATTTAAAATATGTAAAAAAAAAAAGAAAACACTTTAAGTTATGGAAATTAAACATTATTTTTCATTTAAACTGTAAAAAATAAAAAAATTGTTTTAATATTACTTCCCTTTAAAATAACCTAAATATTTGAACATGATTAAATAGAAGATATAAAAACACATTTTGGTGATAAAAATTAAAAAATAAAATAAAAAAAGAAACAACAGCATTTTAAAATTTAAATAATGAAAACTGAACATTTAAAAAAAAATTTAAACTATAGAAACCGAAAAAATTATTTATATTAAAAAAATGAAACTTTTAACAAAATGAAATGCCCCGTATAGGGATGTTTTGTCAGTATAAACTTAACTGCTACAAATGCAACCTGGGCTTTAAAAAAAATAATATTCGCTGTATGGTAGAACTGAATTTATCCGTATCCAAATTATTTTACAAAATTGTGACACATAGCAAGTATTTGTTACTATTGCAAGTATCGAATATTCTATACCATAGGTTCTCAACGTGGGCGATAACGCCCCCTTGTGGGCGTTTGAGACTTTCAGGGGGGCAGTAGAAGACCCAGAGAAAATTAGGGGGCGTTGAGATGGTACGGAGGGGCGGTGGACAGATTAAAAAAATATAGTTTAAAAAAGACAAAAAAACACGCTAATCACGTACTAACTAAAGTAAACTTTAATATTGGTTAATTTTTGTTATTGTATGTATTTTAATCATTTTTATCACGTGTGCGAAAATTCACATATTTCGGTAGTTCGGGAAGTGGATGAAAATTGAACTTAAAGATTCCATTACATTCAGATCTACATTAAATTGGATGATATAATTTTTAATTTTAGATTTGAATTAAAAATTTTCAAATCTTCCATTTTCACGTGAAATATCTCATATATAAATACAGGTAAAGTTAACAAAAGCCTGTTAATAAAAATAGCAAAAAATATGCTTGTAGCATTTCAGTTATAACAAGTTTTTGTTACATAACGTGATTTTTGCAATCCTGCAAGAATAGACAGTATTATCTGTGCTTGTACTAACCCGCACTCTGCTCCCGCATCACCCTTGCCCCCGCGCTTTACTTCGGCGCCGGGTATTATAAACGAGTCACTGCATGTTTATCTTATTCCTGTCGATGCGTGTTATATGTCTCCAACCTATATAAAGGCAGTGATTGTTCATTTTATTTTCATCACGCGCAATTGATGACAGGGTTTTAAAAGTACACTAATACTACTCACGTATCTGTAAAGTAAAAACCATGTCGGAAGCAAAAAAGAAGAGGCGGCAGTATAGTGTGGATTATATTAAGTACGGATTTTTCGAAAATCCCATAAATCCATCATCGCCAATGTGCCTTATTTGTCAAAAAACATTTTCAAATGAAGCGATGAAGCCTTCTACGCTTCAAGATCATTTTAATAAAATACACCCGGATAAGAAAGACAAAGATGTGACCTATTTTCAAGACATGAAAAAGAAGTACGAAATTCAGCCAACTGTATCAAAACTTTTTTCATCAACTTCTAAGCAAAACGATGACGGACTTCGAGCTTCGTACAATATCTCATTGTTGATTTCTAAAACATGCAAACCACATACTATTGGGGAAGATTTAATTTTACCAGCAGTAAATGAAGTAATAACCACTGTGCTCCATAAAACAGCTGCAAATATTATCCGAAAAATTCCTTTGAGCAATAGTTCTGTGCAAAGACGAATTGATGAGATGGCTGAAAACATTTAAGAATCATTGTGCAATCATCTGCAGACTTGTCAATTTTCAATTCAGCTGGATGAGTCCACTTTACCAACCAATGAAGCATTGTTATTGTCATACGTGAGGTTTATCAAAGATGAGAAAATATGTCAAGAACTTGTTTGCTACGAATTTGGAAACAGATACAAAAGGAGAAATCATATTTAATTCATTGGAAAAGTTTTGTGACGAAAAGGAAATTCCTTTTAATAATATTTTGTCAGTTGCTACGGATGGCGCACCGGCTATGACAGGGCGTCACAAAGGCTTCATAGCGTGCTTAAAAAATAAAGTTCCTGACGTGCTTGCTGTGCATTGCGTAATTCATCGCCAGTATTTGGTTGCGAAAAATTTGAGTGAACGCCTCCATACATCACTGCAATATGTTATCAGAGCAGTTAATAAAATCAGAAGTAACTCGTTGAATGACAGTTTATTTAGGTCAGCTTTGCATTGCCAATGATGAAGATTTGATTGCTGCTTCACACAGAGGTGCGCTGGCTGTCAAAAAGGAACTTGTTGGACTCGATTTTACAATCTGTTTGGGTCTGTGATAGAGTTCCTAGGAAACATAGACACGGAATTGCGCGACAACCTTATCTCATCAAAGAACGATATTGCGTACTTGACAGACCTGTATAAATTGCTTAATGATGTCAATCTCCAACTTCAAGACGACGACTTAAACTTGATTAAGACAAAAAATAGCATTGCTGCTTTCGTGTCCAAACTGCTATTAAATAAAAGAAATATCGGCAGACGCGAATTCAATAACTTCCCGAATTTATCAACAGTATCATTCAAGCACGATGACTTGCTGTTTACTGTCAACACTTGGAAAACCTCCACAGTGATTTCAAGGAACGATTCCAGGACATTTTAAACAAGGACATACCAGACTGAGTTTTGGATCCTTTTTCAAATGTCAATACAGCAGGATCATCCCAGTTAGAAGAAGAACTAATAGAACTGACGACAAATGAGGAATTAAAAATTAAATTCAAGAATTTGGGCTGCAGAAGCCGATTTGTCAACTGTACCCAGGATTATGGTCGATTGTTCAACGATTTCTGTTAGCATTCCCATCTTCCTATTTAGCTGAACGTGGATTTAGTGCTGTAGCAACGTTGGTAACTAAAAAGAGAAATCGGCTCCATGTTACTGAACGCGGCGACTTACGGTTGTTTTTAAGTAAAATCGATCCTGATATTGACAAACTCCTTAAAATGCATCAAATTCAACCTTCTCATTAGATAAGTTATAAATTCAATGTCTTTTGAATGTTAAAAATACTTTTCAATATAATTAAGTATGCGTTTTAATTGTTCTCATTGAAACAGTCTTCTTTAAACTCAGAAATAGGATAGGGCCATATCCTATCTTACGACTATAGTATATAATATTACACGTTTAAATATAATCGTGGTAATAGCTGTTTCAGATTCGCAAGTAAAAAAAATTGGGGGGGGGGGGGGGGCATTAAGAAAAAAATATTCTCAAAGTGGGCGGTGAGCAAAAACAGATTGAGAACCTATGTTCTATACTGATGACCGTATATAAAGCATGAAACTAGTTAACGAATGTTATCTACAATTAGAGTATGATTCTAATTTTGGAAATGCCCCTATAGGCATGTTTTGTGAGTATAAGCTTGGCCACTGAATGCATGGGTGCCCATAGAACTATTTTCAGGGGGGGGGGGGGCAAACTCAAAGATAAGACGTACAATAGGAACTAGTTTGATATCTGCATTTATGACTTTGAATGTTCCCCCGCGTGTACCCCTTCCACTCCTCAAAGGGCGGCCATAGCTACATGATAGGACGGAATTCATGAGTCACCATAAAAGTTTGAAAATTGCAGCACATAGCAAATTTTATTGCTGCTATTGCACACCTTGGCTATTTCATGCTAAAAACCGCTAATATGTCTGTATTAGTCCAGAAATGCAAGTTACTGCATTGGGGGCTTTGGTAGCAGCCCTATAAGTGAGTTCTATGACTATGAACTTGATTATTGCAGCCTGAGTTTAATCTTGAACATTGGAGAAAGTTTTGTGATCCGATAGTTAGACATCATAGAGATTTTCAAAGCTTCAGCACATTATATGTATGTTTACTTGCGGCTATTGCAGGTATTAGGTATTATATACTGAAGAGGGATAAGAAGCACGAAAGCGGTATAGGAATGTGAGTATCTGCAATAGAAGTCCGATTTCAAGCTTTTATAACATCGTCTATAGACAAGTTCTGCGACTATGAACTTGGCTGTTGCAGCCTGAAGATGTCTGCCTGTGTCGTCTCTAGCGAAAAATGTAAACATGGTACGGACATGAAATTTGGTACACATGTCCTTAAGGACCTGCGACGATACGTCTCGATGAGTTTTTTTTTCAATTCGAATAAATTTATTAGTTATTTTATGTAAAATAAAGTTTCCCGTTCACGGCCGATTTGTATCCTATCTTCTATGGCATGGTAGCTAATGACGCTATCTGATGCCGCCACTTTAAATGTAAATCGTCGTTTTTACATTAGAAAATAGATTAGTGCATCTCAAAAATATAAATCCCTTCATGTATATTTTTTAATCTGGGTGTCATAGTGTATTTCACACACTAGACATATTTGGTGAATTTTGAATTTATATTGCAATTTAAGAATTATTATATTGTGTAAAAGGCGTACAGAAAATGCAGAATTCAATGACTGGCCCAAGGGCAATTCAAAGTCGATTGCATCAGCCTCAAAAGTAGATTCTCACGAGAAAGGAATACCTCCGTGAAATAATCTTTTAAATGATGGAAAGGAAGTACAAAACACCAACGTACAGTGATAAAAGCTGGACTTGAACAGTAACAAGTTTGAAGTAAAATCGATCCCCAGAGAGTGGGAGATGCAAGAGGCAATGCCAAAAATGATATTTTAGATGACATGGGAAGAAAACCGTGATGCTGATGAGTTCCCTAGACAATATTCACCGGCCAGACGAAAGAGGGAGAAAGGGGCAGAGTGGCGCCTGGTAAGAAAGGATTTTGTTTACGACTGTTGCTATCCACTTGAAGGTCACGGGATTTAGAGCAAAAGAACGGGATAGCGGAGTGTTACAAGAACGGCCAGTAAGAGCCTGAGAACTCCATTATTGGTCCGCCCAGATTGTCTATATATACTGTGGACGAGATAGTTCTCTAACTAAACTCAAAACTTAACTCTTAAAACTTAACTCTTAACACTCTCTCACACGCTCGCTCTTATTTTTTACATCTATCGATATCTTTTTCACTAGCTTGTGCGACTGATATTTTCAACTAGGTACGAATTAACTACAGGTATGGGGGAGGGAGACTTCGATCCTTACCCTTTCCGAGTTTTCAAAAATTCACTTACATCGTAAATCTCCTGAGATGAAGGTTGCTCGGAGCCGGAGCTCAGCTATTAGTATGTTTTCTACAAGCGATATAGTACGCAGCACAGAGACTGATAATTGTAACAGGATTGCAGCATAGACTTTTGATATCCTCGTACTAGATAATCATGGAACTGCGCATTTATAGAATGAAAATAAATAACGGGCATACCTTACATAGATTATGCAGAAGTGTAATAGGTGATTTTGCTGTGTGAGCATATCTCATTAACAATATTTGGACTTCGTGGCTGTGAATGCTTAAGCGTTATACGCGAACTTTGCAAAGAAAGATATGTTATGTTGCTGCACATTATGAGCGTGTAAATATATATTTACTTCGTTGCATTTTATGCATAAGTGCCATCTTCAGACTTAAACTTGGATGTGATCAACAGTGACTGGAACCATCATTTTGTGGAAGGAATTTGAGAACAACATCTGGAAAATGTGTGACAAAGAGGCTGATTCTTAGACAAACGATCCCGAACAGACCGACTGATATTAAAGGAAGGATTGATCAAAAGACTTTGTAGAATACAACCAATTCCATACAGCCCAATCGATATGCATTAGAACTCTAAAAGATAACCGCTGCAAAATGAGCACATCAAGTAAGGAATGTTGATGAGTTGCCTTTATATATATATATTGAACTATGTGAGGAACATTAAAATATCATTGCAAATTTCTGCATTTAAAATGATAGATCTGATCCAGGATTAAGAGAAGGGAAACACCCTAATTAAATATTTAAAATGTATTGAGTACAAATGATTAATATGTTAAAATGATCTATGTGTTAATAATTTATATGAATAAGATGATAATTAATAAATTTAAAATGAGTATAATGAAGTGTAATAAGCTTATCATAATTGTATATTAATTGAGTAGTAATTGCAATTGAAATATCATAATCAAGAAATAAGCCTTAATAATAAATAAATTGTATTTGTCATGCAAAAAAAATTGTCTTTATTCTATAACGGCCTAAATTTTAATTACATTGTTTTTTCACGAAACCAGAAAATCTCTGGCATGCACTCTTATGAGTGATTTAAATCACAGTCAGTGTAGTAATAGGTATAGAATTAATTTAAACTGTATCCAAAATTGCGAGATCTAGTTTTAAACTAATCTCTGTCTTTTTAGGACTTGATTGGAAACTGTAATGATTAATCTTTTCATATACTTATTGCCATACTAAGATATGGGGGCTTAACTCATTTACAGTGGCGGCTCGTGAGCGACATGTAGAGGGGGGCGCTCATCTATGTATTTATGCCTATATATATGTTAGTAATATATATATATATATATTATATATATATATGTATATATAAAGCATATGTATATACATATACGTATTGTGGGCATAGCAACGGGAGTATTAAAAATATAAACGACGGATGTATTAAGTAAAATAACGTACCTCCCACCTGCTCGCCCGTTCATAAAAAGTCTGGACACATGGAACGTATCTTTCCTAGTGAAAAACATTACATAGTCCTAATTTAAGTAAAATTGTAGGGGCTAGTTAAACTAAAAGTTATGCCCAGGGAGTTGACTAAAAAATATGCATATTCTGGCGATACGTACTGATGGTTCAGACACTATAGCCACCCGTAAAATCAAAATCGGTGGATTAGGAGGCGAGATAGAAAATTGGGGGGGGGGGGGTAACCAAAGTAAGAGTTACGCTCGGAGATTTGCCATATTAAAGTTGCATATCCAGGTGACATGTACAAATGGTAGAGAAACTCACTACAGCGACAAGCCGAACCAAAATCGCTCAATTAGAAGCAGATATGTAAAATTCTGGGGACTAGTTAAACTAAAAGTTATACCAAGGGGTTGACACAAAAATATGTGTATCCAATTGAAATGTACAAATGTTGCTCAGACTATATAGTCACCAGCAGAATCAAAATCGCTCAATTAGAAATTGAAATGTAAAATTATGGGGACTAGTTAAACTAAAAGTTAAGCCCAGGGGTTGACGCAAAAAACGTATGTATATTATATCCATCAAATATGTATATCAAGTTAATATGTACATGTGGGACTATAGCCACCATCTGAATCAAAATCGCTTTATTAGGGTCGAGATGGATAAGTGTGTGTGTGTGTGTGGGGGGGGGGGGGTGCTATTTGAAGTAAAAGTTACGCTCAAAGATCTATCACTATAAAGATGCAGATCCAGGTGACATGTGCTAATGGTGCAGACACTATAGCCATCAGTAAAATCAAAATCGCTCAATTAAGAGGTGAGGTGGGAAATTGGAGGGGGGGGGCGTAACTGAAGTAAAAGTTAATCTCAGGGATTTCTCACAAAGATGCATATCCAGGTGACATGTACAAATGGTGCAGAGGCTATAGCCACTAGCAGAACCAAAATCTCTCTGTTAGGAAACGAGATGTAAAACTGAGGGAGCTAAGCTAAAAGTTATGTCCAGGGGCTTGGCACAAAATATATATTTAGGTGACACGTACAGATGGTGCAGAGTCTATAACCATGATTAGAATCAAACTCGCTGAATTAGAAGGCGAGATAATAAATTTGGGAGCTACTTCAATTTAAATATAAGCCTAGGGCCAATATTATAAGTCTAGAGCCAATTTGGGGGCTACCAATATAGTCGCCAGCGGTCGGGCCAAAATTTCCAGAAAAACGAAGTCAGATAAAAGGATCATGTTGAAAATTTAATTTTTAAGTTTTTTAACAAATACTTAGAATTTCTTTAATTTTTAGGCATTTTTTAATGTTAAATAGCTGAAAAAGTAAGACAGCTGGGTAAGTCAACTCAAACTAAATGTCCGAAACAACACATTTATGAAAGTGTCACTAAAAATAGCCTATATGTCCCAGTGTGCCAAAAATTGGAAACTCGTGACGTTTAAAGAATTATTTTGAAGTCAAACATTGAAATTCGTCACCAGCAGATCAACCAGAGCATAGAAATAAATCCCTTCCGGAAGAACAGAACAACAGACAAACTACATCAGAAATGACGAAATGCGAAACAACTTCAATAATTAAGACAGCTGGGTGGGACAAACGATCCCTCAAACTGAGTGTCTGTCCTAAATAAGACACTTTATTCACGATGGCCAGAAACCCCTAAAATATCATACCCCCCCCCCCCCCCCCCCCCTTCCCATCACCACACACGTACACTTAATTCTCTCACTTGTTCAAATCTTTATTTAAACTTCCAAATTTATAACAAAAACGAGAATGAGAACAAACACATTCTTAAATGTAGCAAATTGAAGCCAAATTAGCGAAACTGAGCCAATTTGAGAAGTCCCTCTTCATGTTTTTCTACTCTTCTGTTTCTTTTTGGCCGGGGCGCGTTCATTTCCGCGACACAATCTACTAGTAAATCTGCAATGTCTGGTTTTTTTTCACGCCAAATTTCTAATATTGCTCCTATACCGTTCTTTCACTCAGGATATGTCGATCGTAGGGACGCGGCTTTTAAAATATCCCTATATTTTCCCCTATGTGTTGAAATTCTGTGCAATACAGCTTTCGTGAATCGACGTTTTCCAAAGAAAGGTGTAGTGCTGCCATCTAGTGGCATTTTCATAACTTATTTTTAATAAATCTCCTTTAATTGAACCAAAAATTCAGATTTTTTCAATAGAAATTGTAATAAATCTGTATAACTAAAAAAATAATTTGGGGTGTTTACTCAATGAAGTCGCGCGTACTCGCGGCGCCCCCAATGGCCGCCACTGCTCATTTACGAGGTCTCCCCATACTGGGTAATTAAGTTTTTTTTCCGGAAATAATTTCATATTTTGACCCAAGGGAAAATTTCTTCAGGCATTTGATGTTCGAAATTTTCACGAATACACACTGTAAAATTGTTACAAACCGAAAATATAACCATACAATATACTATCTTAACAACATCGAAAAGAGCGAAAAATTATCTTTTAAACAAAATTTGAATGGAATTCAACGATTCCATTCAATAGATAAAAATGTAATACATGCTTTTCATCAGGGCCGGCTCAAAGATATTTTCGTGTGTGGGCAAGACAGTTTGGGGCCGCCCTTCATATATATCATATATATATATATATATATGTATATATATATATGTATATATATATATATATATATATATATATATATATATATATATATATATATATATATATATATATATATATATATATATATATATATATATATATATATATATATATATATATATAAATTGAGCTACAGCCACGAAACTGAGCATGCAAATTTCGTTTTAAAAGTTATGCAAATGATCAAACTGTCAACGCCAATGACGTTATAGGGCTCATTAAGGCTCCTCTATATACGAGCTGACTCATCAAGCATATTGAAGCCTACCGTAGCTGGAAGCACAGTCCATTAGCATTAGCTCTATTCGTATTTTCACTTTAAGAAGTATAATTGAAATAATTATGGGTGGTTGTTTTGCATTGAACTGCTCTAATCATTCTAGAAAGGGTTTTAGGCTATTTCGCTTTCCTAGAAAAGAAGAAAGAATAAAACAATGGCAAATACATTATTGGATACCCGGTACTGGAGCATACTTGTGCGAGCTAAGTTCTGCAATGTTCTAATCGAAACTTCTTTTTTTATATAAAGTATTTATTTTAAACACTTATTTTATAATTTCTGTAACTGTAGTATGGAACCCTATGGGCTTCAATATGCTTGATAAGTCAGCCTGTAGTAGAGGAGCTCTAGGGCTCATGCAACGCGCATGGGAACGACATATCGTGCAGCATTTAAAATGTCTGATGGTCTTACTTACGAGCAATTGAAACTGGATTTTCTGCTTTGATACTGAAAATTGTGTACAAAGATGCCTTTGAGACGTCCTCGACAGCACTACGAACAATTATCGGATTTAGAGAGAAGTCGCATCAATGGCCCAATGGAAACTGGTTGGTCGAACAGACGTACCAGTCGCCATCTTGGTCGGAACGATATGGTAGTTTCTCGGTGATGGAACAGTGGATCAAAGAAGACCCATGTAACCGTCGCAGAGGCTTAGAACGCTCCAGACAGACAACTGCTCGAGTGGATCGTGCAGTCAGGAGAGGAGTCACATCTACACCAATGGCGTGGTTCGAATCTTATCAGACATCGCTCGTGCATCCTGTATCAATGTATATTATTCGGACGACTGATGGGATTAAGTGTCGACGTCCATTAAAGCGCCTACCACTGACCCCTTCAACATAGGCAGACGCGTCTGAATTGGTGTTTAGCTAGTTAGTGTACTAGACAGTGTCTGATTGGAGGCACGTTTAGAGACAAATTCCGCTTCGTCGGTACTGATGAACGACGCATAGGTGTGCGGATGAGGACTGGACTTTTTTCGTGATTATACGAGAAAGCTATTAAGAGCAAAGTATCTTAGATAGGCAAGAGCAGGAGGGAATAATCTCCCTTAGGAACAGGATCACCATCACCTTACGAAAATTATTTTATTTCATTGATCTATCAAATTTTATTCTCATCTAAATTTAGAGGTTTAGAAAATGTAATGCTTCACATTTCTTTCTACATACATACATGCATAATGCAGCAGTAATTTATAATACATAGCTGAATTTTGGACTTTATTTGTAATTTCCCTGCACACAAATGATGTATTTTTAAAGGGATGTCTGTGTGCGTGTATAATGTATATATGGATGTGTATAGGAGTCTAAAGAGACAAAAATTTCTAGAACGAATGGAGTGAAGTGAACAAAATTTATGATTTTAAAGGGAAATAAATGAACACTCTGAAGGTCGCAAGTTTTCAAACTTCTTTTAAATCATAAAAAGAAAACGGCATTCAAAAATATTAAATAAACAATCATATTATATGTAAGTTTACGTGAATAACATCTATGTTTGGGATTTCTGTGTAAGGGAAACGATGCGTTACGAAAAATGTAAACGTTTTGGGCGCTTATAATAATAATTTCAATATTTTAATATTCAGAACTTTTTTTTAGAAAGCAAAAAAGTGTCTGTCCGAGCGAGTGTTTTTATTATTCTTGTTTTCATTTTAAACTATAAAATAAAGATATAAATAGTAAACGACAAAAATACGTACTAGGAAATTTAGTATCAAAATCTATATTTATTATTAAGAAAAGCTTTAAGTGATAAAAATATGTATGAGGAAATTTAGTTTCTAAATTTATATATATATTAAAAAAAGCTTCTATAGTTTTCGAGTAATCATCTTGTCAAGTGGAAGAAGTTTAAAAATTTGAAGTATTTCAAGTTTGTAATGCTTATATCTTAAAAACTAAAAGTGATAACTATAAACAATTAGTATGAATTTATTGCTCTTGGTTTTTGAAATATAATGGTTATAATTTCGATATTTTAACATATCGAAATTATAACCACTATACTTCATAAACCAAGTTTTCCAATAGGTGGGAAAGCTGTAATATTTGAATTGCCACGATTGTTGCAAATCAGTCCGGTTACTTACTCTTTTGCGAAATTTTGGTGCACAAGCACGAGATATTTTGCTTTGTTTAAAAAGAATTAGGAAGTCAAACGTATATGGAGATTCTAAAGATGTTTAATGATTAGTGAGGGTTGAACAGAGTAGGTAGAAATATACGTATTCAATTACGTATTTATGTGCCGCCAGACAAGTTTATAGATTAACTATAATGTAAAATTTTGTAAGTTCAATTTTTATACAGACAGAAATTTGTGTGCATGAGCAAAAGAATATGTATAATTCCCAGATTGAGTCTACAGAATAAATTTATTAATTTATAAAACAGCTCTAGCAATTTATAAACAACTTTTGCACTTTCATACAAATATTCCTCGACTGCCGCCGTGTTCACGCGGAGTACGATCACGTTAAACATGTGGATCCGTAAGTCCTTCCGAGAGGTTGGTGGTAGGGGAAGGAGGGTACGTCCCTGTGGATGCCTCCCCCACTGGGTTCCGGTCTAAATTGGGTGGCACTTCCCGGCCGTCCAAACAGTTACCTTACACCTTTCTGTAGGTAGGTCGGACGAGGTAGGTCGGACGGTCTGGGTCTCAACATCAACAACTTTCATACAAATATTCATAAAGGAATATTTTACTTCGTAAAAATATTTTGTAGCATTTTTTTTTTCGTTTTGCAGTGAAAATGGAAAAATTACAAAATTAAGATCATTTTACACCATTGCTTAATTATTTACCTCTGAAATCCCTTATAGAACAGCCACGGGGCATATTATTTTAGATAAAAATATGAAAAAATTATTCTTTTATCAGTATTATTCTGTGGCTAATGCCATAGACTAAATTCAGTACCAAATTAATTTTATTGGTTGAAACACATTAAAAATCGACAAAAAATGTAATCAATTAAAAAATTTTGCAAAAATATTTTAAATAATTAAAAGAAAAAGTTACCCGAATAGATAGAACTTAAAAGACAGCCATATTTGTCGATGGATTTGTGAATCTCGCACAGCAGCATAACACAACACATTGCTTAGAAGACTAAGAAATAGCTTTTTACTTCTAGTCACTATGTTTGTTATCTGCATGGCCTCCAGCTAGTCTCAATGCCGAAATGAGCTAAAACGGTAGACGACCAAAAGAATGACCATCTGGACTAATCTCCCTCCCGTCCTTTCAGAAGTGGGATCATAGAGACCGCATCCATGTGTTTGCAATTTGAATTTGAAACCAGGAAAAAATTCTGAGAATCGCTCCTTGAGTTTTTCCCAGTATTTGGGGTACAAAGTCCGATTGGACCCAGCTGCAAGTTGTTTAAAATCTCCCAAGTGTTTGAGCGTACGTACTTTCAAGCAGAACTATACATTGCTTCAAAAAAGATATAATTATGGGAGAAAAACGATTTTATCCTTTTATGTTTTAATACTATCTAAAAAAGTAAATTAATTTATATTAAAGTGGCACAAAATTGCTTCATTTTCAATTTTTTTTTAATACGACCACAAAAGTCATTCTTACTACACCTAATTTCACTTCCAAATGGCCGCCACTGATTCGGCCGCTGTGGGCAATTGCCCACGCCTTAAACCGGGCCTGCTTTTCATGTCTCAATTCATTGTAAAATTGTTTGAAGACCGAAAATATTATTATATACTTTCCATCTTAACCCCGTCGGAAAAATTGAAAAATTAACATTCAAACAAATTTTGAAAGTAATCTATACGAATAATTCTCAATTTTTAAATCATGTACTATAATTACCTTTACTATGCTGATTTCATGAATTTTTATATCCATGACTGATATGGACTGAAGCTGCCATCTATTGCGCGATTTTAAAATTGCTATATAATTTAATCGATTGTTTAAAATTCTAAGAGAACCTATATAATGTATAAGATTGCCTTTTAATTCTAGGAGGTTTATTCATCGTTTAAACTTGTCCGATTTTTGATCGTATTATGGATACAAAATTCATTCGTGAAACTTGGCATTCAATTTAGAACTCCAGTGTATTCACTTATTGAACACTGATAATTTATTTTAATGTTGAAACTTGACATTAGGTTAAAATGTGATTATTAATTAATGTTTTTAGTTTCTCTCGAACTTAGTGGTATTTTGAATATTCTTTCGGATCTGTAAGACTTTTAAATAGTCTTTTGAATTCCTTCCCAAAAGTGAGCGGTATCTTTATAAAGTGGGCAACAATTGTGGGTTATAATGTGCCCCAAGGGCGGATTCAAGGGAGGGCGCAGGGGGCGCGCGCCCTCCTCGAAAATAGGATTTCAAGGCAGAATAAAAAAAAATCAAAAGATAAAATTATTAGAAAAATAAAAATATAAGAGATAAATAAAAAAAATTACAGGAATGAAATATACTTAAAAAATCCAATAACATAATCTAAAGTAGAAAATATAAGTTTATCTCAACTCAAGGAAGTATTTAGAAATTAAAAAAATATATCTGGGAAGGAGGTAGTGGCTTGATCACAGTAGGAGTTATTTATTTTCACAAATGAAATATATTTGGTTGAATAATGAGAAAAATTCAAAAACATTCGATGATAGTTTAATATGCTGTCACACACATACACACAGAGAGCAAGACATTTTTTGAATTTTCAAAGATAGTATAGTAGGTGTGCTTTCTTTCAGAGTGGTAATTGCTAATTGAGCTGGGCGAACTATTGAAAAACTAAAACTTTATTGAATTTTGCCTGATTTTTCGAGATTTTGTAACCGGAAAGCACTTTGTGTCAACAGTTTAATACAACAGGAAATCGTCCCGGCCGTCCAAACAGATACTTTATACCTTTGGGTAGATAGGACGGTCTGGGTCGAAGAAGAATAATGTAGGGATGTAAAAGGTTTTTGGAGTTTAATAAACGAAAAGGAAATTACAGTGAACATGAAACTGAAACTCACATATTATAGAGTACTGAAACCTGCATACATTGCAGATTCTGATCTTTCGGGTGCGATAAGAATTTCTATACTACAATGTTTGTAAATGCACAAATTCGACCATTTTATTTGGAAAGAGTTTGTGATTGTTGATACTAAAAGTTGTGATTCTGGTTGTCTCGATTAATAATTTCTCAAACGTGCGAACTCCAGATAGCGCAACACAAGTAAGACCAAAGGAAATTCGAGGTTTGCAATGTACTGATCTTAGTTTATGCCTTGACTTCGGAGAGTTGCATATGCGAGACTGCATATGCTACAACGTACTGTTCGAGGGTTACGCTTGACTTCGGTGGGCGTTGATTGTATATTCGAGAATATGCAATTGAATGCGAGAATATTCAATGCACATTGTACGGAAATAATGGAAAACTATGGAACAGACGCAATTTTTAGCCAAAATGAGAAATACAGAGGTGTCAAATTAGAGGGAATTTTAAGGGGAACTAATTTAATGATTTATCTCTGTGGCTGGAGCGGAGACGGTGAAACCTAGTTGAGGGAGGGGGGTTGCAAGATCTTTCATGTGAAAGTGACTAATAGGGTTTCTTTTGTGTTTATACGCACTAACTTCATCAGAATCGTTAAAGTCATTTTGTGAAAATATTTTGATGGTTTTTCATATCTTTCACACTATTTTCGAGATTTTTCATACTATATCTATTTTCGAGATTTTTCATACTATATCGATTTTCGATTTCTATAGCTAAAAACCTACCGCGTTAGTTGTGATCACTGTACAAAATTTCAAGCTTTTTAGCCTTGAGAAGAAAATATGACCTTTGGGTTGATCCGAAAGAGTTTTATTATGCTCAGCTCAATAAACATGTTCTTTTTGGGTTTTCTTACTTTTTAAAGAGTCGCAGTTAACAGTGCATTTTATTACCTATATGTTCAGCAGATATCATTTTGAATATCTCTTCTCTGTGTTTAAAGTGCTTTTAGCGATTAATGCTGTTGTTTCGATATCGTTTGAAATTCTGAAAGGTATGTAAGTCACTATTCAGTACTGATCAATTATGTTTTTCTTTTACATGTACTGTTTGTGCACATGTGCTATTTCTCAAATAAGTAATTCAAATAACAACACTGGTTTTAACATTTCACATTGTCCAGTATATGCATATGGACCATTAGTTTAGCAAGTGAGCTGGCAAAATACGGCTACAATATCATTGGAACGATGACTCAGTTTACAAGTACCCTTCATTTATTAACCAAAACGTTGTCGTGAAAAACAAAGGAAAGTTCAAGCAGTGCGTTTCGATAAATAATTGTTTTTTGCCGTCAAAACAAGAACATTTCTGCATGTTTGTGGACATAAGTCATGTCGGGAAATAAAAAGATCAGCCTAGAAAGTGTTTAGTAACAGAGCCGCTCTAAAAGTGTTCAAAACTCACAAGAAAAATAAATTATTTAGAAAAAAATAATAATATTGTATAACACAATAAGACGAGCTCATATATTCATAAAAATGTTCGTTCTACCAAATGTAGATATTAGGAACCAGAAGAGTTTTTCTTATCAGAAATAAATTGAAAAGAACAGAGCATTACTGCGTCCAATAATAAAACGATTTTGTTGTCTGGCCGCCAAAATATTTAACAGAGAGGCCATCAGAACTAGGCAATAATAACGAACCTATCAGGAACTAAGGAATCCTCAAAGCCTTTCGTTTTCGAATTGACAGTGGAGACAGTATTATGTAAAATCAATTAGAAAAATCCTCTGCAAACGCAACATTAAAATGACTTGCAATGAGTTCATAATCTGCATTTCTGCCGAGATATTGAAAGCTATTCTGACAGAGTTACGGGAATAAAAATATTACAGTATAATATTTAACAAAATTATTGATGAATCTCCCAAGTTATTACTCTACTCATCAGTGCGGTATGTCTCACATGGTATTGTAAAAAAAAGTTTTGTACGTTTTGTGAATCTTCAAGAAGATATTTGAGATAAAAGGGAGCCTGGACAATTAGAAGTTCTGTTTATTGGAAAAATGTTCTTAAAATGATAAAAGAATTGGAACTAGATTTGAATTATTGCATTGCGACACGTTGTAATAAATGCACCGTAAATATTTCGAAACTGTGTAGGGTGTGACGGAAATTAAAAGGGAGGCTGTGAATAACTCTCTCTGTCTTTGCAAAAACCATCATCTCAATTTGGCAATTTCTAGTTACTGCAATTTGCCTTCTACCAGGAACGCACTAGAAACTGTAGTAGAAAAATTATCTCTTTCTCAACACCATGTAAAAGAGATGCAGTACTGAAAGATAGATCATTTGAGTATATTTCTTGGTCCGACACTATTGCACCCTTTGGGATTTGACTCAATTCTTCAGTTCAAAATTAATTTGTTGCTCGTTGCAGAACAGCTTTAGTGAAATTAACACAATGCCATTATATGGGAACAGCAACCAAAGCAAATCTTCTTTTCAAAGGTATATCGCATTGTGAATTCATAACGGCCATTCTTTCGTTGAGTGATTTAATGATTTTAATCAAACCATTGAACTATAGTTTATACAGAAGAAGAGTTTGGATGCACATGAAGCCACCTTAAAAATTCAGCAAATGGTCAAAGTGTTAAAGGAGAGGCTGAGAAGTTCTATGCGAAATTAGCGATTGAGGAGGAAAACTGGAGTTGGGAGTTGAACTAACCATTCCAAGACTAGCTGACGTACAGCACCACTAAGTTATTATTTTAGTTGAAAGAGACTCCTCATCAACAGCTTACTGGAAGTGGGCTATTTGCGTTCCTTGCTTATTTATATTCTCGGATTTTAAGAAAATTTTCTCTAAAGGCTTTATTAAATATCTTCTGCTCCAAATGGTTTCAAATAATTTAAAAAATTAGAATCTACGGATGTTAAATCATACTTCAGAAGGATCATCAAAGCATCATGGCACTGTACGATTCAGACCTGGACATCCTACAATAAGTTGCTGCAGAAGTAAAACTCCTTCGTCAGGGGCCAAACTTCAGTAAGATGAAATATTTTGTCACTCGACGTATTGGAGAAATTGAGGGAAGATGGCATTATTTACCCGTACCTTATTAAAGTGGACAAGATCAAGACCACACTGCGGGTGTCAATTGCACAACAGAACGAGGTTTATTTACTTTGCGAGGAATTAAAACTTGGTTGAGGTCTCGAATGGCCGAAGACCGGTTGACAGGACTCGCTCTGATGAATTGTCATCCTGTCAATTGGACAATTCATCCTCTGATGAATTGTCCATTGAGTTGATGTAGAGGCCGTAATAAATCAATTCGCCACAAAAGAAATGAAGTTTATTCTGTAAAACTCATGGCTGAGATATGAAAAATAAAGATATTTAAACATGTGTGAGATTGCGCACCACAAGGTAAGTGGCGTCCTCTCAGTGATTGAAGTGAGAAGAGCAGAAAAAGCGGCGTAAGTAGCAACGAGGCTGCTAGGGCGTATTGAGACGTCCCGTTGATGTTAAGTTTGCTTAATAATTTGCCATGTAAAAATGTAGATAAAAGCGCGTAGTTGTTTTTGTAGTAGATATGTTAAATGTCACCGAGGAATAAAATATATATAAAAAGGCAATAGTTGTAATTATACCTGAGTTGAGTGTGCCTTTTCCACGCAGTTACGACTACACCACACTGGCGCGTCTACCAGGATCGGAACTTTACATTTGAGGATTTGCTACATAAAAGGTAAATCGGGACTCCGGTGACAGTCAATGCATCGCATCTGAATCAAAGTTGGAAACTTGCTTTTTACTATGCATGATGTTTAAAAACGCAAAAAAGAGGATTTAAAATTAATCGCTACCGAGCTAGGTCAAACGGTACCTCTAGACGCGAAAATTACAGATTAAAAAGATTTAATTTTTCAGAGTAAAAATTATAAGGATGACCCAGATTATGTTAAAGAGTTAATTACTTCTATAATAGAAGACAGAAAACAAAAAGAAAAATTGGAAGCAGAGGAAAGGGACAGAACCTTTGAGTTAGAACAGTTACGTCTTCGGATAACAGATGTCTTACGGACGACAGCGTCAAACAGTAATCCCGCTCAGTAAGAGATGATAGTAGCAGGGAAAGCGAAAGTTCTCGGGAAAAACTACTGAAAAGTGTCGCGCACTAACAATTCCCGCTCCGACTAGGCAGGAGTCGTGGACTCCATTTTTCAGCACATTGGACCGCGCATTTACAATTTAAAAAGTGTCAGAAGGAAACAAAGCTGAAATTTTGATCAATATATTGGGGGAAAAGGCAGTAAACGTGTTAGTTTATATTACGGATAAAGATTTGAAAGATTATGAGAAAGTGAAACCGATAATTCTGAGAAAATTTGAACCAACGCCGCGAGTTTGTCTTGAAAACTTTAGAAAAGTGAGGAGGCAAGCAAATGAAACACATGTGCGATTTGCTTCTCGACTCATCACCAATTAGGAATTACTTCAGTTATCGTAAATTGCAACTAGAGCAAGAAAGCTCGTAAATTGCAACAAGAGCAAGAAAGCTCGTAAATTGCAACAAGAGCAAGAAACGTGCGAAACTCTAAAAAAGGTTAGGTAAGATTTAAAATTTAAAAAGGAAATTACATTAAGATCGATGATTTAATATACCATACAGATAAAGTATTGGGGGAAATTGTGGCACAGCATGTTCTACCCAAATGTAGACGCACTGAAGTATCGGAATTAGCACACAATTCTATGTTCGGAAGTCATATGGGAATAAAGAAGACAAAAGAAAGGATCTGACTAAATTTCCATTGGCCAAACATGGCCCAGGACAAGTTGTGAAAATTGTCAGTTAAGAAGCCCTGAAAAAGTAGTAACGGATCGGTTTCCAATTTCACCTATTGTTCGACCAGATTTACCTTTTGAGCACGTAAATTGTGATATTATAGGCCCCATTGATTCGCCATCCGCTCGTAAACATAAGTACGTTCTGTGCCTAGTAGATTATCATACAAGGTGGCCTGACCTTTACGCGCCGTCACAACCAAAGTTACGTGTGATGCACTTTTGGAAATATTCAGTAGAATAGGAATACCAAATATAATCTCAAGCAATCAAGGCACAAATTTTATTTTTAAACTAACCCAAGAATTTTAAAAACGGTTAGGCTCTCATCCAAGTTACGCCCAAGCAAATGGTTTAGTGGTAAGATTTAACAAATTTTTTAAAAATTTGCTACCCTATTTTTAATTACATCTTAATTTTTAATTACTGCTTATTTTTTAATTACTTATAATCACCTATTCATAATTATAAAAATCAAGAAGTAATTAAAAATAGGGAGTAATTAAAAAATAAGCAGTAATTAAAAATTACGAAGTAATTAAAAATAGGAAGTAATTAAAAAATAAGTAATTAGAAAGAAGATCTGCTTTGGACTATGACGCCATCTTGTGTACATTGGACCGATGACTTCATCTGATGTTAGATCTTAGATAAGAACTGATAAGCTCTCATTTTAGTTTTGCAATTAGCGTGTATATCGTTCATTTCTAGTTTGGATGTCAGCTGATGAAGATCCCATTCTGTAAGTTATTTTCAAGATTTTGCTAACTATTCTTGTACATTTCGCGCGAAGTGGTAAGCATATCCCCTAAAGTTATAAAAATATACGAATTTTTCCTATGTATTTAATGTTAGTGTGATTAAAAATTATGAACTTTAACTAAGTTTGATACATATTTTTACTTTATGATTTTGAAGATGAATAAAATAATGTAGAAATTCTCTCATGTAAATAAAAATTGCGTTTAGCACAATCCAATGTGGTATAATTCACTGAAAATTACAAGTTTTAACCGCTTCATATCTTATGTAATCTATTTGCACACGACACTCGATTTAGGTCACGTGATTAGACTTATGACGTGGCCCGATAAGACATTTCAACCTTTGATGTTGCGTGGGTAGTTTCGGTTCGTTCATAGCTGCGACAAATTTATAGTATTTTAAGATCTTAGTGCTTTAAAAATAAATCTTATACTGTGAATGTGGTACTTGGATGTTACTATCTGCAAATAATGTCTAAAATTCAAAGTATGCCATCGCTCGAATAGTTAATTTCTAGTGAAAATAGTGTGGAGTTGTCGGTTCCTGTCCTAGATGAAACAAAATTTGTGGATATTGTCTCCGATGTGATTAATTCATCCTCACAAAAGTTTGCGGTGGATTGGTTAGACACCTATCTTATATCTTCCATAGCCCCAGCAGAAACACCTACCACTGCCAATTCACAAGTCCTCACCGAGATCGGAAACTCATCTCAAGATCTGCCTTCTTGTGCTCTAACACACAGCAGAGTGTTATCCTCCACTGCAAAATCTGTTTCGACTGAATCTACTTCTTCAGATTCTATGCAAAATGCGCTCCGTCATTGACATTTAGGTTCTGGTGTCTATGCATATTTGAAACTTCGCCATGGGAAGTTAAAAGTGTATATATATGGAGATATATGTCTAACGAACGAAATAAACTACTGTTTACGCGTGAAGGGGTTACATTGTCACCTGCTGCTTGGAGTGAATTTTCATAACAATTGTGGTCGTGTGGTTATTCTATATGCTGATACCTCTTTCGTCAGTCGCAATGAGTTGTTCTGTTTCAATGACAATGGAAAACTGCATTGACAGAAGATAATTCAATTATATGATTCAAAATTTTGTTTAACGCAGTGCCATATTACCTTAGATAAAAATCAAATAACATGTTTAATGAATTGTGCTAACAACATTAGTATGAAACTTCGAGAAAGTATATTTATAGAGTGGCTTCCTACTCAAATATTAAAAAGGACACTATAATCTTTCTACCATCAGTTATTTGTGACAAAGAATTTGCATTCGAACAATTAATCTCTTGTATTCATGAGAGCATGATGTGTCATAAAAGAAAACTTTTCAAATGTGTTGGCTGTGTTGCTCAAATTGAAGATCAAAGTTACCACGAATGTCTTTACAGTACACCATGAGACATGTACGACAGAGTGGCTGAACAAGTACTTCTAAATCTTGACATTAATAACATAGCAAAGAAAGATTTGTTGCGTGGTGAAGAAGTCTTTTACTGGTATGATCGAAATTTATTCAAGTCATTCAAAGCAGAGCACTATGAATGCGCGATAAGGAAATTATTTTAACTTATTTGCTTAAATGTACAACAAATAATGGTTAATGTGTATTTTATAAAGAATAGATTCATTAAACGGATTTTTATATTTCAAACTGAACTCCTTATTTACGTTCATCAACTCATTTTTAACATGTTCTATTTATAAAATTCTATGTGCTCGTAGGTTATGTATTTATACATTCAAGTGTAACAGGTTTACTAATATCGCTTTTTAAAATAAAATGCAAAAAAAAATTAAAAATAGATTTATTCGAATCATATCAAATGTCTACAGTGTGAGTTTCGTAATGAACGATATTTACACTTTACAGAGTTTAAATCATAAAATTTATGTTCAATGTTAAAATTCTGAAATTATATACCCTTATTCATTAAAAATAAATACTAAGTTATGTTCCATTCTCTAAAAGTATGATGATTCATAAAGAATGTGGTGTTTCAATCTCTAAGAATAGATGAAAATTCGACTCTAGTTTCTTAAAAATCTACGAAGTTGGGATTTCTTCTGTAAGAAGTTTAAAATTTGTCGTAGATCTCAGTTTAGTCATGTCATTTTTCCCGTGTTGTTAAATATGTACATTCAAATGTGGCCATTCATTAAGAACAGAATGGTTTTATGGTGCATCTACAGCCGCGAAATCATGACATTTCTAGGTGTATGTCAATAATGTCTCGTATTAAGATATTAAAACTCATTACATGTTTCTTTTAAAGTGTTAATTGCATATCTTTCTTATTTCAATGTTATTACAATGTACTGCACTTACCCTAGAGGGTCACTCTTTCATTTAAATTCAATGTTGACAATCACATATCCTTAAAAAATCGTTAAGTGTTATCCTATTCCTCTAAAATTCGTGACAGTTTTAAAAATATACCGATTTACGGGCTTTAAATGTTGCTGTAACATTAAAAACATATCTCTTATTCGGTAATTATCCACTAAGTATTGTTGAAGACCCAGACCGTCCGACTCGTCCAGAGGACTTAGAGCAACTATTTGGATGGCCGGCCACTAAGTATTGTGCAATTTTTGAAAATTTCATTAAAATATCATAATTTTAAGCGATAAAGAAGTCTTAGGGCTTATGTAACATTAAAATATTCACTCTTAGTTCCCCAAACATATGCTAAGAACCAAAAAATTCACTAAAATAGTGAAATTTTAGGGTCTTAGACCTCTTGGAATATCGAAAACACATACGTCTAATTCCTCGAACGTGCACTATGTGTCGAGTAATTTTTACTAAATTTCATTTAAATGTCATAATTTTAAGCGATAAAGGAGTCTTAGGCCTTGTGTAAGATTAAAAAAAAAAAAAACTCCTAGTTCACCAAACATTCGCTAAGAACCAAACAATTCGGTAAAATAGTAAAATTTTGGGGTACACCCATGTCTGTGGAAATGCTCGATTCGTGTTTCTTAGCTTGTTAAATTCTAAACCTCGGTGTTAAAGTTACATCCATCACTTTAAAAATGGTTAAATCGTATACAATGCACTATATCGTTAAAATCATGGATGAGATACACTATTTCACTCTTTACCGTTAAATTTACCTCATTTTCATAACTCAATTAAAATTCATTAATATCCCAGCTTCAAAAAATAATGATCACACTGTGTATTCCGTAAACATTCGATTTTTCATATTGAAACCTATTATTTAATTTTAAAAAAATAATCACTATTTTAACGCAGATCCTAATTCATGATCATCGTCCTTAAAAGTCAACTCATTTTTATAACTTAATTAAAATTCATTCAATCATTAGTAACTTAGCGGCAAAAATTAATGATCGTCGCTAACATCATTAAAACCCTAACACTGAAAATTTGTCACAAAATTCACTCATTAGTGTCTTAGCGTTAAAAAATTAATTAACAACGCACTTAACATAATTAAACAGATCCATTCATACCGAAATTATCCAAGTGCGCTAAAATTCATTAGTCCTTTATTCAATTCACTCACTCATTTATTTATTATAAAATTCACTCACTCATTGGTATCTTAGCGCTAAAAATTAATGATCACACTGTGCTTTCCATAAACGTACGATTTTTCACAATGAGTTCTATTATTTAATTAAAAAAATAATGACTATTTTCACACAGAACCTAATTCATGATCATCGTTATTCAAAATTCAATAACACACATCTATTTCATTAACGCATTCGAGTGCAATAGAGGGAGCCACTGAAATTTTCTAACTTCAAATACTTTTCCAAAAATAATTTATTCCATAAAAAATAATTACTCGCGAACCTAACTCATTTCATTAAAAAATTAATCCTCATCGTTATTAAAATTCAATCATGACTACATTCAATTTTTTCATAATGAACTCTATTATTTAATTAACAAATAAATAATATCTTAACTTAACGCAAGATAATTAAACCACTTCACCAGAAAATTTATGGAGCGTCGTAGAAAAATAGTCAATTCCTGTTTAGTAGCATGTAAAATTTTAAAAGGATGTATTAAAATCTCACATAGTACTTTTACTATATTGCCAGGAAATTCATCGCAGAATTCGGTGAATGCATTCCTGTTAGCTAAAAAAAATAGACTCGAGTCGTGTTCAGTGAGTATTATAATCTGCCATTAAAATCTCACATGGTATGTAGGTTCACATTTCTGTGAAAATAGACATTCAGTGTGATTTAAAACAGTTAAAGTTTCGCGTTAAGTATAGGCGTTTCATAACATTTTTACGAATATCATTAAAAAAATCTGACAACATTCCCAGTAAAATTAAAAAAAAAATAAAAAATTGTCGAAACGTGTTCAGCGAGTATTATAGCCTATCCCAAAAATCTGAGATGCTTTTAAACATGTCAGTAAAGTCTTGGCTGGTATACACACACGACAAACATCTCTTCTCAAAGGGTCAAATCCTATTCCCAAGTATTGAAATGTAGTGGCAAAATTTATAACATCTCTTGTTAAAAATGCGATATGCTATTTCACTATGCAGTGCTAGAAATCACCCGTTACTTTAAAAGTCATCCAATGAGCACTGGCTTACTACAAAAATTAATGATTTCATTAAAAAGTTATTAAAATTCAATGACACACTCATTCCCTAACATACATCCTGCCATTAAAATTCAATGACACACTCATTCCCTAACATACACCCCCCATTAAAATTCATTGATGAACGGCCGCTTTAACGAAAAAAAAATAATCATCTTCGTTCAAATAATTTAAACATTTATTAGCGTGAAATAATTCTTTACTAAAAAAAAATTATGAAACTCATCCGCGAATATTAAGTCCTCATTCGACTACCCCCCTTCATAATGGCACTTAAAATATTAATTAACACAGAACCTAATTTCTGGCCATCATTATTAAAAATTCAATAGCACACATCTATTTCATTAACGCATTCGAGTGCCAATAGAGGGAGCCACCACCGCCCAAAACTTCGTAGATGTCTTCAAATACTTTCCAAAAATAATTCATTCCATAAAAAAAATAATTACTCCCGAACCTAACACATTTCATTAAAAAATTAATCCTCTTCCTTATTAAAATTCAATCATGAGTATAATCCATTTTTTCATAATGAATTTTATTAATTTATTAAAAAATATGAGTATCTTAACCTAATTTATTCGCGCTTATTAAATCCATTCATCGAAGATCGTAAAATTCTACAAGTACCCAACTCTTCAGAAAAGAATAAACAGGCAACACATTCCCTATTCACCTACTACCTTCAACTTTCAGTTTGTATACTGGTTAGAGCGCTCTCCTACGGAGAAAGTGGCCCTCAGTTCGATTCCAGGTCGGTCTCAAAGAATTCTTCCATTTTATCTTCCACAGTTATCCAACCTGCCAATAGAGGGAGCCACCACCGACGCCAAAAACTTCGTAGATGGCTTCAAGGTCAAGTTACATTATCTGTGTCAACACACGACGTCACCTGATAAGATATCGGATGACGTCACCCGAGAAGATAAGACGATAGCGGATGACCTCACATGACGTCATCGGCCGATGACGTCTATAATGTTCCTGCGGCCCTTGAACACCTCTTCCTATACTACTCATAAATCTGAAGAGTATCGGCTTTTGCGCTAATTTGAATATGCTATTAGAATCTTATTTAGCTTCTAGGTTTTCATATGTTAATTGTGATTCTTGCTTGAGTAAGGGTTTTTCGGTTACTTCTGGAATGCTCCAAGGCTCTGTTCTTAGTCCCTTGTTATTTATTATTTTTATTAATGCTCTTGCTGATTGTTTTAAAAATTGTCTATTTTATGCCGATGATTTGAAAATTTTCTATCCGATGCTAGTTCTTGTATTGATGTTTAGTTTGAGTTGAATGTCCTCTTTAAATGGTAGAGCAATAACCGCCTTCATCTCAATATTGGTAATTGTAGTGTTGCGTCTTTTACTCGTAGAAAAGTGCCTAGTTCATTTTCTTATGGTACTGGCAACTCTGTTTTGGCTAGGAAAATCTCTGAACTGATCTTGGCGTTATTTATACGTCTGTTTCCTCCTTTACTTATCATATTTGTGATATCTATGCTAAATCCTATAGGAAACTTTTTTTTTCAATGGCCAGACACACTAGACTTACGTCTTTTTGCTCTATGTACGGCCGAAATCGTGAACCATTTAGCCGTCTAGGGACGTTGCCCCAGGCGTACCAGAGGGGGGCGGAACACACTGTACCCACAACACACAACATCCATCTCTTACGTGGGACTCGAACCCACAACGTGGCGGCCCATAAATCGCTGGAAACACTCGCCTTGACCATTCGGCCACCACGTCGACTGAAATGAGCCAACAGTACGCGGTGTTTCCAGGTGGTCACCCACTCAAATACTAACCGCGCCCGATGCTGCTTAACTTCGGTGATCTAACGAGAACCGGTGTTTTCAGCACGGTAGAGCCGTTGGCTCATAGGAAACTTTGTTGCATTAGGAGGATTAAGCAGGATATTACAAATGAGGATATCATTATTGTTCTCTTTAATGCCTTGGTTAGATCTGGGCTTGAATATGCTTCTGCATCGAAGTTATTCAAAATAAATTGAGAAATTTATATTATAAAAAAACTGGTACTTACTGTTATACCTTATCTGTTACCTTTCTTCGAGATATGTTTAATGTTAAAAGTTTACAGAACAGAAGGGGTTTCATTTCATATTCTTTCTTCAGGAATCTAGTCAATAACAGAATTGATTGTGTCCCTGTCTTGGGTGAGATCGGGTTTCATGTTCCCCAGTATTCTACCAGGAGTATGAGTTTATTTGCTGAAAGGAAATTTTGTAATAATATTGATTGTAATTGTGCCATTAATAATTTCTGTAAACTATTCAACAGCTTCTCCGATAATCTTGTTTTTAATTCATCTGAAATTGCTTTTAAAGAACATTTGTAGATATTTTATATTTTAATGCATTTCATATTTTTTCGCAAGTGCTTTTAAAGAAAAACTGTTGTTCATAGTTTGCATTTTAGTGTATTTTATAATATTTTAATCTGCATATTTTTATATTGAATTTCAACTTGCACACTGTTACTGGGACTTTAATCTGAAAAATCATTCGTTTAAATTAAAAAAAAAAAAAAAAAGAATTAAATGATTGTTTATTTAACATGACTGACAACTCTGATTGTTTTACATTTTTTAAAAAAAAATTAGGGGGCTTATGCATTTTTTTTTCTATAATGCATTAATTTCCGGTATGCTGCAAAGTATAATACACCAAATGGACAGTTTACTTACTTTTTGAAATTACACCGAATTAGTTGTTTTAAAATATTTTATTATATCTGGCGAATTAGCGCATTTTTAAATAGAACAAAAAAATTAATACTTTTTCACATTTTGCCATAAAACATTACATATAAAGCAAGCCACAAATTAATGTTTACCCACTACACACATACATCCCCACAGGTCAAAGTGCCTAGCCATTTGAAAAAAAAAAAAAAAAAACATACATCCCCACAAAAAAAGTTTGATTCATGTTCAGGGATGGTCGAAACATACAGATCTTTCGAAAACTTGAATGAGAATTTTCTCCCCATCTTTAATGAATTTTCTCCTCCTCCCTCCCTTTTATTTTCTCCCCATTTTGAATGAGAATTTTCTCCCCATTTTTTCCCCACTTTATTTCATACTATGTATTTAGGCAAAAGTTCCGCAAAATACATATGTTATATGAATTATGTATACTGTTAACGTTAAGCAGTATACTTCATTATATTAAAATATGTTAATTATTAATTCATCAATTTGGCATCATTTTTGTAACTTTGGCTTCATTTTTGCCAATTTGTAATATTTCGCAAAATTAGTCGCCAAGGTCGCAAAATTTACCGTCGAGTGTTACGTATTTTATGATACTTACTATTTTTTATTTTTATGTAAATTTTAGATACATTTATTTGTAAAACGCACAACATTTCAAGAACAGTTCAAACTTAACAAGAACAGTTCAAGAACAGTTAGCTTTTGTTATAAAGTTTGTGTCATTTGATTTAGAATAAAAAATACGTATAAAATGATTATTTATGCAACATCATTGAATATCCTGAATTTTTTTTATAATATTTTTAAAAATTCATTCGAAAAATTTTCAAACATTCTACCATGTTTATAATCAATGAGGTTCCAGTGTACACGGCTCGTAATAATCTCACTAAATTTCGTTCTAAATACCTCATTTGTTCGTGAGATATCGCCTCCACAGACCCACACACAGGCATCAGTTCATAAACGTTCGATTCGAGGTCAGAGATGCTTGAAACGTACTCTTCCATCGAAAACTCGAATTCGAAATTTTGACACCGTCACAATACTTTTTCTATCGTTGTACTATGTATGCAAAGAAATTAAAAATACTTTTCATAAGAGTGTGGAACAGAAAATTGTTAACAATGAGATAACCAATTTTTTAATGGAAATGAAGGCATATTGCATGTTATTCCACATTTTTAATATTGAGTCTTCAATACGGGATTCAGATTCACCATCTTCTGACAATCGATGGCATTCCAATTCTTCAATGTGTTTATGCATGTTCTTGCGCATTGCGCCTTCGTACACATTCTTATCGCATTCTTACGTATTCTTACGTACAATATGTTTGTGCATTCTTACGTTCAATATGTTTATACATATTTACACAATATGTTTGTGCATTCTTACACATTTTTCTATCCAAGTAGGATTATATTGAAGATTGATAATTTGCATTTCTATTTTTACTTTCCTTATATACAATAATGTATAAGGAAAGTATTGTGGAAAACCCGGCCGTCCGACTCATCCAGAGGACTTGAGCAACTAAGGAAAGTATTGTGACGGAGTCGAAAATTCGAATTCGAATTTTTCGACGGGAGAGCACGTTTCAAGCATTCCTGATTACGAATCGAACATTTTTGAGATGATGTCTGTGTGTGTGTGTGTGAAAGTATGTGTGATAACTGACGAATGAATGGGCCGATTTGAACGAAATTTGGTACAAAAATCACAATCCATTGATACTGGAAGCCTATATTTTTATACGCAATCGAATGTTCAGAACCCCCCTAAATTTTCGAGTGAAATTTTGAAAAAATCATTAAAAAATCAAAACCTTTAATAAAGTTACGCAAATAGACATTTCTAATGTAATTTTTCATTAGAAAACGATTGACACAAATTTTAGAACGCTAGCATGAACCGTTCTCGAGATATTGCACATTTTTCAAAAAAATTATCAAAAAATCATGTAAAATAAAAAAATAAGTATTACCTATTGAGAAACATGTTCACTTTTCATATGTAATATCATGCGATAAATTGGATGGCATCATTCTCATGGATCTAGCTCGTTCCATTCATGAGAAAAGATACTTTGAGTAACACTTTTGTATTTGAACGCCAATAGTCATTTATCTGCTGTAAGAATCAGGCCCGGCTCTAGGTTTTTTGCCGCCCCAAGCAGAAAGCAATTTGGCCGCCCCCTCCAATATTAATAAATTTTGTTATTAAAAACTTTTATTTAACTCGTCATGAATAATGCGCGTGTGTGTGTCTGTCTGTTCCAACTTCTTTGATGGCATTTTAACATACTTTCCTACGTCCTAAAGAGCTGAAATTTGGTACACAGTGCTGTCTAGTAGAACATTTTAATTTATTAACGTTTATTACATCATCAAAAATCGAAATAAGAAAATTGAAGATCTTGGCCTTCGAGGAAATTAAGAGGCCTTCTGACAGTTATTGGTTTGTACACCAAATATATTTTGATTTGACTAATTTTTTTTATACATATAATTATCAAAAAATCATGTAAAATAAAAAAATAAGTATTACCTATTGAGAAACATGTTCACTTTTCATATGTAATATCATACGATAAATTGAATGACATCATTCTCATGGATCTAGCTCGTTCCATTCACGAGAAAAGATATTTTGAGTAACACTTTTGTATTTGAACGCCAATAGTCATTTATCTGCTGTAAGAAAAGAATAACTTATTTCTCCATTCATAACGCTTAGCGAGATTTGGCGATGAATTTGGTGGAATGTCGCCAACTTGGCGACTTGTTTAAATGTTGCTACATTAACGAAAAACTCGCCAAATGGATAAAAATGAGGCTAAATCAATGAAAATGACGACTAATTGACGAAAATTCAATATCTTGGAAAGAATATATCTACTATAAGAATAACCTATTGTTTTTATTGTTAAAGTAGTAAATTCATTGCATTATATAGGAAAGTCATGTGTTGCCCACATCAATTTTTTTTTAAATGCAACCAATTAAAGAAACCATTATCATAATGCTTTATCAAATAAGACTGGGTAATTGACAGTTCTTACCAATTTTTCAATTCATTAAAAATCTTTGAACCTTTGGGAAAATTGTTGTTTTATAAAATCAAGAATTTTTGAAAATTCATGGGCAAAATTCACATTGGGTTTTTTTAATTTTTTGGATTTTTTTGCATTTGATTCTTCGGCGTGTCGCCGAACATCTCTCGCATGCCAGGTCTGGCACGCGTGTCACGTATTTTCCATTGCTAATATAGATGATCAATATGACCAAGTGAAATGTGTAAATAGAAAAATTAGAACGCAAATATCGTTGATTTCCATGGAAACATCGTCACTGTTACAAACTGGGGTTTTCTATTGATCGACTTTTTTCGTCTTTATATGTGTGTGAGTGAAAAGTTCTTTGATACACAAAGAGTATGCGGAAGTACGTGATTATCCACTCTTGGTTATCGGTTCTATATTTGTGCTCCAATGCTTTATATTTCTATCTGGACGAAGGGGAAGAAAAATGCTTTATACAAGAGTTGACCGATCAGACGCTTCTTTTGGGTATGTCAAATGATATTGTAAATTTTAATATTCATGCTTACATGGTGTCAAGTAAAATCGTGGACCAGGTTAATAACTCGAGAAGTAGCAGAATTATCGTATACATTAGTGCCCCCACCCCCTCCCGTATCGGAGAGGAGGCCCACTGCGGTTATGTGAAACAGCGGATAATACCGAACGCTATGTGACATTCGTGTGAACTAAAGTCATATTCGTGCAACGTAAATAAATACGGTGAAGTTTAATAGATAGATTATTCACAAGACATTACCAACATTCAATAAAATAAGTGTTAAGTGTAAATTATGTACACTACATTGCACACGTACATTGTCCTTACTTCCTCGTAAGAATATATGAAAGTAAGAGATTCTAACGTTTTAGCCTAATCCCCAAAGGTGATAGAGCAATGAAAAATACCGTACATTTGTACGGTACACTTGTGTACACTTGTGTTTACTGCTTTGCACAGTATCGTATGCAGTTTCAAGGGATGATAATAAAAATCATTAATTTCCCTCAAATTGCTGCATGAGCAATAAAAAAAAACACGTTATTGTTACGCATTTTATATTAACCTAGCAGTACACTCGTTCTTTGTACGGAGTATATAATATAAAAAAACTTAAAATACACAAATATGTGCAAATTACTATAGTATTCTAAATGACGTCGTTTTTCAAAACATTCTATTAAAATTTTTAATTTAATTCTCATAAAAGTAAGTATAAAAATCTTTGTTCTTGCTATGCAAAATTATCTTCACAGGCACATCTGAAGAACAAAACATCCTGGTCCCGTTTGAAAACAATTTTACAAAAAATATGAAAAGTTTTCTCTTAAAACATTTAATTTAATTCTGTTGTTGTTGCTAATCAGTAAAACCCTTGACTTTAATAAAATCCGATCCCAAAAGGGGAGAATCATAAATGTCCTCCCTGTCCAGCCCGAGACAGTCCAAAATATGTTCTGGCGAAGCCTGGACTTGCCGGCACTTTGTGCAAATGGGAAAAGTTTTTTGGCCTCCAGAATACAACAGGCCTTTCACGTGTCCACTGGCTAGCCGGCTTAGACAAGTGTTGAGTTGCCTGTCACAAGGAAGAGACAGAAAGTCCTGGTCTATTTCCCCTATACCAGCAGTGAGAGGGAGGCAGAAGCCATTTTTCCTTGTTTTGGGCCTTTTGCCTCGAGAATAGTTCCAGGTAAGTAAGCTCCTCGGCAACAGGAACAGGAAGATCCAGTCCCTCCCTAGCAAGGCAATCCGCCAGTTCTCATTTTAATTCTCCAGTAATTTAATTCTCCTATAAAGAAGTATAAGAATCTCTGTTCTTAAATCTTGTTCAAAATTATCCTCATGTATAAATTTGAAGAATGAAACATTTTGATCCCGTTTGTAAACAAGTTCATAAGAGATATGAAACTGGATCAATATATGCCCAACTGAAAGCACTAAAATGGTATTAGAAGATATATACGTACTACTTTTATTCTGGTTAAACAATTGGCTAAACACAATATATGAATTTGAAAAATATTTGACAAAATGAAAACAGATAACGTGAAAAATTGAAAATACTAATAATTTTCCCGTAATCTAAATCAGCGAAGACCTTATTTAATATAATCCAGTCAAAATGTAATCCTGATAAAATTGTTTTTACATACGTTTTTTGTATTATTTAAATCGGAAAAGATTTAATAAAATCGTCTGCTGCATAAACACATTGGATTTAATTCCGTTGCTAAGCAACATCATATATTTTTCTTTAAAATAAAAATAGCATTATGCAGCAATAAAAATATCGCCTGCATAATGTTATCTCTGTGGGAGGTTCGTTTTTAACACTTTACAACAAAGTTGAAAAGTGTTTATGACTTTGTTCATTCTGTCTGTCTGTCTGTCTGTCCGTTAGCACGATTCATTCTGTCTGTCTGTCTGTCTGTCCGTTAGCACGATAACTGCTGCAAAAATGACTTAATCAAAATGAAATTTTAGTATGTTGTTCAGACGGTCTGTAGGACCTATAGGAATATAAATTAATAATATGACCCAATTAGTTTTAGATTGAAACCGGGTTGAAAAAATGAAATACATTGAGCCCTATGGGACCTAATTTTTCAAACATTTTTAAGCGGATTTAAAATTCACAAATTGCTTCGAAAATTTTAGGTAATATTCAAATTGTTCCACAAAATATATAAAAAAAAATTCAGCGAAATATATTCAGTAGTTTTTTAAATAAAAATTAAAATAATAATAACACCTCTTATATGAAGCGATCACGTGACCCACTTCAAAATGATATATGGCATCCATCTTGTCTCAAAATCGTGAGTTTTAAAGTTCTTTTTAATTCATATTGAGTGTTGTATCCGTCCTAAAACCACTTTATTTTTGTTTAAATTCTGTGCATCTACATACTGAAACAACGCAATTACAATATATTTGAGTTTAAATGCTCATCCAAATTTGATCATTTCTACAACGAAGTCTATTTTTCACCTATGTAAAATGTAAACAGCAAAATATGTAGAATTAGTTGTATTAGAATTGCTGTATTTCTTTAACACAAAATCATTTAGTTCATGGAGTCTCCGTAGCTGATATGAATGAAATATTCATTGATTTTATAAAGAGAAGGACGATTTTTTACGATGAAGTTTTACGCATAGAATTTAATTACTTGTAGCTCCATGGTCTTAATTTTTAAATAAAATAAATTATTATAGTATTTTGATGAATGACATGAATGGGAAATTATTTATGAATGAAATGCTGCTTTTATAGAGAGAGCCAGGCGTGTTATTTTTTCTATGACGTCATTTGAATGAATTTCAGTTATTTTCGATGAAGTTTTCAAATATAATAAATTATCGTAGTATTATGATAATTCTAAAATTATTACCGAGGAATGTATCACATTTTAGAGATGTTTAAACCAGGCAATTTATATTTCAATGCCGTCATTTGAATGAAGTTCATTTTTTTCGATGAAGGTTTAAGTTTTCAAATATAATAAATTAATGTAGTATTGTGATAAGTTTTAAAATATTACCGAAGAATGTATTGCATTTTAGACATGTTTAAATAAAATTGCATTGAAGTTGGAAAGTGTTTCATAATCAATGCTTTAAGCATGATTGATCTTTCTTGTTTATTGATATCTCGATAAACCCCTGGTCCTAGAAACTCGAAACGTGGACTAATTTTAAGTGGGACTCTTTCACGGCTACTCATAAAATTTCATCCAATTCGGTGCAGTCGTTCTCCCGTGATGATGAGATAAATATACAGACAGACAGATTTTCAATTTTCATTTATACAAATATCCTAAGCACGTACAGCAGTAAAAAAACATAAATAAATGAATACCTGCAATTGCACAATTAACATCGCAGAGTAAAGCGGAAGATATCATTCGATAGGGATTAACGTCTTCTACAAATATCAATATTTAAAATTTGCTCAAGGGACCGTCGACTTTTCATCTACTTGTAAATGTTTGAATTTTTAGTTCAATTTTCAGACGCACCCTTAATGCTTATTAAGAATTTTCTCTGTTAATTTTGGGCCTTTATTCATCCTTTTTTTAAATTTTTTAATCTCCATGAAAGTTTTCGAAGTATTTGAATATGTAAAGATCAATGAGGATTGTCATTGACGATTTAAGAGTTAGTGTCAAAATAACTATGAAAATGGCCCCTATGCAAATTTTAAATATTGAAAACCTGCAGTAAAAAATCATTCGCAAAAAATATGTCCGACATTCAACTCAAAAAATACAGACCCGGTTTTGATTTCAAACAAATGAACTGTTTATTTAATTTTCTTCAATTTTCTGTATTATTTTCCCTACATATAATGTGTAGAGAAAGTATTGTGACGTAGCCGAAAATTCAAAATTCGAGTTTTCGACGAAAGAGCACGTTTCAAGTATTTCTGAACTCAAATCGACCATTTTAAAGATGATTTAAGATGATTTGTGCATGCATGCTAGTGTGTGCGTGTGTGTCCGTCAGCCTGTGGGCACGATATTTCACAAACAAATGAATAATTATTTCAATCAGTGAATACTGGAATTTTTCTGATTTTAAACGCGACAGATTGTCCAAAAGACCCCTCCCCCTAGTTTTCGAAAGAATGTTTGAAAAGCAAAAGATCATTAAAAAATCAGAACTTTCATTAATGATAAATAAAATAATAATTTGATATGCACCTTTCTATTAGAGAACGAATGATACAAACTTCAGAACGCTAGAATGAACCGTTCTCGAGATATTGCACTTTTCCCCAATAAAGTTAGCAAAAAAAGTAACATGAAATTAAAATACGTAGTAGTTAATATCATCCAAAAAGTTCATTTTCCATATGCGATATTATACAACGAATTTTTTAACACCACTCTCGTGGATCAAGTTCATTCCATTCACGAGATAAAATGCATTTTGTAATAGTTTTGCATTTTGAAGCCATTTATTTCCGCGATATTAGTTAAATGTAAATTGCATTTTGGTAAGAAATTTCCACGTGAGCATGAATAAATCATTCTGCTTGAATTCATGTTACCAGAAACGTCCAACTTCAATTTACGTGATTCTTATGCGAATCAGTTTACTGACGCTCAAACAGTTGCGAAATATTTTCTGAAAGATAAAATGCAATGCTTAAATTATATTAAAACTGAATTTAATACTCAATAATTTTTTTATTTTAATCCAAAATATTTTTGGTACTGCCATCTGTTGTCGCAATTTAATTCATACCGACTATTTTATTTTTTAATGAGCATTTTTAAATATCTATTCCTTCTAATACAGTAATAAATACAACAACAGATCATATATAATAATGCCATAATCACAAAACGATAATTTCTCATTTTATAAATTTGATAAGGGGATCTAAATGTACATGGCTGAGGACTGCAGCGTTGTCTTCAAGTCCAAGTTCAATTATCGTTTCGTGATTGTGGCATTATTATGTATGATCTGTTCTTGTATTTAATAGCGTATTAGAAGGAATAGACATTAAAAATGCTCATTAAAAAATAAAAATAGTCGGTATGAATTAAATTACGACAACAGATGGCAGCACCAAAAATATTTTGGATTAAAATAAAAAATATATTCCATATTTTATTGAGTGTTAAATTTAGTTTTAATATCATCTAAGCATTGCATTTTATCTTTCAGAAAATATTTCGCAACTGTTTGAGCAGAATTTCGGCGAAAAACGTGTTTTGCGAAAGTTAACAAAGCTCGGATAGGGCAGAAGATTTACTGGCGCTCACCCTTAATACCAAAAAACATTGTACTGTGGATCTTGCGTATAATAATTTCACTGAGTAGTAAAGTCATCTCAGAAAAAAAAGTAAGCGCATAAGTAAAAAAAAGTCATGTGTTGACCACCACATCAGATTTTTGATGTGAATAACATCTATGGTTGTGGTATTCTCTGTCTGAAATCGAAGAGTTACGAAAAATATAAACACTTTGGACGCTTATATCTCCTAGCCTAATAGATAAAAATGTAAACAATTTTTACTTGTTTTGTCGGAAATATGAATATGTAAAAGTAATTTCGATGTTTTGCTATTTTAAACATTTTTTTTCTCGAATAAACTACAAGTTTTTGTCCGAGCGAGTTTTTGCATCACTTTGTTTAATTTCACTCGAAATATCCTCTAAACTATAAAAGATAGATATAACTAGTAAGCGGCAAAAATGTTCAATTGGAAATGCAGTTTTTGGAATAATCATTTGATTTTGCAAAGTTGTTACTGTTTTAGAGCAATCGCCTTGTCAAGTTGAAGAACACTGAAATTTTTCCGTTTCTCAAGTTTGTAATGCTTATACACAGTTGAGTCATATTATTGTGACCACCAAATATCCGGAGTTACCCCCGTGTGCAACACGGACAGAAACTAGATGGGTTGGGAGTGGCGGACAAAATGCGGCCATAACACCGGCTTTAAAATGTGCATGTGAACGGGGTTAATAAGGAGCTGAAAGGTGGTCATCGGTACGTGGAGCCATGCAGACTGCATGCAGTGCATCTGCCAACTGCTGGAAAGTGCGTGGTAGAGAATCCAAAGAGTAACAACCCGATCCAGGTGGTCCCACAGATACTCAATGGGTTTAAGAACGGGTCTGGGGAATTCTGAGGCCAGAGAAGTACGTTGAAGTTTTCATCGTGCTCCTCCAACCATTCTCGAACAGTTCTCGCTGTGTGCACATCGCATTGTTCGCACACCCTTATTACAAATTGTGCAAACATTCCTTTTTACATAACAACTTCCCCTTATTCCAACAATTTTTAATCTCTTTTTTAAGTCGTTATTTTATTTATTTTTTTTTTCACTGATTTAAAAATCTGAGATCAGATATTTTTAGGATTTATTTGGAATGTTAATATTTTTTTATTAATTTATTACTTATGAATTGACTGAGCGTTATTAATTTAATCAGTTTGCACTCTAGGTAAGAAATTTTAAAGACCCAGAATATTTCTGCACATTTAATTTTTACGCACACAAAATTATTTTTAAAATGTGAAAACTATTTTTTTTTTGTTTGTCCAAGCATTCTATCATCTCTTTTTCTTTCTGGTATATCTCAGGTATATAACACTTCACTCAATAAGTCTCCAGTCTGACACATATATGGCAACACTGTTGACAGACCCATATGATTTCTGGGTAGTACCAACCTTCAAATGACATGTGTCAAAATTTCATGCCATGCTGACAATTAGTTTACAGGTTACAGTGGTATTAGTGACCCCAGTTTTGTAATTTTCAAAACAATGGATAAAAAAGAATTTCGTGTGTTGATTAAACATTGTTTTTTGATGGGGAAAAATACTGTTGAAGCCAAATAGTGGCTTGATAAGCATTATGGAGACTCTGCACCAGGGAAATCAACTATTATTGACTGGTATGCTGAATTTAAACGCGGTCGTACAAACACCGATGATGCTGAACGCTTTACATCACTTCACAACCAAAAGTCACAAGGGGTCAGATCAGGCGAACGAGCTGGCCGCTTCATAGGAAACGCTCGACTAATCATTCGGTGTTGGTAAAATTCTGTCATAAGACTTCCTGTACGCGCAATCGAATATGAGGGCGTGCTCCATCCTGCATAAATATCGTAGATTCAAGACATCCACGATGTTGAAGTTGCGGAATAACAAAGTTCAACAGCATTGTTCGATGCCTCTCAGCATTGACGGAACAAGTCTTTGGAGCAATTGATGTGTTTTATTTTTCGAGAAAATACTGACCTATGATGAATGAGACAGTAAATCCACACCAAACTTTTCACTCTCCGAACACCAACACCAAACACCACTCCAAACACCAACACCAACTCTCCGAGAGTAATTTCGGAGAGTGCAAAGAAATTTCCTGAAACGCAGGAGGGTTCTCAGAAGCCTAAATGCGGCAATTCTGCGTGTTTACTGTTCCATTCAGATAAATACGCCTCATCATTCCACAAGATTTTCCAAGGCCATGATTCGTCGACTTCCATGCGAATCCCAGGAACGTCAGAGAAAAGTCCAAGGAAACTCCTGCTTCTCTTTAAAGCACCTATTGAGTGTGGCTGATTTTGTATGGGTAAAATTTTAGCAATTGCGCAAGGTTTTTCCATAGCGTAGAATACGGCAAATCCAGTTGCCTGGATATTGCCAGAGCACTGCTAGATCCGGCTTTTGGATCCTCTATGGCAGTTACAACTGTATGAAGTTCTTTATTCCTTATAGGTTTACATCCCCGTCCTGGTAACACTTGTAACGTTCCAGAATTTTCAAAACGCAAAACCATTTCTCGCAAACCTGTAATAGTCATTGGTCCTTTCAATCAATTGGTCATTCAACCTCCAATGTTCTCTAAGGACAGCAGAAGCATTTTCACTTGTTTAGTAGTAAAGTTTTACTAGCAAAGCCCGATCACGTAATGTTAGCATAGCGAACTTTTAACAGCAAAGCGCGATCGTAAAAATGTATCGCATCATTGATTCCGACACGTTCTTTCTGTTTTTCTTATATCCTCAAAACTAGTAGTTCGTACTAATGCCGTCAGCATCAGTTGATTAAAATTCGCATAACGTTTTGCATTACCACCTCTTTTCTCCGTGAAATCTGCATATTCACTACAATGCACTACTGCGTATGGGAGGCATGATTGCCCAAGGAAGGATCCAGCGAGGGGCGGAGGGGGCGATCCCCCCCCCTTCGGGGTTATAAATAGGAAAAAAATAAAGACGATGAAGAATAAATTTTGTGTTGTTTGTTATATATGACTGCCTGTAATAAACAAAAGTCTAATGTGAAAAATGTTTTGACATTTCTCTTTAAGAATTGCTTTTCAAATTGGCCACTAGATGACAACAGGTCATTGGCAAATCAAGCAAAATAATATTTATTTTTCTGTATGCAATGACAACACTGTAAGAGTTACAAAGTAACATTTTCGCTTCCTCGTAAGTTGTTGTTGTTGAGACCCAGACCGTCCGACCTACCAGAAAGGTGTAAGGGCTTCCTCGTAAGTGTACTACCCCGTTCAAGCGTCCTCGTAGTGAAAGAGCGCTGTAGGAGTTTCGTTTTAAAAGCACTGTAGGAGTTTTGTTTTAAAAGCACTGAAGGAGTTTTGTTTTAAAAGCACTGTAGGAGTTTTGCAAAAGAAGCGCGTGTGGAGAGTCTTTCATCTTCTTTTCAATAGAGCAACTGAAATGATGAGTGACTTGGACATCGTCCCCCAAAAGCCTAGAATTATCCGAAGAATAACACATCGAGACAACCCTACCGTAGAAAGTGTCGAAGACTATTATCGAGTAGTCATCTACAACAAGGCTTTGGATGAAGTTAATCAAGATTTGAACTCAAGGTTTGACGAATCTGTACTGAACATCTTTGATATTAATGTTCTCATCCCAAAAAATGCAGATGAAAAAGCCGAGGACAAAGCAAGAAAGCAAAGTGCTCTGCAAAATATATCACACAAATTTGGTTTAATTCTGGATGATCATGGAAGTAAAAGTCTGTTCGAAAGTGCACTTCAAGGTGAATATGAAGTTTGGTATGAGTTTTGGAAGAATTCTTCTGAAAAAAAAAAAACCCACAGAAGTCTTAGAATTTTTGGAGAAATGTGATCCAGATGTTTTTCCATGAATCTACAAGCTTCTCGCCCTTCAAGCTACGTTCCCAGTAAGTGCTGCTTCAGCAGAACGTAGTTTTTCGTCATTGAAGCGCCTTAAAACTTGTCTTCGAACGCGGATGACAGAAGAGAGACTTTCAGGACTAGCATTAATACACATCCATAGAGACATTCATATTGATGTAAATAAAGTGATTGACAAATTTTCAAAGAAACCAAGGCGGCTTGACTTTTCACTATAAACTTTTTTTTAGAAAGTTGCTTGTTATAAAAAAAGTAAAATAATTACAACGTTTTCGTAATTTAGATTTAAACTTGTTCTATTAAATACATTGTAAATTATCGTTTTTGGTTGTTGTATCAATGTATATGTATTGTATCCTTTATTAGCTTATCCTTTCTGTCATAGTTAACTATAATATACCCTAAACCATATTTCCATATAGTTTAATGATAAGCTCAACTTTAATTATTAAATATATTAATATGACTTAAAACAACAAAATTTATCTAAACTATTCAACAGCCCCAAATTAAAAATTTTCCAGGGGCTGGTCTCCGGAACCGCCCCCCCCCCCCCCCGTAATAAAACTCTGGATCCGCCCTTGTGATTGCCAAAATGTTTGATAAATGTAAGTGCAAATGTAAATGCAAAATGTGATGTCAATATCAAAATGCATGTAAAATGTTAACTTTCTGTACTTCCTATGCCTATTTTACTCCAAAAATGGACCTTACAGCGCCACTTTGGCCCGTGGTGGCAAAATTAGGAACTATTTTTTTTTCCTTTTAAAAATCAAAACCCCATGGTCTAAATAATATTAGTTTAGAGGGGAAAATAAATGCATAAATTTTGTTTTGTTATCAATTCTTCAAGTTTTTCATTATTCATTCCTCATGTAGAAATTTACCCCTTAGGCTGTTTATTGTATTTTGAATAATCTTTAACTGAATAATCTGTTTCTGAATAATCTTTAACTGAATAATCTGTTTCTGAATAATCTTTAACTTAGAAATGATTTAAAGAGAAATTTGTTGACTTTTTTTAAGATTGGTAAAAGTACTTAAAAATAAATTTTACATATTTTTTTTGTTACTTTTATAAAGTTAATTGAGTTGGGAATTCACATAGATCTGTAAATTGTATATAATGATGTTGAGCCTACTAAAGCAAAATAAATGAAATAAATAATTATCTGGAGACAAAAAAATGTTTTTCTGTACTTAACTATATTTCGCTTCATTTTAGCATTTCAAACGTCGTACTGTTCTAGATAATCTAACTCAATGAAATTTAAATTAGGCATATTTTTCTTGAAAAATGCATGGGTCATTTGATTTAAAATTTGCGGTACTCTCAATAATATAATTTTTCAAGTCGGCGCCTATGCCATAGCTGATACCTCAGGGACCATCCCGGTGTTGCACTTAAGCAAATGGGCGATAGAAAAACTCAAAAAGCCATCTCAAGGCTTGTGGACATACAAAAACACTTTCATTTATCCAGAGGCTTAAAGTTTTCCCAACATGTCTTAAATGCAACTTTAAACAGTTCTCTCCTGACCATCTACTGTCTTGCATTGGTTTGACCTAAGAGGATTTTCTTCGGTCTGCTGTTGTGGTGATCGATGTCTTGGGGGTGCATGGCCTCATGGACTTGGTCTAGCTTCTGGATTCAAAATATAGTGAGTCCCAATGTTCGTGAGACAGGTACATTTTGTTAGGGGTCGAAACGAATTGCGTTATATTAGGGGATGGTATAGTATGTATGTTTCAATAGGGAGTCGCATAAGAAATAATATTGATTGCAAGAGATGCATGACTCGTGTGTGTATCCGCGGATAGCAAGTGCTGTAGGCAGGCGGGTGGGAAGCAATCTTTCTTAACTTTATACACCCGTCATATGAAGGGTTTACCCATCTAATATTGATATAAAAACTGAAGAAACTTCTTTTGCTATCTAATATTTTAAATTTTTCTTGCAGCCAATTACAAATGTTCAGCTGTCAACATTAAAGCCTCTCTACCAAATGAACCGCGCCAGACTGAACAAAGCATGATGGTTGAAATTAAAGACCCACAAAAAAGAACTGTGCTGTCAAGGCAGTATCGACACGAAGGTCGATTTAGTTATACATCGCATGAGCCAGGAGAACACGTGATCTGTTTGCAACCATTGAAAACCCATCTTTCTGCATACAAAATAGTAAGTACTTCTTCCTCGACCCTATCGTCCGACCTATCCGAAGATAGTAAGTTCTTACAAATATTGGTAGATTTCAGAAAGTGGCGCAGCAAGGGAGAAGCAGAAAGAGGTATCTGGCCCCGGATGCCAACCAGTGGGGACACTGGATCTAAAAATTATTAAAAAATAAGTAAATAAATAAAATAAAAAATAAAGAGGGGGGGGGGGGGAGCACGCATGCTTGGACAATTCTTCGTACAGGATTCCCTCATAGTTCTTATACATTGCTTTTGCTTTCGATTAAAGCGTTCCAGAGCTGCAGAAGCAAAGTCTACAATAATAAGAAAGCAACTATGAGTTATCGATTAAAAAAGTTACAAAGACGATAAAAAATGCAATCAACGAAAAGTGATAATTATGCAAATGTCTCCTTGTACTTCTGAAGGAAATGGCGAGAGATACGCATGGAAAAATAAAAATCCATGCAATAAGCTAATTTTAATTTATTTAGAATTATTCTTTTTGCAATAAAAACCAAGAAATTTATGAGGAAGTTGTCATATGGTGGTAAATGGTGTTGTACACTTCCTTTTTGACGCAACTATTAAGCATTTTTATTTTCTTATACATACTGATAGAGTAAGCATATAAGGAAGGAATTTTTTATTATCTTATACATACTTATTTCGTACAGTCATACGACTTTTCGGAAAATCTGGTAGTGCTGTCTGCAGAGCGGAAATGGAAATCCTTAGTGAACCCGTAGATATCCTATATTTCTCTTTAGGACATCTACGAGTGAATCCTACCCTTTACCCCGTCCCCTGGAATTCGACGATGAATCTTTAATCAGTCATCATGTAAGAGTTTATATAAAGTCAATCCTGGGAAATACATGTTTTAAAGATATTTTCTTTTTAACGAGAAGTGAAAAAATATCGGGGTAGGTTGTGTCTGTGACACAAGCCGCACATTTTAGGTGTGAATACTCGGCCCTGATGTTATCATTTTATAGTCATCAATTTGGTGACATTTTCGCCAATTTCGCTACATTAAATATATCTCGCCAAGTTGGCGATAATCCTCCAATTTCGACACCAAAATTCCGTCAAGCATTATGGACAGAGCAATAAGTTAGTCTTATAGTAGATAAGCGACTGATGGCGTCTAAATACAAAAGCATTACCCAAAGTATTTCCTTTCATAATAGATTCGTATAGTCTTTCCAAGATATTGAATTTTCATCAATTAGTCCTCATTTTTATTGATTTGGCGTCAATTTTATTAATTTGCCGACGTTTTTATCAATTTCGCAACATTTTTGTCAATTCAGCAACATTTACAAAACCCCGCCTAGTTGGCGATACTCCGCCAAATTCTTCGACAAAATTTTGCCAAGCGTTATGGACAGAGCAATTGGTTATTCTTATAGTAGATAAACGACTAATGGCGTCCAAATACAAAACTACTACCACAAAGTATCTTATGGGGAGCGGTAGCCCAGTGGTTAGCGCGCGGGGATTGCACTCGGTAGGCCCGGGTCCGATTCCCTCCGTTGCCAAAACTGCCGCCGTATTCACGCGAAGTACGATCACGTTAAACATGTGGGTCCGTAAGTCCTTCCGAGAGGTTGATGGTAGGAGAAGGAGGGTACGGTCCCTGTGGATGCTTCCCCCACTGGGTTCCGGTCTAAATTGGGTGGCTTTTCCCCGCAGTCCAAACAGTTACCTTACACCTTTCTGGTAGGTCGGACGGTCTGGGTCTCAACAACAACAACAACAACAAAGTATCCGTGTTAACACAACAACAAAGTATCCGTGTTAGCACAACAACAAAGTAACCGATATTCAAAGTAACCGATATAATTCACACAACAACAAAGTAACCGATACGTCGACGTACTCTTGGCATACTGTGATGTTACAACCTGAAACCAATGACGCTGCAATTTAGTTGTAATATTGCTCCTCCTTGACCTGACGCTTTTATGCTGCTCGGCAAGTTGTTACGTTACTATGCGTAACGAAACTGTAATCATTTGCATATCTCGCCTTGTTATTTCCATTGCCTGATTTGCATAAAGCTACACCTACAACTTTATGGTGATGCGATTTCAGTTGTGAGTAGTGTACATAGTATAATGCATAAGGAAAGTATCGTGACGGTGTCGAAAACTCGAATTCGAGTTTTCGACGGGAAAGAATGTTTCAAGAATCTCTGAACATGAATCAAACGTTTTTGAGGTAATGTATGTGTGTGTGTCAGTGAGTCTGTGGAGACGATATCTGACGAACAAATGAAGCGATTCGAACGAAATTTGGTACAAAAATTACAATCCGTGAATACTGGAAGCCTATTGTTTTTAAACGCAATTGAATGTTCAGAAACCCACTAAATTTCCGAGTGAAATTTTAAAAAAATCATCAAAAAATCAAAACTTTTAATAAGGTTACGTAAAAAGTCATTTCTTATGTAATTTTTCATTGGAAAACGATTGACATAAATTTTAGAACGCTAGCATGAACCGTTCTCGAGGTTGCACATTTTTCAAATAAATTTATCGAATAATCACATAAATTAAAAAAATATATTATCTATTGTGAAATATGTTCACTTTTCATATGTAATATCATGCGATAAATTTGGTAACATCATTCTCGTAGATCTAACTCTTTCCATTCATGAGAAAATATACTTTGGGTAATACTTTTGTAGTTGGACGCCAATAGTCATTTACCTGCTATAAGAATAACTTATTTCTCCTTTCATAACGCTTGGCGAGATTTTGGCGGAATGTCGCCAACATGGCGACTTTTTAAAATATTGTCAAATTAACGAAAATGTCGCCAAATTAATAAAAAATGAAGCTAAATCAATGAAATTGACGTCTAATTAACGGAAATTCAATATCTTGGAAAGAATATAAGAATCTACGAGTACTATAAGAAAAACCTATTTTCCGTCCGTAACCTTTGGATCAAATTTTGGTGACGAATTTTTCGGAATATCTGCAACTTGGTGAGTTTTTAAAGGCTGCCAAATTGACGAAAATGTCACCCAACTGATAAAAATTCGCCAAATTGATAAAACTGACGCTGAGTCAATGAAATAACGACTAATTAATTGTTGAAAGTTCAATATCTTGGAAAGAACATAAGAAGAGACTATGAGAATAAGCCATTTCTCTATCCGTCCGTCCATAACGCTTGGTGAGAAATTCAGCGGAACGTCGCCAACTTGGCGACATTCTTAAATGTTGCTAACATGACAAAAATGTCGCCAAATTGATAAAAATGAAGCAAAATGAGAAGTAATGTTTCGCAAATTCTGATTTCGTCATATGACAGGCATACATTCTAGTATATAATAAATGCTCTTCTCTCCGTTTGTCTGTAACACATGGTGATATATTTGGCAAACTTAAGTGAATAATCTAACAAAGTATCGCCAGCGATATTTCGTCCCAGATTGACGAAAATTTCGTCAAAATTGTAAAACTGACGCTAAATTAATGAAAATGACGCGTAATTGATGAATTAATTATGAAGATTTTTTTCATATATGGACCATATTGCCTATTGAAGATGCTATCAATATTGATAATTGTTTAGAGTTGCGCGAAATATAAGTTCATTGGGTACTTCAAAATAGTTTTACATGTTGTTATCCGGAAAATCGTCAAAAGTACAATTCAACGATAAAAACACAGTACCGTGGATCTTATACATTATTTTGTAACTGTAAAAAGAGTAAATTCATTGTATTATATAAGGAAAGCCATGCGTTGCCCACATCAGATTTTTTTAATTTAGGTGATTTTTTGATAAATTTATTTGAAAAATGTGCAATATCTCGAGAACGAATTATGCTAGTGTTCTAAAGTTTGTGTCAATCATTTTCTAATGAAAAATTACACAAGAAATGATTATTTACGTAACTTTATTAAAAGTTTTGATTTTTTAATGTTTTTCAAAATTTCATTTTAAAATTTGAGGGGGTTCTGAACTTCAATTGTGTTTAAAAAAAATCTGATGTGGACAGCACATGACTTTCCTTATATAATTCAATGAATTTACTACTTTTACAGAAAAAGAATAGGCTATTCTTATAGTAGATACTTATATTCTTTCCACAATTTCTTCAATTAGTCGTCATTTTCATTGATTTAGCGTCATTTTTATACATTTGGCGAAATTCTCGTTATTTTGGTAACGTTTAAAAAAGTCGCCAAGTTGGCGACATTCCGCTAAATTCGTCGCCAAAATCTCACCGAGAGTTATGGACGGAGAAATAAGTTATTCTTACAGCAGATAGACTATTGACGTTCAAATACAAAAGTATTACTCAAAGTATCTTTTCTCGTGAATGGAACGAGTTAGATCCACGAGAATGATATCACCAAATTTATCGCATGATATTACATATGAAAAGTGAACATGTTTCTTAACAGTTAATATATTTCTTTTTAATTTATGGGATTTTTTGATAAATTTATTTGAAAAATATGCAATATCTCGAGAACGGTTCATGCTAGCGTTCTAAAGTTTATGTCAACCGTTTTCTAAGGAAAAATTACTTAAGAAATGTTTATTTGTGTAACTTTATTAAAGGTTTTGGTTTTTTGATGATTTTTTTAAATTTCACTCGAAAATTTAGGGGTGTTCTGAACATTCGGTTGTGTTTTAAAACAATAGGCTTCCAGTATTCACGAATTGTGATTTTTGTACCAAATTTCATTCGAATCGCTCCATTCGTTCGTGAGGTATCGTCTCCACAGACTCACTGACACACCCACGCACACAGAGACATCACCTCAAAAAAGTTCGATTCGTAATCAGGGATGCTTGAAACCGTGCTCTCCCGTCTAAAACTCGAATTCGAATTTTCGACCCCGTCACAATACTTTCCTTATACACTATGTATATAAGAAAATTAACAATAGGCTTCCAGTATTCACTAATTGTATTTTTTGTACCACATTTCATTCGAATAGCTGCATTTGTTCGTGAGATATCGTCTCCACAGACTCACTGACATACACACATACACACCACATGCATTTACTCCTTTTACAGTCAAAAAATAATGTTATACGATTCTCGGTAATGTTTTTATCGCCGAATTGTACATTTGGCGATTTTCCGGATGACAACATGTAAAACTATTTCGAAGTACCCAGTTAACTTACATTTCGCGCAACTCTAAATAAACAATTATCAATATTGATAGCATTCTCAATATAGTCCATATACTATTCAAATGTTGTTAACTAATAAGTAATTCATCAATTAGGCGTCATTTTTAGGAATTTAGCGTCAGTTTTGCAATTTTGACGAAATTTTTGTCAATCTGTGGCGAAATATCGCCAAGTTGGCGATAATTTGCTAAATTATTTGCAAGTTCGCCAAATGCATCACCAAGTGCTACAGACACACGAAGAAGAGCATTTCTTATATATTAGAAGGTATGCCCGTCATATATCGGAAATCAGAATTTGCGAAACATTACTTTCCATTTGGCGACATTTAAAATAGCCGCCAAGTTGGCGACGTCCAACTAAATTTCTCGCCAAGCGTTACGGATGGACAGAGAACTGGGTTATTCTTATAGTTTACTTTAATGGTCTTTCCAAAATATTGAACTTGCGTCAATTAGTCGTCATTTTCATTGATTTAGCGTCATTTTTATCAATTTGGCGACAATTTCGTTAATTTGGCAACATTCCACCAAAACCGTCGCCAAGCGTCATGGACGGAGAAATAAGCTGTTCTTATAGCAAATAAATGACTATTGGCATCCAAATTACAAAAGTATTACTCAAAGTATCTTTTCTCATGAATGGAACGAGCTAGATCCACGAGAATGATGTTACCAAATTCATCACATGATATTACATATGAAAAGTGAATATATTTTTTACAATAGTTAATATATTTTTTATTTTATGTGATTTTTCGATAAATTTATTTGAAAAATGTACAATACCTTGAGAACGGTTTATGCTAGCATTCTAAAGTTTGTGTCAATCGTTTTCTAATGAAAAATTACATCAGAAGTGACTGTTTGAGTAACTTTATTAAAGTTTTGATTTTTTCAAAATTTCACTCGAAATTTTAAGCGGGTGGGGGTCTGAACATTCGATTGTGTATAAAAACAATAGGCTTCCAGTATTCACAGATTGTAATTTTTGATCCAAATTTCCTTCAAATCGCTCCATTCGTTCGTGAGATATCGTCTTCACAGACTCACTAACACACACATACTTTACCTTAAAAACGTTTGATTCGTATTCAGGGATGCTTGAAACGTGCTCCCGTCGAAAACTCGAATTCGAATTTTTGACTCCGTCACAATACTTTCCTTATACATTATACTATGTATATAAGGAAAGTAAAAAAAAAGAGGACAAATTCTTTCTTTCCGAATACAGAGGCTGTTCACACATTTTTTAGACGATGTATATTGTATTCACAAAACTAAATTACATAAAATTCTTGTGTTTTAGATGTTCTATTTGACATCCCTTATTCTGAACTATCTTTCGACACCGCAATTTCCAGGATAATAATGCCTTTTGAAGTGTCAGAAGAGGTATTCTATCCCATTCCTCCTGAACAGGTTTCCAGAGTCCTGTAAGAGTTTTGGGACGACATTTGGATAATGCAGATTTTAAAAGTCCGAAAGCACAAAAATCCATAGGTGATACATCGGGAGATTTAGTAGGGATATCAGTGAAGGGTATGGCCTTGATACCAGTTTTTTGTTCCATTTCTTTTAGGAAATTTACAGTGGATTTTGATGTGTGACTGCTAGCTTTGTCCTGATGGAGTCTCACAGATTGATGGCACTGTGGGTAAAGCGATGGTATTTCATTCAGAAAAATTGGCGATAAAATATGTTCCTGATAGTATTTGGAGTTAATCTTGACATTTTTTTCCCACTTTCTTTATTTTTAACTTGCCATTATAAGAAAAACCAGCAACTATCATGAATCCCTTAGAAAAACTTTCTTTCGATTCTTTGAACCATGTACTTAAATTTTTTTCTCCCCTTTTATGATAATAAATGGCTCGTTTTTTGTTGCAATCATTTAAATACACCCATGATTCATCTATTGTGACAATTGTTTTCCATTTTTCTTTGGATAAGTGTTTCTCATATAGAATTCTGCAGCGTGTCCTGCGTTCAGCGATATGATTTGGAAGAAGACGATGCACATTGCGTTTTTTCGCTTTCTTAAGATTTAAATCAACGTTTATCATTTTGTTTACAGTGGACACCGAGCATTTTAATGATTTTGCAACTGTCCTTTGACTAGGGGGATTTTCTATTAACATTAAACAACGTACCTTTGCAATAGTCGAAGATGTCCGTTTTTTCCTTGGATACTTGTTTGGAATTTTTGTCCCACTTGAGGCTCCAATTTGACGTTTTTTTCCTTTCCTGTTGACGATATTACCTATCGACGCTTTAGATATCACAAAACCATGACTCTCACATCGTTTTTGGATAACAGAGTATGCATATTTCTCTTCGGAAAGAGCATAAATGTAGCCTTCGAACCACTGTATTGTTAAAAACGCCATTTTTGAATAAAAACAAAACTTTCAAGCCGCAGACGATAATTTTGACTTTTAAAAACATAGTACAATTGGAATTATTTCTTTTGCAGCAAACGATTTTTTATTACCGCTTACCAAAATCGTCTAAAAAATGTGCGAACAGCCTCTGTAGTACCAAAATCTAATAAGCACCAGAGTTATCCTAGAGGTGACTTATCTACCAAATTTAGTAAAATTTGTTCAATTAATTTTGTAGCTAGATTGGATACAAATTTTTTTATGGTCAGTTTGCAAGAAAAGATTCCTTTTTCCGAAATCTAATAAGCACCAGGGTAACCCACAAGTGACTTACCTACAAAATTTTGTGAAATAGTTTTTAAGCTAGAGTGTATACATTTATTTCACATACACAGATGCCATGCTAAAAATGCATAATCGGATTCTAGAGATCCCAAAATATGTAGATCCATGGATAACCTGAGTTGCAATTTTTGATACGATTTCAATACTTTCCCTATATATTACCATGTATTGTAGGGAAAGTAAAAAGACGTTAATATCTTTGTGTATAGGAGGCAATCAAATTTACAATCTATGTTTTTATATTAAAATAATAATAATGAAGCATTTATTTTCAAGATCTACTATAGATAGAGCTTATGACTGATATGGATTCAGCACAGAACTTCAGATAGTAGTAGGAAGGTTCAACAATGATTTCCACTCTCAGTTTTTCTGAAAAATCTCATGACTGCACGGAATAATTGTACAAAATTATTGTTAATAGCTTCGTCGAAAATGAAATGTACACAGTGCCATGAAGGCCCCCTTCATAAATTTCTTGTATAGTTGAATATGTCCACTTTTTCATTTTAATGTTGTACAACATCCTCTTGTTATTGCAAAATGTACACAGTTCCATGTGCCACGAAAGCCCCCTTCATAAATTTCTTGTATAGTTGAATATGTCCACTTTTTCATTTTAATGTTGTACAACATCCTTTTGTTATTTCAGAGAATAGATTTTGATTTGCAAGTTGGAGAGCATGCCCTCAATCACTCGGTACACAAGAAAAGAATGCAACTTACCGATATGGAAGAGAGATATCAAGAACTATTGGAAAAGGCCATAGAAATAACCAAAGAAACCGATTATTTAAGAGTAGGATAAATTTCTTTCTGTACTACGAATACTACTCTTGAGTCAAAAAATTGGTGGCGGCTACAGTTCAAAGAAGCCGAAATGGTTTAACGTGAATAATGACTTGTAAAATCAAGATAGCTCAAAATATAAAGTTATCAAAATTAAAAACACCTTTTCAAAATAGTTTAAAATGTTAAAATATTGAAATTAAAACCACCTTTTCAAAATAGATCAAAATGTTAAAATATCAAAATTAAAGCCACCTTTTCAAAAAAGTTCCAAAATGTTAAAATACTGAAACTAAAACCACTTTTTCAATATAGTTCAAAATGTTAACATATCAAAATTAAAACCATCTTTTCAAGATAGTTCAAAATGTTAAAATATTGAAATTATAACCACTATATTTCAAAAACTAAGAACTCGAACCAAAACCCAATTATATATCCTTACTAGAAAATGTACCCGAGATTTAAAAGGAATTAATTGAATTAATTCATTCAATTACATAAAAGGCGTAATCACCTGCTGCGCGAGAACACACGTGGCTGAGCTTTATGAGTTAAGCAGGTATAATATACCCTGAATAAGCTTCTAAATACACCTTGGACCTGATGATGAGCACGTCGATCGCTACGCTCTAATACAACTGCATATTAAGACCTTAACACATAAACATCGTAATAAGCTTTGTAATACGTCATAAATAAGCTTTGTAATACATCGAAAATAAGTTAATATGCCATAAATAAGCTAATACGTCGTAAATAAGTTTTGATACACCCTATATAGGATCATTTGATATGTCTTTTGCCTTCTGCATGGGCATACTTTTAATACGTCCTAAATAAAATCCTTTAATATGCCCTAAATAATCTTCTTTGATATGTCCTAAATATCCCTTTCAACCTCTATGCGGGCATAATATGCTCTAAATAAGCTCCTTTAATATGCCCTAAATAAATGCTCGGGGTGCATTCTAATAGGTAATTGTTAAACTGACTTAAAATTAACAGTATGTTTTCTAACTGAAAATACTTGCAATTAAAAATATCCCTCAGAACATCTTATATGTCTTTTATCATACAATTTGTTTCTTACCATGTTCCGAGAATACAGTTTCTTAAAGAACTTCTTTTGGGGCTGTGTCTCAGAGTACGAGTGATGTCATATTATAGTATTTTCCTGCCGAATTCTAACAAAGGAAGTCACATCACATCACAATTCCAATCTATCGGTTGCACATGAGCAAATGGGAGAATTTTTGACCTTTGATTTTTTGTGGAAATCCAAAGTTTGTTAAAGAATAAGTAAACATCTGTAATGTATCTCATAAAATTTATAATTAATGTACAGATGGTTTCAGGAATTTTCTTTTTTTTTTTAGCAGTGTGTAATACTTAAAGGAGCTGCTGTTAAAGTATAAAGACTGGATTGTCAGTTTATTTTTATAAATCAAAATTTTAAAATCGATCACATCTTTAAACCACGAAGTGTATATATTTTTTTTAAATTCCTGAAAATTCGGCTATATGGAAAGTATGCAATAATATTTTCGATCAGTAAGGGACCAATTTGCATGAAAATAGTCCTAAATGGCACTTAAATATTTAACAACTGAAAAACATCTGTAGTCGGGGTATCTCTGGATGAAATTGGAGAGTTATGAAAAAGGTAAGCACTTTGGATGCTTGTATCTCCAAATCTAAATAGATGAAAAAGTAAATAATTTATACTTGCTTTGTCGGAAATATGATTCTATTCATGAATATATAAAAATAATTTCAATATTTTAATATTTTGGACTTTTTCCGAAAACAAAAAGTTTTTGCCAGAGCAAATTTTTGCCTCACTTAACTAACTTTCTTGAAATATTTTCCAAACTATAAAAGATATAGATGTTAACAGTGAGCAAAAAATTGTCAATGGGAAATCCAGTTTCTAGATCAATCATTTATTTTTACAAAGCTATTATAGTTTTCGAGGAATCGTCTTGTTATGTTCAAGAAGATTGAACATTTTACGATTTTCAAGTTGGATTTTGGATAGAGTTCTTAGTTTATGAAACATAGTGGATTATAATTTTAGTATTTTAACATTTTGAGCTGTTTTGAAAAGGTGGTGCTAATTTCGATCTTTTAATATTTTGAAAAGGTGATTCTAATTTCGATACATTTTAATATTTTGAACTGTTTTGAAAAGGTAGTTCTAATTTTGACATTTTGAACTGTTTTGAGAAAGTGGTTCTAATTTTGATATTTTAGATATTTTAATATTTTGAAAAGGTAGTTCTAATTTCGATATTTTAATATTTTGAACTGTTTTGAAAAGGTGGTTTTAATTTCATTACTTTGAAAATGTCTATAGAAGACAAACCACTCACAAAGAAAGATGCAATTTATGCTATACCATTTCGGCTCCATAAGACTGGAGCCACTGCCGATTTTTTGAAACACATTTTAGTATTTAATATTTAAGGATATTGAAATATTTCTTTTTTTTGTATTTAGTATCGAGAAGAGATGTTTCGCGGCACTACAGAGACCATAAGTCGAAGAGTTTTACTTTGGATGATTGGGGAGACAGTACTACTGATTATCATAGGAGTCTGGCAAATTGAAAATCTAAGATCCTTTTTCGAATCCAAGAAACTGGTTTGATTGCAGACACAGGAATAGAATTTATAAAATCTGGAACATTGGATTATAGTTCTAATTTAAACTTCTAATTCTAATGAAATAAATATGATGTGAGCAGCACATGACTTTCCCTACATAATGCAAGGACTTTATTTATTGTATAGTGAAATAATGAAGTACAAGATATACGGCACAATGTTTTTGACAATAAACACAACATAAATTGAATTGTCACAGTTTTGGTAACGTATGAGACCAGAGTGACTTGTTTAAGCTTATGTGCAAATTGCTTACTGATATGCAATTTACATTTAACTAATATTGTGTGAAATAAATGACTATTGGCGAATTCTTTGGCATCAAAATGCAAAACCATTACTTCTCCTGTGAATGGAATGAACTAGATCTGCGAGAATGATGTTAACAGATTTGTAGCATAATATTGCATATGGAAAGTTAATCTATTTGACAATACTTACTATTATTTCAATTTCTTGCAATTGTTTTTGAAAAATTTATTTTTAAAACTTTCAATACCTCGAAAATGGTTTATGCTAGTATTCTAAAGCTTATGTCATCCATTTTCTAATGAAAAACTACGTAAGAAATAATTATTTATTTAACAGTAATAAAGGCCCTTATATTTTTTTAATTTATTCAAAAAGCCTGCAATATCTAATGAATGGTTCATGCTAGCATTCTAAAAGTTTGTATCATTTATTTTCTAATATATCTTAAATTATGTCTGAAATAATTATTTATTTATCCTTATTAACAATAAAGATTTTTTTTTTAAATTTGGATATTTAATCGTGTTTAAAATTTATAGAATTCCAGTATCCACCAATTTACCAAATTATTTTTAAAATACTTAATTTGTTCATGAGATATCGCATCTATAGGCTAATTGATATGCATACTAACATACATACACTAACATTTATATATATATATATTAAATCTCTAAAACTTCTATATTAAATTTAATTGTACACTTTTTCATATGGTTTAAATCAATTATATCTAAATGGTAATATCGTAAAAAATAATTTTGTAGATAATAAATACTCTATCTTTAATCATCGTTTTTGAATCCCCACATGCTAAATAGAAACTCTGTTATACTTAAACAACTAATTAGTGGAAAAGGAAAATCCAAACATCTAGATTACAAATTTGAGATTAAATCTTTACATCATCAATTTAATAGCACTTATCAATGGAAATTAACAGAATCATGGGCATTTACAGTTAAGAAAAAACATTTAAGTCACACTTATGCCATTTTCTTAGAATTAAACCTTACCAATGAACATTTTAATTATATTTTTTATGATTTGCTCATTACTAGATCTAAGTATTTAAAATTAAATCTTAACCAATTTCAACACTACAATTGTTCTTCTAATTCTTATTGTGTTATTTCTTTTAAACATCCTATTTATAATACTATTAATTTTAATGATTTATTTAATAAATGTAATCATTTATTGCCTATTAAGAATTTGAAAATTTCAAACACTTTTAAATACAATAGCCTATTGAAAGAGCTATTTTTAATTATAATATTTCTCAATCTCTATCTTTAGATATAGACTCTAAGTCTAATGTAGATAATGATTGTATATGGAAAGTTGATAATTATGTTAATTATATTAATCCACTTTTGCGTCATATTGTTACAGGAGACTTAGGCATGTTAAAGATTCTTTAAGAACTGTTATATCTCTGGTACTAAATTTAGGTTACAATCATGCAACAACTCTTCTACAATATTAAGGTCAATTAATTTTGACCTTGATAAATATATTTATAAATTAGCTTGTAAATATGCTCCGCTATTGGAGGCACTTAACATGGGGAAATGTACTTCGTTAAAAATTATTAAAAATACTATAAGTAGTATAAATTTGACTAAATCTTAATATGCTATTGATAATACAAAAAACTCTTATCATTGATTTACAAAAATCTTTTGTTATTACTTATGTTGATAAAGCCTCTAATAATTATGCTATTATCTGTAAAAAATTTTATATACAATTTCTGTTAGATTATTTAAAGAATAATAATCTATTTAAACTTGATTCATACTCTATACTTAGTATCAAACAGAAAATTATCAATATGTATAGTGATTTAAATATTAATTATAAATTTTTATAATTTCCATATATTTGTGCTTATTCCTAAATTTCATAAAAATCCTATTAAATTTAGAATAATCACTAGTGGTCATAATACTTATTTTACTACATAACATTTTAAACATACTAAATGTTAATTAACGTTATTCTAATAAATACTTTATTCTAGATAATAGTAAAGTATTAAAAAATAATTTAACGTCTCTTGGTAAACTTAAAATTTTTCAAACTTTTGATTTTAAAGATCCTTTTAATAGTATTAATATTACGAATCTTTATTATGTAATTTTAGCTCTTTATAATGCATTTTTTACTAATTATTTTAATCTTATTAAATTTCCAAAACTTTTCCACTTTGTACTATTCAATAATTATATTTTTCAAGGTAATAAATTACACTTAAGTATCTGGGGTCCCACAAGGTGGCTGTAGTAACAGTATTTTAGCTAATTTATACCTTTATCATTGTGAAAATTCTTTTACTTCTATTGATTATAAAATTTACAGATATGTTGTTGATCTGATTTGTTTAGTATTTACTGACAACTAGACCATAGATATAGATTTCCATCCAGATAATTTGGAATTAATATCTAATGAATCATCTATTAGTAATAGTGTTAATTTTTTGGATTTATATATAATTATTGAATCATTTAATAGGATAATTACTAATTTATATGATAAAAAAGACAATTTTAATTTTAATATTAATAAAATATTACCATTTAACTCCTGTAATTCTATTCAATTGTTTAGAAATATTATACTTAATCAACTTTTCAAAATTTTTAGATTATCTGATAAAAAATTTCATGCTTTGCACATTAATAACCTTAAAAATACTAGTAAATTATATAAATTTCCAGCATATTTAGTTAATGGTATAGTTAAAAAGTTTAAATTGGCTGAATATTCTTAAATATCCTTAGTATTATTTATTAGCCTACTATCATTATTCTCTTGTGGTGGTGTGTGGTGGTATTGGTATTACAATATATTCACTTCCACTTAGACATTTGACATGCGTAACAAATGAAAGTGATGAACAAAGAATTAGTAAAAAAAGACCAACTAAAAAGATATTTTACACAAAAATATAAAAAAAGTCGTTTAATCATCTTCTGTTTGGCTGACAATGGCTGTAAAACAACCTTTCCATATGCCTGGAATATTAAAAAAATAATTATTATTTTCCAAATATGTATCTCAATGAGTTTTCAATTTAGAAAGGTGGATCAGTTTTATTGTACTGAGTTCAAGGCACAACTTTTTTCAATTGATCCTTTTTTGGTAGAGGGACCATATAAAAATTTTGATACCCTATTTTATGCTAATACTATATCTTATAGTAAAATGTCTCAACATAATGCTACTGTCCTTGACAATTTTTTTAATTGAAAGTATACAACTGCGAGCAATCACTGCTGAGATAAATTCATGAACGTGAATTCTGAAAGATCCTGTATACTTCAACTTTGTTATATTTTACCTCTTATACTTCAGTTTTGCATTTAACCATTTAAATACAAGACTAATAAATTTCTACATTGAAAAAATCAGGAGACATATGGAATTAAATAGGAGAACACAAGGATGAATGAAAATCACAAATCTTAAGCATATTAGAATTTTGTTAGCATCCAAATGAATACAGCAAACATGTGCAAAAACATTAATAAGCTTTATTCAAGAAATTACAGCTTCAAACAAATTAGTATAAATGTATGGAAATAATTACGTTCATTGTTAACATAAAATATATCACATAGCATGATTGACTAAGTTGTAAAATATAACACTTCTTAAATACAGCTCAAACTGCTGCTAATGTAATGCAACTACAAAGACTGAGTACAAAGTACCATAGAATACAAATTTGATAGTGTCAACTAGATTTGAAGGCAAAAAGACAGCTTTCTGTGTCAGGATAAATAGGAAGCACAACCTTCATTCCTCAGAACTACGTCAGCAATTGATGCAAGAACAGAAAACATGACTGATGCAGGGAAAAGGGGTTGCCAATGGCAAGAAGATAAAAGAAGAGGGGGAAAACCATAGAGAAAGGAACAAGTAGTAGGTCACATGCAACTTAAAAAACTGGATAATAGTTTTTTTTCTTAATTTAATAGGGCTCTTATGATCATAGTTTTACTCACTGAATAAGTGATATGAATCTTTTGTTGGAGAATCATTTTTCTCTTTGGTATTTTACCATCCCTTCATAATGTCTTACTTATTCCTTCATGGTTTTAACCTCTCTTTTCTTCTCTTGCCAGTGGCAACCCCTTTTCCCTGCTTCAGTCACATTTGCTGTTCGAATATTAGTTGCCAATCTAGCTCTAACGAATGAAAATTTTACTTCGTGTTTATGCTGATGAAGAAGTCTGTTTCTTGCCTTCAAAATTAGTAGACACAATTATTTTGTATTGTATGTTGCTTTGAATAAAGTTTTCATGGTACTTTTTATTTTTATATGCTAGCATTTCAGTATGGGTACACTAGTATACATTTCTCCCAATGTTTCTTAATGTAAAAAAATTGGGTATGGAAGCTCAGCTAATCAGAATCCTCAATGGCCCTGGATGTGGTTATGATGACATAATGGATTCTGACAAAGAAATTTAGTGAGTAGCACTTTTACTTGTTATGATCATCACAATTTCTTAATAGGAATAGGTTGATCTGTGTTGTGTGTGACAATGGTACAAGCTGCATATAGATTTCAATATTTTTAATATAAAATTTAATTTTTTTTTATACTTTTCTACTAGAATTGTTTTATAATACAAATTAAAGAGTATAAGAAATAAGAAGATACAATGCATATTGGGTTCTGTATTGAGGTTGGCAAACACATTTACTCATATCAACAACCCAACAGAACAACGAATGACAAACTTATACGCTGTCTGGAGAAAGCAAGTAACTCGTAAGATTATTAATCAATAAAAAAATTCGAGAAGTTTCTAGAACTTGCCAAGTTAGCAATATTTCACCAAGATCAAGTCACCCTGACTATCAAATTAGGACAATGGTTTATTGTTACATATTGCATATTCATAACAATATGATGCCACTTTAGTTTCATGTAAGTCACATTTCTTTGAGGATTAGCTCTACCTCGCACTAAGATGTTTCATATCAAAAGGCTATTGGCTCAATCTTGTTAATTAGTTTTGATCCAATATCTGAAGCTGTTCTCTGACTCTAGTGACAGACCATGCAGACAGAAAACTTAAAATAAAAGTTTCAAATAATTGCCAATAGAACCTTCTTAGGGAGTGGGGTTGTGAATTTCCTATAGATAGGGAATTACTTTGTTTAAGTAGCTTAGTAAAAACAAAGAAATACAAGATGCATTTTTTCCCCTTTAATCAGTAGCAACTCAAAGATTTCTAAAGCCCCCAAATGAAATGTCATGCAAGACCCCCATCTGAACAATAAATGCAGTAAAATGCTACAAATCTGAAAATTGGAAATCCGAAAAATCAATTATCTAACAATCTACGTTCTTTTTACAAATTCAAAAATAAATACTGATTTATTATGTTAGTCTTTTCACTTTAGGTTCTGGCACAAAATTTTGGGTCCCTCGGAGCAGCAATATTTTGTTTATAATATAAAAATATACTCCCAGGCCTGAAGCTACCTTGCCCCAATTTGGCCTTGGTTATATAATAATAGTTTTTTATCGAACCTAAAGGTCAATAGTTATTATAGCTCAAGCAGGAAGATGGAATATTGATTATACAAATGTTTTGAAAGTGAAATCCATTAAGCTCTCCAAATATCATAAAATATCGAAACTTAAAAGATCAAAACAAATATAGAATGCTACAGAGGTAACACTAAAACCACCAAATCATATAGAAAGTGCACCGTGGGGATTACAGCATCATAATCTCAAGTCTTAACTATAATTAGATTAAAAAAAAAAGCCAAAACATTATAAAGATAATTGTAAATCAATACACAAATGAGTAATGACAAAATTGTATAAAATACAAAAAACGTTGGATAAGCTATAATGCACTAATTAGTCTTTACAAGAGAGGCCCAATAAAATAAAATGTACAAAATCTTGCCAAGCGGTCACTTGGGTCTCGGGATGCCTCTGCCTTTAAGCCTCTTTGTTTCTTCATACAGTGATGCTTGGAAAATTTGTAAAAAATGAGAAAAATATGAGAATTGTTTTTTAATTAAACTTTTCATTTTTATGAGCTGAGCAATCGACAATACGGCTTCAATAATAATTATTTTACAGTCAAACTGCATTATTTTGTTTAGGAATATTAAGAAAATATTTATGCACATCAGTGAAGCTTCTTTTTAAATACAGGATGATCAAAATATCACACACATCAAAATTTAAAATTATATAACATATCGGGAAATTGAAATAGATTTTTTTTCAGTTAGGTGGCACTCATATACCCTAAAAAATATATCATAAATGATGCATGTTATTTTTAATATGTCAGACAATAAATACAGACCTCTTTTTTATTAATTAAAGAACATTGCATTCTCACAGAGTGAAAGAACTTTTATTTTAAAGCAATATTTCTCTAGCCATTCTTATGAGTGTTATTGAAGAGTTTCAGAAGAAATACCACACTCTAAAACCCCCAATATTAGAAGAAAGATTGAAAAGGAATAATTGTTTTGCTTTTAAAATAAATCCACCAAAATGATTAAATCATAGGTATTGGGACAGGGCATATGGATGACATTTATTGAACTAACATTTTTTTTTGTGTGTGTGTGGCATCAGAATTTAAATTTTGAGATATTAGAAGGTCAGAATTATAGTATACAAGAAGTGGAAAAATATTTATGAAAAGTTTTTAAAATCTCCAAAGTAAAAAATATATCACCAAGGAATGCAAATATTCCTATTTTTGTAGAATCTCCCTTATATCTTTTTTTTTTTTTTTTTTTTACTTTAATAAATCCTGTTGAATTTTGTTTGAAAAGATATTAGGTAGAGTTTCAGTGTATATAAATCATTAATTATTATGTGAGTCATTGGAACTTCAACTTCAAATGGCATATTAGTATACAGCACAAGTGTTGAAGGATTAATGTTAAAATATTTTCATATAAATTTTACAGCATTGCCATTCTAGATTTAAGACATGTGGGAAATATTCAGCTTAACATTTTTGCACGATTTTTTGTTCCTAACTATATTAGCAAAATATTACCCACAGTAGAAAACAAACATACACAAATATATTTTTTCATTATTATAGTGTTTCTCAAAAAATCTCTATAACAAAATATCTCATGAACGATTGGTTGGAGACCCACAATTCCAATTTAAGAGATGCTTTAACTGAGGTAGGCTATTATCATGTGTCACCATTTAGTAAAAAAGTATAAAATGTAACTTTTTATGTGGACTCCCTAAAAAAAGTTTCAATTATAAAAATATTTTACATGTCTAATAAAAGATCTTTAAATATGTATGGAACAATTTGCTTCCTTTGTAGAGGACCTGTATAAAAAGTAAAATTTCGTACTTTTTTACTAAAATGTGTCATGTGACCAAAACTGTCATAGTCTGAAAGTCATCTACCATTTTTGAAGCATTAAATTGGAACTATGGGTCTGCAACCAATCATTCAATAGATATTTAGTCATGCAATCTTTATGAAATGTCCTGTAATATACATGTTAGAAGAAATTCATTGTGTTATGTATTCTAATAGATTGAAAGAATACATACCATAATTTCCTGCATATAATCTGTGGCATTGGATAATCTGCATGCTTTATTTTTCAAAGAAAGAAAAAATATATACTCTCAGTGTCATATGCTCCACAGTGCAGTATAATTTGCAGATAAAATCGGCACACACAATTATTGTTTATTTCCTCATATATCTATGCAAAAATAGTTAACATCATGAAATTTAACTTGTATTTTAATAAGTGACATGATGACGATGTTAAATTATAGATCGTTACTTCAGACGAACAAATTTTAACAAAATTATATTATTTTGTATTAGTACAATACTATAAATATGCTTCTTTGTATTTCATATTTGCACAATCATTGTTTCTTTCGCTTGGAAAAAAAATGACTATGGATATCTAAGGCAACCTATAAATTGCACCTTCAAAATCTGAAGAATTTTTAATAAATAATCTGCAGATTATAAGCAGGAAATTACAGTATTTGTATCGTAGGAATTCAATTCTAAACATTTTTCTGTCAACAAACACTTTAATAGTAATTTCTGAACTAACTGACAATATTAATTTTCTTTTAATTATAATGAATGCCTAAATTAGATTAAGACATTTTATTCGATCTGAGTCAGCCTATCTTGTCAGTACATGGAACACAAATGTTTTAAACTAGTTCTTTATTAACAATTGATGTAAAAACTAAATGTTCTTTACATTCAGGATTGTAACTTGTATGAAAGTACATGTTCATAAGAATTAATAGCGAGTCATGAACTTCAGTTTGAAAAACATGAAAATGATTAGTAAACAAAATTTTAAGAGAGTTACAAATACTACTGCAGTTGAAAACATGATATTTTCAGTTTTCAAATGCAGTAGCACAGTTCAGTAGCAGATTCAGTTTACACAAAGCTAACTCGAGCACATTGCAGTGGCGGCTTGTGAGGTGATGCAAGTGACACAGGATAAGAGCTGCTTCATTTAAAGTTATTGGCTGAATGCATTATTATTATTATTTGGCAAATTTTTCAGTCTCGTTTGGCTATTTTTAGATAATATTTAGCAACACTTGTGCCAGTAGTGTGATGTGTTCTGATGATGTTCGTTATCGAGGAGGAGGGGGAATCCTGCCACTGAATCTGCTTCACCCATTCCTGAAGTCATGAGCTGCCATTGGTGCATTGTGGAAGCTACAAATACATTTTTTAATCAATTTTCTCTTTATACACCAATTACATTCACTGACGTATATTGCCATGATAATGGATTTACTTTTGAATATCAATTAAAAATACATTTTAATTGAAATATGAAAATTTTGAATTTAAATTTCAGAAATTGATTCTTTGAATCTTAATTCATTAGTTTTACAGTAAATTAAGTATTAAATACAAAGACTAATATGCTTAGTAGATGATCAGTTTTGATTAATTGATTGACGGATGCTCAGTTTTTTCTTATATCTCTCTGTTAAGTTATCTTTGGGTAATGCATAATTTAATAGCAAACGGATTGCTGAACCTTTACTCAGAAACATAGCAAAATATTATACTACAAACTACTTAACTTTAGAATGATAAAATGAATTTATAACACATCCTTTCATTACATTCCAGGCCACTCAAACAGCTGTTCATACCCTAGGGTTAGTCGGGCAGTCTGGGTATTCAACACCCTTTCATTAGAATCAATGATAAATTAGATTCATTTTTACTCAGCATTACCATTCTAGGATTAAAAATAAAACAATTCTAAAAAAATTATTATTATAAGTATCCTAGAGGTCTGTATAGGTTAATAGGTCTGTATAGGTTTGGTTTACTTTGTTAATAATAATAAATAATAATAATGCAAGATTGAATGTATTTCATGCTTGAAAATTTTATAAATTAAATTTAAAAGTATATGAAATTTATGGGAATTATTCTTTTAGAATGGACCACAGTAAGAGATTTTTAGGTCAAGCTTATGGTCTAGAATTGAAATAGACTGATTTTTATGAGTGGGTATTAACCCTTTCGCGACGATTGACATGCCCGCGTGCCGGCTGCGAACTTGCATTCAAGGACATACGGCACGCACTCGTGCCGGAGAGAACTTTACCCTAAATGGCGAATGGCACGTATCGGTGTTTCTACGTGAAACGTTTTCATTTGAATTTATTTGTCTACTAGATGGCGTTAAATGCCCGTGGAAGCAACTTAAATGTATTTTATAGATGTTTGACCTTGGCACAAGGGGAATCCAATGAATTATTTCTCCATTTGGAGCGGGGAAACATGGTTCTGTAAAGTAAACAGAGCACTTCTCGCAGCATCAACAATTTTATAATTGAGTTCTGGGTCTCCTTTTGATTTTAGCTTTTAATGATTTCGTTGGTGAATTACAGGAATATACGAGAGTATTTTTGGGGTTGGGGAGGGGGGGGGGGCGGTTAAAGGAATGTGCAACAGTGAAATGATTAGGCTATTTCGGATAAAAGTATGGCAGGTTTGAGACTTTTTCTTTCTGTGGAAGAATATAGGCGTATGGTAAAAGAACCAGACAGTAATGAAAGCAAAGCAGATAAAGAAGATTCGTGAAAGTGTTATTTCTGACGATGAATCTGAAAATGCAATTGATTCTTCAGATTCTGAGCGTACTATTATTACAACGCCGCCAGCTTCAGTTGCTGTTTTTTCAAATGATGTTTGGACATGTGATTTGAAAGATCTGAATTCTTTGGAGTTTTTGAACATACCTGGAATAAATCACAATATCATGCCACCTAATTTAGATAAGGAACTTGATTTTTTTACCATATTTTTTGATGATGAACTAGTAGAATTTATTGTAAAAGCAACTAATGAGTTTGCAAAGAAAAAATGGGAAAAAAATCTCCTCTCTCCTTCCACATCGAAGACTCCATCTGTTTCAAATGTATTTACACCTGTGACAGGAAACGCATTTCATGTGTTTCTCACACTAGTAATTTTGACGAGCATTTTCAGAAAACTGAATCTTAAAATGTATTTTTCTAAGAATCCAATTATCAGTACTCCTTTTTTTAATTCAGTTATGAGTCGCGATCGATTTATAGGAATATTACGTTACCTTCATTTTACTCTTGATAGTAATGCCCAAAAACTAGATAAATTGAAACCCGTGTTAGATGCATTAGTTTCAAAATTTAAATCTATATACACTCCTAGAAGAAATGTGTTCATTGATGAATCTTTGTTCTCATGGAAAGGAAGGCTGGGATTTCATCAATATATCCCCTCGAAAAGGTCCAGATATGGAATAAAAATATATAAATCATCAGAATCGGAATCAGGCTATAAATGGAATTTCCTTGTGTATACTGGAAAGGACACAGAATTATCAAGCTCTGATGGTGGGTATGGAGAATGTGTTGTGAAAACATTTCTAAGTGAACTTTTAGGAAAAGGATATACTTTGAATTTGGATAAATTTTTTACCTCTTCTGTACTTGCTAAGTATTTGTTGTCTAAGAATACGCATGTATGTGGTACAGTTTTAAAAAATCGGAAGGACATGCCAAAGAATTATCCATCTGTACCTAAAACATATATACACTAAAATTTTTAATATTTTGATAAAAGAAAATTTGTATAAAAAATATACCTCAAATAGAAAATAAGTATTTCCTTTCTTCCTGAAAAAAGTAGAATGCTGTGTTGAACGGGTGATTTTTAGCAAATTTTTTTCGAGACTTAGGCTTAGCGAAGAAAATTAGCCGTCTTTCGGGAACAGTTCGGAAACGAAATGCTCCATCCTTTGGGTCACAGCAGTTTCGGAATGCCGCCATCCCGAAAGGGTTAACTGTGTGACTACCTCTGCCCAATCACATGTTTCTTAAGTGGGCAAAACCAGTTAATGGCAAAGCACCACTCACACTAAGGGGTCTGATGTAAATGTTTACTGCCCATATAAGGAATTGCACTCCACTTTAGGACCATATAAGTCCATTGATTTCAGCCCACATTTGGGTTCAGACATTGCCAGGTTGGGTCAGGCAGAAGTCCAATATCTTGGTTAATGGTGTCTCTAGAGTGTTGTCTAGTCTCAATATGAATAGGCATTTAGAGGCCATGTAACAAGCCATGGACGTGCATTTAACTGAAAGAATATGTGAAATGATTGGATAGCAGTTTTGAAGCCATTATGAAATTCATCAGAGATGAACTAATGGATACATAGCCATAAAAACATGGAAAATATATCTGAAAATATTATCTACATAAATATTTATATCAAATATCTGAAATAAAAATACAAAAATGATAAAGGATTGGTAACTAAAATGTTTTCATGCTGAATAGTAACAAAACTCGGTAAGTAAAAGAGGAAGCTTGATAATCATGACAGTAAATTCTCAAAGTTTAAAAAAGATGATTTTATTTCTTGCAAAGAAAGATCATTTCATTTTCTCAATGCTGCTATTAACAAAATATTGTGCTTCTTGTAATGTATAGCACTTCTATGTTTGAGTCTTTCAGACAATTGATGTATCATTCAAAACATTATAGCCCCGAAAAAGCAAGACTAGTAACATTTCAAGGCAGAACTATGGATTTGAAGTTGGTAGTAGTTTGGGGGTGAAGTTAGAGTTGGTAAAAATATACTGGCTCTAAAATAAAATTTTAAAAACTAAAGAAAATTATCTAGCATTGCCCACCCAGTTCATAAATAAACAACCATTACTTATAAATAATTAAATAGGTGCCTGCTACATAAATGATACATTTAAGTTCCAAATCACATGCTCCTTGGGGAGGGGGGTGGGAGAGAGAGGTAAGGTGTGACTTAAACTTCCAGGCAGCATGCCCAGTAAAATCCACCAGTAGAAAGTCGAATTCATGGAACATGTGAGTCTTCACAGTAGATACTTTGCGGTCACTGGATGTGATCACTAAATAAATTTCAAAAATTTAAATTACTTGTGAAATCAACATAAATTATTTTGTTAGACTGCTATGAACTATGCTGCACTTTTAGCCAAATTATAGAATTATGCTAATCTTCTCGGTTACATTCAATTTACATTATAATTTTCAGTTACAATGATATGTTTATATATCAGATAATATAAAAAATGTAAATTTCAATGTATATTTAAAAAAAGAAATAAATATGAAGGAATTGTCCTCAAATTCGGTTCAAATATCATTGGAAAGAACATTTTTCAATCTTTCGAGTGGTGTTAAGATGAAAACTCTATGATAATATTTTTGGTCGCAAAGGAAACAATTTATTTGCAAATGCTAAAACATAAAATAATTAAAAAACTAATTCAAAATTTAAGAAAATAATGCTGAGGTGCTTCTTTCAGGACTCTGGAATACCTATATACAAGATTTCATGGCCATACAACACTTCAATTTCTTACTACAGACTGCACAGACAGACAGTTACACATCTTACTGCATTATGCAAGATAATTTTATTTTGAAATACTTAAACTTTTAATAGATTTTCAGTAATAAATTTAAAAAAATCAGATATTTACTAATTAAAATATCTGATGTAGGCAGTACCTTACTTTCTTTATAGTGCAATAACTTTACTTCTTTCACCGTGAAATAATGATTTACCAGATCCATGACATATTGTTTTTAATGTTGAATTGTACGTTAATATTTATGCATTTCTAGATGATAGCATGTAAAACTTTCAAATTGCCAATTAACTCATATTTTGAACAAATCTAACTTGACAATTAAAATTATTACTAGCATCTGCTAAGCAATATAATCCATTAAAAATCTTTCAATAATTAATTTATCAATTTGGTGTTATTTTCGTTAATTTAGTGTCATTTTTGTCAATTTGGTGATGTTTTCATCAATTTTGCCTCATTTTCAAAAACTACCAAGCTGGCATTATTTCATCAAATTAGTTACCAAGCTCACTAAATTTATCGCCAAACATATTTGATAACACTTTCATACAGAAAGCAGACATATGTAAATTATGTGACAACAATTGCTTTAAAGAAGTTTTGATCCCTCTTTATCAGATTAAAACAGTGACTGCTTTCTTTAAGGAAGTATAGAAAATGTTATTCTCACAAGCACCAATTTTATATTTGTGTGATATTTGATGATACATATTTGAGTATACTGTTTAATTTGTGTAATTTATTAAATAAATTGATTTGAAAAACAAGTAATATATATGTAGAATGGTTTGAGCTAGCTTTTTAAAGTTTCCGTCATTCATTTTATAATGAAAAATTATGTATATTATATTTTTAACATCATTGAATGTCCTGATTCTTTAAAAGCTTTTTTCAGAAATTCATTAGAAACTTTGGGAGTTTTTGTGAATGTTCAATTGTGTTTAAAATCAATAGGGTTCTAGTATTTGCCAATTGCAATAATTATACCAAATTAAGTTTAAAATGCTTCATTCATTCATGAGGTATCATATTCACAGACTCACACACAGATGTAACCTCAAAATCATTCGCTTTGAATTCAGGAATGCTTGAAACATGCTTTTTCGTGGAAAACTGAAATTCGAATTTTCAACCCCATCCCATTTTTTTTCCCTTATACATTATACTATATATATAAGGAAGGTAAAAACTATTGGTATGAAATATTAATCTTGTAATTAAACAGGGAAACATATTTTGATGAAACAAAAGTTTTACTTACATGAAATCAGAAAAATTGTAATTAAATATAGATAAAAAGGATGTTCCTAAGTTCATAGTACTATGTGGGATTCTAATCAAGCAATCATTCTGTTTGGCACACATTGCAAAATTTTGTCTATATTGCATGATACTTATCGATTTCAACAAATTTTACATTGCCAATGTAGAAAACTTTGTGAAAGTTTTTATATAGTAATGACCATAATAGGTACAACATTTCTTAAATATATGAAGGGTTATTTGCCTAATGAATCATAAAAGCATAAGATCCCACAAATACTACTAATTAATACATTTGCTATTTATGTTAATAAAGGTGTCAGGCAGTAGAAAAAAAAATCAGAGTTGGGGTTGTAGGTTGAAGTACCAACTTCACATCTCTGTTTTAAGGGTTAAAGAAATCTCTCTCAGTGATTTGAACATTACTTTACTGATTTCTTGTTTTAATGAAGAATTTACAGAACAAAATACATTTATGTATCAATAGCTTAAAAGCATGATTATTTGGCATGGCATACAATTTTCATTGAATTGATTATTCCCATAATTGTATATTTTTAATCACCTTTGTTTAATATAAAATCATTTACTTTAATAAAATCAATGTACATGTTTTTCAACAAATTGATCACAGAAAACTTGACCATGTAAATACACCTTAAATATTGATATAGTGCCATTAAATATTGATACAGTGCCATTAAATGGCACTATATCAATTTTGAATTTATATCAGTCATGAATCTTATAATAAAATATAAGAAATTGAAATAAAAATCAACATGCACATTCAACAGATAAGCACCACTTATTCTCATGGTTAGTGACTAGAGAATTAGACAATATTTCTCTCATACAAAGGGGTCTCGTCAAATATACGACCTAAATGGAATCGTGACATATTTATCGTAATAAAATCACCATCCAGTAACAGTTCCGTCATAGCTCTACCCACTCCAGGAGCCATTTGGATTCCATGTCCACTGAAGCCAGTAGCAAAATAAACATTATTATAGTATGGATGAAGTCCAAACAAGGCATTCTGATCAAGGGTATTATAGTCATAGTACCCAGCCCAAGCACTTGACACCTAGAATATAAATATGTTATAAAGTTCAAAATATTGAAAGATGTCATCTTTCAAAATCACTTTCAAAAATCATTACCATATATAATCAAACCATATGTGATGGCTTACAGGAAAAGAGTCCAGTTGTCAGTAATTTTTTAGTTCTGAGATAATATGATTTACGGTCATTAAACTGAAAATGTTTTATATCAGTATTCAGCGGATTTAAGCAGCCGCATGCTTCTCAGTTTTTTTTCTTCTATCAACAGGGGTTGAAAAAAGAAAACAAGGTTTGAACAAAAACCTGTGGATTAGAAAAAGAAAAAAAAAGTTTAAATTAATGAGGCTTAAACTGGCCACACTTCATATCAAGGCAAAACCTTTCAAGTTGCTTCCTTTTCTGGTTTAATGTTCTAACTGATCAATAATGAAAAATTTGTAAGATGAATTGTAATTATCATAAATACATGCAGTATTGCTTTTTAGAATCAGCCTGAAAAGCTGTATTTAACAGTGCCTATACCCCAAATTTAAAATTTCTGACATTGGACTTTTCTAGAAATCATCACATATAATTTTGATACATAATAAACCATCACATATAATACCACTCACATTATTATTGTTTGTCGAATGGCAACAAGTATATGCACACTTTAGATTAAATGCAACATATGTTCGACAATAAGAGCTTGTTTATGCTATTCATATTTGATAATGTAGGAAACTACATTTTAAAAAAATAGCTATTTGCAATAATAGCACTTTATACACAATATTTCTTTAACAGATTTTATAACTTTTAGATGATTAATTGAAATTTAACATAAAACAGAAGTATCGTATATTCCCTGATGATTCCTTGAAAGTATATTCCGTAATCCTAACATTTGTAGCATCATCATCCGCCATTATTCTCTGGCCACTTAAGGAAAATAAATTAAAACTGATTTAATATAATTGAAAAGGAAAACATAATAATAAAAATGATTTCCAGTTAAAGGGTAGAAACTTATCTTGCCTAGATTTATTTAGTGAATATTTTAGCAAATATTTTAGGGCAAATATTGTGCAAATATTTTAGTGAAATGTCAAAATATATCACTTTTGTTTAAAAATATAGCTCAAGTAGCCTTTCTGAAGAATTGTTATCATGTTAAAATTGTTAGTGTGTTAAACTAACAATTTTAACAGCCTAACAATTCTACAATTTTCAAATCTGTGTATATTTCCAGATATCATCAAACATTCCATCAATCATCAACATAATTCTGAGTCATTTTAATAAGGTGATTAATACCATATAAAATTTATACTAAAAACATTATTTTTAAAGATATCTTTGACATAAAAAAATCAAACTAAAAGATATTTTACATTTAATAGCTTTCAGTGAAAAGTTTTCCTGAGATTTTTCATGGATACCCACAGGTTCATCATATATAAGTCCGGGGGGGGGGGGGGAGATAACTGCATGAACAGTTGATATAATCTCTTAAGTGCAGAGACCAGCAACAGTGGAATAGTTCCTTGCTCTTCAGTACAGAATAACTGATAATTATAGTCAGGAAGAAAACTTGCTATGTGCTGCAATTGTGTTAACCCCTATAGTACCCGACAAAGCTAGCCATACCATGCAGTTAGTTTAAAATTTAAAGGGTGGGACAAGACTACATGAGATTGTAATGGCCAAGTTTATAGCCATAGAACAGTGGTGCCATTTAAGGAATTTCTTAGGGGCGGGGGGGGGGGGGGGGGATGTAGTTGAGGAATGGATATGTGATTTGCCAGGGAAAATTACATAAGAAACATGATAACTTGGAAATCCTTTGGGGCAGTCCCCTCTAAATGATACCTCTGATACAAAACCTACTAGGAAGAATTCCCATACCCAGGAATCGCTTTTTCAATGCAACGATCAGCATGTGTTAAACAGTTTTACATTCTTTAGGGTTATTCACTGAATAACTGATAATTGCATTGACAACAAAGAAACTTGCTATATGCCCCAATTTGCAAACCCTCTGTAGTGTCTGAAGTCAGGCATATAACAGGGCTAATGTCAAATTTAAAGAAGACTGAGTTCTGACTGTACATAGCTGCAATAGCCAAGTTTATAGTTATATTTAAGATTATGAATTTAAGGCTACAACTACATGACATGACTGGCTTCATCAGATACTACAAAAGTTTTCACAATTATGGTATATAGCAAGTTTTCTTGCTGCCAGTGCAATTATCAGTTATTCCTTTTTAAAGAGTGCTAAAAAGTGTGAAACTTGTTCATAATTGCTGGTCACTACAATAGGAGCATGATTCCTAGCTTTGGAAATGTCCCCTATAGGCAGTTCTGTAACTATATATGAATGGTATTGTTCATTCACTAAAGATGCATTTAGCTCAAGTGGACAAATCCAAACGCAAAAAAGGGGAGTAGCCATAGGTGCTCATACTTTTTCCAGAAAAGAGGGGGATGTAAACTTATGGAAAAGGTACAACATTAACTAGCTTGATGTCCACCTTCGTGACCTTAAACATGGAGGTGGAGAAGTACCCCCTCTTCAGGGTTCCCACTAAGTCAGGAAAAGAGGAGGAGAATTTCTCTCCTTCCAGAAAATTTTGGGAGAGATTTTCTGTCATAAGGAGAGAAACTTAAAATTTCAAATTTATGCATAAACTTACTTTTATAGCTTCAAAATTTGGAATTCTGTTAGCTAACACTGGCCACACAGACTTATCAAAGAAGTTATAGTCTACTTCTAAATTGCTGACATCTGGCTCCTCAGACTGCAATATTTAAAAATATTAAAATATCTAATATAAATTTAACTATTTATAGATCATCTTTTCATACAACAAAATTGTTAAAAGCAACTTATCGACATCTGTAACTGCTGATGACAGAGAAAATCAAAAGTTGCACAATATGAAACTATTTTAAGAAATAACTCATTATCTGTACCTTAGAGTTATAGAAGTAAAAGTACAGTTATACAGTGTGTTCGAAGATATTTTTCTGATTCAAAATATAAAGTTAGCTATAGTCATAACATGCATATACATTGTTATATTTTGTACCTGGGAAATGCTTAAACAATGATTTTAGCAATTTTCTTTTAATTGCCTTTTGAGTTGGCAATTATATTCACTGAATTTGAAAGTATAATAGAAATATTTTTTATTAATTAACTTTAAAAAACAAATGTAGATTTTTAAACAAATAATTTAATCTTATTAACAAAGTATAATGATTTTAGGGTATGCTTATAAAAATTAACTAACCATTATTTGCAGGGGAAAAAAATGGTTTATTGTAAATTATTTTATGAAATGACTAATTCACTCATATCAATGTGTTGGGAAATAATTTTCCTTCAACTAACTGTGACTTAACCTTAAGGTGAAACTGTAACTGTGGACCGTAACTGGAGAAAGGGTGAGTATAAATGAGTGTGCAATGGATGATTACGGGAAACTGAGATTGATTGAGACACAGACAGAGTAAAGCTTTATGGTAGGGGATATATGCTGTGTATTGTCGCAAGATGTGAATTATAATTTATTATGTAACCTAAGATAGGTATTTAAGTTTGTTAATAAATCGTTATGTTATCGAAGATGTCTCTGCATATCACTCAAGAAACGCTACAAAGGGTTATGGGACCAGTCTCTACACTCAATTAAAAGTGCGTAGTAAGCGCTACTGTGCAAAAATGGCGGAGCAAGCAATTCCTCGATTTGACGGAAAAAACTTCAATAGTTGGAAGTATCGTATTGGAAGTATACTTGAGAGAAAAGGATTAGGCTTGTATCTAACTGATAATCCGCCAGAAAAGGAATCAGAACTAACTGAGTGGAAGAAATACGATTCTCAAGCAAGAGGAATTATTACATGCGCTTTAAGTGATATGCAAGTTTGCTTGATTCTTACTTGTAATACTGCCAAGGAAATTTGGACTTCCCTAAGCAACAGGTATGAAGGTGATCTGAAAAGAAAAAGAATAGAAGCGAGAACCAATGTGTCACGATTACAGATGGAAATGAACGAAAACTGGAACGACTATCTGTTGAGAGCCGAGAAATTGCTGGAAAGTGCACGTATATTGGGTGCAAATATAGATGATGAAGAATTTATAAGCACTTTGATAAAGGGACTCCCGCCAAAGTATAATTTAATCGCAATGCAATTTGACAACTTTCAGGAAGCTACCATTTCTGATGTTCGTCGAATTTTCAAGTTGCACGAGGAAAGATCTAACGAAGCTGAAAAAGCAATCTCGTCTGTTTTTAAAGTACAGAATAGCAGAAGATATAGAAGTCCGAAATCATACGATGATCCAAAGCGATTTGAACAAATTTATAGCAGAAAATGTTTATGCTACATTTATAATAAAACAGGTCATAAAGCAGTGAATTGTTGGCATAACCCAGCTAATCAACGAAAATCAAGTTTCTTGAAGGATATTTTTAAACAAGCAAACCGGCGAAGATATTCAGAATCAAAAATTATATGCGACAGTAATGGATCAAAAAGATCTTTAAAAGCTACAGAAGGTGTATTGCAAGCCAGATGGATCTTAGACAGTGGAGTGACTAGTCATATGACTGAAAATCTTGACTACTTAAATGAAGTACAAGAAGATAAAAGAAATATTTTGTTAGCTGACGATAGCAGGATATCTTCTCAAGCAAAAGGATCCGTGACATTGCGAGAAGTAAGTGGAAAATTTAATTCAGATATAGTGCTAAAGGATGTACTTATGTACCTAAACTAAAAAGTAATCTGATATCTGTTCGAAAATTGACAGATGATAATATGAATGTTTTATTTGATGAATCTGGAGGGCATATTTTAGATAGGAAAGGCAATACAATATTCAACACAAAACGATCGGAATTTTACGTTGCTGATTTGAAAGCGATCAAGGATAAGAATTTTATTTACAAAGCGGGTAAAAGCACTTCTTGGGAAATGTGGCATAAGAGATTAGGCCATATTAATGAAAAATATATGAAACTTATGTTAAAAAATTCAATGGTATATAACTTTGAATCTAAACAAGAGTCAAATTCGAGTGATTGTATTACTTGCATTCAAGCGAAATACGCTAGAAAACCATTTAAGGAAGTAATCGGTGAGCAATCAAAAATGCCGTTGGAACTTCTTCATATGGACTTAATCGGTCCAATACAAGAAACTTCTTTAGGAGGAGCTAAATATGTTTTAACAGTAGTGGATGATTTTTCAAGGAAAATATTTGCAAAATTTATAAAGTCAAAAGCGGATGTTTTCGAAACATTCAAGTATTTCATATTTAAACTTGAAAACAGTACTAGAAAAAATGTTCAGAGGATCAGGAGTGATAATGGAACGGAATTTTTAAATGCAGAAATGGACCGTCTTTGTAAAAGTAAAGGAATTGATCATCAGAAAACAACATACTTCTCACCAAGTCAAAATGGTCGAAGTGAAAGAGCAAATAGAACTTTAATTGAAGGTACGCGAGCTTTATTAATAGAAGCTAATTTACCTATCAAATTTTGGGCAGAGGCCATGAATACATTTACTTATATAAAAAACAGAACTCCTTCAAAATCAAGAAATAAGAACACACCAGAGGAACTTTTTACTGGAAGGAAACCAAGTGTTTCATACTTTCGAGTATTTGGATGTCAGGCTCATTATTGGAAACCAAAACATAAAAGAAGCAAGTTTGATAAAATTACAGATGTTGGAATATTCGTGGGATATTCTGAATCAAGAAAAGCATATAGAATCTGGAATCCTAAAAATCAAGACATAGTAGAATCTCGAGATGTTAGATTCCTTGAAGAAACTAAGGGAAATGAACTGTTAGAACAAAATCGAGTATATTTAGATTCCCAGACAAAAATCTTGGATTTTGGTAAAAATTTGTTTGGAGAAGACAATTTTGATGCAGATGAAGAAGAATCGACTAGTGTTGAAACCGATCAACCGAGAAATGATAAAGATCCTGATGATGGTTGTACAACTCGCAGTTTAAGACCTCGAACTAAAATTATAAATTACAACGAATCATTTGAAAGTGATAATGAAACTGTAGATCCAGATTATTATCCAGATCAAACCATACTAAAGGCGAGAGATCGACGAAATATACCGTCAAGTTATGAGGAAGCTGTATGTTCTGATCAAAAGCAAAATTGGATAGAAGCAATGGATAAAGAAATGGAATCGCTAAAATTTCATAATGTTTGGACTTATGAAAAGATTCCAGAAGGAATCAAACCAATAAACTGTAAATGGGTATACAGCATTAAAAACACACCAGAAGCATCTAACATGATATACAAAGCGCGATTAGTAGCAATCGGCTGTTCTCAGAGGTTTGGAGTAGATTATACTGAAACTTTTTCACCAGTTATTAAAACTGATAGCTTAAGAACACTTTTAGCATTTGCATTAATGAAAAATTGGAAAATTAATTTTTATGATGTTGAAACTGCTTATTTGTATGGAAAGTTAACTGAGACTATTTACATGGAAGAACCCAAAGGATATGAACGTAGAAAGAATAAAAATATGGCGTGTAAATTAAACCAAGCTATTTACGGGTTAAAACAGTCTGGTAAAGTGTGGTATGAAACTTTATCTGATTACTTACTAAAATGCGGATTCAAAGTATTTAAATCTGACAAGTGTGTTTTCAACTACGAGAAGGGAAATTCTCGATTAATAATTGGAATTTACGTAGATGATCTGATAATTATAAATTCTGATGGTGAAATTTTAGATTGTGTAATTAGAAAATTGAAAGAAAATTTTAAACTAAAGGAAAACATTAATATGAAAAATTTCCTAGGATTAGAAATTTCAGTAGAAGAAAATCAAATGATCATCAAACAAGAAGCTTATGCAGATGAAATATTAAAGAGATTTAAAATGCAAGATTGTAACAGCATTGCAACACCAATGGACATAAATGTGGACTTTGACAATTACGAAACTTCAGAAAAATGTGATCCCCACAAATATCAAGAAATTATTGGTTCACTATTGTACCTCGGAATGAAATCGAGACCGGACATCGCGTATGCTTTAGCAACCTTGTCAAAGTACAATAAGGATCCAAGAGTTATACACATGACTGCTGTTAAGAGAATTCTTAGATATGTGAAAGGAACTAAAGACCAAGGATTGGTATACGTTAAAGGTGATTTTAATCTTTCAGGATATGCAGACGCTAATTGGAGATGTAAGAAACCAAATCAGAAGTCAACAACAGGTTTTCTTTACAAACTTGGCCCAAATCTAATAAGTTGGACTTCTAAATCGCAGGACACTGTATCTCTATCTACTTGTGATGCCGAAGTATCTGCATTGGTAAGCTGTATGAAAAAAGGGATTTCTTTACAACTGTTTTTTGACGAACTTTTACTTAAGACTTTAGTAAATGTAAAACTTTATTGTGATAACAAATCATCGATTTTCATTTGTGAAAGCGGAGTAACTTCAAGCAGATCAGACCACATTATTCGTAAAGCAAGTTTTGTAAATGAGAACTTAAAATCTAAAAATTTTGAACTTATTTATGTATTGAGTAATGACAATCTAGCAAATATATTAACTAAAGCTGTAAGTAAAGATAAACTGTTAAGATTTAAACAAGCATTGAATGTTATGTAATGTAATCGTTCTACTTGTATATCTATATTTGTAAAGTTAACAGAAGTAAAATTACGGGGGGCCTTGTTGGGAAATAATTTTCCTTCAACTAACTGTGACTTAACCTTAAGGTGAAACGGTAACTGTGGACCAGTAACAGTGGGGGACGCATCTACAGGGACCGTACCCTCTTTCCCCTACCACCAACCTCTCGGAAGGACTTACGGACCCACATATTTAATGTGATCGTACTCCGTCTGAACACGGCGGCAGTTTTGGCAGTGGCAGAAATCAAACCCGGGCCTACCGAGTGTGCAATTCCCGCACGCTAACCACTGGGCTACCACGTCCTCTGTGACAATCTCCATAACTTTCTTTTTATTCACCCAATTTAGAATGGAACCCAGTAAGGGAGGCATCCACAGGGACCGTACCCTCCTTCCCCTACCACAAACCTCTCGGAAGGACTTACAGACCCACATGTTTAATGTGATCGTACTCCGTGTGAACACTGCGGCAGTTTTGGCAGTGGCGGGAATCGAACCCGGGCCCACCGAGTGTAATTCCTGCGCGCTAATTTAAATTTTATAATGACCATATGCTAAGCTCTTAATTCCATCATCCTCATTCCATCATTCTATCCTTTAAAATATCCATAAAACTAAAATATCCATCATTCCATCATTTAAAATATCCATAAATTAAATTATCAGTTAACTCATTTTTAAATTATTTTTATGATTTTAATGAATTATTTTTTACTCTCTCGTTGTCTAAATCAAAACCTTACAAACTGCAGACAATTTTCAGGACAGTCTCAAATATGCCACCGAACACCCGCATGCAACCATTGCTATAGAAATGCCATGCTTCTGCAGGAAGTGGGAAGTTAATCTCTTCTTTCACGGAAATTGAAAATCCTCAAGAAATGCAGCTATTTATAATTATTTCTTGACCAGATTGGGCTTGAAAGAATCCCTGATGTTTGAGCTTTCTAAAAATGTAAATTATTAGTCGAAATAGTCACTTTTCTAGATGCGAGGATTTAAAAATGAAAGTTCATTTTTTTGAGCTGAAAGTGATTTTCGTTTCAAAATCTTTAAAAAATATTAAAATTTGTCCCTGAGATTTGAAATTGATATATTTTTACTTGCAATTGTGTGCTCTTTCCAGTCATGTGATTTGTTTTTTTCTACGACGTCTGGATGGTGGAGAAAAAAGGGCAAAAAATGGGAAAATCACATAAAACATTAAATAACAAAAAACAAAATAAGTAAAATTTCAAAATCTGGTTTTCAAGTGTCCCTTTCCCACTCCCGAGGGCTTTGATTGCCAAATTTTGTAGCTCTCCGACGTGCAGTTGCTTGCCTTTTATTATATAGATATCAAATATATGTTCCATTCGATGATTCCGCTATTGCGTATTCAGAACTGTGACGTCTCCTGCACCTCCCCTTCTAAAAACTTCTGTGGGTGAAAAATACGGGTGAAGAACTTCTTTAGCAATTTACCGTAAAATTGAAATTTGGATATTCTTAAAATCCCGATCTTGCAGCTATGTATAATTATTTCTTAACCAGATTGGGCTTGTAAGAAATCCAGATCTTTGAACTTTCTAAAAATATAAATTATCAGTCGAAATTTTAAGTACTTTTTCCGATGCGAGGATTTAAAAACCAAGGTTCATTTTTTTTTAGCTGAAAGTGACTTTTGCTTTAAAATCTTTAAAAAAATATTAGAAATTGAAATTGATATATTTTTACTCGCAATTGTCTGCTCTTTCCGGTGGTGTGATTTGTTTTTTCTACGACGTCTGGATGGTGGAGAACAAAGGGCAAAAGGGTAAAAAAATGGTCGAAATCGCATAAAACATTAAATAACAAAAAAAATAATTAAAATTTTAACAATCGGTTTTCACGTCAAAACAAAAACTTACAGCTGATGGTGATCGTCCACAGATATACTTTCCCCCGAGTCCTTCTCTTCTCACATACGTACCAGTTGGGTCAATAGTTAATGGCATGTCAATACCAGGTCCATTTTCACAGTTGAAAACATATACATATCTTTTCCTTTAAAAAAAAGAGAAAATTATTTCATAATTACATGTAAATGGTATATAACTATGAAAATATAAAATATGAAGATTTCTATAATTGATAAAAATGAAATGAAAGGGAAAAATTAATTTCAGTTGCACAGGCTTACAATGAAGATGAAGGGACAAAAAATATATTCACTATATTGCTACCTCGTTTTATAGATTGACTCATATCAGAAATTGCTCGAATCAGACATAACTTAATAAGGATAAAGGTTTAAATGCAAAGAATGCTCTTTAAACAGTTTTCATCTTTCAGCATAAGATAAAATACACATGCATATGTACTATAATAACCAATGTTTTGAAGAAAAAAAACTTTTGTAGTCTTTTACTAGGTGAGTGATTGTTTTACAAAATTTCTCATAGCTTAATGTCTTATAAAGTTGCTAGTCAAATTAAATGCTTTTAAACTTTGGGCAACCTGTTTTACAAAAATCAATTTTTTTTTCCATTGAAATCATTGCATTTTATTTTCCCTTATAAAAGAAGTCTGTTATTCCAGGCCCCCATCCCAATATCACCTTCTATAATTAAACAGCAGTTGGGCTGGGTGTTGGGGAGAGTAGAGCATCTTGGGACCTTTTTCAGTTATTGATTTTATATAAATGTTTTTATAATTCTATCTTAACAAAATATTTACCTCAATACATTACATACTTTGGCATATGATAGAAGTACAATCCACTTCAAATATATTTACATAGTAAATAAAAAAAAAATTCTGAATCCTTCCAGTGCTCTAAGGTGCGCCACCTAAAAGGCACCTTGGGACAATGCCTTAATTGGATAAAACATTATTAATTGTGGAATTTTCCACAGAAATTTTTTTGACTTTATTGCACAATATAAATAACTAAAACAACAAATTATGAATTTAAGCTGAAATAATCTTAAACAATACACATGTATTGAACTTAAAGTCAAACTTTTAGAAAAAAAAGTCAAACTTTTATAACAAATGACAAATTTAGAGGCTGCTTTGGTAACAAAGGCTTAAATTTGATACTTACAGCAAATTAAATCGTTACATACAGCAGCCACTCCAAAAAACAACTCCATCAAGTGTCTCAAGGTACCCCAACTAGACAAATTCTTTGCAAAGGCTCCCGTGATTTTAGGGTTAACTTTACAATGACTCTTTTACATTTAATTCCACGATAAATATGTCTGCTTATATGATATCAGTAAACGTACACAGTTATGCCTGGGTGTTAAAACAGTTATATAAAATAAATAAATTTGAGTGGGCATGATATAAAATAAGCAGCCACTATTTATAAATAAATGAAATAAATACCCGCTACTAAAATAATACATCCTTCCAAAATGCCTGTTTTGAACAAACATTGTTCCCATACTCAAATGTTTTTATTCACAACTAAATTGTATAGTATATTTTGAAAAATTCCTGTGCTCTGTATTTAAAGTATGAGATAATAATGGACACATCGGAGTGGCCTGCTCTTTCCTACCTACTCTTCAAAATAAATATTACAAAATTCAAATATTGCCATACTTTAGGGTTGCACCGAATATTCGGTTGGTATTCGGTATACTGCCTATTCGGCAGTCAAACCGAATATTCGGTTCGGCCGAATACTTTAATATTCGGCCAAACCGAATAGTAAGAAAAATTTTAAACATTCGATAATTGGTAAAGCACATTTTTTTATACAATGAATGAAAGTTATAGTATCATAGTGCAAAATTAGTTCAAATTGTTACTTACCAATATTATCGTATTTAAAATAATTTTAATGTAAAAGTAAACAATCTGATATTAAATTCTGTTGTTTTTTCAATTTTTCTTAAATCTTATCACACCTTAACCTTACTAACTCGTTTAAATATGAAGCAGTAACCAGAAAATAAAACTCATAATATTACGTGTTCAAAAATATAACGGTTAATTTTTTATAAAATATGCAGCTAAAAACAAATCAATTATCATTTCACCAATATTAGAAAAAGATGAAGGTGATTAATATATATAAAAAAAAAAATTTGAATATTCAATTTTGCAGTATTTTAATTTCGATTGAGATAGAGAAGATACTGAGGATGCCAGATGCCATAGGTGTTCCTTTGTATCCATTAAAATGTGTCAAGTAAGATAACCAAAGAATTTCTCTCTATGTGTGTAGTTAACCCTTCTAATTTCTTTCATGATTTCTAAAGAGATGATTACTTTGTTGAGTCTTTTGTCACAGGGTGTAACTGTTTAGTTATCTATCAGTATCTACTCTGTTGTAGTTTGTTGTAACAACAACTTAAAAAAGAATGGCTAGACATTCTGGCAATGTATCCTTTGCACTTTAAAAAGAAAAATGATTTGACTATGTTTGAATTTGACTGCTCAGTTTCAATTCTGATAAAATTATTTATTAATTACATTACAGAAGAGACTAAGATAGCAAAAATTCTCTTCAATAAATTGTAATTCTAATTTGTAATGATATTTTAAGCAACTTGGGTTTGTATTTGCATGTAAGGTAAATGCAAGATTCTCTATAACATAACATAACATGAAGCCATGATTATCACATATCAGAATCTAACTATCAATTATCAATTTATGCAGATAAACATGAAACAAATTAAGTACTATATTAATTTGCTTTTGAAATGATTTATTTCATGTTTTATTTATTTTAAATTAATAATTATACTTAATGTAAATGCAAACAAATTTAGGATGTTAAATGTAAATGCATTTAAAAAAGGCACAAAATAGAAACATTTTCTATTTTAAATTGGCATAAAATAGAAAAATTACCTTTAAAAAAATTTAACCGAATATTCGGTATTCGGCCGAATATTCGGTTAGAATTTTAACCGAATATTCGGTATTCGGTATTCGGCAAAATATGGTATTCGGTGCAACCCTACCATACTTATTTCAAAACTAAATATATACTTCCGTGCAGACCATTAGGCATAATGCTAATAAACAGGAAATAATCTATCCCTATAATATATAGCTCAGTAGTACTTAAATTAGAATTTCTTAATTTTGGGCTATCCACAACTTTGGGGTTTACCAGCATTTTATGTTCATATCAGAAGAGAAGGAAGTCATATGACACTTAGGAATAACTAAGGCCAACGGCCCTTCCGTGCTGAAAACACCAGTTCTCGTTAGATCACCGAAGTCAAGCAGCATCGGGCACAGTTAGTACTTGGGTGGGTGACCACCTGGGAACACTGCATGCTGTTGGCACTTTTAGGGTGCGGTAGTCCGGTGGTTTGCGTGCTGGATTTGCACGCTGCCACAACTGCCGCCGTGTTCATGCGAAGTGCAATCACGTTAAACATGTGGGTCCGTAAGTCCTTCCGAGAGGTTGGTGGTAGGGGAAGGAGGGTACGGTCCCTGTGGATGCCTCCCCCACTGGGTTCCAGTCTAATTTGGGTGGCACTTCTCAGCCATCCAAACGGTTACCTTACACCTTTCTGGTAGGTCGGATGGTCTGGGTCTCAATAACAACAACTTAGGAATAACTGATTTACCTATTCAATTAATTTATTCCTTACAATTAAAACTCCTTACATTCATTCCTTACAATTTAATCAAAAGTTCAAATAAAATTAAATGAAAATTTAACATTGATATTTATATGGGAAATATTTTTACAAAATAAGTTTAAGCTGCACAGAAAGAAAAATATTACCTTGGCTCAATTGGCAATGGATAGCGCAATAATCCTGGACCTAAACCAATATGAAGCATCTTGGCAATATCACCTGAAAATGGACCACCAGCAACAATCAAGATGGCAAATTCAACACAATGAATATCACCGACTTCATCTTTCACCTTAAAATAAGAAAATAAACAATAATCATGCAATTAAGACAAGAAATATAAGAAAACTCAGAATAAATAATTTCATTTCAGGTCACTTAAATTATCACTTTTAAAAGACTTACTTATTTGAAGCTTTTTACGGATTGTTTGTATTGAAATGTTCTTAAGATAATTATTTTATTATTTAAAGAAATATATTTAATATTATTTTAGTTTTCTTTTAATGTTTGGTATGCTGATGATTTATTTGTACTGCTTACGATAGTTTAATCTTAATAGTATTATTTCTATAACTAAATTAACATATAAATTCATTATTTATGAGTTGGAGAATAACAGTAAGCTAGCTATGTTATATGAAAAAAATCCGTTCAGGTATCTGCAGTTACCGGCTTTACAAATAATCTCTTTTATTTTGTAAGTTGAGGGAAGAGTTTGATTTACTTTTCAAGCTACAGATTGGATTATGAGTCAACCCACAAGAACTATTTTTAAGGGCTATACTATATCACATTTTTTAATAAGAGAAATTGGATACATGTGTGAACAGAGGTTACAAACTGTAAATAGCAGAAAATTATGCATATAGTATAGAGATTTAAGAACTACTAATAGAATTCTGAAATACCATTTCATTGTTTGTCAGGTATTTGGGTCACACTTTGTGGGTTCAAGTCAGGTTGTGGATCAAAAGTACAATTTTCTTTGTTGTAATTGTGTGTTGAATCAAATTTGACTCACCAAGGGCTCTACTTCATACATCCAGTTCTCGATTTACGAACATCCCTTATAATGAATATCCCAATTTGTTAAAACTTTCTTAAAGTTGTCAATAAACAAATACATACACTTGATTGTAAAACAAAATATTAAACTGCATAGTAAACATATAAATGTAAGACTTCAGTAAATGATGACATAATAAACTTTTAAATGGATTTATTAGAATAACCATCAGAAAATTCTTAATAAATGAAATACATCTCATCATATCTAACAAAAATAAACTGCACTATTCCCGATTTAGAAAACTAATACTGCCAGCAAAATGTTGTGTACATGCTTACTCGCACTGTATGCATATATCCTGGAAATTTTGAAAATAGTGGCTCTCACAGATTTTACAATTGTCAACAGTTGCCTTGTAAATAACACATATCCCTGTTTCCTATTTATACTTACTGGAACTATTCTTTTGCGATCAGCAACGTTTGCAGGCAGGTGGAATGTTTTGAAATTGGCTCTCATATTTCATATTGTGATATTATGCATGTGTAAAGGAGTGGGAATAGCAAACATCGTAATGTGAAGGGAAAAAAGAACATTATAGATGTTCCTTCACCTTCTCCATGGACCCGGCCACTCAAATTGCTGCTCGTGCCCTAGGGTGAGTCAGGTGGTCTGGGTTTTCGACCTTCTCCATGGACAAGTATTTTAATCTGCTTCATTTTGGGATTAATTTTTTTTAGGTATTTATAAAATCTTTTGAGTACTGATGTATTTTTTTCTGAAATCCTTATAATTTTATTAAGCTTTGTGTAAAATTTCAAAGAGATCTGATCATTCATTATGGAGAAAAAAAAAAATAAAATGTAAGCAAGGGTATCTTGTGCCGTGGGTCTCAAGTGTGATAGACAACACAGATTTAATGAAATTTTGAAGTGCTATAAAATTGAAACCGTTTGAGATAGAATGAAAAAATTTAAGGGGATTTCTTTCAACCATAAGGGAAGGATGTACACAGAGTTTCATCAAAATCCGAGTCAGTGGGTTGTTGTTGTTGTTGAAGCCCAGACCGTCCGACCTACCAGAAAGGTGTAAGGTAACCCGAGACAAAACCTTGTTTTTTGCATTGATTTGATGTGGAATGACCCTAATGGTTAATGTACAAATGATTAAAATAAATATGCCAAATGCTCATAGACATTGTTTAATTTTTATTAGATGCCACACTCCCTGCAAAGTAAAAATTTTTAATCTTGGGAAGGGAAATAACACCACAAGAAAGTGCCAGTTCATTTTTGGTTAAAAGTATTACATCTACTTTTATAACAGTGAGCAGGTCTAATTTGATGAATACTTTAGATCAAAAATGTGAATTTCTCATGAACAGAACAAACAGCACATATTTGTTCTACAAAGGATTTTCTTCCCTCTTAATTAAACAATTTACCAGACTTATGCTATTAAAAAGTTAAAGGTAAGTTAAAAAGTTACTTTTTACATTAATTTTTAACTTATTTTGTTATCTTTTAAGTTTTTTTTTTTACTGTTTTTTTTTTCTTCTAAAAAGTAAAGAAAATTTACTTAAATTAAAAAGTTATTTTTACATATTTTTCCCGACATTTCCTTTTGGATCACTGTGCTTAACATCATCACTTGGACTGAAAGTTAACAGCACTTGGTGTTAGAAATGCTGCTCATGTTACTAGAACAACCCTAAAGCCTTCTCCCATAATCTATCATTGATGTGTTTTTGTGGCGGCCTATAGGTTTCTGTAAGCATTCTCCTTTCTCATCAATTTTGATGATGTGATATCATAGCCCAGTGAACCCCGAAATATATCCCTTTGTTACTCGACCAAACTTGTATGAATAAGATCGTTTCTGTCACAATCAAAAGCAAATATTTGTTTTACTGCTTATTGTTTTCTGTGTTAAACACTTCTAAAACATTTGAGTTCCTTTTATATTTTAATATTTTAATCAGTTACTTTTCTTGTGCTATAATGTTGAACTTAATTATTTCTCTGGGGGAGTAACTTTTAATTTAATCTAGTTATAATTGGTAGTCACTTTCCCAAGTCTGCACATTACATATAAAATGGCTGTTTCTTTAAAATTTAATTTTTTTTTAAACTTTTTAAAAACATGCTCTAAAAATTGATTGCCCTTTCCTGGTTTGATTTTCAAAAAATCTTAGGTCTCTTATGGTTACCGATGAAATAATTTTGAAATCCCCAAATTTTATATGAATTGCTCAATTTTTTTTTATGAGATATTATGTCCATAGATTCAGACATCATTGCACGTCCAAGTCAATAAGCTCATTATTAATAATGCAGGTTGATAAAGGTGAAAATATGTCTCCTGTAATAATGGCATCTTTTATAATAATAAAATATGTTTGTCTGTTGGTGGCATAAAGGAAATTCAAGTCACGAAATTCAGTGCACCCAAGGTTCTGCCGTTCTGAGATTATAAACTTGAGCGAGATTTAAAAAAAAAATTCAAATTAGATTAAAATTTATGAAATTGTTTAAAGCCAAAATTCAGGCTATATTTTGCCATTTTTAAATCAACTTATTTCAGCAGATGATTTGCTCAAGAATTGTAAATGCTTGCACTAAGCCATGAACTTTTCTGACAATTCGCGCGATATGGACTCAGTGTTACATACAAAATTCTAACTTCCTGCACTGTAAATAATTTAATTTTTTTAAATGTACAATTATTTCATCATTGCATTTGGAAAACTTTGCTCGAATTTTACCTTTCCCCATTTATTCCATGGAAATAAAGTAAACAAAAGTCATATTTCATCATTTGTGTGTAGACCCGGAAGCTTTGAAGAACCATTTTTCAGATAATGGACATAAAGTGGGTTAAATTACGAGTTTGTCTAATTTTATGAATTTCAAAGATATGCTTCAGATATTTTAAATATACAATTCTTTCATTATTATTCTATGGGGAAAAAATTCAAAATTATTCTATGGGAATTTTATCACTTGAATTGGATAACAATTGCAATTCCAATTATTACTCCTTCATTTTGGGGGGCTGATCCCAAAGGTGCTACAGAACAACAAGCATAGTGTAGTCATGTGTGCATGTGCAGTGAATGAAGGTGCATTCAAATGCTTATTTAGGGTGCACTGAAACTGCAGGTGTACACATTGCAGACAGCCCTAACTGGTGTATGAATGCCTGCACAGCTAGCGACTAATCAATTGATAGCTATTGTAAGTTCAGAGCTTTTTTACAAAAAGGGGCTAAACTGGTCACTGGGGGCATCTTACTGGGATCAAATTAAAAGAATTCAGAATGTGTTCATTACCATTTTGATTATGGAAGTAATAAAGTTTTATTTACCATGGTCTTTTTTTTTTTTTTAGATGTTTTAAATTTACAAAGTGTGAAGAAAGAGGAAATGTCTATTAAATTGAAATTAGCAAATTAATAACACAAAATGACAGGTTTGGTTTCAACAAACCTGCAACATTATAGTAAAATAATTAAAATTGAAGCTTTTAAAATTCTAGATTTGATTAAAATTATAATTAAAAGAATTTATAAAGAAAATATCTCTTATCAACCCACTCAAAAGAAATTAATTGATTTGAAACAGCAAAAATTAATCGGTCAATTAGAAAATTTTAAGAAAAAAATATTATAAATGTAAGTTAATTTGCAAATAATTACTTCTTTTGACACACATTTATAGCTACAGATAAAAATATCAGTCAATTGGCAATGTTAATCAGATTTGAAGGCTGGGAGGTAATTATAATATACACAATATATATATACACAAGGAGGTAATTATAATATTACACAAGGAGGTAATTATAATATACACAAGGAGGTAATTATAATATTACACAAGGAGGTAATTATAATATACACAAGGAGGCAATTAAAGAAGGCAATTGTACGAATTGTAACTTCAATTTATCAATATTTTTTAAGAATTTCAAACACTAACAACTTTTTGAAGAATTTAATTGGGCATAAAAAAAAATTTCTAATCAACAAATTCATTAATGTTTTTTGAATGAACTAATTTTTATTTCACTGGATTGATAACTGTATAACTTCTTTTGTGAAAAATAAATGTTAATTACTTACATAGAGATAATTTGTTCCATAAATAGGCACGTCATCTTTACCTCTAAAGGAAGATTGATTGTGAAACTCAAAAGCTATGACTTCCCCATTCAGGTATTTGGCTCCTAATGAAAGAGATTTTTTTTTAAATGCTGAAAGTAATGCCCAAGGATCAAACCAGCCTTCATTTTCCAAACCTAGAGAAGAAAATATTTAAAGATACATTATAATCATGTGGCAATTCACTAAAACGTCTTATAAAACTAAAATATAAGAAACAGATATAATCAGTGATGCAACTATCAGAAAGAGAATGTTTGTTGTTGATTATATTTTTCAAAAATTGTGATAGAAATTTCATTTTGGCAATTGCTATTATATTTAAGTAAAGAAAGTGAATTTACACATCATCAATAATAAACTGAATCACAACATAAAAAAAATACAGCGTACAGCGCAAATATAAGATTCAAAAGCATATGTACATTTTAGAAATCAATGGGTATCCATCCATCTTCAGTGCAACTGCAACAAGCCTGGACCAGAATGTTCAAATGAGTGGAGACTAAAATGGTCAAACAGAAAATGGCTAAAGGACAGAATCTAAGATAGTGGTGCCACCTAGTGTAACTAAAGGGAAGTAAAACAACAAAAAAATCAAAGAAAAATGAGCAAGAGCAAACAAAAAAGAAAAGAAATAAATAAAATCTTGCTTCTCTTGCTCATTTTTTTTTATTTTCTAGTTTTTCTCATTTTACTTTCCTTTAGTCATAAGTAGCACAACGATGTTGGATTCTGTCTGTTATTTATTTTCTGTTTGATTGGCTCAGTCTCCACTCATTTGGGCATTCTGATCCAGGCTTGTTGCACTGATGAAGGAAAACCATCAATTTCCGAAACATGCGTATGGTTTCATATCTTTATTTGTATTACATTTTGCGATGTAATCCAGTTTATTATTGCTAAAAATTTTGACAAAATTCTTGAAGATTATCATTTTTGCTGCTTACTAAACCAAAATAAGTAACTTTTTATAAAATTTTGGAAACTTTAAAAAACAAACATTTGGGTTCCTATTTTATAGTCTATCCAAGTGATGTCATCAATGAATCATTTGTCTTGCTTTTTTAATTTATATTATCTCTATATATAATTATAACTTGTTTAAATACTTCAGAACTTATAATTACAATAAGCTAATACTCCAGAAATAACATTAAAACTAAATTCCTTATAATAAAAATATAAAATCAGTGGTTGGTTATAGAAGTAAAGTAAAATATGAAAAGCAATTAACAAATAAAAGAGAACTTAGCTATAACAGTTTCACTGACTGTAACTGATAACTTAATAAAGTACACATTTTAATTTTTATATGCAACCTCCCCACATTAAAAAAAGCACAAAAGTAATTTACATAACTATAAAATATTTATATATTGTCCCCAATTTTGATAATAAACTTTACAAAAAAATATTTTCACAAAAGATTTTTCACTATCAATTATTACAGACAGGGACAAACTGCAGCTAGTGGGCTGCATGAAAGTATTTATACTAGGTGTTTCACGAAAAATGTCCAAAAAAATATAAAATCAATGGTTGGTTATAGAAGTAAAGTAAAATATGAAAAGCAATTAACAAATAAAAGAGAACTTAGCTATAGTAGTTTCATCCACTGGAACTGATAACTTTATAAAGTACACATTTTAATTTTTATATGGCCCCTCCCCACATTAAAAAAAATCTTCTGTGGCAGCAAAAAATATTAAGCAGGAAAAAGAATGTCTGTTCCATATATAAATTCATAGTTTTTGATTGATTTTTTTTTAATATTTGGCGCAGTTATTCTTTACTTTACTGCAGATAACTGCAGTCATGTTTTAAGTTTCTAGATTTTGTCAAGAATATCAATAAAAAAAAATAACTTCAACAGAAATAGCATTAAGCAGACAATTTTCTTTTAACCTAATTTGAAGAAAACTATATTGTGTAGTTTAGCAATGGAATTACAATGAAGCTTCAAACTGGAATCTCTAAAAAAATGGAAAAACCCTTCGAGTAACAGAAAATTTGAGCTATAGTTAATAAATATCTCAAAATATTTGAAAATGTGAAATTTCTCTAAATCAGAATTTTTATGTGTTTTCCTACTAATATAAAATTTTATACACAACATACGTTGTTTTATACGTAACATATGAAAAAGTTGTCTGAACTAGTTGGTTGTTCCAAAAGTTCTTGAATGTGATATGGGCTTTATTGAACTAATATGATTTTTAATACAATGTGGTTGCTCAAAGAGGTTTCACAATGACCATGATTCTAAAAAGTAAAAAAATTACCATAGGAGCCCATTTCAATGCCGTTGACATTTAGCCATGGAAATTTTTGTATTAGCTGCTTTGGTCTCAACAGTTCAACTTTAGCTCCTAATTCACTGAAAATGAAACAGAATTAAATAAATATCTTATTTATCCAAAATATTGTGCCTTTGTTCAAAAACCACAAGCTCAACTTAATTTGCTAGAAAATGCTGAAAACTCTAAATTTATTAATAAATTTGATATCTTTAATTATCGAATTTCTACACGACCGTCCAAACAGTTACCTTACACCTTTCTGGTAGGTCGGACGGTCTGGGTTTCAACATTAATTAAAGCAATATACTCATACATTAATTTATACCCATGACTTATGACAGGTTCTGAGGTATTTCCCAATAGGCCCATATCTAGGGTGCATTTTCTAATGGATGACACATTTGATGAAATACAAAATTTAACCACATATTTTTTTTTTCATGAAATAAAAATCTGCATTATTGAAATTAAAACTTGGGATATATTCCAGTATAATAATTCATCTATTAAATAAAAAAAAAAAAATCCAATAATAAATGAATGAGATTTCTGCATCTTATCTGTATGTTTTGTTTTATTTTAAAACTTTAAATATGGATATGCATTTTCTTAATGAATACAAATATTTCAAATACAGAACAATAAAAGCCAATTTATTTTATAAACCCACCAAGATGGTTGCATGCGCCCATACAGTGGATGTATTATTATTGAATGGAATGAGGTTATCATTGCATGTATCATATGCAGATTGCATGTACCCACACAGTGATAGTATTGTTACAGGGATTAGCAGACTATGAATTTTTTTATTTATTTTTAGTTTATCTGTCTTTTAAAAAACTATTGCCGCCAGCTAGTGACAGGTAACTGTGGGCACTGCAACTAGACACTTTAATTTGTAATGCTAATATGTTTATTTAATTAGTATCCAATTCTAATTGTGAAAAAATAAAAATGGCATAAAAATTAAATAGAAGTGGCCACTTACATTAATTTGATTGGTGCAACATCAATAAAGTTTAAATTTTTTACAGTTACAAATTAAATATTTTAAAGAACAATATGATCTAAAACACTATTAGAATCAATTTATACATATTTTAAATTATGAGCAATACTCAGTATATGTGCTATTTAATTTCTCAATGCCAAACTCAACATTAACAAAATTAGTTCTTATGATTATTATTTACACTTTTAAACATGAATACATTGATTTTTTTTTTCCTTCAGTAAAAATAAATCTGTGCACAAAATAATTTAGTTACATATAGTGAATTAGATGGAAAATGTAATTCACCTTTGAACTTTATGATTCTCCAACATTTGATTAGCTCCTGCTTCAGAAGCCAAAAATAAATAACCATGAGGCTGGAATTGAATATCTGGAGGGTCATCATCTAGAAAAAAATTAATTTATATAATTTTAGAACCCAAAAGTATGGTTTCTATATATATTATCATAGCTATGGACTATTTTAATATGCAAAAATTAGTACTCTCTCCAAAATTATTCAGCAACCCAGCGCTAATTAAAGATTAGAGTGTTTGTCACACAGTAGTCCTCTTTTTTATGCATTTGGTATATTTAAACTAGGTACATTTTTATTTTTTTTTTCAGTAAATATTTTAAATTTAAAACTGGATAATTTTTCATAATTAATGAAATTAGCTAAATAAATTATTTTTAATAACAATACACTCAATACTAGAACAAATTCTTTTGAAAACATTCACATAAGCAATTTTTCATGATGACAAAAGTGCACCATGAAGGATATAAAAAAATAAATAGCTGTACTATAATGCAAAATGCTGCATAAATAAAATGTAGATAGCAGATAACCCTTTCTGAAATATTTGTATTTTCTTCTTCAATGGGAACAAACCTACAGCTAAATGCCAAGATTAAAATCATGCTGCTATGGAACTTTGAGAAACAAGAAAATACAAAAGATATGAATATGAAGCATGGTGCTGAAAAATAATGAGAGTAAAGGAAAAAATTCAATAAAATGTGATGTCAGACAAATCATTAATAGATTGAATTATTATTGATTGAATCATTAACAGCTAGAATTTGTATTGATATAAAAAGCTTCACAGAAATCCAAATCAAAAACTCTGAAACAATTGTTCTTAACTCTACAAAGTTGTAGTTTCTAGATTAAAACCCTGGATGAAATTTCTTACAGAACAGTCCCAAGCTCATCTGTTTAAAATTATATTTTTTAATCATTTTTGGTAATAGAAAAAAAAAGTGCTAATGTTGTTATCCTACTATCATCAATTCATATTAGCATTGAAATATTTTTTTTAACATCAATTGATGAGCAAAATAAATTTGTGCACATTTTACTCTAAATAATTTCCAATTATTCTGCTGCTGAAAATTATATTTCATAGCATAAATATCCTTAGTCCTGATGAGACAATGCCAAGAGGCAGTTGAATAAAATTTTCTGCCCCTTTCTTCAAAATTTTCTGCCTGGCAAAATAATTTACTTCAAGCATGCCCATGACAGATTACTGATAAAATATATTTCTGGTTTTTTGGTAATTACAGAATGATGAAACAATTTTATATAATTGACAGCTTCTTTTAAATCTTTAGAACTCTGTATATATATACTAGAACAAGTTATCTGACATTATCCAGTCTTAATGAGTGCCTGTTTCTTAAATAATACCTAGATAAAAATAGCTACTCAATTTCCAAATTACCTGTTTCGAATTAAAATCATTCATGTGCTCTGATTTTCCCTGCACAATCATGCCAATTATATAACATGGTCATACTATGCCCTAAATAAGCTCTGTTAATATGCCATAAATATGCACCTAATCATCAATTATTGGAAGAACAACACATTGAAAATATCTGAAGTCATGAAAAAAAGTTCCTTTACACCTGAAGAAAAATTTAAAACACTATTCCAGCAAATTTTTATCCAATTTAAGTGAAAATTTAGCACAATTATAATGATAATATAATACTAAATTAAAACAAAAATCTTTTAAGCTTGTAAGGTTAGAAAACACCTAAATTAAATTAACTTAGTATGCAATCAGTTGTTTCTTCCTCAAAATGGAACATTTGCAACTTAATCAGAATACCTACTCCTTCACTATCATCTGCCATCTGTGGTGGTAAAGAAAGAGTAGATTTAATATGATATAATGACAGAAAATGTTATTTTCAATTTCAAAAATCATAACTTATAATCTCAACGAGGTGCATATTACAGGAACATGAAGCACATCTGTAGCAATTTTGCACTACAGATGATGACACCAGAAATGATAGACAAACAATGATAGACAAGCAATAAGACTCCTGTATTAATTTTATATTTACAGGAAGATTTTGATCTAGAACAAAGGAAAAAACATATAGGAACAGCACTGAAACTTCTTTTCTTTGAATATTTGCAACCATACAAAATATCCCATATTTCCAGAATTTTTCACTTTTCTCTATATTAATAATAAATACCCCTGTCCAAAATCTTCCCTTACTGTAAGAAATTTCCCACAATCTGATGCTTCCTTTTACTGGCAGCACTGCATACAATAGAACTTTGAATAAGTGCCTTTATTGACATTAAGTATAGTTCAAACCAGGGTTCCCACTAAGTCAGGAAAAGAGGGGGAGAATTTCTCTCCTTCCAGAAAATTTTGGGAGATATTTTCTGTCATAAGGAGAGAAACTTAAAATTTAATTTTTTATTTTACCATGCTAATTTAGAAAGTAATAAAAAAGAAAGCATTAACTATAACTCATATTCTTCGACATTTAAATTTTTTAATTCTTAAAACTAACATTCTTACTAACATTCTTTTTAAAAAATAATTAGGAGTCGTTTAAGTATTAAGTAAGCACATTTTTGGTAATTTTATACCTCCTCCCACTTGTTAGCAATAATACTCAAATTCCTGACTTCCCCCATGCTTACGTTATGATTTTATTTGCTTATAATAACGTCTACATGGGTTATTTTAAGTAAAATGACTCACATGCGAATTTACGATTTTTTTGTCTATAAACTGCAAAAGTCGAGGGCCGACTGTTTTTACTTTATATTTTGATTTTTAAAATTATTTTATGACCAATTTTCATGCAGCAATAGCAATAAAAATTTTAACGATTTTTGATCACCGAGGGCGAATATCGACGAAAACTATTTCACTAGGCAAATAGAATTTGGTAATAATTTTGACTTGATGTTTGAAATTGGATTCTTTTTTTTTGTATTTTTTACAAAACTTGCAGAACATAGGGTTACATCGTCCTTTTGTTGAATCTCAAGCCAATCATGTGATTTTAGCCATTTTGTTTGAAAAGTGTCGACTTTTTTCTTTTTGTTTTCAAAATATCTCTTTATTTCATAAATAATATGCTTGCAAAATAATTTTTCTGTATAAAACGTGAAACAATTACAAACACTGTAGTCGATGCAAACAGATTGGAAAAGTGGGAAATATTTTTCAAATTAAACGAGGTATGTTGAGGATTGCGTACAAATGCAGATTTTCGTGATGCTGCTGCAAAATAACCCTTCATTTTATTAATAATATGGTAGAAAAATGGTTTGGTTTTCATTCATTGTATATTAAACGAAATAATTATAAAAAAAATCAGTCGATGCAAATATATTGTAAAAATGGCAAAAAGATATTCATTGGTCATCTCCCCTCAGAAACTGTGGGGATCGCCGTATGCGAGCGTCGTTTACCCAATCGCGGAGAAACAGATTTTCAGATGTAAAAAGGGAATGTCTCTGATAAAAAATTCGTGGTTTTGTTCAAATTTTGCGATATTTTTGGGGCACATATGGCCAATTTCACGACATTTTCAGGATTTTTGTAGCCTGTAGACATACTGTGTAGGGGGGAAAGGATTTTCGTCTGAGGAAAGAAGAAAATTTCTCGAACAACACACGAAAAATGCGGGAAGTACTCAGAAAGAACATAATCAAATCCGTGAAAGAATCTTATAAAAAAAAAAAAAAGCAAAATTTTATTTGATCGAATTTGCGACCCACGTAAGCTAGGGAGACACTTATAGTTTTCTATAAAATATCTCGCTAATTAGAAACACATAGTACTTTTAGTGTGCCCACATCTCGATTGACTGCGATTCACACGAGGCTACGGAATCGCGGTCCGTGACTGCGCAGCAATCGGCCCGCAATTCGCAACAACGAGGCGACTGATCGCGATTTGCGGTCGTGAAGCAATTGGCCCGATCTACCAGCCGCGGGGACTGAAAGGATTCTGGAGAAATTTTGGTCTTGACATGGCCACCGCGAATCTGCATCTCTAGTCAGTGGATTTCTCGATATCCAATTTGAAGGAAAAAATAATTTTACACCGGAACTGGAGAGAGAGAAATTCTTGCGCAGCCTAAATTTTTACGCGAGATTTTTTATGGATTTCGCGAGAATCTCGTGGGTTCGCGCTAAAATGGGACCCCTGGTTCAAACTAATATTTCCTACTAAAATATAAAAGGAATGCAGAATCAAATAACATATAATAATATTGTCACACCTACCTAAAACACTTAAATGTTGTTTTATGTTTCTCAAGAACTCTGCACTGTACATAGACAGCTGAATATTTTCTGGTAAAGAAAACTGCTGACGAATACCCCCAACTGACAAAGCCGAGGATGAATGTGTATACTGAAATATAAAATCAATAATAATTTTAATAAGAATTCCAAAAACTTTAATAGTGACAACAAAAATGGAGTAATAAAATTCAAAATTTATGACTACCTAAAATGTTCAAAAGAACGAATTTCTTATACAGTAGCCCCTCGTTATAACGAGCTTGCCGGGAGACATGGCAAAATGAGTGATATATCCGAATGCACGATATATCAGGTGATATGATAAAAATTATACTTTAATGAACATATGTAATAAAAATTTAGGAGTGAAAGTACAATAATAAAACCCTCATTCACTCCCGCCCCACCGACGACTCATGTTGTAACACTCCAGTCTTGGGAAAGCAAAAGAATGTAAACGCAAAATCAGAAGAAAAAAAAAAGGGAGACATAACAGAAGCGCAATATATCCGAATGTGCGATATATTGTGGAGCGATATAACGAGGGATTACTGTATTTTATTCAACGTCTTTCATAGAGGAAAATGTCTCTGTGTGTGTCTATATATCTGTGCGGTGTGTGTACAGTAGGAAATCTAAGCATCGTACGACCATGAAATTTGGTACACATGAACTTCAGGATACAAAGAGATACACCTCAGTGCTGTTATTTTTTTTAATTTCAAATTAGTTTTTTAGTTATTTTATGTTTTAGCCTGAGTTATAATGATTTTGGGTGATATTCCAATAAATTGACTTTTTGCGATCAAAAATATTATCACATAGTTTCCATATTGACACCATCAGAAAGATTGAAAAATTATTTTCCAAACAAATTTAATCCATATGATTAATAGTGAATTTTTAATAAATTTTCTCAATTTTTTATAAAGTATTTTCCTACATTTAAAATGTCTATGATTTTTATACTACAATATTAAAAAATCTGATGTGGATAAACCATGGCATTCCCTGCAGACTAAAATTCACATTTTCTTTATTCCTTCAATGATTTATAAAATTCAGTTTAATTGCACAAAATAACACCCATAATTATTTTAAATTACACTAAATTTGCACTTTTAATTCAATTTTCGTTTTCATCTGGTAACTGAACTTATTTTCAAAGGTGCAGTAGTAAAAATGAGAAAAACTAAAGTATCTCCAAAACGGCTAGCCCTAGAGTATTGGAGTTGATCTTATTGTTTTTGCCTTCAAAAATTACATGTAGAACAAGCATTTAATTGATATATTTGAGCATACATAGTCCTGTAATTTAGATTTTGTGATTTTTAGAGCCATTTTGCAAACACAGGTTCTATTTTTCCGAATTGTACCAAAATCTGATCAGCACTAGAGTAACTTACAACCACAAGTGACTTATCTACCAAATTTTGTGAAACTTGGTCGATTAGTTTTTCAGCTAGAGTGGATATAGGCAATTTTTGCAGGCCATTTCGCAAAAAGAGGCAGGTTCTTTTATCCCGTATCATACTAAAATCTAATCAGCATCAGGGTCACTCAAAAGGGACTTACCTACCAAATTTTATGAAATTTGGTCCATTAGTTTTCGAGTAAAAGTGGATACATACATTGCACAGACAGACACACAGGTGTCACACTAAAAATATTTTTCTCATATTCTAGAGGTCCCAAAATATGTAGATACATCGAAAACTCGAGTTGCGATTTTCGGCATGATTCCAATACTCTCCTTATGCATTACCATGCATTACAGGGAAAGTAAACATTGATTACCAACCCAATGTTTATAATTTAAGTAACACCAACTACTTTAAATATCACAGACTGCTCCTAAATAAAAATTAATTTCTCACAGCCATTTATTCATTAATTATATTTTTTGAAGGGAGAGAACTATTAAAATTTTTGAATCAGTGGACAGTTTCCTCGGTGAAGTCCGGACCCTATGATTGGAATTAATCGACCCATTAAAGCCATGCCTACATTTGTAATAGTGGCCTGGATTATTGTAATGACTGTATGGGGTCGGGTATATCCCATGAATAAACCAATTTTTGAAATCACTTATACGGCAGAATGCACATGGGTTTCATTAATATCTATAACATTGTAAAAGACTTTAGAAGTTTAATTTAATTAGTGGTACTTATCGGTTATAGGGACCATGGGTTAGCGACTGCTCTTCCGAGCTGTTGCCAACACGAACATTGGTGATATAATCCGATATAAGAAATTCACTACAAACACAAGGATTAAAATTTAATATATAATGAGGTTTGATCAACTTTACTAACAAAAAAATATTGTGTTACACTGAAATTTGTGGTGGCCAAAACTTACTGTCAACGATAAAATTTCATTAAATTTATCACTACCGGTAATGCTTCGTCAGATAAATGCTGCATGATATGAGTCCAAGTGCTGTCTCACAGTGCCTCTATGCTTTTTGTTATACCATTTCACGGATCCCCAGAGTCTCTCTACGGTCTGCGTATGAACCCCGGTTTCAGGATCCACAAAGTTATATCGATGGTTTGCTTTCAAATGTTGAAAGCCGGCTTCTTCTAATTCTTCAGTTTTGTAGCCACGCCAGCAATAGGAAAACATGATTGAACAGGTATAAACTAGAATTTGGCAGGGTCCCTACGTGTTGCCGTGTTTGGCTTTATAGTCTCTATTACCGATAAGTACCTAATTAGTTTTATAAATATAAGTTTAAATCTATCAGTGACGAATAATTGGTTAAAAAAATAAAATTTGAAATTTTGTACATTTCTTTCTTTTGCATATATTTATAATCTGCCTATCCTATGACATATCTATAACATGTAGGACAGATATTCATGAACATGTACGATATAAAAAACAAATTACTACTAAGCAATTAAAAGCCCTAGAAAATGCACACAACCTTTGTATTCTCTAAAATTTAATTTGGAAAAAAAAAAAAATTCAAAAATAAAAATAGTGAATAAGTTAATGAATTGTGACACTTGTTACCATTAAGTTTCACAATTTAAGAAATGAAACTTCACATTATATTCTTCTTTAGAATTTAAAATACGGAAAGAATTACTAAAATAAACAAAAAGAGCTTCCTTTCTTTGATGTACAAGGAAAAACTGATATGTAGAATAGAATACTTTGCAATAGTTCTTGATCTTATCAATCTTCAGGAAAATTTAATAAAAATCCCATGGTCTTATAAAGACTGGAAGTTAAGGTGATTTGCAACAATCAGAGTCCACATAGAAAGTGACTGCAAAAGTTTACTCCTTGCATTATGACCATAAAAATTAGCTTGTTCATTTACATATTAGAAAATGTAATAGGGAATCCATACCATGTAAAGCATGTGATTTGTGTGGTGTCAATAATGAACTGGTTTACAGTAAAAAATGCAGCACAGATCAAGATAAATAAGCATACGTATGTTTTGATAATCAATTGAATTACCTTCATCAGTGCAAAAAGACTAAACCTAAATGCCCAAATAATTGCAAGACTGAATAATTGAGATGTTTTTTGGCTATTTCAGTTTGACTGACATTGCCTGGCACTTATTTGTGCATTAAGATTAAGTCTAGACTTCATGCACTGATGAAGGAAATCCGGTTAATCTCCGAAAGGTATATATGCTTATTTATCTTGATTTGTGCTGCATTTTATGTTGTAAACCAGTTCATTATTAAGCCATAACATGTCAACTATTACAAAATATCGCCTCTACAGTACTAAATTTTTCACATCAAGAAATTTCATATCATTAACATGTTGGTATTCAACAAACACTAGATAGTAATCTATACTTTTGCGTAAAATGTGTCTGTAACCACAAATTAAATTACTTTTGGATCCTTTTCTATGACCATTAAATCAAAACTGTCTGGAGCTCTCTGCTTCATTGCATACGCTATCGCAGATCCAATTATACCTCCTCCAACGATAGCATAATCCACATGTTTTGGTATCGTCTCTTCAGGAACCCGAAATTGTCCTTTCCGATATCGCGAAAACTCATTTTTGAACATGTTGTATGTCTTTGAAATTCCACTCACTGGCTTTAACCGCTCTTCTTTCAACTTCTTTACTTTCTCCAAATCTTCAGCAGAAATACTATAACATCTCTGTGACAAGCGAAGACAGCAAAATTTATGACGAAGAATAATATATGTTCGAGATACATTCATCTTGAAATGTAAAATCACGTTTAATGTAAACTCAAAAAAAGTATAAAAATATCTGTACCGCTTCTTTCAAGCGAATTGCAAATTAAACTTTATATGTCCATACGTATAAATTGATAACGTAAATCTAAATGATGACAAAAAAAAAAAAAAAACTCATGTAACCATAATTGAAATATCGTGTTTTGAAGATTCAAAACAGATAGTGTGCTTACAGAAACACTGTGTTGTTTTTCAATAGCTGAGATAGATGTAAATATCACTAGTGCTTCAAGCTCACACTAGTGAATATATTGATACGAGGTGTCCGTAGTAAGTATAGGCGGACGAGGAGCCGGAGCCAATGTGACGTAAAACAAACACGTAGGGATCAAGAAGCAGAGTTGTCAATCAAGAAGCAGAGTTTCAGCTGGATGTAATTTTTTATTATTTATAGAAATTATCAATTGTCAACTCTGTGAAATATCATAAAATCTACACAATCATAAAAAATAATAAGTACAAAAGTATCACAAAACTTATCCCCCCCCCCCCCAATAAAGTGTACGAGAGAAATTTCATAGAAACAGTTTTCATATTTTACAACATTTGTGTTTACATAGATATATATATATGTAAATTTTAGATTTAAATAATATGCTTAAGTGAAAGAAGGTGTCATAAATTCTTACATTATGGTTTAAAATAAATATATAAAATATGAAAAAATACAATATCAATCTAAAAATCATCATCAAAATAAGTAAAAACTAGCATGTACTCTTACCTTTCCAATTACGATGCATAATCCTTAGATCTTGACTGTGTATACATCTTTCACCCAGCCACAAGCAAACTGGTTAAAAGCTTTTAAATAGACTTTTATTTAGACTTTTAAATGCCTTAATTCGTCGGACGTATATGCACTTTTCCCGAAAACTAAGTAGTTCACCATATCGAAATAACTAAGTTTTGGAAAATCTGATGCACATGTTGTAAATTCACTTTTACACATTGAATAAGGATCTTTGTTTCCTATTGATGCAATTTTTAGTAAATATCGAACTTCAGCTCGATCATCCATATCCTGAAAATATTTAGATGATATAATTATCAAGTGTGCGAAGCAAGCGTGGGATATACCCCTGAGACACCCAAAAATGAAGCTTTTGAGACACTGTGAGATCTATAACTGGGCCAAGAGACACCTGGATGCCGAAATCGCCATCGAGGAACCCGAGGACATCGACAAGGCGGCACTCATCAAAGAGATATTGGTAAGCATAACTTCTGATGCTATCTTGCTAGCGGATACCCCTACCCCTGAAAACTTCTTGGTTAGGAAATACTATCAGGCTACGGTTTATGTCATCCAAACATGGAGTAGCTTATCTGAGGATTTTTTGTATAGTCAATGCAGAGCCAAACTCGCGAAATCTTTCAAACTAAATTTTGAGCTCCCGCGCAGGAAGCCTAATGACGAGATTACGGCTCCGGAGTTAGCTGAGGCCATGCCACGAGAGGCGGCATCTAGTAAGGACTTCCCTCTACTTAAAAATAAATTCATGCCGCTTGATAATCAGGAAGAAGGGAATGGAAATAGTGACCCAAAATCTAATCCCAAAATTTCTTCTTTCTATTTTGACTCCTCGAGTAATTGGGGAGCCCCATAGAAGAATTAAACAAAACTTTAGGCACTAAAATTGAAGGACTGCTGATGGGGAGGGTGATTAAGTTCACTCATGGATTCATTGAGGATTACAGAAGCGTACAGACTCACCTGACTCAGAATAAAATCCCTTTTAGCTCCATATGCTTTAAAAACGAAAGACCAAAAAAAGTAGTGATAAAAGGGCTGCCAACCAACACTAGCATAGACTCTATTAAAGAGGCTATATCCCGTGAAGCATTCAGGATTGTTAGGATTTCACAGCTTAGAAATCGTCGTGATAGGTCACCTCTCCCCATCTTCTCGGTCTGCCTAGAGCCAGCTGAGAGGTGGGAGAAAATTTACAACCTCACCTCCATTCTCTATATGAGAATCGTTGTGCAAACCTTCAAATCAAAAGGTGTAAAAATTTGTTACAATTGTCAAAATTATAACCATTCCTCGGATAATTGCTCGCTTCCCGCTAGGTGTTTAAAATGAACCATCAAACTCGCGAATGAACCATCAAAATCGCGAATGAGAAAACCATCAAACTCGCGAATGCCTGGAATTTGTTACGTTTCCAGGGGTTGCCTAGGCTTTGCCCCCAAAACCCCTGGAACCGTAACAAGTTCCAGGAACCTAAAACCAAACCCCAAAACCTTCGTACCAATAGATCAGATAATTTAAACCTGAGCATGGAAAACTTTCCACCGCTCCCTAAATCACAAAACCTCGAAACTGTTACAGACAATGTGGCGATGGCGCGTGCCGAGACAAGAACACCAAGTTCTGAAGAGCACGTGGCCCACACGCACTCAGATGCCCAAAAATCTTCAAATCAAATCCCTAACCTCTTTCTAGAATTCATCTCAAACTTAACTACTTTCCGCGGGCTTGGAAGGTGGCAATTGTCGCCCCCCTCCCCAAGCCCGGTCTTGACCTTTCTCTTCCTGTCAACTATAGACATATCTCTCTCCTTTCCTGTCATTCTAAGCTTTTCGAGTCTGTGATTACGCGGCATCTGGACGAGCACTGCAACCTGAAGAACATTCTGATTCCTGAACAATATGGGTTCAGGAAGAAGCATTCCACACAGCACCAGCTGCTTCGGGTTGTTGAACTCGTTCATGAGGCTCGCAGCAGACAAGAAAGCACTTCTATTGTCTTTCTCGACCTTCAGAAGGCGTTTGATAAGGTATGGATTAACGGACTGTTATTCAAGCTTATCAAACGCTCCTTCCCTCCTAATCTGATTAAAATTATCCACTCGTACCTAACGGAGCGTAGCTTCGTGGTGCGAGTCTCTAACCTCTCCTCTCCCAGGAATATTCTCAGCGGGGTCCCGCAAGGTTCCCTTGTCGGACCCAAACTGTTCAACCTTTACATTAACTATATTCCACGTTCCCCCGGTGTCTCCCTTGGCCTATACGCCGATAACACGGCCCTGATCACACATCATAAACAGACACAAGTCGTGCACGACACTCTGCAAGGCTATCTGAACGAGCTGACGCAATGGTTTATCAAGTGGAGGATCAAGGTCAACGTGAGTAAGTGTGCCGCCGTCACCTCCCCCCCCCCGGTATACCCCTTCCACTAACTTAATACTTAACAACGAGCCAATTCCCTGACAATCTAGATACAAGTACCTTGGAGTGTATTTGGATTCCAAATTATCCTGGAAACCTCACATTGCTGATTTCTGCAGAAAAGTGAGGATTTCCCTTGCCCTTCTTCGTCCCCTTTTGGCTAGGAATAGCCGCCTGTCAGCTAAAAATAAGTTACTGCTGTACAAGTCCTATATACGTCCAATTATGACGTACGGAGCCCCTATCTGGGGCACCGCAGCGGAGGTTGACCTCAGGAAGCTTCAAGTACTTCAAAATAATATACTTCGTTCTATTGCTAATCTTCCGACCTACGTCAAGTTAGAAGTTCTGCATAAAGACCTCCAAATTAGGCCCTTTTTGGTTCATGTCAAGAAATTATCTATCAAATTTCACAGAGGTCTGAGAAGCGTAAATAACCCCACGCTCGACAGTATCCCACGTTACCACCCTCGCAATACGAAGGTCATTGCCGGGGCGTCCCGTGCGTGATATTTACCTCCGCCCTAAAAAGCGGAGCCGTCTAGCATAGTTTTATCTGCTCTCTTTTCCGGTCAGACTTTTAACCATTTCTGTAACCCTCCCTAGCTTTTGGGAACTCGTGTAGTGTTGGCATGTTCTTCCACCTTTTCTCTACTAGGCTTCGTTCATGTTCAAGGTCCCTGCGCCCCTCTTTCCTCTCCTCCTTCTTTCTCTCTGCTGGAAATCCACTTGGACCCAGCTCACTCCTTTTCTGAAGACTTGAGGGAAGGGCGGGACTGCGGTCCCCCCCCCCCCGAGCACACTTTTAGTCTATCTATTTTTCTGCACTGTCACTCTTATGCTACCTTTCCTTTTAGTCTGAAGTTTAAAGGGAGGAAATTTCCTCTCCTGGGTACTTCACTGATCTCTCCGACCTTGAACCTTGAAGACGATGACGGCATACCACCAGCCGTCTCTGACTTCTACAGAGCATCCGTGTATACGAGGAATGCAATTTGCTATCTCATATTGCTAATTGGAAAATTTACTTTACGTGGACTTTTTATACTTTCTGAGACGAGCGGCTATACACCGCAACGCACTCCCGCCAAAATACCACGTCATAACACGTCATGCGCGAATTTCAGCAGACTCAGCTCTTCTGATTGATTGTTTTTTTTTCTTTTTGTCTTTTTGTGTGACGTCCGCAGATATATGACCGCATATGAATGAATAGAGTTCTTTTCATGCGGTTTTTTTCATGCGGAAATATACAGTTCAATTAGTTTATGCGTGATTTTTATATTGAAAATACACACACACATATATATACATATATATATATATATATATATAGACATGTGGATAGATTGGTGCGTATTCGTCTTGCTGAATGAAGTATTTAGGTCATGGTACAGTATCTGATTATGTGTTTATAATCTATGCTTTTTAATTCTTATTGCCTTTTAAATTGCAGAATTAAGACATTTTAATGCAGATTTTAGATTACATATCTTGTGGGTTATTCCACGTTTTCATGTTCTGGTACCTCTTTTTACATCTTTTTAAATTTTTGATACTTCGGTATTCATTTCTTGTGCAATATATCGGCTACCGGGACTGTTGTCTAGACGAAGAGCTTGCTTAACCGGGGAGTGGGGGTCACAACCTCCCATCCATTCTTTGGTATATTGCTTCCATTTACTTGTCTACTTTTCTGGTATGATATATATATATATATATATACAATGTCAGAAATATTCATAATATATATCATAAAATAAATATATTAAAAATATTGTACGATCAAAAACATAGTGTGGTAATTGCAGGAGGGAGTCGACCTTGATTGAAAGAAGTAGGATTAAAGGATGCTAAATAAACTTTTTCCTGCGGTGGTCAAACTAAAGTATGAAACGTAAAAAATTGACTAGCTTGATGTTTACATTTGTCACCTTTAAACTTCCAAGGGAGGTAAATGCCCCCTGGCGCTCCCCTATGGACGCCCATGGCAAAGCGCAAATATAATTTTTCTAGGGGTGCAAACTGTATGATGATATCTACAATATCGACTAGCTTGAAATCTACATTTGTGATCTTGAATGTCCTAGGGGAGAACAAGTGCACCCCTTACCCTCTCCTATGGGCGCCCATAGAGCTTTTTTCATGGTGACAAACTGAAGGTTGAGGCGTTCAATATCAATTAGCTAACAAGTCTAATGAGTCATCTATGGGAGGGCAAGTGTTCTACTTGCCCTCCACTATGGGCGCCCATATAACATTTTCCATAGGGCAAAATCAAGGATGAGGAGTTCAATATCTACTAGCTTGAAGACTGCATTTGCAACCTTAAACGTACACATTAGGGAAAGTTTTCCTTTGCATTCCCTTGCGGGGTTTATGTTTGCTTGCTTGTGTGGGCTGAACCTGACATGCGGTATTAATGCCCAGCACAATCCCCCGACATTTGTTGTTGTTGTTTTGTTCTCTAGCCAGAACGTTAACTTGCTTAAAATAACATTTATTTACATTAAATTTTACAAATATATATACAGCATACTAATACTTTGCAGAGAGATTCTGCGGCAAGCGGATAAATCCTGATTGTTGGAACGTTAAGTTCGAAGCAGTCGGAAGGAGGTTTCGACTGCGTAGTTCCAAAGTTCGAAAGCAAGTCGACCGATCAAGTCGAGATTTTAGGTTGGTTGGTTGGTTGATTTAGGATTTTTGGCACAAGATCCAAAGAGGATATGCTGCGCCGGACATATGGTACTAAAATACAGATAAAGGTAAAGAATAAAAACAAGTGTATAATCTAAAAAGTTGTATGACTAAAACAAGACAATGCAAGAGGGATAAAGATGGAAACAAGATGAAAAAAGTTTAAAAGGTGATAGGAAGTGAATTTAAATATGATGGTAAAACCCAATGTCTAATAAGAATGGAAAAATCCCTGAATGAGGGTTTTCTCCAATCAATTCCGTCAAAGTTAGAGTATACGTTTTAAAATGTTTAAAACGAAACTGTTTATATTTAGGACAAGTAATTAGAATATGTTTTACACTTGCTGCGGTTTGACAAACATTACAAAGGGGTTCAATTTCTCCTAAAAGTAAATGCCTGTGAGTAAAACGAGTGTGACCAATGCGCAAACGAGTTAAAATTACATCCAGTTTCCTACATTGGAAACTAGTCCATTTTTGTACCAAGGGCTTTATCTCGAGCAACTTATTATCAGCTTGCTGATTCCAGGAATACTGCCATTTGTCATGAATATTTTTTAGAACAAATTGTTTGATGTCGGTCAAAGGGATAGTCAGACTCAAAGTTTGAGTAGCTGATTTAGCAGCAATGTCTGCTAAATCATTTCCTTTGATGCCAACATGTCCTGGGACCCAACAGAATTTAGTATGGTATCCTTGCTCCTTCAGACGATGCTCATACTTAAGGATATCAGAGGCAATGTGGTAATTCATAGCTCTCTTCGATGACAAAAGCTGTAATGAACTCAATGAGTCAGTATATATAATGTGCTTTTTGGACTTTTGATAAGAGATGAAGATTAGGGACTGGTAAATAGCCATAATCTCAGCTGTAAAAATGGAGCAAGATGCATGTAGTTTATAAGACTTTATAGTATTGTTGCAAACATAAGCTAGACCAACGTAATCTCCTGCTTTGGAACCATCTGTAAAAACAGGAGTAAACTCCTTATACAGATTCCTATGTTCAGCAAACAATTGCACATAAATAGACGGAATGGTGTTAGTCTTCGTAAAATTACAAAAAGGGTTGAGAAAGGTGAAATTGTTAACATACCATGGAGGTGTTTCAAAAAACTTTGTTTTTCGAACATAAAGCTCTACTAAAGGGGTAGTTTCTACTATATTGCGTATCCGCTTGCCAAAAATAGGAATGCATGAAGGTCTGTGGTCATACAGTCGATCATAATGATCATCAAGGAATGCACGTTGTAACGGATGGTTATGTACGGACATGATACGAAAATAATAATTCAGTGCCAGCTGTTCACGCCTTAATTGTAAACATGGCTCATTAGAGACAGCATATATGCTTTGAACTGGAGATGTCCTAAAGGCTCCTGAGCATATACGTAATGCCTTATGGTGAATTGGATCAAGCTTTTTTAGCACTGATGTTCGTGCTGATCCATACACAGAACAACCATAATCTAGTTTTGACCGAATAACAGCTCTGTAGATGCGAAGCATGGAAGTAAGATCTGCACCCCATTTAGTATTTGAGAGGACTTTTAAGATGTTAAGAGCTTTCTCACATTTATTTCGCAGTTTCTGAATGTGGGGCAAGAAAGTAAGCTTTTTATCGAACCAAACCCCCAGAAATTTTATTTCCTCTACTACAGCAATCTTTACACCTCCCATAAAGATTTCTGGGGGTGAGTGGATACCACGTTTTCTGGTGAAATGAACACAACAAGTCTTTTGAGTGGAAAACCCGTACCCATTCACATTTGCCCATCGTAAGATGTTATTTACGGCGGTTTGACATTGTCTTTCCACAGTACGCATATCGTGAGCTTGGTAGGCAACTTGCAGATCATCCACATACAGACTTTTATGGACAGACACTGGCAAACTGTTTAAAAGACTATTTATTTTTATATTAAAGAGTGTCACACTCAAGACACTTCCTTGTGGCACACCCTCCTCTTGTACGTGTGTGCGTGAGAGTGTTGAACCAATGCGCACTTGGAATGTCCTGTGTGATAAAAAGTTTTGAATAAAAATAGGAAGATTACCTTTTAGATTAAAATCATAAATGTCCTTAATAATACCGTAGCGCCATGTTCGATCATAGGCTTTGTCAATATCAAAAAAAATTGAGACTAAATGATTTCTCCTAAGAAAGGCGGTCCTAATTTGTGATTCTAATGAGGTAAGATTATCAATGGTAGATCTACCTCGACGAAAGCCACTTTGGTGGGGTGAGAATAACTTGTTACTCTCTAAAAAGTGTACAAGCCTGGCATTAACCATTTTTTCTAGAAGTTTACATACACAGCTTGTGAGAGCTATAGGTCGATAACTTAAAGGGCTTTGAGGGTCCTTACCTGGTTTTAAAATGGGAATTGTGATGGCTCTTTGCCATGACCTAGGGAATTTATGTTCATGCCAAATTCTGTTAAACAGGTATAAGAGGTTCAATATGGAGTAATGGGAGAGGTGTTTAAGCATGAGATAGCTAATTTTATCAGGTCCACTGCAAGTTCTGTGTGTTTGGGACAAAACAGTCACCAACTCTGACATTGTAAAGTGCATGTTATAAGGTAAGTTTCTAGCTTCTGGGAAAACAATAGGTTTATTTTCAGACTTAAGTTTGTGTTTTAAAAACGGTTCAGAGTAATTTGATGCATTTGAAATATTTGCAAATTCTTTGGCAATTTCATTTGCAATGTCATATGGCGAACTTATAGTCGTGCTATTATGATTTAGAATGGCTATGGAGTGATTACTATAATTCCCTGTACACTTTTTGACTTTCTCCCATAGAATTTTACTAGAAGTGGAAGATGTTATTTCACTAACATATTTTTCCCATGACTCTTTCTGCCTTCTTCTGCGTATCCTGCGAGCAAAAGCTTTTGCATGTTTAAATGCAGTTAGGTTTTCAGTGGTAGGAGACTTCCTGAAAATTGACCAAGCTTTCTTTTGCTTTTTATAAGCCTCACGACATTCTTCATTCCACCAAGGGAAGCGATGCTTAGATATATTACCTGTACGTTTTGGAATTGCAGCATCAGCAGCCTCTATAAGAACACCTGTCACATTTTCTACAGCTGTATCAATGTCAGTGCTTTGAACAGCTTCATCAGTGATCAGGGCTAGGGAAGTAAACTTCACCCAATCAGCTTTTGAAAATATGTATTGAGATTGTTTGATAGTCGATCTGAATTGACTGTTAGAGAGAATGATAGGGTAGTGGTCACTATTGTGAAGATCTTTATCAACTGTAAAGTTCCAGTAAGGAAAGAGAGAGGGTGAACAGATGGCAAGGTCAATACTGTGAAAAGTCTTACTAGGTTGGTGAAAATAGGTGAATTCATTATTGTTAAAAATGCATAAGCTGTGATCACTGACACATTGCTCAATTTGTTGTCCTCTGCAATTTGTGTCTAGACTTCCCCAAAGGGGATTGTGGCCATTAAAGTCACCGAGTATCACAAATGGTGCAGGAAGTTGGCTAATCAAATTATCAAGTTCTCTAGAACTTATGTGATCATTTGGTGGTAAGTAAATACAGCATACAGTAATCAATCTATTTACATGGATCCGAACAGCAACAGTTTGTAGATTTGTGGCGAGTTGTAATACAGAAGAAGGGTAGTCTTGTGAGACTAACAAAGCAACTCCCCCAGATACTCTACTGTTCATATTAAAATCTTTACGGATACAATTAAAATTTTTAATATTAAAATTACTGCTAGATTTTAGCATAGTCTCTTGAAGGCAAATACAAATAGGATGGAAAGTATTAATTAAATTCTTGATCTCCACCGACTTGTTCTGCAACCCTCGGCAATTCCAAGATAGTAAAAAGCCATATTCAGGTTTTTTTCTTGGACCGATGGGAGGTGGTCTCTTTTTTCCCAGTAGACGAAGAGGAAGAGGATGACACATCTGTTATCATCCCTTCATCCTCGGAAGCACACAGTTGTACTTCGTCATCATTTTGGCTATGATTTTCTTGTATGTTTGTTTTTTTGAATGATATTTTTTCCAAAGGACTGTCTTTGGTATTCTTTAATTTATGTTTTTTGTTTGACTTTGTTTTCTCTTCTAAAGTATTGACTCCTTTTTTCCCACTGGTACTTACTACTGCAGTTTTTTGTTGTGTGAAAGCAGGTCTGAAATTGGCTAATGGGATTGAAGTTTTTTGCTTTTGTTTCGTACTTGAAACAGCAGTGTTTACAGAAGGGATAGGTTTTGTTTCGTTAGTTTGTTGGTTATGGATTATTTGCATAAAGTTTAAGTCAGGTTCGGTTTGTGTGCCTACTGATGAAATTTCAGTTTGTATGCTAGCAGATTTTGTTTGTCTGTTTCTGACATCGAGATTTTAGGAGCGAGTCTCTGTCTGAAAAGATGAAAGTTCTTTTCTAAACTGAATTTTTGTAAACGCCCCAGAAGGAGTGACCGACCATCTTATTGGTCGTCGTCGGTCTGGGGCTCATTAATGGGGGTTCCCCCCATGCACGCCACGTGTTTTCGGTGTGCACCATCGTATTGTTTTTCACACATGCCGGTGACGAAAATTACGGCTTTCACATGCCAACATACTGTCACCGGCGTTAAAGTTATGTGTAAATCCCCATCGGGAATCTTTGGAAGTCAGGCGTCCCAAAACAGAAAATGGTATGCGGTTTCCTCAGTTATCAGATACATAGAGAAAAGCCGCTTCTAGTTCGTTTTGGTGCAGGTGGTATAAATGGCGATAGTTAACCGCCACACACTCCCCTCCTTAAAGGTTTCCAATGAAACCGTAACGAACACGACGGCCTGATCGTGTCATAATTTTCGGAGGCATATTTGGCACTGATGAAGTTGAGTGGTCGAAACCGGTTGGCCGGTTCTTGCCTGTGCATGCACTTCATCATTATTCACATAAAATGCCGGTTTAATACCATCAAGTGCAATGTTCACTTTCCTACCTTTGATATCGATTTTAAAAAATTTATCGTTTCTCTTTGAAACCTGATATGGTCCATCGTATGGAGCTTGTAGTGGAGCTTTAACCGCATCATTACGCACAAATACATGCGACGCTGTGTGAAGAGCGGGTGGGAGAAAAATTCTCGGTTTCCGATGGTGAGAGGTGTTGGGGGACGAAGATCCCGCATTGACTCTCTTAGCTGCACTATGAAGTCTGAGGGGTCAGTGACTTGGGAGCTATTGGGGAAAAAATCGCCTGGCAGGCGTAGTGTTTCTCCGTAAAGAAGCTCAGCTGGCGTTGCACCTATGTCCGGTTTGATTGAAGATCGAAGCCCCAGCAAAACTATTGTCAGCGTCTTAGTCCACTGTTTATTACCGTGTGCTTTTAAGGCTGCTTTCTGCGGCCGGTGGAAATTTTCTATAATTCCATTGCTAGAAGGATGGTAAGCAGTTATGCGTATTCGCTGGACTCCCAAGCACTGTGCTAAAGACTGAAAAAGTCTAGATTCAAATTGTCGGCCTTGGTCACTGGTGATTCTGGAAGGAACACCGAAACGAGAAACCCAATGGTCGATCAGAGCTTGTGCCACTGTAGAAGCTGTGATGTCTGGAATTGGGATTGCCTCCGGCCATCTTGTGAACCGGTCAATCATAGACAGTACATAGGTCATTTCTTCAGATGTGGGCAAGGGGCCCACGAGGTCGATGTACAAGTGTTCGAACCTCTGAGAAGTTTTGGGGAAAAAACCAATGGGTGGGACAGTGTGTCGTTGAATTTTACTCTTTTGACAAGGGATGCATTTTCTCGCCCAATCGTTAATATCTTTATTCATATTTGGCCAGACAAAACGATCGCGGACTAACTTCGAAGTTTTTCTTATACTTGGATGAGATAAATTATGTAAATTTGAAAAAACTTTGAATCTCATAAGCTGTAGTACATAAGGACGCGCCGTACCCGTGGATACGTCGCAAAATTATTTAGCTGACGCATTTGGAATAGCGATTTGCTTTAAGTCGATCGAGGATGTTCCTTTTAAAATGTCTTGAAGCTCCGGATCGTTGCTTTGTAAATCTGCGAGTTCTTCATAATCAATTGGACCAGGTACCGTAATCATATTTATGCGAGACATTACGTCGGCAGGGATGTTGTTAGTACCTTCTATATGACGTATATCGGTAGTGAATTCCGAAATAAATGCGAGTTGCCGATTTTGGCGAGGCGAGCATTTATCCAAGTTTTGTTGAAATGCGAACGTTAGCGGCTTGTGGTCGGTAAACAGGGTAAAATTTCGCGCTTCCAGCATATGCCTAAAGTACTTGATAGCCGAATACGCAGCTAAAAGTTCTCTGTCGTAAGTACTGTAGTTTGTCTCTTCCGGGGATAATTTCCGCGAGAAGAAGGCCAGGGGTTCGATACCCGTATCAAGAACGTGATTCAAAGAACCACCTATCGCAAAATTTGATGCATCGACGAATAAAATTAAATTCGCATCTTTAGCAGGGTGCGCGAGTAGCGTTGCCTCAGCTAATTGATTTTTACATGCTAAAAATGCGTCCGTAGCCTCATTAGTCCAATTAACTTTTCTCTTATTGTTCTTTCGTGCCCCCTTTAGATACTCATTGAGGGGCTTTTGCGTATGCGCTGCATGGGGTAGGTGTCTCTGATAAAAATTCATCATGCCGAGAAATGCGCGTAAATCCTTAATTGTTTCAGGTTGCTTGACATTCAATATCGCTTGTACTTTATCGGGCAAGGGTTTAGTGCCTTTAGAATTTATGAGATGGCCTAAAAATGATACCTCGGATACTACCAGAACGCATTTAGAAATGTTAAGGTTAATTCCGTAGTTATCTAGACGTTGGAATATCTGTTTTAGATGGAGCTCGTGCTCTTCTTCACTCTCAGAAAAACCAAAATGTCATCTAAATAAGCAAAACAGAAATTTAGATCACCTAGAATTTCATCTATGAAACGTTGGAAAGTTTGAGCTGCGTTACATAATCCAAAATTAAGATAGGGAAACTCGTATAGGCCAAATGGTGTCGTTATTGCCGTTTTAGGAATGTCAGGTTCGTAAACTGGAATGGCGTGATATGCGCGAAAAATATCTAGTTTAGAAAATACTCGCTTGCCATTTAGAGCGTTCGAAAAATCTAAAATGTTCCTTATCGGATAACGGTCAGGAAAAGACACCTGATTTAAACGACGATAATCTCTTATGCAGCGAATTTCGCCGGAACCTTTAGGCACTACGTGGAGGGACAACGACCAATTTGATTTAGACTGCCGGCAGATCCTGCGCTCTAGCATAAATTCAAATTCCTTCTTTGTAGATTCGTACAGCTTCGGATGTAATCGTCTGGGTCGTGCATAAACTGGTGGTCCTGAAGTTTCGATATAATGTACCGTCTTATGTTTTACATTTTTGAATTTAGGAGTTGGGTTAGCAATATCTGGGTATTGTCGGAGATTTTGGTGGAAACGCGTGTCGTCTGAAATCAATTTGATTTCAGTAACGCTACCTTTCGTTAATTTGCCTGGTATGTGCAACTTTGTATTGGAATCTATTAGTTTCTTTTGTTTTAGATCCACAAGAAGTCCAAATTCTTTCAAAAAATCTGCCCCGATAATGGCTTGGGATACAGATGCGATGACAAATTCCCAGCGAAATGCGCGTCTTAGACCTAAATCTATATCTACTAATTTTGTTCCGAAAGTTTGGATTTTCGAGTTATTTGCCGCGAAAAGTTCCAACGAAGATGGTTGAAGTTTTTTATTTAGAGGTTTTGGTATAATTGAAATGTCGCTACCAGCGTCAATTAAGAACTTGCAATTTGTTTTGCGGTCATATACATGGAGTCTACTAGCAGGATCTATTTTAATTTCCGCTGTCATTCCTATGTTTGGAATGACAGGCTTTACAAGTTTTTTTGGTCGGCAAATTTGCAAGGGGTATGGCATTTATATGCTTCTTTGCCGAAACGTTTATGGTAGAAGCAAAAATCGCTATTCCTACCTACGTCGTTTCCCTTGTCATGATTTCTGAAAGATCGAGCGCTGTTACGCGATTTTGAGCGTGGTCTATTATCACGAATTTGATCTCTTGAGTATGATCTTGATCCAGATAGGCGCTCGATCTGGGTGGCTAAGTCAGCTATCTGCTTCTGCATGCTCCATAGCTCCGTTAATGCAGCATTTTCATTATGCGATGCTACTGCGCAAATATTTTCCGAGCTTGCCGTAACTTCGTATATTTTATCTGCCAAATTTGCCAATTGGCTTAAATTTTCCGTGCTTGCCGATAGAATTGCGCGGACGTTTGACGGTAAGCGATCTAGCCATAACGATTTTAAAAAATCCTCGTTCACTTTATCGAGAGCTAATTCTCTCATTTGCCTCAATAATGCGGATGGTTTGATGGCCCCTAGTTGCAATTCTGATAGAAGTTTTCTCGTTTGCGTTAATTCCGAATCTGCAAATTCTGTAATTAGCCTGTCTTTTAAGGTCCTGAATTTGTTTTCCTGCGGTGGATTCAAGATTAAATCACTTACATGGGATAATTCCTCCGAGTCTATCGCCGCTACGAGATATGCATATTTCGTCTCATCCTTCGTGATATGCGAAATTTGGAACGCATTTTCAACTTGAGCTAGCCATAGGGTTACATTATTTTTCCAAAAAGGAGGGATTTTGCATGTAACCTTGTTAATTTGGGGTTGCTCGTCGTTTCCATCCATGCTTAAGATATAGAAATATATATAATTAAAATACAAAATAATAGAATATAAACAATTTTTACACAGGGTACCCTAGCACGCGTAAGTTTGCAAATTAGCGGTAATAACGCGAATACACACTGCCCCGAAATAAAAATAATTTTGAGGGAAAGGAAAAAAGGAACTGACCTGTGCTGACCTTAATGAACTGCAGTTGTTTCGGAGGATCCTGCCTTTCAGAGACGTCTGTGTTGGCATGGAAGGGGAGAGCTCTTAGCCGCCGAAAAAGATATCTTTTAAAAGTCCGGAGATGAATAGCCGGGGTCCGAGGAAGGCGAAGTTGCTCCACGGGGGTTCTCCTGGGTTGACTTTCCGTTCATTGCTTGTAATCGGAAGCGGTCGTTCATCGTGTCAGGAAGGAACTCAGCTGCTTTGCGAAGTCATCATCAGCTGTTGGGTAGCACTATTTGCGTCTGCGAGCATGCTTGTCTCTGAGAGAGCAGTCTTATATGAGCAGTATTTTATTGCTGTTGGCAGAGTATTGCTCCATTGTTGGCATCTGTAGAGAATTGTTCAATATGCTCGGGCGTTCAAGTCCATAGGGTCACCATTGCGGGGTTTATGTTTGCTTGCTTGTGTGGTCTGAACCTGACATGCGGTATTAATGCCCAGCACAATCCCCCGACATTTGTTGTTGTTGTTTTGTTCTCTAGGCAGAACGTTAACTTGCGTAAAATAACATTTATTTACATTAAATTTTACAAATATATATACAGCATACTAATACTTTGCAGAGAGATTCTGCGGCAAGCGGATAAATCCTGATTGTTGGAACGTTAAGTTCCAAGCAGTCGTGAAGGAGGTTTCGACTGCGCAGTTCCACAGTTCGAAAGCAAGTCGACCGATCAAGTCGAGATTTTAGGAGCGAGTCTCTGTCTGAAAAGATGAAAGTTCTTTTCTAAACTGAATTTTTGTAAACGCCCCAGAAGGAGTGACCGACCATCTTATTGGTCGTCGTCGGTCTGGGGCTCATTAATGGGGGTGCCCCCCATGCACGCCACGTGTTTTCGGTGTGCACCATCGTATTGTTTTTCCCACATGCCGGTGACGAAAATTATGGCTTTCACATGCAAACATACTGTCACCGGCGTTAAAGTTATGTGTAAATCCCCATTGGGAATCTTTGGAAGTCAGGCGTCCCAAAACAGGAAATGGTATGCGGTTTCCTCAGTTATCAGATACATAGAGAAAAGCCGCTTCTAGTTCGTTTTGGTGCAGGTGGCATAAATGGCGATAGTTAACCGCCACACCCTTATGAGCGACTATGGCAAGGACACCCATAGAATTAATTCCATCGGTGACAAATTCAAGGATGAGGCTGTTCATATCGACTTGCTTGTAATCTACATTTGTAACCTTAAACGTACACAGTAGGGCAAGTCTTAACTTGCGTTTCTTTATGGGCGCCCAATGCAAGGGCACCCATAGAACTAATTCCATCGGCGACAAACTCAAGGATGAGACGTTCCACATCGACTAAATTGAGACTTGCATGTCTAACCTTGAAAGTCTATGGGACGGCAAGTGTCATCCTTTCCTTCCACTATGGTCGCCCATGTAACATTTTCCAATAGGGCAAAATCAAGGATGGGAAGTTCAATATCTACTAGCTTGAAGACTACATTAGCAACCTTAAACGTCCACAGTAGGGCAAGTTTTTCCTTGCATTCCCTTTTGGGCGCCCATAGCAAGGACACCCATAGAATTTTTCATCGGTGATAAATTCAAGGATGAGGCGGTTCATATCGACTTGCTTGTAATCTATATTTGTAACCTTAAACGTACACAGTAGGGCAAGTTTCACATTGCGTTCCCTTATGGGCGCCCATGGCAAGGACACCCATGGAACTAATTCCATCGGCGACAAACTCAAGGATGAGGCGTTCCACATTGACTAAATTGAGACTTGCATGTCTAACCTTGAACGTCTATGGGACGGCAAGTGTCGTCCTTTCCTTCCACTATGGGCGCCTAGGTAACATTTTCCAGGCGGGAACTCAAGGATGACGCATTCAATATCGACTAGCTGGTAACCTACAATTGTAACCTTGAATATCCTGTTGAGATTAAGTGCTTCCTTGCCGTGCTCTATGGACTCCCTGTTTATACTATTGCCCTCAGGACAGAACCTAACGAAGCCGAAGTTTCGATTTCCTCAGGGGTGGTAAACAGTCTTTCCAGATCCTCCAAATGTCTCTGTGACATATTGAAACATTGCGTACTTGCCATGGGCGCCCATAGGGGATGTTGAAAGTCATGAATATCAAACTAATGAATACTATACGTCTCGTCCTTGAGATTGTCTCCTCTGGAAAAAGTTCCATTGACGTCCCTGCCATGGGCGTCCATAGACGTAAGGGGGCGTCCATAGACGTAAGAGAACGTAAGGGAGCACTTGTCTTCCCGTAAACATTCAAGGTCACAAACGCTGGAATCAAACTAGTAGATATTGTACGTCTCATCTTTGAGTAGACTCTTCTTAGAAAAAGCGCTATGGACACCCTCGCCATGGGAGCCCATAAAAATTTTGAAATTAACAAACGTAGGTATCAAGCTAATTGATATTGTACTTCTTGTCCTTCAGTTTGGCACCTCTTTAATAAGTTCTATGGTCACCTTTGCCATGGGCGCCTATCGGGGAGAGCAAGGGGGCGCTTGCGCTCCCTTGGACGTTCAAGGTCCCAAAGTAGTGTATCAAGCTAGTCGATATTATACGTCTCATCCTTGAGTTTGAGTTTTCCCCTTTGAAGAAATTCTATGTGTGCCCTTACCATGGGCGTCCATAGAGGAGCGGGAGGGGCACTTGCTCTTCCGTGGATGGTCAAGGTCGCAAATGTAGGTATCAAGCTAATACATAATCTTGTCTCATTCTTGAGTTTGGCCATCCCAGGAAAAAGTTTTATGTTCGCCCTTGAATCCTATTCCTTCGAAACAAGGTCGACCCCTTCCTGCAGTTACAACACTATATTTTGATCGCACTATATTTTTGACACACACACACACCCTAGGGCCAACGACCGTACCGTGCTGAAAACACCGGTTCTCGTTAGATCACCGAAGTCAGGCAGCATCGGGCGCGGTTAGTACTTGGGTGGGTGACCACCTGGGAACATCGCGTGTTGTTGGCTCTTTTCGGGCGCGGCAGCCCAGTGGTTTGCGCGCGATTCTCGCCGCTGCCAGAACTGCCGCCGTGTTCATGCGGAGTACGATCACGTTAAACATGTGGGTCCGTAAGTCCTTCCGAGAGGTTGGTGGTAGGGGAAGGAGGGTACGGTCCCTGTGGATGCCTCCCCCACTGGGTTCCGGTCTAAATTGGGTGGCACTTCCCGGCCGTCCAAACAGTTACCTTACACCTTTCTACCAGAAAGGTGTCGAAAGCCCAGACCATCCGACTCGTCCGTGGACTTAGAGTAGCAATTTGGATGGCCGGGAAATCCAGAAAGGTGTAAGGTAACGGCCGTCCAAACAGTTACCTTACACCTTTCTGGATTTCCCGGCCATCCAAATTGCTACTCTAAGTCCACGGACGAGTCGGATGGTCTGGGCTTTCGACACCTTTCTGGTAGGTCGGACGGTCTGGGTCTCAACAACAACACACACACACCCTCTCTTTTATTCGTGCTCTAATCACGTTAATTATAAAATGTTATACCTATTTCTGATTTTTTTTTTTCAGAATGCATCTACATATAGAATTTCATGGCGATACGTACTCTCTCTCTTTTGTAAAATCTCATTGATTTCAAAATGTTCTACCATTCTGTAGAAAATTAGAAAGAGTTAATTAAAACACGAATAATTCGATATTAGATATTTTAAGAGAGAGAGTACGTACAGCCATGAAATTCTATATGCATATGCATTCTGTAAAGAAATGGAATTAGTTAGAACATTTTGTAATTAACGTGATTAGAACTCGGATGAGAGAAAGAATGTCAAAATATAGTGTTGTAATTGCAAGAGGAGGTCCACCTTATTAAAAAGGAGTGGGATTCACGGGCATTCATAAAACTTTTCCTGGAATGGACAAATTCAAGTATGAGAGGTAAATATATCTAGTATCTTGATAGCTACATTTGAGACCTTGAACGTCCACGGGAGGACAAGTACCTCTCGCGCTCCCCTATGGGCTCCCATGTCAAGAGCGTCTATAGGACTTTTTCAGGGGGTAAACTGAAGGGTGAGACGTACAATATCGACTAGTTTGATACCTACCTTTGAACATCCATGGGATGGTAAGTTCCCCCTCACGCTCCCCTATGGGCGCCCATAGGGGACAATAACATTTATCAATATTAATACAATAATATTAACAATACTCGAATATAGATATCAATCTAATCAATACTGTACGTCACATCCTTGTATTTTCCCGATGGTAAAAGTTCTATTGGCGCCCTCACCATGGGTTCCCGTTGGGGAGCGCAAGAGGCCACTTGCCCTACTGTGAACGTTCAAGACCACAAATGTAGGTATCAAATTAGTAGATATTGTACTACTTATCTTTCAGTATACCCTCCTAGGAAAAATTTCTATTGACACCTTTGCCATGGCCATCCATACGAGATGTTGATAATAAGGTGTTGCCCACAGGGTGTCAAGCTAGTCGATATTGTCGTCCTTGAATGTGCCCCCGCTGGAATAAAATCTATAAGCGCTCTTGCCATGGGCGCCCATAAGGAGTCTTGAGGGGGAACTTGCTATCCCGTCGACGTTCAAGTTCACAGATGTAGATATCAAGCTAGTCGATGTTGTATGTCTCATCCTTCAGTTTTCTGCCTGTAAAAGTTATATGGGCGCTCATGTTATGGGCGCTCGTAGCAAAGATGGCCATAGAACTTATTAAAGCGGGGCGAACTCAAGGACGAAACGTAAATTATCGATTACCTTGATACCTACGTCTGTGACTTTCAAAATTTTTATGGGCTCCCATGGCAAGGACGTCCATTGAGTTTCTTCCAAGAGCATACACAAGGATGAGACGCACAATATCTACTAGCTTGACACCTACATTTGGGACCTTGATGTTCACGGAAAGGCAAGTGCTCCCTTATGCTCCCCTATGGGCGTCCAAGGCAAGGACGTCAATAGAACTTTTTCCAGCGGGGACAATTTCACGGACGAGACGTGCAGTAAGTATTCATTAGTTTGATATTCGTGACGACCCAATTTAAACCGGAACCCAGTGGAGGAGGCATCCACAGGGACCGTACCCTCCTTCCCCTACCACCAACTTCTCGGAAGGACTTACAGACGCACATGTTTAATGTGATAGTATTCCACGTGAACACGGCGGCAGTTTTGGCAGTGGCAGGAATCGAACTCGGGCCTACTGAGTGCAATCAATGCCTGCGCGCTAACCACTGGGCTGTCGTGTCCCACCCCATGGCAAGTGTTGAAGACCCAGACCACACGACCAACCCTAAGGCTTATGGCAGCTTAATGTGTGGTCGGCCCATGGCAAGTGTGCAATGTTTCAGCCTTTTATGTCACAGAGAAGGAACAGTCTGAAAAGACTGTTTACTACCCTTGAGGAAATCGAAATTTTGGCTCCGTTAGGTTCTGTCCTGGGGGCAATAGTATATAAACTGGGATCCCGTAGAGGACTGCAAGGGATCACTTAAGCTGAACTGGATATTCAAGGTTACAAATGCAGGTTACAAGCTAGCGATATTGAACACTTCATTCTTAAGTTCCCTCCTGGAAAATGTTACATGGGCTCCCATAGTGGAGCGAAAGGATAACACTTGCCGTCTCATACACGTTCAAGGTTAGACATGTAAGTCTCAATCTAGTCGATATTGAACGCCTCATCCTTGAGTTTGTCGCCGATGAAATTAGTTCTACGGGTGTCCTTGCTATGGGCGCCCATAAAAGAACGCTTGGTGGAACTTACCATACCGTGCACATTTAAAGATATAAATGTAGATTACAAACAAATCAATATGGAACGCCTCATCCTTGAGTTTGTCACCCCTGGAATTACTTCTATGGGCGTTCTTGCCGAGAGCTCCCATAGCAATTCCCGACCGCTAACCACTGGGCTGTCGCGCCCCATCTCATGGCAGGTGTGCAATGTTTCAGTCTATTATATCGCAGAGACTTTTGGAGGGTCTGGAAAGACTGTTTACTACCCCTGAGGTAATCGAAACTTCGGCTCCGTTAGTTTCTGTCCTGAGGGCAATAGTATTAAACAGGAAGCTCATGCAATCGGAGTCCGTAGAGGACTGCCATGGGCGCCCATAGGGGAGTGTAAGGGGGTCGTTTACCCTCCCCTGGACGCTGAAGGTCACAAATGTAAACATTAAGCATGTCCATTTTTTCCGTCTCATACTTTAGTTTGACCACAAGATCGACTACCTCCTATAATTACCACACTATGTTCTTGATAGTACAATATTTTTGACACTCTCTCATCCGATAAAAGCAGAAGTAACTCGTAATACTAGTAGTTGGATAGCCTTGAAAAGACTTTAAATAGAAAATAAATAAATAAATAATATAATTGAAAAAAGTAATATATATATATATATATATATATATATATATATATATATGTGTGTGTGTGTGTGTGTTTTCAATATCAAAATCGCTCATACACTAATTGAACTGTAAATTTCCGCATAAAGCAAACAAAGAACACTCATCATACATCTGCGGTCACTGAAATTCGCTTCTGACGTATTTATCACGTGGTATTTTGGCGCGAGTGCATTGCAGTGAATAGCCGCTGATATTTCTGAGGTGGAGGCGAGGAGTACTTCGGACCAGGTACTCCGAAAGCAAGCGTCTTGGCTTGGCTTCAGTATGGAGGGGGATCGGTGATGCTGTGGGGCGCGATGTCGCACCAGCCAGCCAGCAATTTGTCAATAACAGGGCGTCTGGAGCAGAGCTCCGTATCAAGATGTAAGAATATCGTCCAGGACAGAGCACCAGGCGCGAAGCGCCTGACGCGTTCGTCCGTTGCGTTGGCTATCCGTCAGAGGAGCAACGCAGAGCATCGATTTCCACTAATCCGTCAACGCATGGAGTTCTCGAGAGCAAGGGATTCTCCTCTCTTTCCACGCTGTATGAGGCGATGGGGGTACAAATGGTGTGGGAAAGAAGAAATCTTTGTGTGGCTAAACTTGATTGGTTAGGATTTGTTTACTATTTGACAGCAGTTGTTCGATTGATTTTCATATTGTTCTATGTTAACATATTCATTTTGAAGTCTGCTGTGGTCTGGTTCATTAGCGCAGATCCGAATTGTCCTGTGAGTCGGGTCGGGCTCAGTATTTAAAAAGTCGGGCCGGGCGTATTTAAGTTTGAAAAAAAATTTAAGTAAATTTTAATAGAGTACATGAGATTACTGTGTTGAATTTAGCTATATGTAAATATAAATGTTTGAAAAACTTTTATTTTAGTTTTTGTACAAGCACATTTGGATAAAAATCATTTCGATCGTGACTTAAGGGTCTTTGGTCCGGGAACGTGTTCTAAATTATGACGGGCTTCATATTTCAGTTTCCCTTGTGAATATTTCATGTCTTCTCCAGCTTAAAAAAATTACTGGAGGCCTGGGCCTGCCGCTCGAGTGGTGTCCCCTCCCCCGGGCCGGGTAAAGGATGCAATCTCATATTTTCCAGGATATGGCCATATCCCAGTATATATGTAAATCTGTTTTTTCAAATTCTCTATTTAGGGATTTTTCAAATAAAATCCCATTTTGGTAAATTCTTGAATTGAGCTTATGTGCATTTTTGACCACAATTCTCGTTTAATATATATATGAGATTATTTATTTGTGAAAGTCTCTCTCTACCAATATTGCAAAAATCTTAATTATATTTCTTCTTAATTATTTAGTAATTTCGAAATGCACCAATTGATATATTAGCATCTATTACATCTTCAAAATTAATATCTTCCAGTATAATTTAAATAAACAGCCCGAGTTTATATATATATATATAATTGTAAAAATAAAATCGTTTGAATTCCCATTCATTTTCTTATAAAAGAACTCAGATTTTTAATAGTATGTTGGCTGTGAAAAATCACCTAGTTTATGAGATCTTTACCAGATATGTTAGATTTTTTAAAAGTAAAGTTGAACGATACTTACCTTAAATCTAAATGTTATTTTGCTTTCCAAATTTTATAATTTTTGATCAAAAGTCTTCATGAACCTTGTGCACTACTTAAGAGGTTTTAGTGCATATGTTGGTAGATATACCATTTTGAAAATTTTGGGTGCTTCTTAATGACAATTTCGTGTCCATTCTGCTATACATATTTATTTTACATAATATTTTGTGCCTTTTGTATATTCACCAGTGTTTGTTAAAGTATTGTTTGGCTACCAAGGTATACTATATACAAAATACCTAGATTTTCTTGATATTTTAAGTTTTACAACTTAGACAGTGAAAAGTATTATCAAAACACAAAAAATTTAAGCTACTTTTTTAAGCAATAAATTAATTGCATATCTGATCCAACTTAAGCTAATCCTGTTTCCTGATGTGGAACAATCAAATATTAACATGATTTAGCTTTAACTGACTTTACAATTATATTCTGCAACTGTCAGCAAATAATATTGAAATAGACAAATGTGATTAATAAGCCACTGACTCACAGTTAATGAGAATAGTGTTAAAAAATTATTAATCAGATGTCAGCATTTTGTGTGAAGTATAAATATAATCCAACAAGACAAATGCTTATTTCTCTCACATAAACCAATGCTCTTCCTACCTAATATCTTCAATAAAACAATGAACATTACTACAAATTCTTTTCGCTTCTTATTATAATTTGATCTTTGAAATATTAAATTGCTTCAATAGATTAAACTTGGTAAGCTGAAGTTTATGGAAGAAAAAATTGACATTTAAAAAAAATTGCAGTAACTTCTTTCTTATAATATATATTTTACCTAACTTATTCTTCAAAGTAAAAAGAAGGAAATCTGAGTGATACAAATAGCCAATAAAGCACCAGTAAGCTTCCCAATATATTTTAGGAGTAAAATCAGCTTGCCTTTATAAATAAAACTATTTTCCTATAATATTGTAACTTTTTTCCACAATACAGAATTTGTGCATATTTAATACTTATGTGAAAGTTGTTATTTAACATAATACAATGGGGAATGTTTTATATATTAAAATAATTTATTTTGCTTTACTTTTAAAAAATAAGTCCAGAACAAAAGTTTTAAGGCCTGACCAGACCCAAAAAATTTTTAAAATTAAGCCCAGCCCAAGCCTGTATTAAATTAGAAAATTTACACTAGCCCAAATCTACATCAAATTGAAAAATTTGGCATGGCCAAGACTGGTCTTAATTTAGGTAAGAAGTAAAATTGGTATTGAGTTGTATATCTGATCAGCTTGCCTAGGATGGGGTGTGCCATATTTCAAGTCGGATTGCTGGATTAGCTGAAAAAGTAGACTGTTTTGGTCATGAAATAAATGCTCATAATTTTGTGTTGAAGTAATAATCTACAGGTTTCGATGGTGGGACACTCATATCATACATTACTTAAGTACATTAGCTGTGTACTGTGAGATCACATCTTTTCTGTGGGGTGGGCCGGTGGGGTGCTTAATGTGTGTTGTTATACCACTAGATAGTTTAATTCCAGTTTACAAAAGTTTCTGTGCATATTTTTTATGAATGTATATTTTAATCATCATAAAAAATTAACAGTCATTTGTATTTTAATTGTAGTAAAAACTTAACAGGTAAAATAAATAGTATTATTTGACCTTTTTTTTTCTTTCATGTTTCCTCAAATTTGGATTCTGAAGTTTTAATTTTTTTTTACAAATTCTCATTTGAAGTGATGGATACGTGTTTTTATATATTTTCTATCAATATTGATAAACAGAAATATTGATAGAAAATCTATTTAGAAATATTTTTCAAGGTGCGTGTGGTATTCAAGTTCAAGTCTGATGTTTATTACCATGAATTTTTATCTACAGCTAGATACCATAATTTAAAAATATTCATTCTAACAGTTGAGTACAAGCAGTTTTGATGTGCTTTTTTTTTACCAAGCGTTATAAAGTGATACTAATTCTGATTTAATTTGTTACAGGAATTTAAAGTGTGTAGAAAGAGCCCTCTATTATTTGAAGGAACTGAAAAATCTATTGCTGATGTTATGAGACATCTCTGCTCTGATCCCTTAAGAATTTAAGATTGTGAAGAAGTTACGGTATGTTTTGTCACATTAATTTCAGTGCTTGGCATTTACTATTCCTAGTTGATATACTGTAAATTAGAAATTCCTTAATTGGTGATTAAAAAGTGTAAAATGGATGAATTTAAGTAAACGTTTGATGTTGCTATGCTGTTAAAAGTGAAATACTTGTATAAAGGACTTTGTGGGGTAAACTGTTCCATATTTATAATATATGCTAAGTAAATTTTTATAATGACAAACACATCTATCATATAAATACTATCTTGCTGTAGTCATTTTAATTCATAATCTGCAATTTGAATTCTCGTGATTTGGTTATCAGTCTCTTAAACACACACATGTGGGTTAGTCATTTCATTTTCAAGGACTTTCCGATGATCGTTTGGAAACACCTGACCTGTGCAGTAGGCATGCAAGCAGCTCAGTAAAAACACATATTCAAGAAATTTAATTTAGCATTTTTGAAATTAAAGTTTTGAAAATTTTAATTTTCATTACAATAATCAATCTAGTCACCTAAAATTTCTTAGAATAAATGCTAATTTTATTCTGATTTTCAGTTTTATATAAGCAAGCTAAACAATTTGAAATCAGCTGCAAAAGTTACTGGTTTTAGATTTAAATTGTATCTTGTGAAAATGACCTGTTTCAAATTAAATTGCAACTATTGTGAAAAGGATCAAATTGAATTTAAACTGCATTCATCGTAAGACGGATTTAATCTGTTTCATATATTGCACATGTAATACATAACTCATTTGTCTTAAAAAGTTACTGCTAGCTTGGGACACCACCACTATGCATCAACATATCAAGTACATTTATTGCCCACACACAAGATGTTTATTTAGGACATATGCAGGCTATGATACCAAGTAGTAGCACATGCCATATTTTTAATATGGATAAGCTGCATTTTAATATTTTCTTTGTTAGCACAGCCTATTCTACTGAATAGGGGGTGCATGTATTTAGTTTGCACAGGTCACATTTTATTTTTAGGTAGTGTAGTATAGCAACTTATATCTAAATAAAGCAGTGCTCACATATTTGTTTATAAAAGTTATTGCTAAAACAGTGACTCTCATAGATAGCAATTTTTAATTTTTCAATTCATTAGTTTTTTAATTAGTAAATATTTAATGATTTTTTAAAACTATTTTGACTAATAAAAGAATTTAATATTCCAAGATAAAATTACTTTTACATAGTTTAATTTAGGAGTCAGTATCTGTACATTTTTACTAACGACTGCACAGCCCTGAGTGTTCACAATGATTAGTTTGTAAACATATTGCATAAAAAGAAGAATTGCTAATGACCATTATATATATAGAAACATAACATGTTGTTGAGACCCAGACCGTCCGACTCATCCAGAGAACATGAGCAACTAATTAGACGGCCGGTACCAGAAAGGTGTATGGTAACTGTTTGGACAGTCGGGAAGTGCCACACAATTTAGATCGGAACCCAGTGGGGGGGGGGGGCGTCCACAGAGACCGTACCCTCCTTCCCTACCACCAACCTCTGGAAAGGACTTTCGGACCCACATGTTTAACGTGATTGTACTCCGCATGAACACTGCGGCAGTTGTTGCAGCGTGCAAATCCAGCGCAAACCACCGGGCTACCATGCTCGAAAAGTGCAAACAGCACGCGGTGTTCCCAGGTGGTCACCCAACCAAGTACTAACTGCCCCCGATGCTGCTTGACTTCGGTGATCTAACAAGAACCGGTGTTTTCAGCACTGTAGGGCCGTTGGCGCAAAACATAACGTGAAATATGCCATGCTAATGGGGATTAAGATTTAGCAACTTGTTGCCACTAAAGTTAAAGCTTCATATCATTCCAATATTTTATAAGCATTTTCTTTGTCCATGAAACATTATTTTTTGAAAATTTTCATATAAGCTAAGATAGCAACACTATTTTTAATCAGCTTCTCCTGCATAAAAGTCATATTTGGTTGTAGAAAATTGCATTCTTGTATAACTAGCTGACAGCCAGTGGTTACTTTTTTTTATCAGGTACGACTAACGATAGAACTGAAAACCTCACTTTTGTGATCAAAATCTATTGCTTTATGGTATATATCAATCCAATACATAAATTTCAAATATAATTTTAAAGTTTAAAAAAAAAGTATTCCTAACAGAAAAAAAAAATGAAGACATGTGTGGTTTATGTCAGGCCTTTGCTGATATTCTATTCATTTAATTTTGTAAAATAGTTAAAAATGAGAATTCTTTAGAACTGTATACATTTTATTTTTTACAGGTTTTTCTGAATTGAAGTATGGACTAGAGATTTTAAAGAAAGTTTGACTGGATCTAGTTTTGTTTTAAAAAAATATTCATATTTGTTGAACATAATCTGTTATAAAATATTGTATTTCTTATATCTAAGAATTTTAGCTGTATACTTTTGAAAAATAAACAAATTAAATTTATGTATTTGATTTTACTGTTAATTAGTATGTTTTGAATTTATCCATATGTGTGGGATTCAATGTTGAGACAAAAATGTCTCAAAAACCGTTAGGTCTAGGAAGCTGAAATTTGGTAAGTATTTAATTCTTACTCCAAAAGAGTTCACGAGTAATCATGATGCAAAGTTTTTTGGAGGGGTATCCTGGCCCCAGTATCTGGTGAAAAATATTGAATAAGAGAAGTCCAATAATCAGCTACACTGTTCTTATTAAAATGTTCTCTGTAGAAGCGAAGCTGAATATTAGACTCTTTTTTAACTATGTTATAACAACGGCTATTTATATTACCATTGTTGTAAGCAAACTGTCACCTAACTTAAAGGGCTGTGGTAAGATCCAATAAGTTCAACACTTTTCTGTATAGAGGAAAAATATTTCAGCAATGGGCAGTTGATCAACAAATTTGGAATTCTTTAGATATGTTTTCAAAACTGGATTCACAGTTAGTTATATTGCTTTTTAGTTTGGATTCAAATGTGGATTTCAGTTAATTTGCTAAAAAATTTTTTATAAAATATGTGGTTTATACTGAAATATTCTATTAGATTTATTATAAGAAGCATCTGTTTTTCATTTCCATTCAATTAATGTTAATACATTAATAAAAAATAATTATTTTTCTCCTTTAATGATAATTTATTTCTTCGTTTTCTTTTTTCATTATTCAGTATTTTTCTGGTTTGAGTGGAAGTAAAAACAATATCTGAAAAAAATTATACAAGCACATACGGTATCTTGCATCATTAATTTTCAATGGTTATAAGCTAGTTTTATTATATTAATATAAAAAATATAACATTACAGGTTTGAAAGTTGAAAAAGCATTATTAAAATCATGTTAATAAAATCAAAATGCGTTTTTGTGAGCATGTCAATCATTGAACTCAGCTTTGACATTTTAAACAAATGTAAAAATTAGCACAACTCAAATTCTAACTAAATGAGCGCATTTTATTTTGTTAACTAAATGTTAATTCTGGAAGTCCAATTGGATTAAATGTTTTTCATTGTTAAATATAATTTGCATATTACTTTGATGGTTTGAAGTCGATGGGAAAAACAAAACTGGCGAAGTAGCCACAAAGAGGAACTACAGAGAAAACCTATAAGATGGCCTGATGAAGCTGTATCATCAATGATGAGAATTTTATTTATATTTATAAATACTATTTAATTAAACTATATAAATATATTGATATTGCAACAAACAGCTTGTTACCAGCTTCTCAACCAGCTGCTATATGTACTCGGCTGGTCTGGGTTTTCAACAAACAGTCTGTTTTGATTGCTCTCAAACCGACATAATTTTAAAATACACGACAATGTGGATTATTCCTTTTTATCTATTTTGTATTCTCCATGAAGCAGTGTGAAATACCCAGTAAAATCCTGTTTGAAATTGAGTGAGGTTATCAAAAATTTTTGCCATTGGCTGGTATTATAAAGTTGTTGGCCTAGCATTCTAAACTGATTAAAGAAATAGGAAAAAGAAAATTATAAATGCAAGTGGAAAAAAGTTACAATATTATAGGGAAATAGTTTTATTTATAAAGGCAAGCTGATTTTACTCCTAAAATATATTGGGAGGCTTATTGGTGCTTTATTGGCTATTTGTATCACTCAGATTTCCTTCTTTTTACTTTGAAGAATAAATTAGGTAAAATAGATATTATAAGAAAGAAGTTACTGCAATTTTTTTAAAATGTCAATTTTTTTTCTTCCATAAACTTCAGCTAACCAAGTTTAATCTGTTGAAGCAATTTAATATTTCAAAGATCAAATAATAATAAGAAGCGAAAAGAATTTGTAGTAATGTTCATTGTTTTATTGAAGATATTAGTTAGGAAGAGCATTGGTTTATGTGAGAGAAATAAGCATTTGTCTTGTTGGATTATATTTATACTTCACACCAGGGGCGGCATTTCAGCATTCCATTTGGGGGTGCGAGATTTGTATGTATGAAAATTCACAATATGGAATAAATAAAATGTTTGTTAATAGGGGGGGGGTATCACAAAATTGAATTGATGTTGAGAAAAATAATTGTTGTTAACATAATTTTGTACATAATTGTGTTAACATAATTGATGTTAACATAATTTTTCTAAATACAAATATCTATATTTATTTACCTTATATTGAAGTTTTAAACGCCGGTTCTTAGTGTTTGGAAGAAGAAAAAATTTTGTTACAATATCATCGTAATCTAGTGGTATATCTTGTTCTATAGCTAAAACAGCTAAAAATGAAAGTCTTTCTTGTACCATTGTACTGCGAAAATAATTTTTCAGCTTCCTAAGACACTAAAAAGACCTTCCACAACTGGCTGAGCTGATTGGCACAGTCAAAAACAATTCAACTAATAATGTTATGACAGGAAGCACATTTTTTAAATTCCGCTCTTTAAAATAATCCAGGCGACTTTTAAAATTGGGATGGTCTATGTTTTCATTTTTCACCATTAAAAATAAAACCAGTCGCAATTCACACAGCAATTCCTCTTTCTGGAAGTCATATACTTTGCATATGGTTGATACGTTTTCTTTTTCTTTTTCGACATCTGATCCGGATAATACTGAACTAAGGGCAAACCAAACAGATATAGTGTTCTCATTAAATCTTGTCTCAATTTCATTAGATACTGAATCTGTGATTTCATATTGAATATTGATTCTGTGATATGATTTAACATCATCATGGGGATTTTTCTCACCGCCTCCGAATTTGCTTGGAACTTTTTACGCAATTTCAGTTTTGGTCCAGAATAAGAATTTTTTTCGCAAAGTTCTGTCACAAAACTCTACACTTGATTGAAATATGCATCAGTGCGAAAAGAACTAACAGTTTCAATGGTAACTAAAGCAAAAGCTTGCACAGTCTAAAAATTAAGCTCAGATGACTGAAGATGCGTTGACAGAATATTGTATTGATCAAAAACACTGTTCAATACAAACAAAGTGAACAAAAATTCGAACGATGTCATGGATGTTAAAAGGGCTTCGGCTCTTCCACCATTGGGAGAATCGTTTTCAGATAATTCTTCCAGTGTTAAAATCACCACTTCAAAATTATCAAGTAGTGCTTTTATGGCTTTAACTCTGGAAGACCACCTCGTATCACTTAGTGATTGTAGAGTTGAAGAGCCTCCAGAAAAGTATTTGTTGATGAGCGAACCTTTTCAAAAATAGCATGTCTTTTATATGATGTTTCTATGAAAATATGTAATACATTGAGCTGCTGAAATACATTTCTAGCAGAAGGATTGGATGAGCATGCACTAACTACACATACATTTAATCAGACACTTGAAATTTTCAAGTGAAAAGGATAACATCATACCCAATCTTTTCAAATTGAAAGGATTCGTTCCAGCCGGAAGTGAAAACTTCACTGTGATTGTTGGTTCTTTTGAAGCACCATAGAGTGAGAAAACTGACCAGTGGACAGTCGATAAAAAAGAGAGAAGCCGATTGACGACGAGGAGAAATTTGGGGGCGCGACCGCGCCCCCTATTTGCCGCCCCTGCTTCACACAAAATGCTGACATCTGATTTAATAATTTTTTAACACTGTGAGTCAGTGGCTTATTAATCACATTTGTCTATTTCAATATTATTTGCTGACAGTTGCAGAATATAATTGTAAAGTCAGTTAAAGCTAAATCATGTTAATATTTGATTGTTCCACATCAGGAAACAGGATTAGCTTAAGTTGGATCAGATATGAAATTAATTTATTGCTTAAAAAAGTAGATTAAATTTTTTGTGTGTTGATAATACTTTTCACTGTCTAAGTTGTAAAACTTAAAATATCAAGAAAGTCTAGGTATTTTGTAAATAGTATACCTTGGTAGCCAAACAATACTTTAACAAACACTGATGAATATACAAAAGACACAAAATATTATGTAAAATAAATATGTATAGCAGAATGGGCACGAAATTGTCATTAAGAAGCACCCAAAATTTGCAAAATGGTATATCTACCAACATATGCACTAAAACCTCTTAAGTAGTGCACAAGGTTCATGAAGCCTTTTGATCAAAAATTATAAAATTTGGAAAGCAAAATAAATATTTAAGGTAAGTATCGTTTAACTTTACTTTTAAAAAATCTAACATATCTGGTAAAGATCTCATAAACTAGGTGATTTTTCACAGCCAACATACTATTAAAAATCTGAGTTCTTTTATAAGAAAATGAATGGGAATTCAAACGATTTTATTTTTACAATTATATATATATATAAACTCAGGCTGTTTATTTAAATTTATACTGGAAGATATTAATTTTGAAAATGTAATAGATGCTAATATATCAATTCTCAATTGTTGGTAAATTGGTGCATTTCGAAATTACTAAATAATTAAGATTTTTGCAATATTGGCAGAGAGAGACTTTCACAAATAAATAATCTCATATATATTAAACGAGATTTGTGGTCAAAAATACACATAAGCTCAATTCAAGAATTTACCAAAATAGGATTTTATTTGAAAAATCCCTAAATAGAGAATTCGAAAAAACAGATTTACATATATACTGGGATATGGCCATATCCTGGAAAATATGAGATTGCATCCTTTACCCGGCCCGGGGGAGGGGACACCACTCGAGCGGCAGGTCCAGGCCTCCAGTAATTTTTTTAAGCTGGAGAAGACATGAAATATTCACAAGGGAAACTGAAATATGAAGCCCGTCATAATTTAGAACACGTTCCCGGACCAAAGACCCTTAAGTCACGATCGAAATGATTTTTATCCAAATGTGTTTGTACAAAAACTAAAATAAAAGTTTTTCAAACATTTATATTTACATATAGCTAAATTCAAGACAGTAATCTCATGTACTCTATTAAAATTTACTTAAATTTTTTTCAAACTTAAATACGCCCGGCCCGACTTTTTAAATACTGAGCCCGACCCGACTCACAGGACAATTCGGATCTGCGCTAATGAATCAGACCACAGTAGACTTCAAAATGAATATGTTATCATAGAACAATATGAAAATTAATCGAACAGCTGCTGTCAAATAGTAAACAAATCCTAACCAATCAAGTTTAGCCACACAAAGATTTCTTCTTTCCCACACCATTTGCACCCCCATCGCCTCATACAGCGTGGAAAAAGAGGAGAATCCCTTGCTCTCGAGAACTCCATGCGTTGACGGATTAGTGGAAATCGATGCTCTGCGTTGCTCCTCTGACGGATAGCCAACGCAACGGACGAACGCGTCAGTGGAAACCCGGCCTGATCATATTTATCCCGAAATCGCTACATTGGCGACAACACACAAAAAATAATCCCCGATTCATGACGTCATAGGGATTTCCGGACTACCATACTTGGCAGGCAATCGCCTGTGTTGGCGATTCAGTGCATCAACGGCGCATTTGCGGAAGCTCAACCTCATAATTTATTGAAAAACAGTTATATCTAAAGGGAATTTCAACAATTTATAAATAGCATCACATACACATCCTGACAGATTCTTCATGAAAACTATGTGAAAAAGTATGACATCGCAAAACTTGGAATGCCGATAAAGTCCGGAAGGGATAGAAATATTTAATATGGTCATAATGAATAACTGAGTGCGATTATATGTTATGTTTCTATAAAATATTTGCAATAAATTTTACTCAAACATCCATTCATTGAGAGCGTACTAGTTTACATTGTTTAACATTAGAAATGGGGAAATTACTTTAATCACAGATATACATTTTTGAATTGGATCCAGTCAGGTCATTTTGTACAGTTCTAAATTAGTAAATTGGGCGATCGGTATACATTAAAATAAAATTTTATGACCACAAGTTCAAATGAACAAGTGATCACACAAGTAATTTATCTAATGATCGTCAAACTGGTATATATTTAAGAGTAAACTTGCCATGTTTCTTTTAAACAAACAAATCATAACTCACCAATCGGAATATTTTTCATATTGTCTGCTGTATATCCGAAATCATTCTTGCATTGGGAAATCCTCTGCTCGAAGTGACGGCCATCTTGTTTCAAATGAAGCTTTTTCATTGGTGTCCTTTTCAGCGGTAACGCATCACGTGACCAACGCATCCGTTAAACATGAACTTGAACCATGTTTAACGGATGAACGCACGGTCGTGCGTTCGAGCCTGTGATTGGTTGACGTACAGCTCCCAACGGATGGGCAACGTACCAACGCGTCAGTGGAAACCGGGCCTTAATCTGTTACGTGCAACTTCCAGGTTAGGTGGGAGTCTATCGTTACATCTAGGTATTTGGTTGATTTTTCCGCACGTAGTGCATGGTTGTAGCTCCGTATCCCTAGTCAGGTAACATATATGTGGGTCACAATCTTCCACTGAACCTAGTCCTTCAATAGGGGCCAATAATGTTGAAAATGTTGATGTCGCACTGTAGTCTCAGCCCACTTGTTGTCTTGTATGGGCGGATTACAGCACGGGATTCTGTCAGTATTTTGGCCGAACATCTTCATGCAATGGTGCAAACTTTGTTTCCTGATGAACGACCTGTTTACCAAGATGATAATGCTCCCATTCCTAGCAATTAGCTAAAACTTCAAATTTTGCTATTTTAGTACATATTGAATATTACTGAAAAGTCTCAAATAGAAACATTAAATATAGATGACGAAAGAATAATTAAAGTATTAACCTGGACAGTATCGGCTCTATTATTGATTTTTTTTTGGGGGGAGGGGGTGGCAAGATTGTTTCAAATATAATACATAGGTACAATATACGTATCTATAGGTATAATGTAGATAAAAGTGCCATGTTATCCAGTGCAGACGATTTGGCTTTTTGTTCTGGGAGGGGGGGGGGGGGTGAAACCCCTAGTGAACCTGGACATAAAACTAGTTAATAATGAACTTCTAAACTATTTTAAATTATTCGCATATTACACAAATAAAGCTGATATAAGACTAGACATATCTAATATAAGCAATGTATGAAATAGAACATAGTATAATGGAATTGAGAAGACATATTGTTGATATTTAGTATAGGTAAAGTACAACAATACAAATATTCGCCACTATGCATTATGAGTTTTACTGCGTATGACTTAACTATTAATAAAAGGTTTTAACTGTTAAATAAAATCCTTAAGTATTTTTATAACCACAAATAAAATTTAAGAAATGTAAGAGTAATAATTTTTTACAGCATATAACCTTTCTATTATTATTTCCCTCAGTTTTCGTTTTCGGCTGTTAGAAGAATCATCGACCGAATCAGCATTGTCTGCGTTCTTATGAGGAAGTAGTAAGGTTGTTTTTGGATTGGGAAAGTTCAGTAAGTCGTGCTTGTCTTGAGTGAGTGCTGGGAAGGATAGACGTACAGAATACTAGTCTGTGGATAGACGGTTTCTTGATTAGTGACTGTTGGAGTAGAGCGTTTTTAGAATGATGAAGGATTCGAGTAAAGGAGTGGAAGGAAAACATACACTTGTCATAAGTCGCATGTCATTATTTAACCATCTTATACACGTGTTCATCATAAGAAAATAGTACTGTATAATATATATATATATATATCACTGCCGACTAGATTACATTCGAAGAGGCAGTAGTAGTATTAGTTAAAAACCTTTTTTGCATTTTAATAAAATGTATGAAAATTGATATTTGGATAATTTTTTCTTAGAGCTAGTTAAGTTGAATTTGATATTATATGCGTATCTATTTTTGATATACTTCTTATTAAGTGACGTATTGTGGAAAATTCTCCCCCCCCCTCCCAGTTTTTAACGTTTGAGAACCACACCTTTGATAGTTCATCTATGCAAATTTGTTGTTATTTATTATAAGAATATCTGTATATTTTAAAAAACATTCTATTATTAATATCCCAGAATAAATTAAGAACCAAGTAAATAAACAATCAACACGCCAGTATACTTTTTAGACTGATAATATATAATATTTTAGTCTTTTGAGTATATTAGCTTGTAATTTTTCGTGTATAATGTTTTATAGTGAAACAATGCAATTAGTCCGTCTTTGTTTTTATTTAGTTTATGTTTATATGAATTAAATATATATTTATTTTCATTTACTTAAACTAAATACATTTGTTACAAATAAAAGTGTGTTTAAATGCTGATCATTTTTATAATTTAAAAAAATTATAACAGTACAGTCCTGTACGTTTTTTCACCCGATCACATTAAAATAAAATCGCCAAGGGAGTGAAACTCGCCAAATCTAGCAACTGTGTTTTGGGTACGTCATAGTTGTGATAGTTCGTCGCTTGAAGTGCTAGTGTCTATGCAAAATCCCATATTAAGGCGGAGTTTAACCGATCTGAAAAGTTACCTTTTCCCGATAGATGACTCTGAATATCGCAGGTTTGGCGAGATCCGACTTTGCGCCAAACAGCGATTATGTGCAATTTGCGGTAGCCATAGTCTCACTTCCAGATTAATCCTGAAGAGAATCGGTTAGAGATTCGTTGTCCTGAAGCCGTATGTTATGAAACAAGGTTGTTATGAAATGCTTTCAATGGCAAAATCAAACTTGCTGAAGTTTTCGTCATCTAATTGAAAAGCGGACTATGAATCAAAGTATGTAGAAACTTTCTTCATATTGATAATAAAATTTCATTGCATGCTCTTGCAGAACAGTAAAAAATTTAAATAATATATGCGTATTCAAAATGTGTAAATCAAATTCGTAGCATGCATAATGTAATGAAAGTCTGTTATGTTATACGAGTGTTGATGGGAAATTGACATGCTGACTTATTGATTGCTGTTGAAGTGTATTTGAAATTTTAACACTTTTAATAAGTTTGTTTGTCATGACTATCACTCACTATATTTGAAACTTTTTTTATCACGGACTGGTAAATTCCATTACCTGCATTGTTAATATTTTGTATGTATTCATAATATGATATATTTACCCTTTTATGCTTAATTCTAAACTATTAAAGAAAATGAGCAAATAAGTTCATGCAAAACTCACAAGTTAACGTTTTTATTGTTGGAGTATTTGAAATTTCAGCACTTTAAATATGTAAGCGTGTACCTAATTTATATGTTCTTATACATTTGTTGAGCTACTTTATATATGTCATTTATTCCTTTGATAATATAGTGTCCAACAAACAAAATTCTAGGAAATGAATACTTAAACATTTTATGAAAAAAATCACTTCTACTCATCTTGACTCAAAAGAGTCTTGACCACTTCCTGTACCTCTGTGTCAATGTTAATACAAAACAGGACAAAATTAAAGCTTGGCTAAAAATGATCTTCAATTTCTCACCTTTTTTTATTGCCCCTAAATCCACTTAATAAGCATTGAAAATTTTTGCTATTTGATTGAAAATTAAACTGCTCATATTTGTAATTCATTAAAGTAACTGAGTCATAACAGTAAATGTAATTATCAATGGTTACTTAAGGATCTACGTTCATTATATATATTCTTATGTGCACATTCCCTTCTTATGTGCACATTCAAATTAAAAGGTAAGTCCTGCATCCTTTAATTTTTACCAAATGTGTCTAAAGCCAGTTAATAAGGAGTACTTCGGGACATTGATTTCTGAATTTGTGGTTATTTATTTGGGGTTTAACCTCCTATAAATAACTTGCATAATAAAGTATAAACATAATTAGTTGCTTGTTATTCAATTGTTTTTCACCATTGTTTGATACAGTTTGTCCGAATGAACTTTGTGACATATAAAACAACTATGACCAACCCATTCAAATTATGCCGCTGTACTTTAACCTATATAGATCTATCAAATAAAATTTTTAAAATGTTTTCATGATAATTGTGGTACATGAGAAATAAATTCTGTTGATATAGAATTTTTAAAAATGAAAATATCTCACGTTATTTCAAAGTGTAGTCTATTTAAGCATATTCAAATATCTTATTTCGTAATCATATATCTAGTAACTATATTTTGGAACATTTTAGATTGCAATGAGTCTGGATGGCATTCATTAATTAAGGTAGCAGCTACAAATTTTAATTTTTCAGATTTTTCTTGATTTCTGAGAATGATAGCTTGCATTCTCTCAAATTAAATTTATTGCTGGAAGACTGATTATAATTATTTTTTTATATTATGTACATGCATGTTGGTCGCTTATCATACAAAACCAGTAGAGATATAGGCTAGAGAAGAGACAATGAAAGAGATAAAAATTAGAAAATAATTATCAATTGTATTTAAGACTTTTAAAAGTATAATTTAAGACTAAGTAATTTTATTTAATTTTTCTGTATAAAGATCTCATCTCAGTAAGGAAATGAACCACTGATTTCTTGTTAGCTAGACAGTACTCTATCTACTGAGCAACTGAAATAATTATATTTTCAATTTCATGTTAAGATAGCATAGCATCCTGTTCACCTTAACATTTTGCAAATGAAAATGTTTTCAGTTGACATATTAATCTATATCATATGTTGAAGTGGTACACTATATTTTCTTCTTCACCTATATTCTCTATTCACCTTTCTGGTAGGTCGGACGGTCTGGGTATCAACAACAACTATATTCTCCTTCAGATTTTAAATCCATGTATGGCCTCCTCATTACTCTGCTTTTTTATTTAAAATACAGGATAGCATCATTCTGTTTGATGTGACTTTCTATGAATTGAAATGTTATCACAAATTATAGGGTTCAGAGAAAATTTCAATTTCTGATCAGATCCAGTATCGGTTTAGCCTTATAGATCCCCGACATTCATCAAAGGCCATTGAACTTTAAACGACACTTTGTAATATTGGTAAATTACATCAAGAATAATGATTTCAATACAATTTCAATTTTATAACTGTTGTCTACAAACATAACATGCATTTATTTCCCTGTTTATTGTTACAAAATATTAAAAATATGCTCTAGCTTTCACTTGTAATCTAAATAAAAGAATCCTAAAATGCAAATAGAGGTTTAGAACATGGACAGCATCAGATTCAGTTATGTACTACAAAGTCATATAAAATGACCTTTTACTGAAAAAGGGTTATATAATCATTATTTTTTTATTTGTGTACAAATATAAAAACATTATATTTAGAAAAATAGGTTTTCTACTTTGATTTTATGAATTTTATTGATATCTTCTTCATAGTCATAAACCGATTAATAGGAAGCAAATCATTCTAAAGTTTTATTTCAATCATGCTCCCAATGCAGCAACTAGCATTGGTAGATCAATTTTATTTTGCTCGAACTTATTAAAAACGAATGGAATAATTCACAGGGAATAAGGAATGAGTATATGCTACAATTTTGCAAATTTCTGTCAAGGGTGGATAATCTCCCAGAGATAACAGGGAAGGGGGGATTTACTTTTACAATTTTTTATTCATCATTTACCTAGTATACTTAGTAATTTATTAAAACTAATCAGAAATTCTTGCTTAATCATAAAACGTAGCAAACTGACCCTATAAAATTAAAGTTTATTTAATTTCTAGATATTTGTGTTGGGTTGCATTAAACTTTGTAAGGTGTATAGAATCACTGGAAATATCATACAACAGGGGGATGCAATTTGTCTAATCACCTTTCCCTGTATTTGTCTTCTGGACTTCTGTGGTGACCTACAAAGTCAGTTTTACCACACAGCCAACAATGAGTTTGAACTGCACAAGGTTGAAATCAGGGTTATAACGATTTAAATTAACTGATTTAAGAAACAGAGAATAATTGATTAATTTTAAGATATCAATATTTGAAATTTTAATGGAAAATAAAATCATTTCTTTGACTTAAACAGCATTGTAAAAAAATTTGTTCTCTGTTGTCAGAATCTGAAAACTGAAGCTTCATAAGAACACAGCATCTGCTTTTGTTGGTAGTGGTGCTCTGTATCATTTATCATGACGAAGAAGACACTTTATTTCCTTTGAAACAGATTGAATCTTTATAGGCTGTGTTCTAATAAACATTATTAGTTAACAGTTTCTCAAATGAAGACATTTATAGAATATAAAAAGTATTAGAATCAAATGATATAACTAAATATTTTTCAATTTCTTTTAATTTTTGATTTGTGTTATGAGAAGGACATTATACGCAAATTAGACATTTCAGACTCTAAGTAATTTCTAAATAAGCAATTAATAGGAAAATATGAAATAGATTTGATGTCAAAATTTATTTTCTTGATGAAACAAATGAATCATTGAGTTAAAAAAAATACTACATTGTAAATTCGTAGATCTGACTTTGATAAGTTACTTTGCTATTATATACATATTGAAAAGAGTAATAAAGAAACTTTGAAATCAAATTAATTTGATTTTAATAAAAACCAAAGTTGGAACTATTATGAATAAAACACTAATCATGAATTATATTGGATTCAGCCATTTAACTGACCAAATGAAAATTTTCAACTCAATTCATTTCTTTCACTGTTAAAAAAAAAGGGGGGGGGGGTAATATTTTGTGATCTGATTAAATTTTTATTGTTGTTTTGAAAGTTTTAAACTTTTATACAGATTCTTTTTCTTTTATTATTATATTTAATGCAAAAATTTTGATTTTGGAAATTTGACTTTATAGATCCCATGACTGGAAATTTAATTTTATCATCAAATTGGCTAATAGTTCCTTAATTTTTTTTTTCAGTTACTGAATTTCACTTTATTTCAGTAAATAAAGTAAAATAATTATAGATAAATATAAATAATTATAAATTCTGCGATTTAAAAAAAAAAAAATTCAGAAAATACATAGGGAATTTCATTTCCAAGTTCCAGTATGAACCCAACAGTTTTGGCACGCCCAGTAGCGTCGCCCGAAAAAAATTCTTGGTGGAGGAGGGGGGGGGGGGGGAGTTTTGTTTTCCATTTCTCCATATATTATTTCTGTGAAATTCAATGGGTTTCTGGGGATGTTATGACTTCCAAATCCACCTACTCCACCTGGCTCGCCTCGTAATGTTATGGACCCCTTGTATATTTTAATATAAATTATAGAACCGCAGTACTAAAATAAATATCGATCCACTCGAATTTCTCATACATTCATCACTCGGAGTGTTTAAGTCCACTTGCATAATTAGTATCAAAATATAAAAGACAATTATTATTTTATCCGATTTCGTATGCAAGTAATTATTTTTTAGCCTTTCGTAAAAATAAAAGATAAAATTACTTTTTCAAATTAACAGGTTTGTCATATCAATTAATTGAATGCATTTGGCTGATTTATGTTAATATAATATATAATCAGATATGTTTTAATAATCTTTGCATAACATAACGTAGTTTAAACTATCGTTTGTCCATAGTGGCGTTGCCAAACATGGAGAGATGCCTCCCCCCCCCCCCCCCCCGAACTCATTGAATTTCGAACAAATGATATTTGAAGAAATAGGAAACAAAATTTTTGTTTACCAACTGTCCCTTCAGAAATTGTAGTTGCTTGCTATAGAAAAAAATGTATGAAAAGCATAACTTTCGAATAACTTATGTTCTAATACTCGTAGTATAGAAATTATAAAATATTCTATTCAGTTCTAGTTTTTTACATAAAATTTCGTATCCAAACAAAATTGCATGGCTATACAAGCATTCGTTCTTCCGTTCTTAACTTAGTATCTATACGTTACAACACACACAGAGATGGATATCTTTATAAAAAAAGGGTTTGAAGTGTGTTCATAGGGGTCTTTAGATATACTTATCCGTTAAAATCTTGAATTTAAAATTTTGGCAAAAGTATCTTCCCTCGTAAATGGAACTATCTAGATTCATGAGAATGATGTTGCCTAATACTGTATATGGAAAGTTAACATATTTGATGATATACTTATTATTTTTTTAATTTCACATAATTTTTTTTCATAAATTTATTTGAAAAACGTGCAATATTTCCAGAATGGTTCATGCTAGAGTTCTAAAGTTTGAAATGATTTTTTATTTAACATTATATTCAAGGGTCTGGTTTTTTAATGATTATAACCACTTATTACAGAAATTATAACCACTATACATCGAAAACTAAGAGCTCAATCCAAAACCCAATTATATACAATTGTAGGGCTTTCAAGAGCTACATATTCTTGCTTATTGTTCATAGTTCACTTTTAGTTTCTGAGATATAAGAATCACAAACTTGGAAAACAGAAAATTTTCAATCTTCTTCAAGAAGATGATAACTCAAACTATAAGAGCTTTTTTCAAAAATAAATATAGATTTAGAAACTAAATTTCCAAATACATATTTTTATCACTTACTATCGATATCTCTTTTATAGTTCTGAAGATATTTCGAGTAAAATTAAGAAAAATGAAACTAGTGCTCAGTCGGACAGATACTTTTAAGTTTTTCGAGGGAAAATATTGAAATTATTTTTATATATTCATAATCTGGACCTTATTTCCGACAAAACAAGCAAAATTATTTACATTTTACTTTCTCTGCAATACATCATATTGTATAAGGAAAGTATTGGAATCATGTCGAAAATAGCAACTCGAGTTTTCGACGGATCTACATAATACATGTTATGAAATCTCTAGAACACGAAAACACTATATTTAGCGTGACGTCTGTGTGTGAGTCTGTGCAGATTTTGTATCCATTCTAACTTAAAAACTAATTGACCGAATTTCATAAAATTTTATAGGTAAGTTATTTGTGGGGTACCCTGGTGCTGATTAGATTTTGGTACAAATCTGAAAAACAAAACCTGTCTGTTTTTGAGAAAAGACCCGCAAAAAATATCTGTATCCACTCTGGCTAAAAAACTAAAATTTACCAAATTTAGTAGATAAGTCACGTGTGGGATACCCTGGTGCTGATTAGACAAAAGAACCTGCCTTTTTTTGCGAAATGGCCCGCAAAAATCGTCAAAATCAAAAATAAAAGATTACATATGCTCAAATAAATCAATTAAATGCTTGTTTTATACGTAATTTTTGACGATGAAAGCATAAGACATAAGACTAACCCCATTACTCTAAGACTAGCCGTTCTAGAGAAATTTTATTTTTTTCGCCTGTTCACCACGCCACTTTTGAAAATAAGTTTAGTTACCAATGAAAACGAAAATTGAAGTGAAAGTCCAAATTCAACAATGTAAAATAATGTTGGGTGTTATTTTTTACAATTAAACTCGATTTAATAACTTAATTGAAGAAATAAAGAGAACGTGAATATGAGTCTGCATGGAAAGTCATGTGCTGCATCAGATTTTTTATCTATCGGGTTCAGCGGTATAAGCGCCCGAAGTGAAATGTTTACATTTTGCGTTACGATCCGTTTTCCCGCCACGGAAACCGCAAGCACAGATGTTATTCATATCAACATTTTTTTTTTCTCTGTCAATTGTTTCTGTGTAATGTAAAGCAATTTTCAATTATAGATCATTCAAAGTCATAGCTTTATGTGTTCCAAAGTTAGAACCGTCGACTACAAATCAGGATGAATTAGACACCAATTTTGAATTATGTTGGATTCACTGAAGCAAAATCAAATACAAATTTTCAACTCAATTCGATCGTTCAACTGCAAAAAAGAAAAATCTGATGTGGGCAGTACATGACTTTCCCTGCAGACTCAAATTCATTTTTTCTTTATTTCTTTAATAATTAATTAAATTAAGATTAATTGCACAAAATAACACTCAATTTGCATTTTTAATTCAATTTTTGTTTTTATTTGGTAATTGGATGGACATTTTTCTAAAGCCGGCATAACAAAAATGTGAAAAATCTTAAATATCTCGAGAGCGGTTAGTGGTAATGGAGAGCGGTCATGGAGTTGGTTTTATTTTTTTCCCTCGTCAAAAATTACGTATAAAATAAGCATTTAATCGATACGTAGTTATAAGCATACGTAGTTATAAAATAAGCATTTAATCGATACATATATTTGAGTATACGTAGTTTTTTTTTATTTTATTTTGGCGAATTTTGTGGGCTATTTCGTGAAAAAAGGCAGGTTGTTCTTTTCCGAATCGTACCAAAATCTAATCAGCACCAGAGTATCCCACAAGTAACTTATCTACCAAATTTTGTGAAATTTGGTCAATTAGTATTTTAGCTAGAATAATGAGATTTTTGCGGACCATTTCGCAAAACAGGCGGGTTCTTTTTTTCCGAATAATAACAAAAACTAAGCAACAAAACCTCAACAAATTTTATGAAATTCGATCCATTAATTTTTGAGTTAGAGACATACATTGCAGAGACACACACACAGGCGTCATTCTAAAAATAGTTTTTTCGTATTCTAGAGGTTCCAAAACGTGTAGATCCGTTGAAAACTCGAGTTGCGATTTTGGCATGATTCCAACACTTTTCCCATACATTGCAAGGAAAGTAAAAAATTGGGTGGAGCAATGTTCTGACTTTTGAATACTTTTTTAAATTGTGTCGTTTGAAATATTCAAATTGATTTTATAAAGTTTCTTTTTTTATTATTATTATATTTGATACCAAAAAATTTTTAAATTTGACTTCATAGATTTCATGATTTTCAAGTCGTTCCTACTAAATTTTATTGTCAGATACAGAATTTCAATTCTTTCAGTATATAAAATAATTATATAGATTAGAAAATTTCGTGATTAAAAAAAAATTCTGAAAAACTCAGGGAATTTCATTTCTAAGTTTCAATATGATCCCCACATTTTCGGTTAATCTAGTTTTTTTTATGTAGCTCCTCGTATATTTTATAAGAAATATTAGGGGTTTTCACTCGAATTTCTCATACATTCATAAGCCATAGTGTTTAGGTCTACTTTTATAATTAATATCAAAAGACAATTATTATTTTATCGGATTTCGTACACAGATAATATTTTAATTTTTCGTAGAAATGAAAAATAAAATTATTTTTTCAAATTATTTTTTCAACAGGTTTGTCACCCGAATTAATTTAATGCATTTGGCTGATCATTGTACTATATAATAATTTAATCAGTAACGTCGCAATAATTTTTCTTTGGAGGGGGAGGAGGGAGCGGTGGGTAACCAAAATATATTTGGTTCTTATATCTCTATATCATTTCTATAAGCTTCAATGGACTCTTACAGGGGGTTTTCGACCCTCCCCTCTTGGTCCCGCCACTGATTTTAATACCCTTTACATCCATCTCATACATGTTATCAATGCGACGCTAGAAAAATTTTTGAAAGGGGGTAACAAAATATTTTGTTTCCCATTTCTCCAAATATCGATTCTACGAATTTCAATTGGTTCTGATGGGTGGGTCCCTGGGGACTTGTGGCCTCCAAATTTTCCCCATTGGCGACGCCACTCTATGTTATGCTAACACAATGTTTTAGGAATTATAATTGTTTGCTATAGAAATTAATTGTGCGAAAAACCTGAAATTCGAATAATTTGTGTTTTAATAGTGTAAAACACAAAATATTCTAATTAGTTTCGATGTTTTCACGTAATATCGTGACAAAATAAGATTTCATAGCGATACAAGTATTTATTTTTGACTTGGTGTCCATATCTCACAGGCACATACACGCACAGATACCTTTCCAAAAATGTTCGAAATGTGTTCAGGTGGTCTTTAAACGTGTTTATCCGTCAAAATATCGAATTAAAAATTTTTTGAGAAAAAATTACTTTCCATGCAACATTATACTATTGTACTGGTAGTAGTGTACCCGTTTTTCGTACGGAATATACAAAAGAAACTTAAAATTCATAATCATGTACTAATTCCTATAATATTCTAAATAACATTGTTACTCAAAACATTCTATTAAAATATTTAAATTAATGCTCCTAAAAAGATGTTTAAGAATCTGGTCTCACTATGCAAAATTATCTTCACAGGCAGACCTGCAGAATAAAAAAACATCCTGATCCCGTTTATAAACAAATTTACAGTAAATATAAAATTGAATCAATATATGCCAAAATAAAAGCAGTAAAATTGTATTAGAAGTATACTTCGTTTATTCTCGTGGATTAGAAGATATACCTGTGTATTAGAAGGTATACCCGTGCTACTTATATTTCCGTAGATTAGAAGATTATACCCGTGTATTAAAAGATATACCCATACTAATATATGGATTTGAAAAATATTTTATCAAAATAATTTTCAAGTAATAAATAAATATAAGATGACGTAAGAATTTGAAAATATCAATAATCCATTAATCAATCATATCAATCTTATTGGGTTTAATTCCGTCATTTAGCAACATGATATATATATATATATATATATATATATATATATATATATATATATATATATAGATATATATATATATAATATATAAGATGAAAATTGGAAGTTATTAAAGATATTGAAGTGTTATAGCATTTATGCGCAAAGCAGCTACAAATACTATACACGATATAAATATAAAAAGCAATGCCGCGGCATTTATGACAAGCTTGTTGACAACTGGGGTGTAAGGTCACAACCCCTTACCGCCATTGAGTAAGCTTCTCGCTAAGCCTTCCTTCTCTTTTTTCAAATTTTAAAATTATTTTTATACTTTATATATTTATATATATATATATATATATATTTAAATATAAACTCATTGGGTTAAATTCCGTTGCTTAGAAACATATAATTTTTTCCCCAAATAACTTTGTGGAACAAATATCGTCTGCATAATGCTATCTCAGTAGAAGGTTTAATAGTGCGTTTTTTATTAATATTCCGATAACCCCTGGTCCTAAGAACTCGAAACATGGACTAAATTTTAAGTGGAACTATTGTATGTCTAGTCCGAAAATTTCATCAAATTCCGTGCAGCCGTTCTCTCGTGATGATGAAACAAAAACACACGACAAACAAATAAATAAACAGACAGATTTTTAATTTTATTTATATAGATAAAGTTCAGTGGATTTCAGTTGATTTACATGTTTTAAATATCCCTGAGCTTGTTTTTGAAGTGATATGTAATCCTTCCATATACGAGCGATATTTCACAAACAAGTGGAAACAAGCTATTTAAATGAAATTTGGTACGATTATTACAAATGGAGAATGACGCAACGACAGGATATTTAATAATATTAAATAAATAATTATTTTTATGTCACTTATCATTAGAAAATGCATGGCATTCATTTTATAACTCTGGTACGAACCGATTTCGCGATATTACACATTTATATAAATATTTACATGAAAGTGAAATAATAATAATAGGTATCGTTAAATAGGTTGACTTTCCTTATGAAATATTACGCGACGAATTGACTCATATCCTCGTGGATCTAGCTATAGTTCCATTTACGAGAGAAAACACAATTTGTAATATCTTGTGAGACATTATTACAAATAGTGTATTACAATGGTATTTGTAAGACACCATTTGTAATAGTTTTGTATTTTGTCTTTACACAATCCACAAACAGCCATTTATTTCATGGGCGGGTATAAACTGTATATGAATTATACTGTAAGTAGAAACTTCATTGTTGCAAAGTAAGCATAATCTCTTTTGAAGAAATTTTAAGCTGACTGCATGATAAAACTGAATTTGTCTGTCTCTATAAATGTTTACAAAAAAGTGACATATAAAAAATTTTCTAGCTGGTTGCTATTGCAGATATGCGATTATTTCCATCGAGGTGAAATATGGGTGACCCTATATTTCTGCTCGAAGATTATTTCCCGGGGTACGTACAATGAATAGTCCATTTTGTCACTTGTCATTAAAAAAAATAGCAGTAAAACGTAATTGTAATTATTGTTTCAAGTAAGTATAGCATAAACCTGAATATATAGACAATATGTATACTCATTCAAAGTGATAATTGTCAAACCCTGGCCTCAGGCAGCATAGAGAACAAAAACAAAAGAAAGAGAAAGCGTTAGCTGAAGAAACTATCCCGTCAGACCACACCGTGGCCTTCAATTATTGTGAAGAATACAAGAGATGGGGAATGATTTTCTTCTTTTTTGGTGGAGGAGTGGGGGGGGGGGGGGGGCAGTATAGTTCTTCCGCAATTTCCACATGTACACGTTGCGTTTAGAAACAGAAGTCAAAGCTAAGTTCTCGCTTGTCCCATTAGAAAGTAACATGAATGAAATTACATTTACGTAAGCGTATTTTTTTTTCTTTTTTGTCTAAAATATTTTATTTTAGATAAATAGATTAAAATATTTTATTTTAGACACAAACATTTATCATTTTGATGCGAATAACATCTATATTCGAGGTATAGAAAAATTTCCGTTTTTACTTTCCCTGCAATACATGGTAATGTATACGGTAAGTATTGGAATCATACCGAAAATCACAACTCGAGTTTTCGACGGATCTACACGTATCGAGACCTCTAGAATACGAAAAAACTATTTTCAGCGTGACGTCTGTATGTGTGTCTGTCAATGTATGTCTGAGAAATGCATGTATCCACTCTAACTCAAAAACTAATGGACCGAATTTCATAAAATTTGGTATGTAAGTCGCTTGGATGAGACTCTGGTGCTGATTAGTTTTTGGTAGGATTCATAAAAACAGAACCCGCCTTTTTTTTTGCGAAATGGCTCGTTAAAATTTCATATATCCACTCTACCTAAAATACTAATTGACCAAATTTCACAAAATTTGGTAGATAAGTTACTTTTAAGATGCTCTGGTGCTGATTAGATTTTGGTACGATTCGGAGAAGAACAAACTGCCTTTTTTAACGAAATAGCCCGCAAAAATTTCATGTATCCACACTAGCTAAAATACTAATTGACCAAATTTCACAAAATTTGGTAGATAAGTTACTTGTGCATACGCGTAGCCAGGGGGTGTGCCCGGTCACCCCCCCCCCCGCTCTGGTAAAGATTACCACAAAATTTCAGTAATAAGACAGTCACCAAAAGTTCTGACCACCAGATTAAAAAAAAAAAAATCAAACGTTGAAAAGAACAATAAAACTCTTTACGCACATCATCGGATTCGATTTTTTTAATTGAAAAGCAAGTTAATTAACTATTGTAATTGTAAATTGTAAAGCAAGTTAATTACCTAAGTAGATAAGAAAGGGGCGTTCTGCAACAAAGGCTCAGCGATGCTCAGCGCTCAGCAAAATGGCCGCCATCTTGGATTTTCGTAATCCTGGACGGGGGTGTAAAAGGGGGGGTAAATGAAAAAAGGTGGGGGTAAAAATTTTGGAGAAACTTTTTGTCGGGTGGCAACGATGTCGTAGTCTTTTACGAGGGGTTGAGGGGGAAATAAATTTTTGGAATGAGATTTTTCTAAGTATAGGAGAAACTTTTTTCGGGGTGGCAACGCCTAGGGTTCTGCAACGAAGGCTCAGCGACGTTCAGCGCCCCCTAGCGATGAAAATTGGAACTATCAGGGATAGAACTTAGAAATATTTTCTGTTTCGGTTGCCATAGCAACACCTGTGGGGTAGAAACTTTTTTCAGGGTGGCAACAGCTGCGAAGGCGGAATGGAACCATCAGCGCCCCCTAGCGGCGAAAAGGAGAATTAAAATTGGGATTTTTCTGATAGTTGGGATTTTTTTTTCTTTTTTTCTTTTTTCTAAATGAATTAAGTATGAAATATTCGTATTTTTTTTCTTTTTTAAAAATGAATGAAAGGTGTTAATGAGGATAATGAAATAAAGTAATTAATACCATTGTTATTACATGTTATTGCATGCTAGGAGCGTGCCAATATCCCTCCGCCAAGGACATGTTAAGGGTATACCAGCGGTATACCAAGGGGATATGCTGAAGGCATGCCGAGGTCATGTCAATATCCCTCCGCCTAAGAAAAGAGTGCTTTTCCTATATCACGGTTACGAAGTGAACTGCGAGAATCTTGTAGGGTGAGATACTTGAAAATATCGTATGACGCAGGGTATGTCAAGAGCATCGAACATTTCTGTACTTACTTAAATTTTACACGTTTGTAATTTTTTTTTTAAAAATGTGGTAATGGCAAAAATTAACATTTTGTTAAAATGTTCCAAAACCGTAAAAAAGTAACAAAAATGTGTGTTTTTTCAACAAGTTGAAGTTTTGAAAATGTTAATTTCTCTATGGGAATTAACATGGGTTTTCACACTTTTGTAATTTTTTTTCCAAAAATGTGGTAATGGGAAAAATTAACTTTTTGCACAAAATGTCTCAAAAACGTAAAAAAGTAACAAAAAATGTGGTAATGGGCAAAATTAACATTTTGCGATTTTTTTCAAAATTTCAATTTCTCTATGGGAATTAACATGGGTTTTCGCACTTTTGTAATTTTTTTACAAAAAATGTGCGTTTTTACAAAAATGTCACTAAAAATGTGGTAATGGGCAAAATTAACATTTCGCACAAAATGTTGCAAAAACGTAAAAAAACAACAAAAATGTGTGTTTTTTGCAAAAATGTGTTAAAAAAGCGAGTTTTCAAAGTAGCAGAATCGCATGAATCGGGTGTATGGGAGTCTCGAGAATCTCGGAGGGTTTAAGGGGTGTGTTTCCCCAACCCTTTCGATCTTGGAGTTCAAATATTTTAATATTCCCAAAAATAAATATTTTAAATAATCGTGAAAGTGTGTTTATGCCTAAAATACTTGAGTGTCTGTATATAAAAGAGGCAAGAAGGGAGATTAGTTTATTTAAAGTCATGTCTTCGAGAGAGGAGGTTATTGTGACGTGTGTCTATCTGATAACTGTTTTAATAGTATACATTACAACGGAAGTTTTGATTGATTTAAATATACCAAGGGATTTTATTCTGCATTTTAACGAATCTGTGAATATTTCCATGTTGGAATGATGGATGGAACCTACCAAGACCCCAAACACCCCGCAAGTTTCGGCGGAGTGGATAGCATATATCGTGCTCTTCAAGGAAAAGTACCCAAGAAGGAAATTCAGAATTGGCTGCAAGGTGTGGATGCCTATACATTACACAAGCCAGTTCAACGGAAATTTAAAACCAACCGTGTTATAGTGTATTCTATAGATCAGCAATGGCAAGCCGATTTAGCTGATATGTCAACACTCAGTCGACAGAATGATGGATTTCGCTACATCTTAACATGCATTGACATTTTATCCAAGTATGCATGGGCTATACCCCTGAAGCACAAGAGAGGAGTAGATATCGTGAATGCCTTTCAGACTATATTTAAAGAGCGCATTCCAAAATCTTTGCAGACGGATCAAGGTACAGAATTTAAGAATCAGAAATTTCAAAAATTACTTAAAGAGCATCATATCAAGTTTTTTACAACGTTTAACACCACAAAAGCATCTGTTGTTGAGAGATTTAACAGAACCCTTAAGACAAAAATGTGGAAATACTTTACCAATCAGAATACTTATCGCTATTTGGATGTATTGGACTCGTTGATGGATAGCTATAATCATACCTATCACTCCAGCATTAAGAAAGCCCCTGTGAATGTGAATTCGGACAATGAACAAGAAGTGTGGTTTACGCTCTATGGTAACCTGCCTAAGGATGTATCCAAATGTATTTTAAATGCGGGGGACACTGTGCGAGTATCCAAGGTTAAAATGACCTTTGAGAAGGGGTATGAAACAAATTGGTCGGAAGAATTATTTAAAGTGACAGAATGTGTGAAACGAGAACCTGCTGTATACAGAATCCAAGATTTACTAGGAGAACCCATACAAGGTACCTTTTACCTGCAAGAACTACAAAAAGTGAGAATGAAAGAGGAATTCCCCATTGAAAAAGTGTTAAAGAAACGTTTCAAGAAGAATAATATGGAATACTTTGTAAAATACCGAGGTTATCCCCACAAGTTTAATCAGTGGATACCTGCCTCTGATTTATCCGCCCTATAAAAGCAAGGACGCCTGTTTCTGAAATCAGTTGATACGATGAGTTTCTACGTGACACTTCCTAGTGATAGCTCGATGAGCTACTTTCCTGAGAATAAAATTTCACATTTTATTACGAGATTACCCACCCCTATAGAGCTAAAGGGGAGCTGGGAGATTGGAATTACAGAGTTTTTATACCCCCATACGTGGATGAATATAACTGCCGAGAACAATTTTATTGGATTTGATCTAGGAGATGGTAAAATGCTTGTACGTAGAATACCAGCGGGATATTACGAAACCATCCCAGACATTTTGAAAGCTATTTTCATCAAAGACCACCAAAACAAGATCTCTTTTCATTATAATCCTGTTACGAAACGAGTACGCATTAAAGTAAAGAACAAAGCAAGAGTGATTTTAGACAAAGGAATGGCTCAAGTACTGGGTTTTAATCCCATGGTGATTGAATCGGACTCTCATTTAGAAACCAGTGTGGAAGGACCCTACGTTGCAGATGTGAACGCTCATTATCATGTACTGTTTGTGTATTCCGACATTGTAGAACCCCAAATTGTGGGAGATGTACTAGCACCCCTTTTACGCATAGTGAAAGTGGCCGGAAACGACGGTGAATTGGTTTCTCTAACATTCGACCGCCCCCACTATTTACCTGTGAGTAGAAAGATGATTGACACTTTGGAAATCGTTATAAGGACGCACACAGGCGAACTCACGCCATTTGAACGCGGACGCTCGTACGTGAAGCTACACTTTCGTCAAAAGTATCTCTCATGATGTATGTGCCTTATGAATGTTGCCAGAAATCTTTTGAAGACTACTATCTTCAGCAAACCGGTAATGGATTGGATTATTATCAAGGATCTGCATTTCAAAAAGGATATGGATTTGGAAGTTTGTTTCGTTCCTTTTTTAGAGCGGCTGTACCCATTCTAAAATCGGGTGCCAAAGCCGTGGGAAAGCAAATATGGCAGAGTGGACTCAATGTGATGGGAGATGTATCCAGAGGAGAAGATTTAAAAGTGGCAGCCAAACGCCATTTAAGAGAAGCAGGTCGTAATTTAACAGACAAGGCTGCAACCCAGATGAAGACTATGATTGGTTCTGGAAAAAGCAATAAAAAGAGGAAGCGATCCGAGAATCACTTCATTCCCACTTCAGCAAAGAAAGCGAGAACACGAGATATTTTCTCCTAAAGATGTCTATCCATAAAGATTCTTCACCCTGTACCAAGAGCGAATTGGATTTATTCGTGACCCCACCTACTCAGACAGCTATAGAAAAAGGACATTTTATCGAATACCACCCCCTCTCTAATATACGAGATGGAGGCCCCGTGGAATTTAACATATCTGGAAGCGGAGATGAATATATGGATCTGGGTTCTTCCTTTCTATACGTGAAAGCAAAGATTGTGAAATCGGATGGATCGCCTATAGCCGACAAAGAACCCGTGGCCCCCGTGAACTTATTTCTACATTCCCTGTTCTCCCAAGTGGATGTGAGTTTGAATGATCGAGTTATTTCTTCAGCGACTAACACCTATCCCTACAGAGCCTATATAGAAACCCTCTTGAACTATGGAGCCGATGCCAAGAAAAGTTTATTGACCTGTGAATGTTTTTTTAAAGACACCCATTTAAACAATACCAACCCTCTTGCAGAAAAGGATGCTAACGAAGGACTGAAACAAAGATATGAATTAAGCAAACAAAGCCAAACCGTGGATATGATTGGACAGATTCATTCAGACATTTTTCAGCAGAATCGCCTTATATTGAATTTAGTGGACATGAAGATAAAGATGACACGTAGCAAATCAGACTTTTGTTTAGTGTCTAGTGCTGCCAAACCTGATTATAAAGTGATGATAGAGCATGCTTCCATGTTTATTCGAAAAGTGAAAGTGGGCCCCGGCGTGTTACTGGGACATATAAAAGCCCTGGAGAAGCACACGGCCAAGTATCCCATTGACCGCGTTCTGTGTAAGACGTATTCTGTTTCTAAAGGCAGTTGGTCTTTTATGCAGGATAATGCCTTTTTAGGTGTGATGCCTAAAAGAGTGGTCGTTGCCTGTTTAAACAATGCGGGTATGAATGGACAGTATGACTCTAACCCTTTCCTGCTAGGTCATTACAACGTGAATTTTCTATGTGTCTACGTGGATGGACTTCCAGTACCCAGCAGGCCCTTGGAATTGAACTTTAACCAAAACAACTATATCCGTGCCTATCATACCTTATTCCCTGGATTTAACCAAGACAAAGGAATTCATCTGACCCGAGACGAATTTGCAAAAGGATTTACCTTGTACGCATTTGATTTATCACCTGACATGTGCGATGGCCCTCATATGAATCTACAACACCAGGGAAATTTACGATTGGAAATCAAGTTTTCGGAAGCTTTAAAGGAAACCATCTCCATTCTACTGTATGCTGAATTTGAAAACGTGGTTGAAATTAACAAGTCTAGACATATTTTGTGTGATTTTGCGAATTAATCATGGAAAGCCAGCAACTGGATAAAGCCCTCTCCAAGAATCCTATAACCAAGGACGTATTTCTGGGCGTTTTTCCGAGTGATTTACTACCCCAAGACATTGTGACATTCCCAGCCTGTTTGGTTGCCAACGTGGACGCTTCGACCGATCCAGGAAGTCATTGGGTAGCCTTTTACATGCAAGATAAAGACTCGATAGAATTCTTTGATTCTTATGGACACCCACCTACAACCTTTGAAGGACCCCTCTCGGACTTTGTTTCTACGTTCCAGCACCAAGAGTACAACCCCATGCCTCTACAAAGCAATGTAACAGCTGTTTGTGGACACTATTGCATCTATTATTTGTATTCAAGATGTCGCGGATCTTCTTTGAAAGACTTTTTATTACCCTTTGTACCCCACGATGTATGTAATGATGTTAATGTATATAACTTTGTAACCAAGCGCTTTCACATAAGTGCACCTTTTTACCAATAAATATGGATGTCAACATACTGTTCTTGTTATTTACGATGGAGTTCCCATCCTTACAACACCCCTTTACTATGGTTATTTCGGGTCCCACAGGATGTGGGAAGAGTTTTTTTGTGCGGGATATGATTAAACACAGGCGGGATATGTTTTCGCCTCCTCCGGACAAAATCGTGTGGTTCTATGGGATCCACCAACCTTTATACGATGAAATCCCAAACGTTATGTTTGTGGAAGGATTACCTAAAAACTATCAAGAGTATCTGGGATTGAATACTCTCTTTATTATAGACGATTTAATGAGTGAATGTGGTAACGATAAACGATTAACCCATCTGTTTACGAGAGGAAGTCATCATTTAAATCTAAGTGTGGTGTTTATTACGCAAAATTTTTTTCATAAAGGGAAAGAAATGCGTGAAATTACTCTGAATGCCCATTATCTGCTACTCTGCAAGAATCGAAGAGACATGAGCCAAATCATGCATTTGGGAAAACAACTGTTTCCCAGACATCTGCCTTTCTTCCAAGAAGTGTACGAAGATGCTACTCGAGAACCTTATTCTTATTTGTTTATAGACCTGCGCAGTGAGACTCCAGAAGAGATGCGTTTGCGCACCTCGATTTTACCCGGTCAGACACAATACGTGTATAAACTGAGACATTAAGCCTTTTTCGAAATGGATAAATGAATACGCATGCGCAGTATTCTCTCAGTTGTGAAGATGACACTCAGCAGGCAACAACAGAAGCAATTACGGCTGCTTCATTTATGCCCTAGCAAACTACGAAAGAACTTGTTAAAAAAGATTCCTCGTTCCTGTATAAAAGCCATCTGTGAGTGTAGCCTGAATACATTAAAGGGTAATATCCCACTCACAAGCTATCAAAAAAGCAAACTTGAAGCGCACAAGACTGTTTTACGAGAATTGGCAGATAAGCGTAAGCCACTGTACTTGAAACGCAAGCTTATTATTCAGAAAGGCGGTTTTCTGAACTTACTCATCCCAGCAGCCCTCAGTGTGATTACAACCCTTTTCAATGGAACACGCTAAAAAGTATGCCTTGGTTCCTGAAGACTCTTTGTCTAAACATGTTGCTACAGAAAAGTATAGAACCCATTTCGATAAGGAAATGGCTCGTATTCTCAACAGTTCCCTGAGTGAAGATGATAAAGTGAAACTTTATTATGAACTTTTACAAAAGAAAATAAAGATGGATTCTTTCAACACACGTATACGAGTGTCTCACAAGGAACCTCTTCTGGATACGCAAGTATCGTACAAAGACCTTCTCAATACGCAAGTATCGCACAAGGACCTTCTCGAGAATATGGATACAGATATGGATACAGAGATGAAAATATCCGAAGATGCCCTACCAAAGCAGAACATCTCAAGATATGAAGATATTATTTTAAACAGTGTTCCCCGAGCCATGAGAAACTATGCCAGCAATTTATTGGATATTATAAAAGGTCATCCCGACATTCTTTCATGGAATGAAAAAGGACATATTTCCCATCATCAGCAGTGGATTCCAAAGACTAATATTGGAGATTTATTTAATCTGATATTTGGACAAAAGAAAAGAACTGTAACAGGACAACAAGTGTTTTTAACAGCTTTAGATGAACTGAATATACCTACTCACTTTGTAAAAAACAAAAATTTGTATAATCAGCCTTATACTCCTACTCCACCTAAGGCAGAACCTGTAACATCCCGTTATTTAAAATGGGATAATTATGAATAATAATGAATAAAATAATGATTGATTATAATTACCTGTGTAGTGTTTCCATTCATAATCATCTGTGTATTGTTTTCATTCTTTTAACTAAGTGTGTGTTGGTATTGTATACTACCATTGCATACTGCCCATACGAAACAGGCTTCAGTGACGTCACTGAACATGCCCGTTCTTGTGGAGCGGGGGGTCACGCACACGTATGAAGCAGGTTGCAGGGGATTGGTAGAGCAGGTTTGTTACGTCAGCATGTGGGAGGGGCGAAACACTGGTGTGGGGGATTGCGTTTAAGATGGGTTACTTGCTCGTTAGATTCTATCCTGCCAAGTTGTTTTATTTCTATTAACTGCTATCATGGCTTCTTGGGATTTCGGCTTTAACGATTTTTCTTGTTCTTCTATGGATGTTGTATCAAATACTACTGATGAGGATGATGATGCTGATTATATAACCCTAGACAAGAATAAATATGTAAGTATTTGCTTTTTAACATATTTCTATTAAGTAATTTTATAAAGTCTTGCTTTTTTTTTTTTAGAATGTGTTAAAATTATATTATTCTATATCATTTATAATGAGTGAGGTGTTATGTAATAAATTGTTAAAGCTAATTTATATATCAATTATACTAAGTTCCTGTCTTTCATCTTTTATAGGCATGCGCCACCTGTGGAAAAGTGTATAAGAAGATGTGGTCTCTTAGTCAGCATATAATGGTTCATAAAGACATAATATCCTTCGGCTGTGGGGAGTGCTACATGGGCTTCAACAGAGTACAAGATTTAACACTGCACATCAAGGAACATTCTAAAGTGGACTCCATCAGATATTATAAGTGTGGAGTATGCGGTAAGGCGTTCAACCATTCTAAATATGTAAGTCAGCATGTTAAAAAAATTCATTACGACCCACCTTCGACTAAAACTTATGACTGCAAAGTATGTGGAAAGCAGTATACTCAATCTAGTAGCCTTAAAAGACATATGCCCATCCATTTAGAATCCAACACATGCTCCGAATGTGGTATGGGATTTAGACTTCATGAATACTTGATAAACCATAAGCTCATATTTCATACACCACGAGACAGTGTTATAGAACCAAACCCTATGGAAACTACCCCTGCAATACAAGCACCATTCAAGAATGAACATGAAGCGGATGACGTCATTGTCTGACTACGTCACACACCCTTGGCACCTTTTACAGAGGGGAGTGCCCTGCATTGGCTAATTTTTTAACCCGCTGTACCACTTTTTGGCGATTTTAAACAGGTCCTACTAGTTTTTTGGCGAGATTTCAACATATCTTTTGGCGAGTGTTTTCGCAAGGACTCTTTACTTTCTGCTAGATACCCATAGAGAGAGGTCGTCGCTGTTAACCATGTCTTGCAAACGTACTTTGTCAAATGCTATGGATGACTCAGCAAAGAGAGTCTGTTCTCAGCGTATCACATTGGATTCATTACCTCCTACTCTGTTTCATCTGGGTGGTGATATTTTTGCCAGTGTTGTTTATTTTATTGGACAAACACGGATACATATTCGTAAGTTTACAACAGATGCTGATGGGAGTCTGAAACCTACAAAGGAAGGTGTTTCCCTCTCCACCACCGTATGGTTTGCTCTTCTGACCGAGTTAAGATCCCTAGTCAATCTCCTGAAAGACGATATGCTGCATATCATACAAAGAGATCTCTGTATATCCCGGCATACACTACAAGGAGAACCCAAACTGACATTCCAGCGTATGTTTCGAAAGAAAGACTCCTCCTTCCAGTTCGTTCCAGAATATGTGGTTCTAACTCTACCTGAAACTCTGCAATTGTGTGATTACATCGATGCTATTAACATTCAAGTCCAAGCCAGTGTCATTTCCAATACTTTGGATTATTTCGTGAAACGAGAACTTAACAGCTATTCAGTGTCAGTCAGTGTTTCCAATGGTGATCCTGATAACCCTCAAGGATTTTATGAACTTCGATCTGCTTTATGCATTCATTTAAAAAACTGTTTAATGGAAAAAATATCTGAACTTTTCGAATGTTTTGCCTGTACAGCTGGGTACGATGACGCATCGAGCCACGATTGTGTTTCTTTTACCGAACTAGATAAATACCTACAATACGGACAACAGGCTCTGTATGCTTTGGATTGGTTTCATGTCGCCTACCTATTTACCAGAGACAATTTGAATAACCCTGATTTTGGAGAACTGGTGTTTATCCATGACTTTTTTCAAGTCATTCATATTACCGAACTTTTTCAAACTATTCAAAATCTATGTGTAAAAGAAGAAGAAGAATAATGTATATATATATATATATGTAAATATTTATTTATTTATTTAATAAATGTGTTTTTTCTTAACTTTGCCTTTTTCTTGGAAACTACAGATACACACCTTTCAGGTATTCGTAAAAACTTGGTAAAAATATTTCTTTTTCAGGTATTATTAGGAAATGCATACGCATAAGAATTTAAGTAGAAATGCAAAACGCATGGTATACATCTTTGTTTCAGCTATCGAGGATTTTCTTTTTCAGGTATTATTAGGAAATGGAAATAAGAATTTAATAAGTACTTGGTAAAAAACATATTTAAATGTGCAAGTACAAAAACATTTGTTTCAGGTACTTTAACAACTTGGTAAAAAAATATTTAAACGGAAATGTAGAAACATAAGAACTTCAAGAGCCTCTCCCAGGCGAGAATAGCATTTCGCGATGGTCGAACACAAGCATCCGTAAAAAACTGTCCCCCACCACAGATGTTAACAATAGCAGCGAGGGCCGTTCAGTCGACCCAACGCGGCAAATAGCCTCAAGTTATAGCCTGGTACCACTCTGTTAGCAGTATCCCCATCTTTCCCGCACTGACCATACGATGTAACTATCCACATTCACGCGAGGTGGGGAGGGGTAGATCTGTCATCGTGATTTAATGGACTTTGCGGTTTTCTAAGAGATTACATGTACGGGCTTTTCAGCATTAGTGTAAGAAACCCAATATTCTGAACACTCTTTCAACGTACGCATCGCAGAGAAGTTTTATTCAGATGATTCTTTCTCTGTGGTTTCATTTTAAAACAAGGCGCCTCAAAACATGTTAAGATTGAAAGGTACTCTCACACACGTATAAAATAGCACACTCCTATAAAGAAATTAGTATGTGGGGTTTTTTAAATATTTATTTTTAAAACAGGTTAAGATTGAAAGAAACCCCTATGCTAGTAGTACACTTGTAAAAACATATGCATACAGACATTGGTATCTGTTATTATTTAAACTCCAAGACTTAAATGAATACACGATTCATAACACTCAAGTATTTTGGACACTTTCACGATTATTTAAAAATATTTATTTTTGGAAATATTTATTAAAAATATTTATTTTTGAGAATATTTATTGAAAATATTTATTTTTAAAATATTTGAACTCCAAGATCGAAATGGCTGGAGAAACACACCCCTCCTATACACCCGATTCATGCAATTCTGCTACTCTAAAAACACGCTTTTTTGGCTGCATTTTTGCAAAAACGCACATTTTCTTTTAAAAAATTGCAAAAGTGTGAAAACCTATGTTAATTCCCATAGAGAAATCCGACAGTTTGAAAAAAATCGGCCGATTCCGCGTTTTGCAAAAAACACATTTTTGGCCGCATTTTTGCAAAAAACCACATTTTTTTTCTAAAAAATTCGCAAAAGTGTGAAAACCCATGTTAATTCCCATAGAGAAATCCAACAACTCCAAAACTTCAACTTGTTGAAAAAACACACATTTTTGTTGTTTTTTTAACGTTTTGAAAACTTTTTGTGAAAAAAACGCAAAAAGCGGCACATTCTTAAAATTCATGTTCGATGCTCTTGGCATACCCTGCGTCATACGATATTTTCAAGTATCTCACCCTACAAGATTCTCGCAGTTCACTTCGTAACCGCGATATAGGGCAAGCACTCTTTTCTTAGGCGGAGGGGTATTGATATGACCTTAGCATGTCGGAGAAACACACCCCTCCTATACACCCGATTCATGCGATTCTGCTACTCTAAAAACACGCTTTTTTGGCTGCATTTTTGCAAAAACGCACATTTTCTTTTAAAAAATTGCAAAAGTGTGAAAACCTATGTTAATTCCCATAGAGAAATCCGACAGTTTGAAAAAAATCGGCCGATTCCGCGTTTTGCAAAAAACACATTTTTGGCCGCATTTTTGCAAAAAACCACATTTTTTTTCTAAAAAATTCGCAAAAGTGTGAAAACCCATGTTAATTCCCATAGAGAAATCCAACAACTCCAAAACTTCAACTTGTTGAAAAAACACACATTTTTGTTGTTTTTTTAACGTTTTGAAAACTTTTTGTGAAAAAAACGCAAAAAGCGGCACATTCTTAAAATTCATGTTCGATGCTCTTGGCATACCCTGCGTCATACGATATTTTCAAGTATCTCACCCTACAAGATTCTCGCAGTTCACTTCGTAACCGCGATATAGGGCAAGCACTCTTTTCTTAGGCGGAGGGGTATTGATATGACCTTAGCATGTCGGAGAAACACACCCCTCCTATACACCCGATTCATGCGATTCTGCTACTCTAAAAACACGCTTTTTTGGCTGCATTTTTGCAAAAACGCACATTTTCTTTTAAAAAATTGCAAAAGTGTGAAAACCTATGTTAATTCCCATAGAGAAATCCGACAGTTTGAAAAAAATCGGCCGATTCCGCGTTTTGCAAAAAACACATTTTTGGCCGCATTTTTGCAAAAAACCACATTTTTTTTCTAAAAAATTCGCAAAAGTGTGAAAACCCATGTTAATTCCCATAGAGAAATCCAACAACTCCAAAACTTCAACTTGTTGAAAAAACACACATTTTTGTTGTTTTTTTAACGTTTTGAAAACTTTTTGTGAAAAAAACGCAAAAAGCGGCACATTCTTAAAATTCATGTTCGATGCTCTTGGCATACCCTGCGTCATACGATATTTTCAAGTATCTCACCCTACAAGATTCTCGCAGTTCACTTCGTAACCGCGATATAGGGCAAGCACTCTTTTCTTAGGCGGAGGGGTATTGATATGACCTTAGCATGTCTTCAGCATATCCCTTTGGTATACCCTTGGTACGCTTCTAGCATGCAATAACATAGACCTTGATATACTTAATTACTTTATTTAATTATCCTCATTAACGCCCTTTATTTCATTTAAAAAAAAAAGAAAAAAGTCCCATTAGGATAGAAAAATTTCCAATTTTAATTCCACTTTCTGCCGCTAGGGGGCGCTGATGGTTCCATTCCGCCTTCGCCGGTGTTGCCACCCTGAAAAAAGTTTCTACCCCACAGGTGTTGCTATGGCAACCGAAACAGAAAATATTTCTAAGTTCTATCCCTGATAGTTCCAATTTTCATCGCTAGGGGGCGCTGAACGTCGCTGAGCCTTCGTTGCAGAACCCTAGGCGTTGCCACCCCGAAAAAAGTTTCTCCTATACTTAGAAAAATCTCATTCCAAAAATTTATTTCCCCCTCAACCCCTCGTAAAAGACTACGACATCGTTGCCACCCGACAAAAAGTTTCTCCAAAATTTTTACCCCCACCTTTTTTCATTTACCCCCCCTTTTACACCCCCGTCCAGGATTACGAAAATCCAAGATGGCGGCCATTTTGCTGAGCGCTGAGCATCGCTGAGCCTTTGTTGCAGAACGCCCCTTTCTTTACTACTTACCTATTGTAATTGTAAATTGTAAAGCAAGTTAATTATCTCTTGTAATTGTCGAATCTGTATCAGGGCAGAAGGTAAGAACTATTTTATAAATGTTTGTCTCTTTTAAATGCGATACAATATAATGTAAGTGATTCTTAAAAATTCGCCACGTGGTCACGCCGTAAATTTAAGAAAATAAAAACTGTTTTAGTAAATTAAAAGGTAAATAGTAAAAAACTGTTTAAGGAAATAAGTAATATTTTCTAACAAATTTTACTTAATAAGTAAAATATGTGATGAACATAATGAACGCCCATAAATGGGTGATAAGAGAGGGAGGGGGGCTATTATCAAATAATATAATAAGTAATATTTAAAAAGTTATTTCATTTGGGTGTCAACTAATATAATAAAAAAAAAAGAAGAAGAAGACTATTTATGCTGAAATGTATCAATTAAATTCTTGTTTTATACGCAATTTTTGACGAGGAAAAGAATGTAACACACTCCATTATACCCGACCGTCCTTATTGCTGCTCTATGTCCTCGGATGAGCCGGACGGTCTGGGCTTTCGACACTCCATTATACTTTAGGACTAACCGTTCTCAAGATATTTGAGATTTATTGCATTTTTGTCACGTTGCTATCGGGAAAATGTCCAATTATCAAATAAAAACAAAAATTGAATTAAAAATGCAAATGTTTGGTGCAATCAAACTCAATCTAATGAATTATTAAAGAAATAAAGAAAATATGAATTTGAGTCTGCAGGGAAAGTCATCAGATTTTTAAGTTTGTAATGCTTATATCTCGAAAACAAAATAACTATTTATGAATAGTAAGAAAATAATTCTTAGCTATTCAAAAGCCGTATATACAAGTTTTTTGGATAGGGTTCTTAGTTTTCAAAACGTAGTGGTTATAAAATCTATTATGTGCAGGGACTTGATATTTGCTGGTAATTTACAAAGATGAAGTTGTTTTAGTTATGCATCTTACGTTAGTTTCCATGTCGCCAATATTATCTGTTGTAAGCAAAAAAAAAATCTGTTGTAAGCAAAAAAAAAACTGGGCAGCACACGACTTCCCTACAAATTCATTTTCTTATCTTTTATTTCATTATGCATTAAATTGAGTTTAATTGCAGAAAATAACATGGATACTTTTCTGATATTATATCCAATTTACAGTTTTAATGCATGTTCGTTTCCTTAGGGAACTTGATGAACTTTAAAGTTTTCAGCTCTTCAAAACTCCAAGAAACTGAAATATCTCGAGAACGGTTCATGGGATCAGTCTTATTCGTTGTGCTGTCAAAAGTGACATAAAAAGCAATTACTTAATATATTTTAGCAATATTAGTCATTTATTTGAAAACACGTGCGACCCATATCAGATTTTTACTTTCCCTATAATACATGGTAATATATAAGTATTGGAATCGTGTCGAAAATCGATTTTTCGATGGATGTACGCGTTTCGTGCCCTCTAGAGCACGAGAAAACAATTTTTAGCGTGACGTTTGTGTGTGTGTGTGCCTGTCTATACCTGCGCGATGTAGGTACTGTAGCTAAAAAAATTATTCGACGAAATTACACAAAATTTGGAAGGTAAGTCACTTATGGACTACTCGATTTACGATAAACTGCTCTGTTTGCGAAATAGCCAGCAAAAATCGTCAAAATATGTAGTTCAAAATTAAATATGTTTAATTGTATTGATATGCATAATTATTTATACACAATTTTTGAAGTCAAAATAAATAAGACCAACCTCATTTTGTTTAGGACCAACCGTTCTCGAGATACTTATTTTTATTTATTTTTTACAGGCCAGTAACGTTTTGTAATGTGATAAGTCGAAAAAATGATCAATTTAATTGATTATGAAAGAAAAGGGAAAGAAAACATGAATGTGAGCTTGTAGGGAAAGTCATCTGCTGCCCACATTCGATTTTTTACTTCCCCTACATATATAGTATAATGTATAGGGAAAGTATTGTGACAAGGTAAAAAATTCGAATTCAACTTTTCGACGGAAAAGCGCGTTTCAAGTTTTCCTGAACTCGAATTAAACTTTTTTGAAGTGTGTCCGTGAGTCTGTGGAAACGATATCTCACGAACGAGTGGAGTGTTTTGAACTTAATTCTGTACGATTATTACGAACTATGAATACTAGATTAATATAGATTTTAAACGCGATCGAACGTGCGAAAGACACCCACATTTTCGAATTAATTTTTGAAAAAATCATAAAAAAATCAAGACATTCGATAATGTTAAATAAATAATCACTTTATACGCAATTTTTTAATATATAAAAACGAATGGCACACACACTTAGAACGCTAGCTTGAACTGTTCTCAAGAAATTGCACGTTTTTCAAATAAATTTATCTGTAAAATTGCATAAAATTAACTGTAGTAAGTATCGTCAAATATAACACTACGAAAAATAATAAAATCACGGGGAATAAACTAATTTAAGTCTATGAGGTGGAACCTTGTTTAAAGTTACTTTGGCTGGAATTCGCTTTCTATTGCAGACGAACGCCCCCGTGACCTTGAATAAGGAATGCGGTGGTGATGGGGAGGGGGATTTTACGATTTTTCTTTTCTGCCACAATGCTTCTACATGTACTGTGTTGTCTAAAACTAAAAGTCAAAACTTACGTCTCGTATGTCTCACTCATCCAGGATAAAAGAGAAATTTGAAAGTAGTACTATAATAATATGAATGGATGGCCAAAAGGTCTGTTTAGGACCCCTGTCTTCTGGGGATTACCTCCATTTTTAGTCATTAATAATTACTTACTAATAATTTCTCTTTCTACCAAATGTATTTCATAGTTACGGTATTTAATTCTAAATTGTAATAGTTCTAATTTATGCAAGATGTAGGTCGTAGCAAGATTTTTTTCTAAGGGAAATTTCATGCTGCACACTATTAGCGACACGAGAAATGCCACTTTTAAAAATGACTATTAAAATTATTAATAAAATTAACTATAAAAACTAACTAATAGAATTACTTTTTATTTTGCGTTTTCACTAGCCCTACGGAAAAATTATCACACGAAATAACAGATTCAGATTTTTTTTTTTGTGGGATGGGGAAAGTTTTTTTTTAATCTTGAGCTCGTTTTATCTTAGTTCAAGTAAGAATTAATAAAAATTGGACAATATTACACAGAAGTATTTAAGACTGTAGCCTTTACTTAAATACACTGAGAAATAAACAAAATAAAAACTGCATAAATTAGTACCTATTATTATATTTTTCATACAGTAACTCCATTCCCGTGGGGGGGCCTTGCATATTCATCTACCACCTCCTTTGGCTAGATTAATACTGAGCTATGTATGTTCAAAAATTCAACTAAACAACGAAATTGAAATCAATGCATATACTACAATGGACAAAACCCTACAATATAAATCAAAACGTTATTTCATCTAGTGTAAGACGATTTCGTTTTGAGAGGAGGGGACTGAAGCACCCTGGGCGACAATGAAATGATTTATACATTGTTTTAAAAAATAAATTAATCCAGATGCATTATACTTAGATATAATGCTTGTGGATAGCATTCTTTTAGTGTACAATTTGCCTGAAAATCAATAGACCTCTTACAATCGCTGATTGATTGAGATAATTATATCAAAATTCACATGAATTCAGCAGCGTCTTTAGAAAAAAAAATGTGTGTGGAATAACCAAATATGTTGTTTCCCATTTCTCTGAATTTCCATGGATTCCTGGCGACGCCACTGTTTGACTCTCAATTTGTTCGAGATATATTATGCCCATAGACAGTGGTAGAACTTCACATTCTACCCTCTGCTGCGAGTGCGACAGTTTAGACTTTGCTTTTCTAAACTATAACTTTCTAAATATTTATTCCACAGTTTTCTCTTTTTTCCCCCTGATCAAATAGATAGTTTTTGGAAATATAAATGAAATAAAAAATTTATGAAGACATCTTCATGGGGTGGCAAGTAGTGTAGTTTTTATAGTTAATTATTAATGGAACTGTTAAGCATTTTTATATTTTTAACATCTTGCACAGTTGCAAATTTTCGGAAAAACCGGAAGTAACTGCTTCAAAACTGGCAGGGAAAATCCTTACTAACCCCCCTCCCACCAATCCCTCCGAAACTCGATGCTATTTCCATATTAGTCATCATCTAAGCTCTATCGGTAGTCAATCTTCAAAAATAGATGAAAGAAAAATGTAAATGTTTTAATACGAAGTTATATCTCTGAAACCGAAAACGGAAATCCTTAGTGAAACCCCTTCAACTCAACCCCCCCCCCCCCACTAAAATTTAATTCTGAATCCATATCAGTCATCAACTACGCTCTATCTACAGCCGATTCTAAAAATAAAAAATAGGCGTTTTAAGGAACGTTCTAAAAAGAATCAATGAGATTGATTAAATGTTTTAGACTGATAATCATCGAAGTATTATTACAGTACACAATGACGTGGTAATTTGAAGACACGCCATCCATATTTGTAGATGCGTTTAAAACCAAGCAAATTCCTACCAATTCAACTGTGAAAACTGTCATATATGACATACATAAAGAACAGAATCTTTTTAAATATAAAATTTCATGACGATATGTGAACTTGTTCTTGACTTTTTAGTTATCGACATAGGCGCCGTTCAAAATATCAGGGGGGGGGGGGGGGGCACAATCCGATAAAGTTATATAAAAGATTCACAAAGTCGATAAAGATTTAACAACGTACAAGGCCGCCTTGAAGAAAGCAAGCATATGTCAATTAGGTGTCTACAATTGATTCGAGGTCATTTTAAGCCCCTTCTTCAGGCCAAAAGAACGGTATGCGCCCTTAACAACCGTCAAGAACGAACTGCCCAACGAACGGTAGTAGTGGTTGTTAAGAGCGCATACTGTTATTTTGGCCTGAAAAAGGAGGGATTAGGCCATCGAAGCAAATGTAGTCACCTAACTGACATATATATGCTTTCCTCAAGGAAGTTTTGTAAGTTATTGTCTTACAAGCGGCAGTTTTGGAGTGAGATAACCGAGTGGTTAAGTCACGGGGATTGTACACGGAGGACCCAAGCGAGTTCGATTTCCGACTTTGCCTAAACTGTTCCTGTGTACGAGCATTTGTGGGTTTGAAAGTCCTTCCGAACGGTTGGTAGCAAAAGAAGGAGGATCGATCCCTGTGGATGTCGCCCCCACTGGGTTCCAGTCTAAATTAGATGGCATTGTCTCGGCGGCCTAAACAGATATCTTACACCTTCGGGTAGGTCGGACGGGCTGGGTCGAAAGAAAGATATCAGCAGTTTTATTTGTTGTACGATAAATATTTTTAATCTTTTTAGGCCTATTTATGTTTGTAAGCTAAGAGTTGATTAGGAAAATCCATATAGTTACTATGCATCAGTATTATAATATATAATAATTACAATGGATTTTAATCTAAGAATTAACTAGTAGTAAAGCTGTTAATTAATAAAAAAAAAATCTGAAAGTTAATACAAGTTAACGCTTAACATCAACTCTTAACTATCTATCAGTTGATTTTGACACAATAAATTAAAACAATGAACCCAGCAATAATACAAAAGTATCCAAATACTATTGTCTATATTTAAATATTTTTAAATTAAATATGTAAATAAATTGATCATCACTATAACCACACATTCAGCTAAATTAAAAAATCTTTAAAACAAAGCAATTTATAAAAAAAATCTCATAAATAAAATTTTTGGCAAAATTTGGATGACATGTTGGTTGACATTTCTCATCACAACTAAAACTTTAATATTTTTATCAGGGGTGTGTGCTGAGTATACTTAGTGTGTGTGGTGGTGGTAGACTCCCTCTGGCCCTTGCCTGACTATGGTGCTGTGCCAAACGCCCGGTGCTCACCAGGAATAAAGCTACCCGCGGGGTTGGCAGCTTCAAGCGGAATGGATACCACTTGTAAAGACAGCACTGGTATATAGAATACAAGATTAATTACAGATAAGATCTCTTTAAAGGTCGACAAAATAAGTCATCTCTACTTCGTGGTAATCATTTATAGTTATTACTGGAGAGAAACAGCTAATTTTTGGAAATGTCAATAACATGACTGTAAATATTCCATTTCTCTTTGAATTAGGTGGTCAGTCGAAAAAGTTCTGGTAACCAGATGTTTTTGTCATTAGCGTAAACATGTTTCCTGGGAGTAAAGATGAGCTTCGTTTGTGTGCAAGATAGTTTAGGGAGCTATGGTAAGGAAGATGTGAACAAGACTGAACTGAAATGTGACATTTACGTTAATAAGATTTTCTTTCAATTATTTTTATGTTTAAAAAATTTCATTTTTTGGTATTTAGTAAAATGTGAAGTTAGAAATTTTTTTAAATTTCCCAGAGGGACAAAGCTCCCTCTGGAGAAGTTCAGCGGGGGCTCGTTCTCCCCCCCCCCCGTAGTCGGCGCCTATCGCCTATGGTTATCGAGTCCACATTCACTAACAAGGACGCTTTCGGAAAATTTCACAGAAAGCAGTCCTGACCTCCATATAGGAGGAACATAAAATAAAATATATCCTATTACTTTTTAAGTTTTCAAACTATAATAGAGAAAATATTAAGACTAAAAAAAACTTCATTGAAAGCAACATACAGTAAAAAATTATGATGCTTTTAACGAAGTTTTTTAGTTTTATTACTTTAACAGCAATTTGGGCTGTACGTAGAGAAAATATTCATGAATTATTATTTTAGCATTGGTAATTTTGATGAAAAACACGACCTGAACATATTAAACACTTGATAATATGCCCATCATGTGAAAGTTGCAAGATGTGAAAAGCACGATTACTTAAGAAATATGTATTCAATTTTATTTATGGATACTTTCTAGATTCATGAGACTGATGTTGCATATTAAAAGTTAACATATTTGGCGATACTTATTATTTTTTTAATTTTATATATATATTTTTATATAAATTTATTTGAAAAACGTGCTAATCTAGAGAACGGTTCATGCTAGCGTTCTAAAGTTTGAAATGATTTTTTAATAAACAGTATTCAAAGGTCTAATTTTTTAAGGATTTTTTCAAAAAAAATTTCCGAAAATCGTGCAATCTCTAGAGCGGATCATATTAGTATTCGAAAGTTTGTATCATTCGTTTTTCAATGAATAATCAAGTTTCAATTCAGGTTTTTCTTTTTATCATAATGAAAAGTGCTGATTTTTTCAGAACTTGTTAAGGGTGGGGTGGGGTGGGGGGTGGGGGGTCTTCCGAAAATTTGTTCACGTTTAAAATAAATACGATAGCATTCACTGATTATAACATTCGTGACAATTTTATTTTGAAACGTTTCATTCGATCGTGAGATGTCGCGTCCATACAGACTCACGAACATAAATAAACACATACTCACACAGACATCACGCCAAAAGCGTTCGATTCGAGTTCAGAGATACTTGAAACTTGGAACAGAAGTTGTCGAGATATTAATAAGAAAAGAACTTCTTAGACAGATAGCATTATGCAGACCATATTTTTACCGCAAATTTATTTGGAAAAAAAAAAAAATGTGCAATTAAACCCAAGAGTTTATACAGCAGACAATTTTTATCAAATCCTTTGCGATTTAAAATAATTAAGAAAAGTATATAAAAATAAATTTTATCGCAATTGCATGCTTGACTGGACTGCATCACTTACAGCTTTCGAAAGGCAACTGGGATTTTTGATATTTTCAATTTAAGTCATCATTTTTTATTTTGAAGATTTTTCAAACTCATGTATGAAGTTTAGCCAAATATTGAAACAGAATAAAAATGGAACGGGTTAATACTATTTTAGCGCTTTCATTTTGGCATATGTTGATCCAATTTCAAAGCACTTTTCTTTTATCTCAGGATATATTGATCACATTTGATATTTTTTTATAAATTTGTTACTTTCCCTGCAATACATGATAATGTATAGGGAAAGTATTGGAATCATGTCGAAAATCGGAATTCGAGTTTTCGACGGATCTACACGTTTTGAGACCTTTAGAATACGAACAAACTATTTTTAACGTGACATCTGTGTGTGTGTCTCTCTGTGCAATGTATGCATCCACTCTAACTCAAAAACTAATGGACCGAATTTCATAAAATTTGACAGGTAAGTCACTTGGATGTGACCCTGGTGCTGATTAGTTTTTGGTACAATTCGTAAAAACAGAAATCGCTTTTTTTTTTTTTGCGAAATATCTCGTAAAAATTTCATTTATCCGCTCTAGCTAAGATACTAATTTACCAAATTTCACAAAAGTTGGTAGATAAGTTATTTGTTAGATACTCTGGTGCTGATTAGAATTTGGTTCGATTTGGAAAAGAACTCGCCCTTTTATACGAAATGGCCCGCAAAAATTTCATGTATCCACCCTAGTTAAAATACTAATTAACCAAATTTCACAATATTTGGTAGATAAGTTACTTGTAGGACATTCTGGTGCTGATTCGATTTTGGTTCGATTTGGAAAATAACAAACTGCCTTTTTTTTTACGAAATGGCACGCAAAAATCTAAAAAAAAAAAAAAAAAAAAAAAGACTACGTATGCTGAAATGTATCAATTAAATTCTTGTTTTATACGCAATTTTTGATGAGGAAAAGAATATAACACACTCATTATACTCTTTCCCGGCCGTCCAAACGGTTGCTTGAGTCCATAGGATGAGTTGGACAGCCTGGGTCTTCGACACTCCATTATACTTTAGGACTAACCATTCTCGAGATATTTGAGATTTCTTGCATTTTTGTTACGTCGCTATCGGGAAAAAGTCAAATTACCAAATAAAAACAAAAATTGAATTAAAAATGCAAATTTAGTGTTATTTGGTGCAATTAAACTCAATCTAATGAATTATTAAAGAAATAAAAAAAATATAAATTTAAGTCTGCAGAGAAAGTCATGTGCTGCCCACATCAGATTTTTTTACATTTGGACCAGGATGTTTCTTTCATTCTTCAGATCTGCCTGTGAAGATAATTTTGGATAGCGAGTACTGACAGCTCGTGACTTCAGGAATGGATGAAGCAGATTCAGTGGTAGGACGGGATTACACCTACTCCTTGACAAAGAACATCATCAAAACACATCGCGCTACTGACACAAACGTTGTTAATTTCCATTTTAGGTTTAGAGCACCTTCGGGTGTTGATAATATATATTTAAGATTAGATAATATATATTTAGATAATTATAATCGGGTCAGTAATATATTTTTATTTTATAAATATATATAAAATCAAATAGAACAAACTAATAATTTCACAAATAAGGGTTTTTCTTCTCATAAGACCTGACTTAAATCAATGATATATATATATAAAAAAAAAATCGACTTAAATTGTGATTTTAATCATGATTTAAATTAATAAATCCTGCTTCTAATTTATAAATGAAAATTAAAGAATAAGAGGTGAAATCTGCTTAATTGGAACATCTGAATATCTTAAATGAATGTCTCATATTTTTAAAAACTCAGTTCCACAAAAAACCTATTTCTAATGAAAAATTACATAAGAAATGATTATTTATGTAACAATATTGAATATTTTTATTTTTTATTAAAGTTCGTTCGAAAATTCGGGGATGTTTAGAACATTCGATTTCATTTAAAATCAATAGGCTTTCAGTATTCGCAGATTGTAATTTTTGTACCAAATTCATTCAAAACGCTCCATTTGCTCATGAGATATCATCTCCACAGACTCACATACACATCACCTCAAAACCGATCGATTCGAGTTCAGAGATGCTTGAAAAGTGCTCTTCCATCGAAAACTTTAATTCAAATTTTTGATCCAGTCACAATATTTTCCCTATATATTATAATATATATATATATATATATATATATATGAGGATGGTAAAAAACAGTCCCTTCCTTCTGGCTTAGTTATGAATATCAAAGAAATGTTGTAGCATGGGTAGAAATTGCATGAGCATTTTCTTTTGGTTCTATATATAGAATATCTTCTGACATGGGTAGACGGAGAGATAGATATTAGTATCTTCTGAAAATCCCAATTAGAACTAGAGAAAAACAAAAAGGAGTCTTTGCTACTGTCTGTGATAGATATATGACTGTGTATTGAACAGGGCTGTGGAGTTGCTACCTCAAACCTTCAACTCCAACTGCAATTTTTAATATCAATATTTTTTAATTGGTAAACATTTGATGTTCTTTGATTTATCACTTGAAAATTATTTAAAAAACTATTAAAAAATTAAATATTTAAAAATAAAATTATTTTTAAATAGTTTATATAATTTAGAAGTTGGAATTGGTATATTTTTACCAACTCCACAGCCCTGGTGTTGAATGAAATTGAAATTAACTGTAAATGGCATGCATGGTACAATTAAAAAGCTTAGTAATAATATGTTTCAAAATGAAAAAAAAAATTAAATAGCAGCTCTAAATAGTAAAGATGAGTAAAACTAGTGATTTTAAAATCACACCAATAAAATTTAAATCCTTAGTATTATTAATTTTCTGTCAATATTTACAAAGTTATACATTTAGGATATAAAAAAAAATTAATTTTGTGTGAAAAAACTGAGTAGGACATTTTTAAATCCAAGATTATTTGATCTCTAGCTTCAATTATGTGGTAGACAAGAGACAGCTGGGGCTAGTATTTAGTTAATAAATTTTAGTTTTGTACTTGTGGTCACTAATATATAGTGGTTGACAAGATAGAATTACAAATCCTAATTAACCACATAGGACAATACTTATTTCATAAATGCTGGTATTTTTATAAATATTAAATCATCCTAAGGTGATTGCGAGAGTGATGTTTAATGTGGTTCTCAAAACATTCTATATTTTTTTAGTGATATATGAACCAAAATGTTTCCTCACCACTGCTATACACCGTGGGAGGAAAGACGAGAGGGGCTCTTGCTCACTTTTATGAAACCTGTTTTAAATACCATTATGCATTTAAAATATATATCTTTTCCCACTGATTGGTGCATAAAGTGGCTACTATACACCAGTCCAGGTAAAGCTATATATACATAGATACCTAAAGAATCACAATTTTATGCTATATAGTGCTTTACCAACTAAGTTATTCAGAAGAATAAGTATATTTTGTGGGTAGGTCATATATGATGACCAATTGAGTCAGTACTATTACACTCTAATATATAACTGAAGTGAGGAGTGGCTAATATGACTCTTTGCAAGCTATTACTTCCTCTCTTTCTATGAGCGGAAACAATTTGCATGGTAAAAGGTACATTTGTAATCAATGTAGATATTTTTGTAGGAGGTTTTAGTCAATATAACAATGTTCTATGCTTCCATGCACAGTCGTAACATATGGAAGTATTGGCTCATATTAGTGGTGGATTTCTTGACTGATTAAGTGGTCACAGCCACTATTGAAAAGGCTCAAATCTTTTATGCAAAATGTGTAATATAGAAACTTCCCGCAGTCATTTAACATTTTTAGGAAAATTCTGTATCTAGCAGCTAAAGAAACTCAAATTCAATGTTTAAAATAGTGATTCTTCACCAGGGTTCTGTGAAAACAAACTCTTGCAAAAATAAGTACAACTTGACACTTTTTTTGTAATTGAGTAAAAAGAAAGTTTGAAGGTTTTAACATAACAATTGTATTAACACAAAATCATTACACAATATGTACACAATGTTAGTTTTTTAAAAAGTCAGATGTAAAGTGAAAATATCTATCATTTTTTATTAATAATAATCAGTAAAAGGAAGTAGTCAATAAATACTCTTGTAATATTTTATTCAAAAACATGAGTATTTATCAATCCTATTGATTTTTACATCTATTTTGTAATTTACCCCTACATAGCCTAATATGTGTTAACCATGTAGGGTTTCCCTGAGATTTTATGAAACATTTCAGGGATTTCCCTAAACAAAAATAATCGGCAGTTGCTCCAGTCCCATATAGCCGAAAAGGTTTTGTGTCAATAACACCTCTCTTTGTGAGTAGTTTGTCTTCTTTAGATATTTTCAAAACAGTTCAAAATATTAAGATCAGAACAAATTTTCCAAAATATTAAAATATCGAAGTTAACTATTTTGTCTTCTTTAGATATTTTCAAAACAGTTAAAAATATTAAAATTAGAACCATTTTTCCAAAATATTAAAATATCGAAGTTAACTACTTTTTCAAAATATACTAAAATATCGAAATTATAACCACATTTTAGAAACTAAAAACCTAATTTGATATCAAATTAACTATATATCTTTGTAGGACTACAAGTCACTTCTTATAGTTCATGGTTAAAACTTTTAGTTTTCAAGATATAAGTATTACAAACTTGAAAAATGAAAAATTTTCAATCTTTTTGAATCTAAAAAGCTGATTCCTTGAACACTAGAAAAGCTTTATAAAAATAAATTATTAATATAAAATCTGGATTTCATACTGAAAATTTTTGTCCTTTACAATTTATATCTATGTTTTATAGTTTAGAAGATATTTTGAGTAAAAGTAAGCAAGCAAAGTAAGGCAAAGACTTTTTAGTTTTTTGAAAAAAAAAGTTTGAAATATTAAAATTAATTTTATATATTCATAAATAGAATCATATTTCCTACAAAGCTATTTTACTTTATCTATTAGGTTCATAAATATACACTCTGATTTCAGCCAGAGATGCCTCAACCATAATGTTATTCACATAAGAAAGTTTGGAATCACTGGTTTAGAGTAAGAGTTGTGTGTAGGTACCGCATAACAAATAATCAAAATAGTGAGGCAATTGTTAGCATAACTAGGGTTTTGGCACCCTGGAGCAAAAAACTTCAAGGTGCCCTTTCCCAAATATGAATATAGTCTTTGGTTCTTAAGCTCTATTCATCACCAGAGGCATCAAAGGAGAAGAATGCACCCTGGAATGATTGTTCTATCCTGCTCCACAATGATATACTACTGAAAGCAATATACGTTGTCAGAAAATACCATGTTAATGCTTATAAATTTAAGTTTTTCTTCTTGTGCTAGTTTACTTGATAAAATATACAAATGGTACCGAAAACAATTTTTGTTTCCCTTACCCCCCCCCCCCCTCCCTCTTTATTATCTAGAAACTAAATTAAATTATAGATCAGAAAAATCCCATTGTTAAGATGCAATATGATGACATAAGAATGACAATCGTTAGTCTGGCTGCTAGTAGATACAAATAGAATTTGTACAGCCTTACTGCCAGGAAAAAGTATAACATTGTAACATTGTGTTGGTAATATTGAGTGATTGTCAAGGTTGAAAGTTAATTTTCAGAGTCAAATTTTGTATCGCCAGCATACAATTTGAAAGGTTTAAAGAAGACTATTTAAGGACATTTTAAAATTAGGATTATCGAAAAAAAATTCTGTTTTTCAAATACATGATTAACTAGGCTTTCTGGGATCACTATGCATTTGCTTAACTGAATTTCAAAGAATTAATAGTTAGTTGTAATATAAATACTTGCATAAAATGTAATCTTATGCAAGGATTGAATTTGAAAATATGTATAATTCTAGATACTTTCAAACCGCATGAAATCTTAAAACAAACAGAAAGAATTCATTATTTGAAATCCAAAAGAAGTAATGAAACAAAATTAAAGGGTAAGTATTATTATAATTAATACACTCTAAACACACAACTCCATTAGCTTCCATTATGTTGATTATTATTAATTATATGCTGCAACATCTATAGACTGTACATTTAAATCTTTTAAAATTAATAAAGGCTTTTTAAATTATTATCAATTAATTAGGTTTATAAAATAAATACATTACTATTTCTGACTGCAACTGTCATTTCATGCACAGGGTGAGTTTTTCAAAATAATTATCATTAAAATTGCTTCTGCATGATGTCACACTCCATTTTGGAGGCTTAGCCATATTTTAATTTTAAAATAATTATTTTTTGGAATTTAAAAAAGTAAATTTAGAAGTTAATTCTTTATTGTCTGGGTTATAATAATAAATGTCTGATACTATAGTTAAATACAGTTCTAGTATTGAAATGAATCATCCTATCGCATTATGTTGGTAGTATCACACATTATGTTGGTAGTGGCAGCAACAATCATCATCACCATTGTTGATTTGGCAATACAAGTTCCTAACCAAAATTTCTCTCTGGATTTGCCCCTGAGACTAAGGTTTCACCATAGGGGAGAGGGTGCTGTATGCACAGTTAGAATAAGAGGCAATTGCTAGCAAAAAGGAAATGTTACAATGCAATATCCTTGTAGTGGAGTGTTACCCCTTCTCCCCATCCATGGTCACACCTCTGTATATTTTCACTTTTTAAAAAGTGTCCTGGGTTGAGCTTCCAAAATTATGATAAGCCTAAGTTTAGCTGAATTTGCAATAAAAGAATCATATGCTGAATACCATGTCCAAAAAATGTCCTTTAGTTACCACATTTTAAATTTGAAAATTTAATGAAACTACCAATTAAAAAAAATTAATTTTGTATGATTTTATAAGAAGCATATAAGTTCACTATTCAGTCTTCTGAATAACCATTAATTTTATTCCTTAAAATTTTGATTACACTGGTTCAGTTCGACAAATTTCTCTTCTGTTACTGCCAGAATCCATATTTATAGAATTCATATTTCAAGAATATAATGTTTTACATAAGGCTAAATAAATTGCTTGATACAATGATTAATGCTGGAATGTTAAATCCTCATGAGTCATGGCAATGTAGCATCAAACTTTTTCATATATTTAGTTTAATATAATGTAAAAATGTATTAAAATGCTTTCAATGGTGATAGCGGGATTCTGAAAAAAGTGATGCACATGTTTTTGATTAATGTTTATTATGAATATTATCCAACAAGGTTCAATCCTTAGCTAAAATGGCATTTGGAAACTGCACACCTTGATTACTGAGGACATAGGAGTAATTTTCGATTATAGCAATTACTTTTCTTTTAATTTGTTAACCAGTTGCTTCAATTTGAATTCTTTAATTAGTTGCTTTAGGGTCAATGTGGGTAATTGTGAATGCATTTGAGGTATTTGGCGGAAAATGTCAATTTATTACTAAACAGAAGGAGCTACTAAAAATTGGATTAGTAATATGAAATTCTACATATTTCAAGCTGTATATTAGATATTAAAGGTTTTCCTCCTGCCTTTAATAATAGAGTTATTTGGCATTCATAATTACCCAGACAGCGGTCATAATTGCCCATCATTTTGGGGTAAATGTGAATGCCATCGGGGAAATTACGAAATTACTAAACAAGCTAGGACTGCAGAGGTGGGTATTGGTGAAGAAAGAATAATTCATGCTGTTCACAGTAAAATATTTAACCAATGCAGTCAAGTTACTATAAGCCAATTTTTTATTCATAAATATTTTCAAAATCTTAAGATAAACGGTAAGAATGTGCACCACTATCTTTCTATTATTTATAACTTAGAATATCAGTATTCCATAAAACACGATTTTGGGAATGCCGACCTACAAACTTTCCAATGTTTTCGTGCAATAGTACCTATTATTAAAAAGAAAATAGTATATTGCAGTCTTTGTTATCATATGTCTGCAACATGAATTTAATTTTAATGTATTTACTGATAAGGTGCATATCTTAAGAGAAATTTTCTAGCAGCTTACAACATCAAATACAGAAAAAAAAAATTCACTTTGTATTGTCAACTGACAGGTGAACTAACTAAACCTAATAAATAAGCAGTAGCATTGTAAGAATTAAAATGTTAATCTTTATATATAGACATAAATTGGAATAGTGGAGTTGTGCTACAAATGTATTAAATATAATACTTACCCTTATTTACATTTTAAAAAAAAATTTCAAAGAATAAAACCGCTTTTATTCACGTTAACAGCTAGGGTTGCTGTGCTACTGGCCTTACGCCAATATTGCCGAGCATTGGCTGCACAAATGGCCGAAAGTTCGCCAACCACTGCAAATCGCATTATCATATAAACGGGCAAATTACTGAACAAAATACAATTATATTGGATTTACATGATTAAGCTAAACCCCTATTTTCTCCAGTGGTCAGAAAATGTAAAATATTCGGTGCAGGAAATAAGAAAACGGCTTTTAAAGTACTCCGATCGCTGTCCGACGCCTCTATAGCGCCATCTATTTCACAGCTGTAAAACTAAAACTTTATAATTTTGTTTGAGTATTTTATTTATAGATAATTAATTAATTGATATTATACGAATTTTCTGACCACACAAGAAACTACATATATCATTCTATCACTCGTACAAATTCCAAAAGGATTTGCACAGCCGTTCTTTTGCGGTTATGATAATAGGAATGGCCTATACTTTAACATGGGTGGAAAACGACCGAAAACCGCCTTAAAGATGTTGTCATGAGTTTGTATATGGGAGTTACGCGTCTGGATATAGTATTCTGTGGTGGAGCCATTACAGGGTTAATCCGGTTGTGTTTTCCTTGTCACTGTTTATTTGGTGGATGTTGAAATAATAAATTGGAATGCGTGTTAAGTTTGCCTAGCCAAAAAAGAAAAATGCCGTTTGGTTTGAAACCAAAATGTAACATGTGCAAAACTACAACATCCTCAATGTGGAGGAAGGACGATGATGGAGAAGTTATTTGTAATTCTTGTTCTGTACGATCCACAACTATCAGCAACAACAAAAGTAATGGCAATAGTTGCCCATTTACATTGAGAAAAAGTACGCGTGCAAAAAGCTCAAAATTTAAGCAACAGATCTTAACCAAAAGTAACAACCCGAAGGGAAAAAGCAGAAGGTCTATTTTCAAAAAAACTTGTGCTAAAGCGCCAACGGCTGTTTCAACGCCAGTTACATCTCAGACATTATTTTACAAAGGTACTTACTTTCAAGTTGGTGATATAGTGTCTGTTGTAGATGTTAAAGGTGGTGTATACTATTGTCAGATTCGGGGATTACTCCAAGACCAATATTGTGAAAAAAGCGCTGTCATAACTTGGCTTCTTCCTACACAGTCAAGTCCAAAAGATCATTTTGATCCTGCGACTTACATCATTGGGCCAGAAGAAGATATTCCGAGGAAATTGGAATGTTTTGAATTTGTATGCCATTCACCTTCGGAATATTATCAAGCCAAGACTTCTCCATATCCTGTTATTCCATCAAAGCCAGAAAGTGGTTTTGTCTGGACAAGAATTGGTCCCCGAATTATACCATTGCCGACACAAGAAGAGGTGTTTGGATCTAGTTAAAACTGAAACTTCATTTTATGATTCATAATTTATACTCGTTTAAAAATTTCCATATTACTATTTTATTTCATACTTTATAATAATCTTATTTTAACTTAATTATATTTTACATAAGCACTAGTGAAGATTACATCTTCACTAATGTTTCCTTCAATTGTTTAGTTAAATATTTCTCTACAGGTTATAGCTATTTTATAGTAAAAATCATTTGTATTTGAGCAATTTGCATTATCAAAGACGTCGATTGGTTATGAGTTAACATTTCGTTCGAAGGTACGCTTAAGCTGATGGTAACTATTTCCTGCAATGACAGTAATATTAGTTCTTTGAAGTTGACATTTTTAAAGTATAAATTATTGGTTCTCAACTTTTTGGTTGCAGTAGAGGTGGTATATACTATTATCAGATTTTGGTATTGAAATGAGACTTGTGATTTTGGTAATGAAATGGGACTTGTGAATGATAAATGTGCAAATAGTATTGTCGTTGCAAATGTTAAAATTCTGGAAAGTGATCAAAAAGGCTTGTAACCATTGGTCCAAACCTTTGTATCTTTATATGAAATTTATTAAAGGAAGTTTTATAGTAAGTATTTTTCTATTCTCATGGTCACTTATTAACATTATATCAATTTTTAGTATTGTAGTGTTTTTCCCAATTATCGAATTTTGGGCAGGATAATGTGTTGACAGAAGGGCACTTTAGTATCAAATACTCATGTTATTTTTATATTTGTAATGTTTTAGATGGTATCACAATTTGAAGTGATCATACAAGATTTTATTTAAACATATTTGCAGAATTGTAAATTTTGAAGTTATAAGTTGCAGACATGTTTAATAATTTATAAAATTATTTTTATTACAAGCGATTTATCCCCCTCTCAACTGAAAAATCTTATGAATATTGCCTGTCACAGTGTAGGAAAAGGTTATTCAGGAATTGAGGTTATCGATAATGATAATATTTATATTTGATGTCATAGGCTAATCTATGGGGGAGAATACATAAGGACCTGTAACCACCCTGGTGAATTTAACTTTCTAAATTTTGAACTAATATTGGTAATATAGCTAAAGTAAATTTGAATTCTTCAGAAATTTGAATGGATGGAAAAGGGTGCTTCACTAGTATTATTGTAAAGGAATGCAATCTCTATGCAAAAAGTCAAAAAAACTTATCAATATTTCACTAAAATATTAGTACAGCTTTAGTATATTGATATGTTGTTACGGCTTTCACTCACGAAATGCAAGAGATGAATTGTGCGATGTAGTGATTTCTTCAATCCCCCTAGCTTTCTGTTCAGAACATCTAGCTAGTTCTTTTTACATTGAACTGTGATGAGGAGTTTCTCAAAATTTTGGATATCATTAAATCTGGTTATATATTGATTTAGATTTAGGCATGGCTTATTACTAAATTAATTGCATTTTCATTTTTTGGTTTAAGCATAACTTCTGTTCTGGTTTTATTTAGCAGTGTTGCAGCAAAGTGTTTCATTGGGTAAAGGAATTGATTGTTTTAATAAATTATTGGAATATGTTGGAAAGATCAATTGGGAAAAATGTAAGCCATGTAAAAAAACTAGGATAGAAATTTCCAATTTTACTGTGTTGACATGTGCTACCTTTCTTTTTTGTATGATATTTGTATTTTAAATGTAATTTTAAGAATTATTTTCATTGAGTTTACATTTTATGCTGCTCTAAGAGCTACAGAACACCTGTTGCATAAGTAGCTTTTTCTATATGTGACCTCCTACAGCCAGCGGGGCTGGATTTTGTAACATTTTTTTAGTAGGCGAGCGTGACTGGATAAGACCGTGAAGTGGTCATAGATCCATGTTCGAATCACTAAGGTTCAACTGTTGTACAAAGAGCTTTTGCTACTTGCAGCCTCCAACAGCCTGTAGTGCAAGATTTTCTAAAGTTTTTTTAGCGAACGAGCATAGGAATACTAGAATCAATTCAATTTTAGTTTTAGTAATTATTTGTTAAGTTTTAAAATCTGAATTGAATTGTATTCGGTCTGTCATGGCCAGGGCTAGAAAAATACGGTCGTCCAGTCACCACTGGCGACCAACTTTTTCACTCTGGTGAACTGAAAAGCAAAAGCGAGTGACTTCTTTGTTTCATTTTACTCACCCAAAAAAAATTGTGGTGTGGGAAATCGCTCACGCTCGTTGCCGCCGTCCACCTTGCGATCCTCCTTAAATTTCGAAAATGAACGGGAGGAATGCACGGGAGAGCGAATGAAAAGGAAGGATTTACGGATCCACTGTGTTTTTACTGGGAAGTTCCGAATCTCCCGAAAGTTACCCCAAAAACTCCCCTTTTTCTGTAAATTTCTAAGTTGTACTGTTTCTTCCAAAAATTTCTAAGGGGCTGCATCTGGAACTAGCGTGACGCGTCTTTCCATTGTCCACTAGTTACGGACAAGTCACGGCTAGAGGCTAGGTGCTTTTTAATGATGTTTCATTTTTCCTGGGTGTATAGAGCCGAGCATACTAGGTACAAACCTTCAAATTTTCCCAAATTCGCTATGTTCTTTTTTTCTGATTATTGTTCCGGGACTTTGATTTTCGGTAAAAGATATTCAAACTTTTTTGCTAAAAATATTATATCTCCAAAGAAATCTTAACTGCTTTGGCTACGCCCTTCAAGTACGATGCTTCGGACAGGATTCCGGCTTTTGTGCATAATTAATAAACATTTATTGGAAAAGATTAAAAAAAAAAAGCTGCATTTGGGAGATAAAAATATGATCCTCTAAAATTTTGTTACCAAATATAGAAATTACATTTTTTAACGATTCATGAAATTAATGCGAACTAACTTTTGCTGAAATGTGAAGAAAATTATTATAACAGACAAAACGTCATTTTATACCTTTTGATTGACCTCTTTAAATACTTAATCTAAGCAATACACTTGTTATTTTCTCAGAAAACTAGATTTTTTCATCTCCCGGAAAATATACAAATTTTTTAAAGGACTTTGATGGGATTCCAAAGACATTTTTCAATGAAATCCTTGGGATGAAAATGACTATTTCAGACTGAAAATTGGCCCTAGCAAAAAAATCCATCGCAGCATATTCATGGGTTTACGTGTTTCATTTATTAGTTAGTAATTTATAAGACAGTTTAGTAATATCGTGGACACCTTTTATTTAAACACGATCACCGGTATATTTTATTATATTTTTAAATATTTTCCATTTTTTCAATCTGTTTGCATCCACTGATATTTTTACATTTATTGCGCTTTTTATGCTGGAATATTACCTTTTAAACATATTGTAAATGAAATTGAGATATATGTTTAAGATAATGAAATTAAAATATTTTTATTTATTTAGGCATTTAGTATTATAAGGCTCATTAGAAATACACTTCAAGAGCATAAATTAAAATTTTATATATTGCACCCAAAGTTGAATATCTAATTTCAATTAAAAATAAACATCCTTCTAATCTTAATTTTAGTAAAAATTTTTAAAAAATTATTTTTAGTTAATATTTTGAATAACATTCGCTTGGTAAGGTGCAAATATAGACTCTTCTGATGATTGTCTGACGATCAGTAATTTAGTAACACAAAATTAAAAAAGAATGCTTTATTATTAAAAAAATTAATATAATAATTTAAAAAATTAATATTGTTAGATATTTTATATTAATTTTTATTAAACTATTTTAAAAACATAATAATTATTAAAGTAATACAGTACGCGACCTTTTATCCGGCGTTCCAATATCCGGACTCTCCCCAAACTGGAATACGGCAAAATGTCAAATTTTGCGCCAACAAGCGATTATTTGCTACATATTGCGCCAAATAGCGATTTTTTGTTTAAATTCCCACCAAATGCTTTTTTGCTTTAATTAGCAATATCAATAAAAAAAATGCATTGAAACCTACTAGTTTAGAGAGTTTGAAATAGGATGCGCAAACCGCGCACGAAATTCAAAATTCCGGCGCAGAAAAAAATGCCGCGCGCACTTGCCGCCACTGATTCTTCTTAAATTTCGAAAACGAACACACGAGAAATTCTCGCGATAGCGAATGAAAATATTCCTTGGTTCATGTTTTTTCCGAGAAGTTCCACAATTCCTCTTTTCCGGAAAACATCGGAAGTAGCACCGTTTTCCCCAAAAATTTCCTAAGCGGCTGCATCCGGCCGTCACTCCCGATGGTAGCTCTTGGAGATGACGATCCAGCACGGGTGAGACCGTCACATTGACGGCGAGACGCGTCATTCCATTCTTCACTAGTTTCGATAGGAGCCGCGACTTGTTCGTAACTAACTTCTGTATAGTATAATACAGGAGTTAGTTACGGACAAGTCGTGGCAAGGTGCTTTTTTAATGGCGTTCCATTTTTTTCTGGGTGTATAGGGCAGAGCACACTAGGCACAAAGGTTTCGATTTTTCCAAATTCGTTAAATTTTCTTTTCTGCATTTTGTTCCGGGACTTTGATTTTCGGTAAAAGTATTCCAACTTTTTCGCTAGAAATATCCCGATATCGCTAAAGAAATCCTACGCTCTTCAAACGCGATGTGCTGTGCAGAATTCACACTATTTTGCACAATTTAATAAACATTTATTGGAAAAGATGAAAAAAAAGTGAGTCATCAGCGCATTTACGAGATGATAGAAAGTACGTTTAAGTAAGGAATTCCCGAAATTAATGAGAGTTAACTTTTGCCGAAATGCAAAGAAAAGTATAGCAGCTATAAAATGTCATTCAGGGCCTTCTGATTGATCTCTTTAAATACTTAACCTAAGCAATAAACTTGTCATTTTATCGGGCAAATCCATTTTTTTTTTTTCATCTCCGTGGAAATATACACATCTTCAATATTTTAAAAAACATTGATGGAATTCTAACATCAAAATCATTTTCAATTAAATCCTATTATTTGGATGAAAATGTCTATTTTGGACCGAAAATTGACCCTAGCAAAAAGTTCCATTGCAGTTTATTTATGGGATTTTAACGTGTTACATTTATTAATTAGTAATTTATAGAAGACAGTTTAGCGCAATATCGCGAAATTTTTTTATTTAAACACGATCGCCGGTATATTTCGTTTTATTTTTAAATATTTTCCATTTTTTCAATCTGCTTCCATCCACTAATATTTTTATATTTTTTGTTCTTTTTATGCTGGGATATTATCTTTTAAACATATTGTTGGTGAAAATGAGATTGTTTAGGATAACGAAATTAAATTTTTTTTATTTATTCAGGCATTTAGAATTATTAAGGCTTATTAGAAACACATTTGAAGAGCATAAATTAGAATTTGATATATTTGCACCGATAGTTGAATATCTCATTTCAATTAAAAATGAACATCCTTCTCATCTCAATTTTATTAAAAGCACTTTAAAATATTTTGAAACATATGAACAAAGGTGCTTCTGCCAAAATATTAGATGAATATGGTGAAGGCACACTTTAGTTGAAATGTTAAAAAAAATAAGACTTCTAATAACTACCCTGAATAATCAACTTTTTTCAGACATTTTTTTTCTTTTAAAATTCTTCTTAATCACTAAATTTGGTACTATAATTATATGTAATTTACATTTTAGTTAACCCATATAGATTGTAAAAAAGCTTTTTTTAATACATTTATGTTTTTAAAATGAATTATAATTTTCTATAATGACATTTGAGACCATTCCAGTAAGTTTTAGAAAAAGTGTTCCGAATTACGGAAAAACCCCTTATCCAGAATGCCTGAAGTTCCAAGCATTCCGGATAATAGATCCTGTACTGTGCAGTATAACCTCGAAAATCCGGACGTTTTCCAAATTTTCTATTTTTTTTTTTTGCCTGGACTGACGAAGTTGCGGATTAAAAAAAAACAGGGTAAGATTATTTATATGGAATTATATTTTATAAACAAATACCGTATTTTCCTGTCTACTTTCGAAATGAAATGAAAGTTTAGATGGACGGCCGTAGATCGGCTCGTGGTTGGGGCGTGAATTACGTTGTTAGCATTAATACCTCCTCCCCCTTATTCAAGTCACAACTCCAGATGAATTATTTCGCGTAAAATATACATCGTTATTTAAATACGGAATTTTTATTATCAAAATTTCCTTTTCTCATTATTGAAAAGGATATTTTCTGAAACATTGTAATTTTTAATATTAAACACTTTAAAACGTTGTCGTAACATTTTATCACAAATTGTTCAATTAAATCTAAAATCCCGAGAATTCATATTAACTCTCACAGAAATTTATTTTGTTCACTTCGTAGTACGAATTCCATTCCTCAATGTATTCTGTTTTGTCTTCAGAACCTCCTCCCCCTCCCGATATTGACGATTTTTTCTCGTCGAACGTGTGAGCTTGAAATGGACTGTATATTTTGCCATTTTTGTTTAGAAAGCCATATTTACATACTATATATAGATAGCAAATAAGTAACTAAATAATATTGTATTGGACAGAACCGAGCAATAAGGTCATTAACACACAGACCTCTCAAAGGGGTCGGCTGTGTTTACGATTAGGAACTAAGCAAATTCCTTTCTTCGCTTTCCCTGCCCCACCACGTCCCGGTCCTGCTGCAGCCTAGTAATGACTCATCGGAATTTAGAAAAATCATTGAGAGGAGAGATATTTTTCTTTTTTGGAAAAGATATTTATTTTATCTACTGCGATATTTTTTACATATTTGACTGTTATTAATAAGTTTTTACATTTTTCAGAGTCATCAACCTTTCTTATTTTTTGTTTTTTGTTCTTTAATAGCGAAAACGGTTTAAACACATTTGCACCTTTGAGGTTGTACTGTAGTGATATTTTATATTAAATATTGACATACCCACATTCACGTGCCACGACTGGCTGGCTACTAAAAAATTTTTGTGGCTACGAGGTTTGTTGACAATTTTTCAACCCCTGGTCATGGCTAACATTAAAGTAATATTTTTTAATAGTACTTTATTCCATATCTTTTTTAGTGTTAAACACAACCACGTACACAATTTAAATAATGTAGTAATAGTTTAATATCTCATGACTGCTACCTTTGTATTTGTCCACTGGATTCTCATTCTGCTACCGACCATTACATGTGTAAAACTGTAGTAATCAGGTAAAATTAAACTATTACTTAGCAGGGATGTATCTAGAGAAATGTGAGTGGTGGTTGATTTTCCAGAACAATTATAATTGAGAATATAAAATTTCGAAACGAGCTTCACGTTAATTCGCAAACACAAACAGTATTAGTATTGTATACTTTTATATTAAAGAAATAATTTGATAAAATTGAATATAACTATTTTTAAATGTAATTATAATATGTATATATTTTTGGATGAGTGGTGGTCGGAAATTCTGAGTGGTGGAAACCCCGACCACCACCGACCACTGTAGATACATCTCTTAAAATGTGCGCATGATTGTGCATTTAACATTAAAAATGATATGGATAAATAACTGTTGAAATAGTACTACTTTCAGTTTTCATCCTAGGTGTTTTTCACGGGGCGCCCCGCCCCGCCTCCCTTAGAAATTAGAAAACCCGCCCCGCTGCCCTCAGAAATTAGAAAACCCGCCCTGCATGCCCCAGTACTATAATTTTGTGCCCTGACATCAAAAAATGCCTCCCTTCTTTTAAAAAGGACATTTCTCCATGGAGAAGTGTCCTTTTTAAAAGAAGGGTGGCATATATTCTCAAATTTTCAAAACATCGAGAAATGTGCGACATTTTTTCTCATTTATAATTTATTGAAGCCACGCAAAAGTCACGGCAGTATTTTCAGCAAAGTAATTTTTTAAAATTTATAATTGGGCCCTTTTAAAAATATGTGGTCTTTTCAGTACATAATGTGCCCTTTTAAAATCCTAGAATGAACCTGGCTACTTTAATATTATCCAAGCCGACAGATCAAACACATTTCAACTTGTATCTTAAAATAAATAAACTGGTAAATTTTAATAAAAAAATTCATTCTAGTATTGTTATGTTTCAGTGGATTTTAAGGGCTCTTCGGAGAACAAACACTTTGTAGTATAAATTATTAACACTGAAATTTTTCGTACTTCAATTTTACCCAACTATTAGATTTGCACATGCGTAGATATAATGGTTGGTAGTTGAATAGGGACTCTGTGATTGGTTATACTAATTTTAAAGCCCCACTGTATTTTAAAATATAATCTGTTATTTGTGATCAATTTCTGCTGAAATGTTTAATTTCTAATGTTTGTACTTTGTAGAAGTGTATTGAAAGTGTTTCATTATGTACAAAATGGTTAATATGAATATTTAAGAAGCATATGTTTCATCTGTTTGTTCTGTATGGTTTTCAACAAAATAATTTTCAGTATTATTATTAAATATAGTTTTGTCTTCAACAGCAAATTTGTCATTTCTGTCACTGTTCTCCAATGATGAGTTGAATTTTCATTTCTGAATTGCAAAAGTAAAAACATAAGTAATGAAAATAAATGGGCTCAGTTTAAGAAATTATGATTCTAAATTGTAAAAAAAAATATTATTGCAAAATTCTAACAATATTTTTTTTTGTAAAATTGCTTTTGCATGTTTGTCCTTTATAATAAGCTATAGATAGTATAGCAATGTCCGAAAAATCATTGTTTTAATCCACTAGATCGCGACAGCAATGATTTTAAATCGCGTGAAAAACATCATTTAGAATTTTGTTCCATATCTGTTTGAAGTTTTAGAACATTGCAATTAATAGATAAGTGAAAAACTTATTATTCATTTTTGATGCATATATTTATTACCCATCATTAATGTCATGCATATAATTATTGTTAATATAAATGAAAATTTAAAAATAAGATGTCTTGTTAGCACATAAAAACAAGTTTAGCATAGTGTATATTTTCATAGCTGCCAACTCTTCTGGTTCTTTTGAGAAACTCCCAGTTATTGATAATTTTTCGCAATTTTTAACAAGATTCTTCCTGTTTTTGCAAATTTTTTTAGAATTCCCTACAGTTAGAGATTTTTCAATAAAAATTCTTCGTTAAAGGAAATTTTGATTGAACTTGTGGCCGCCATTATGTTTCTTCTATGTATGAACAATTGAACACTATCATCTTCATTTTAATGATGGGTACTGTTTTAAATTAGTGCAATTTCACTTATTGCAGTGTAATGTTGAAACATCCTTTTCCATCCATGTGTAATTTCAAATTATGTGAATGAAAAATACACAACATTCATTTCTTTGTAGTAGTTTCATTATAAAATATTTATTATTTTTTAAGTGCAATTTCGCACGTATAGATTACATTCCTGTGCAATGTTGAAATATCCTTTTCCATCCCAGGCCTGTGGCCAGGCCGAATGTAAAGGGAGGGGGGGTGCATCAAAAACTTTGGGGGACTAAATAGTTTGATGTTCTCAGGGTTATATCCAAGATTTTATTTCCAGGGGAAGTGGTTCTTAATATTTGTTACCATTCAATTGACCTTTACCTTTTAAGTGTTTCAATTACTGACAAGGGATCATTCAAGTATTACGTAAGCACTGTTGGGGGGGGGGGGACTGTGCATAGTTTCCTATGTTAGCTAATGTTAATTTTTTCAATTTATGCTTACGAGTGGGGAGGATATAAAATAACCAAAATATTGCTTACATAATACTTGAACTCTCCCCAGTGAGCAAACAAACACTTTAGATTAAGAAATGAAATGTAGCCAAAATTAATTCAAAATAAAGAAAAAAAATTACATTGCATTAGAATTTCATTTGAAACTATTTACAATTCTACCTGGAATTCACACTTTATAATAGCAGCAGCTTTCTCGTCTGAATTTTTGCAAACGACAATACAAATTTGTCCAAGTCCAGAGCTTTCGTAATGTCTTTATTGTAAGACATTAACACCAGGTCTGTTTTCCGGCCATGACACATTGACAGTCTCTGGGGATGTAACATTGCTGTTAAGTGTGAGAAACAGTTTCCAACTGTTGCAGTACTACTTGCAATGGTTTGTTCAACTTCTACTAGTAGTCCAAGTCCTGGAAATGCAGATCCATAATTGGATAATTCAGCAGAAAACTGGGCTAATGATGACACATCCCCAATTGATGATTCTACCAATTTAAGTTTGTGTTCCAAGTTCACCATTTTGCTCACATAGTCTGTGTTATGCAGTAGAATTTCACAGAGAGGTCGTAAGTTGTCCATACTCCTGCTTTTGTTAAGCAAGTGTTTAGATGCTGTTGCTATGACAGAGTTTGCTCTCTCCTGGAATCTGTTCCTCATCTCTTGAGTGCAGTGATCAGGAACTCTGTTATACAGTCTCTTAAGCTCTTCTCTATTAGTGTCCGTTCTGCTTCTGCCTTCAAAGTTTACTCTTTCACCACCAACAATATGGTCTTTAAAAATTCCTGGCATCACACGCTGTCGCTTTGCATGTACTTCAATCCTTGTACTTTCAATAGTTTCACTGCAAACATTGTCTGCAATTTCAGAGATGCTTTGGAAAGCACTGTCATCTTTTCTCATTGACTGGAGTTGACTTAGAACATTCTCAATCAATTTTATATCTGCATCTATATTTAAATCCCTCTGCTCCAGCAATGCTGTTACAGGCTTCAGATATCCTAGCACTTTGAGCATCAATGCAGTAAGAAAACACAATGTCAGGTTACTAACCTGTTTTAGCAGTCCAATAGCTTCAGTTTTGAGAGCACCAAATTTTTCTGCAGAAGATGAATTGGCACTATACTCTAATGCTGAAACAACTGCATTCCTGTCAGAATTAATAACAGATATGGAATCTAAATGTCCAGTCAACCTCTGAACTAATAGGCATTTTAAAGATTTCCCTTCATAAATACGAGAAACGTGGCCTTTCTTAAAGAAAACATATAATTGCTCACACAAATCAAAATACTCCTTTACCTCTAAAATTGCCTTAATAACATGTACTATTACTAAGTGCAGCTGGTGGTTAAAGCAATGAAGAAATACTATGTTCCTTCCGAGTTCTTTTGACAGAAGAAACTGAACCCCACCAGCTGGCCCCTGCATTACAGATGCTCCATCATAAGATTGAGCAACCAGCTTGTCAAAAGTTATTTTTTCTCCCCTCATCCTCCACCCAGTGAATCCGATGATTGCACGAAAATGCGATAGCGTACTCACGATCGAAGTGACATGTTCTCTTCTCCTTTTCAAGGTCTACATGTGCGGAATTTTCGGATTTTCACAAGACCGACAATACCAGTGCTTAAATCCAGACCAAGCCCGAAGAAATTTATAAATGTAGAATAAACTCGGCCTGAAGATAGCTGCGTCTCAGCAGGCCCGAAATGATTTGTATTCAACTCAACCCTGCCCGAAACAATAGAAAACTCAAGTCCAGCCCGGGCCTAAGCCCAAATCCCCATTTAACTCTTTAAAACCCAAACTATAAAATTTTCATTTGCTGTAATAGACGGGAGTAACAAGTTTGAATTTTTGGAATGGATTCTTCTAGTTTCAGCCAAAAGTGTTTTATTTTCTTCCCCACTTTGGTTTCAACTTTAAAACTAAAATGTTTAAAATTAATTCATGGCATTTGTTCCAGTTGTTTGACAACTGAAGTTAAAGTATGAAACATCTATTCAGTCCAAGAAGATTTTAATCTTTGACTACATGCCCTAGAAATTAAGAGTACCGATGAGGTTTAAACTGTTTAGAGACAAGAGGATTTATATGATTATTTATTTACCACGCCTTCAAGTTACCAAACATTGAAAAAAGGAGCAATTCCTTACATATCTTACTACTTTTCCCCCTCCGATAATGGATTGGAATTCCGCGGGTCCGATCCATTATCGGAGACTCCGCGTCGGTGACTTTCATCGCAGTGGTTAAGCGCTGTGGGGGTGGTGTATGAATATGCAGTTATCGCACTTCATCGTGAGGCAGTTGGTTCTAATTTATTATTGTTGTGCGATGTATTTAAGCACATATATTAAGGAATATAAAGTGAAAAAAAAATTCTTGGGAGGACGGGTAAAAAATTTCAATAGCCGTCCTCGCGTACGGGCTAGATTTTGCCGATTTCCCGAACCGTGTACCCCCCTCCCCCCCTCAATAGACGGTCCTACCTGGGCGAAACCCTGGATAGTGGCAATGTTTACTTTTCATATGTTCTAGTGTTAGGCTGTAAAGTTGTATAAAGAATTTCTTATCATTTCTTGTAAAATATTGTTAATTTGTAGTGTAACATAATAAAAGCTATTTTTTAATGATTTAATGCATGTTGCATTATAATAATTGTACTGATTAATTATTAACTCTCTCATATAAACAGTCATTTCAGCTACACTGTCATTCAAATTCCATGAATATTTTCCTTCATAAAAAAAAAAAATAAATGATTAGAATTCCAAGAAACTCTGAAAAGATTAGCCTTGAATAATGCTGTCTATTTGCAAAATTGAGGCCAATAAAATCTTTTTACAGAAAAGCTATGATAAAGTTATCTAAAAATTTACACCTAAAGAGGAACTTCATTAAAAAGAATTATACTTTTGCAAAATAATTTCCCAATATTTATACATTAGAAATGATATGTTTGCATTGTTTTCTGGAATTGGTGTGCGAAAAAATAGTTTATAGTGCGAAAATATAGTTTTTTAAAATTTTGCCATAAATAAACGTATCAAATTTATATTAAAAATATGCATTATATTATGCTAAACAACTTCATCATCTATTAGAAATCTTAAAAAACGTTACCAAGAATGTATTCCAAGCATAAATTTCTTAAAACTATGAAGTTAAAATATTTTTTTTGGTACCTGAAAATTGACAATTATCAAAACTTCATCCATAAATCTGTGATGGGAATTAAGAGTATTTAAGTAGTTCTTATTGTGAACTTTTAAATGAAGACTAAATTTTTTCTGAAACATAATCATAAATTTTTTGAAACACTTATTTTAAGAAACAAACACTGCTTGTATATTTTAAAATTCTGTAACATTTCTTTTTTTTTACCTCAAGGGGTTTACATTTAGGTAAACACGGGTGTCACAATCCCGAGGTGCCCTAGTGATCTTTATTTCTTTAGGTTCTGTTTTAAGTGCGAGTGGTATATTCTACTTAAAATTAGTGTTTCTCTTATACAGTTAGCAAAATATCTGTTGATGGCACATACAAGACATCAGGACACCAAACACCATTATTAATTAACCAGAGATCTAACATTTATCAAATACACTGTAAGTGTGAAAGAAATACATTAGGGATATTTGAGTGATATTACTGCAGTTAATGATGTCTATGGTCAAAGCATAAAATTAGCACCCCCTCCCCTCTTTCTTTTTATAGAAAACTGAAAAACTAAATATTTTGTGAAATTATAACAGTTAACTGAGCAAAACAAATATAAAATAAGTGAATATATAAAACTTTTATTTGTGAAATACCAAAGGTACTTCATAATTAACTTGAAGTTAATTATATTGATACAGATGATCCAAGTTAGCTTTTTTAACAGTGAGAATTTACCAGGAATAAGATCCAATGAAAACATCACTAACACATTTTAGGTAAACACAGTATTTTATTTTCACAAAACATAATAAAAAAATTGAATTATATTAATTTCACATTTTATCAGTAAATATCAGTTTTTGCTCAGGCACACTTTTCTCCCGAACTGTTGTAAATTGGCAATTGCCAGCAAGCAACTGCATGGCCACTTCTTTAGCATTTTATTTTCTGTTTTTGTTGGTCTTGCCCTCTAAAATTGTTCATTTTGCATAGAAAACTCAGTAGGAAAATTTTCAGCAAAAAAAAAAAAAAAAAAAAATATGAGATTATTTATGATGAAAATAACAAGAATCTGTTCATATTCTGCCATGGATGGGCCTGTGCCTATCAGAGTCTGTTTTTGGCTATCTGGATAAGCTTGTCTGTGACTTGCATTAAGAATTGTAGCTGAGGTTCATCTTTGGTTTATGAGGTTCATCTTTAGTCACTGAACTCTTGAATAAGAGCAATACCACTTTCCGCATGATCATTTATGACTGCTATTGTTTTCACAATTTTTAAAGCTTGGTGGAAATCGTGTCGATTTTCCCATGTAATTGAGTCAACTTGTAGAAATCCATCTGGAAGTTCCTTCTTTTTAAACAATATAATTGATCTTTTCATCACAAAATCATCCATTTTTCCCTGAAAGGATATAGATGTGATTCAATGTTCAATGTATGATCAATTCAATATTCAATGATGTAGATTCAATATTGATGTGTTTTGGAGAATCCTTGTGTTCCTTGACTTTGTGCATAGCTTTAACCATAAGCCGCTGTGTAAAACGAGGCACATTACTTTTAAAAAAAAGCTAATGTTACAAGATCTTCTGATAAATACTGGAGATGCTTTGCTAGCTTCTCTGATGCAGCTTTGGAAATGGCTAAATGTATGGCTGAATAGTCTAGAAGAGTTTTTAGCAGCTGAAAATCATAAGGTGCATCAGATGCTATAGGAACTGTTATTCAGGCCTTAACATACACTCGAATAATAAATATGTATATGTCACATAATCCTGTTTCTTCTTTTACAATGAGCTCGAACTGGGATCAGAACATCCATAGTGTCATAAGGTAAAATTGTCCTTATCAAAAATTACCAGTATAGGACTTACCTATGATGCCGCCACTAAGGGTGGAGCATGTAAGTTCCCGGTTCTCAAGCTCGGAATACGAACACACAAAACATAAAGAAATACACATGCTTAATTGCTCAATTTACTTTAATATTTTACTTAATAGATATCTATTGTATCTGGAGTAACTATGCTATAATTAAATCAATTATTAAAAGACACATAATACTGACAATATTACATTAGTATATATATATATTTACACACATAATAACTTTGACTTAAATTTCTTAAAAACAGTTTCCTTTAAACAATCGATAAAGAATAGTTCTTATAGTTCAATATTACGAACTCGTTCATATGGTCTACTCATACGAACTGGTAGTCAATTAATTTAATAATCGTTAGAGGTGTGCCTTCCGTGCTAATAGTGACAATTGAAAGTTGGTTACCTTTTCTCTTTGTGTTACGTGCATATTCGTGCTATTTCAATGATGTAGTAAAACCGTTACACATCTAACTGCACTCGCTACCATTTTGTTGCTCACATTCTATAGACACTTTTCACAAACCCAAGAAAACATGCTGACTCGTTCGAAAGTTTTAAGTTGACTGGAGTTTTTTTTTAATACGGCATTGGGGCGCTTTTTCTTTCCCCCATTCATTCCCTACCACATCTACCATTCGCTGTTGCTGCAGACGGGGATGACCACTGTTTATATATGCATTTGTTGTGATTGGCTCCCTCTGCAGCATTTAGATAGTTCATTATTTAGGTTGGCATTTGTAATTGGGGTGGAAACATGTAATACAAATATTGTGTTACACATAGTTTAAGACAATACAAAACTTTCGACATCCACCGAGCATAATGCACAGCCTTGTGTCAAAAATCTTATACCTTGAACAGGAATTCCCCTAAGAAAAAGCCAAGCCAAGATGCTTGCTTACGGGGTGCCTGCGTCTTCAGACGCGTAACCCCACATCGAAAGTATTGAAATGTCCATTAGTTTGAAGTGATTATAGCAATATGGTCATAGCAATTGCACTCTTCTCCGAAGAGGGTGCTCTGTTTCAGTGGACTTGATGCATGGATGCAGATGAAAATTCTTGTCTTGGGAGGCTGAACCCGTAAGTAGGTACTGGAAAGGAAAGGGGCGGGGCAGGGCTGGGACCAATAAAAAAGATCGGTGAAGTTTACAAGTTTAAGATATAATAAAAAGTTTACAAAGTTATTAAAGAGTTACAGATTACATATTAAATAAAAATTTAAATATTAAATAAAAATTTAAATAAATGTTTTTGAGGTTATAGAAAATTTACAGAATAATTTACGTTTTACAATTTACAGTTAGTCATTTTCAAATTTCCGTTGCTCTTGTTGCAAATAAAAAAGGCCCTTTTCAGGGTACACAAAAAGTCTGCAAGATGGGGTGCAGACGCTAGTACAGGATTGTACTATAAATTCAATTTACAATTATATCTCAATTTAAATTACATTTTTAAAAATACATTATAATTAGCTACAAATTTCTACATGAGATAAAAGAATGTGGACGAGGGTGCCGTAAACACGCAACGCGAGTGGCAAATGCTAGCCATACTATTGGCCCGTGACAAGGCCTTGAAAGATGAGTCGAAAAAACGCAAAGTCCTTGAATCGGAGTGGCGCCATCTATCTTCGATCCGCGAGGGTAGTTGAAAAACTAGGAAACACCCGTTTGAGGGACTAGGTATCGACACTTTTTCCATTTGGTCTCGTTAGAGCCAAACAGAATGTGTCGAGGCTTACGCTTCCTAAGATAGGAAGGCACGGTTGGGTCATAGACCTGATCGACGTCTCTCATACAGAGTCTACTGGAGTTTTTCTTGTAAAAATTTTGAGTGAAGAGCCCAATGCACTCTGTAATGCCAGAGATTTTAAGATCATGGTGTTTTACCTCATTCTGGACGTATCGAGGAGCATTAACAATGCATCGCAAGATTTTATTTTGAAACACTTGCAATCTCCCTATGTGGCTCTTTGCTGCCGCCCCCCATACTGGACAGCCATACAAAAAGCTTGGTACGATGATCTGTTTGTAAATAATCAACTTGTTTTCCAGGGAGAGATGGGATTTCCTACCGAGGAGGGGTAGAAGTGCTCTATATGTTTTATCTGCTGATATGATTTTTCTCGTGATATGCTCCTTGTAAGTCAAATGGGCGTCCAAGGTGATGCCCAGGTATTTTGCAGAGTGTGAAAAAGGGATGGGTTCATTAAAGATCTTAAGTACAAAGTTACGGCTGACTCCTCGGTAGTTGGGCTTAAAAATGACAACTGCACTTTTGGTCGCATTAATTTTGATCCTCCAAGTCATGAGCCAGTGCTCAAGGCTATTCTTAATGTAAGTCTGTAAAGTGTTGATCGAGTTTTGTGGTGCTCGACTGCTAGCGATCAGCGCTGTGTCATCTGCAAAGATGGCCAGCTTAACTTGAGGTGTGCTTGGGATATCGTTGATGAAGATATTGAAGAGCAGAGGACTGAGATTTCCTCCTTGAGGAACTCCGGCCTTGATTGGTCTGATTGTAGAGAGAGTTTTATCAACTCGTACGTAGAAAGAACGATTAGTGAGGTACGAGTTGATGATGGTCAAAAGTTGGGTCGAAATGCCAAGTCGCACCAGCTTGGAAATAAGCCCAGGCAGATAAGTTTTATCAAAGGCCTTAGCCACGTCGAAAAATACTATAGTAGTATACTGTCTGTTGGTAGCGTTCTTATGGATAGTTTCGACAACACGCAAAAGTTGGGATTGCGTTGAATGCTCGGTTCGGAATCTATGCTGGTCAGGTATTAAAATATTCTTCGAACGGCAGAAACTATCCAAACGCTTAAGCAACACCAATTCATAGATTTTCGAGAGGCTAGAAAGTAGGCTTATTGGTCTGAAGTTCTCGGCTAGCGAGAGATTTTGATTTGCTTTTGGAATAGGGATGATGACAGCGGTCTTCCAACTTGTGGCAATCTTCCAACTTGTGTTTATCCTAAGAGTGCGTTATAACGCTGATAGATATGAAATATCATATCTATCTCGGTTTCAGCTTTCCTAAGGTCTGGTAGCGCTTGACTAAAGGCTTGCATTAAAATGTCTTTATTGTGAGTATGCCTCATCGCCAGTAGTGACGACAAAAATGAGGCATAGTCAATGTGCTTCTCTCCTTGAGGGGGAGAAGTCTTACTGGGTCCAGTGGAAGTGGTCAAGCCTTGGGTAGAATTTTGATTGGATGCCATGAGAATCCTTTTTGATGTTGCCGAATATGCTATATCATGGCTGGCCATATCGGCCTTACTATTAGAATTTCTTGTATTTACAATTTCAGGGGGGGCTAAAGGCTCCTGGGGCAGTCCAGATGTCACTGCAGCGTAGTTATAGCTATTCAGCGTGTTAGATCTCCTGAATGGACATCCATAGTTACCAGCTCTATATGCTGGGGGGGGGGGGGGGGGGGTGCGTACATTTTGAGTATTGTGGAAATGGGGATCCCTGCGTTTGCCGGTCACAGACGAGTTGCCAGGATTCCTGGGGCAACCGCACCAATTTGCAGAGTGCTGTCCTCCACAATTACAGCAGAGGACGAAATTTACCTTACAATCTTTGGCGGTGTGGGGCCCTGCACAACGCACGCATCTTAGCGGCAGTGTACATGCTACGCTTGAATGGTAAAATCCAGAGCAAGAATGGCACTGCGAAGCGTAACCCCTTCTCCCCTAAGAAAAATAATAACTAGTCCAACAAAATCTTTGTAATCACTTCTTGGCTGAGTATGCTTTAAGCACTGATAGGAAAACTCTAGTATAGTGTCCTGGACATCAAACACTAAGCCTGCAATTGTTTCATCATCTGTTCCAGTGTGGAATTTTTCTCTATTGATAAACTCCTAAGAGGCTCGAAATTATTTAAAAAGCAGAACTTCAAGCATGGATGACTCTCCTATGCATACATCAAAAACTGCCCTTATAACTAATTCCATCATATGATGACGACGCACCAAATACAGAAGTTCTTTTCCAATTTTTTTCTCAAGAACACAGGTGACATTATTTAGACCTGTGTTTGAGCTTGTTGTGTCGAAACACATTGCATGAACCTCGTCTGTAATTTTTCATTCTTGCAAAGCTTCATAAATTGCTGATGCTTGGGCTTCTCCAGTTCCCGATGGTAGTCTAGCAACAGTGAGTAAATAGTTTAGCAACTTTCTTTCCAGAAACTAAAACTGGTAGACCGTCAACTTTTTCCTTTCGAGTTAGGTCTGGTAGAAGTTTCCCGTCCTAGTGTAAATTAAAAGAAACTTTCCTTTAATTAAAGGAATATGTGTCAAGTGAAACACACAGTGTAAAAGGGAAATCACCAAATAATGACCAAGAATGTGAGAGTATGGAAACCGAATCATGATGACTGCCACAACCTATAAAGCTATAATTCATGGATCGCCTTTACACCAGGGTGCGCTGTCTACACATACTGATTGCCATTCCGACAAACATAAAGTTGCATTGTAAAACTCCGTAACTCCTTGATATCTCTTAAATATGCATTTTCTCGTTTTTCTATATTGAAAATAGAATTATAATAATATTTCAGAAAGCTTTCTGGATAATGTCGTTTTTTTGCTTCTTTTAGGATATTTCTGTTATGAACGATGCAATCAGCCTTAAATGTATTAAGACGTTGATTTCTTTCGAGATGATTGATGACGATATTTCTAAAAATGTTTTTAGTTAAGTTGGAGTCCCAATCAATGATGTGGTTTATACTGATATTGAAGTTGTTTCTTTTATCATATAAAACAGTATAAGTGCCATAGTTACAATCATGCTTGATTGTGATGTCCAAAAAATCAACTTGGTTACTTTCTTTTCTCATACTTTCAATTAATTCAAGTTCTGTAGGATAAAATCTAAAATCGAATTGCGGCATGGTCTCATATTGTCCAATAAGGACATTGTCCACGTAATGAAAGTACGGGATTTCCTGTAAGATGTGTGTTCCCTCTTCAAATTTATTCAGATAAAGGTCAGCGAACAGGGATGAGCATCCCCCCCCCCCATGGGAATACCCTTTACTTGTTGATAATAGTTTGATCCATCAAATAAAATATTTTAAAACAGTACAATCCACAATAAGTTTTTATATTTACTGAAAGTAATGGTATTCTGTAAGTCATATTTCATATATCTCCAACAATATTGTGTATAAATTCTCTAGATTTATATTGTTAAATAGATCCCGGAAATCGTAACTTTTAAAGCGTATATCTTTATCATAAAATTGTTGTCTATTGACGACATCGTAACTGTTATTAATCGTCACTGTGCCTTGTTTTTTGAGTTGTGTCATAACATTTTTAAGAATTGTTAAAAGTTTGGCATTTGCTGTGGTCAAGTAGGTTTTACATCCAACTGTTACTGGACAAAACTTTACCAGTGTTTTATGAAGCTTTGGTATAAGTACAAGATAAGGAAACCTGACTTCTTTTAGATCATGACCAATGCTCTTATATAACGCCTTTATATTATTTTCCAAACTTTTTCCAGTTTGATGTAGCTGGGTATACATTTGGTGTCTTGATAACAGTTATATAAAGTATCTACATAATATATATGGCAAGTAAATGCATAATTAGAGACGACTTTATCTGTATAAGTAATAGCATAAGTATCTTCACATTTTTTAAGTGCTGTTTGTATACAAGGATAATATGTTTTATTACATAATTTTTGATATTGAAAATTGAACATTTTAGTCAGGTTGTATTTCCATGCTGTGAATGCTTGTATAGGAAGACTATTTTACAGCGAACCTGTATATAAAATTCTTCTTTTCTTGTTCAAAACCATTTACAATATTATCATATTCCTGTATTCTGAATTTGGTTCCTAGTTGAAGCATGGACTTTTATTTATGATTTTCAATAACATTAAGATCTCCAGTGATGATGTGTCCATGATTAGAATTGAGATATGGGCTATGTTGACACTCGCACTCACTACACTTATATTCATTAATATTCTTACTTATTCGGTTGTAATTAAAGACTTTTCTTCCATTTGTTATTACAAATCTATAAATCATTCTTATATCAAGATTGGGTATCGGCATGAGATGTGCCAAGTTTTTGATATATGATTTTATGGTCATGTCATTAAAACTTTTGTTTTTAAAGGTAGTTATGAGAAATTCAGATATGATTTTCTTCTTGGTAGGTGAGTTTAATACCACATTTAACAAACTAGCCCTGAGTTTCAGCAAATCCAACATAATTGCAAAATTAGTACATGCAATATCTTTGTTCTTTAGTTGTTTTTTTGTCGAATTGATATTCTTGTAAATAATGCCAGATGCGTTGAACTTATCGTTTTTTGATAACGAATATAACATTTTTTATCCATCCAGGTTTTATTGCCATATGTGTTCTTATATTATCAATGAATTGTTCGATCCTTTCGATAGTTGCTTTATAACTTATATGTCTCTTATTACCTCCCCTGTGCCAACGATTTTTTGTAGAACAGGGGATATCCTTTAAAACAGGGAATCGTTTTACACTGTTGCAAGATTCATAGTTATAACTATCCCGGAAAATGATCGAATTTAGTCCGTATGGATAAGCAGTGCCATATTGGTGGATGTGGGTATTTTCCCACTATATTCTTTCTTGTAAATTTGGTACAACGTCAATTATAGTAACTGTTATATGCGAGAAATCAAGTGAAACACTGTGTGTTTCGGAAGATAGGCTGTTTCATAGCATGTTTTCGGGAGCGTTGTCTGGGCATAAAAAGCATGCTTTTAACTGGGAAAGAGGGGTCACAACCCCTCTCTGCCATTTTTGCTATGCATTTGGTCGTTTCCCTCTTTCATATAAATCTTATATATATATATATATATATATATATGCTGCGTGGTAAATACCACATGTTCTTTCAGAACACTATAAATACTTAATATGTTCATGGAACATTAAGTTAAAGGCTGTCGTGATCGTAAGTGGTTTAAGCTGAAAATTAAAAGGTAATTAAAAGGTTTGGAAATGAGGACACGAATTGGATTTAAAATAACAAAAGGGTTTTATTTACACTATTTAACATTAAAATATGAAAAGATAAGATTTGAGCTTACAAGTTGCTCCCTTAAAATATTAACATCTCGTAAATAATTAATACCTCGTAATTCATTAATCATCAATTTTACCTTAATCTTACTCACAATTCTCAAATATTAAAGATAGTCACACACTTCAAAAAGGCTAGTTACTTTCATAACATTATTCCTCACATAGAGGTATTTAAAAGAGCGGAGAGGAGAGATACTAAATTACTGAGTGCTGTGAAGTCAAAGGCCTTACCTCGGCTTCTTGGGACATCGGCCGGGTGTTCGGTTGATCAGGCAGGGGATCGGGAAGCATCTCGCTCCGACGAAGTTTCAATATCTTAACTCCACAAAATCTAAAAAGGCACTCTTGACTTTTTCTACCAAAAAAAATTCTCTTCAAAACTTTCAATTTGATCTCTCCTCCCTCTCAAATTTTATTCGCTGCCAGGTCCTAAGCCCCCCTCAATATTATTGGAGAGCACTTGTATCAACACTTTCAGTGGCCAGTCCGTGACAGAAGGGCTTGGTCAGTAGCCCCTGAATTATTAATTGTAGGTGGCTGGGGTCCCACGCTCCTGCGTGAACCCCTAGGCTTAACTGCGCCTTAAACGACCGCTTACCCCCCGATGCGTCTTCCTCCATCTTGTACTGGACCACACACATGCAGTCCAAGCTCCACTGACCCTTCCCTTTGCAGGTGGCCAGGGGGGAACCTTATACATATTTGTAACGGGGCTAGGGACCGTCCTTTGCAGGTCGCCTTCCTCTCCAATATTTAGCAATGTCACATATTTTTGGAAAACACTATGTGACATTTACTCAACTTCCCTAACGTTTGTTTTTTGAAAAAAAAAAAAAAAAAAAAAAAAAAACATATATATAAAAAAAACTGTAACTGTAAATACAACTTAATACCATAAAAACATCCAATATCAAAAAACACATATTAGCCATACATTAAAAACCAAAGTAATAATAATAACAATAATAATAATAATTCCTCAAATATAGACTGCAAAATCATGTAACAGGTTTTTCTAATTGTTTTGTAGAACGCCAAAAGTTTTTTTTTTTGTGCCAAGTCCATTCTGTTAACACCAACTCCAGCTTATGTTTTCTAGCAAAATTTCTTAGTTCACGTTCCCACGTTTAAAGTCTGAGCAAATGTCATTGACTTTATGTACACACTGTAGATGATAAAGTTTGTATTTCAAAACAAAAAACACGTTGCTGTGACACGAATGGAGGTTCGCTGCACTTTACCGTATTATATTTCGTAATAGGTCCCAAGTATGGCCTAACGCCACTGAATGACCTCGGTTTCCAAAGCATTTTAACTGGTAGTGTTGAAATATAACGGACAATGTCTTTGTCTCAAAATACCATGTGATGTCCTGTACATCAAGGCTGGTATGTCTGGCACGTCGATGCGTTGTTGCCGTATCCTCAAAGTCTGGCATGGAGCGTCTTTGCTTGCAAGTCAGGTTCTCCTCGTTGTCCGAATCTTTCACCCGTATTGCTGGGGGATAGAGTTTAAAACAGGCCAAAGTACATACACACATACACTCAAAATTGAAATATCTCTCTCTCAGATATCTTAAATCACTGTTAATTCTGAGTAACAAAGATTTCCTTCATAATTATTATGTATATGTAGAAATTTTTTTTTTTTTTTTTTTTTTTTTTTTTTTTTTCAAGGTATTGCTTACTTCCTTAATTACACTACAAAATTCTTTTAATACTTATATACATTCTCTACAAAGTCATGCTAATCTTTATTTTCTTTCAACCTATACGTAAAAGTTTCCTATCCTGGAGATTTAATACTTATATACATTCTTTATCAAGTCATCTTAATCTTTATTCCCCTCAGGGGTTCACTTTTTTAGTGAATACGGGTGTTGCAATCCCGAGGTACCTTAGCAATTCTTTTTCTTTCCTTTTTCTTTCTCTCTCTTTCTTTTTCCTACTCCCTTTTTTTTTGTCTATCCTCCTTTCCCCTCCTTTTTTGTTTTGTTCTCCTTTTGTGTCTTGTGTTTCTTGTCCCTCTCAGCTGCTGGTGTCATCAATGCCGAGCCCTTAGTAAACATCACATCTGCTCTATGGGCCCTAGTACCACTCTTCGGCCTCTGCCGTAAGGTACACCGTTTGGGCTCGGGAATGGGTTCATGTGGGTGTGATGCGAAAGGGGTAGAGCTGCGTGCATCAGTAGTTTTGCTTTCGAGAAACGTCTGCAGTAAACGGTTCCAGAGGTGAGTCCCTTGGTTGCGTTGGTTGGATGGTGGAGAGTGTTTCATATCGAGAAATCCCCCATGGATCCTTGCTGGTCCATGGGCCCTGTGCACCAGGTGCACGTTATGGCCCGCTCTCCATCATCTGGCTTTGCGAATGACTCCGGCGGTTACACTTGGCACGTTAGAAAAGTGTGGGGAGACGGAGCCTGGCGGGGGCTCCGATCGATCTGGAAGTAAACCGTGGTTCTTTATTAGTGGTTACAAGCATGGAGAATTCGAGAATGCCTTTTGTCTCGGGTTCTTCATGCTCTTCAAGTTCGACTCCAACTATCCCCTTACCCTCCAGGGTGGGGCGTTCCAATTGGGCAGACCAAGTAGAGAAGGAGGAAGCTTCAAGATCTATGAGACAATCTTCCTATGAAAATCAAACATCTTTACCATCAGAGGCAAGATATTTCATCCTGAAAAAAGTAGATGGTTCTTTCAGTAATGTTTCACCATTTCTGATACAAAAAAGCATACAAGCAATTGTTGGTGATGTCATTTCTATAAAAAAACTAAGATCAGGAGATTTAATGGTGCAGGTGTCATCCAGTGCACAAGCAAAAAACATCATGAGTATGAAAACAATGGGAAACTTTGAAGTAAATGCTACCATCCACAGATCTTTAAATTTCTCACGGGGGGTAATCTCAGAACCAGACCTCATTTTTGACTCTGAAGAAGAAATTTTAACAAACCTAAGACAACAGAAAGTATGTGGCGTCCGCCGCATAAATATACGAAGAGAGGGAAAATTTATACCAACAAAACATTTGATATTAACTTTCGAAACACCAATTCTGCCCCAAACATTAAACGTAGCATATCTTAAATGTCCAGTAAGACCATACATTCCAAACCCCCTAAGATGCTTCACCTGTCAAAGATTTGGACACTCAAAGTTGGCATGTCGAGGAAAAGTGACTTGTGCTAATTGTGCAGTGGTTGGACACGATAGTAGCTCTTGTTCTGAGACAGCAAAATGCAAAAATTGTGAGGGTGAACACCCATCTTACTCAAGATCATGTCCTACGTTTAAACTTGAAAAAGATATATTGACCCTTAAAGTAAACAGTAATTCCTCATATCCAGAAGCAAGAAAAATAATATGTTCCCGTACACCTAAAGCCGGTATCTCATATGCTGCTTCCATGAGAAACAGTAAACAAATGAATTCTATTGGTACTCAAACAGAATCAGAAGATAAACCATTAACATTTCCTGTAACAGAAACATCGACCACACTTAAAAAATCAGCACCGTCTAACACAAATATAAAACCTGCAAAACCTTTAACTAATACTAAACCTAACTTCCATGGAACCACTGAAAACAAAACAATACATGACAAGACAAGCAAAATTAAAGACACTAATACTAAAAATGTAAAAGCAAAGCATAAATCTTTAAAGATGAAAATATCAAAAGAGGGTCCTACCACCAAAAGACCCCCTGAAAGAACAGACTTTTTAAAGAAAATATCTAAAAATCGGGTATCTGATGATGATGAGGATGATGCTGTACATGGATATGTTTCTGAAGATGAAGACATGGCGACAGATGAGGCCTTCCAAGAGCAGCTTGCTTCTGTGCCATCGGATTAAATTTTTTTTATGGCTACTATTCTTTCTTGGAATTGTCGAGGTCTTCGCAATAAACTATATGACATTAAAGCCCTTTTGAATACATACAATCCTGCTTGTATAGCTCTCCAAGAAACATTCTTAAAATCTGCTGACACAGTTAAAATTCGCCGGTTTAGCACAATTAGGAAAGACTATGATCATGGAGGAGACAAGGTTTCTGGTGGTGTTGTCTTGCTTGTATCTCATAACTACCCATCTACCATTCTTCGCTTAAATACTCAGCTACAAGCTGTGGCTGTCCGAATTCATCTTACCATATTGATTACAGTTTGCAGTATATACCTTCCACCTAATATCCATATTAATCAAAATGAACTCAATAGCTTGATTAGCCAACTTCCTACTCCATATCTGATCTTGGGTGACTTCAATGGTCATAATCCTCTGTGGGGAAGCAAAGACATAAATAGCAGAGGACAGCAAATTGAGCAGTGTCTTAGTGCTCATAGTCTGTGCATTTTTAATAATAAGGAATACACTTACTTTCATGAACCTAGCAGGACCTATCACAGTATTGACCTTGCTATATGTACACCAGCCATATTTCCATTCTGGAACTTCACAGTTGATAATGATCTCCATAATAGTGATCATTTTCCTATCATCATGTCTGGCAGTCATGTCAGGTCATCTGTTAAAAAACCATCTCGATACATTTTTTCAAAAGCCAATTGGCAACAGTATACTCACCTTGCTGAGATTACTACTGGTATTATCCAAAATGGAGATATTGACACTGTGGTGGATAGAGTTACTCAACTGCTGATCAAGGCCGCAGATGATGCTATTCCAAAAAGCTCTTTAAAAACAACCAAATTTCACTTTCCTTGGTGGACTTCTGAATGTATGGTGACCATTAAGCAACAACGTAAGGCTTGGGGTATTTTTCGGCGTTATCCTACAATGACTAATTACATAGCTTTTAAGCAAGCAAAAGCAATTGCTAGAAGAGTTCGTCGAAAGTGTCAACGGGAGTCATGGCAAAAGTATGTATCCGAAATAACTTTCTCTACTCCAAGCAAAATCGTATGGGAAAGGATGAAAAAGTGTTCTGGATTATATAGAGAACATCCCATTTCCATTCTAAATTGCAACGGTTCAACTATTAGTTCCTCGTTAGACATTGCTAATGAAATTGCCAAACAGTTTGCAAATGTCTCTAATGCAACAAACTACCCTGAACCATTTCTAAATCATAAACTCAGGTCGGAAAATAAACCTATTGTTTTCCTAGAAGCAAATAATCAACAGTACAATTCAGAGTTTACCATGACAGAGTTAATGACAGCTTTATCAAAAACACACAAAACTTGTAGTGGACCAGACGAAATTAATTATCTCATGCTAAAACACCTTTCTCATGACTCCTTGTTGAACCTCCTGCAGCTGTTCAACAGAATCTGGTTCGAACATAAATTTCCTAAATCATTGCAAAGAGGTATCACCATTCCCATCATGAAACCAGGTAAGGACCCACTAAGTCCTTTAAGTTATCGACCTATAGCACTTACAAGCTGTGTATGTAAACTGCTAGAAAAAATGGTAAACGCTAGGCTTGTATATTTTTTAGAAGACAATAAAAAATTATCGCCACATCAAAGTGGCTTTCGACAAGGTAGATCTACCACCGACAATCTAATTTCCTTAGAATCACAAATTAGGACTGCCTTTCTGAGGCGAAACCATTTAGTTTCCATATTTTTTGATATAGACAAAGCCTATGATCGAACATGGCGCTATGGTATTATTAAGGACCTCTTTGATTTTAATTTAAAGGGTAATCTTCCCATTTTTATCCAAAACTTTTTAAATTTTAGGACATTCCAAGTTCGCATTGGCTCAGTTCTCTCTAACACATATGTACAAGAAGAAGGAGTGCCACAAGGAAGTGTACTGAGTGTGACACTTTTTAATATTAAAGTCAACAGTATTTTAAACCAATTACCATTGTCAGTTCATAAAACCATGTATGTTGATGATCTGCAAGTTTCCTATCAGGCACATGATATGCGGTCAATAGAGCGACAATGTCAAGCTGCTGTTAATTGTATCTTGCGATGGGCAAACTTGAATGGATTCAGTTTTTCTACTCAAAAGACATGTTGTGTTCACTTCACAAGAAAACGTGGTATTCACTTACCCCCAGAAATCTTTATGGGAGACGTTAAGATCACAGTAGCAGACGAAGTCAAATTTCTCGGAATCTGGTTTGATAAGAAACTCACTTTCTTGCCCCACATCCAAAGACTGCGAATGAAATGTGAGAAAGCTCTAAATATCTTGAAAGTTCTTTCAAATACAAAATGGGGTGCAGATCGGATTTCCATGCTTCGAATCTATAGAGCTGTTATTCGGTCAAAGCTTGACTATGGATGTTCTGTGTATGGATCAGCACGAGCATCTGTGCTTAAGAAGCTAGATCCAATTCATAACAATGCTCTTCGTATTTGTTCTGGTGCCTTCAAAACATCTCCTATTCAAAGCATATACGTTGACTGTAATGAGACATCACTCGAACTTAGGCGAGAACAGCTCTCACTGAATTATCACTTTAGAGTTATGTCCATGAACTACCATCCTTTACAACGGATCATCCTGGATGTGCAGTACGATCGGCTGTATTCAGCCCGACCCTCCTGTATTCCTTCCTTTGGCATGCGAATGCGCAATAGTGTATCATCAACTGCACTAGAAAATCTCATTGTTAGAAAGAGAAAGGCTTGTGAAATACCTCCATGGCAAGTCCCAAATTTCATTTTTCTCAATCCTTTTGATAATTTTTTAAAGAGTAGTACATCTGATTCCATTTATGTTCAACTTTTTGCAGAACATAGTGATTTATTTAAGGAGTTCACTTCTATTTTTACAGATGGCTCCAAAACAGCAGCACATGTCGGATTTGCTTATGTATGTAATGATATAGTTAAGTCTTTTAAACTTCATACCTCATGCTCCATTTTTACTGCAGAAATCACAGCAATTCACCAGTCATTAATTTTCATCACCCATCAAAGGGTAAATAAATACATCATATATACAGATTCATTAAGTTCTTTGCAATTACTTTCATCTAGAATGGCCATGCTTCATCCCATTGCCTCAGATATCCTCCAACTTGTGCATCGTCTGAAGGCACGAGGACACCATATTCAATTTTGTTGGGTTCCAGGGCATGTTGGTATAAAGGGAAATGAATTGGCTGATACCGCTGCAAAAACAGCTAATCGTATTATGAATCATCCCATTCCTTTGACAGATATTAAAAAAACTATTAGTAAAATATTATATGACAAATGGCAACATTCATGGAATCAGCAAACTCAAAATAAATTGTATGAGATAAAGCCTTTAATACAGAAGTGGACTAGTTTTCAGTGTTGGAAACTTGATGTTATATTAACTCGTTTGCGCATTGGTCATACTCGTTTTACCCACAGACACTTACTTTTAGGAGAAATTGAACCCTTTTGTAATAGTTGTCAAACGTCAGCAAGTATCAAACATATTTTAATTGAGTGTTCGAGATATAAACATTTCCGTTTTAAGCATTTCAAGACTTATACTTTACATTTGGCAGAATTGATTGGAGAAAATCCTCATTTGGAGCTTTTCCCATTCCTACTGGACATTGGTTTTTTCCATCATTTTTAACTTCACTTTTTATACCCTTTTAGTCATTTTTCATCTCGTTTTCATTGTTGTACATGTTCCATAGTCATGGTTTTTTTCACACATTATCACTATTTTAAATTATACACATGTTTTAACCCATAGTAATTTATGTATCTTGGTACCATATGTCTGGCGCAGCATATCCTCTTTGGATCTTGTGCCATTAAACCATAATCAACCAACCAACCAACCAACTTAATCTTTATTTTTTTTAACCCAAACGTAAAAATTTCCTATCCTTAAGATTTAACCTTCTCTCCGAATTGCCATGCCATGTATTACCAATTATTTATTTTCTGTATCTCATTACACCTATACAATAGATTTTTCTAATATCACCGTTAAAAACGAGAAAAAAAAAATTCTCCGTTATTTTCTCCTTTTAATCCAAATTTTGCCTTTCAAAACTGCCAATTCTGTAAATTTTCCCTTTTGTTAGAGCATACTCAAGCCTTCTGATATCACCATTCTGTATACCTTTTTTAAACTTCCCATTTGCAAATCTGTGTACAAGAAATTTCCTGTGAATTTTTTTATCGTCATTTCCAATACTGCGTACACCCCTGTACCGGTCAGATAAATTTGCTTCGAGATCCACCGAATTATCGCTGCTCCTTCGTAGATGGGGAGAGGAAGAAAAATAAGAAAAAAAAAATTCCAAAGCCTGAGTTGAACAAAAAGAATCCTTCCCTTCTCTCTTTTCCCGAAAGAACAAACTGGTATGGAAACAGAAGATCAACCCTTCGACCTTGCCCGAAATGTGGAGTGTGTCCACGTGTTGAAACTGTCACACCCCTACAAACTATTAGACTCGCCTTTCCTGTCAAGGGAATGCCTCCCACATCGAAAGAAAAGACCGTCCGTCAAACTGGCCATTCCTTGTCAAAACAACAGTGCACGCCTCGTGTAGTAAAAGAATTTTGTGTTTGATACACCCCTTTAAAATGGATTACAAGGATATCTAAGACCTAGTAAAGGTATGTGTTCTAAAATTTCCCCATTACTTAAAAAGTTCATTGTATTAGCTTTAGGCTGTTCCCCAGTATCGTGTGCAGGTTCTGCGCCATTTTTTCTTAGGTTCCTCGCTATATAAGTACATAAAAGCAGGTTGATCAGGCCCCCTTTTAGTTTTTAAACTCGTGTGTTCCCTATACCAAATTTAAATTGAACTTTAGAATTACATTAGTTTCCCAAAAGAATTATTTTTCCTGTTTAGTCATTACTTTTGTTTTTCAAAATGCAACCCACTCTTATCTATTGTACTATTTAATTTGAATTTTATATTATTTTAATTTTATTTCTATTTCTTATCTTTTCTATTACTAAAAAATATTATCTTATTATCATTCCACACAACCTTTTTCCCTGTATTAAATCTAAGTGTTTGTTAATGTTGTTTCACCCGTGTTCCCTGTTGCCCTGGCTCAAATCAACAAAAATGTTTGTCTAAAACTCTTTTCTTCCTTTTCTTTTCTAAACTTTTCTCCCTCTACAGTCAATCTTTCCATCTACCAATATGCATTACCAGCCCCGTCTCCTCATCTATATAAAATGTCTCATTGTTTTTACTATGTTTGTGCTTTTCGCTTTTTAAATTTTTCTTTAGTTCTGTAATTTTGGGATCTTTATTCTACTCCTTCAATATTTTTTCTACTGTCTGTATTTCCGTTAACTCTTATACATTTCTAATATAAATATTATCCACATTTACAAACCCATTCTCGTCTTCCCGCTCTGCATGAAGTATACCATTTACTGTAAGCGCCTCCGTTTGTTTGTTTACATTTTCGACGTGCTCTTTTTCCTGCGTTCGTCTGACAACCGGTTCCCCTGAAATATTATCCGTTTCTTTCCTGCCTTGCTCCGCATCTGAAGCGCGCTTTTGGAAGGAGGAAGGGGGACAGGGTGGTTTGTGTACGTCTTGTTCTGGGTGGCTCGCAAAATCTTCGCGACTTAAAAAATCTCCGGAACATGTCTGGCTGTCATAGCATAGGAGATTTATCTGTCCTTTGGGGAATTCCTCAGTTATCATTTTATCATACCCTTTAAGAGGGGCTCTCATTAGAGGTAGAGCTCAGATTACCTTTTTAATTAGTTTTTTTTAATTTAAAGTAATTATTTTAAATTCCCTGTGTAGCTTTGGTTATAGAGACAACCAATGTTAATTATTTTTTTTTTTTGCCATGAGGCAAGGATTTTTTTTTGGGCTTGAATTGTCCATTTATATATTTGTAAAGTAATCAATAAAATTTTTAGTTTTGTTTTCCCCCTAATACTGTTGTGTTTATTTTTATTCTCTTCAGTTCCAAAATTTTCTTCCACTAGTTTTCTTTAATAGTTTGGATATCAGAAGATTTAACCAGCTTACTACTTTTAACTACAACTTATATTTTTATTTTGTAAGTTCTCCATTAAAAACAAGATTATAATTTTTATTTATCACCATACGATCGCGTTTTTGAAATTTAGATGAGTAAATTTAGTTTAAAAATCTATGTGTGTCAAGAAGGGCATGACACTTTCAAGTGAACCAAAGCAAATACTAGAAGAGTTAGGCCGGGTTTCCACTGACGCGTTCGTCCGTTGCGTTGGCTATCCGTCAACGCATGGAGTTCTCGAGAGCAAGGGATTCTCCTCTTTTTCCACGCTGTATGAGGCGATGGGGGGTGCAAATGATGTGGGAAAGAAGAAATCTTTGTGTGGCTGAACTTGATTGGTTAGGATTTGTTTACTATTTGACAGCAGCTGTTCGATTGATTTTCATATTGTTCTATGATAACATATTCATATTGAAGTCTGCTGTGGTCTGGTTCATTAGCACAGGCCCGAATTGTCCTGTGAGTCGGGTTGGGCTTAGTATTTAAAAAGTCGGGCCGGGCGTATTTAAGTTTGAAAAAAATTTAAGTAAATTTTAATAGAGTACATGAGATTATTGTGTTGAATTTAGCTATATGTAAATATAAATGTTTGAAAAACTTTTATTTTAGATTTTTGTACAAACACATTTGGATAAAAATCATTTCGATCGTGACTTAAGGGTCTTCGGTCCGGGAACGTGTTCTAAATTATGACGGGCTTCATATTTCAGTTTCCCTTGTGAATATTTCATGTCTTCTCCAGCTTAAAAAAATTACTGGAGGCCTGGGCCTGCCGCTCGAGTGGTGTCCCCTCCCCAGGGCCGGGTAAAAGATGCAGTCTCATATTTTCCAGGATATGGCCATATCCCAGTATATATGTAAATCAGTATATCTATGTAAATCAGTATATATATGTAACACAGTATATCTGTTTTTTCAAATTCTCTATTTAGGGATTTTTCAAATAAAATCCTATTTTGGTAAATTCTTGAATTTAGCTTATGTGTATTTTTGACCACAATTCTCGTTTAATATATATATGAGATTATTTATTTGTGAAAGTCTCTCTGCCAATATTGCAAAAATCTTAATTATATTTCTTCTTAATTATTTAGTAATTTCGAAATGCACCAATTTACCAACAATTGAGAATTGATATATTACATCTTCAGAATTAATATCTGCCAGTATAAATTTAAATGAACAACCTGAGTTTATATATATATAATTGTAAAAATAAAATCTTTTGAATTCCCATTCATTTTCTTAATCACCTAGTTCAGGGGTCGGCAACCTATTGAAACGGAAGAGCCAAAAGTTACAATTTACAAAATTTCCCAGTTTTTAAAGAGCCACTAAAAATTTTCGTTTCAATATTATAGTATTTTCTTATATATATTTGATTTTTGATTTAAAATAAACGGCTTTAAATACGGAATAATATTTATTCATATAAAAACACAAATATAGATAGTTACATCAATGGGAGCATTGGCTTTGCATGCCTTTTGAAAGTTTGATTAAATCTGGCTCATAACTTGTTGTTTTAAGTTTCAAGCACGACTCTAGATTTTTATTTGTTAGTTGACTTCTAACTTTACTTTTTATTATATTCATGCAAGAGAACGCTTGTTCGCACGAATATGTCGACCCGAAGATCGTCAGCACTCCATATGCCAACTTCTTCACCTCACTGTAGCATTCTGGAAGACTATTCCATGCGCCGAATATGAGGGCCTCAACTCGCGGAATATCTTTTAGAGCTGCCCACTTGTGCTGCGCGATGTGCATGCATTTCTGGACCTCCAACTCTTCCAACTTGATTTTGAGTTCTGTGAACTTGCCAGTCCACAAGTCTTTGCTTTTCAAATCTAGCAATTGCATTTGGAGCGATCCAGCATCAATTCCAAATGGCTCAATGTTGATCTCATTTGTTTTTGTGTTGAGAGGATTTACTATGAACGCGAGAGTAGTTTTGTTTGTTTTGAATTGCTCCAATCTCTCAGCGAATCCATCCTTCATGTTTTTTAAAGCTATGCTGAAGTAATTCGTGTCAGTAGTTGCATTGGTCTCATCGCGATATTGCTTCGGATTTTTAAAATGAAGTAATTTACCGCTCTCCATGTCTGCAACAAAAAGAAGTATTTTTTTTTTCGGAACAAACTACTTCTACAAGCAAGACGTAGGCTGGGTCGCCCTTTCCTTGCAGTTTTAGATTTAGTTCACTTAGTTTCATTATGGTATCTACCATGAAGTTGAATTTTTGCAGCCATTTGTCTTCTTCCAATTCGGGATGGTCAATGCCTTTTTCATTGAGGAATGTTTTTTTTTCACTCAAGCACAAAGCAAAACGTTGCAATACGTTTCCTCTGGAAAGCCATCACACTTTATTGTGCAGAAGTAGGTCAGAAAACTGGCTATCTATTTCTTCAAGGAAATCTTTAAACTGGCGATGGTAGAGTGCTTTTGCCAAGATGCTGTTAATAATCTTAATTACCAAGTTCATGATCTCAACAATTTCGGCCGGAAATGTTTGGGCACAAAGCGCTTCTTGATGAATTATGCAGTGAAACGTTGGAATTTCGTGGTTTATTTTTTTCTGAAGAATTGATGTTATCCCTCTATGTATTCCTGTCATACTTCTGGCTCCATCAGCTGCTATAGAAACGATTTTATTTATATCAATTCCATTGTCTTCCAGGCATTTTGCACAGCATTTGCTATTCTTCTCCACGAGTTTGCCCTGAGAGCGGTAGCAATCCTAGCAGTTCTTCTTTTGGACCTTGGGACGACATATACCTGACGAAAAGGGTAACTTGTGCCATGTCTTTTATGTCGCAAGACTCATCTATAGCAAGTGATAAGGCAGAAGCCAGTTGAATGTCTTCCACTTGATTATGTGTTACATTTGAAGACATTTTAGCAGTTCTATCTTGTACTGTTTTAGCAGATAATGGCAAATCTTTGATTTTTTTCATGATTTCTGCTTTGTTTTTAAAATCACGAAACATTTCTTCAGATGCACGTATAAAACAATCTTTGACGTACTCACCATCTGTGAATGGTTTTCCTCTTTTTGCAATTTCTAATGATACTGCAAAGCTTGCCAGATTTACATTATTGGAAGATTGCGCCCAGTTACTTAGCATGGAACTTGACTGTTTTTTTTTTTTTTTTTGAGCTCTTCAACAGCTTTTTTTCGTGCCTCACCGGTTGGATATTTGCCAGCAAACTGGGTATGTTTTGTAGTGAAGTGTCTCTCTAAATTTGACTTCTTATTGTGTGCGAGTTTTTCGTGGCAAATGAAAGAAGTCGGAAGGCCATCTGTGTTGCATATGAATGCAAACGACTCCGTCTAATCCTGATTGAATTCTCAGCTTTCTTCTTCAGTTCTTCTCTTTTTTTTACCAGATGCCATGTTGGCGGCGGAGCTGAAAAATGATTTTTTAAAATTTTACTTAGCTATCTAAAACAGCAAACAATTTATTTACCATTATTACTTCGTTAACACGATCCTCAGATATGTAATCCAATTCTGTTACTGATTTTATTATATTATACGCGTACATACCTTTGAGAAGATAATTCACTTCTAAATCGTATTCTTCTTGAAACAACAAGCGAATAGACACGCAAAAACCGCAAGCGATTAAATTAAAACACATGCAACGTAACCACTGGATTAGTCGGACGGGTCTGGGTCTTCAACATGCAACGTAACGTCGACCGCGCTATCAGAGGATGACTGACTGACAACACGTCTAGAGTCTAGACGGTGGCTGTTTGGGTGAGGCGGAAATGGAATACAATTGGCTGAAAGATAAACATGGTCACGGAGTCTCATCTCTAAGAACAAAACAATAGTTCAAATTTATCTCATTACGCTCATGTTAAGCGTAGCGATTTGTAATTAACGATTATAAAAATAGAAGCTTTTGAGAAATTAGGTACTTAAAAATATATTTTCTTATTTATTCAGGGTTTTGTTAATAAATTATTAATTTTTTCGTATGGAACTGGAGAGCCGCAACTTTACATCAAAAGAGCCGCATGCGGCTCGCGAGCCGCAGGTTGCCGACCCCTGACCTAGTTTATGAGATCTTTACCAGATATGTTACATTTTTTAAAGTAAAGATACTTACCTTAACGATACTTACCTTAAATATAAATGTTATTTTGCTTTCCAAATTTTATAATTTTTGACTAAAAGGCTTCATGAACCTTGTGCACTACTTAGAGGTTATAGTGCATATGTTGGTAGATATACCATTTTGCAAATTTTGGGTGCTTCTTAATAACAATTTCGTGCCCATTCTGCTATACACATTTATTTTACATAATATTTTGTGTCTTTTGTATATTCATCAGTGTTTGTTAAAGTATTGTTTGGCTATCAGGGTATACTTTTTACAAAATACCTAGACTTTCTTGATATTTTAAGTTTTACTACTTAGACAGTGAAAAGTATTATCCAAACACAAAAAATTTAATCTACTTTTTTAAGCACTAAATTAATTTTATATCTGATCCAACTTAAGCTAATCCTGTTTCCTGATGTGGAACAATCAAATATTAACATGATTTAGCTTTAACTGACTTTACAATTATATTCTGCAACTGTCAGCAAATAATATTGAAATAGACAAATGTGATTAATAAGCCGTTGACTCACAGTTAATGAGAATAGTGCTAAAAAATTATTAAATCAGATGTCAGCATTTTGTGTGAAGTATAAATATAATCCGACAAGACAAATGCTTATTTCTCTCACATAAACCAATGCTAGGCCAACGGCCGTACCGTGCTGAAAACACCGGTTCTCGTTAGATCACCGAAGTGAAGCAGCATCGGGCACGGTTAGTACTTGGTGGGTGACCACCTCGGAACGCCGCGTGCTGTTGGCCATCTCGGGTGCGGTATCCCCGTGGTTTGCGCGCTAGATTTGCACGCTGCCACAAATGCCGCCGTGTTCATGCGGAGTACGATCACGTTAAACATGTGGGTCCGTAAGTCCTTCCGAGAGGTTGGTGGTAGGGGAAGGAGGGTACGGTCCCTGTGGATGCCTCCCCCACTGGGTTCCGGTCTAAATTGGGTGGCACTTCCCGGCCGTCCATACAGTTACCTTACACCTTTCTGGTAGGTCGGACGGTCTGGGTCTCAACCTCAACAACATAAACCAATGCTCTCTTCCTACCTAATATCTTCAATAAAACAATGCACATTACTACAAATTCTTTTTGCTTATTATTATTTGATCTTTGAAATATTAAATTGCTGCAACAGATCAAACTTGGTAAGCTGAAGTTTATGGAAGAAAAAATTGACATTTAAAAAAAATTGCAGTACCTTCTTTCTTATAATATATATTTTTACCTAACTTATTCTTCAAAGTAAAAAGAAGGAGAGAAAGATCTGAGTGATACAAATAGCCAATAAAGCACCAGTAAGCTTTCCAATATATGTTAGGAGTAAAATCAGCTTACCTTTATAAATAAAACTATTTTCCCATAATATTGTAACCTTTTTCCCACTTGCATTTATAATTTTTTTTTCTTTTCTATTTCTTTCATCAGTTTAGAATGCTAGGCCAACAACTTTATAATACCAGCCAATGGCAAAAATTTTTGATAACCTCACTCAATTTCAAGTAGGATTTTACTGGGTATTTCACACTACTTAATGGAGAATACAAAATAGATAAAAGGAATAATCCACATTGTCGTGTATTTTAAAATTATGTTGGTTTGAGAGCAATCAAAACAGGCTGTTTGTTGAAAACCCAGACCAGCCGAGTACATATAGCAGCTGGTTGAGAAGCTGGTAACAAGCTGTTTGTTTCAATATCAATATATTTATATAGTTTAATTAAATAAATAGTATTTATAAATATAAATGAAATTCTCATCATTGATGATACAGCTTCATCAGGCCATCTTATAGGTTTTCTCTGTAGTTCCTCTTCGTGGCTACTTCGCCAGTTTTGCTTTTTCCATCGACATCAAACCATCAAAATAATATGCAATGAAAAAAATTTAATCCAATTGGACTTCCAGAATTAACATTTAGTTAAAAAAAATAAAATGTGCTCATTTAGTTAGAATTTGAGTTATGATAATTTTTACATTTGTTTAAAATGTCAAAGCTGAGTTCAGTAATTGACATGCTCACAAAAATACATTTTGATTTTATTAACATGATGCTTTTTCAACTTTCAAACCTGTAATGTTATATTTTTTATATTAATATAATAAAACTAGCGTATAACCATTAAAAATCAATAATGCAAGATACCGTATGTGCTTGTATAAATTTTTTCAGATATTGTTTTTACTTCCACTCAAACCAGAAAAATACTGAATGAAAAAAAACCGAAGAAATAAATTATCATTAAAGGAGAAAAATAATTATTTTTTATTAATGTATTAACATTAATTGAATGGAAATGAAAAACAGATGTTTCTTATAATAAATCTAATAGAGTATTTCAGTATAAACCACATATTTTATAAATTTTTTTTTAGCAAATTAACTGAAATCCACATTTGAATCCAAACTAAAAACCAATATAACTAACTATGAATCCAGTTTTGAAAACATATCTACAGAATTCCAAATTTGTTGATCAACTGCCCATTGCTGAAATATTTTTCCTCTATATAGAAGAGTGTTGAACTTATTGGGTCTTACCACAGTCTGATAAATTTTTTATCATAGAGATATTTCTTCATTTATGTGTAACCATATTTTAAATATCTACAAGCCCTTTTAGTTAGGTGACAGTTTGCTTACAACAATGGTAATATGAATAGCCGTTGTTATAACATAGTTAAAAAAGAGTCTAATATTCAGCTTCGCTTCTACAGAGAACATTTTAATAAGAACAGTGTAGCTGAATATTGGACTTGTCTTATTCAATATTTTTCACCAGATACTGGGGCCAGGATACCCCTCCAAACAACTTTGCATCATGATTACTCGTGCACCCTTTTGGAGTAAGAATGAAATACTTACCAAATTTCAGCTTCTTAAACCTAACGGTTTTTGAGATATTTTTGTCTCAACATTGAATCCCACACATATGGATAAATTCAAAACATACTAATTAACAATAAAGTCAAATACATAAATTTTATTTGTTTATTTTTCAGAAGTATACAGCTAAAATTCTTAGATATAAAAAATACAATATTTTATAACAGATTATGTTCAACAAATATGAATATTTTTTTAAAACAAAACTAGATCCAGTCAAACCTTCTTTAAAATCTCTAGTCCATACTTGAATTCAGAAAAACCTGTAAAAAATAAAATGTATACAGTTTTAAAGAATTCTCATTTTTAACTATTTTACAAAATTAAATGTGAATAGAATATCAGCAAAGGCCTGACATAAACTACACGTCTTCATTTTTTTTCTGTTAGGAATACTTTTTTTTTAAACTTTAAAATTATATTTGAAATTTATGCATTTGGATAGATATATACCATAAAGCAGTAGATTTTGATCGCAAAAGTGAGGTTTTCAGTTCTATCGTTAGTCGTACCTGATAAAAAAAGTAATCACTGGCTGTCGGCTAGTTATACAAAAATGCAATTTTCTACAACCAAATATGACTTATGCAGGAGAAGCTGATTAAAAATAGTGTTGCTATCTTAGCTTATATGAAAATTTTCAAAAAATAATGTTTCATGGATAATGAAATTGCTTCTAAAATATTGGAATGATATGAAGCTTTAACTTTAGTGGCAACAAGTTGCTAAATCTTAATCCCCATTAGCATGGCATATTTCACGTTATGTTTTGCGCCAACGGCCCTACCATGCTGAAAACACCGGTTCTCGTTAGATCACCGAAGTCAAGCAGCATTGGGCGCGGTTAGTACTTGGGTGGGTGACCATCTGGGAACACCGTGTGCTGTTGTCTAAAATTATATATTTTTCCTAAATATTATTTTTTTCCCTAAAATTTTTTATTTCATTTTATTAGATCTTTTTTAAAAATTTTACTGCAATAAGATATTTTTAGATATTAAATTATTTATTTTAATTTTTTAAAATATGTTTTAAAATTCTTTATTGCAATTTTTTTTTAATTTAGATTTTTTTCTAATTATTTAATATAATAAAATTTGTTTAGATCTGTAAAATTATTTTTTCATTTTTTTTTTATATTTTTTCAAAAATTATTTATTGCAATATTAAAGTATTTTATAGATCTTTACTAAAATTATTTATTGCAGTTTTTTTATATTAAAGAATATGTATTAAAAATAGATTTTCTTAATAAAAAATAAGCATTTTTTATTAATGTAATTTATATGCTATTTTAGTTTATTAAAAGTTAATTGAAAATTCAAAATGTTTATACTTAAATTCTGTTAATTAGATTTTTAAAACTTCATTGTCTTGAATTTGCTTGTTATATATATGACAAACTGTTAAAATAAAAAAAATGCCTTGCATCGAACTGCTACAATTTCGAAAAATCTCTTGTTACAAACTGCTACAATTTCGAATAATTGCCTGATACAAACTGCTACATTTTCGAAATATTGCCTGCTACAAACTGCTACAATTACAGAAATTTACTGCTCCAAAAATTGCTCCAAAAGAGTTTTTTGTAATCACATCACTGAATTCAACAAACTACGCTGAACCATTTCTAACTCACAAACTGAGATCAGAAAACAAACCTATTGTTTTTGTAGAAGCAAATACCCTACAGTATAATTCGCGGTTTACCATGGTAGAGTTGATGATAGCCCTCTCAAAAACTCACAAAACTTGTAGTAGACTAGACAAAATTAATTATCTCATGCTCAAACACCTTTCTCATGACTCTTTCTTGAACCTCCTGTTCAACAGAATCTGGTTCGAACATAAATTTCCTAGATTATGGCAAAGAACTGTCACCATTCCCATCATAAAACCAGGTAAGGACCCACCAAGTTCTTTTAGTTATCGACCTATAGCACTCACAAGCTGTGTATGCAAACTGCTTGAAAAAATGGTAAATGCTAGGCTTCTATATTTTTTAGAAAGTAACAAAATATTATTGCCACATCAAAGTGGTTTTTAACAAGGTAGATCTACCATCGACAATCTTATTTCACTAGAATCAGAAATTAGAACTGCCTTTCTTGGGCGAAACCATTTAGTCTCAATATTTTTTTATATAAACAAAGCCTATGATAGATTATGACGCTGTGGTATTATTAAGGACCTTTTTGATTTTAATTTAAAGGGTGATCTTCCCTTTTTTATCTGAAATGTTTTATATTACAGGACATTCCAAGTTTGCATTGGTTCAATTCTCTCACACACATATATACAAGAAGAGGGAGTGCCGCAAGGAAGTGTACTGAGTGTGACACCTTTTAATATCTAAGTCAACAGTATTTTAAGTCAATTACCATTGTTAGTTCATAAAACAATGTATGTTAATGATTTGCAGGTTTCTAACCAAGCACATGATATGCATTCAGTTGAACGACAATGCCAAGCTGCTGTTAATAGCGTCTTGCGATGGGCAAATGTAAATGGATTCAGTTTTTCCACTCAAAAGTCATCTTGTATTCATTTCACAAGAAAACGTGTTATTCACTTACCCCTAGAAATATTTATGGGGGATATTAAGATCCCAGTAGTAGACGAATTAAAATTTATCGGGGTCTGGTTTGATAAGAAACTCACTTTCTTGCCCCAAATTCAAAAACTGCGAAAGAAATGTGAAAAAGCTTTGAACAGCTTGAAAGTCCTTTCAAATGCCAAATGGGGTACAGATCGTACTTCTATGGTTCACATCTACAGAGCAATTATTTGTTCAAAGCTTGAGTATGGATGCTCTGTGTATGGATCAGCATTAACCTCTGTACTCAAGAAGCTTGATCCAATCCATAATAATGCTCTTCGTAATTGTTTCGGTGCCTTTAGAACTTCTCCTATTAAGAGCATATATGTTGACTGTAATGAGACATAACTCGAACTCAAGCTAGAACAGCTCTTTCTGAATTCTAATTTCAGAGTCATGTCCATGAACCATCTCTTAAAACGGATCATTCTAGATGTGCAGTATAATCAACTGTTTTTTTAGCCTGAATCTCCTGTATTCCTTCCTGTGGCATGTGAATACGAAATAGTGTAGCATCAACTACACTAGAAAATCTCAATATCAGGAAGAGAAAGTCTTGTGATATACCTCGATGGCAAGACCCATACTTCACTTCCCTCAATCCATTTGATGAATCTTTAAGAGTAATACACATAATTCCATTTATGTTCAACTTTTTGCAGAACATTGAGAATTATTTGAAGAGTTCACTCCAATTTTTACAAATGGCTCCAAAACAGCAGCACATGTTGGGTTTGCTTATGTATGCATTGATATAGTTAAGTCTTTTAAGCTTGATACCACTTGTTTCATTTTTACTGCAGAAATTATGGCAATTCACCAGTTATTAATTTTCATCTCCCATCAAAGGGTAAAAAAGCACATTATATATACAGATTTGTTAAGTTCTTTACAGTTGCTGTCATCGAGAATGGTCATGCATCATCCAATTGTCTTAGATATCCTCCAGCTTGTGCATCATACAAGCATCATGAAGGCATGAAGGCATGTGCATCATGAAGGCATGAGGACACCATATTCAATTTTGTTGGGTTCCGGGACATGTGGGTATTAAAGGAAACGAATTGGCAGATACCACTGCAAAAACAGCTAATCATATTCAGAATCTGGGGTGCAGATCTTACTTCCATGCTTCGTATCTACAGAGCTGTTATTCGGTCAAAATTAGATTATGGTTGTTCTGTGTATGGATCAGCACGAACATCACTGCTAAAAAAGCTTGATCCAATTCACCATAAGGCATTACGCATATGCTCAGGAGCCTTTAGGACATCTCCTGTTCAAAGCTTATATGCTGTCTCTAATGAGCCATGTTTACTATTAAGGCGTGAACAGCTGGCACTGAATTATTATTTCCGTATCATGTCCTTACATAACCATCCGTTACAACGTTCATTCCTTGATGATCATTATGATCGACTGTATGACCACAGACCTTCATGCATTCCTACTTTTGGCAAGCGGATACGCAATACAGTAGAAGCTACCCCTTTAGTAGAGCTTTATGTTCGAAAAACAAAGTTTTTTGAAACACCTCCATGGTATGTTAACAATTTCGCCTTTCTCAACCCTTTTTGTAATTTTACGAAGACTAACACCACTCCGGCTATTTATGTGCAATTGTTTGCAGAACATAGGAATCTGTATAAGGAGTTTACTCCTGTTTTTACAGATGGTTCCAAAGCAGGAGATTACGTTGGTCTAGCTTATGTTTGCAACAATACTATAAAGTCTTATAAACTGCATGCATCTTGCTCTATTTTTACAGCTGAGATTATGGCTATTTACCAGTCCCTAATCTTCATCTCTTATCAAAAGTCCAAAAAGCACATTATATATACTGACTCATTGAGTTCATTACAGCTTTTATCATCGAAGAGAGCTATGAATTACCACATTGCCTCTGATATCCTTAAGTATGAGCATCGTCTGAATGAGCAAGGATACCATACTAAATTCTGTTGGGTCCCAGGACATGTTGGCATCAAAGGAAATGATTTAGCAGACATTGCTGCGAAATCAGCTACTCAAACTTTGAATTTGACTATCCGTTTGACTGACATCAAACAATTTGTTCTAAAAAATATTCATGACAAATGGCAGTATTCCTGGAATCAGCAAGCTGATAATAAGTTGCTCGAGATAAAGCCCTTAGTACAAAAATGGACTAGTTTCCAATGTAGGAAACTTGATGTAATTTTAACTCGTTTGCGCATTGGTCACACTCGTTTTACTCACAGACATTTTCTTTTAGGAGAAATTGAACCCCTTTGTAATGTTTGTCAAACCGCAGCGAGTGTGAAACATATTCTAATTACTTGTCCTAAATATAAACAGTTTCATTTTAAACATTTTAAAACGTATACTATAACTTTGACGGAATTGATTGGAGAAAACCCTCATTCAGGAATTTTTCCATTCTTATTAGACATTGGTTTTTACCATCATATTTAAATTCACTTCCTATCACCTTTTAAACTTTTTTCATCTTGTTTCCATCATTATCCCTCTTGCATTGTCTTGTTTTAGTCATACAACTTTTTAGATTATACACTTGGTTTTATTCTTTACCTTTATCTGTATTTGAGTACCATATGTCCGGCGCAGCATATCCTCTTTGGATCTTGTGCCAAAAATCCTAAATCAACCAACCAACCATATTCAGAATCATCCCATCACTTTGACAGATATAAAAAAACTATTAGTAACAATGTATGATGAATGGCAACATTAATGGAATCAGCAATATACAGTACAAAAGTGGACTAGTTTTTGTGTAGGAAACTTGATGTTATCTTAACTCACTTGTAAATTAGTCACACACGTTTTACCCACAGACATTTGCTTATAGGTGAACATGAGCCTTCTTGTAGCTCCTGTCAAACATCAGTGAGTGTAAAACACTTTTTAATAGAGTGCACTAATTTCAGACGTCATCGTCTTAAACACTTCATTACTTCTGATAGTACTTCAATGGACTTGATAAGAGAAGCTCCTCATCCTAATCTGCATTCATTTTTGTTAGATATAGGACTTTTTTATGATATATAACTTTTTACCTCTCACTTTGTTTGTTAAAGTGACAGTTTCTCTTAATTTAAATCACACCTCATCCATAACCCAATTAGGGTGTTAGATAATTGCCTAATAAAATTCTTTCTCCACACAATAAAAAATACACAAATCGTCTTAATACAGGTCTTAAATACAGTTTTGCATAATTTACTGAATTGCATACATCCATGTGATATCAGAATATTTTAGAAATTCTCATTATGTATTTTGTAAATTTTACAATGGAACTTCCTATTACATGAATTCTCTAAAAGCAGTATATAAAACTGCTTTAAAAATGCACTCTATAACAAAAAAATTGACACACCAGGAAGGGGTTGTCCGACTGTGATAAATATTGGTGGATGTGAAGAACATACATAGAAAAAGAAATGATTAAAATTTCAGAACAATTTAATGATTTAGAGTTTGACCGTATACAAAGGGAGGAAATCAATAAGGCATTGGTCCACCTCTGGCCTGGATGCAAGATGTCACACGACATGGCATAGACTGATAAAGTTCATGGATGGTATCCTGCGGAAGGTCTTGCCAAATTGTCTCCAACTGTTGGGCTAAATCGTCAACATCCCGGGATCCCAAATGTGCTCTATAGGAGAGAGATCAGGAGACCTAGCTGGCCAAGGAAGTGTTGGGCAAGCTCAAAGACAATTCATAGCAACATGTGTCGTGTACGGCCGGGCATTATCTTGTTGAAAAGTAAGTCCAGGGTGTCGCAAAATAACGGTAACATAACCGGTCGTAGAATGTTGTCTACTTACCGCTGTGCCAGAAATGACTACCAAAGGGGTCTGGCTTCCGATGTGCTGGAGCTCCCACTATTTATTTATTGGACACCAAATTTTATTCATTTGCATGGTCGTTCAAAATGTCTTTGCATACGAAATTTCATTACAATCGGACAACTCCTTCTTGGTGCGTCGATTTTTTTGTTATAGAGCATATGTTCTTTTGTAAAACTTTAAGCATCAAAAAGATTCTTTGGATAAACATACATGGTATCAATGTGTGTATGTGTGTCATAAGTTCACCACCAATGACTTTAAACTATAATAGTTAGGAGATAAAAAATTTTAAATTAGAAAATATTTACTTACGTTGACATGTTTAAAAATTTCTTCTGCTTCTTCTCTAAAATAACCTAAAACGACGTTTAACAGAATGGCAATATTGTTTCCTTCTGCATCAGTAATTGAAGTCAGTGCAACTTCAAGTCCTTTTTTGTTACCTCCAACAGGTTTTGTTTTCAAGCATTCAATCACTCTATCAACTTTTTCTTGTAGTGATGTCAAAAATCTGCTATCTAGATCTATCCCCATCAATAATCTAAAATGAGTCATCTCAATTTTTAAAAACAAGCATGGCCATCTTTCTTTTAGTGTACTAACAGTAGAACCAGAGTTCATGTCCAACCTTTGTGTGCAGAATGTAGCCATCAATGTTTTTTTTAATTAAATCAATGTCCATAAATTGAGGACCAACCTGGTGCAAGTCTAGCATGCACTTTCTTTTTTCTTCGTCTCTCTTGTTTCATCATCAGAAAGTTTGGGTTCCCAGTTCAAATAGCCATATTTACCCGAAAATTTGCTTTTCGTCACAGATGTGCTTACATTATCTTCAGTTGCTCTTTTAGAGCTTTTTCCCACACCTATTCAGATTTTCTAATCTATTTTGTAGCTGTTTTTTTAGATAACTGTTACACCCTGATATAACTTCTCCACAGATGGCATCATTTAAAGCAGAGTACTTCAAAATTATATTCCTACTTATTATATCAAGAGCTCTTTGGCCAGGTAGATAAGTTATTTTTCGTATTGCACCGGCAATAATTCTGACCATCAGTCTCCGTTTGGATGGGTGGGGTCTCTCATCTTTATCAAGGGTTTTCATTAAACAAGTTTGTATTTTATGCCATGGAATATTAAATTAATGTGGATAATCTGAATTTTCATCTAATAATATATCTTTCATGAAACTTTGCTCATGAAGATAATTCACATTAGTGTAAGCGCGGAATCGTAATAGATTACACACACTTACATTCAGAAAATTGAAGGAAAGTTAAATAAACAAAAATAAATATTCATCTTCAATTGGCCTAATGGTTTATCGTAAAAGTTAGTGGTAGTAGCAAACACCCGGGGCGATCCTTTCCCTGATTTGAAGCGAAAATAATTACACAATGGCTGGAAACATAAGTATCTATTTTTTGAAATTTAATGAAAATTCTTTAATTAGCTTTAAGAAGCACATACAGTACAACCTCGAAAATCCGGACATCCAAAATCCGGAAACCTCCAAAATCCGGACATTTTCCAAATTTTCGGGGTTTTTTTTTTTTTTTTTTCCCCCGATTGACGAAATCCCGGATTTAAAACAACAGGGTTAAATTATTTATATGGAATTATATTTTATAAGCAAATACCGTATTTTTTCCGGTCGACTTTCTGAACCCGGAAATGAAACGAAAGTTTAGATGGACGGCCGTAGATCGGCTCGTGGTTGGAGCGTGAATTACGTTGTTAGCGTTAATCCCTCCTCCCCCTTATTCAAATCACAACTCCGGATGAATTATTTAGCGTAAAATATACATCGTTATTTAAATACGGAATTTTTATTATCAAAATTTCCTTTTCTCATTATTGAAAAAGACATTTTTCTGAAACAATGTGATTTTTAATATTAAACACTTTAAAACGTTATCGTAACATTTTATCACAAATTGTTCAATTAAATCTAAAAATCCCGAGAATTCATATTAACGCTCACGGAAATTTATTTTGTTCGCTTCGTAGTACGAATTCCATTCTTCAATGTATTCTGTTTTGTCTTCAGAATCTCCTCCCCCGCCCGATATCTGACGATTTTTTGGTTCTCGTCGAACGTGTCAGCTTGAAATCAACTGTATATTTTGCCTCTTTTGTTTAGAAAGCCATATTTACATACTATAAATAGCAAATAAATAACTAAATAATATCGTATCGCACAGAACCGAGCAACAAGGTCATTAACACACAGACCTCTCAAAGGGTTCGGCTGCGTTTACGATTAGTTACGATTAGGAGCTAAACAAATTCCTTTTTTCGCTTTCCCTGCCCCACCACGTTCCGGTGCTGCAGCCTAGCAATGACTCATCGTATTTTAGAAAAATCATTGAGAGGAGAAATATTTTTCTGTTTCGGAAAAGATATTTATTTTATCTACTGCGATATTTTTTACATATTTGACTATTACTAATAAAGTTTTTACTTTTTTCAGAGTCATCGGCCTTTTTAAACATAACATTATATAGATGCTGGAAAATAAATAAAATTTTTAAGTTCTTATTTTTTGTTTTTCGTTCGTTAATAGCGAAAACGGTTTAAATGCATCAAAAGTGCTAATCCTCGATCTTTATTAAATCTCGGCACTTCATTAAATCTTCCGGCGCTTCATTAAATCTCGACAAAGCCGATATAACCGAAGTTCTGCACTGTGATGATGATGCGCGAATCGTAAATAAATTGAGTGATGGCATAATTCGCGATATGATATTAAATAAAAAAAGATCAAAGTAGCGACGATAAATGCGGAGAAGAAAAAATACCCATTGATAATCTTATGCAAACAATCGATCATGCTATTAAAGGTCCTGAACAAAGAAGCTTTATAACCGAGCAGAAATAATGTCCATCTACAGGATAAATAAAACTGCTTTCCCATAAACCAAAATTAATGAAATAACAAATGTTAATTCAAATATTTAAACGAAATGATAAAATGTAATTTTATCATTTCGTTTCGTTCACACATTCTAAATTATTAATATGTATTTTTTTTTTCTTAGAAATTTCTTTTACCCTATTTTTTAAATTAAATAATATGTTTTAATTAATTAACTTAACTTTTGCCATTATTTTTACTAAAAATAGTGCTTTATAGCGTATTTAGTTAATATTAAATCGGAATTTTATTCAAATTCTATAATCCGGAAAAATCGATAATCCGGAATCGGCAAAGTCCGGACGAGTCCGGATTTTCGAGGTTGTACTGTATAAGACATTTCTTTATCAGACAACACATTTTAGTTCGATGGCAACTTTATAAATCAACATCATAAATCTTTTAATCATGAGTAAAACTTTGTAAAATCTTTAAATATCAAATATTAAGGGAGATTGACACACAGATTTTTGATGCTTAGCTGGCTCAAATGACCATTAAGATTCCGTTAGTTGGTTAGCCAGGAATTATCAATAATCTCCCATTTTTTTAAGGTAAAGATACTTACACAGCATGGTTGTGGCTCAAAGAACACTGTGGGTCGTAAAATATGAGAGCAAATACACATTTAATTTTAAATTTAATCCTTTTCATTGTTATAAAAACTATGGAGCAACTTTAAACACAACCGACAGATTTTAAAACCATTGTATGCTCTGTCGAACCAAAGACGCGTCTCTTCTACCACTACTTTTCAATTCTGATGTCACAAACACATATACATGAGCACTCGCAATGCAGAAACAGTGAGAATAATCAACAACATAAAATTACAGCACTCAACGGCTTTTCTCTTTCAAGCAGGGCGCGCCGGCCAAGGACACGAACATTTCATCAGATTCGCTTCGTCGCAGATTTTTAGACGAAGCATTTTTACATCTACATGATTTGAAAGAACATTTAAAATAGAAATATATACTTTCACAGATTTCGACACCACAAATATCTCCCCCCCCCCCCCCCCCCCCCCCCCCCCCCCGCCGGCAAAAAATTTTGCAACCACAGGGCAGGAAAATTTTCTCCAAGAGAATCCTGTAGGAGCATCACCTCCAGCAGGGCAAATCGCTGAAGCAGCAACTGCCGCAGGCAATTTTGAAACAAAATTTTGCAAGTTGAGCAATGTACGTCTACACTACCACCACACTCAAGGAGTCCAGAGACTTGATCAGGGTCCCCGTTATCCAAGAATCAAAACATGGCCAAAAGAGAGGACACAAAGCTGTCCAAAAACTGCTATAGGATCCTTTCAAAAGAAAACACAAAGTTAAAACATATTTAAATTCACTGAAATACATGTAATACACTCATATCAGATTTCTCAAATTCACTTAAAAAATCCACATGTAAAATACACAAAGGTTCCTGCTGTGTAACTGTACATAAAACATGTTCTTCGAAGGTGTGAAAGTCAGCGGGAATCTATACGGGCTGCCAATCACAAGAAAAAGGGAGTGTAGAAAATAAAAAAAATAACCCACGTGCAGAGCTTCCGGTGCACCCAGACGAAAACAGGATAGCCACGGTTCAAAGCACTTGTCAAATTCAGCAAAGATGAGAAACCCAACTCCGAAGCGATGAGTCCTCCATCACGGCATCACTCCTCCAACAGACAGGGGTTCCAGACGGTACGCTTCCCGCCTACGCTCTGGAAGACGACGGCGAGATCTGTCCAGCTCAACCAGGTGCAGCAAAAAGGCGGGATTTTAAATTGCTTCATTCACATCCTTCTTGAAACACAGGGTGTAGCTTGTTTGTGTAAACACCTGCAATTCACTCAAAAGGAAAAGAAACATTTGCAACATTGAACTCAAGGGACAATGGTGACTGGCTAAACTACTGCACTCTTTGTACCAGTAGGGAGGTGAACTTGTAAAATGAAAAATTGAATTGCAGATCAAAAATAAAAATATGTGTAAAGCAAGAACAAAAAACACATGAAATAAATTTTCAAAAATTCAAATACTGAAAAACTTTGTCAAATCAGGTATTTCACAACAGTTTGTCATAACAGGTAGGATGTCAACATTATTTGAAATTAGGTATTCAAAATTTTTCTGCACATTTGAAATTAAAAATTTTCATCATCACATGATATTAAATTACTTGAAATTATTTAAAATTATGTAGAAGAGGTTCCATCACAACCTCAAACAGGTGAGCTTGATCAAACACAGTCACATCATCAATCAGAAAAGTTTTTCGAAGAACTTCAAAACAAATCAACAAAAATTCACAGTTCAGAATTCACGAAAGTTTCAAATTCCAGATTCCAAAGTTAATTAAAAGTTTTTGTAGAATGAGAGTTGCAGTCGATCACACACACCACAAGATTAAAATTGTATATAAATTCAAAAGGGTAAAATAAAAAAAAAAAATTGTATTTTCACAGATGAAGCATGTTTCACAGATGAAATCATCTTCCATTTACAATTGATCAGAATTGTGTGTAAATAAAATATTTAAAATAAACAATAATAAATTTCAATAATCAATATCAATAATTTCAGAAAAATATACACAACAATCAATTAAGCTTAAATTTCAATGATTTTAAAATTTGACAAACTGCATTAACAATTACTGTACTATTTCTTAAACAAAGTTTGTAAACACTGGAATTTTGCATCACAAGAAGAAGATTTTGAACATTGTTGTGCACAGATATAGAACTGAATTAATTAAATTGTCTGAGAGAATATCGGCTGTTCACTCTAGGACGCTGCTGGTTTAAAGCTCTATTGTAGACCACTCTGGTATGACGGTTATCACAGTTTCTGTGACTGGAAGAAGAAAGTCGTTTGTTTACACTATTTGGAGCACTGAAAATTGGAGCATGTGAAACAGGTTGTTTGTTTGCATGGCTTTGAGAACTGGAATTTGGTTGCTGGAAGGTATTCGAGGTTGATGAAGACAGTTTGTTTATCACGACCAAGTGCACTATCTTTTGGAAGAGTTTGAAGCTCAATTCTTCTAGGTGGTAACAAGGTAAGTCTGTTGACATGGACTCTCTGCTCATTTTTCGGATTTAAGACATGTTGGATCACAAAGTTGACTGGAGAGATTTTCTTGATAACCTTAAATGGACCTCTATTATATGAAGAGTTTCTTGGACTGGTCATGTGGTAAAAATGGACTGTACAGATACACAAGATCATTTTCTTTGATCACAGGTTGCTTTGCTCCTTTATGTTGTTGTTGCATTTGACTTTGTTGTGCTTTATCCAAATTGACTTTAACAATTTCATAAATTTTCTTAAGTCTGTACTCTAAATCTTGACCATAGTCATGAATGGAATCATATTTTATGTTTTTAAATCCTGTTAAAAGAGTATTAGGTACTGTTAAATCTCTGCCATACATGAGGTATGCATGTGTTTCTCCAGTTGATGCATGAACAGCATTTCTGTGGCCCAGAAGGGCAAAGGGAACCGAACGTTCCCAATTATCCTTTTCTTGGAATGCAAGGTTCTTTAAACTTCTAAGTAAAGATTAAGATCTTTAAGTAAAGATTTATTTGCTCTTTCGCAGAGGCCATCTGATTGGGGATGGAAGCTAGTTGTACTGTGTTTAATGATTCCCAACTTCTTGTATAGGCTCTGAGCAGCTTTTGAGATAAAATTCGACCCTCGGTCTGTAACTAGGTGGTGGGGAATCCCGTGGGACGCTATGAATCTCTCAAAACACTCTAAAATTCTCTCTGAAGTAATAGATGCTAGTGGGTAAGCTTCTGTCCACCTTGTGAAATAGTCAATGATGACTAAAATGTATTTTTTCCCAGAATTGGAAATTGGAAAAGGGCCTATACAGTCCGTTGCAACTCTTTGAAAAGGAAAATCAGATACGTCAAATTTCTGTACTGGTGCTTTAAGATTTCTGAACCCATGATTTATGACACACACCTCATAAGAACTGACATAATTTTGTGTTTGGGTGTACATGTCTTGCCAATAATATCTTCTGCTAATACTAGCCAGAGTTCTGCGAAAACCACAGTGGGCAAATGCAGGGCAGTCGTGGTGTAACCACAAAATTTCAGACACCAACGACTGAGGTACTACTAATCTTTCATTATATTCATGTCTTCTTTTTGGATGTTTATGTGTACACCATAAGGCATTTTCTTTCTCGATAAAGGTTAATCTCTGTGGATATGGAGCTACATTTTTTTCTAAGAAATTCTTAATTTTGTTACATTTGCTATCAGTTTTCTGAGCATTTACTATTCTTGTAAACAAAGTTGGTTCCACTGTTAATTGCTCTAAATTTTGACTTTGACTATTTTCTTCATTATTTAAATTTGCATTTATTGCATTTACTGGTTGAATTTCTGAATTGTTGGAAGATTTCTGATTTTGTACATTACTAACTTTCTTTGGTTTTTGGGCATTAGCCAAATTTCTTGTATTTGCAGAATTCTTTGATAATGGATTTTCTTTCTCACCAACACATCTTGACAGGTAGTCAGCAACAATATTAGCCTTCCCTGGCTTGTGAATAATTTCATAATCATACTGAGAAAGAGAAGCTATCCAACGTGAAAGTCTGGAGGTTGGGTCCTTGAATTTGAAAATAAAAGGTAGAGAGTGCTGGTCACAATAAATTGTGAAGTGAGCTCCAATTAGGTAATGTTTAAAAAAATTTGTCGCACAAACTACAGCCAAAGCTTTACGCTCAACAACACTGTATCTGGTTTCAGCATCATTTAACTTCCTGCTGGCATAGGAAAAAGGATGTAAAAACCCATTTTCATCTTGTTGTGAAATGTAAGCTCCAAGCGCATACTTAGATGTATCTGTGTGCAATATGAATTTCTTTTTGAAGTCTGGTAAAATTAAAATTGGTTCTTTCAATAGCTCTTTTCTCAAAATGTCAAAGGATTCTTGTGCTTCTTCATTCCACCTGAATTTCTCGCCTTGTTTACTCGTTTTACCCACAGACACTTACTTTTAGGAGAAGTTGAACCGTTTTGTAATAGTTGTCAGACCTCAGCAAGTATCAAACATATTTTAATTGAGTGTACTAAATATAAACAGTTTCGTTTCAAGCATTTTAAGACTTATACATTAAATTTGGCGGAATTGATTGGAGAAAATCCTCATTTGGAGCTTTTCCCATTCCTATTGGACATTGGTTTTTTCCATCATTTTTAACATCACCTTTTATAACTTTTAGCCATTTTTCATATCATTTGCATTGTTGCACATGTTCCATAGTATTTTCACTCATTATCACTATTTTAAATTATACACGTGTTATCAATACTATTTTATGTATCTTGGTACCATATGTCTGGCGCAGCATATCCTCTTTGGATCTTGTGCCATTAAACCATAATCAACCTCAACCTTCTCGCCTTGTTTTGTTTTCAACAGTTGTGTCAAGGGCAGAGCAACATCTGCAAAATTTTTCACAAACTTTCTATAGAATCCTGTGAGACCAAAAAACTGCCTCACATTCTTTATGGATTTTGGAGTCTTGAATTTTTGAATAGTTTCTAGATTCTGTGGATCAGGCTCCACTTTCCCATCTGAGACTAAAAATCCCAGGTATGTTATTGTTTTTCGAAAAAAATAACACTTGGATGGTTTTAATTTTAAGTGATGTTCCTGTAATTTTAGAAATACTTCTTCTAGTTTTTGGAGATGTTCTTCGAAGGATTTTGATGCCACAATAATATCGTCAATGTAAACATTTGAGACTCCTGCTAAAACCAATGACCTTTGGAAAGATGCAGGGGCGTTTTTGAGACAAAAGGAGTGCGACAACATTCAAAGTGCCCTTTATTGGTGGAGAAGGCTGTCTTTTCGCAGTCGTTTGGGTCCAGACAGAGTTGGTAAAAACCCGAAGTGAGGTCCAGAGTGGAGAAAAACATTGCTCCAGATAAATTGTTGATTAATTCACTGATGTTTGGAATGGGATATGGTTCATCAATCATGACCTCATTTAAATGCCAAAAATCGCAGATCAAACGATATGACCCATCTGCTTTCTTAACAAAAAGCATAGGGGTATTATAAGGCGAAGTACTGGGCCTAATAATACTCGCGCCAAAAAGCTCTGTAACTTGTTTGTTTAATTCTTCTTGAAGGTGATGAGGCACTCTGTAATTTTTTCTTTTAATTGGTATGTCTGTTCTTAAATTTATTTTGTGAAAAATTGTATCACAGCCTTCAATCTCTGAAACTGACTTTGCAAAAACTCTAGATACTTTTTGAGAAGTTCCAGTAACTTCCTCTTCTTTTCTCCATATAAGTGACTCAAATCAAAGTCACCACCCCACGTTTCAAATTTCTCATTATTTTCAATAGGTGTGTGGTCAGTTACTGCATTTCCTGGTTAAGCTTGGACTTCTTTAATACTCTGCAACTTAGCAATTTTCATTTTCTTGTTTAAATTAATTATGTTCTCTGAAGGATTTGCAATTTTCACGTACAAATAATCTTTCTGAGGAGACTTGTACACAGCTCTTGCCACAAAAAATTCTTTATCTCCCTCAAGCGGTTCAATCAAAATAGTATCTTTATCATCAAATTTATGATTTATTTTAATTTTAACAAATGTTTCAGTAAGTGGGTTGAGTTTGTATTTCTGGTATACAGTTGCTATAATGAATTCATTTTCTTTAGTTTCATTCACATCCTTAATTCTTTGTTCACTTTCACTACTAGTATTTTTGTACAAAGGTGGTCCCAAGACCGAATTATTAGGGCTGGTCAAAAAATAAGGAATATCCGTACGATTTGCATTGTTTACATTTGTGAATGTCTGTCTGTCATGTATTATTGCATTTCTTTTTTCAAAATTTTCATCCAAGTTTCTAAATAAACTTCCTCTTTCTAAATAATTGTCCTCTTGTAAGCTACAAGCATTTGCCTGAGAAAATTCTTGACTAGAAAAGTTTTCTCTGCTTTGAAATAGAATATTTTGTACACACATAATCATATTGTTGCCTTCAAAATCAATGACAACTTTATTATCTGTTAAAAATGAGTTCCCAATGATAGCTTTGTTATAGAGCATATTTTCTTTTGTAAAACTTTAAGCATCAAAAAGATTCTTTGGATAAACATACATGGTATCAATGTGTGTATGTGTGTCATAAGTTCACCACCCATGACTTTATACTATAATACTTGAGATAAAAAATTTTAAATTAGAAAATATTTACTTACGTTGACATGTTTAAAAATTTCTTCTGCTTCTTTTCTAAAATAACCTAAAAAGAGGTTTAACAGAATGGCAATATTGTTTCCTTCTGCATCAGTAATTGAAGTCAGTGCAACTTCAAGTCCTTTTTTGTTTCCTCCAACAGGTTTTGTTTTCAGGCATTCAATCACTCTATCAACTTTTTCTTGTAGTGATGTCAAAAATCTGCTATCTAGATCTATCCCCATCAATAATCTAAAATGAGACATCATCTCAATTTTTAAAAACAAGCATGGCCATCTTTCTTTTAGTGTACTAACAGTAGAACCAGAGTTTTATGTCCAACCTTTGTGTGCAGAATGTAGCCATCAATATATTTTTTAATTAAATCAATGTCCATAAATTGAGGACCAACCTGGTGCAAGTCTAGCATGCACTTTCTTTTTTTTTCGTCTCTCTTGTTTCATCATCAGAAAGTTTGGGTTCCCAGTTTAAATAACCATATTTACCCGAAAATTTGCTTTTCGTCACAGATGTGCTTACACTATCTTCAGTTGCTCTTTTAGAGGTTTTCCCCACCCCTATTCAGATTTTCTAATCTATTTTGTAGCTGTTTTTTAGATAACTGTTACCCCCTGATATAACTTCTCCACAGATGGCATCATTTAAAGCAGAGTACTTCAAAATTATATTCCTACTTATTATATCAAGAGCTCTTTGGCCAGGTAGATAAGTTATTTTTCGTATTGCACCGGCAATAATTCTGACCATCAATCTCCGTTTGGATGGGTGGAGTCTCTCATCTTTATCAAGGGTTTTCATTAAACAAGTTCGTATTTTATGCCATGGAATATTAAATTCATGTGGACAATATGAATTTTCATCTAATAATATATCTTTCATGAAACTTTGCGCTCATGAAGATAATTCACATTAGTGTAAGCGCGGAATCGTAATAGATTACCCACACTTACTTTCAGAAAATTGAAGGAAAGTTAAATAAACAAAAATAAATATTCATCTTCAATTGGCCTAATGGTTGATCGTAAAAGTTAGTGGTAGTAGCAAACATCCGGGGCGATCCTTTCCCTGATTTGAAGCGAAAATACTTACACAATGGCTGGAAACATAAGTATCTGGTAAGAAAACAATACATGAAATAATGAATCCATATTCTTTTTTGAAATTTAATGAAAATTCTTTAATTAGATTTAAGAAGCACATATAAGACATTTCTTTATCAGACAACACATTTTAGCTCGATGGCATTCGATGGCAACTTTATAAATCAACATCATAAATCTTTTAATCATGAGTAAAACTTTGTAAAATCTTTAAACATCAAATATTAAGGGAGATTGACACACAGATTTTTGATGCTTAGCTGGCTCAAATAACCATTAAGATTCCGTTAGTTGGTTAGCCAGGAATTATCAATAATCTTCCATTTTTTTAAGGTAAAGATACTTACACAGCATGGTTGTGGCTAAAAGAACACTGTGGGTCGTAAAATATGAGAGCAAATACACATTTAATTTTAAATTTAATCCTTTTCATTGTTATAAAAACTATGGAGCAACTTTAAACACAACCGACAGATTTTAAAACCATTGTATGCTCTGTCGAACCAAAGACGCGTCTCTTCTACCACTACTTTTCAATTCTGAAGTCACAAACACATATACATGAGCACTCGCAATGCAGAAACAGTGAGAATAGTCAACAACATAAAATTACAGCACTCAACGGCTTTTCTCTTTCAAGCACGGCGCGCCGGCCAAGGAACGAACATTTCATCAGATTCGCTTCGTCGCAGATATTTAGACCAAGCATTTTTACATCTACATGATTTGAGAGAATATTTAAAATAGAAATATATACTTTCACAGATTTCGACACCACATTAGCACTGTCAGCATTGACACTATATGCACCCATATTATTTTTTTTTTTCTGTACCAGGGAATGCAAGAAATAAAGGGAAAAAATTATAATAATGTCAATATTAATAAAATAATTCATTGATAGAGCTGAAAAAACATTTCCAGTATTTGAGAAATTTTATGTCTTTTTATAACTATTGCTAAAATTGAAATGAGAAACTTTTCTGTAAGTTTTTAATTTTTAAAAGAATTTTAAGTAGAAAATAGTACCAACTAAAGTAATTAAGACCCCAGACCATCCAACTCACCTAAGGGTTTAGCGTAGTTGAATGTACGGTGGGAAACTAAAGTAATGAAATTAGAAAATAGTTTAAAAAAAACTGTAGTTGTTATAATTTTGAAATGGAAATGGCTGATTATAAAATGTCGCATAAAATATGTTATAAAATGTGCATGGATATATACTATCAATTATGAAAAAAATAATAACAGCAAAATTTTGCAATATGTAAACATGACACCAATTTTTAAAAATTGGTAATAGTTTCTAAAAATTATAAAGAAATAAAAGCAATAATGTCAATATTAAAAATGATGTAAAATCGAAAAAAAATTGACTTTTGGAGTCGAATTCTAAATCAATAATTAATAAATTTCTGAAAAAAAAATTATTTAACATTATAATTTTATGAGTTATGATAAATTATTAAAAACTTACTTTGTGATGCCCAAACTTGAAGAAGCTTTTGTCTTTGGATTGGTTTTAAGATAGAGGCCAAATTACTATCAACCAATAAATGTAGGTTTTCTAAGCACTCGACTCCAGCATCTGCCGTGATAACTCTTTTAATTTCAGTAATTTTGTCTGAAGATGCAGACTTTAATACATCGGCAATATTTGTCTTTAAACATTCTTGAAAATTTTTTTCTATTTTAATTGCTAAAAGAATTTGGCAGTATATTTACAAAATCATCAGATTTAAAACTAATTACAATTAAAATTACTTGTAAAGTAGTGAAAGATATCTAATACAAGGGATATTCAGAAAGTAAGTTCCAATGGGCTGTTAAGAAGAAACAAGTGGGTATATGTTTACAAACCACTTATATTGCTATTTGATGTACATACTTTACACTATTTTTTGACATAGTTTCCACAATTGCTGAGGAAATTGTTATGGCAGGGCACCAGGTGTTGTATCCTTTCATTGTAGAAGGATGCCATCTGCAATGCAAACCACATACTAACGGCTTGCTTGACTAACTTTTTCAGAATTTGCAATTTCAACCTTTGAAATTTTCAGTGAATTTCTATCTTCCTAAATAATCTTCTAAATGAGTCGTCTTAAATAATCTTTAATTGATTTGCTAGGCTTAATACACTGCTGGACAATTGCTAAGGATGGATCACAAATTGCAATGTAGCACAACATTAAGTGTGAGTGGAGGCCTAGAAGGATAAAATATTGTTGCCCAACTGTTCTGACAGAATAAAGATCATTTATTGTTCTAGAAAATACAGAAGGTTTAGAAACATCTGAAAGGAAAAAGTGTTCATTTGATGCTGTGTATGAAGAAATGAAAAAATGCATATGAACGACAGCAGGTACCTTTGAGAAAGGTGTCAGTATGCTATATGTTCACCGTGGAGTGTGATGCGACATTCCACACGTCGTGTTATACTTTGCACAACATTATCCAGCAGCTGTTGAGGCAAGTTATCCCACTCCTCTGTCAGTGCATGGATGAGGGTGTTCTTGTTTGCTGGAGGATATTTTTGACCAGCAAGTCGCCTCCCCAAAACAACCAAATATTTTCAATGGGGTTTAGATCTGGAGAACGTGCTGGCCATACAAGGCATTGAATACCCTCTCTGACTAGACAATCCTGAACAGCGATTGCTCGATGACATGGTGCATTGTCATCCATGAAAACAAATTTATCACCGACAGCACCACGGAAAAGACGAACATGAGGCAGTAGAACTTCATCAATGTATCATTAGCCAGTCATAGTCCCAGTTGCAACCACATGTAGGGGTGTGTGGACATTGATCATGATGCCGACACATACCATGATACTGCATGTTGGATATCGGTCCCTTTCCTGGATATTTTCTGAACGATAAGCAGTACCACTCTCACGCCAGATCAGTTGATGTCTAGAATCCGATGACAGACTGAACCTACTCTCATCTGAGAATAATACGCAAGCCCAGTCCTGTTCGGTCCAATTGAGATGCTTACAACACCATTGCAAACTGGCGGTACGGTGCAGTCTGGATAATGGGACATACACAACAGGTTTGCAGGTGTATAGTCCTTCTCCCAAACGTCTGTCTACAGTTTTTCGGGAGATCCACTGTCCTGTGGTAGCAAGAAACTAATTTGTCACTTGCTGAGCTGTGGTGTGCCTGTCCCTTTTTGCCAATAGGATAATGTACTTGTCTCTTGCAGGCTTCGTACTTCTAACACAACCTCCCCTGTGACTCTTGCTACACATTCCATTTGTTTTAAATGCTTGCCACAGCCATGAAACAATGTTGGGTGCTATGTTGAACTCCCTGACAACATCTGTTATTTTTTACTCTTCTTCGATCTTTCCAATAATATGGCCACATGTAAAATCATCTAAGTGATATCGGGAAGACATACCGAAAATTTCAAGTTCATCAATTTACTTTCCCGTAAAACTTTCACTTGGAACAAGAACTGTCTACACGGATCAAATCCTTTAAATCTCTTACAGCGCTATCACATGACGAACAGCCGTGGAAATGAAAAATTTGCATGCACAAACCTCTTCTTACTGTATGCCGCACTTATTCAAATTTTCCACATTTTGCTTCCTTTCAGTTTGTGGTTGCTATGGGTGATAGTGTCATCCGTCCTTAGCAATTGTCCAACAGTGTATAAATATTGAAAAAGTCCTGCATCAACTGTAATATATGGAGAAGTCCATACTGTGTGTGCAAATTTCTCAAAATATTCCAAGCTTTAGCTGCACGTATGCAATCTCCAATATCATCTAAAAATGTGTCTTTAACATTTAAAAATAGTAGTATAAGTGCTTCGTCATTTATTCTTCTTTCATCCGCGGTTATTTCTGCACTAAAACCAAGCTCAATCCACCACTGTCTGGCGACCAAAAATGTTACCAAGGAATATAGTGTTTGAAAAGTATTTACTAATGCCATGTTAGGCTTAACGAGTAAATAATTAAAAAATATGAAAATGTAAATAATTGAAAAATGTAAATATCATTAAAAAAAAATAGCACATGTCAACACTGTAAAATTGGATAAAATATCGCGGAAAAATTACACGCACAAATATCGCCAAATAAAAAGTCTTTATACTAAAGCTGTACCCAGTAATGTGTTAGTGTTTGAAAAGTAAATACTTTTCAAACACTATATTCCTTCGCAACATTTTTGGTCACTAGACAGTGGTGCATTGAGCTTGGTTTTAGTGCAGAAATAACCGCGGATGAAAGAAGAATAAATGACGAAGCACTTGTGCCTTAACAATTAAAAATAATAGTATAAGTGCTTCGTCATTTATTCTTCTTTCATCCGCGGTTATTTCTGCACTAAAACCAAGCTCAATGCACCACTGTCTAGTGACCAAAAATGTTGCGAAGGAATATAGTGTTTGAAAAGTATTTACTTTTCAAACACTAACACATTACTGGGTACAGCTTTAGTATAAAGACTTTTTATTTGGCGATATTTGTGCGTGTAATTTTTCCGCGATATTTTATCCAATTTTACAGTGTTGACATGTGCTATTTTTTTTTAATGATATTTACATTTTTCAATTATTTACATTTTCATATTTTTTAATTATTTACTCGTTAAGCCTAACATGGCATTAGTAAATACTTTTCAAACACTATATTCCTTGGTAACATTTTTGGTCGCCAGACAGTGGTGGATTGAGCTTGGTTTTAGTGCAGAAATAACCGCGGATGAAAGAAGAATAAATGACGAAGCACTTATACTACTATTTTTAAATGTTAAAGACACATTTTTAGATGATATTGGAGATTGCATACGTGCAGCTGAAGCTTGGAATATTTTGAGAAATTCACATCAACATCAGACTTAAAAATTTCAACATTTCCTGACACTTATTCTTCACAAATGCATGATGTAGTGGTATGCAGCATTTATTATTAAGCTTATAACTTGACAATGGATAATAATCCACTAAGTCTTCGAATTTCACACCAATGATTTCTTGTCTTTTTTGTTCTTTTAATATATAAATACCCAGGTCAGGACACTTTACAGAAAATACTTTTTCAACTGCAAAAATTATAAATTTATTATTTCTGATAAAAAACGTTAAAATTTTTCTCACTGCAAACCTTCTTCACATGTTTTCAAAATAACATAGTATCCATTTTTGTTCATAGTTCCTTTAACTTTTGCACAATGTGAAACTAATGTGTTTTCTGGATTAAGAAGATATTCTTCGACCACAGTCTGAATTTCTTTACTGAACATAAATTTATGGAACTCTGTTGTATTTCGAGCTATAACAGAAGTAGGAAAACAAGTTCTTAAGCTTATGTAAGCCTGCTGCAGTTGGTGGCTGTTGGCTAGCATTGATGACAGATTTTTAAAATTTTGAGATATTCTGGTACATTTTTTTAAAAAAGCTGTGTTTGCTTTTGAATCTTAAAGTCAAAACTCTGACTAATGGTCCGAATTGATAAATTAAATCGGCATAATGTGGTAGATAATGATGTTTAGGCTTAAAATTTTCATTATGAAAAGAGGAAGCACGTAAATCTAAATAGTTTTCAATTATGCCTTTCAGTCAAGCTATTTGTGAGACAGCAATTTTCGAAGCACATATAATCTGAACTATTTCTTTTTTACATATATTCCAGCAATCAATGGGAACAGTCATAGGAGACACCAATTCTGTGCAGCTTTACCTCTTATCTTGTTTCCCTTTGAGCTTATCTCACATGGCTTATTTCTAGAATCACTGGCAACATATTTGAAATTAAAAATAAGATAATTTAGCACCTCATAAGTAAATAATTTTTTTAGCTTCACAAAATGCTTTATAAATATAGCCAAGTCATATGAAACTACTCCTTCAAATAGGTCATGAGCAAGACAAGGTAGTGGGCCTGGTGAACACACATGATAGTATTGTAAATCATTTATAATGAATTTAAAATTCATCCCCATAGTATTAGTATCTGAGGATGCAGCAGAGTTATTATTTTCAGGACTGCACATACCTCCTACAAATAAAGGATTTTCTATGAATTCTGCTGATGTAATCTTACAATATCAACAAAAATATCCTGAAACAAAATTCTCCGTAAAACCACCAATTGCATGAGATTCCAAATTGTCACCAATAACATAATATACAGTTCCTTTAGTTTTTGGTTGTCCTTGAATTAACTGAATGCCATTACTTTCAATATCTTTTAAGTCAGAGACAAGCTGAGAAAAGAGTTTTTCTGGACCAAAGTACTTCAAATGGCTTTCCTTGCATAAAACCAGTTAAATATTATCAACATTTAACTTATAAGAGGCTTCCAAGTCTCCTAGCATTAAATAAAATCCTAATAATTTGTGTTTCTTCCTGGCATGCCTAAAGAATTTACTATCTCAAATGAGTCTTGATATAAAATAATTTTAAGTGAATGAGGAAGATTCTGATATAATTTATTTTCCTTATATATTTTGCCATCAATAATATCAGTTAGTTCACCAAGATTTGCCTTATTAAAAAGTCATTATGCTGTAAGTAAACTGATTCATCACTAAACAGCTTATGGAAAGTTTTTTACAATACTGCTTTAACTTGTCTTACCCAAGAAAAATTTTAATTGGAGCTACATATTTAAAATTTTCCTTATAATAGTTTTTCCGCATATAATCTGTTCACAGTGACGTTGTACGAGGTACCATCCAAAATTTTCCGGATTGGCTCTGTGAAAATTTGAAAACTAATCATATCAGTTAATGTTCACTGTCACCTTCAAAATAGCTTCCTCCTGCAGCTATACATCGGTCCCAGTGCTTTTGCCATTGCTGGAAGGTTTTCTGGAAGCATATCAAGCGCCACCTGCAATTCTGTTTAAATTTCTTCAATGGTATCAAAACATCGGCCTTTGAGCTTAAATTTCATTTTTGGGAATAAAAAGAAGTTGCAGTGAGCTAAGTCTGATGAGTAAGGTGAGTGGAGAATGGTGGTCCTCGAATTCTTGGTAAAAAACTGTTGTGTGTTGAATGAACGTTGGGCGGAGGCATTATCGTGATGAAATACCCATCACAGTAGAACTGTGTAGAACATCACAGTAAAACTGTGAATTGACAGTGTGACCCACTGGCATGAATTCTTTATGCACAATTCCCTTAATATCAAAAACACAATCAACATGCTCTTTATATTGCTTCTCACTTGTATCACAAGATTGTTGCTGTATCTCGGTACCATATGTCTGGCGCAGCATATCCTCTTTGGATCTTGTGCCACTAAACCATAATCAACCTCAACCACAAGATTGTTGCTTAGTTTCGGGATCCTACCCATAAATTCAACTCTCATCGCCAGTAATTACTGTGGTCATGAAGGTTTCATCATCCAAAACGACCTGCCGAAGCTCCGCGCAAACATCAATTCGGTGTTGCTTTTGATCCATTGTCAAAAGCCTGGGAACAAATTTGGCGGGGATGCGATGCATTCCCAATTCTTCAGTGAGAATTCGCTGGCATGTTTCATATCCAATTCTAACTTTATCACAGAGATCTGGAATGGTCTAACATCAATCTTCGTGAATCAACTGTTGAATTTTGTCGATGTTTTCCTGTGTTGTGTTTGTCGAAGGTCTTCCTGTGTGTTCATCATCATCAACTGATGTTCGACCAGCTTTAAAATGCTTATGCCATTCGAGAGTTTGGGTTCGACTCAGTGATTGTTCACCAAACATTTGTTGAATCATTTCCACAGTTTCTGTTTCACATTTAGCTAGATTCGCACAAAATTTAATGCAAACACGCTGTTCTTTTTTTTGCATCCATCATAAAAATCACAATGCAGTGTAAACAACGTCAAACAAAATGGCGTCTATACTAACGAAAACTGCTTCATTCATGATGATATTTCGCACACTAGCTCAAAAAACAAGTACCTACTGCCATCTGTCTATGAGCTTTGAAAGTATTTAACATTTCAGTTATACAGTGTCAATCTAGGAAATTTTGGATGGATTACACAAAGAAAAGATATTTGTTTCATTATCAAAAAGTTCATCAATATACTTTTGAGATAATGACAATGAAGTCAGTTTATCTTTTAGTTTATTTTTAATATGATTGATACTAATAGTCTATAATGCTTGAATTTCATCAATTATGACTTGAATTGAAGTTGCTGGTACAAAAGGTGAAGTTGCTGGTGTGACTGCAGCTTTAAATAAAATAAAACTAAATTCTTTTCAAAATATTTGGATTTTGAGGCAAAAGTTGAATTTATATTATTTGAATTTGAAACCATGACAAGTGTTGTGCTTAGATTCAGAGATTTTCATTTTCTAAGATTTTTAATGTTCAAAATTCATAATTTTCCCCCTTTTCTTCAAAATTCAAAATTAATTTATGGTTATTGAATATTTCGGCGATTTATCTTGTATTAACGTTTATTTATCATCCCTTTCATACATTTTTATATTCCAAATTACGCACGCGAAGTATCTACAAACGCTAAATGTATCCATAGAATCCTTTACTTATTCGCCTGTGCCCCTGTAATTTTCCTTTTCGGCCTTACACCTTCACTTTCGAGCAGCAATTATATTCCTAAGAAAGCAAAAAATAACGCTCCTTTTTGACCATTTCATAGCTTATCAGTTGAGTTGATGTGTATACCAGATGTTTTGGGGTGCCTAGGAATTCCGTAGGGTTGGCGCAGCGGAGCAATGAACTTTAGCGGGAAAACGTGGTAGCGAGCTTGGCGGCATTTTCGTGCCGCGCAGTTCGTTGCGAAGTGTCCTTTTTTAATTCCCCGGGGTATGTGAGGCGCTCTGTGTGCAGCGCAAGTTTTTCCACTCGCCAAGATTGGTGTCTCCTGGGAAGTGGAAATTTGGTTGGCAAGTGAGGAGTTCACTTCTGGGAGCAGAGCAGAGAGGTTGAAGGATTTTTAAGTCCCGCATCCAGGGCTCATGCTGAGCACCTGGGACGCTCACCGTAAGGGTGTTTTGGAGTTCATGGTCAATCCTCACGTAAGCTTAGTTTCTTTGAATTTACGAAGTGATGGCTTGAATAAATTCCGATGCAACGGAAATCTTCGATGGGAATGAACCTTGACTAAGATCTTGAAATGAGCTTCCAATGATGACATTGTGACTATCCAAGCCCAAGTCGATGCAGATTCAGCTACCTTTGAGTTTGAATATCTTCATTTTTCATCAGAGTGTAGCCTTGTTCAAGGCAGGCCTTTTCCCTCCCAACCGTGATCTTCGTCAAACTGGCGATTCTGTTTATATTGCCGGTATTAAAGATGGTGTTCGATTTTAAAAAAAATATATATATTGTACCAAAAGTAAAATTCTTGCTCAGAAGTGAAATTCCGTTCTACTGCCAGCATTGATCAAAAGTGAAATTCTGTCCTACTGCTGCATTGATCAAAAGTGGTATTCGACTGCCGTCTATGTGCCAGACTACAATTCATCAGTGTGTTTACGTACAGCTTTCAGGTTCCTGAAGGGATTGGAACCTAGGTGTTTCCTTGCCTTCTTTATAAGTGCTTTTTCCATGCAACCAGTCTTCTTTGGTTTTAAATGTGTGTGTTGTGCAAATGCATCTTGTTTGCACGCTGCTATCGGGTTTGGTGCTGCCATCTATATTCACCAATTAGAATCTTCGCTGCTCAAATGATAATTATTGTTATAGAAGGAGCTGCGACTGAGAATCTGTTCGGCATTTTAATCTTTTTATCTGTGGTGAATTCCTTTTGATACGGGCAGCTTCGTTTTCCTTTTCTTTGTACCTTTGAGAATAATAATTTTGATACATGTACCAATTGGGAGTTTACATTTTACCATTTAGTGTTTGCTTTTATTATTCTGAATTTTAATCATTTGTAATTTTATCATTCACAATTTGTGTTTCGTTTTATTATTTTGAATTATTCATTTAACGTTTTTAGTGGTGGACAGCTCAGGCAGACCGAACTCTGGTCTTCAGACCAGAGTGGAATCTGAGCCTGGGAATTAATCTGATAACTGGGATTAAATTAATAACTGGAATTTAATTTGATAACTGGGTTTTGAATTTTTATTTAAATATAATTGATCATATAAAAGAATGCAATGTACTTTTAATCATACACTATACGATCTTTTATTTAGTATTAACAATTTGGAAGATGTTTTTGTACGTAAATTTAAAGTGTTAATAAAGAAAGTTTTAGTTTAACATAAAATTGGTTGTGTTTCTTTGTTGGCCGTGCTCGATTTAATTCTGGTAAAGGTAAGTGAAGTTTTAGAAAATGAGTTGATTGATGATAATTGTAAAAGGTTAACAACGAAGTACTATACACAGGCCAATCTGTAGGAAAAGCAAATAGTAAGAAGAAACAGAGCATATTAATACATGCAAAAGAAGCTTTATTAACTTATATTAAGAGTAAAATTAAATTAACTTATATTGACTTTAAAAGTAAAAGGAAATCTTAAAAACAAATATATGAAAAATAAAGCTTTTTTTCTTTACAACACAAGTAAATCAGCACTGTTTGCAAAATCATAGGGTAAAACAGCACTGCTAGTAGAAGGCAAATGAACATTGATTGTAGAAGATATGGGTAAATCAGTACTGCTGATAGAAGTGGGTAAATGAACTACGACTGTAGAAACTATTGGGAAGTTAGCACTGCTGACTAAAGGTAACTATTCAAATTCACTTTCAACCTCTGTTAAGCAAGAAGTACTGATTTCCACATTTCTATTTTTATGATTTATGTGTAAATGACTACATTAACTTGATTTGTTCTTGAATGACAAAGTACAACTTAAATATGGACATTTTATTAATATACCAGCATCAATATGTGATTTTATATGTAAAAGAAGGGAAGATAAATCATTAAACCCTTTACTGCTGTGTTCACAAATTAATGACAGTTTCTTGGTTGAAGTACTTTTTACAGCTGAATGATTTTGAAGGAGATTTAAATGTATTGTAATTCTGTAAATGGCTGCTGCAGCCAGCTGCAACACACGGAAATTTACATTAAATATGTTTTTGTGAATTGCAAAGTGTCTTATATATCCTATGAGAGAATCCGATGAAAAACTACAGAATACGCAAGCAAACATTTGAAATAGATATAATAATCAATACACTAAAACAAAACATTTTATAAAAAACTTGTCTTTTTGGTTTGAAGATCATATTTTTAAATATACCTAGTATGTTACTGTTTTAGGCCATATTTATTGACTCCTGCTATAATGAAATCTCGCTAATACGTACAATAAATGTTGACCCTTGGCTGTCCGTCTTAACGAGTGTAAAAGTAAAATTTTGTGAATATTTATAAATACATTTTTCATATAATTCAAATGTGTGTTCATGTGTCATATATTTCAGCCGATTTAGGCATAAATACTTTTCATAAAAATATAGACAAAATCATATTGTACAGTGATAATATATATATATATAATATATCAAAAATTTCAAGTTTTTATTCATATCATTTCTTTTATCCTGTGAAAAATGCTAACCGTACCAAGATTTCACTAGGCACCAAACTTTCAAACAGCACTAGGGTAATTTATCTATCAAAGTTAGTGGAATTGGGTCTAGTAGTTTTTCAGTTACAATGGATACATACTTTGCACACACAGATGTCACTCTTAAAAAATAGTTTTTTCGGGTTCTAGAGTGTGTGCTCAAAATGTGTAGATCCGTTGAAAACTCGAATTACAATTTTCAATATGATTTCAGTACTTTACCTATATATTACCTTGTAGGGAAAGTAAAAATAATATAACAAAGTCTAAGAATTAAAATCAGAGGCAGATGGTGTTAAATTTAAATGTATGTAGAAAAAGTTATTGTGTGACTCTAAATGGAATTTTAATTACTTGTTATCGATTACTTGTATTCGAATGTGGTAGAATTTAGTTAAGTGATCATAGACAGCTTTTTTACATTCTTTTGTGCAAGTATCTACTATAACATCATGAGTGATTCAAACCAGTTCCATAGTTTTATTTATAATTTAAAATAATTAATATTACCAGTTGTAAATTAATTAAAAAATTATTTCTACTTATATTTTTTATTACAAACAACATTTAAGGGCCCCTTCCACGCTCTGGAGGCCCATGCGTCAATCAGGCCCTGCCAATGTTCTCATCTTAATAGAAAAATTTTTGGTGGTATTTTACTCAAAATAAAAGATGTAAATTATGCATTTATTGAATAATTACAATTCTTAGAATATCTGTAACAACAGAATTTTGTCAATAAATTATATATAAGTGTTAAATATTTATAACCATTAGAAACAAATATATTTTAGTCCAATAAGCAAATAATTTGTTAACAAAAAAATCCTTTTGGTAACTTATACGTTACTATAGTATAGATTCATATGTGTTTCTTCAATTTTTCATGTGAGCACATTGCATGAATAATATTCTAATATTTTATTACTTGTATTCGAATGTGGTAGAATTTAGTTAAGTGATCATAGACAGCTTTTTTACATTCTTTTGTGCAAGTATCTACTATAACATCATGAGTGATTCAAACCAGTTCCATAGTTTTATTTATAATTTAAAATAATTAATATTACCAGTTGTAAATTAATTAAAAAATTATTTCTACTTATATTTTTTATTACAAACAACATTTAAGGGCCCCTTCCATGCTCTGGAGGCCCATGCGTCAATCAGGCCCTGCCAATGTTCTCATCTTAATAGAAAAATTTTTGGTGGTATTTTACTCAAAATAAAAGATGTAAATTATGCATTTATTGAATAATTACAATTCTTAGAATATCTGTAACAACAGAATTTTGTCAATAAATTATATATAAGTGTTAAATATTTATAACCATTAGAAACAAAGATATTTTAGTCCAATAAGCAAATAATTTGTTAACAAAAAATCCTTTTGGTAACTTATACGTTACTATAGTATAGATTCATATGTGTTTCTTCAATTTTTCATGTGAGCACATTGCATGAATAATATTCTAATATTTTTCCCACAGTAACATGCCCCTTAAAAGTTCTGTTATTATTAAAAATAGTAGTGATCATGACTATATTAATATTAGATTATATCCCAATGATGAAAGCTTTGATGTCAGTCTTATTAGACTATAAGTTAAGTTATCTTATTAATTAGAAGTTAAGTTTATCAAATTTATAGTTTATGTAATCTGCCATATTAAAGCAATAATATCAAAATACAGTTTAAAACAATAATTAGTTTATTAAGTGTTATGACACAGGACAACTCTCTCTCTCTCTCTCTCTCTATCTTCACTGCAAGACACTATATTAAAGAAATGATTTCAAGCTGCATACCTGCTATGCATGTATCTAAAAAACTACAGTGGTTAAACGAAGTTGACATGGCACGTTGGAAAGGTCTACTGTAGTCCAGAATGTTTTCTAAAGTCGTATGGTTGTATCTTCAAAAGCGAGAAAATTTTGAATTTCAGAAAAATAGGAAATTTACAGTTTTCTTCTTTTTATTTAGACAACATATCTATATGAAAAATTCATCCGAGTTTGACGAAATTTCTAGAGATGTTCACAAATAGTGTGAGATAGGCCTCTAAAAAATTTGAATTTCCAATTCAAAGCCTTTTCTTATTTTAAGCTAAAATTCTTAAAAAACTCATACATTTTTGACATAATATATCATTTCGCTCGTGGTGAATCCTGTAGAGAAATCTATTTAACGTCAAGAGATTTTCTCCTCGACTCGATTTTATGTATGCTATTTGAAACAACATGTTTACCTTTGTTGTAATTATTTATTTTCTTCGTCTAATATTCTAAATCCTTTGTCCAAATGAAAACTTAACCTCAAAGAGTTTAGTGACAAACTGACCAGGGGGAGCAAAAACATATGGAAAAAATTCCTCCTGTTTTTTCGTCTTCCTCTGAACCCAGGGATGAAATTCAAAGACACACGGGGTGTCATTGAATAATGAATTGCGGTCGGGAAGTGTGAAAGTCATTATGTGCGAATTTGGGGTAGAACCATCTATGACCATCAGATTGCAAGTGTTTTTTATTTTAGTTTAGAGATTGGATAGCTTGCTACTGCGATCTTTTCCCGAAGCTTAAATTAGAGAGTTGCTCTATTCCTCAGAGATGCGTACTCTTTCTTCTATAAAAAGGCTCAAAAGTTTCGACAGTGGAACAGAAATTGCAGCCTAATTTCTCTTTTAAACTAATAAACCATGTATGTTTTTTCTGAAACTCTGTATACTGGCTATTAGTCCATATTTCGGGCCATGTTCTTCCTGCTTTAAAATCTAGGGAATCATATCTGTCAATATGTGATTCACATGTAGAATCATCTACGGTTTCTATTTCACAATCTGCCTTTTTTCCACTTTCATATAATTCTTCCGTTTCTGATTTTCTTTTCTTAGTTAAATTTCCAGCCTTTAACCAATGAACTATAACGACAGACAGGAGACAGACCCTAGCAAGCACTACGGCGTCAGTACAGGACCGAAGGATGCTAACAAATTCTATTCCTTTCAGTAGATGCTACTTTGTCTACTGGTGGTTCACATCACGTGACAATTTATTGGCACAAAACAGGAAATGCTGACGCGGCACCCACTCTTCCTCCTAACCTCCCATCCTCAGCTCATGCCGTGTCACGTGATGTTTCGCGCAATGTTTTCTAGGAAAAGCAAAGTGTGTACGTAGTTTTTTAGAAAAAGCAGAGGGTATACGGAATTTGCTGGAAAAACCATAGGGTATACAGCATATACCACCATATACCCTCCACTACAGTCCTGGTAATATACGATTGCAAGTCGTATTGATAAAATACTATGTAGACTTTCAATATCAATGTTGTTAAAGATCACAGAAGTCATAACTCTTAAATGTTATCTTATCTGATATGTGTTTTATAGAATCAATTACCTCATAACTATTAGACACAAAATATGCTCATCTTTTATTTGCTACTGTCAAATATGATTTATATCCTATTGTAACAGGATGGAACTTTACAGGTCTCTTATGCAGTTTTGTAATAAGTGTAATATACGGGAACTTAATATTTGTTAAATTATATCCAATTTTTTTTATACATAGCTGCAATGCAGTTTTTAATTTTTTGTAATGGTTTGTTCAAAAGTGTATACATATTTGTGTTGCCCTGAAAATTATTTATTAACTTAAAGTATAGATTCTTACAAGTGAATGCATAATTCGTAGTAACTTTATCTACATATGTTATTACCTATTTTTGTTGGTAAATTATCAAGTTCGCGTTTGTCTAAAAAATTCATTGTATCAGAAGTTTTACTTGGTTTCTAACAATGTTCAAAAGATCTATTTATACAATATTTCTACTTCTCAAATACTTCCTCAGGTAAACTATACTTTACTGCCAATTTGTATATAAAAGCATCAATATCGAGTCCAAAAGATTCCAAAACTTTACTGTGCTCTTGAAATAGATATTTAGTAACAATACTCGTAACAACATGTTTGTGATAAGCATCTCTGTAGGTCAGTGTTTCTTAACCTTTTTGGCCCAATGGACCACTTTAAAAATTTTAAATATGTCACGGACCCCTCTGTGAAAAAAAAAATTGCTTAAACATCATTTATTACAAAATGTATTCTGTTTTATTATTTAATTATTTTAATATTTTTATTTCAATAGTATAAAAAATTTGAAGAAATTAAAATTTTTAATGTGAAGGCTGTTGCTGCTTTTCCTTGATTAACAGATTGAATTGAGGGATGGTTTTCGACAAAGCAACGCGCATATCATGTTCGACATTCAGTCGATTTCGATGTTTTGTTTTTATTGTGACAAGTGTGGAAAATCCCGCTTTGCAAAGATATACTGTAGCAAACGGAATAATGGCTGCCATAGCTTGTTTTACAAGCAATGGGTAGGCTTCTCTTAAAGAAGACCAAAACTCTCCAAGAGTTTTTGAATCGAAATCCATTTTTAACAACGACTTTGTTTTCAAATCAATTAGCTCATCTTTGGCAAGGTTCATGTCATCGATACAGTCAATATCACAAAGAAAAGGATTACGAATCCACAACTCATCTTTTATATTTATTCCATCCGAATTGAAATATTTTTCAAATGAAACTTGAAGTACTTCCAGGTGTTCACAGATTTCATTTTTCAAGTTATTCAATAACAAACTATCTTGCCGAGATCCATTTTCAAAAAGCACTTCGTCCAACATTTGAAAGTTTGCATATATCCCATTTTGAATTCTAATTTTCCAAAGTGACATTTTCAATAAAAATGCCTGTAGTTTCTCAGTGGCATCCATAATTGTTGTATCAGGCCCTTGAATTGAAAGACATATATCGTTCATGTGGTTAAAAATGTCTGCCAGGTAAGCCAATTTACATATAAAATCTTTTTTCTTGAAATATTCGAAGAGTGAGTTATCTTTTTCTTCTAAAAAAAGTGATACTTCTGTCTTCAACATGAAAATTCGTTTCAAAACCTGCCCTCGTGACAGCCAGCGCACTTCCGTGTGGTACAGAAGTACCTCATGTTCTGCGTTCATTTCTTGACACAGTGTTTTAAAAAGACGATGATTAAGAGCTCTACTTCTAATAAAATTCACAGTTTTAATAACTATTGACAATACTTCTTTTAAGCTGGTTGGAAGAGTTTTTGTAGCCAGTGCATGTCTATGTAAAAAACAATGTGTAACAATAACATTAGGAGCCTCTTTTTTTACCAAATGGGCAAAACCAGATTTATTGCCAAGCATCGCAGGTGCTCCATCCGTACAAAGTGAATGAAGTTTTTGTTTCCAGTCGAAGTCGTGTTTGGAAAAGAAAACATTTAAAATCGCTAAAACATCAACTGCCTTTCTAGTTTGCAAAAGAGGCTCACAAAATAAGAATTCTTCTTTGATAGTATCAGCAGACACGTAACGAACAAAAACAAGAAGTTGACTACAATTCGAGATGTCTGTAGTTTCATCCAGTTGCATACTAAAGGGAAATGGCGATGCTTTCAATTCATCGATGATCTGTTTCAAGATATTGCAAGAAATTTCAACTATTCTTGAATGTATCACATCCTTGGACAATGGAATAGCCTCAAGTTTTTTTCTCTGTTCCAGTCCACAAACTAATTCAACCATTTCCAGCGCACATGGCTTAATTAATGTCTCTCCAATAGCATGCGGTTTCTTACTTTTGGCAATACGATATGCAACTCTGAAAGATGCCTCAACCAAAGGTTTTTGTGGAATACCAAATCCAAGTTTGGTTAATGTTCCAGATTTCGAAAACTGGGCTTTCTTCTTTGTAAAAAATTCTAGATCTTTAGATGCATTTTCAGGATGAAGAGATTTGAGATGCTCTATCAATTTTGCCGGTTTCATACTGGCGTTTGCTAAAACTTTTCCACACTGAAAGCATTCCGGCCGTCCAAATGGCTGCTCATGTCCCCAGGACGAGCCGGACGGTCTGGGTCTTCAACACTGAAAGCATTGGTTACCTTACACCTTTCTGGTAGGTCGGACGGTCTGGGTTTCAACATCAACAACACTGAAAGCATTGTGGCTTTTCAACACCGTCCGATTCCTTCATGCAGCAGAATCCATATTTTACATAATTTTCATCATACTTCCTTTTTTTGGACATTTTGGGCTACAAAAAATATCAAATAGTCAAATGAAACATTAAGAACACATCATTAAGAACACATCATTCCCTCTTTCATACATTATTCTAACAACGCTTTCTTACCCATGACTGGTAAAGCACTAAAATAGCCAACTGAATATTTATTTTTCGCATTCAAAACTTCAGCAAGAGCTAATTCCATAGTGAAATCAAGCATTTAGCAATAATATAAGCTAAGAAAACACCAAAAAAATATGCTACTCACAAACAGATGAAAGACAAAAATAAATGTACGTCTTACCTCCAGGGCAGATCCAACGGAAATAAAATCGTGAATCAAGTTTAAAATTATACCACTATTTCAAACTCAAACAAATTATCGACCAATGAAAAGGCTAAAACAAAAGAGAAATAAATGAGCATGCGCGAAAAAGCGCCTCAAATTCTCTTCTCCGGAGGAGCGGAAAAAGAAACAGGGTTGCCATACAGAGTGCGCTAAGGATGAAGTAGGTCCGGGTTACCACTGCTGGCTAAATATTGATGCAAACATTTTAAAAATTAGGATCAGTCGGCGGACCCCCAAAATATAACCCATGGACCCCCAAGGGGTCCATGAACCACAGGTTAAGAAACCCTGCTGTAGGTTGTTTCAGAGGAGCAATTACATTTCACTGTAGCTTGTTGATCTAGAGTTTTACTTACAATATTATAATTATATAACTTTCTGCAAAGAAGTGTAATATACTTGTAAGCTGTAGTTATTATGATGTTTTGTACTGGTATCAAACGTTGGAACTTTTTTAATATACCAGCAAAATATATATTATCGTAGCTTTTGTTTTTGTACTTTATAATCAAATACTCCTTTCGCAATTCCTTTGCTGAACCATTTTTAAGTCTGATACCAAAGATTTTAGCTCGCCATTTCACCATATCTTGAAAAATTGCAGATACACTAGAATCACTGATAAAATTGCTCAAAAGGTCTTTGCTATGACTATACAACCAAATACGTGCCAAAAATTAATTCTTACTCCAAGTACTATATTTTTTAACTAATTTGGTATTAATGCCAATTCTTGATTTACTCTGAAAAATACCTTGGTATTTTCAACAGTATTTTTGTAATTAATTTTATACATTTGTCCTCCGCATGCCGTATGTTTAATAGATCTTTTATTGTTAGCTTTAAAAATTATTTCAAAATCGAAATTACTAATATGTTCGTTATTGAACAGACTATTATATTTTATGGTGTTGAGACCATATAGAAACAAAGTATTAATTTGCTCAATATGCTTGTTTTCTCACCATAATCTCACTAAGTCGATTACCAAGTCGATGATCGTAATTTGCATGGATTCTAATCCATGTATTTTCTAAAAAATGTCTCAATTCTAAGGTTGATTTCTGCAATGGATTATTTTTTATTTTGTAAACTTGACTGCAATGCAAGTTAATCCTCAAATGTAAGTTGTTCTTTGTTTAACCTATATACATCTTGAACATTTGTTATCATATTGCATTTTAAACATTTGATACCGTATATACAGTTAAAAGTCTTGCAAAAAATACGTTATTTTCCTTCCTGAGATATTTGTCTTAGATTGGCTTGTGGACACAATTTGCATCTTCCTGAACCACATTTACAATACCTAAAACTTCCAATATTATGGTAGTAACTTTTATAAGCCTCATATTTCTTGTTTCTGTATGTAGCTGAAACTTTTCCACTTTTCTTGTTTTCCCCACTTCCATTGTATGATGGTCTGAAATACCTATCAATGGTATTAACTAGAGGGTTGCTGGGTGTCAATCTACCATTTCTCCTTACAATAGTTGACCGGACAGTCATTGCCGGTATCAGAATTTTCTATTTGACTCATATCATTATTTTTATAAAATATGTGATTAATTATTTTTTCATATAAATAATTATTGCGCAGCAACTTTTATCGTTCGCACTGCCCAAACTTCATCTATATTCTATTGCGTTAGACACCAATAACCTCTTTTACTGCTACCATCTGAAAACCACATGTTATACAATCCTTATAACTTATTTTGTCACAAGATACTGACAAACGCCATAATTTACAATATGCAGGAGAAGGATGTTGCACAATATTTAAGAAAAATTTAAGAGTTGAATAATCATGATTAATTCTTTGCTGTCTACACCTGTCTTAAGCACAGATTTAAAGACATGACCCCCCAAAACTACACTCGCATATGAATGCTTTCCCATCCTTCTCTAGTTCTAAGAGTTATATAAAAAATATCAGTTTTATTTTAACTTTGCAAATAATATAATTTTAAGTTGTATTTCACAATGAAATTTTCAGTAATATGTTATCTTTTAAAAAGGTTTGAGGGTAGTTATTTTGAGAATATTTCACAAGTTATATTTATATTTTTTATTTACATGTAATTGAAATTTTTGAGAATTCTATTAATTGTCTATTTTAAACTATATAGTATATTTTGATTTGTTTACTTAAAGAGACTCAACTAAAAATGCTCCACACTTTATATATTCTGTAAATGGCACAAGTTTTATAAAATTAATTCCTTTCATTTTTAATTTTTCAGTTTATAATAGATATAAAATCAAATCTCTTTTATATTTACTTAATATATAAAATAAGAAAAAACAATACAGTTTAAAATAAAATTAAAATACACATTTATTTTCTGCTTAAAACTCTTACTTATGAAACTTTATTCAAAATGACATAAGATTATAATGGCATAAATCCAATTTTGGATTAGAAGATTTATTTTCTATATATAAATTATATTTTGGAATGATAATGCCAATTTTTTTGTGCATGTTAGCTTAATGAAGGAGCTTTTGGAGAAGTCAATATCATGAGATATTCCCAACTTTTTTTAATTCAGACAACTTACCTGTACTGCTACCATTTTGGGAATCATAAATTGATAGGACCATATTTTTGTGATATTTTGAAAGAACATATTATCAAGTTAAAAAACATATATGACATATACTGTTTATTTATTGAAAAACTCAGAAAGAATCTATGCATTTCATTCTCAATATGAAATGACTTTTGTGAAAACAAATTAAGTTTTATGGAATAAACAAAATTCAGATTTTTTGAAGTAATTTTTCGAGCATTAATGACATTTTAATTTTTTACTTATGTGTATATATGTAGTGTACATGAAAATTATAGCCACTAATGTCAGAGATTCAGGGTTTAAAGTAATAATATCAACCTCCATGCAAGCCTCTGAAACAGATATTGTATTTAAAAATATCACAAAATTAAGATAATTGTTCCATTGATGAACGATGTTGAAGATGCCAATACAAATATCCAATATAGCCTGCTTCATGTTATCAACTATAGAACCAAAGTCATTTTAGTTTCTTTTCCAGTGGAATGAAGAAGTGAAAATTACAAGGATCTAGATGTAAACAGACTATTATATAGTAAACTTTCTGATCACTATTGACAGCTCACAGGATCCATCGACAGCACATTTTGCCATACCCTAAACTCCATATGATAATTCGAACAGTTCCATGGCTCCACCATCATCTTCATCATGCTACTTACATGATATTTCTAAAAAAATAACAAAATCATAAATATCTTTAAAAACGAAGCAACTGCACATGTTAGATTATTTCTCAGTTAATTATACATGTTAGAAATAAGTTTGAGTATTGTTCATTTAAACATCAAGGATTTTTCTCAAGATATATATTTAGATCTTAAAAGAAATACAGAGTTATCAGGAAAGAATCATCCGTTTGCAAAATTTAATATTTTCCATAATTACAAATAGAAAATTATAATTAATATGTCATTGTAAAGGAAAAATTTACAAAAATTTAATATTTCCACAATTTTTACAAGTGTTCGATATGACTTCCTTTAGTCACCCGTATAATATCATTGCGATATGTCATTTCTTGCTAAACACACTGTAATGTTTCACTATTAACTGTTTGTAAAGCATTACAAATGCGTTGTTTAAGTTCGGGCAAATTTGTAGGTAAAGGTGGCAAACTCAAGATCTTTGACATATCCCCAAAGGAAGAAGTCACATGGGGTTAAGTCAGGTGACCTAGGAGGGTAGCTATGTAGGAACATATCATCGGCTGCACTGCGACCAATCCAGTGGTGTGGTAGTTCTCTGTTTAGAAATTTACGAACCTCCAAATGCCAATGGGGGCGGTGCACCATCTTGTTGAAAAATGAAATTTTGCATATCTTCCTTCAACTGAGGGAAAAGCCAAATTTCCAACATATCGAGGTAGGTAATACCGCTCACTGTTTTTTCGGCAAAAAAGAACGGTCTGTAAACCTTTGATGAAGATACTGCACAAAAGACGTTTACTTTTGGGGAGTCCCTTACGTCCCCTGGTTGCTCTGGACTTTTGCATTTACACAGGCTTCCAGACTAAACTAAAACCATTCAGACTAAAAATTTAACTTTTTTCCTTTACAATGACATATTAATTATAATTTTCTGTTTGTAATTATGGAAAATATTGAATTTTGTAATCGGATGATTCTTTCCTGATAACCCTGTGTTGTACTTGTAAAACTAAGTATCTCAGTTTGCAAATAACTTCAAATTTCATTCGTTAGAATAGGAAAATTTAGAGAAATTTTCATACATAGTTTGAGTATGACATATATAGAATTTTTTTCTGTTTATATTTTTATTTTAATTATGTAGATCAAATCTATTTATTTTTAACATCTTGATGTTACTGTATTCACATAGTATTAAATTTATAAATTGTACAAATGTGTACATCTTTACTAAGGATATTACAAGGCTATTAAAAATTTAAAAAAGCTTCACTAATAATATTCTGAGTACCTTCTAATAAGGCATTTGACTATTTTTTAGACCAAATATTTTTGTTCAGTATAAACATGCCTAAAACAAATTAAAATTTGTTAAAGATGGGCATTTTAAAGTTATTAATGCATATATTATAATGGAAAATATAGAAGGTTTGCATATAATTTGTTTGTTAAAGCTCTCTTTCAGATAATAAATTCAGTATCTGGCTAAATAACTATTTGCTACATCCCTATTAACTACTGTATATTTCTGAATATAATCCAATCAGTGTATTAGCCAAGCCGAGTGTGGAAACCCCAGGCCGTCCGACTCATCCAGAGGACATGAGCAACTATTTGGACGACCGGAGCCAAGCCGAGTGTTGTTGTTGTTGAAACCCAGACCGTCCGACCTACCAGAAAGGTGTAAGGTAACTGTTTGGACGGTCGGGAAGTGTCACCCAATTTAGACCGGAACCCAGTGGGGGAGGCATCCACAGGGACCGTACCCTCCTTCCCCTACCACCAACCTCTCGGAAGGACTTTCGGACCCACATGTTTAACGTGATCGTACTCCGCATGAACACGGCGGCAGTTTTGGCAGTGGCTGGAATCGAACCCGGGCCTACCGAGTGCAACTCCAGCGCGCTAACCAATGGGTTACCGCGCCCCCCAAACCGAGTGTTGAAGACCCAGACCGTCCGACTCGTCCAAAGGACTAAGAGCAGCTATTTGGACGGACGGCCCAAACCGAGTGTGTAATTCTACTGTAAAAAATTTAGCCAAAATAGTAAACTTGCATAAGCTTAATTTAAAAAAAAAAAGATATGAACCGTGCTGCCAGATGTGTGAATGCTGAACTATCACTGCCAATCATCACATGGCTATAAAGCACTGTTAATAATGAAAGATAACCGCATGGTCTGTTCAGGTTTAGGCTGTATGAGGTTGTGTCAGAAGATGTCCTGGAGTATGATTGCTTCCGATTTGCTTGTGAAAATATCACCCACAAAACAATGTTTCATGGTGCTGCAGTAAGCAGGAGAGAATGCTTTTGTTCAATTGGTCTCTGTTTTCACAATTACCAGTTTCAAAATTTTCATCTAGGCATCCCTTCTCCAAAAACATCCAACCACATGGAAGCATTGAATGATGGATGGATGGATGGATGCGATGAGATCACAATTACAACATCTACAGTTATAAATGACGTCTAACTATGCAAGAGTAAATGCTCATTACTTTACTGTTACCTAAACAAATACGGTGTTACAAAAAATATATCATTTGAGTAGATAATTAGCATTTGGGAGCAAAAAAGCATTTTTTAAAGAAATGATGGCAACAAGGTGACATTTTAGTAAGTGGTAAATTCTCCACTGAGAGATATACAATTAAGTTGCTTATATGTTCCTCTGCAGAAGATTCTCCCTCAAATGTTGTAACTGGTCGGTTAATTCAGTGGAACAGTAGCCCCTCATTATATTGTTACAAAGGGATAACCCTTCGTTTTAAAATGTACACTTATTTTTTATTTACTTTTATTCTATTTATTATAAGTGATTATATTTATTTCCAAGTTTAAAGTTATTTGAAATGAAATGAAATGAAGGTGGGTGGCTCCAGAAGAGCCCAGCACATCGACCCGAGGTCTATTGTACTACCCCAAAAAGAGAAAGATCTCTAAGAAAAGAGACCAGTAGCCGAAGCAAAAATAAGCAGGCACGTGACAGGAATGTTGTTCAGCTCCCAGGGTTCAATCACATATGACCAATGTGTTTGAATCTGTGAGCAGAGTAAGCCTCACATTCACAGAGAATGTGAGCAGCAGTTTCTTCGTTGTAATTGCAGCCTCTGCAAAGCGAATCTTTAGTGATACCCATAATGTTAAGGTGTCTCTTGAGGGTGCAGTGTCCAGTAAGGAGCCCAACAGCCCTCCTGATGCCAGTTCTGCTGAGCTTGAAAAGTTCTTTTTGACGTGTACTAGGGCAATTGCAGTTTAGAATTTTTGCTTGCCTTTGTCCCTTAGTATTACGCCAGTTCTTACATTGAAGTTTCCTGAAGATGTCATAGATAGTTCTTCTAATAAGGTCATTGGGGATTCCCAAGGCCGGCTCAGGGCCCACAAAAGGGGTATTTGAGCCTTTCCTAGCAAGTTCATCTGCCAACTCATTGCCAGGAATACCCGAATGACCAGGCACCCAGTAAAGAATGACATTGTTATTGCTAGCAATTTCACAGAGTGCATTATAGCATTCCCAAACAAGGAAGACGTTATAGTGAACTTCCCAAGAGCCATAAGAGCAGCCTGACTATCAGAACAGATGAAAATCTGGCTATTCTTATACTTCCTGTGATAGCAGATTCTACAACACATAAGGATGGCAAAGACTTCGGCCTGAAAGACAGTAGCAAAATTGCCAAGCGGATAAGACAGCTCAGTACCATCATCAGGGCAGCAAACACAAGCACCCGTACTTGCGCCAATCTTCGAGCCATCCGTGTACCATACAAAACAGTTCCCTTTATTGCAGGTGGGATTCCTCTTCCAGTCGTCCCGCAAGGGGACCTGAATTTCATAAGGCTTATCAAACGTGTATTTGGCATGAATGCCATCAGGTGGCATACAGAAATAAGGATGACTAGCAACATTACTGTTAAGTTCACCCCAAGATAGATACCTTGAGTAATCTTTCCAGTACTTCAGATATTTAAGTCTGTTCATGCAGATAAGTGCTTCAATACACATGTAGAGCGGATGCAAACCGAGTAAAAGTTCAAGAGTTGCAGTAGGAGTAGTTTTCATGCATCCAGAGATTGCAATGCACACCATCCTTTGAAGCTTAACTAGTTCTAGTTTAGCTGTTTCACATTCAATTCTGGACCACCAACCAATGGATCCATAGGAAATGATAGGACAAATTACCATGGAGTAAATCCAATGGATAGCCTTAGGACTTAAGCCCCAGGTTTTCCCAATGACATTCCTACAAGACCAGAAGATTCTTCTGGCTTTAGTCGTGCAATAATCCAAGTGTCTCTTCCAATTGAGTCCCTTGTCAAAGTAAATTCCCAAGAATTTAACCTCCTTTTAGCAAGTAAGCTTCTGCCCAAAGAAGCGAATGTCCCCAAGATTAAGTATGTGTTTCCTAGTAAGCGCAACCAAAGCAGTCTTATGCGGATTGACAGTAAAACATGCATTTTTGCACCATGTCTCAACCCTCCTAAGAGCAGTAGACATCATGTCGGAGACAATGTTGCCAGATTTGTTCCTGGTAATGATGACAACATCATCTGCATAACCAACACAGGAAACGCCAGAAACATTGATACTCTCTAAAAGAGAGTCCACAACTATACACCAAAGAATTGGTGAAAGCACACCTCCTTGTGGACAGCCCGGAAGTGCATGCACAGTCATACTATCACCAAGTAAAGAGGCACATATATACCTATTAGATAACAGGTTCTTGATCCAATAAGAGATCATGATATCAACACCTTTTTTATCAAGAGCATCTAGAATGGTGTTGATGGGTACCTTATCAAAAGCACCTTCAATGTCGAGAAAGGTGGCAAGAGCAATTTCCCTGGCATTGAAGTTTCTCTCCAAAATAAAGGAGTGACTGTAAAGGGCAGTGTCCGTAGATTTGCCCGGTTGATAGGCATGTTGAGAACTTGACAAAGGCCTAGAAGCCAGGATCACTTCTCTTAAAAGTTCTCTTAAAAGTCGCCCTTTTTAAATTATCTTGTACCTTTTGCAGTGTAAAGCATTCGGCCATCCAATGATTATTACGACCGCAAGCTATACAAAATTTCTGTGGTGGCTTTTCTGTAGTATTTTCAGTTTTGACATTGTTTATCTCCGCATTCTCAATTATTTTTTTTTTACTTCAGTAGTATTTACAATATTGTTTTCTTCATCTAATGCGGATTCGATTACCTCCGCTGTTCTAACTGCTTCATTAAAGGTTTTTGGGTCATTTTTCTTTACTTCAGTTCGTAAATCCTCTCTGAGTATTTGTAAAAATTTTGTAAGTTTTATTTTCTCTATAATTGTCTCTACTTTTGGGTCAATTGTTTCTTCTATTTCTAAAAATATGATCACTTGGTTTTCAATCTCCTGTGCTAGCTCCTTTATGGTCATGTTTGGCAAATGTTTTAGGTTGTTGAAATTATTATGTTTTTGCACTAAGGTCTGCTTCCTTTCAAATTTGTTTTTTAACATTTCTATAAATTTTTCATAAGATTTTTCTTTTTGCAGAGCAATATTTTCTGCCAAAAATTGTGGTGCTTTTCCCTTCAATCTAGATTTTACAATAATAATTTTTTCTTGTTCTGTCCACGATGTTAATTCTGCTATTTCATTAAACTGCATTTTAAAAAAATGCACATTGTTATGTTTTTGCCCATCAAATGATAGCAACATTTGCATAATTGGCAAAGAGGAATTTTGCTGCGCTTGATTTGTCGCTGTTTGTACGCAAACCGTGTTGTTTGTCAAAGCCGAATTATTTGTTACTATGTCATTTATATTGACATCCTGCTGTATGTTATCGTCAATTGGAGGATCTTGCCTCTTTTGTTTGTTTGCCTACTCTTTTTCGGCGCCATGATTTAATACACTGTTATACACTTACTATACTATATACTAAATATTTATGCTAGTGTTGTGTTTGAAAGATAGAATAAAACCTGCTGTGTTTAAGAGAGATAAAGGAAGACATAATATTTAGTTTAAAGAAAATTAGTTTATTAAATTGCAACTTCAAATTAATTCAAATTAACAAATACAAAAACACTGCTCACAGGCAGGCAACTCAGGAAGAATTAACATTAGAATTTTAGACTGACATTAGAATTTTATCAGCTTAGGTAGAAATAAGGAATTAGCATAAAAACTTTACTCAAGAAAAACCTATTTAACCCTTTCGCGACGAGTTTTTTTTTTTTACAACAGAACAATTTTAGTAGCATAAACTATGAGTAGGGCACACTAGAATGCTAAAACTAAGATGTTATATTTTTAGGAAAATTTTAAACACTGATTTAGGACCGGGACATATATGTCCCATCAGTCCTGACCACTGGGACATATGCGTCCCAGTAGTCTTCAATGAGTAATTTTGTAAAGAAAACCAATGATTTTCTAGTCATAAAAATTTAATTATGAATGGTATGGTTTGAAACAATCAATGCACAATGGGACATTACACATCGTGCACATTATTTTAGTGCGCGATTCCTTCTTTTGTTGTGCACATTTACGGCACCTCCGTCGTGTTTTTGTTGTTATTGGCAGATGGTCACCAACATTGAATAAGCTTCGTGATGTTTTGGATGGGCGTCCAGTTCCTCTACGGCGTTGATACTGTGCGTTGAGCTTTCCGGACGCCATCAAGGCTTCTGCAAGAGGTACAATGAAATCAAGAAGTGGGGTTTTTCGATGTTTGAGTTCGGAGTACGCAATCCATGAGTTGACCACTGCGCTCATCAATAGGCGAAAAAATACTTTTTTCCACCACTTGCAAGATTTTCGATCTAATTCATAGACATTTGCCATTTGGTCTGCAAGGTCTACACCTCCCATGATTTTGTTGTAGAATTCGATTGCCACAGGGCACTCAAATTCTTCTTTGCTTCCATCTTTCATGGTGCGATTTACTTTTGCGTATTTAGCTTCGTGGCAATTACTTAGCATCATCACTTCCTTTGAATCAAGCCACCTCGCACACATTGTTCCATTTTTAGTTACGAGAAACTCAGCCTCACCCCTTTTGCTTAATTTTGTTGCAAAATTAGGAACATCTTTGCGTGTCTTGATGCACGTACCAACAGCAGGAAATTTCAGGGTTTCCATCAGGTGCACGCTTGTAAAAAATCGGTCAAACGCAAGCATCACGTCTTTTCCTCGGATTGTCTCCGTTAGCTTTGATACTAACCGTTCCCCGAGTGTGCCTTGAACTTCACCCGTTTCTTTTCCGGAATAAATGTTCATGTCATATACATATCCTGTTTTTGAATCACATCGCTGCCAAATTTTTATCCCTCTCTTCACAGGTTTCATCGGCATATATTGTTTGAGGGATGAACGTCCCTTGAATTTCGCCATTGATTCATCAATAGATTGATATGAGCTTTCGCTTCGGCACTGTTTGAAGGTTTGTTTCAGGCACGAAACAACCTCGTCAATGTAATATGTTTTACTTGCATTTTCTGGCTTTTCTGGTTCAGCAAAATATAGTTTCGACAACAACGTTTTACACCTGTCTCTTGAAATAGCATTTTTTATTGCTACGTTTCCCAAAGAAGGATTAGATGACCAATAATGAGAGAATTTCGGCACCTTATTGTAAGACATGACAAGCATGCATCCAAGGACAAGCATAATTTCAGAGGGGTCTGTAGGGTGAATTGTTTGTCCTAACTTTTCGAGTCGTTGGTTTGTGCATTTAGAGATCCAAATCATAAGACTTTTTGGAAATATCTTGAGATACACGTCCAATTCGGTAGCTGAACGATTTAAGTTGAATAACAAACTAGGCGATGACTCTGCTGGAATTGTCATTCGAGGTTGGAAAGTTGAATCTGCATGAAACCATAAGATTGGTCTGCAGCCTGAAGCATTAGCTGATGGTATCTCATCAACTGATGAAAGTGATGCCGTATCAGTATCACTCAAAGCATCGCTCTTCTTTGTATTTTGGGGAATGGTATCATGATCGATATCCATTTCACACTCGTCTGAATCGGATGAGTACTGCAAATTGTGTGCTGGATCTTGAAAATCGGGATCGTCTATTTCATCATCCAAATCAATATCTTCGTCATCTGACTCTTCTAAAATTTTTTTGATTTCTTCATTAGTGAGTCCGCGGCGTCGAGTCATTTTAGATTGAATTAATTTGTGCCTAAATTAAAAATAATAAGCAACTATTTCAAAAGTAACCAAAAATATAATATCAAGAGAAATGATCACATGGGACTGTTGGGACAATGTGTTCCCACTATCCAAGACGAGACTAAATTTACAAATATGTAACTACATAAAATTAAATGGAACTTTCCTAAAAATAAAAACATTAAAGTAAAAGAGAGAACACAGAATTTAGGTTTTCAAAAATCTAACGTTTATTAAAATTTAAACTTCATTTTTAAAGAATTTTCAAAATATTTTTCAACTTTTAAACATCTCATTAACTAGGCAAATCAAATTAAACATCTTAAATAATTTACATAAATTGAATTTATACAAAGGCCGGTCGTTTAGTGGTTAGTACAAACGTTAGAATATTAAATTTAAAGTTAACAATGTTAAAAGTATTCAATTATTTGCCAAACTTGAATTTAGAATTAAAAAGAACATCAGCTAGCCAAACAGAAAATTTAGAAAAAAAATTAAAGAAAAACCTCAGGTACAGGTGACCTAAAATATATAGGTCTAAGGGGGGTCTTATTCTATGCCAACTCAATTAAATTTTAAATAATACAAAAGTAAAATAGTCTGAAATTTGAAGAAAAATAATTATATCACCAAGGCTCCAAGATAAGCTTCTGAGATCTGCAGGAAAGGACCCAACAGTAAAAATGTCACCAAAGTTCCCAGAGAACACTTCTTGAAAGGCAAACACAGCAAAGGAGGGTTATGTCCATCAGAGGTGAGGAAAATCTCCTGCCGGATCCGAATTCCAAAAGGATTCCAAATAGGACGTTTAGTAACAAAGTAATAAATTCTCCACACAGCTGCACCGGATCTTTGATATCGGAACTGAATGCATAGCATATGTCTGGTGCTTTTCACCAAAAATGACGCTCCAGTTCTTCATAATAAGAGCAGCATAACCTGGGAGAAACAAACACTTAGTTGACGTGTTAATTCATCTCCGTTGACATCGCAGAAACATTATTTAGAGGATGGGAAACCAATAACACCTCTTATCGTTCCGTCTGTCTAGACATAACAAATGTCCGGCTCCCACATCATCCAGACGAAACATTTTTAGAGAGCACAGAAGGAGGAATCAATTAAACAAAAAAAAAAAACAGCAAAAGAATGTTGGTTAAACAGTAAACCCTAAGGAATTCATCTCGGAGAAAACTCAACGCAGGCTTAGCTGAGAATAAAAGAACGTTTCATTTCGAATTCGAACTTCGGTTCAGCTCGCGCCGAAATGCTAAAAACAACAGCTTAATAGATCACATCTTGGGTTCTAATTCAGAGGGAAGAGCAGAAGATAAGATAAAAAAACAGAAGAGAGCGAAAAAGTGTGCGACTTTACTTATATACTGTGAAACATCGCTGCCACAGATTGTAAACAAAATTATCAATGAACGATAAAATAATTAATGACAGGCGATTTTAATATTACGGTCAACCAATTAAAAACTAGAAATTTTAAAGAAGAGAATTAGAATTTTAAAGCAGACAAAAATTAAAAGAAATGAAGTGAAACGATTTGGAATATATGAATTCGGCAACAATTTAAATATGAACGATTCTGAAATATTTTAAAAGCTGAAAATAGAATAAAACTGAAAAATTGCAATGAATTAACGAATTTTTAACCGAGAGCAATAAGTTTGGAATCAAATTAAAGGGAATAAAAAGGGCAATAAATGAAATTGCAAATTAGCCAATTTAAATAAATTTAAATTGCTAAAACCTAAAAAGAACGAACTTTCGCCGTTTTTAACACAAAACCTATTGAAAAGAACCTATTTGGAACAGAAGAATATCAAAAACTAAACAATTGGAAAATGGATAACTAAAAGAGAATGACTATGTAAATAAGACCTCTGAACACATTTAAATTAAAAACAAAATTCTTAAAATTATTAAATATCCAAAAGTATAACCCAACAGTATTATAATTAAATAAGTTTTACCTTCACAATCTTCATCTGATGAAAATTCTGAATCATCATCGTCTAATTTTTGCAGGTAGTCCATGGCTTCACTAAACGTTGGAAATCATTGTTTCGAGATCTACATTTATCTGAAAAGGAAATCCAATTACAAATAAAATCTCTTTATGTTCATTCATACACTGTTACATACTGATGTTGTGTTTTCGCAACATTTCAAATAACTGTTATTTACAATAATAAAAACAAAATAATGTGCTTACCATTCGATGCCATTTCGTAAACTAACATCTGTAGAAAATAAGAATTGCTTCATAATTTCACAGGACATGTGCTGCCATCTGTGAGAGCAACTCAAAGTTAACAAATAAAATTTTGTAAAAAATACCCAATACAGTTATTAATTTCCCTAAAAATTTACATTGTGTGACAAATATCTATTTTTTTCCCAAAATACTGAAGCTTTTTCTACAATATACAGGAAAAAAAAATTTAAAGCACAACTTAAAAAATAATTTACAAATATTTAAATTACTGTTGCGAAAAGACGAATGGGTTAACACTCAATATTGATAGCATCCTCAATAATCAATATAGTCTATATATTTGAATATTTCATTAATAAATTTATCAATCAGGCATCATTTTCATTAACTTGGTGTCACTTTTGCAATTTCAATGATATTTTCATCAATTTGGGGCCAATATCGCCAAGTTGGTTATATTTAGAAGAGCATTTCTTATATAATACGAGATGCTATCCAAAATTTTCCAGATTAGTGCTGTGAAAATTTGAAAACTAACCATATCAGTTAATGTTCACTGTCACCTTTTAAATAGATTCCTCCTGCAGCTATACATCGGTCCCAGTGCTTTTGCCAGTACTGGAAGGCTTTCTGGAAGTCTGTTTTGATAAACATATCAAGCACTGCATGCGATTTTGTTTGAATTTCTTCAGTGGTATCAAAATTTCGGCCTGCTAATAGAAGAATGATGATAGAAATCAGTACTGCTGATAGAAGTGGGTAAATGAACTACGACTGTAGAAACCATTGGGAAGTTAGCACTGTTGACTAAAGGTAACTATTCAAATTCACTTTCAACCTCTGTTAAGCAAGAAGTACTGATTTCCACATTTCTATTTTTATGATATATGTGTAAATGACTACATAAACTTGATTTGTTCTTGAATGACAAAGTACAACTTAAATAGGGACATTTTATTAATATACCAGCATCAATATGTGATTTTATATGTAAAAGAAGGGAAGATAAATCATTAAACCCTTTACTGCTGTGTTCACAAATTAATGACAGTTTCTTGGATGAAGTACTTTTTAGAGCTGAATGATTTTGAAGAACATGAGATTTAAATGTATTGTAATTCTGTAAATGGCTGCTGCAGCCAGCTGCAACACACGGAAATTTAACATTAAATATGTTTTTGTGAATTGCAAAGTGTCTTATATATCCTTTGAGAGAATCCGATGAAAAACTACAGAATACACAAGCAAACATTTGAAATAGATATAATAATCAATACACTAAAACAAAACATTTTATAAAAAACTTTATATCAGTCTTAGCAGATTTTAGCAAGATTGGCACAAAATTATATGTGACTATCCCTTTAACTGACATCAAACAATTTGTTTTAAAAAATATTCATGACAAATGGCAGTATTCCTGGAATCAGCAATCTGAAATAAGTTGCACGAGATAATACCCTTAGTACAAAAATGGACTAGTTTCCAATGTAGGAAAGTAGATGTAATTTTAACTCATTTGCACATTGATCACACTCGTTTTACCCTTAGGCATTTACTTTTAGGAGAAATTAAACCCTTTTGTAATGTTTGTCAAACTGCAGCGAGTGTAAAACATATTTTTATTACTTGTACTAAATGCAAACAGTTTTATTTTAAGCATTTCAAGTGTTACACTACAACTTTGGTAGAATTGATTGGAGGAAATCCTCATTCGGGGATTTTTCCATTCTTATTAAACATCAGTTTTTACCATCATATTTAACTTCACTTCCTATCACCTTTTAGACACTTTTCATCTTGCTTCCATTGTTATACCTCTTTCATTGCTATGTTTTATTCATACATGAATACCCTTTTAGATTATACACTTGCTTATATTCTTTGCTATTATCTGTATTTTAATACCATATGTCTGGCACAACATATCCTTTTTGGAACTTGTGGCAAAAATCCCTAATCAACCACCCAACCAACCAACCAACCAATGCACAAAATTTAATGCAAATACTCTGTTCTTTTTTTTGCATCCATCATAAGAATCGCAATGCAGTGTAAACAACTTCAAACAAAATGGCGTCTATAACTGCTTCATTCACGATGAAATTTCGGACACTAGCTCACAAAACAAATACCTACTGCCATATATCGGGGTGCTCTGAAACTATTTAACATTTCACTTATACAGCACCAATCTGAGAAATTTTGGATGGCACCTCATAAAAGGCATGCCCATCATATGATGGAATTAAACATTTGCAAAATATTGTATCCTATTTGGCTTCATTTTTATCAATTTGGTGACATTTTTATTAATTTCGGGACATTTTTATCAATTTGGCAACAGTTTCGTCAATTTGGCGATCTGCCGCCAACATTTGTTGCATCTATTTTGCCAAGCATTACAGAGTCTTATGGTAGAGTCTTATATTTTTTCTAAAATATTGAATTTTAATCAATTTCTTGTCATTTTCATTGATTTAGCATCAGTTTTATCAATTTAGTGACATTTTCATCAATTTGGTGACACTTCAAAAACTCGCCAAGTTGGCAATCTTCTGCCGAATTCGTCATTATAATTTCGTCAAGCATTATGGTTTGAGAAATAGGTTATTTTTACAACAGATAAAGTACTAATGGCATCCACATACAAAACTATTACCCAAAGTATCTTTTCTTATAGTAGATTCTTATTCTTTCCAAGATACTGGATATCCTTTTTGGATCTTGTTCCCAAAATCTCTAATCGACCAACCAACCGGTAACCAACCGAATTTTCATCAATCTTCATTTTCATTGATTTATCATCATTTTAATCAATTTGGTAACATTTTTATGAATTTGGCGATATTTTTGTCAATTTGGCAGCAGTTAAAAAACTCGTCAAGTTGCGATATTCTGCCAAATTCACTGCCAAAATTTTGTCAAGAATTATTTATAGGGAAATAAATTTGTCAATAATTTTAAATTTGTGCAAAAAAATAAAATTAAAAATAAAAGTGTTTGCATTGTTCATACACTTTTTAGTAATGCCATATCACAATGTAATTAAATTTTCTTTTGCGAAATGGTTGTAGTAAGTCTTTTTAGTCCTCTAGTATTACAGTAATACTTTATTTTTAAATTATTATAAATTTCAAAAATATACAGTTGTATTATGCTTCAAATGAATATATCTTACCTGACAATTGCAGAAATTACTATTATTACAGTGTACATAATAAGTAAAGCTGACAAGTAATAGTTATTTTATATTATATGACTTCAGCAGCAACAAAAATTATTATCACAAGTTATAAATTTAATGAACTAAATAGAAAATATGTAGATAACAAACAAAATTAAAAAAAATAATATAAGAAATGAAATAGAAATACAGTGGAACCCCGTTTTTACGTTTTTTACTGGACCAGCAAAAAAAAACATACGACACGTGAAAATGTAAAATCAGGGTAGAAAAAAATTAAATACCATAGTATGTATAATAAAACCAATTTAAATGCGCATTTAATATAATCAAAAATTTCATTTACAGCTATCTTGATTTACAAAAAATCTGTAATTTCTCTTCTAAACTCTTTCATGTTCTGAGTTGATGTGCTATCATTTATCATTTATGTAATATGTATGTATTTACAACTGTGATATCTATAAAATGGAAGAAAATTCAATGCATCATTTTATGCTTTTTCTATCAATCGCATATAGGCTCTTCATGTGACCAAAAAAGCCCATATGACGGTTGTAATCAGAAATTCCTTTTGGAAAAGTGATCTCAATGATAGTGCTATCTTTTTCTTGCCACTTTATTTGAATTACAAAAATTGGATTTTTCTGCTCAAAAAGAATGCACACAGACCTCCTGTTCTTCCATTTTATGCAAGCAATGTTATCATTACTTATTGCCCAATCAAACTCACCACGCTTTAAATCATTATCTGCTGCAAAATTTTTTGGCAGGTTTTTCCTTGTCATATTTACAGTGCCGCAGCAGAAAATTTTATTTCCAGAAAGCGAAATAAGTTATAAGAGCTAAAAAAATTATCCATGAACAACTTATGTTTTTTCCCAAAGATTTCTTTACACACATTTTTTATAACTCTTTTTTGAATAAGTGTTTTACGGAACATCACCACTTCTTCCGGTATATACTGGCTTCCAAAAAGTTAAGCACGGATGGTAAAATCAACAAAAATGGAAAAGTAAATCTTTAATTAACTCAAAATTGTACATGAAGGTAGCAAATGTGCATTAAAGAAAACAAGAATTATGTACAAAGCTGAAAAAAAATATTTACTTTTTGTAAGTTACAATATGATAACATCACATTTGCGTTATTAACAAAATGATGTTTAAAGGCAAACAAACCAAACAAAACTTACATTAATATGATATGTGACCACGCCGGACATTCATACAAACTTTACAATGATTTTCCATGCTTTCAGTGAGATGATCAACCATTGCAGATGTGAACAATGGCCATTCCTCCAATATCGCAGTTTCCAACTCTCTGAGACTGGCTGGTGGAGGTAAATGTGCAAAGACAGTACGCTAGAGGGCATCCCAAAGAATTTCAATAGGATTAAGGCTGGGAAAATACTCCAGCTACACCATACGAGAAAAGCCCTCACTTTCCAGGTATTTGTCAACGATGTTAGCTCGATCGGGATGGGCATTATCTTGTATAAGGAGGAATTCAGGACCAACTGCTTCTGCATAGTCTCACAATGGGGTCTAGGACTTCATCCTGATACCGTGCAACTATCACAGAACCGCCTTTAAAGATGTGCAGCTGTGTGATATTTCATTGAAATTTCAGATCACACCATGACGCTGTTACCTCTGAATGCATGATGTTCGATGATTTCTTGGCCTGATTGCGTATACCGCGTTCTCTACAGTCCCTTACACACTTATCACCGCTTATTACCGAATGATCAATGCCAAAGAAAATAGCCACATCTTTGATTGACTGGCCTGTTTCAATGCGTCCGACAGCACACACTATCTGTCGTTCATCTTCTTTTAGCCATAGAAACATGAATATCATCAAAAATAATCCTACAAAAGTTATAAACACTTCATATCAGTATTTAAATGCACCTCCTCAAACCCTTCAGAATGCTGGTGTCTTAATTAGCATATATCCGGACAGTCAATCGTGTTTGGCTGTAATATACGATATTTGCATTTTGCCATCTATATCTGTAGCAATTTTCAGCCACTCAAATTCAAATAAGCCTTCGAAAAATGAAAATTTTCATTACGTGCTTAACTTTTGGAAGTCAGTGTATATCTAATTGACAGGGAAAGTCAGATTCATCGCACCACATCCATACTTTATTGGCACGATTTATGGGCTTCTTTGGCATATATTGATTTAGTGTGCTACATCCTTTGAATTTTATCATAGATTTATCTATGACTTGGTTTTCATTAGGGCTTAGCACTGAAAAGAAACTTTTCATATAGATGTTGAAGGAGTAGGCATATTTTATACAGTTTATCATATCCTTCCTCACCCCTTTTCGGCTGGACAGAATTGTTGTTCAGATGCAGGTGTGATAAAATACAACTGAATCATTTTATAGGCATTTGGCTCGCAATATTGGCATCATGAAGTTCTGGTGCAGATGACCAATAGTCTATCTTGGCATTTTCTTTATTCCCATGAACAAATTTATTGTTATGAATGTCATCATTTCCTACAAATCCATGGGGGAAAATGGCTTTTTCATTTGAACTGTATACAGATTTGACTGAAAATCTATGCTTTCCATTATCTATGTGCTGAACAGAGCTAAAATTAGGAGATTTGTCATCCATCTCGATAATCTCTTTGGATGTACCAGCAGGTTTTGTGAATTCTGGCACTGTTCTCTGAGTTGTGTCTTTCTGCACCCATAATATGTGATCTGCTTGGGAAGGACCAGGCAAATTTGGATCTTCATCAGCAGCTACATTTTATTCAACATCACTAATTTTTGTTCGCTAAAGTATCCGAGGAAATTTCTTCATCATTACTATGTCCGATTAGTGTCCGAGTAGAAATGTCCGATTTAGCATCTGAAGGAAGCTCTGCAAATAAGGCAAAAGCTTCTTCTATATCAATCCCTTTCTTTGGCGGTTTCAATCCAAAAGACTTGTTGCGTTCACTTCACCAGTAAACAAGGTCTTTACTTACCTCCAGAGATTTTGATGGAGAATGCTAAAATTGCTGTTGTTGACAAAGTGAAATTTCTTGGAGTCTGGTTCGATAGAAAACTCGCTTTCCTACCCATGTTCAGAAACTGAGAGCCATTAATATTTTAAAAGTTCTGTCAAATACAAAATGGGGTGCAGATAGAACTACAATGCTACATATATATAGGGCATTCGTTCCAAGATTGATTATGGATGCAATGGTTATAGGAGTGCACGAACATCTGTTCTCCAGAAACTCGAACATGTCTAGAAAGTTGGTATCAATTAAAGGAAGTACCATAGTAAAATACTTTGAAAACATGCATTGAATAAAACATTACAAATAAATATGAACAGGACATTTTGAAAAATGAACAGAGACCTAAAAAAAAAATCTAACTTCGTTGAAAACTGACACTATTTTATGGGAAATAAAGTAAGTTCACTTATTCTGTACTACATGGCATTTTCACAACTAAATATAAATACACAAGATATGAATCAAAAGTATTACATAATATGATATTTATTTTAAAGACATTTTTTTTCTTATGCTGTTGTATAAAGAAGTATTGATTGCCTAACCTCTCAGTGTAAAGCATAATTTAATTAATTGTACTAAATATAGACAATTTCGTTTTAAACATTTCAAGACGTATATATCATATTTAACGTTACCGTTTATAGACCTTGACTTATATTTTAACCATTCATCATCTCACTTCATCTGTTACACTTTTTTCATTGTCATGTTTTATTTCTACTTTTATCACCTTTTAGATTATATACATGCTGTGAATAATTTGAACATACTGTTAGATCTATATTATATGTTTTGTGGCGTAGCATATCCTTTTTGGATCTTGTACCATAAAATCCCAATCAACCAAAAACCAACCAACTAAATGAACTAGTATTTTAAAGTACTGTTGGGACACTGTGCTTGAAAAAATATTGGTACTTTGGAAAAATGAAATAAGGGTGCCATGGGGTAGGATGGAAAACCATTTACTATATTATTAGCGTCATTGATTTAGGATTAGTGGTAGTCAGAAAAGCAATTTTTCTTCTCGTTAATGCACAAAAACACATATCACATGGTGCATTTTGAATGAGGTTTGCTCTGCACAAAAATTATTCTTGGTGCAAAGTTTACGACGTCGTCAATTATTAACAAATGTGGGCTAATGACATCTTCAGTTTTGAAGACGAATGCCACTAGAAACTGAAAAGTTTTTCCATTTTTTTTATTGACCACAGGTTTTGGGGAATCATCCGCCATTTCATTTTCTGTTGACTTTGGCCTTCCTCTTTTCTTCGGTTCTGCTCTTGAAAGAGTGAGCAGATCTTGAGTTACCTTTCCATATTCCAAAATGGACATATGTTCTCGTGTTTCAATATATGCAATATAAGAATTTATAAATGCCATTTCCGACATGCAAAAAAAAATTCGGTGCCAACATTTTTTTATTTTCTGTCCTTATCATATAAAGAACGCAGCATATCAGCTTTGTAAATTCCACCCTTATGTTCATTATAGTCCTTTACGATATTTGGTGCATATATTTCCATTTTTGTGTGATCCTTCTGTGATCTTTCAACAGTGCAGCTTTCATTACCATGGTAATTAGATAAAAAATGAACAGATCTGTTATCTTTTATTTGAAGTAGGATATACCTTGATCAGTAATTCTATGATCGAAGCTTCCACATGGCAGTTTTTATCTTCAGCCAGCGTAGGAACACCACGCCAGTCTGGCTGTACTGCCCCAACTGCATAAATACTTTTTGATTTTAATTATTCATGGAGTTCAAGGGATGAAAAATAATTGTCCATTGTTATAATGTTATGGTTTCCGACCAACTTTCATGTTAGTTTATGAACAACACTTCCTCCTAGCCCAAATTTCTTTTTTGCATCGCTTTGTTGGACATAGACCAGGAACAAAGTCTTTCCTATTTATAGATGAAATCCATTTTTTATCACTCATCATCCTTCGGAAATAAAAATACAGAAGTGTAAGTTGGCTGTGTGCTGTAATTGACTGAAAAACTAGGACACAAAACTAGGCATCTAAAATATAAATAAAACATGTTACTTAAAATTAATAAATAACAGTGTACTTGCATATTTTTAATTTAAAAAGTTCACTTTATGAACTTCAGAAAAAAAAATTTAAATAGTGTGAAAAAATGAATATAATTAATTACATTACATTTAAAATATATTATACATACATTAAGTTTTATTAAATTTCACATAATAGCAGCATTCATGTAGTTTTATATATGACATTCTTAACATGACCATTTTTTCCCCCCTCAAAACAGGACATCTACTAATTTTTAGGTATGTGTATTCAAGAAAACACATATTTCTTCATAGTCTGTATTTATTAATGAAAACACAGGAATGAACACATGAAAATAAATAATTTATGTGGTCTTATATTTTTTTGAAGAGCAAATTTGCTTCAGTATATTAGACGTTGATTTTAAATATGAATGAAATTCTTGGCACGATTTCTGAAAATTTATTTTCGTAAGTAACATGGCTTTGAGAACTGCGACTTTCAATTATGTTTTTCGCTCGTTCATAACTTATTCATAAGGGAAAAGACCCTTTCTATGGGTGAATTAGTGCCGGGCAGACATAAAATATATTCAATAATTATATTAAAGTTCGTATGTTTCAAATTATTGGTGTGAAAGTGTTTGAATAATTCCCAGTATTCCATTTAGTCACTTTTTGTAGTGTAATGTTTTTGGAAATAAGTGAATACTCATCATATACTTCTGTGTCTTGTTTAGAATTAATGAATCCTTTTGCAATCAATTCATCCATTACACTTTGAATTTCTTCCCACCTAGGTATTTTAGTTAAATTTTGCCTATTCAAATATTTTTAATTCTTCAAAGAACACAGTCCACTGCTCCAAATATTCTTTGCTTATTTTATAGAACTCAGCAGCTGTAGTCTTCATATATTCTTCGTCAACACCACTGCAGCCACCTTCTTGCAATTTTTCCATTAAATTACAAATGGAGTGAGGAAGAAACAGAGTACTTTGTTTCAAGACCAAATTGTCTTTAAGTTGATTTATTTCCTTCGTTGCTTCAATTGCAGAAATATTCTGACCCTCGATCTTTAATATAACTTGATGGAACATTGCTGACTGTGCATGCATAAAAAAGAGCCATAATTCAGAGTTAGTGTTTTCAAAAAAGGTTCTCAATATATTTGGGCATTTATCTATATTCAAAAAGTAGTTTATTAATGGCTTGTACAGTTTCAAAACTCTCTCAATAGTAGGCATAAGCGCAAGTTACCTAGATTTACTATAGCCTAGCAATATCTGATACTCTGTGTCAACTTCATCACCACATTCAGAAGATAATTTGCTAAGAAATTCTTTGAATTGACGATGCTGAAGAGCATGTAAACAAATGTAATTTACTATTTTTATAACTACTTTCATAACATGCATTCATGGATAATACTCGAGCACATAAATTTTGTTGATGTATCAAACAGTGAATAATAAAAATATCATTGGTTTTAATGCCTCTGCAATCTAGCTTATCCATAAGTCATTTTACAGCTCCCTTGTTTTTACATACCATAGCAGGTGCTCCATCTGTTAATCCTGAAAGAGCCTAAAAATTTAAACTATTTTCGGCTAAACATTTTTCAATTGCCTGGAAAACATCTTCTCTAGTTGTGTTTTTTAAATTTAAAAGATTTAACATTTCTTCTGTCACTTGGAATGAATCATTCACACCGTGAATAAATACCACAAGTTGAGATGTGTCTGAGATATCTGTACTTTCATCAAATGCCAAAGAATATGCTTTGAATTGGTTAATTTTATCTTGCAAAGTTACTACGATTTCAGCTGAAATGTCATCAATGCTACGACATATAGTTTGGCATGAAAGACTGATACTTGAAAACTTTTATAACTGCTTCCAAACAGTCCTTTACCAGTTCACCATCCGAAAATGGTTTCATTTTCTTTGCAATCAACATGGCAACAGAATAACTTGCTTTGACTTGACAATGGTAGATAGTTGTTGTAATAATAAATCAAACATCGTTTGCTGAGCTTTCAGATGCAATTTAAGCACAGTTAACTTAAAACTTTTTACTTCTTTACTGAAATTTACATATTTAATATGTTTTGTCTCATGATGCCTTTTAACGTTATGTTCCTTAAGTACAGCGACCGTCTCTCTACAAATTAAACACTTTAATTTTGAATTCTGCATTGTGAAAAAATCTTTTTCCCAATGATCATTAAATAGCCTGTTTTAATCAACAACTTTTCTTTTCTTTCAATTCATCCTTGTTATGCACCACACACAAAAAACTTGGTAAACATGGCAGTAAGTCAAAAACACATACAGAGATTCACTTGAAATAATAATAACTTCATTCGTGCAGTGGATAACGAAATGATGATGGACCCAAGCGTGTGTAGACTAGTGTCTCGAGTGAGCCTTAACTGCCGGCTTCCATACACAACTAAGATTACCTCTTGGCGAAATTATCACTTATTGGTGCAATTTATATTACATTTTTTTACGTGGTTTTTCTATTGTTAATTTAAAATTTAATTTTTTATCTTTATTTCAAATTTTCATTTATTTAATATTTTTTGTATACATGCAACGAAAAACAAAAGTTTCAATAGAAATATAAAATCACCCGGCGGGCCGCACAATTTAACGTGACGGGCCGCATGTTGGCCAGGCCTGATCTAGATTATATTTAGCATTTGCTTTTTGAAACATTCTGTATATTGTGTCAGTTGTGTACTCTCCAAACATTTCTTTCAACACATAAAGCACGAGATCTAACAACACTGTGATCAAATGAAAAAACAAACACTTATATAGGTTATTTTGTGGCATAATAATTTCATTATTTTTTCAGACTTCTGGGTAAAATTTATAATTGCATAAGAACAAAAATAAAGTTAACTCTAATTTTGGTTTGTTCTTTGCTTTAAAAGCAAGTGTAAATGTTAACAAAATAATGAATTTTAAAATTATACCAAGCACTGTCATTTTGCTGATATTATTATATATATGAAGTTCGAACATCCACTAAAAACATGAATTTTGTTGACATTCCCGGAAAATACACATCATATATATATTTTAGATAAATTTGTTCATTGAAACCTTACGTTTAAAAAGAAAAATATGAAAATCGCCATTAGTCAAACAATTTTATAGTTTATGCCCCTTTACTGTATATTAAATAGATTAATTCTATATAAATGTTGTGTTAATATATGAAGCATTATACAAATATGAAATATGCTGAATTGATAATTGAAATGCACATGTTAATTCAAAGTTGCTTTATTTAAAATATTTATTACAGAAAAAATTTACATAAATTATGAATGATATATATATATATATAAAATTAGTTAAAAGTTTCAGAAAATCAGATTTGTAAAGCTAAAAGGTGCTATTACAGCTCTCAAACAATGATAATACTTAAATCACATATTTAACATTGATGCAAATTACTAATATTTGTCATTTTATATGCAACTTTTTATTTGGTTAACATTTTTTTGGTTAAAATGTATAACTTGGCAGGCTTTTGTTGGAATAATATATAGCTCAATATATACAAGCTGCAAATATATGTTTCTTTGCTCCATGCCTCTTTACTGTAATCTGAAAAAAATAAACACAGATATTAGAAAATAATCTCTTTCATACTATATTTTTGTCATAATACAAAATGAGTTATTCTATTTGTTATAATGAGTATATTTATGATGAAGCAATAACAAGTAATGGCTATGAAATTAATAAAACTTTGCTTAAAACATCATCCAACATAAAATGAATGCATACCTTTTAGGGATTAAAATTCAGAACACAGGTTCAGAAAAATTCAGAACACAAGAAAAGTTTTAAAGAGAAAAACAGATAAAATTTAGAAAATGGTGGAAATCGATAATGTAAAGACAAAAACAACTATTTTATTATACAGGATGATTCGCTACCGCATGTGCAAACTTCTGGGTGGTTGTAGGCTACTAAAAAAAGAATGGGGATTAAATAGCAATGCAGGGTCGGAAACACAATTATAACGCAATAGATGGCATTGTTGGGGAATAGATAAAACGTAAACGTATAGGTTCCACTAGGGTGGAGCTTAAAAGCCATGAAATTATTTATTTTTGGAAGTTTCACCCTCTAACTTTGTTCCTTTTGATATAAAAACACTATATAAAAAGTTTGAACAATAAATGTTAATATTAAGGGGTAGCTCAATTGACTCAAAGTTTATAAAAATTAGAAAAATTAAGATTATTAGCTGTACATGTACCTTAACATATGTATTTATTTACATTGTATTTAATGCATTAATTTTAAACAATTTATTTAATTTGTTGTAAGTATTATCAGCTTTATATTTACCATCAAAATTTTATTGACTTTGCAGAAGCTGAGACAGAGTCTTTTTTCCAGCTATCAGGATACATTTTGTGATGATCATCATCAACTTGTAGAAGGAATTGTAGCTGCATTTCATCATGAGTTATCAATCCACTGTATTCCTGAATAAGTGCAACTGCACATTCCGCATTGTCATTTACTACTTATAAAGATTTTATTATCTCTTTAGTATGTTTGTAGTCCTCTCTCAACTCCCACAAGTCTGGATCAACTGCAAGATATCCAACTGAAAGTTCCAACAATTGAAACAATATCAATAACTTTGCTGTGACAAAATCTTCCAAGTTCTTGTTCTTGAACAAATGAAGAGCAATGCTGATTCGCTTAGAGTAATTTTTGTCTTGTTTTTCAGCATGAGCTTCATTCTGCATAGCATTCACCACCCGTCTTTTGGTTGATATATTGACACGACTATCAAACAAAGGTAAACCAACATGTCCTTATGACAAATACCACAAGTGATTAGCAAATTTATATGATGTTGACTTAGAAATGGCTGAATGTATTGATGAGTGTTCAAGTAGTGACTTCAGCAACAACAGGTCATTGTAAGGAGCACATGAAGCTTGAGGTGCAGAGATCCAAGCTTTCAAGTATACACGGATTGTGAAAACACACACTCCTTTTTATTCTTTTAAAGTCAGTTTAAATTGAGCTTTGAACATCCAGATCTTGAGACAATATATGATTTTGGATATCCAATGGCCATGGTGTATTGCTCCTGGTGGCATAAATCGGACTCCTATTGCTGGGACAGCACCAAGAAAGATAATTACAAGTTCTAAGAATTCTTTATAATTTTCTCTTAGTTTGGGTTCTCTTTGTTCCAGGTACTTCTTTGCAGAGTCGATAGTTTCTTGCTTTATATCTTCTAGATTTGCAACTACAACAAATGAAATTCCTGGTTCATACTTATCTGTATCAATGAATCCCCAATATTCGTGAAAACCTTTAAATAGTGCAACTTCAGGAGAAGATCTGACTCCCATACATACTTTACTGTACTAATTATGAGCTCCATAATGTGATGCCTGTAAGCAAGTGATAAGAGCTTTTTCTTAAGCTTTTTCTTTTTCTTAAGCACAGGCACCAGAATTATGACCAGTGTTTGAACTGGTAGTGTCAAAGTACATTGCGCGAATATTGTCTACCATACCCCAGTCTTCAATGGCTTCAAAGACAGTTGCAGCCTGGGCCTCGCCTGTTGCAAATGGAATCTTGGCAACTACCAGTAGTTGAGAAACTCCTTTCCCAGAAACTAATACTGGCATGCCATCAACTTTCTCTTTTCCTGTCAGGTCATGCATCAATTTTCCATCCCAATGAATGACAAAAGGAATGTTGCCTTGAAACTTGGCTTTTATTTTTTTATATTTTTTTCTCTCTGACATTCTTTGTCGACGAATTGAGTCTTTGTTTAGAGCAAATTCATTAATGTTCTGTCCTAAGCTTTTGGCAGCTTCTGATATAATAAAAACAGCCTTTCTGTCTGACACCTTTGTGCGATCTAGTGCTGCAGCAAGTTCTGGTGTAACTATGGTTTTTCGTCCCCGTTTTCATTTTTTTAATTCTCCAACATGAACTGTATTGTCCGTAGTTTCCAACTTTTCATCATCTCTTTCTGCTGAGCTGTTATCAGATTCATCAGTAGAGGACAAAAGTGCAACTTCAGAATCTGCATCTGCTAATAATATCAAAATATAAAGCTGAAGGAATTTTAAATATATTTAAAGGTGATGTTATTTAATTTAATTTTCCATGACATTGCGTACATTCATCATGTACATTAAAAACTTTTCCATCATTGAGCTATCTCTAAATATTGTTCAATTGTGCTAATATTTTGCCTGAATTTTTTTTTTTTGTAAAAAGGAACAATATTAGATAGTGAGAAGACCATATATTCATAGTTAAAAAATATGCTCCACCCTAAGGTTCCACGCAGGAAAACTGTTATTCGAAAACCACCCGCAGAGGTAGTAGGATGGAAGGTTTCATAAATGCAGAATTAGTAGATATGCATTAAGCATATGGAGCTGCTGATTATAATGAGCGAGCCACTGTATGTCTGTATCAGGAGTACTACTTGATGAGACATATTCCGAACCACCAAACATTTGCACAGTGCATCAAAGATTATGTGAAATGGGTTTCTTTGAGAGACGTGCTATGAATCGGGGACAAACAACATACATACCTGAAATGTAAGAGATGCTGCTTTGTCCTTCAAAAGACAATCCACGTGCCAATACACAAGTAATCACTACTGTTTTCCCCAAACTATCATCTGGAGGATCCTGAACTCGAATTAATTGCACACATACCATGAGCAGTATGTACAGCTACTGCAGCCTGATGATTACCCACAGAGGGTTGCTTTTACTCAATGGTATCTGCAGAAGAGTGTGGCGTTGCCGAACCTATCCTCCTTGGATTTTTTCTGTGGTCACATCAAAAATCTGGTGTACGATACACCCGTGGAAAGAGAGGAGGATCTTATCGCATGCATCTGAGTAGCTTCCGCGGTCGTCTAAGTGATGCCTGGTATATTTCAAAACACCCATGATTCCATGCGGCGGCGATGTCAGGCTTGTGTTGCAGCTGGTGGCTGAAACTTCGAACACCTTCAATGACCTCTACTAATATCGCAATTGTCACATTTTGATGAATAAAATAATGTTCTTCACTTATGTGTTGCTCTTTCATTTATTGTGTTCTCTGCACACTTGCACATGACAATTGTGTTTCCAACTCTGCATTGCTATCTGATCTCGATTCGTCTTTGAGTAACCTACCCTTCCCAGAAGTTTGTATACATGGTAGCTAATGACAATGCATATGCACAAAATTCAAATAATACCTTTCAAAAGAATTGGAAATTTTATTTAAAAGCTTTTTCCATGATTTTTATTTTTTATAAGATGTCATGAAAACTTGTGATTTTTTATTAAAAAAATGTGCTATAAAAATGCTGAAATCTACTAAAAATTCACAAATTTTTTTGAAACTGCTAGAATTTGGCAGCAATTTGGAGACCTGTATGCATCATAATTGCTAGTTTCAAGAAATGGAACAATCTTACCTTTGAAAGTAATCTGTTATTGATGTATTCCTTAGTCTTAAACCAGCACGTTGTCTGGGAGCGTTTGTTGGCATATTATTAATTTGAGATATTACTAAAAGTTCTTCCTATGGTAACGAAAGATGAAGATCATCATCATCTAGTTGTACTTCATCTGCAGCTAATCTTAAAATATTATGGAGTACAGCAGTTGCTGTGATTACTGGTAATATATTTTTTAGCTTCAATCTGAAACTTAAAGCCAGCACTGGGAAACGCCATTTCCATATGTCAAACAGTCATTCTATACAATTACGTGTGCATATATGCGATTCATTATACAGTTGCTCAGCCCTCGATACAGGGTTTTCTATTGTCGTCATTAAATACTTCAGCAGAGAATAGCCACTATCTCTTAGTGGAAGATCATCTCAGTATTTGTTATCCTCGAACATGGCTCTTCTATAACAAGCATTAAATATTGTGGAGTCATGTGTACTGCCAGGCCACCTAGCTACAAGATCCATAATTTCCAGGTTGGCATTGCACATGACTTGTACATTTAATGAAAAGTATCCTTTTCTATTTCTGAAAAGCACAGCTTGATCTCCACTTGTAACATAATTGTGTATATGACAAAATATTTTTAAATGTTTGCACATCAAAATTTCAAATGCAATAATTATTATTCTCACCACATCTGTTTAAGGCAGTGATTATCAGTATACCTGGAGCTACAATGGCTCTCGACAACCCCCCTTTTGAGTAGTATATAAACATTCAGATTTTATCTCTTTATTGCGATGAGTTTAATGATGAAAATATAGGGTCACATCACCTAAATTTTAATTTGAATATTTTTTTAGAATCAATATGTATACTATATTTACAATCCCTTCATTTTGAGCTACAAAATATAAATCTGAATAGATATATCAAGAAATTCAAGTCTTTTCATAACATAACTTTTAACGTAAATAAAACATTTTCAAATTTAATTTATAGAAGACTTTCTAAAGTTTAATTTAAACCATTGAAGAGTAAACAAAAGCATTTTAAAATTTAAAGTATTAAAAAAATTGTTTTTCTTAAATTACAATCAAGAGTAAACAAAGGATATTTTTGAAATAAAAATATTGTGAAAAACAAACCATTTAAAAATACTATTTTAAAGCATTTTTATTTATTTTCACCATAATGTGTTTTGTTAGTTTTTACATTTAGGTTGCACTGCTTTTGAAACAAAGAACTTTATGGGTTTACAGAGATACTGTCAGCAAGAAAAGAGTGGGTTTAAATACTGGAAAATATCAGTTTGAAATATCCCAATTATTTAACACAAATTTATTTTAAGACCAAAAATATTTTTCTCATTAAATAAAATTGTGTGTAACCATTTTGTATAAAATAGAAAAATACACTTTCAAATGTATAGGGACTTAACCCTTTTTATAGTTTCAACTAACTATGATTAAGTAAACAAATAAAAAATATTACCAGGAGATTCTATCTGAGTGCATTGCCAAAACTGTTGGAAAACAAGCCACCCTATAATTCAGAAGTTGTGCATCTGTAATTTCCTCATACATAATTTTTCATTAGTGAGCAAATGGCTTTGTTCACTTTATGTATAATTCTGTTTGCAGAGGTTTTGCTGACACCACCAAAATCACCAAGAGTGAGAGCTACAGATCCGGTAGCATAATATCTTAGAGCAATCAGAAATTGGTTAATTGAGACACAGAATTTTTCCTGAATAATATATATATATATATATATATATATAATAAATTAGACAATAAAAATTGATTTTAATAAGGTTTAAAATTTAACAAAGAATAAAATAAAATTCCCAGACTTTACAAAGTTATATAGATACAGATTAACACATTTAAAAAAGGGAACTGAATAGCTAAAGTTTGTTCAGTATATTATAATTGTTTAGAGACAAAACAAAAGTGTTCCAACTCAAACTTGGAATTGAAATTTTAAAGGTCTAAAGTCAGCATGTACAGGGAACCCCCCCCCCCCACACACACACACGCACACACTAGCAAAAACATTAAGGAATATATTCATGATATTATTGACAAATTTAATAAAATTATACATTTCAGTTGGCAGATTGTATTGTAACTTACAATTCTTGTTTTTAAAAAATAATCTTATCACTAAGAGTGAGAGATACAGATCCGGTAGCATAATATCTTAGAGCAGGGGTTCTCAACCTTTTTGGACTCGCGGCACCCCTGTCCACTGTTCAGGATACGGTGGTACCCCAACACTCTCTACCCCCGTACTTTTATCACAATTTAAAAAAAATTGGACTTTGGTAGATTTCGCTCTCTCTCCTCGATATATGTTTTGTATACAATACAATATGCACAGAAATTTTAAAAATCTTGTAACTCATCTAATAGAAATCACGTAATTTTACTTCATAACTAAAGATGTGTTTTATAATACATAAAAAAAATCTCAAAATTAAATGGGAAAAATGGAAATAAATGATTAAAAAAAATTTGAAGTTACAATTTTTATCAAGTTTTACAAATTTTTGTTAGAATAGTGTATTTATATATGAATAATTTTTCTGCCAAATGTTTAAATTACTTGTTTTAAGCTTAATAAAATCAAAGATATAGAAATGGTCTCAAATAAAGATATCATTAGCCTTAAAATGTTTGCGAAATTTGAGGCTGGTGTTTTAAACATAATAATTTTAAGTCTGGTCTCAAGGTTGACAACGCAAAACGAATGTCATCCTTAAGACTTAGAAGTCTATTTCTTGATTTTGACGTGATTATAGCCATGGCGGAAAAACCTTATTCACACAGATATGACGTGGAGAATGGTAAAAGTAGCTCTATGGCTTTAGATATGTTGGGATATTCTTGCGATAATTCAAGCCAAAAGGTAGCCGCTGATTTCTCGTTACTTTCTTCAAGTTTAATTTTTAAAGTAGAATCCGTGCAAACATCGATGAATTCATCCCTTTCAGAAGCAGTAAAATTCAGTTCTTCCACGCTATATGTGAATTCGAATGGTGCTACAATCCAGTCCAACTTTTCCATTGATAGGGATGGAAAGTATTGATCAATTGCATTATCTAGTTGCGAGATGTGGTTAAGAATGAGATGTTCTATATTTCTTAGACAACTGAAATCATCTTCATTCATCAGACCAAGAAGAGAAGGAAAGTTAGACAGATCCCCTTTTTGGATGGATGATTTTCACGAGGCCAGTTTTCTCTTAAAATCTTTTATTTTGTTTTTTGATGAAATTAGTGTCTCCTTCCGGCCTTGCATAGATAAATTTAATTCATTAAGCTTTTTGAATATATCAGTCAAGTACGCAAGTTTCAAACACCAAACATTATTGTGCCAAAGTTCATTAAACATGTTAAAAAAAAAATTTAAGTTCTTCCTTAAGTTCGAGAAGCCTGCTTAAGACATTGCCTTTAAACAGCCACCTGATTTCTGTGTGTAAAACTAATGAAACATGAGCAGCATCCATTTTTTGACATATTTTTTCAAAAATTCTTGTTTTTAAAGATCGTGTTTTTATGTAATTTACCATTTTGACAGCCTGATTAAAAACCATGAAAAGTTCGTTGTCGCAAGTTTTTGAAACTAAAGCTTCTCTATGCAAAATACAGAGAGTTTTTATCACAGAGGGATATTCTGTGAGGACTCTAGTTGTAAACCTCTTAAATTTTCCTACCATGAATGGTGCGCTATAGGTACAAATTCCGACACAATTCTCCCACAGGAGGCCATGTTCTGTGAAGTAAGAAGATAACTAAATAAAAAATGTCTTGACCAGTGGTAGTCGTTTGGAGCTCTTTTAAAAAAAAAGAAATTGTTCTATAATGTCATTGTCATTAACGAATCTACCAAACCCAAGGAGTTGTGATTTGGAGATAATATCTGTGCTTTCGTCTACTTGTAAAGCATATTTGCCATTAGCTCTCATTTTCCCCACACCTTACTCGTGTACATTTATTGACATTTCAGATATCCTAAGGCTTACTGTGCTGTTCGAGAGAGGAACTTTCGAAACCTGATCTCTAACTTCTTGACCAAGTACAGTTTCAACAATGATGTTACAAGCTGGACCAATTATTTCTTCTCCGAGAGTGTGCGGTTTCATTATTTTTTTGCTATCAACTCAGCAATTGTAAATGAAGCCTTAAGACTAACATCAGATATGGTGACCCTTTTAACCATTCTAGAAGCAGCTTTTTTCGGATTCACCTGGATGTTTTGTAGTCAGATGCCGCTTCAGCTTACTGGGGACCATGGCTTGATTGCTGAGAGTTTCCCCATAAACGACATATACGGGCCTAGGATTGTCCTGATCAGTATTCCACGTAAAACCATAGGACAAATAACTGTCCAAATATGCCCTTTTCTTAAGAAAAGGTTCGTTTCTTTTATCACCATTTCAACTTGAGAAATCGAAAGAAACTTCAACATTGACCTCCACTTCAACTTCTTCTTGACTTTCCTCAGTTTTACGTATTTTTACCAAAAACTTATCCATAATCAAAAACACGGAAGTAGTAAAATTGAAACCCACGTTGTCAGCACAAAAACAATGTCCCCTATTCTCCAGTTTACAATTTACGTTCACTAATTTCCAACCACGTGGTGAAGTTCAAGGTTGCCAGAGTGTACGAAAGAAAACTCGCAAACTATGCAGAAGAACTCCCACATCCTTTAAAAATAGAGAGTGTCGGTGACTTTGTGAGGGCGTAACCCATGCTTGGCCCCATCCCACCCCACTCCAAAGTTTTCACTTCGAATTTCACCGAATTATTCCGAACCAAAATGTTTTGTGCCGAATAATTCTATCAACGTACCAAGATGTACGTTGGCGAATTTATATCGTCTGGCATACATACCATAAGCAAAAAATATTTTTCAGTCCAAACATAATATTCTGGTTTTTTCTTAATTTTTCAAAAAGAAATTTTTCTCTTCCCTCCTTAAAATCTCGGGGCACCCCTGGACAATCTCACGGCACCCCGGTTGAGAACCACTATCTTAGAGCAATAAGAAATTGGTTTATTGGAGACACAGAATTGTTCCTGAATAACATATATATATATATATATATATAATAATAAATTGAGATTGAACATTGTTTTTGATACTATACCTGATTGGATCTTTGCCTTGTACCTTTTCAGTGTTAAATTTTTCTTTCATTGGGAGGTTAACTCCCCCCCCCCCCCCAGCTGCGATCTTGGTGACGAACGTGCACATTTGTTTCATAAAAACAATTAAATTCACAACATGTAAGTTCATATGCAAAAAACGTACAGTAGTATACATTGAATTTATTTACCTTCGGGGAAAGAACTGATCAATTGATGTCTGGTGGGTTTTAGCCACCAGTCTTTCTCCTTCGAAGTGTATTTTAAGTTTGAGACTAAATTTAATTCCTTTCCATCATTATGCTTACAGGAAAATGTGTTTAGTCCGTTTAACACTTTAAAAACTTCAGAGTAATTTCTGATGCTGGCTCCTTGCTCTTCACACTCGACTTCTTCTTCCTCACTTTCTTCCTCTTCAGATGATTCTGTTGTAAATTCCCTGACGATATCGGATATTTCTCTGTTGTTTTCTTCTATCATCACATCTGCATCCATAGGAGCATATTCTTCAGACGACATGCCCACGAATCCGGGCTTTTCCATCATGCTCTGTAAACTTTTAGATTCTTTATCTGAATCAGTCGGAAGTGTTGCAAACTCCCTAAAACCAGCTTTTTGATAACAGTTAGAAATCGTTTCTTCTTTTACACTGTTCCATGCAGATTTTATCCATCCAACTGCATCCAAAACATTGATCGACTTAGATAGTTCTGTGGCTGATTTAGCTTCTTCCATTTTGCTGATCAAATGCTTTAAAAGTAGCTTGCGGTATTGAACTTGAAAAGATTTTATTACACCGAGATCCAGTGGTTGACACTTTGATGTGTTAGGGGGAAGGAAAATTACCTTTATGTTTTTCAGGAGAACGTCTGTTGGATGGGACGTGGCATTATCCATAAACAGCAGGACTTTTCTTTTTTCCTTCATGAAGTTCTTGTCTAAGTTTATCAAATACTTCAACATGATATCAGAAGTCATCCATGCTTTCCTATTAGAGTGCCATTCGATGGGTAAGCCACGTATATCCAGTCCCTTAAAGCAGCGAGGTTTTGCTGCTTTTCCAATCACCAAAAGGGTCAACTTTTCACCTTGCATGTTTGCTCCCAGCAGTATTGTCCATCGCTCTTTAGAAATTTTTCCTCCATTGCAACGTTCTTTTTTTAAGCAAAGCGTTTTATCAGGTAGAGCTCGATAGAACAGTCCAGTTTCATCGATGTTATAGATATCCCTTGCTGAATATCCTTCAATAATTTTTGGTACTCTTTCAACCCAATCTTCACACACACCATTGTCGACATCAGCAGATTCGCCGACCAGAGTCCTGAACTCGATTTCATGTCGAACGCGAAATCAATCCAGCCAATCATTCGAGGCTTTGAAATCTGTGAATCCTATCTCTTCTGTGGCTTCTCTCGCTTTCTCTTAGAGAATTGGCTCGGAAATAGTGAGATTTTTGTTTCTTGCAGAAACAAACCAATCGTAAACAACTGTATCTACAGCAAGTCCATGTGTTTTAGGAAATTTATTTTTCTTTCTTGATTTCCGTTTTTCAACCATTGGTTTCACCAATATTCTTTCTTTTTCGAAATACAGCATATTTGGGTTCTTCCTACATTAAATTTAGTCACGAGGGTACGAACTCCCACTTTATGGTTTTCATTATACTCAATAACATTAATTTTATCTTTCAGAGACAGAGCACGACGATTATTAATGCTGGTCATTTCGAAAGAAGGGTGACTATACATACATGTATGAACTCTACGACCTCAACGCCGATGTGACTTCAAATTCTCGAAAAGCAATGCTTTAAATGTTAATTTAACGACCATACGCACTCCACGTCCGTGCTCTTTGCCGAGTTTTTCCCTTGAAGTGGATCTCACTCCTTTGTGACTGAGGGATGGGAGAGTTCCCGTTACTCCTTATCTCCCTTTTGAATTGCTTGCTCTTAATGTCCCTAGAGAATGACCATTGTTGTAGGTGCAGGTGTTTTTCTTACTCAGGTGAGTTGCAATTTTTTCTGGGAATCTATCTTTGGTATAGAAATTTCAAATTTAATTGTGTCTGTACAGAGGTTTTAGTCTAATGGAATGAATGATTAAAATAGTGTCCACGTCCGTATCTGAGGGTGACCGCTAATCAGGGGTTCAAAGTGCATACTGTGAATGAGTTTCCTGCCGGGGAATTTATAACTGACCATAAAAACGGGATGACCATATCTAAGAGGTGACCGTTTAGAGGGGTTTGACTGTACAACAAAAATTTAAGCATAAAATTTATATAATTTACCAGTTTGACTTGAATTTCAATTGGTTCTCTGTTGTTGTTGAGACCCAGACCGTCCGACCTACCAGAAAGGTGTAAGGTAACTGTTGGTTAAAGGTGTAAGGTAACTGTTGGTTAAAGGTGTAAGGTAACAATTGGTTCTCTGTGTCAAAATTTGCAATACTGATTCCTTAGAAAGATGAAATCGGCATTTGAATTCTGTCTCATCATATATATTAAAATATATAGGCCTATTTAAACACCTCTTTATTCGAGGAGAAATATCTAAAATATGTTCATCCTCATCTTCTGAAAATATAAGTCGCCTAGCTAATTCTGCCATCTTCTTATCTTACAATATTTAAATAAGCGAGATCGCTTTTATTTGCCAACACTTTCAAACATTCTTCTATTAGGTAATAAATATTAAAAAATCCACCTTAAATAAAATGTTATCTTAAAATATAGAACGATGCAGAAATTGCCTCCATCTTGTTCAACTTTTAATCAACTGTTAAACATTTAAGTGGCCAAAATCAGCCACTTAAATTAACAGCACTTTAGTGAGCTCTTTAACACAGTTAAACCTCTGCTATATTTTAACGGATGTTGGTGGGATCGGCCCTAGAGCCTAATTTTCTTTAGCAAGTAGATATGCAGTGTTAAATAATTTCTCCATGTTTGCTAGCAATTCTGCATTCATAGCCTTAAAAGAAGAAACTAAAGGTGCTGCTGATGGTTTAGTTCTTGCAGCCTTTACTTTCCATGCTTTGCAAGGCCATAGCCAGACAGGGGGCTAAGCCTCCCCCCCCAAGAGACCCCCCCCCCCCCCCCGATAAAAATATTAAATTTTTAGTAGTAATATGAAATTTCGCATAAAATTAAAATGTCATTAAAATTTTGCATAAAATATTTCTTTGAGATTTTTTAATTTAGCTGATAAAAATTATTGTAATAGTATTTAGGATACTTTTGTATAATTGTGGGGTTCACTGTTATGCATTATGGAGTCAACTAAGAGTAAAGTAAGTAAGAGTTAATATTAATTAAGCATAGAATTTTTCTACACATTAATAACAGCATTAAAATCAATTGTAATTATTATATATTAATATTAATGTATAGTAGCTATATGGATATTAATAATCAGCTCACAAATATAAATAAGCAATTATTTCACTGAATCAACTAATTAAATGACAAATCTTAAAAACCAGATTTAAATGTCACTTTATTAAAAATCATTCTACAGATATACAACAAATAATTTTAAGCCAGAGCTCTTTTGAACACCTTCATGTTCTTCCTCAGTGGCGATAGAATCAGAACAGATGCCATCATGCCTAAATACATTCCAATGCCCTTCAAGCAGAATTTGCATATTACGAAAATTGCCATTCATACAAAATTGTGAATTGAGTAATATAGTCCTAGTAAACCACACATCTGGAATAGGGATAATGACTTTTAACATCACCAGCTGCAATTTTATCACTCTACTGATAATTAAGTTCAGTTCTGGCTAGAGTTTTTTAAACTGTGACCCAATCTCTACATATCCTAATTTTATCAAATGGAAAGAGGAGATTGATTGTGAAGGAGGCTATTGTCAAATTTGATGACTGGGTTGAAGATTCTAGTCATCAAATTGACATTTCTAGTCGCAAATTACAAGTAACGATTGCTAATTTCAAACACTTACTGTGCATTATTTATCAATTAAACATTACTGCATTTATGTATGATACATAAATATCATGTTATATATGGCTTTTGGTATTATCTGCTGTTAGGTCTTGGAATGTGTTATCCGTGAAAACAGAAGCACTACTGTATATTTCTGAAAGTGTTTACTTTGAACTTCTCAAAAAGGCTGCATTCTGGGATTAAATATTCAATTTATGCAAAAGTGTCATATAAGGAAAAATAAGCCAATTTTGAAAATATTAATGAGTTCTGTCAAGATAAAATAATAAAATTTGTTGCAAATATCTATTATGATTTTCAATCTGTCTCTTGTATAAATTATATAATCCTGTGTTCAAAAAGTTAATCAAAATTATATTCAATTAAATAAAATTGTATGAAAAACATGTCAATATAGCAAAAAGTTAAAAAATTAAAACAACTAACATTGGTTAATTAAAATGTCGTTCATTAATGATGTATATAAAATTACACAACCAGAGCACTGTCGACATTATTACGTACTTCGTCAGTGGTAAAGTAGATTGTAAGTGACATATATGAGCCCTAATATATAGGCCACAGTCTCGAGATAAGATTTGCATATTGATTATTTTTAAATTGACATATTTAAAAAATATAATTTAATTACAAAATACATAAATTATAAGAGATTAAAATACAGGGTAACCAATAGAAGTGTCATCAGAAGCGAAGAAAAAAGTACTATATATCCAGAAAATTTTGCATTTTAACATGCAGTGAATCAAGAACGAGATGGTAAGCATAACTGAGGGTCTGAAGGGGATCAAAATTGCAAATAGAATCACGGTAAATAAAATTAAAAGGGATTCATAAACTAATATATTATGGAGGTTATTGCAGCTGATTAAGATAAAAGTTTTACCAAACATAGAGTGAAAATTATTGTTAATCACAAAATGGGCAAGAACCATGGACAGTTTTTTTTTTCTTTTTTTAATATCACATGTATGCTCAGGTAAACAATGGTACGCTTAGATAGTATGCCACTGTAGAATTTATAATTATTTTTAGGAGATAATAGGGGAACAATGTACAGCCCAGCCTGACACATGAAGTTATTTTAATCTTTAAATTTATCTGAAAGAATACGATTAAAATTGAATGAATACAATTAATAACAATATATCTGAATGAATAGGATTAAATGTATTGTGATAAATAAAATTATAGTGACTAGGAGTCTTTCATTGCTTATTTTGATCATGCTTTTAACATTTGTTTATTTATTTCGACTTTAGTTACTGAAATTAACTTTATCTTTAATCTTGGCTGAGACAGCTTATTCTTGTGATTTCATTTACGAAACCTTTTCCATTATTCGCTATAATTTTATTTATCCTAATTCTAAACTTGTACCTTTTTCTGATATCTTGTCATATAAATCTAGTCTTCCTTTCCATTCATCAATTTTTTGCCCCCTTATTCAATTTTGTCATGAATTTCAGTTTAAACCCACCCATTCTACCATTACTACTTTATTTAATCATATTCATTCTGATAAATTTAAGGATAAAAATAACTTCATGTGTCAGGCTGGGCTGTATGTTGTCCCCCTATTATCTCTTGAAAATAATTATAAGTTCTACATTGGTAGTACTAAGCGTACCGTATGTATTCGAAATGGCTTCAGGCCAACATGTAATGCGATTGACACAAGTGAATAGATATCAAAACCCCTTCAATACTAGCAAGGGTCCAACTATGTTGATATGAATATGTTGAAATCTGCTATTATTCATACCAAAAATTTCTAAAGGTGATTTTGTGTGTCGATGTACCTTTGCTTTTTGGCAGGCAATACATGTACGGCTCCATTCGACATAGTCCTTTCGGAGTGATCCCCTCAGGGGTTCACTTCTTTAGTGAATACGGGTGTTGCAATCCCGAGGCACCTTAGCAAGGCTTTTCTTTCCTTTTTTCTTACTCTCTCTTTCTTTTTCCTTCTTTTTTTTTTGTCTATCCTCCTTTCCCCTTCTTTTTGTTTTGTTCTCCTTTTGTGTTTTGTGTTTCTTGTCCCTCTCAGCTGCTGGTGTCATCAATGCCGAGCCCTTAGTAAACATCACATCTGCTCTATGGGCCCTAGTACCACTCTTCGGCCTCTGCCGTAAGGTACACCGTTTGGGCTCGGGAATGGGTTCATGTGGGTGTGATGCGAAAAGGGTAGAGCTGCGTGCACCAGTAGTTTTGCTTTTGAGAAACGTTTGCAGTAAACAGTTCCAGAGGTGAGTCCCTTGGTTGCGTTGGTTGGATGGTGGAGAGTGTTTCATATCGAGAAATCCCCCGTGGATCCTTGCTGGTCCATGGGCCCTGTGCACCAGGTGCACGTTATGGCCCGCTCTCCATCATCTGGCTTTGCGAATGACTCCGGCGGTTACACTTGGCACGTTAGAAAGGTGTGGGGAAACGGAGCCTGGCGGGGGCTCCGATTGAACTGGAAGGAATCCGTGGTTTTTCATTTAGTGGTTACAAGCATGGAGAATTCGAGAATGCTTTTGGCCTCGGATTCTTCATGCTTTTCAAGTGAAAATTCTAATGCTTCCTTGCCTTCCAAGGCAGGATCTCTTAATTGGGCGGATAGAGTGGATACCTCTAGCGTTTCCGTATCCTTGGGACATAAAACTACTGATTGTAGTATGAACGTAAATACAGGTATTTTACAAAGAACTAATGAAATAGATAATCATAAAATGACTACAACTGAAGCAAAGTATTTCGTTATGAAAAGAATAGATGGATCATTCAATAACGTTTCACCCTTTTTGATTCAAAAAGGAATACTCAGTACTGTTGGGGAAGTGGAAACTATAAAGAAGCTCAGATCTGGTGACTTGTTAGTTAAAGTTTTGTCTACCGCACAAGCTAAAAATATACTTTTATTGAAAACCCTCGCAAATATTCCCGTGTCCGTGACTGCCCATAGTACATTAAACTTCTCTCGTGGGGTTATTTCAGAACCAGACCTTACACATATACCTGAAACTGAAATCCTTGACAATCTAAAAGACCAAAAAGTTAGCTCTGTACGACGAATCTCTGTAAGACGAGATGGAACAATGTTTCCAACAAAACATCTTATACTGACTTTTGACACCCCAGTCTTACCTAAATATTTAAAAGTAGCCTACCTCAGATGCCAAGTACGGCCATATGTGCCAAACCCATTAAGATGCTTCCACTGTCAGAGATTTGGACATCCAAAAACTTCCTGTCGTGCTCCTAAAGTGGTGTGTGCACGCTGTGCAGAACACGGACATGACAGTGAGGGATGTACATCTACCCCAAAATGTGTTAATTGCGAGGCTGAACATCCATCTTATGCCCGCTCATGTCCAAAATGGGTTTTTGAGAAAGAAATCCAAACTTTAAAAACATCCAGTAATATTACTTACCCTGAAGCACGTAAACTGATTGAAATAAGAACACCAAAAATAGGCATATCATACTCAACTGTTGTCAGAAACAGACAAACAAAATCTGCTGGCATACAAACGGAAGTTACATCAGTAGGCACACAAACCGAACCTGACTTCAACCTTATGCAATTAATCCCTAACCAACAAACTAACGAAACAAAACCTGTCCCTTCTGTAAACACTGCTGTTTCAAGTACTAAACAAAAGCAAAAAACTTCAATCCCATTAGCCACTTTCAGACCTGCTTTCACACAACAAAAAGCTGCAGTAGTAAGTACCAGTGGAAAAAAAGGAGTTAATACTTTAGAAGAGAAAACAAAAACAAACAAAAAACATAAATTGAAGAATACTAGAGACAGTCCTTTGGAGAAAAAATCCGTCAAAAAAACAAACATTCACGAAAATCATAGCCAAGATGATGACGAAGTACAACTGTGTGCTTCCGAGGATGAAGGGATGATAACAGATGTGTCATCCTCTTCCTCTTCGTCTACTCGGAAAAAAGAGACCACCTCCCATCGACCCAAGAAAAAAACCTGAATATGGCTTTTTTGCTATCTTGGAATTGCCGTGGGTTGCAGAACAAGTCGGTGGAGATCAAGAATTTAATTAATACTTTCCAACCTATTTGTGTTTGCCTTCAAGAGACTATGCTAAAATCTAGCAGTAATTTTAATATTAAAAATTTTAATTGTATCCGTAAAGATTTTAATATGAACAGTAGAGTATCTGGGGGAGTTGCTTTGTTAGTCTCACAAGACTACCCTTCTTCCGTATTACAACTCACCACAAATCTACAAACTGTTGCTGTTCGGATCCATGTAAATAGATTGATTACTGTATGCTGTATTTACTTACCTCCAAATGATCACATAAATTCTAGAGAACTTGAGAATTTGATTCGCCAACTTCCTGCACCATTTGTGATACTCGGTGACTTTAATGGCCACAATCCCCTTTGGGGAAGTCTAGACACAAATTGCAGAGGACAACAAATTGAGCAATGTGTCAGTGATCACAATTTATGCATTTTTAACAATAATGAATTCACCTATTTTCACCAACCTAGTAGGACTTTTCACAGTATTGACCTTGCCATCTGTTCACCCTCTCTCCTTCCTTACTGGAATTTTACAGTTGATAAAGATCTTCACAATAGTGACCACTTCCCTATCATGCTCTCTAACAGTCAATTCAGATCGACTATAAAACCATCTCAGTACATATTTTCAAAAGCTGATTGGGAGAAGTTTACTTCCCTAGCTCTGATCACTGATGAAGCTGTTCAAAGCATTGACATTGATACAGCTGTAGAAACTGTTACAGATATCCTTATAGAGGCTGCTGATGCTGCAATTCCAAGACATGCAGGTAATATATCTAAGCATCGCTTCCCTTGGTGGAGTGACGAATGTCGTGAGGCTTATAAAAAGCAAAAGAAAGCTTGGTCAATTTTCAGGAGGTCTCCTACCACTGAAAACCTAACTGCATTTAAACATGCAAAAGCATTTGCTCGCAGGATACGCAGAAGAAAGCAGAAAGAGTCATGGGAAAAATATGTTAGTGAAATAACATCTTCCACTTCTAGTAAAATTGTATGGGAGAAAGTCAAAAAGTGTACAGGGAATTATAGTGATCACTCCATAACCATTCTAAATAATAATGGCACAACTATAAGTTCCCCATATGACATTGCAAATGAAATTGCCAAAGAATTTGCAAATATTTCAAATGCATCAAATTACTCTGAACCGTTTTTAAATCACAAACTTAAGTCTGAAAATAAACCTATTGTTTTCCCAGAAGCTAGAAACTTACCTTATAACATGCACTGTACAATGTCAGAGTTGGTGACTGTTTTGTCCCAAACACACAGAACTTGCAGTGGACCTGATAAAATTAACTATCTCATGCTTAAACACCTCTCCCATTACTCCTTATTGAACCTCTTATACCTGTTTAACAGAATTTGGCATGAGCATAAATTCCCTAGGTCATGGCAAAGAGCCATCACAATTCCCATTTTAAAACGGGGTAAGGACCCTCAAAGCCCTTTAAGTTATCGGCCTATAGCTCTCACAAGCTGTGTATGTAAACTTCTTGAAAAAATGGTTAATGCCAGGCTTGTACACTTTTTAGAGAGTAACAAGTTATTCTCACCACACCAAAGTGGCTTTCGTCGAGGTAGATCTACCATTGATAATCTTGTCTCATTAGAATCACAAATTAGGACCGCCTTTCTTAGGAGAAATCATTTAGTCTCAATTTTTTTTGATATTGACAAAGCCTATGATCGAACATGGCGCTATGGTATTATTAAGGACATTTACGATTTTAATCTAAAAGGTAATCTTCCTATTTTTATTCAAAACTTTTTATCACACAGGACATTCCAAGTGCGCATTGGTTCAACACTCTCACGCACACATGTACAAGAGGAGGGTGTGCCACAAGGAAGTGTCTTGAGTGTGACACTCTTTAATATAAAAATAAATAGTCTTTTAAACAGTTTGCCAGTGTCTGTCCATAAAAGTTTGTATGTGGATGATCTACAAGTTGCCTACCAAGCTCACGATATGCGTACTGTGGAAAGGCAATGCCAAGCCGACGTAAATAACATCTTACGATGGGCAAATGTGAATGGGTACGGGTTTTCTACTCAAAAGACTTGTTGTGTTCATTTCACCAGAAAACGTGGTATCCACTCACCCCCAGAAATCTTTATGGGAGGTGTAAAGATTGCTGTAGTGGAGGAAATAAAATTTCTCGGGATTTGGCTCGACAAAAAGCTTACTTTCTTGCCCCACATTCAGAAACTGCGAAATAAATGTGAGAAAGCTCTTAACATCTTAAAAGTCCTCTCAAATACCAAATGGGGTGCAGATCTTACTTCCATGCTTCGTATTTACAGAGCTGTTATTCGGTCAAAACTAGATTATGGTTGTTCTGTGTATGGATCAGCACGAACATCAGTGCTAAAAAAGCTTGATCCAATCCACCATAAGGCATTACGTATATGCTCAGGAGCCTTTAGGACATCTCCTGTTCAAAGCTTATATGCTGTCTCTAATGAGTCATGTTTACAATTAAGGCGTGAACAGCTGGCACTGAATTATTATTTCCGTATCATGTCCTTACATAACCATCCGTTACAACGTTCATTCCTTGATGATCATTATGATCGACTGTATGACCACAGACCTTCATGCATTCCTACTTTTGGCAAGCGGATACGCAATACAGTAGAAGCTACCCCTTTAGTAGAACTTTATGTTCGAAAAACAAAATTTTTTGAAACACCTCCATGGTATGTTAACAATTTCGCCTTTCTCAACCCTTTTTGTAATTTTACGAAGACTAACACCACTCCGGCTATTTATGTGCAATTGTTTGCAGAACATAGGAATCTGTATAAGGAGTTTACTCCTGTTTTTACAGATGGTTCCAAAGCAGGAGATTACGTTGGTCTAGCTTATGTTTGCAACAATACTATAAAGTCTTATAAATTACATGCATCTTGCTCTATTTTTACAGCTGAGATTATGGCTATTTACCAGTCCCTAATCTTCATCTCTTATCAAAAGTCCAAAAAGCACATTATATATACTGACTCATTGAGTTCATTACAGCTTTTATCATCGAAGAGAGCTATGAATTACCACATTGCCTCTGATATCCTTAAGTATGAGCATCGTCTGAAGGAGCAAGGATACCATACTAAATTCTGTTGGGTCCCAGGACATGTTGGCATCAAAGGAAATAATTTAGCAGACATTGCTGCTAAATCAGCTACTCAAACTTTGAATCTGACTATCCCTTTGACGGACATCAAACAATTTGTTCTAAAAAATATTCATGACAAATGGCAGTATTCCTGGAATCAGCAAGCTGATAATAAGTTGCTCGAGATAAAGCCCTTAGTACAAAAATGGACTAGTTTCCAATGTAGGAAACTGGATGTAATTTTAACTCGTTTGCGCATTGGTCACACTCGTTTTACTCACAGACATTTACTTTTAGGAGAAATTGAACCACTTTGTAATGTTTGTCAAACCGCAGCGAGTGTAAAACATATTCTAATTACTTGTCCTAAATATAAACAGTTTCGTTTTAAACATTTTAAAACGTATACTATAACTTTGACGGAATTGATTGGAGAAAACCCTCATTCAGGGATTTTTCCATTCTTATTAGACATTGGTTTTTACCATCATATTTAAATTCACTTCCTATCACCTTTTATACTTTTTTCATCTTGTTTCCATCATTATCCCTCTTGCATTGTCTTGTTTTAGTCATACAACTTTTTAGATTATACACTTGGTTTTATTCTTTACCTTTATCTGTATTTTAGTACCATATGTCCGGCGCAGCATATCCTCTTTGGATCTTGTGCCAAAAATCCTAAATCAACCAACCAACCAACCTTTCGGAGTGATGGCCAAATAAATCATATGCATACCATGTTCACTAGGGACTAATTTAAGGATTTATTCGGACTGCACATATGCACTCACTGGCATATTTTGGGGGGATCCCTCCCCTTGGAAAAAAATTAACAATAGCCATATGGGAGCCACGTAAAAAGTTAGTTAAAAAAAAACCACCCATTTGGTGCAACCCCTCCCTCCCCTTTTAGATTTTTACACATAATGAACAAAGGGCAATCACCTTCTATTTTTACTTTAATATATATATAAAATTGATTTACATAGACTACAGGGCATACTTGCTTATTAGAATGATACCTGATCCGACGACTTACAATCTAATTCTAATTCCTCGTCCTCTCTTAATTTTGGGAAGACATGAGTAAACCACTCTTTGCCTTTACTGCAGTAACCGCTCTTTGTCTTTGTAAACCACTCTTTGTCTTTGCTGCATTGCCTTTACTGCAGTACATTTATGAGAAACTTTTTGTAGTATTGCTTTTAAGAAACGTTTGTAGTAAATGGTTCCAGAGGTGAGTCCCTTGGTTGCGTTAGTTAGTTGGTGGAGTGTGTTTTATATCAAGAAATCCCCCTTGGATCCTTGCTCGTCCTTGGACCTTGTGCACCAGGCACATGTTATGACCCTCTCTACATCATCTAGATTTGTGAATGACTCCGGCCGTTACACTTTTCACGTTAGAAAAAGTGTGGAGAGATGGAGCCTTGCAGGGGTTCCGATTCAACTGAAAGTAATCAGTGGTTTTTATTCAGCGGATGCAATATGGAGAGTTCAGACGTGCAGGCCTGGCTCTAGGTTTTTTGCCGCCTCAAACAGAAAGCAATTTGGCTGCCCCCTCCCTGAAATTTATTTTCCTGTTAACCTCTATAAATGCAATAGAATAAAGAAACATCGCTAAATCGCTAGTTTTTAGTCAATTTTGTCCCAACTGTTTCTCAAACGAATGGATCTTTCATGGGATTAAATCTTTATTTTTTCCATTGTAAATAAAAAATTTGCAATATCTCAAGAACGAAATATATCCCATAGTATTTAAATTATTATTATAATTTTATTTCGTGATTGCCTATTTTCAGAATAAAATTTTGTAGCTATAATTTAATTTACATTATTTTAAAAGTTTTCATCTACTTGTTTAGCCGGTGCAAGTTTTCGTTAGAATGTTTGAATAAGCATTTGCTATATATGTAGTCATTACTTCCATATATGTATACATACATACATACATATATATATATATATATACAGTACAACCTCGAAAATCCGGACATCCAAAATCCGGAAACCTCCAAAATCCGGACGTTTTCCAAATTTTCGTTTTTTTCCCCCGGACTGACGAAGTCGCGGATTTAAAACAACAGGGTAAAATTATTTATATGGAATTATATTTTATAAGCAAATACCGTATTTTTTCCGGTTGACTTTCTGAACCCGGAAATGAAACGAAAGTTTAGATGGACGGCCGTAGAACGATCGGCTCGTGGTTGGAGCGTGAATTACGTTGTTATCGTTAATCCCCCCTCCCCATTATTCAAGTCACAACTCCCGATGAATTATTTCGCGTAAAATATACATCGTTATTTAAATACGGAATTTTTATTATTAAAATTTCCTTTACTTATTATTGAAAAAGACATTTTTCTGAAACAATGTAATTTTTAATATTAAACACTTTAAAACGTTATCGTAACATTTTATCACAGATTGTTCAATTAAATCTAAAAATCCTGAGAATTCATAAAATAACGCTCACGGAAGTTTATTTTGTACACTTCGTAGTACGAATTCCATTCTTCAATGTATTTATTCTGTTTTGTCCTCAGAATCTCCTCCCCCTCCCGATATCTGACGATTTTTTCGTTCTCGTCGAACGTGTCAGCTTGAAATCAACTGTATATTTTGCCTTTTTTGTTTAGAAAGTCGTATTTACATAGTATAAATAGCAAATAAATAACTAAATAATATCGTATCACACAGAACCGAGCAACAAGGTCATTAACACACAGACCTCTCAAAGGGGTCGGCTACGTTTACGATTAGGAGCTAAGCAAATTCCTTTCCTCGTTTTCCCTGCCCCACTACGTCCCGGTGCTGCAGCCTAGTAATGACTCATAGTAATTTAGAAACATCATTGAGGAGAAATATTTTTGTTTTGGAAAAGATATTTATTTTATCTACTGCGATATTTTTTACGTATTTGACTATTACTAATAAAGTTTTTACTTTTTTCAGAGTCATCAGCCTTTTTAAACATAACATTATATAGATGCTGGAAAAAAAATAAAACTTTTAAGTTCTTATTTTTTGTTTTTCATTCGTTAATAGCGAAAACAGTTTAAACACATTTACACCTTTAAAGATATCGTCAAAAGTGCTAATCCTCGATCTTTATTAAATCTCGGCACTTCATTAAATCTTGACAAAGCCGATATAACGGAAGTTCTGCACTGTGATGATGATGCGCCAATCGTAAATAAATTGAGTGATGGCGTAATTCGCGATATGATATTAAAAAAAAAAGATCAAAGTAGGGACGATAAATGCGGAGAAGAAAAAATACCCATTGATAATCTTATGCAAACAATCGATCATGCTATTAAAGGTCTTGAACAAAGAAGCTTTATAAAACCGAGCAGAAATAATATCCATCTACAGGATAAAGAAAACTGCTTTCCCATAAACAAAAATTAATGAAATAACAAATGTTAATTCAAATATTTAAACGAAATGATAAAATGTGATTTTATCATTTCGTTTCGTTCACACATTCTAAATTATTAATGTGTATTTCTTTTCTTAGAAATTTCTTTTGCCCTATTTTTTAAATTAGATAATATGTTTTAATTGATTAACTTAACTTTAGCCATTATTTTTACTAAAAATAGTGCTTTATAGCGTATTTAGTTAATATTAAATCGGAATTTTATACAAATTCTATAATCCGGAAAAATCGATAATCCGGAATCGGCAAAGTCCGGACGAGTCCGGATTTTCGAGGTTGTACTGTATATATATATATATATATATATATACATAATTTAAATAACAAATACTAAAGTGCAAGAGTGTGAATCAGTAACCACAGTATCAAACCGCGAGCAAAATAAAGAGTGTTGTGAAAAGCAAAAAGCAACGAGGAAGGGCCGAAAAAGTAGAGCACGGATAGGCCAGGACAAGGAAAACATATTAAAGAATGGTATATCTGCCAGAAACGTCTTCAGGGGCACATTCTAGACAGATATACTAAAATCCGTTGTTTCTATGATTGCATAAAAACACGTGGTTAAAATATTATGCAATCTGTGCCCAACAACGGAATAACAGAAAAAAAAACAAATAGGATAAAATTCAATAATAGAATATAAAATACCACATAAACATGAAATATAAAATACCACATAGACATGAACATGAAAAATATAGCGCACAAATATACGAATTTGCAAAAAAGAGCAACTCACATGTCGAAAGGTCGTCACCGTGAAAAATCTTCAAATGAGTCCACCACATGCTACAATTTGAACGCTTACCTCACTTACTACCACGTGGGAATAATCCAGACCAGAGGAAGTGGAAGTGGCAGTACATACTTTCGGAGAGATAAACCCAAGAGTTTAGAAACTGACCGAGATGTGACCACGATTATCGAAAACTTTGAAAGAATGGATAACACTGTTTTTTGGAGCCGTAGCCTGTTTTTTGTTTTATTAGCTTTTTAGATATCCGCCTTAACGGTTTTAAGAGTGTTTTAAACGTTTTTCTTTACCCGCCGAGGCGTTTTTTTTAAAAAATTTTTTGTTTTTAGTGTAATCAAAATTACTGTTTTTAATATTTTTACATTTTTATTTTTGCCCGCCGGGGCGGTGTTTATTTTATGGTGTTTCCACGACTTTAGAATACTGTACTTATACTGCGATCTACAAATAAGGGGGGGAAATTGTACATAAAGCAAAGATTTTTGAGACGATTAATGTGTGTTAGTGTACACTTATTACTATCCAGGCGTTTAATGCGGAGCAAATAGCTAGTGATTAGATTTCTAAAAACTTGGTTGCTAAGGCAAGAAGAGAAATGTGGGAAGAATTTTACATTAAATTTAAATTGATGTCTCTTATCATAAATAGTAGTAGTGAAAGAGTTACAATGTATATCAATGGTGATGTCAAGATAATTTACAGATTTGGAAGGGTGGGATTCATTCGGTATTAATTCAAGATTGGATGGATATATATTAAGTGTGGGTAAAGAATCGTGTGCAGTATGAAAACAAAGAAAAACATCATCAATGTATCGAAAAATAGAAATGTTACGAGTGAACAGAGTGGATTTTCTTTCGTAGAAGTAAAGATAAATATTGGCGAGCATGGAGCTACTAGTGGATCCTTGCGGTACTCCAATCGTTTGGAGGTATACAGCATTGCCATGTACAAGATAGTTGTGAAAAAGCACAAAATGCAATAAATTATTGAAGGTGGACGAGTCATATTTAGTAAGAGTATTTAATTTGAATTGATCGAAGAGTTGTTTAATGACAGAAAATAAATCTTTGATGTCGATGTTATTAAAAAGATCTTTAAAATCTAATGTTTGGAATGAATCAATGGCAGAAAAGGATTTCAGTTTTTGAATAAGTTCATAGCTATTTTGGATAATGCAATGTGGCTCAAGGGAAATAGCATGAAAAAGAATATTTAAGACTTTGAGAAGTTTTTTATTAGCTTTTGATGCATAAGAGTTGTGTCCACTGGTAACGGTTCTAAATTTTACTGGGTCCTTGTGAAATTTTGGTATGATTACTAAATATGGAAGGTTTAAATTTTGATGAGTATCAAAAAATTGTTTATACTTGGAAATAAGTTTGCGTTTTAAATCATGTATGGTTGTTTTTTGCAATTTGAAGGTATTAATTTGATTTAAATTGGATAATAATGTTTTAATGTAGAAAAATTTGCAGAAAATAGCATAGTTTGATGAAGCTTTGTCTACATACGTAAAAACTAGGAATTTCTGCATATGTGTAATACTTTGCTTTAGTTTTGATAATTGGAAATTAGACTGTGGAATATTCGAATGTGATAGCTTAAATTGAACATGGGATAAAATTTTAGATTTCCAGATACAAAAGGCTTCCATTGGTATAGAATGTGTAATGGACATTTTATATATGAATTTATCAATATCAAGAGAGAGAGTGTTAAGGATAGAAAAAGGATGATTTTTAGAAGGTAGTCTATATTTTGTTCCATATGACATAATGAGTTTTAAGGAAGGGTCGGTGATTATATCTAAGTTACCCGTACATCTAGTACATGACCAAAATGGGTATTTATAAAAGGTTTCAATTCAGGTGAATGACAATTACAAAGATTATTTTTATCTATCGGAGTGGAGGACGATGGATCAGTAGATTTTGAAATCTGGTTATAGTTAAAAATAAGTCTACCGAATGGGATATTATATTTATATGATTTAACAATATTGATGTTTTTTATTGGAAATTCAAGTGATAGGTGATGGAAAAGTTTGGTGAGGTTGAAGGAATCAATGATTCGGTTTGAAAAGTTAATAACACAATAAGAGTTAGAGGGAGGGATACCTGGTTGAACATTAGCAGGCATGAAGCTATGTTTGATGTAATGCGCACGAGTGACAATTAAGTCAAAGAATAAGTGGGAGAAGTGAGAGCTTGACAAATTTAAATTAATGAAGACATTATAAACAGTGTTAAGAAGCTTTTTCTTAATAGCAAAAATCCAGGTTTTACATTCAGTCATATTGTAGGAAGTTTCATATAGATTTAAAAGCCTAATGATTTTAGTTTTAATGTAGAGAAAGTTTGAATTATTGTGTTGAGGGGGAAAGAAACAGGAACATTATGACTTTATGATATACTAAAACATATAACATTCTAAATTCCTGAATGTTCTTACTCAAGGTTCTTAAAACCTAAATGTCATCTGAAAATAAATCTGAAAGTGCTTCTAAAATATCTGAAATTTGTAAAGTTCATCTAACCTGAAAACATTCTAGCAATAAATCTGAATTCTTAAATAAACAGAAAGTGGACCTATTGACCAGTTTCCCTACGTGTACAAATATGTACTCTACATGTAATTAAATGGAACTTTTCTAAAAATATAAAAATGCATTAAAATAAAAGAGAGAACACAGATTTTAGGTTTTCAAAATCTAACGTTTATTAAAATTTTAAACTTCACTTTTAAAAGAATTTTTAAACCATTTTTACATCTCATTAACTAAAATCAAACATCTTAAATAATAAAAATAAATGGAATGGCCAGTCGTATAGTGGTAAAAAAAAAAACGTTAGAATATTAAATTTTAAAGTTAACAATATTAAACTTATTCAATTATTTATCTAAACTAAAATTTGTCATAAAAGAACATAAGTTAGCCAAAAGGGAATTTAGAACAAAAGTTAAAGAAGATAACCACAGGATTCGCAACTTAAAATATATAAGTGAAAGGGGTCTTAGTCATGCTAATTTAACTTAACTTTAAATTTTGCAAAAGAATAAAATTACTGAAAAGATATCACCCATAAACGGGAAAACGCTGAACGGCAGTAATAAAGTCCCGAGGACGAAATTGATGTCAGTCATCATCAGCTTGGGTGCAGTCCCTTCCTGCTCCAGAAGAGGCCAAACGGAGAAGTACCTCCCGTAGGGCATCGGTACATCAAGTGAGTCCAACCATTCAAGTGGAATATGGTGTTCCAAAACTCCGCGAAAAGAACACTCCCAAAGCCTGATCTGCACAAAAACGGACAGCTCCTTCACATCATAAAATTCTCATCCGAGAGTAGCAGAGCACCAGTGGACATCGCTCGGAACAAAAGAACAGACAGCTCCATCATCAAAACCGTGAAGTAAACAATTGGAGGTCCGGTCCTAGGACTCGGAAAATTTAAACTACACAGTCCACTATGAAAGAACAAATCCGACCTCCGGAACTAAACGATTATTCCAAAGGCACCGACGATACTTCAGTAGACATCAATCACTTCGCTCGCAACGTCATTTCAAGTAAAAAAAACACTCTGCTATCAGGATTCCACACACATTTACAGGCAGGCCGGGAAATAAGACGTTCGTTCCTCGGAGCGCATTTCGCTCGGCTCGCGCCGAGGCGCTGAAAACAACAACTCTATAAGACTACATTTCAGTTCCAATCAAAAGAGCAAAGAGCAAAGAGAGCGAAAAAACGTGCGATTTTACTTATATACTGCGAAACATCGCTGCCACAGATTGTAAACAAAATTATCGATGAACGATAAAATAATTAATGACAGACGATTTTAATATTACGATCAACCAATTAAAAACTCGAAAATTTAAAGAAGAGAAATGGAATTTTAGAGCAGACGAAAATTAAAAAGAAATGAAGTGAAACGATTTGGAAAATACGAATTCGGCAATAATTTAAATATGGACGATTCTGAAATATTTAAAAAGCTGAAAATAGAATAAAACTGTAAAATTGCGATGAATTAACCAATTTTTAACCGAGAGCAATAAATTTGGAATCAAATTAAAGGGAATAAAAAGGGCAATAAATGGAATCACAAATTAGCCAATTTAAATAAATTTAAATTGCTAAAACCTAAAAAGAACGAACTTTTGCCGTTTTTAACACAAAACCTATGGAATAGAATATATTTGAACAAAGAATATCAAAAACCTAAACAATTGGAAAATGGATAACTAAATGAGAATGACTATGTAAATAAGACCCCTGAACACGTTTAAACAAATAGCAAAACTCCTAAAATTGTTAAATATCCAAAAGTATAACCCAACAACTCCTTCGAACGTCCCAAAAAAATTTTTCATTTGAAAAATGAAAAATTTTAGCTAACACATGACAAAATTCCGCGAAACGAAGGAGAAAAGAAAAAAAAAAAAATAAAAATCTCAACTACAGCTGTAACATGAGCCATAAAAATCACATAAAAAATCAAATTCCTTATAAATAAATCAAAAATCAAATAATCACTTCATTAAACACTTTCATAATATCAATTATCATAAATTTTTCAACTCTAAAATAAACATGTAGATTCAACATTTCAACATTAAACTTTCTAACTTCATTATAACTTTACATTATGAAAATTCATCAATTAATTTTAAAATGCTCCAACAAATACGTCATCAAAGAGAAGTAGTAGAAAAATAATAAACAGATCTCCATATCATTAGCTGTCATGAATAAACATAAATTTTAACGAAAACTTTGGACCAGCCAAAGAATTCCAATAATCTAAACAATAAATTTTGAAATGGTACCTTCAACAATAACAACCAATACATACAAATCAACAAATTCATCATCAATCTCCTCCTCTACAAAGAAAACAATTATTCGAAGCATAATTTTCAATTTAAATAATATTATCAAAGTTAGCTCAAGTTACAAACAAAAAAAATAGTGGAATATTTACCCCCAAAATAACAAACTCAATTCCCTAACAATTTGGAACTGAACTCAAATTTAACCGATTTGCTTACAAATTATACTATAAACTGATTACTTGGCAAATTAGGTCGTTTAAAAGACAAAAATACACCAAAATGACCTTATGCATCATTTTACACTACAACAATAAACGCGATTCCAATAAATATGGTGCAACATCTTGCACTCTCAACAACAATAAACTCAAATATCATAACTGTATCTCTCTGGAAATCTCAAAAATTCTCATAAAAATCAAAAAAAATTAAGACAAGGGGCCGAGGGTTGTGAGTCCTCTCAAAGGTTGTGAATTTTTTTTGAACCCAAAAAAATAGCACAAAAATATCCATCAAGTATAAGTAGTACATTTAAATTCACTAACTGCCAAGTGTATCACATTACTTTAAACAAAATACCAAAGAAAAAATCATGTTACAAATCCCCATTTAATTTTCAAAACCAAAAGAACTCAAATTGCATTGCACAATTTAAAATATTCCACTTAAAAAAATTTTAATTCTCCTATAAATAAAATAAATTTTCCACTTTAACGACCAAAAAATTTTAAAGACAGTATTAAAAATATCAGATTCAGAATTAAGAACAAACAAACTGATTTGTCACCACTCTATTTGAGTGTGAAAACCAAACACATGATCAATGTGAAGAACAAGATAACTCAAGTTGATATTTATGTCACACTCATATTGGAGTGTAAAAAACACCTGCATTACCCAATTTTTCAATAAATCACCAGTATTTTATCATCTACATTCACATATCAGTGAGCATTTAAATCTCAATTCCAAATCAGAACATACAAAATTCTAAGTCGAAAAACTACTGCTTTAATTCTATACAATTTAACTTAATAAAAAAAATATTCTCATGTTAAATTTACTCAATTAATTTCATTCTATTTCATCAAAACAATTCTTAAGTTGCTGGGAGCGTGGGTTACAGGAACAACAAAATAAAAAAAATTGTTAATGAGATGGGATTAGAACAAAAAATGTAAATACCATAAAGTGCGTTCCTCGCATGCCTATAATCTCTTAAATTTATGAATTAAATGCAATTTTACACTACTTCAAATAATAAAATTCAAATCAAATTAACTTAAATTAAGGAATGCTTAAATAAAAATTCTAAATGAAAAAGTCAAATTCAAAAGTTTCCTCAAAAAATTCTAAATGAAAATATTTAAATCAATCTTAAAATTTTAATCAAAATATTAAAATAAATTCCTCTAATTTAGTTTAAGAACATTCTAAAACATCCTGCCTTACTTTAAGAACATATTAAAATCTCAACTGTAATCACTTTTAGAATAAACAGGCATGGAATCAATTTACTGAAATTTCATTTTTAAGAACAAAAATTATCAAGAACATCTATTACAGTTAGCATGAATAAGCCCCTAAACTGGTCAAACGGCGCCAATTGTTGGGGGGGAAAGAAACAGGAACATTATGACTTTATGATATACTAAAACATATAACATTCTAAATTCCTGAATATTCTTACTCAAGGTTCTTAAAACCTAAATGTCATCTGAAAATAAATCTGAAAGTGCTTCTAAAATATCTGAAATTTGTAAAGTTCATCTAACCTGAAAACATTCTAGCAATAAATCTGAATTCTTAAATAAATAGAAAGTGGACCTATTGACCAGTTTCCCTACGTGTACAAATATGTACTCTACATGTAATTAAATGGAACTTTTCTAAAAATATAAAAATGCATTAAAATAAAAGAGAGAACACAGATTTTAGGTTTTCAAAATCTAACGTTTATTAAAATTTTAAACTTCACTTTT